>CM045772.1:31300519-32645519 GCA_025200525.1 Camellia lanceoleosa
TGTTGGGATTCTTAAAAGCATCCAAGTTCCCTCTGGGAAGAGAATGAAAGTATATGTTAACTCGAAAAAGAAAAGTTAATAAGAAGCAATCAATTATGTGGAGAGTGTACGCAGAAACTACATGGAGAATAAGAGTTTTCAACCAGAAGCAAGTACATTCGTGTCACAACGAGTATGGACTTTCCATTGCATGGACACCAAAGATTGTGCAACATATGTTTGAAGATTATATTTATATATCATGGGAAACATTGGAATAAGGGTAAAGCCAAATTTTGGTACCATTTGCACCCAGATAGAGGCACTGCTACCAACTATACTGAAGAGGTAGCATAAAAGTCAATAAATTTGTCCGAGAATTGTGGAGATCACATTGATAAATAAGTGTAATTTTATGGGTTTTAGGAATTCATTACAATGGAACTATCGAACAGCCAACTGAAGTTGGGCAAATGTTCATTGAAAATTTTAAAAATATTGTTCTGCATCTCTTTCAACCACCAAAATAGTGGAAATATAAGGTAAATACAGGGGAGCAATATTAAAAAAATTTCCCCCTTTATTTCATCACGCAACTAAGAATTGGCTCTTTAACAATTTTATGTTTTTTTCAAAACCTTATTTACAAAACTAGGGATTTTTCGCACTTTATTCCCAAACCATTTGCACAAAGCTGGGAGATGGGGGAGCAGGTGGGAATGGGAGTCGGGGAGTGAGGGCCCTATAGAAGAGTTTAAAGTCGAGGACCCTATAGGAGTTTCCTGCTATTAAGTCCCAAATTATATGAAAGCACGGTTACTAAATTTCCTCATTTTGAAATTAGATTTGGAGAAGAAGTCTGCTAATAATCGAAGTGCAGAGAAAGTGTGGTTGCTGGCCACACTTTTTCATTAAAAACGTGGTTAGTAATCATGTTTTCACCAGAGTTTGAATATAAATAGGAACCTAAAACACATGGTTACTAAAACATGCTTTCAAGAAAACATGTTTAGCAACTACATTTTCACGTAGGAAGTAAGCTCAATATACCCCTAAATTTTTAAATATGTTTAAAAAACACATAAAATGGTTAAAGAGCCCTAAGAATTTGTTGATGACTTCAAGTAAAATTCAATTAGAGTGGTTAATAATGCACATAACATAAGTATGATGGTATTGGGCTATGCAGCTCTTTTACATGGATCAAGCCCTGTGGCAATGTTTGTCTAGATCTTGAAGAAAATCATGGCCCAACCAGCTATTACATTGAAGTACAGTTTACTATGGTATATTAACAAACATTTAATGGGCAGAACTCAAAAATACCACTCATCAATTTGAAACAAACATGTTAAACGAGTAAGAGGTTAACACACTCCACGAACTTGACTCTTTCAAGCACAAAGTTTTCCACTTGAAATTTCCTAAATTCAGTACATCAATTCTACTTTTTGGGTTAAATCCTAATTACGGTTTTGGCTTAGGGCATTTTATCAACATTTAAATATATATGCAAAAGTGCCCTCACGTGATTTTGACTCATCTTGCACTTTACCTCCCTACCGTTATTAATTTTGTCCAAATTGACAGAAATTATGTCACATGAGCCTATTTTAAGAGTTGGCATGAAAACCAAACAGTCAAAAGACAAATTTTCCATTTCATTTTCTTCTTCCCCATTTGAAAACCCTAACCCTAACTCATCCACTCTCTCTCACCACCATCCCCGCCACCTCTCCCACCTCTCTGCTACCATCCCGCACCTCTCTACCATGCTACCACCTCCCCTCTAGCACTACCCAGGTTTCACAAATAACTTTCATTTATTTACAACATTCATTGCAAAAATTGTCTCAAAATCACTAATTATAGAAACATACCTAGGGAAGTTCAAACAAAATGGAGGTGAGCCTGAACCAAAGAATTATTTTTTTCTTCTTTTTTTTTTTCTTTTTTTTTTTTCCAGGAAAAAAATCAACAAAACAAAACAAAGTGTAGATCGCTGCACCTGAGTCATCTTCATCTTCTTTTTTCTTTTTTCAACTAATCTCTTCAAGCTATTTGAATTTCGAAGTAAACAATATACATATACACAAACCACACACACGCATATATACATACAGATCACATATATACGTAATTTCTTTGGGTTTGAATTTCAATATTAAAATGGAAATTTCAAATCCAAATCAAATGTGTATCATGTGATGTAGTGGGATTACTGGATCTTAAAACCATGATTCAGGCTGGTTTGTTACAGTGGGTTGAAATTCAAACCCAAAATCAAATGTGTATATCATATGATGCAGTGGGATTGCTGGATCTTAATAAAACCAAGATTTTGGCTGGGAGTTACAATGGGGACTAGGGAGTAAGACAGGGCTAATGGTAGTGAGGGTGTTAAAGTCTTTTTGCAATTTCCAATAAAATAGTTATTTTAGTTCAATTTATGTAGGGGTATAGTGTTCCAATGGGAAACCACAAGGGGTAGAGTGGATTTTGCTCAATGATAACTTACAATTCATTAATCCCCAAAAATGCAGTGTACCATCATTGATTATTACCTAATACTATTACATACTGCAATTAATCAGCTGAATAATCCAAGCAATTCAACGCAAGGTCAAAAGAACCCATTTGGTTTCTCTACTGGGTTTTGAAAATCAAAGACATAATCAATATGGTGTTTCAATCTTCAAAACTCCATAGGACTAGTATCCATATGAATACACATATATATGTATATATATATAAACTAGGAATCAAAATCCAAAGTAGCATCAAGATATCATCAAATGTTAGAAACCCAATATAGTACCTTGTAAAGGTGAGAGAATTGGGATGAGAACGAGATTGCCTAAGACCTCCACCAAACCCACTAATCTGGGACTGGACAAGAGTTGACGAACTCCACGAAGCTGTTGCCATTCTCTCTCTCTCTCTCTCTCTCTAAAAATCTTTCTTTCTCTCACAAGAATGGGTGGGTGAGGCGTTAACGGCTTGGTAGTGAGAGAAAGTTTGGTGCTTCGTCGGTCGCGGTTTCCTACCGCGGTTTCCTGTCGCCCCCAAAACGACGTCGTTTTGGGGGCAAATTTTCAAAAAAAAAAAATCGCAGAGGAAGAGGGAGGAAGGAGAGGGAGAGGGAGGGAGGAAGGAGGGAGGAGGAGGAAGCAGCTCAGGCTGCGAGCTCACCGTCGCAGCTCGTCCCTCGCCGCCCGCCGTCCCTCGTCGCTCGTCGCAGCACCTGCGACCACCGTCGCCTCCGCCTCCGGCCGTCGCCTCTGCCTCCTCCTCCTCCTCCACCTATATTTATGGCCAGTCCGGCCGGCCCTTCCCTTCCCTTCCTCCTCCTCCCCCCTCCTCCCTCCTTCCTCCCTCCCTCCCTCTCCCTCTCCCTCTCCTTCTCCTTCCTTCCTCTTCCTCTGCGATTTTTTTTTTTTTGAAAATTTGCCTCCAAAACGACGTCGTTTTGGGGGCGACAGGAAACCGCGGTAGGAAACCGCGACCGACGATCCGGATTCTTTGTTTTCCGTCGCTCTAGTCTCTACCTGTAACCAAAATTTCGGTCCCTGAATAAATAATAATAATAATAATAATGAAATTATTTAGTGAGAAATTATTGTTTTGAAAAATATTTTTTCTATTTGTATCCTATTGCCGCTAGATCGTCGGACTGCACATTGAAAAATGAAAAATGAAAAATGTTTGAGAGCTCTAAATTAGGAGCACTAAAGAAGTTCTAGAAAGTGGGTTTCACTGACTGATGTGATGTTTTGGCTTTAAGGTTTTTTTTTTTTTTTTTTTTTTTGAATTTTCACCTCATTAGTGGTTCATTAGTGCTCCCAAATTAGTGAGATGTATCATTATTGTTGAAAAATTGTCGTAAGGTCGTTGACGTGGCAATAGTTTGGTGAATTGGGATCCTCTCATTCAATCCTCTCCTTCATTCCCTTCTTCGGCCTTTCGTCCACTTTGAGGTCAATTTTGATAATTGAATCGTTTATTTTATTCGGTATATCAGAAAAATCAAGTTGATCGAATATCAGAAAGCATGTGTTCGGAAAACTATTTATTAAAAAATAGTTTATAGTTCGATTTTTCTAAACACATGCTTTCTGATATCTAATCAACTTGATTTTTTACAGGTCTGATATACTGAATAAATCTTAAAATATGAACGGTTCAGATTATCAAGATTGGGTCTCAAGTGGGCCCGAATGCCCTGCAAAGAGGAAGTGAAGGAGAGGATCGTTGCTCATAGTTGGTGGTGGTAATTTGGACGTATAGATAGATAAATAAACAAATTAGTTGAATAGATATAAGGTATATGATACATGAATAAATATGGCGATGACGTGTTAACAAATACGTAGACAAATACATGATATTTGAATAAATAAGTGATGTTGATAATAACATAGAGACAGATAAGTAAGAATAATATGGTCAAATTATTTCAGAAGTTTTAAAATTTGACTTATGACCTGAGTTTCCTTCGATAAATTACAAATATGTCTCTAGAGATTTGTCAAAAATATAGATTCTGAAAATTACAAATGCCTCATTGCGAGAATTTGTCCTTCAATTCAACTAGCCTAACATAAAAAAATAAAATTACTCAACAGAAAACATTTGTGATCCCTAAAAGAGTCCCTTAATTTAAGCCACAATAATATGATATGATAAGTGTAAACTTTTAATTTGTTACACACTTAACTATATTGAACCTAAATCTATTGCTAAATCATTATGGATAAATTATTGTGAATTTTTAGCATTTCTCATTACCCAAATATCCTCTAGTAGCAAAATGAAAATTATTATACTACTTTCATTTCAATCCACAATTCACCAAATCATTCTCTTCATGCCATTATGATAGTCTTCAGTAATCTCCGGCGACGCATCAAATATATATAGACAATAATTTTAATAGTGTTAATTGAGAGTGGGAGAGAATAGTGTTACTAATTAAGAAAAAATTAGGAATAATGAAGGTAGAGTAGGACAAATAAAAAATAAAATAAAATTTGTAACTTCATAAAAGTCAATATAAGTATTTAAAATAAAAAAATTGTTGCTTATATCATAGATTCTGTTAGTTAAAGGTTGATTAACGAACCACCGGGGTGGTGACCTAATGGAGAAGATATCCCTTTTCACAGACGTAACCCAAGTTCGAATCCTGGAAGAGGGAAAAATGGTTGCTTTACAACTGGCTTTCTTTGGAGACCTCGCTCTGTATTCCGATAAAAATCTAGGCTCGTTTGTGGCGTGTGGTTGAACTCCATTGGTGCTTCGGTGGTGGGTCCCTTCCTATGGGTTGAGTCAAATTAGGCTGGCAACCAGTTATCTCGGAACCTGGGTCCATGGATGTTATGATGACACCTCGAAGTATCCTTTTTCATGTTCAAAAAAAAATTAAAGAAATAAAATAAAGGTTGATTAACGAAAAATGTGATTTGTTATATGATTGAAAATCTCAAGAGTTTGGATGTAATTTCCCGAATGTGATGGAATAATCTATATTTTTAATAAACAAAAGGTATATTTTTAATTTGCCAAGTTTTTATTTTATTTTTTATTATGTGGAAAAGGAACATTTTCATTTACTTAAATTTATATTAAACTTAAATTTAAATAATTTTTATAAAAAAAAAAATATCCTCCACTCGTGGTCTCAATTTATACCAAATAAAATTTTACTCAAATTTTTGCTTTAAATCAAAAAGACTCAAATGTTTAACAAAAATTTTCAAGACTATTGTGTGACTCAAATTTATAAATTTGAATAAAATTTTGAGGAAAAGCTACAGATTGAAACATCAAATGTTATCTCTCTATTTATTAATGAATATAGTAAAAAAAAATAGAATAAAGTAATAAAAAAATGTTTAAGACTCTTAAAAAGGTTTTTTGAATATGATCCACAATAAAATGACATGATGAGTGTCAACTTTTGATTTGTCACATACCCAATTATATAATGCCTAACTTTTTTGTCACATCATTATGGGTAAGTTTGTGAAAAAATTATTAGTTGGTCTTGGGACGTCACGTTGTCATATCCCATACCAATCATAATTTATCATACCCCTAGGTTCTCCAATCACCCAACATAAATTCGTGGGCTCTACTCCCTCCACTAATCACAACACCATTAAGGCAACCACGTGACGGTATCCCAAAACTAACCAATAACTTCTCGAGTTTGTGAATCTAAATTATAGATATATAATATTTCTTTAAAATAATTACATTACTGTGTAATTGAATAGACATGCTTAAATTATAGACTCCATTGAAAATTTTTATTTGAGTAATGTATGGTGCTGTGTGATAACATTTATAATTTAGCTTTTTTAGTTTATAAAAAACATTAAATATATTTATATTAATTTTGATTAAAAATAAAAATAAAAATATATTTGGTATACAAGATTTTTAAAAATATATTTTAAAAATAGATGATTACAGGAGGAGGTTGTTGACAATTAAAAATGATAGCCAGGGGTAGTTGTTGACCTCATGAGATGGTTGGTGGTAACTGAAGGTGGTTGATGGCTATAGAAATAGTGAGTGAAACTGATTGTCAATAGTGAAAAAATGATGGTTGGTTGATTGCCTAAAGTGATAGTTAAAGGTGATTTTCAACAAGAGTTGAAGGGCAAATGTGGTTATTGGGCCTAGTTTGGACGGAATTCCCAAACTAGGCTAAAACGTGGTTGTGAACCACGCTTTCACCCTTTATCGCGGAAAATTTGTAAAATCGTAAAAGCGTGGTTACAAACCACGCTTTTAAAGAAATTTGATCTATACGTAAAACGTGGTTACAAACCACGCTTTTAAGCAAAAAAAAAAAATCTTCAGAAAACGTGATTTCAAACCACGTTTTTACTGTTGACCAAGAAAATATGCTTTTAAAATATATTAAAATGTAAGCAAAATGAAACTTAAGTGGGATGTAGCTCAAATGGTAGTGCATTTGCTTAACCTGGGAGGGGCGCGCATTCAACACCCCACATCTTCAAACTATTGTTGTTTTTCAAATTAAATTCAACTCTTTTTTTTTTTTTTTTTTTTTTTTTTTTTTTTTACCCCTTCCACTTACTCTATACTTTATATATTTATTATGTAATTTTTTTATAAAAAAAAAAGTAAAACGTTTGTTTGGTTAACTAAAAAAATTCTCTATAAAATACAATTTTTTTCAAAATGTCAACATAATTATTTAAAAAGTATTGAATGTGTTTGGTTTGAGTTTTTTGGATTTGGTTATTTGAAAACTGAGCTTTTTTATTTTCATTTTTTTTTTGTTTTTAGTGAATATTTTTAAAATTTTAAATTTTTTTTTTACTTTTTTAGATGCATCTTAGTTAGATGTATCTAAAAAGTAAAAAAATTGCGAAAAAATATTTTTAAAAATTAATAAATACATAAAAATATAAAAAATGTACTGAAAAAATGTATTTTTTAAAAAAAAATACAAAAAATGTGTTTTTTAAAAAAATACAAAAAGTATTTTAAAGTAATTTTTTTTTTGTATTTTTGGTATTTAGTGAATTTTTAAAAGGTTTTTTTCACAATTTTTTTACTTTTTAAGTATATTTATGTTAGGTATGTCTAAAAAGTAAAAAAAAAGAATTGCTTAAAATATTTTAAAAAATCAATAAAAATAAACAAATACGAATAATTGTGTCAAAAGATAATTACTGATTTTTTAAAATATTTTAAGCAATTTTTATTTTTTTTTTACTTTTTAGACATACCTAACATAAATATACCTAAAAAGTAAAAAAATTGTGAAAAAAACCTTTTAAAAATTTACTAAATACCAAAAATACAAAAAAAAATACTTTAAAATATTTTTTGTATTTAAAAAAAAAAACACATTTTTCGTATTTTTTGTATTTTTTTTTAAAAATACATTTTTTCAGTACATTTTTTTTATTTTTATGTATTTATTAATTTTTAAAAATATTTTTTCACTAATTTTTTAGTTTTTAGATACATCTAACTAAAGTGCATCTAAAAAAGTTTAAAAAAAATGTTTAAAATTTTAAAATTTTAAAAATATTCACTAAAAACAAAAAAATATGAAAATAAAAAAACTCAGTTTTCAAATAACTAAATCCAAAAAAGCTCAAACCAAACAAACTGAATACTTTTTAAACAATTATGTTGACATTTTGAATAAAATTATATTTTATAGAGAATTTTTTTAGTTAACCAAACAAATGTTTTATTTTTTTTGATAAAAAAAATTACATAATAAATATATAAAGTATAGAGTAAGCGTAAGCGTAAGGGAAAAAAAAAGAGTTGAATTTAATTTGAAAAATAGCAACAGTTTGGAGATGTGGGGTGCGTTAAGCAAGTGCACTACCATTTGGGCTACATCCCACTTCAGTTTTATTTTGCTCACATTTTAATATATTTTAAAAGCGTGTTTCCTTGGTCAACCGTAAAAGCGTGGTTCAAAACCATGTTTTTTGGAAAAAAAATTTTGGCTTAAAAGCGTGATTTGTAACCACGTTTTACGTATAAATTAAATTTCCTTAAAAGTGTGGTTTGTAACTACACTTTCTTAATTAAAAGCGTGGTTTGTAACTACACTTTTACAATTTTACAAATTTTCCGCGATAAAGGGTGAAAGTGTGGTTCACAACCACATTTTAGCCTAGTTTGAAAATTCTGTCTAAACTAGGCCTAATTTGAAAAATAAGTTGCTATTTTGGCTTAATTTGGAAAAAGGCCAGGTTATTAGTGGTAGGAGGTAATAGCTAGAAGTGATTGGCAGTGAAATTTATCAATAATGTAGCTCGTTGAGATGAGTAATAGTTGGTTGTTGAAAAAAAAACATAGGAGGAAGAGAAAAAAAAAATAAAAATAAATAAGTGAAACTTTTTTTTTTTTGGTGTGTGTGTGTTTGGTAAATTTTACAAACTATTAATAACTTTTTAAAACCAAAACAAAACAGGTTTTGTTTATAATTTTATAAAATTCTATGAAAATAAATAAAAAATTATTGATATAAACGTTACCAAATATTTACTTATAATTGTTTTTGTTAATTGATGTAATAATATGCTGTTGTTAAAATTTGAATTTTTATTAGTGCTAAAAAATGGATTTTTTTTAAAAAAAATTATATACAATTTATTATTAGAAGCACACTAGAGCTCGATTTTTTAAACTTTTAGATTAACAGGTTCAAATCTAAGGCTCCGTTTGGTGGAGTTTTGGAATGTTATTTGAATATGATGTTTGTTTACGATTTTTAAAAATTAATTCCACACTTACTTTTGAAAACGCAGTCGAAGGTGGAAAAATTTGAGCTAACCGGTCGTCTGGAACAGTGCAAATATATATATATATATATTTGCAATTGACACATGTTAATTTTTATATATTTAATAAAAAATATTTTTCAAATTTTTAAATTTTTTTATGAGCTTTAATAGAATTTTGAGTCGTGTATTTGGTTATGAGTTATAAGTTTTTATTTCAAATATCATATGTCCCATCAAAAATTTCCCACTCAATTCAAAACTCATTTACCAAACAAATTTTTCACACTCAAATCATAATTTCAAAACTCACAAACTCAAAATATAACTCTATTCTTAAATCATATTTAAAAAACTCTACCAAACGCAACCTAAATCTTTCTGAATTAAAAAAATATTAATATTTCTAAAAGGATATTTATTTATTTAAAACTTACTTACTTATCCAAAGGTGTAACAGTTACAAAACTGTTGTAACTTATTTGAAATATATATATATATATATTAAACTATTTGAATAGTTTAATAAATAAAGGAAGATGTACAAATTTTATGAAACCATTTAGGAACCTAAAATTCGAATTTATAATTAAATTAAATTCTCATAATTACAAATTTTAGGAAACCACTCAGGAACCCAAAATTTGAATTTAGAATTAAATTAAATTCCCACAATAATTTTAATAGAAAAAATTCAAATGAATTTTATCTAAAAAATTAATGTTAGACCCGAAAACGACGTCAATTACCCATTCACTCATAAATGGTTTTGACATTCCATCTTCATCGTGTGACTTGCCACGCGGCAAGAAACACTTCACCTCTTCGGACCCACCCCAAAAGACGTTTGGGACCCACTCAAATTTGGGCTAAAAAATATACCTATATTAAACCATTTTTTTCCAACACTATTCGACCCCAGTTTTGCTCTGCATCAAATGGCTCGATTACACAGACTGCACCATCACTCATTCCAAGCGCGATTTGATTAGGTTGAGATAGATGTGCTACAATCATCACAGGAAAGGCACATCCACTGCTTCTTCTGCAGAATTAATAGCCCTCTTTAAATGATTAAATCAGTCTCTCAAGCATAATACAGATTATCTTAACTTCTCTGTTCTTTGCAAATTTATTTATTTATTTTAAATTTAAAAAAGAGTAACATTAATGGAATTTGCATACCGCAATACCATCAGGTGTGGGATAATCATGGCCATAAACATTTAGTTCAGGCAATCTTCGAACAGCTACTTGTTGTATGTAAGGCATAAGATTGTTTGGGATGCCTTTTGGATCTTCACCAATTTTGCCACTCTCATGAGCCCCAACAGGGTTAAAGTACCTCAGAAAAATCACTCTCCATTCAGGATTTGAACTCTGGATATCTCGAGCAATTTCTTCGGGGAAAAGCTAATTAAACGGAACAAAACGTAGGTTAGAGGGTGGGAAATTAAGAAATTGCACCTTTCTAAACTAAGTACACCATTCCTTCTCTAATGGTCCAACAGGCTTGGAGTATAAAACATAGAAAGTGAGTAGAAAGGGGACATATTTTAAGATATTGTAGCATATACCTTGGTCTGCCCATAAGGGTTCATAGGTATTAACTCAAAATCCTCAACACATGGAATTTTTCAGGTTGGCCATAGACTGTCGAGGACGAAGAGAAAACCAACTACAAGCCCACACAAAACTTTTGTCAATAGTGGAGTAAGTGTGAAGATATCTAATGCAATGAATCAATGCTTGCATTGAAAGGTACAGACACTTGGTAACTTCATTGTTAAGCATTCAAATACGATTCCCACAACACATTCTTTTCCTTCTTTTGAAAGGTAAATGATGTTGGAAAAATGGTTTATATAGGCTTATTTTGGGCCGACTTTGAGCCCAAAATCGAGTGGGCCCCGAACGTCTTTTGGGGCGGGTCCGAAGAGGTGAATTGTTCCTTGCCGCATGGCAAGTCACACGGTGAAAACGGTTCGTCAAAATCATCTATAAGTGAATGGGAACATGACGTTGTTTTCAAGTTCGTGGAATTGAACATTTAAGTTTTAAATGTTGGTTTCCTTGTGAGGGTTGTCCCACATTGAAACTTTAAGAGAGTTTATTTGTGTATATAAACTCTAGCCTACAACACTTGGGTTGGGCCCCAAGGGACACCCCAAGTTTGTAGAAGGGAGGAGTTATGGATAAAGTGAACCTTAACCCAAATCACCACACATGCGCGCGCCACCGTTCGACCGTGCCGGGCGCGGGTGTGGATCGGGTCGGTTCTTGTATTAATTTTTTGGACAAAATTCTTTTAAGCTTTTCAAAAAATTATTGCAGGAATTTAATTTGAATTTGAATTTGAATTTATTGTCCAAATAATTGTGCCTCTAATCTGGTCCGAATTCCATGTTTTCCCATCTGTTAAACAGTTAGTAAACTGCCAGACAGTTTCGAAACTGTCCAGCAGATCTGTCCAGGTTTGAACTATATATGTTCGAAGTAGTTGTGCATCTGTTAGGTAGTTTCAAAGAATTGATTCAAAAAGCTATGATTACAAATTCAAATCAAATCTGTCAAAAAGGCATTAGCTTGCTTTTGAAATTTACATCTATTCGGACAGGAATTCTTTGCCTATAAATATCTACTATTCCAGCAGTCTTCAAGGATGAAAAGATTAGTCTGAAAAGTTCCTTTTCTGTTGTCCAGAATTTCTTCTCTTTTGCATTTTTATTTCTCATTCTAGTTTTAGAGATAAATTAAAAAGAGTATTAGAACACAAGGTTTGGTTCGCCATACAAATTTGTTTGGTGTGCTACAATAATTTTGTGAAGATCATTGTATCCTAGGAGATAGACGCCGCTCAACCGTAAGCATCGTAGCGGGGCGAATCTGTCTTAAGGACATAGTATCACACACTCGACTTGGTCTTTTGATTTTAATTCGGTTCGATAAATAAATTTGATATGTTATTTATTTATTTTGTTTGATTTAGTTTCAATTTATTTTATTTACACAGAAGATTGTTCCAACAATCTTAAGATAGATTCGAATTTATTCTGTTTACAGAATTTTTTCGTTTGTTTCCTTTTCTCTTTCTTCTTTTAAGAAAATTATTTTCTGTGGATTTACAAAATAATATTCTGGTTAGAAAAAAAAATAGTGATTATATGCTATTTGACAGATAGTAGTAATATATTGTTTTTTTTTTTAACAACTAGTAGTACGATACTGGTGTCATTAACAATTCAGAATATATTTTTGTGGAATTTTGGCAGGAAATTAATTTTGGTTTTTAGAAATTATTTTCCAAGTTTTCATTAATTAAAATTCTGTTCCAGTATTTTAATTATTGGAGTGGTACAAGATATTTAAGTTTCTGTGTGAAATTAATTTGGTTAAATAAAATTTTATTTTATTTTTCAAATTAATTGAAAAATAAAAGTTATATTCTTATTTCTTTTATTTTACAGAATTTAATTTCTTGTGTGGAATTAATTTTGTTAAATAAAATTTTATTTTATTTCTAAATTAATTGAAAAATAAAAGTTATATTCTTATTTCTTTTATTTTACAGAATTTAATTTTCTGTGTGAAATTATTTTGGTTAAATAAAATTTTTATTTTATTTCTAAATTAATTGAAAAATAAAAGTTATATTCTTATTTCTTTTATTTTACAGAATTTAATTTTCTGTGTGGAATTATTTTGGTTAAATAAAATTTTTATTTTATTTCCAAATTAATTGAAAAAATAAAGTTATATTTTTATTTCTTTTATTTTACAGAATTTAATTTTCTGTGTGGAATTATTTTGGTTAAATAAAAATTTATTTTATTTCCAAATTAATTGAAAAATAAAAGTTCTATTTTTTTATTTCTTTTATTTTACAAAATTTTATTTTTTGTGTGGAATTAATTTGTTTAAATAAAATTTTATTTTATTTTCAAATTAATTGGAAAATAAAAGTTACATTCTTGTTTCTTTTATTTTTACAGAATTTAATTCTGTGAATTTGGTTTAATTTTCTGTGTAGTGTAAATTCTAATTATAATTTTATTTTATATATTAGAATTGATGGCTACTGAAACTAATGCCCAAACAAGTACTACTGTGGTGGCTGCAATTGCACCAACCCCCTCTCCTGTGGTAATAGTACCAATAAATCATGGAGAGAAACCAGAGAAGTTCTCAAGAACTGACTTTAAAAGATGGCAACAGAAAATGTTGTTCTATCTTACAACTCTGAACCTGGCTCATTTCCTCCGTGAAAGATGCTCCTATCCTGAAAGAGGATGAAACCGACCGGCAAGTGGTTGCTGCGGTTGATGCTTGGAAATCAAGATAGCAAAGCAACTTTAGGAATCGTTGAAGAAAAAGTACAAAACGGAAGATGCTGGCTCAAAGAAATTTGTGGTTGGCAGATTCCTGGATTTTGTAATGGTTGATTCAAAAAATGTGATTAGCCAAGCTCAAGATTTCCAACTCATTCTGCATAACATTCACGCAGAAGGTATGTCTCTCAGTGAATCCTTCCAAGTTGCAGCCTTAATTGAAAAATTACCAAAAGGCTGGAAGGAATTCAAGAACTACCTCAAACACAAGCGTAAAGAAATTTCTATGGACGAATTAATTGTGCGTTTGAGGATTGAGGAGGACAACCGCAATTCTGAAAAGCGGGCTGGTAAGCATCCTATGGAGTATAAGGCAAATGTGGTGGAACATGCTTCAAAAACCAAGAAACGAAAGTCTTCTGGAGAAAGTTCATCACAAGGCTCTAAAGGGGGGGAAAATAAAAAGTACAAGTTTAACGGCAAATGTTACATCTGTGACAAAGAGGGACATCGGGCCAAAGATTGCCGTAGCAAAGGCAAAAGCAAAAGAAGAACAAGTAAGAAACCTGCTCAAGCACACATGACTGAAGTGGACAATATTTCCAATGGTGTAGATGACATCAATCTTTCTGCAGTTGTTTCCGAGGCAAATCTTGTCGGAAATCCTAAAGAATGGTGGGTGGTCACTGGTGCTACTCGCCATATTTGTGCCGACAAAAAGATGTTCACATCTTATTCTACAGTGGACAATGGTGAACAACTTTTTATGGGCAACTCCTCAACTTCCAAAGTTGAAGGACAAGGAAAGATTGTACTCAAGATGACATCTGGAAAGGAACTCACTCTCAACAATGTGCTGCATGTACCGGACATTCGCAAGAATCTTGTTTCCGGATCTTTGTTGAGTAAGAATGGGTTTAGGCTAGTATTTGAGAGTGATAAATTTGTACTTACTAAGAATGGGATGTATGTAGGAAAAGGTTACATGTCTGATGGCCTTTTCAAGTTAAATGTAATGACCGTTGTACCCTCAGTTATTAATAATACTACATCTTCTTCTTACTTGCTTGAGTCTTCAAATTTATGGCATGGTAGACTAGGACATGTTAATTATGGATCTTTGCGTAGATTAATTAATATGGAATGTTTACCTAAATTTGACATTGATTCAAATCATAAATGTGAAATTTGTGTTGAGGCAAAATTATCTAAAACTCATTTTCATTCAATTGAAAGAAGTACAGAACCACTTGAATTAATTCATAGTGACATTTGTGATTTTAAATCAATTCAAACTAGAGGTGAGAAAAAATATTTTATCACTTTTATAGATGACTATACTAGATATAGTTATGTTTATTTAATTCGAACCAAGGATGAAGCTTTGGAAACTTTCATTCAATATAAGAATGAAGTTGAAAATCAACTTGGTAAGAAAATCAAGAAACTTAGAAGTGACAGAGGTGGTGAATATGAATCACCTTTTCGTGAGTTTTGTAAAGAACATGAAATAATTCATCAAACCATCGCACCTTACTCACCTCAGCAAAATGAAATTGCTGAAAGGAAAAATAGGACTTTAAAAGAAATGATGAATGCCATGTTAATAAGGTCTGGATTACCTCAGAACTTGTGGGGGGAAGTAATACTTTCTGCAAATTATATACTTAATAAAGTACCTTGAAAGAAAGTGAATCAAACACCTTATGAATTGTGGCATGAAAGAGTACCATCCTACGAATACTTAAAAGTGTGGGGGTGTTTGGCTAAAGTGACTATTCCTAGTCCTAAAAGGACTAAGATTGGTCCTAAGACCATTGATTGCATTTTCATTGGTTATGCTAAGAATGGTAGTGCATATCGGTTTTTGATTCATAAATCAGAACATACCGAAATGCATGTAAATACTATTATTGAGTCAAGGAATGCATCATTCTTTGAACATATATTTCCAAATAAGACTGGACAAGAGACTAGTAATAATAAAAGATCTCGTGATGCTATTACTAGTCAAGATCAAGAACATGATCAAGAACAAGAGCAAGAGTTAGACCAAAATGAGGAAGAGGAACCTAGGCGTAGTAAACGTGCTAGAACCTCAAAATCTTTTGGTCCAGATTTCCTAACATTTTTGTTAGAAAATGAGCCTTTAACTTTTAAAGAGGCTATGTCCAGTCCTGAAGCTCCTTTATGGAAAGAAGTCACTTGATGAAATTGAATCCATCTTGCAAAATCACACTTGGGAATTGGTGGATTTGCCACCAGGTTGCAAACCTCTTGGGTACAAGTGGATTTTCAAAAGAAAATTGAAAGCGGATGGATCAATTGACAAATACAAGGTAAGACTTGTGGTCAAAGGATTTAGACAAAAAGAAGGTCTTGATTACTTTGACACATACTCACCGGTTACTAGAATAACATCCATTAGAATGCTAATTGCCATTGCATCTCTATACAATCTAGAAATTCATCAAATGGATGTGAAAACCCCTTTCTTAAATAGTGAGTTAAATGAAGAAATTTACATGGAACAACCAGAAGGTTTTTCTGTTCCAGGAAAAGAAAAGAAAGTGTGTAAATTGGTTAAATCATTATATGGTTTAAAACAAGCGCCAAAACAATGGTATGAGAAATTTGACAAGGCAATAATGTCAAATGGATTTAAAATTAATGAGTGTGACAAATGTGTTTATATTAAAAACACAAATAAAGGTTATGTCATTGTATGTCTTTCTGTAGATGATATGCTCATCATAGGTAGTAACAATGACATGATTAAGGCCTCGTTTGGGAACAGGCTAATTTAGTAACTTTTTGGCTAATTGGCTAAAAAGGTTGGTAAGAAAAACCTGTATGTTTGGGCCAACTTTTTGGCTAATTACGAAACGACGTGCAAAAAGTAGAGAGAAAAGGGAATCTTTGACTTTTTGGTATGGGTTGTTGGCTTTTTGGCTAAAAAGGTAACTTTTTGGCTAATTGGCTATTTTAGCCTCTTGCCAAACGAGGCCTAAAACTACCAAGAAAATGTTGAATAAACATTTTAACATGAAGGACATGGGCATTGCTGATGTAATTCTTGGTATGAAAATTACCAAAACATCAGAAGGTTATACTTTGTCACAATCTCATTACATTAAGAAAATACTTGACAAATTCAGCAAAGATGATGATCATCTTGCTAGAACTCCTGTAGATGTTAATTTGTATCTTTCTAGGAATGTACAGAAAAGTATTTCTCAATTGGAGTATGCCCAAATTATTGGAAGCTTAATGTACTTGATGAACTGAACTCGCCCAGATGTAGCTTATGCAGTAAGTAAATTAAGTAGATATACGAGTAATCCGGGAGTAGAACACTGGAAAGGAATTATAAGGGTTCTAAGATATCTCCGATTCACTTGTAACATTGGGCTAAATTATACTAGATATCCAGCAGTACTTGAAGGTTACTGTGATGCAAATTGGATATCGGATACAAGAGACTCAAAGTCCACCAGTGGGTATGTCTTTACTCTTGGTGGGGCGGCTGTATCTTGGAAATCTTCAAAATAGACTTGCATTGCTAGGTCTACTATGGAATCAGAATTCATAGCTTTAAACAAAGCTAGGGAAGAAGCAGAATGGCTTCGCCACTTCCTTGAAGATATTCCAATTTGGCCAAAATCGGTGCCTGCTATATACATATATTGTGATAGTCAATTAGCAATTGGTAGAGCACAGAGTCATATGTATAATGGTAAGTCACGACACATTCGTCGTTGACATAACACCGTGCGACAACTACTCTCTAATGGAATTATTTCCATAGAATATGTTAAGTCTAAAGACAACATAGCGGATCCACTAACCAAAGGGTTAGCAAGAGAGTTAGTTGAGAATTCATCGAGGGGAATGAGACTTAAGCCTATTAAATAAGAGTTACCACAACGGCAACCCAACCTAGTTGACTGGAGATCCCAAGATCTAGGTTCAAAAGGATAACCGAGTTGTGAATGACTCAGAAGGATCACTGCGGAGTCTAACTCTTACCCATTTCTTTGATAAAATAGTGATGTCTGCAGCGTTTGAGGTTAAGTAAAATTTTAATGATTCTTATATCTAGGTAAACCTAGTGGAGTATGGTAGGATACTCTTCATAAGAATCACCTATGTGAGTGTGAACTGGGCCGGTTCTATAAGATTTGTGAAGGGCTACAAGTCTTTAGAGCACTCATGAGAGACCAGGTTGTTCAGGGCCAAAATGAACACAATAGTGAGAACTAAACTGTGTCTAGGGATATACTGTGTGTAGACACCCCATTTTTTACCAACCTTAAGACTCAAACGTCACTGATTGAGTTCTCGGTGATGATGCATATTGTGCTCGTTCTGAGGTTTCAGAGTCTCGGCTGCGAGCCTTGCCTCTGGACTTCGGGACTCTTTTGTGCTTTGCCTCGATTTGCGAACCAGATCCTATTTTCTCTATTTTCTCTTCGAAGAGGAGAGGTCTCAGACCATCTCTCGATGGCCAGAGGCTACGTTTTGTGGTCGAGGCTATTTTTCCTGCTTGAGAGACCGATTTTCGCTTTGAGCCGTCATGGTGTGCCTCGACCGCTTAACTACCTCTGTTTGCTCCGATTTTTGGCACACACCTTGTTTCCTCTATTTTGAGGGACACTGTGGCCCGAGAAACCACCTTCGTGGTCGCACGCCACTTCCAGTGCCTAGTAGTCAGTTTTCGGGGCACCCGGCTGCGCGTTTTGGCCCCCGAACCCTCGTTTTGCATCGGTGTGGGTTCATTTTTGGCATGGACCCTAGTTTCATTGTTAGGAAGGTTGTGGTATGGTGAGAGACCACCTTTTCTTCTTGGAGACCGCCTTTCTGTTCGCCGCCCGATTTTCTTGTTAGAAAGTTGGTTTTCCTCACTCTTGGGCCACATTTTCTAGTCTCCCATATCACCATTGTGTTATACTCATCTGGGAGGCCACCAATATGGGTGGGCTGACAAGCTTTTCTTCCTGACCCTTTTGAACCTTGCTAGAAAGCTGGTTTTTCTCTCCCCTGGGCCACATTCTCTGGTCTCCCATACCACCATTGTATTGCATTCACCTGGGAGGCCACCTTTCTGGGTAGGCCGACCAGCTTTCCTTCTTGACCCTTTTGAACCCTGGTCGGCCGACCAGGGCAAGTGGTCGGCCGACCACTTGAACTGGTCGGCCAGCTTTCTCCTTTTTTGGCTCCCTAAGTGCAACACAACTGTGCTAGCTGGGAAGCATTTGACCCATCTTCTGAGATTTAACCCCTTTGTTTGTCTTCTTAAGGAAGCTTTGGTCCTTTTGCTTAGCTTCTAGGAGAAGCTTGACCCTTTTGGTTAAGCTTCTTTTAGAAGCTTTGACCCTTTATTGAAGCTTCTTAGCGAAGTCTTGGCCCTTTGTCTTCTATAAGAGAGGGTCTCCTCTCCTTTTGCAAGGGTTGAACAATTTTGGCTGAGGCTTATACACTTCTCCCTCCATAGCTCTCTTCTTCAAGCTCCAAACCCTATTATTCTTGCCCATTTACACCACACCTCCTAGAACAACACCTCCACCATCCATCCAAGCACCTTGGAACTGATTTGTAGAGGTTGAAGGCTCATTACCTTGGTCCAGAAGTTGCTGAGGGTCGGCTCTACAAGGGTAAGCCTCTATTTTCTCCTTTTTTGCATCATATTGCTTTGTATCTTAGCCCTATTTGAAAGTATTTTTGGGTTTCATCATAAACTGAAAAAAGTTTTCTTTTGAGCTTATAAACATGTTTTCTTAAGGTCATTTTTCTGTTTGGGGTCATCTACCCCCTTCCATGCTTCATTTCCTCATGTTTTGAGCTATGCATTTGAGCATTTGCATTTGCATTGGCCTTGGTTTGGCCTTTTAGCCACTGAAATCTAGTGGATTTTCAGTGGCTAATATGTGTCTTTGAGCTTCAAAATCATAGAGGGGTGACCCTCTCACCCCTTGTTCTCTTTACTAGCTTTGTTGGCCTCCCAAAGGAGCTCTTATTTGCATGTTTCAAAGCCATATTTCAGGCCCTATTTGGTGAGTTTTAAGGTCTGCATTAGCTCTGTCTGGAGCCCATTTTGCCATATAAAGTGTCTATTTTCCATGTGTAGAGTAATCCTCTTCAAGGCCTTTCAAAAGGGCTTTCACTTGCATGCTTCCTAGACCAATTTTAGGGTCTTTTTGGTAGGTTTTAGGACCCTCATAACCTATTTCCAGAGGTGATTTTTCCATTTTGCATGTCTATCTTGCATGTGTATAACAACCCTCTTATTGGCCCCTCAAAGGAGCACCTCATTCTAACATGTGTTGACTGAGTTTCCATGGATTTTTGGGCATATTTTAGCATGGCATACTTCTGTTTTTGGTTGGTTCGATGAGCTCTCATATGCTTCATATAGTTGTAGTGTAAATCATGGTTCACTAGCTTTCTTTCCATGCTTTGTTGACCCTTGATTCTAGCACATTTTGACTATATCTTAAACTGATTTTTGTGCGTATTTTGGACTACCCTAGCTCTGTTTTTGGGTCTCGTGGTCGAATGGTGTTTGTTTTGCATGCTTGTGGTTCAATACCCTTGCTTAACTTTGAGTTTTGAGGCTCATTACATGCATATACTGAGGTGTGTTCATGTTTTGGGCCCATTATACATCATATTTCAGAGCTTGTATCAATGCCATATTGCCATGTCTTATACTCCTTAAGTGTGCTTGAGAGTTGTCCATGAATGCCTTGTTTTCGGGCCATTGAATGAGCTCCATTTCTTTGCATTCCGAGCCATCATTTTAAGCCATTTCCCCACTGTTTCAGACCTGCCTAGGGTCTATTTGGGGTTGGTTTTTCCATTAGTGCATTGCTTTGGGTACCTCTAGGGTAACGCACTTCACTAGTTTCGGTACCCGGGTCCCCTAGCTTGCATTGTGTGCCATATTTTCATGATTCGGGACCATTGCGCATCATGTTTCAGAGCTGGAAATTGCACGTTTGTAGGCCATCTTTCATCCCTTGCCATGCTTTGGTAGAGTGGCTTTTGATGCCTTAGGTTTGATCCTTTGCATTCGTGCATGTTTGCATGTATTTCGGTTATCTCACTTTCATCATATGGCCACTGATGTGAGTGTGGCTGAGGTCCGCTCATGTTGGTGTAAGTCCATCTTGCATTGAGCATGCCATTTAGTTCATGTTGTTGCATGTTTGCCCTTTGCATTGCGTATGCTAGGTTGTTAGGTGCATTGTGCATGCCATGCTGTGTCACGTGCATTGTGTATGCTATGTTGCAATGTGTTGTGCATGTTATGTTGTTAGCATTGTGTATGCCATGTCATTCCTTGCATTGTACATGCTAGGTTGTTAATCGCATTGAGTATGCCATAGGTTGTTAGTCGCATTTAGTTCATGTGCATTGAGTATGCCATAGACAGTCCGTAGCATTGCGTATGCTAGTTGCACCTTTGCATTTTCATCACTTGCATGTTTGCATGACTTAGTTGCATCGCATTAGGATTGCATGTTTGTTGCATTGGTGCATGTCATGCTTGTTGCATTGTGTTTGGGATAAGAGTTAGCCCGAGCACGGGAAACGAGGGACGTTTCATACTCAAAGTGAGGAAATGCGCCTCGATTCCCGGTCACTGACACTCTCGACCATCTATGGTAAAGTTGTTGGTTTTAGTTGCTTATATGTGCATTCATGTTCCATTGAGTCGCACAATTCGACTCCTCAGCCATCATGCATTGAGATGCGTGATTAATGGCCCGAGGATCGAGGACTACACTCCCTAGAGCTCATGCAAGGACGGGGAGAGTGGTCGTGCACACATGCATTGCAAATACCTTGCTTTCTCTTTCTCTTGCCTTTGTTGCAGAAAAACCAGAAACTGGAGGCAGGAACTGGTCGGCCGACCAGCTTTTCTGGCAGGCCAACCACCTCTTTTGGTTTTTCCCACATAAACTGGTCAGTGGGTGGTCTCCAAGTCCAATAGTTGGTCGGTGGCCCTCCCACAGCTTCCCAAAGTGGAGTTTCAGCCTCTTGGAGCTTTGTACAAGTTTCTGGAGTTCAATTGCAAACAAAGGCGAGTCGAGGCAACGCGAAGGATTTACCGACAAGGCAATTTGAGCATGCATACACCCTCCATCATTCCGAGCAGAGCTGAGGCAGTCCATTGCACGTAGCATAGCATGCTAGTTTACTTTACTTACCTAGTTCATTTATTAAGTAATTAGTGTTGTGTAATAATTCGTTATTTATTTTAATTGTGTAATATTCATTCGGACCCTCCGAGCGAGGGCAATGTTATAATAAGTGTGCGTGTGTGTGATGCATGTCTTCCAACCCCCACTTCTTTCTCCCTTTTATTTACCAGCTTATGATGGTTAGATTAGGGCACGTTTCAATTAGCATACTTATGCTCGCATGTTTGCATCCATTAATCTGTCTTGCATGCACCGGGCTCAGCACATCATACTAATTGCATTGCATTTCAATCCCGAGTTGAATACGTGTGTCAGTCGTTGCATTTCATATGCCATTTTTTAGAATAGCCGAGCCTATCTTAGTTGCATTTTTGCATGTGTTGCATTAGGCATTTCAGCATAGTTAGGATTCATGCATAATTTCTAATTAGCTTCTTTCTTTGGCTTGGAGTACTCGGTAAGTATTTATGCTTTAGCATCCTTGCATGCGTGTGAGTGACTGCCATGATAGCATGCTAACCATGAGGCTAACCGCTTATGTGATATAACTGCCTGAATGCCTGTGGGTGAAGGTTGGATTATCCGAATTGGAATAATGCATTGACTGTGAGTTTTAAGCCCACTAAATAGTGGCAAAACCATCTTTTCTAAACCCACTTGAGGGTGGCAAAATCCGCATTTTAGCCTACTTGCGAGTAGCAAACCGTTTTCGAAACGAACATGAAATGTTTTATTCCAATTCAGGCGATCCGGTCTATACTTGTATGATGTGCGCATCACATAGTAAATCTAGGCTAATAACCGGAATAAGAACGCATAATGTTTTCAAAACTCGATACCATGGTTAGTAGAGACCGATCTTTGATCGGGCGAGCGGGGGTGCTCACGAAGTGACCTTCCCCAATCGTACCCAAGTTCTCGAGCCGAGGCAACTTTGGTAATGATGGACACGTGGCCTTAGGCAATGAGTCAGAGTTTCCTAAATTTCCCAAAATAAAATATATAGGTGGCAACTTTGTATCTGGCAAAGCAGTCCATGTTTGGCACTTCTTTCAAAAAATCTATTTTTCAAAACGATTTGCCGGATTTGGACTCTTTGGTGATTTATCGGTCTCGCATTGCACTTTGCTAGATTAGATTCAGAACCGTGACATTTGAGTCCGAACTGTAGTGAGCCCAATGAACAAAACGGGGGATCTCCTTCCAGGACGTTCGGGGACATCTACAGTTTCTGGCGACTCTGCTGGGGAGTTAGAGAGCTTGACTCAAACTCATGATATCTTGTTTTGTCTACACTTATGTGTTTCTTTACATTGCATTTGCATTGGTGTGCCTAGGACACCGTGTTTGCCATCTGCTATTCCTGAGCAGTTTGCCAGAGGCTGCGTGCCATAAGGCTTATCGGTTACGGGCTTTGCCAGTATGGGAACACAAACCCCAGTTTTTACTGGGGTACCCTTTTTGACCATTTGACCTAGTGCATATTCGGAACCCATAGTGACCATTCCAAGCTAGGACAGGTTGCTTACCCAATCATAGGTTGTTTGAAACCGTTGCATGCGTAGTGAAACCCTAGTTCCTGACAAAATAGGACAGGGAAACCCTACCCTAACATAGGGGTGTTTTGGCTCTCACTTATTTGTTATGTGCTTTAGAGTGCGTCTCTACAGGGAATGCATGTATTAGTTTACAAGTTTGGGCATCAGGCCTGCGGGCACTAGTTCAGTATTTTGGGAATAAGTTATCTGCGGGTATCAGATTCAGCTTTGGGGACAGTGATTTGGGAATAATGATCAGTGTTTGAGAACAGTGTATTTAAGCTTATCAAATGTGTGTTGTGATGCCCAACTGTGTGTTGTGTGTTTATTTTAAGCCGTTACGCTGTACATTTGTCTGGTTGTCTATTTCCTTATTATTGCTTTATTTATCTTTTTGCTAGGTAGTTTAGCACAATTGCTTCAGACCAAGCAGATATTCCCCAAGCACTCTGGACTAGAGGTCGCCGACTCAATCGATTTGAGGATCTGGTTGACGGACAACCAGTGTTCTACTCTCTAACCCCGGTTGTCAGACGGAGGTCGAGAAGACGCAGTGTATCCGAGCAGAGGTTGCCAGAGCAGTGGTTTACCCCATCAGTGGATAGTCAGGCTGAGGTCTCAATTGTTGCCATAGAGATAAATATACCAGTCAGTCAGATGGATCAGCAGAACACGTCAGGGGTGGAGGCAATGATACGTCAACTCCAAGAGAGTATGAAACTCATGCAGCAAGATGCTGTCCGCCAAGCAGAATTTGCCAAACAACAGGCTGCGATCATGGCCTAGCAAGTCGAGCTCATCACCAGGCTGCAACTGCAAAACGGAGCATCTGCTTCACATCAAGCCTCTCCACCACCAGGGGCTCCGACGCCCGGGGAAACACCAAATGTCCAGGAAGGTACGGACATTCCGACAGGGCCGGCTCCGCCCCTAATCTTACCCCAGCTATCCAAAACACCTACCAATCTACCAGACTCTCCCTTCGAGTTCGAGGTCGACCCCACAGCATTGAAGTTGAACAAGCTTGAGAAGTTGTTCAAGAAATCCCAGGGGATAAAGTCCATCCCAGACATTGAGGACGGATATACCGACGTGGCTGTAACGCTGCCAGATAGGTTCAAAATGCCACAAATCGACTGCTTTGACAGATCCGGGGATCCCATGGTGCATCTTCGGTTGTTCTCAGATATACTACGACTGATGGGCCTCACCAGACCGCAAAAGCTTTCATTATTCGGCCGGACCCTGTCAGGTGTGGCCGCTATCTGTTACGCAAAATTAGAAGATGATGTCAAACGAAACTGGGATGAGATGGCCGAGGCTTTCATTGCACAGTACTCCTATAACACTCAAATCGAGATTATAACCCGTGATCTTGAGGCGACAAGGCAGGAGCCCAAGGAAAGCTTCTCTGAATTTGTAGCCCGGTGGAGGGTGAAGGCCTCAATGATGACCCTAAGGCCTACTGATAAAGACCAGATCCGGATGATTGTGCGCAATCTCCGGCCTAAGCTGATGCAGAAAATAATCGTGCTCCCCTTCCCTACCTTTTCAGATATGCATGAGATGGGAGTACAGATCGAAGATGCCTTGAAGCAGGGCTTAATTGATAATGACAGGGAGCAACACAAGAGAACATTCAACCGCAACACCAATGCAGGCCCGAGCAGCGCTGCAACTGCAAGAGCTTCGGAAGTAAGCATGGTCACCACCATTCCCCCTCCAAGACCCATGGCAGCTACGCCTTTTTCCGATGCGTCCGGAAGCAACACACAAACAACCAAATACCAACCTCGAGGCCAAAGAACCTTCACCCCGTTATATATGCCCCTGTCCAAGGCTCTAGGGGTTTTAATCAGAAAAGGGCACTTGAAGCCCCTGAAGCCGAGGCCATTGCCAAATCCACTTCCTCCCTAGCCAAATACTGTGCATATCACCAACAACATGGTCACGACACTGACCAGTGTTTTAGATTGCGTCACGAGATTCAAGATCTTGTTAACAAACATGTGATTTTACCTCCAGAAAAACCCAATGTCACAACAAACCCTCTCCCACCGCACAACCAAGCTCCACCTCCTAAAAGAATCAACTTTATCCAGACTAGGGTCGTGTCTTACGATCCTAACATATATATCACCCCGTCCCACCTACCCAAGCCAGAGGTGCTCCTTCCCGACAACACTGACTTGTACATGTTGGACATCTCCAGAACCCAACCCGAACTAATGGTGGTGACTGTCGAAGACAGAACATGGGAGATTGCAGAGGAGAATGGGATTGTTGAGTCAGAGTCCGAGCAATCTGGGAGTTTTGCTGAGAAGGTATACAGTCCGAGTGACTACATTTTATCAGTAGGCCAGGTTGGGCCGAATGTGGAATTGCCAGAAAAGGCAGAGCTTTGTGTGATCCAGGGGAATGGATTTGAGCAGAGGACGGATGATTTAGCAACTGTGGAAGAGGACTTTGCTGACCTCTAATTTTTCAATGACCAAGATCCAGGAGACACGGCAGTCAACTGGTTTGATTTTGAGGAGTTAGCTGAGGTTACCGGCTGGCTAGATGATCAACCGGATATTGCGGGAGAGTTCCAACCAGAACAGGGCCCGGCAGGGACAAGAATATCAGTGGTGGCCGGAAGGACCGGAAATCAGAATGCATCGCCGGAGAGTGCCGGTGCTAAGAATTTCACTCAGGATTTGGGCATTGTGAATGCAGGAATTATTGAACAGCCAGCTGTACTGACGCAGTTGGAGCAGGAAAGATTTGGGGATTCCGAGAGAATTAGAAAAGCTAAAGCCCCCGTGGGGACTGAAATTGCTGTGAGCACAAGGACAGAGAATGCTGCGAACATGTGGACGGAAAGTACTGCGAGTACGATTGTACCGGAGCTGGACAGATGTCTGTCGGCTGCCGAAGGAATGTGGTGGGAAGACGATGATTTATGTCTTGCCCACACGGATGAGAACTGGGGGAGCAATCAACCAAATGATACCTGGTACATTGGTGAAGTCGACCATATGACTAGGAGTGGACAGTATTTCAAGCCTCCACATCTAGATCAGCCAGAGGCGTCTGGGAAGGATAAGGAGGCGGAGAGGTAGAAGGAGAAGCAACTTGAAGATGAGGTTGTACTGAAGCAGCTGAAAAAGATACAGGCAGACATCTCCATCTGGGGACTACTTATGGCATTGCGAGTACATCGATAAGCTGTCTTATCGGCCATGGACAAGGCCAAGCTCTCAATAGACACCACGCCCGAACAGCTGGTGGGCTTAGTTTTTCCGGGAGGAGCTACCCCGATGTTGACCTTCTCCGACAAAGAACTGCCACCTGAGGGTGCGAACCATAACAAGCCACTCTACATCTCTGTGGAGTGTAGAAACAAATGGATACCCGTGGTGCTTGTCGACACAGGGTCCGCCATCAATGTGTGCCCGGCAAGAACTGCATATGCCATCGGTTTAAAGCCCGCGGACTTTGTGCCGACAGCCCAGGTGATTCGAGCATATGACAACACGAGCCGAGAAGTAATGGGGACAGTGAAAATTCAGACCAAGGTTGGGCCGGGACAGCATGAGATTGACTTTCACGTCTTAGAAGTTCCCGCAACCTTCAATCTGCTCTTGGGACGGCCGTGGTTGCACCAGGTGAAGGCAGTTTCGTCCACCTTGCATCAGATGGTGAAATACCCCCATGGGAAGGGAGTAGCCATTGTTTTCGGGAATTCATTGATCCATCTACCGCCAGAAGTATCTACGCCGGTTCTGGAAATCGAGCATGGTATGGAGGATGTGTTCTTATCTGGTTTTACTTTGGCTGAGGTCCGGGTTGTGCAGAACATTTTAACTATTAATGAGGGGATGTATGTTAGTGCCCAATCAATATACCTCATGAACAAGCTTCAACACATCCCCGGGATGGGATTGGGAAAGAGCGGCCGGAAGGGCGTTGCAGCGTTAGCCGAAGTGCCACACAACCCACATACCTTTGGCTTGGGTTATCTTCCCACCAAAGAGGATTGGTTAAGGAAAGGTAAGGAGATGGCTGGGAGAGCCAGAGCGAAGCAGGCAGGGAAGCCTTTTGAGCTAATGCACCGACCCATCCAGGGTACCCTAAACGGACGCTTTGTCCGAGAGGGGGAGGACTTTCCGTTTTGTGGCTTCCCAGAGCCATGGCTGAATGCCGAGAGGAAGCGCATGCCAGGGTTTGAGATCTTCTTTGACCTACAGTTATCCAGGGATGACGTTGCCGAAGAGCAAACAGACCCAATAGCTGAGGCTGAGCAGAGCAAGAAAGTGGAGTCTGAGGGCACCGAAAGTGCAATGGGGGTAGCGCTAGCATGTCTACTTTCAAATCCTCTGATCGAACAGAAGTGCTTGGAGGATAACTTCTCGGTATGCGTAGTCGGGAATGGAACGGCTGCGGGACTACCAGCAAACATTTTGGATGCATCTATCGCACCCTCTCTCATTTGGCAATATGAAGAAGGATTTTTGTCAAGCAACACCGGGTCAGGTAGTGAGTTTGAGTCTGGTAATCCTGGGGGTGATAACCTGGATACCACAGTCCTGCCCAGGTCGTCTTTTTCTTTCTCTTTTGAGTCTGTTGTGACCGAAGAATCGGACGATTTGGATGTGCTTAATGAGAATGTTGTGGTTGTGGTTTCTGAGTGTTTTTCTGTGCCTTTGATTTATTGCTTAAATCAGGACTTTCAAAATTTTGATGAAAACGATGAAGAAGAAATTCCTTCGGTTTTGCAACGTTTAATTGATCAAAAGCAAGAAAGATTTGTTAAGCCTTTAGTTGATGAAATCACTACTGTGAATATTGGTACTGAGGAGGACCCACAACTGGTCCAGATCGGGTCCACGTTGTCTTCGGAGGAACGCGAGCGCTTAGTCGCTTTATTAAAAGATTTCAAAGATGTTTTTGCATGGTCCTACGAAGACATGCTTGGAATCAATCCTAAGATTGTACAGCACTGGATCCCTCTTGACCCCGAGGCCCGACCCGTTAAACAAAAACTCAGGAGGATCCGCCCGGACTGGGCTCTCAAGATTAAGGAAGAGGTCACCAAGCAAATTGACACAAGATTCCTGCTGGTATCCGAATACCCAACTTGGTTGGCCAACATAGTTCCGGTGCTGAAGAAGGATGGCAGGATCCAGGTGTGCGTGGATTTCAGGGGTTTGAACAGAGCTAGTCTGAAGGACGACTTTCCCTTGCCGCATATCGATGAGTTTGTAGATTTCACAGCGGGGCATGCTTTGCTTTCGTTCATGGATGGCTTCTCAGGCTACAATCAGATAGTAATGGCACTTGAAGATTGTGAGAAAACTGCTTTCACCACCCCGTGGGGGACTTACTGCTACCGGGTGATGCCATTTTGGTTGAAGAATGCTGGAGCTACATATCATTGGGCCGCGACCACAACATTGCACGACATGATCCGCAAAGAGGTTGAGGTGTACGTGGAGAACATGATTGTCAAGTCCAAAGAAAGAAAGGGCCACTACACCGCCTTGCAAAAGTTCTTCCAAAGGATCAGAGAATTCCGATTGCGGCTGAATCCTCAGAAGTGTATCGTTGTTACAAAGAAGAAAATGTCAGTTTCGATTACACAGAGAGGTATCGAAGTCGACCCTTCTAAAATCAAGGCCATCTTAGAAATGCCACCACCAATGACTGAAAAGGAGGTGCGAGGCTTTCTGGGTAAAGCGCAATTCATCAGACGGTTTATCTCAAAATTAACCTTGACTTGTGAACCACTTTTTGGCCTCCTGAAGTAAGGAAAGAAATTCCAGTGGGACGGCCGATGCCAAGCTGCTTTTGAACAGATCAAGGAATACTTACGGAACCCACCCGTGTTGTCACCGCCAGAGCCAGGGAGACCGTTGATATTGTACCTTTCAGTGACTGAAACTACAATAGGCTGCATGCTCGCGCAAGAATTTGAAGACAAGGTGGAGAGAGCTATCTACTATCTGATCAAGAAGATGCTGGAGTATGAAACCCATTACACATCATTGGAGAAAGCTTGCTTAGCCTTGGTATGGGCTACCAGGAAGCTGTGGCACTACCTGTTAGCTCACTCCGTAATGTTGGTTTCAAGATTAGATCCCATCAAATATCTCTTCGAGAAACCGGCACTTACGGGTAGGCTAGCTCGTTGTTTGCTTTTGCTTTCTGAATTCGATCTGAAATATGTAACACGCAAGTCAGTTAAGGGAAGAGCAGTAGCAGAATTCTTAGCCGATCATCCAGTGGAAGGAGGTGAAGCAGTTGAGTACTTATTCCCAGATGAGGCCATTTTACATATCGACGATGAAACTTGGACAATGTACTTTGACGGAGCGTCAAACCAATACGGGTATGGGATAGGAGTGTTGTTGATAGCACCCGACAATTCCCGTATCCCTCTAGCCTTCAAACTCCAGTTCAAAGTCTCGAACAACGAAGCATAATATGAAGCATGCATTGCTGGCTTAGAAGCAACCCTGGAATTAGGGGCAAAACGGTTGGACGTCATCGGGGACTCGAACCTTGTTGTATCTCATGCAAAAGGAGATTGGAAAGTCAAAGAAGAAAAATTGATAATGTACCACTAGACCTTGGACTTGTTAATTCCTCGGTTTGAGAAGCTAAACTTTGCTCATCTATTAAGAGAGAACAACAAGTTCGTAGATTCATTAGCAACTCTATCTTCCATGATAGATATCCCGTTTGGAGTCCGGATGCATCCGATCATCATTGACCAAAAGTTTGTGCCGGCATATGAATCAATTGCTGCCATAGATGAGGTTCAGGATGAGAACCCCTGGTACTACGATATTTGGAACTTCTTGGAGAAAGAAACATATCCACAAGGGTCAAATGCCAAGGATAAAAGGGCAATCAGAAGAATGCCCGATCAGTTCATCATCTACGGAGGTAAATTGTACAAGAGAGGTCATCTAGGAATGCATAAGATGTGCGTTGAAGCCGAAGAATCGAAGCGCCTAATGGAGGCCATCCATGGGGGAGAATGTGGTGCACATATGAACGGAGTAATGTTAGCTCGGAAGATCCTCAGACAGGGTTACTATTGGTCTACCATGGAGGAGGATTGTATCGGCTTTGTTCGGCGATGCCACAAATGTCAGATCCATGCAAACCGCCGTCGAAGCTGTACATTATGACTTTGCCATGGCCATTTTCAGTTTAGGGAATCGATGTGATTGGGGCTGTCACTCCAAAGCGGTCGAATGGGCATGAGTTCATCCTGGTCGCGATAGATTATTTCACGAAGTGGGTCGAGGCCCAATCTTATGCAGTGTTGAAGGCTTTGCACGTCGCAAAGTTCATCAGAAACAACATCATCTGTCGCTATAGGGTTCCAAACGAGATTATTTCAGATAACGGTTTCCACTTCAAGAAGGAAGTGATTGACTTGTTGGAGAAATTCAACGTGGCTTTTCATAAGTCATCCACATATCGGCCGCAAACCAATGGAGCGGTTGAGGCTGCCAACAAGAATATCAAACACAGACTACAGAAGATGGTGGAAACCTACCAGGACTGGCCAGATAAGCTGCCGTTTGCTCTATGGGGCTACAGGACTTCAATTAGAACTTCTACTGGGGCGACTTCGTATTCATTAGTCTATGGGATGGAGGTCGTTCTACCTATCAAAATTGAGGTTCCATCATTGCCAGTATTGGCCGAGTGTCAGATAGCCGAAGCAGATTGGCAGCAGAGCAGATTCGAATAACTCATGCTCTTTAATGAAAGAAGACTGAAAGCACTGTACCATGTTCAGGGTTATCAGCGTAGAATTGCCAAGGCTTTCAACAAGAAAGTTAAGTCCAGGAATTTAAAATAAGGAGATTTAGTGCTCAAGGACAACCGAGCTCCGATTCACGACCCTAGGGGCAAGTTCAGACCCAATTGGACTGGTCCCTACATCATTAAGTCTATTTGGTCAGGTGGAGCTGTGGTTCTGATGGACCTAGATGGCCTAGAGTTCTCCGAACCGATCAACATGGACAAGTTGAAGAAATATTACCCCTGAGAGGCCCGCTAGGCCGAAAACCCGAAAGGGCGACCTAGGCAAAAGTTAGAGCATGAAAAATTTGAAATTACAAAAACTGAGCTCGCAAGGTTGAAAACCCGCAAAGGGCGGCCTTAGTAAAAGTTAGAGCATAAAAGGAGAGTGAAAATACTCGAGTGTACCCGAGCCTGAACTACGTAAGGCTTGATTCCTATTTTGGGATACGTAGGCAACTTCATTCTGGAGTTCAGCCATAAACTTTTCCCAGATCAACTTTGTCCATTTGATCATCTCGGTCATCTTTGTCTACTCAGCATTCAAGAGCTTCGATTGTAATCTCCTGCAAAGGTCGTTTGCACAAGAGGCAACTTTCCGCTGCCATGTGTCTTGCAAAAGATTATTCAAACTAGGGGCAACTTTCCAGTTGCTAGGATCCGGGGTTGTGCATCTCAGTGACAGATCTCAAGCGTGTCCAATTCTAATCCATATCGAAAATAGTTTTGAAAAATTTTAATAAAAGTTGATTTTGTTCAAATTAACCTTTTTACAACTTAGACCATTTTTGGACCAAAGCGGAAAATTTTCAGTACCCACAACCTTCAATTTCATTGATTTCAATACAGAGTTCTTCTGCTCTTGCATACAAATTGAAGTTGCTTTTTATTACATTCATAAAGAAAACTTGAAAGTACTAATAAAGCAATAAATCCGGGGCATATATAAGTCAGGTGTTCCTACGCCCCCTCCCAAAGCTGGTCGAAGCCTCTGATGCCAAGCTGGGCCCAACCTGTGCCTCTTCATTGAGCCAATCTATGCACTCATCAGACAAAGTGCAACTGAAAGTGGGAGCGGGGGCCAGGAGTTCTCTCGTCCTCCATGCTGTGGCATATCGGGCAAGCTGTGTGCCTCGGACCGGAAATGCAGCTGGGTACTCTATCCCCTTTGGCGGGTAAGTCTGATCATGGCCGAATTGGCGTTGGAACCGGAAAGGAAAGTAAAACATGCAGTAAGTCAGACCAATCAACTGAATCCCGGCCTACCAGGACACGCTGTAGCTCATTGCCGGGAGGTTGAGCCAAAGGCAGCGCCAAGCAATGCGATCTGCAGACAAATTGCACATCCAGTCGAACCACCACCCCTCATCAGGGGCATCGACTAGACGTTGTCAGAAAAAGTAGCCGCGAGCTGAGTAGGCTGGGCAAGAGTCCACAACTTGCAACTTATCTATCAACCACACCTGGGGAGGGATGAAAAATGAGAGAATAAAGAATAGAGAGATGTACGATGAGAGAAAAGTGAAAAAAGGGTTTTGTGAGAAAAACCTAGCCTGAGGGCCGAGTGATGTGAGTAATATACATGAGAGATAGGGTAGGAAACATTACCTGCAGCAGTAGTGGACTCCCCGCGAATCAAGTCGTCTCCCGGTGATGGAAAGCATCCAAGCCCATCAGTGTCTCGGCCAATGTCAGGCAATGCAGCTCTTTCCTTCCTTCAAGCCTTCAGCAACTTCAATCAGATGAATGCTAGCTCCATTAAAGCCCGAGGTGAGCAAAAAGTGAGATAGCATGCGCAAGCAAAGGGCGTGTTGCCGAAAACCTTGCCAATAATGGTCGCCACGGTCACCGGCATCAGAAAAGCGATAAATCAAGCCGAGGATATCCAGTTCCCCGTTGTAGATCAGAGATCGAGCATCATGCATAGTGAGCCCACACATCTGCCCTAAAGCTTGGGCGTAGCCAAAGCGAAACTGGGGCAAAATCTCTTCATGGCATTCAAATTCCATCAAAGCTTGAAAATCTTCGAAGGTTGGACACATCTCTTGCCCGTTGAAGCTAAAAACATGTGTTACTGGGTTCCAAAACCTCGCTGCGGCATGGAGGAAAGGAAGATGCAGCAAAGTACGGCTTAACGTGAATAGTGCATTCAAGCCGAAGCCCCGGAAATTCAACTTTTCCGAGCCATCTAGAGAAGCAACCCAAGTTGTGAAATTTTTGACGAGGAACGCCTCCATTTTGATGAAGAACTGAGATGAAATGAATGAGCCACGAAGTTGGAACTTTTAAAGAGGATAAGGCACTATTTGGGGGACACATATCGGAAAACTGGTGGTTGCCAAACCAGGTGGTCGGCTGACCACCTTTTCTGGTAGGCCGACCACCCCTTGGTCTCCAACAAAAAAAGCTGGTCGGCCAGCTTCCTTAGGTGGTCGGCCAGGGAGAGAAACAGGACTTTGGTCTTGTCCTAGCTTCTAGAAGAGAGTTCCTAGCATTTCCATGCGTCGGGAGTGTTGAAGGTTCGAGTTTACCTTAGTTTCGGATACGTTCCATCACCCAGATCGTCCGAAATGCATTTTGTTTATCAAGTTGTTGTTAAGTCTTGCTTATCGAGTTGTTGTTTCGTCTGTCGAGTTGTTAAGTTTTGTCGAGTCATCGAGTTTCGTGCATTGAGTTGTTACTCTTTGTTTATCAACATTGTTGTGTCTTGTTTATCGAGTTGTAAACTTGCTAAGGTTTTATTGTTTCTTAGTAAGTTAGGTTGTTTAGTTTGTTGTGTCGGTTCACTACCTGACTTGGCAAATACACAATGCACTTTTCCATTCAATCTCAAATTTGTGCAAAATGATGCGATGCGATGCTAAGAACATAAAATACAACACTTTTTTTTTCAAAAGCTGTTTCATTCCATCAAGTTTTCTTTGTTACAACATTTTACAACAAGGGTACAAGTTTTACAGAAAATAAAACTGCCTAATAATGTACAATGTGCTACAAGTACTAGTAAAAAAAGGCAAATAAAGCAGGGAACAGATGCGTTAGTGCTATCAGCTGCAAGAATAAGAGGCCCTCTTCGTCCTCTTCTGCGGAACAGACTCTGCACCATCATCATCATCTGAGTCGGGGCTGCCATCCTCGGAACCCTCCTCGGCCTCATCTTCACTACCGGAACCGGAACCAGAGCCACCCTCTTTGTTAGCAGATGTCTCTGACTGGGGATGCGCAGGCTCCTCCTCCTCGTTGAACTCCTCCTCTATGACATGCGCTTTACGTCCACCTCGTCTACGAGACGACTCCCCTCTCCCAGCTCCTCGAGAAGGCCTAGATGGCCCAGCTCCTCGGGAAGGCCTAGATGGCCCGCTCTGTGGCTCAATATATAGCGGGGGCATCTGAAAAGAAAGAGTGCAATTTGAATACATCAGCCAAAATATGTATATCAGATGCATAGACAAAAAAAAAGCTACATAGAGTGGATGTATGCAGATATAGTACATAAATATGGTGTGTGTCAAATATGTTCTACGCATACAGTCGGTCAATCAATGCAGTGAAATGTTCAAGTTTAGCATGTCATCAGAAGTATGATAAATGCAAGAAAACTAAAGAGTACCGGGACACCGATGACGAACAGCTGCGCCTCTCTCCGCAAGACCATGCCCTCAAGTGAGGCCACAAATCCGAGCATCCCCTCCATGTACTCTTTGGGTGGCTGCAGATACAAGCTCAAATCATCGATGAATAAATGAGTGCCTAAGTATCTGAGTGATAAATGAAAAACAGTGGAACATACCGGTGGTGAGTCAGGATCACTAACGTATGGGTGACCAGGCATAGGAGGCTCTATCGGAATCGGGTAAGATGTCCCGTATCGCCATCCAGTCAACTCGGTCGGGATGTCTGGCCATCCGGCGTGATGATAAGTCGGAGGAATCGGGGGGACCAGTCCAGCCCCACCTCTCGATGTACCGGCCCTGCTAGTAGAAGGGGCACTTGCGGCTCGGGCTCAACTCGAAGATGGCATGCCAGCAGACCTCCTCGTGGGAGTACGATCACCTGTCAATGGAGGCATTAAGTATGTATGACGGTAGGTCGCGTACTCCCCCTCCTCCAAATGTGGCAATACGTCGGTACCCAACATGGCACTAGCGACCTCTTGGAGAGGGAGCCTCCTAGCGGACCGCATATCATCCGGAGGTGCTGAGGGGATATCCTAATAAGGGTAGCCCATCACCTGGCGCATGAAGTGGTCCCCCAGGAACCAAGCCCTACCAGTTGGCCCCTCGAATAGGATCCTGTACCGAGAAGCGGCCCATCCCTTAGCAAACTGAAATCGAGTATTTCCATCCAAGGGCGCCCAGGGCTGCCATGTGATCTACAGATAACCAATGCATAAGCTGATTAGAAATCGTAAATGTGCAAGATAAATCAAAGATGAAAACATGGAGAACTAAGAGTTCTGAATTACCTCTGTCGGCCGCACTGTGTCGAAAAACTGCCACAAGTAGGGCAGAGTCTCCTGAGCTCTCGGCCGATACTGGCCCTCAAACACGAGTGAGTAAGAGATCGTAAGAGGCACCTCAACCTCAAGCTCCGGGGCTAATGTCAGAAAGTATGCAAAAACCCATAGCTGTGGAAAACAGGGCAATAGCCATCAGAATACAGAATGTTGAATGCAGAATGTACAGAGAATGCAGAATGCCGAGAGTAGAATGCAAAGTACAGAATGTAAAGTGTGTCGTGTGTGCAATGTACAGATAATGAAAAATAGAAATGTAAATCAAGAGGGCAGAAAATAGCTCCCAGGCTCTCTAGTAGCCACTAACTATGTTCCCCCGTCCATGGGAGGTCGCGCTCATGTAGCAATAGAGGGTAGCCAAGCCGGCGCCACCCTAGTCATACTGGCTGACCCGCAATAGGTCCACCAGAGCACTGAGCAGATACAGCCCAACCATGTTCCCCCTATCGGAGAACAGAGTGGTCCCAAGGAGGAACATCAAAAACCCCTGAGTATACTGCTCTATCTCCTCGGGAGTCTCGGGCACAGTCTCCCTGAAATGTGTGGAAAACCAAGTGTACCGGACTCTACCAGAGGATCTGTCAACCGGTGGACGAGCTCCTAACAAATAAATCCAAGCGGCCTCCCACTCGCCCATGTCCTCGTCATAGGGGATCGGCCAACCTTCCATGTCAAGGCCTGTCAGTATGGCAAAATCGAACGGGGTCATAGTCATGTCCCCGGTGGCTGAGAAATGGAAGGAGTTGGTGGTGTTCCACCATCTCTCTACAAGGGCGCCCATCAATGTCCTGCTAGTAGGATAGCAAGATATCCCCGTGCAGAAAGGTCCGAACCCTGCCTGGTCAACCCAATCACAAACGGCCTCCGGGAGCTCTGTGTACCACTCCCTCGTAACGATGGAGCCATATCCTCGTGTAACACAGGAAGACACCTGCATTCATAATGAACGCATGTATTCAGTTTCATAATGAAATGAATAAGCTGCGTGCAAATGAAATGTATGAGCTGTGTGCAAACCAAATCAGATATAATACTATGAGCTGTGTGTTCAACATGAAGTATGTGAGCTGTGTATTCAGAATGGAAGTGTATGAGCTGCGTGCAAATACAAGTGTGTGCTGTGTGTTCACCTCAAATTTGGGCTGCGTGTTCAACTTTCAACAAGTGTGGGCTGTGTGTTCAGATTTCAAAATCAGTGGGCTGTGTGTTCATCTCAAAGTTCGAGCTGTGTGTTCAACGTCAAGTAGTTGAGCTGTGTGTTCAGATTTCCAAATCAGTGGCCTGTGTGTTCATCTCAAAGTTCGAGCTGTGTGTTCAACATCAAGTGTTTGAGCTGTGTGTTCAGACTTCAAAATCAGTAGGCTGTGTGTTCATCTCAAAGTTCGAGCTGCGTGTTCAACATAAAGTATATGGGCTGCGTGTTCAGAAATTCAAAGTTTAGGCTTCGTATTCAACTTTCAACAAGTGTGTGCTACGTGTTCACAATCAAATATAGGCTGAGGGTTCAGAAATTCAAGTGATTGAGCTATGTGTTCAAGATGCAAAACAGAATACTGTGTTATAGACTAAGTATTCAGAATAAGCTATGTGCTAGGATGAGTAGAAGTGTGGTGTGCGAATGTGTTCAGAACGAGCAGATAAGCATGCATAGCGAAAGCGTGAAATGCACGGAAAATGCAAAATACATTGCAGAAAATGTAAAAGTGAAGTACATACCTCCCGTGCCTTATGAGAGAGGTGGGACTCTGGCTCCCACAACAACAAATCTGCAGGCACTCGCTCATCAAAATCAGTGAAGTAGTAGAAAACGGCCAGCAGAAGGATGTGCGCCGGAGGGTCATACCTCTCGGGAATAAAGAGCCAAATCCTCGGGGGTAAAGACATAATGTCCGGCTCACCTCCGGCACCTGGAGGACGTCCGCCCTGAGGAAAATGACCTGCCATCTCAATAAATCTGCAAAAAGGAGCAAAAATGAGCCAAAATTGAAAAAAGTCAACTCTCGGGAAATGAAAAGTCAACAAAAGTCAACTCACGAGAAAATGTTCCAAATATTGAGACAAACTTACCTCAAGTGGTGAAAATGGAGAAAGAAGCACCGAAATCAAAATTTAATCGATTCAAAGTGAAGAGAAATGAAAGTTTTCGCGAAACAACTTTGCGTGGGGCGTTGGAAAATGCGTATAGAGCACAAATCTGAGAGGGAAAATGGTCTAGGAAAGAACCTTAGCCCAAACCACTACACACGCTGCCGCCACCGGCCCGTCTTGCGTCTTGCAAGCCGTGTCTGCCGTGTGGGTCGGGTTGGTTCTTGTATTAATTTTTTGGACAAAATTCTTTTGAGTTTTTCAAAAAATTATTGCAAGAATTTAATTTGAATTTGAATTCAAATTTATTGTCCAAATAATTGTGCCTCTAATCTGGTCCGAATTTCATGTTTTCCCATCTGTTAAACAGTTAGTAAACTGCCAGACAGTTTTGAAACTGTCCAGCAGATCTGTCCAGGTTTGAACTATATCTGTTCGAAGTAGTTGTGCATCTGTTAGGTAGTTTCAGCAACAGATTCAAAAACTGCAGTTACAAATTCAAATCAAATCTGTCCGAAACAGTGCAACAGTTTTGTTTGAAATTTACATCTATTCAGACAGGAATTCTTTGCCTATAAATACCTACTATTCCAGTAGTCTTCAAGGATGAAAAGATTAGTCTGAAAAGTTCCTTTTCTACTATCCAGAATTTCTTCTCTTTTGCATTTTTATTCTTCATTCTAGTTTTAGAGATAAATTAAAGAGAGTATTAGAACACAAGGTTTGGTTCGCCGTACAAATTTGTTTGGTGTGCTACAATAATTTTGTGAAGATCATTGTATCCTGGGAGATAGACGCCGCTCAACCGTAAGCACCATAGCGGGGCGAATCTGTCTTAAAGACAGAGTGTCACACACTCGACTTGGTCTTTTGATTTTAATTCGGTTCGATAAATAAATTCGGTATGTTATTTATTTATTTTGTTTGATTTAGTTTCAATTTATTTTATTTACACAGAAGATTGTTCCAACAAATGATTGCTAGGGAAACTTCTCTGTTAAGATTCCCACACTACAAACACTGCTAGTAATGTAAAAGGCATCTTTTGATTTCGAATCAGCTGAATTGCAAGAACAAAAACTAAAAAGAAATCAAATGGACAAAAGATACACACCTTCTTACAGTTATATTTTGCCATGGTCTGGTATAAATTGATTGAGCCGATCAAATTGTTATCAAAATAGCGCAAAGGGTAAATCACACTCTCACCAACAGCTTTAAGCCCCGCAAAATGGATCACACCATCAAACCTGTTTCATTGTTATTATTATAAAATAAAAATGGAGCTACTTACCCCAAAAAAAGTTATAAAAAATGAGCTATAAAAACACTTGAAAAGTTTTTAAAAAAGGGGGTAATTACGTTAATGGTCCTCAAAATATAAGTTCGGTTAAACTTTAGTCCTCAATCTTTCAATTGTTCCAGTTTGGTTCCCAAAGTAGGCAATTTGTTACACTACAATCACAACGTTAGAATTTTACAAGAAGTACCAACAAAATCAAAATGACCAAATACACACAGTCTAAAAATATACATTTTGTAGTATTTTATTTTAATTATTAAAATATGCGTTTTGTTTCATTTTAATCCAAAATATAAACTTTCTTTCATTTTTCATCCCTAATCTTTTATTTTTGTTGCAATTTTTTGTGTAAAATTATGAAAATTCCCCCCTCCCGTTACTGGTTTTGAATATTTGGGGACCAAAGTGGAACAATTAACAGACTGGGACCAAAGTGTAACATAACACAAAGTATAATTATTTGTGTAATTAACCCTAAAAAATCAAAATACATAACACAAATTGTGACAATCTTAAATTCGAAAATCACTATTCTACATATCACAATCACAGTGTTAATTTAGACAAATTGCGGACCACCGTGTATGAAATTCACAATCACATTGTATCAAATTCACATACTTCGTCTGAGAAAATAACTTCTGCAAACCCTCCTTATTCCTGAGATCACCCTCCACCCAAAAACAAAAAAGCACCAAATTAAACCCTAAAATAAATATATAAAAAACTCAAGGTAGAAGTTTGCTTTAAAGTTTTCCCTCATTTTCCCGGCGAACAAACAACGAAGAGAAAGTAAGGGTACCAGATAGAAGTCGAGATTGTTGGAGAATTGAGGTTCGACCCAGTCTCGAACTCGGTCGACGGCTTCCCCAACGGAAATGCAAACGACTGCCTCCATCTGCAAATGCAAAACTTCAGCAGTAGCACTTCATACACACACACAGTTGATATACTATTATACTATTGCCACAACGAAGCAAGCCTGAGACAGAAAATAAGATCCAGAACATAAATAAGTCAATATACACAGAGATACATATACATACATATATGTATATAATTGAAATTTGTAAAATATAAAAAAAAATAAAAAAAAATAAAAAACAGTCATGCTCCATGCTTTGATCTCCTCCTCCCTCAAATCAATGTTTTCAAATTTTCTACAACTCTTGCCACAACGAAGCAAGCTTGAGACAGAAAATAAGATCCAGAACATAAATAAGTCAATATACATAGAGATACATATACATACATATATGTATACATATGTATATAATTGAAATTTGTAAAAAAAAAAAAAAAAAAAAAAAAAGTCATGCTCCATGCTTTGATCTCCTCCTTCCTCAAATCAATGTTTTCAAATTTTCTATAACTCTTGCCACAACGAAGCAAGCCTGAGACAAAAAATAAGATCCAGAACATAAATAAGTCAATATACACAGAGATACATATATGTATGTATATAATTGAAATTTGTAAAAAAAACCCACACCTTGTCCATCAATTTCCCACTAATTGAAATCAGAAAATGTCGATAAAGATAATCAGAAAATACCAAAGAAGAACAGGTCTGGAGAGCAGAGAGATAAAAGAACATTTAATCAGTTTACAATTGAAAGCAATTGAAATCAGAAAATACCAAAGTGGTCTTAAAGATACAATCTCTGTTAGTTTATTTTTCTAGGTTTTCTTTCTCAAAACCCCCAAAAAGAGAAAAGAAATCGGAGGAAATGGTGGGGCAAAAAAAGGCAAAAGGGATGTAAGGGAAAGGAAAGAAGAATCGAAATCAAAGAGCGAGAAGGGAAGAGGTAGAAAAATGGAGAAAAACAATAAACAATACTGAAGGCAAAAACGTTGTAAGGGAATTTTACCTTGCGATGAAAAGGAGAATCAAAGAACTTACCTTGCGATGAAGAGGAGCGTTGGTAGCAAAACTTGGCACACTGGGTATGGAAGAAGAAGAAGAACGGGAGGGAGAGAGAGATAAAGAGGGAATGGGGTGGGTAAGAACAGAGAAGGGAGAGGGATAAAGATAGAAGGGAGGGGAGACGTGGGCAAGCGGGAAGGTGAGAAGAGAGAGATAAAGATAGAATAGAGGGGAGACGTGGGTTAGTAGGAAGCTCACTCTTTGGGCGGGAAATGAGTGTAGATATATATTGATATATATTTAAGGGGTCATCTCAGCCATCCATCTAAATAGACAAATGAATCATAACCATTGAAATGTCCTAGTAGGACAATTGTTTCTAACATATTTTCAAAAACCTTTGTGCCTTATTATGTAGATAGCACCTATCTATTCATCTTTATATCCACTCAACTCTACGTATCATCAACTATCATTTGCCTGCTGGCCATCAGTGATTTTTTGACAAGTTTTCAAACTCATGTTGTTTTATAACCAAATTTAAAAAATAAAAATAAAATCAAATAACATAGGATAATAGTGGACTTTTCACCAATTTATATACTTATCTCGGTAATAAAAAAAAGAAATCAATACTAATGTACCCATAATTTATAAGAAAAATGGTTGAGAGGTGCTCTAATAGTACCACTAATGATGTGGTAGTGGGTCCTGTCCACTGACTATACTTTTTTTTTCTTTTCTTTTTTTTTTAAAATTTTTTTAATTTTTTAAGTGGCATGATCATTGTTGAATTTATAAACCCTAAAATATATGTGTCGGTAAACCATACTGTAGTGTGAATGAAGGACATAAGAATAAGAGATGAAGGGCAAATCTGTAATTTGAGCTTTGAATAGAGGGGGATTAATCAAGTTATTGGTGGACGACATAGCTCTCGTGTGGCTGTGGTGTTAGTTTTCTTGCCAGAACCGTAAAATCGAATCAAAAGGTAAAGACCCAACTCACTGATCCCATCACTGATTCTGAATTCTATCCTTTTTCTTCCATTTCCATTTTCCTTGGTATGATTTGATTTGTATAATATGTTTTTTCTATGAGAAATCTTGTCATTGTTTGTGTATTTTGTTAAATTGGATTATTTGTTTGCTATGTTTTTCCTATGCTAATTCATGGAATGAAGTGAACTGTCCAAAGTGACCAAATGTTTGGGATTTGGGCATTTCTGGATACCGGAATAACTTGGAATTTGGGGGCTCGATGTATATATACATATATACTCGTGATAGGTGCAAATGCTATGCAATTATAGTTTTAAATTTAAGTTTTTGGACAGATGAATGAGGTAAATTGATTTGCAATTTTGGGCAGTTTGATGAATGAAAAAAAAACCATTTAGTAGTTATTAAATGTGGCCATTATTAGATGTGAAGGGCATTCTTTTTTTTTTTTTTTTTTTTCTAAAAAAAAGTGACAATGTTCACACAGAGATGTGTTTCTATGAAGGTAGAATTCCTCATATTGCTATAATTGCTAGTAATGTTTCTTATGAACTGGGATATTTTCTTCTAGCATTTACTTATGATTACAGAGTTGAACTGGGTGTTATTTGATTGGTGAAAATTCAGATATTGTATTAGAAATCTTGGTAGTGATTTGTAACGCCCCAACTTCTAGGCCGTTAATAAATCAAATTAACCTCAAATTTATAATTGCAGATAATTCATAATCTCAAATATACAAATTGTCTCCATAAATAATTAACACAAATGCCTCCAAAAATAATATATAGTTGTGGACTGAAAAATCTCCAACTCAAATAATCTCTTTAGATGCTTCAACTCCAATCGCCACTAAATTTGCTCCACCCTGAAAAATAAATTAATTCGGGAAGTATACAATACAACAGGAATAACAAGGCTCGGACAAAAGATAAATCAACAGAGATCCAACAATTACACAACTGATTAGATTCGATAATCAAGCAATTTACCAAATTGCACAAACAAGTCAACTCGACATATGATAATTTATCCAGAACCATATTCCCGGTCCTACTCGATACATGACCAGTGACCAGCCTCACCCACCTCACCCAAGCACAATCGCTTATCTGGGCTATTGGTCCAAGCTATTGGCAAGGTCCACTCGATCTATGTACGGAGTATTTCCACGTCATTTAGCCAGACAAATCAACACTTACTACACAAAACAACTTCATAGAATTTATCAAATGACCAGAGTACTCAAACGTGTCAACAGACAATGATTCATAGGATTTATCAAATGATCACAATAATCAAGAGGATTACAAATTGAAAGTAATTAACATAAACTCTTTGCAAAGAGATTTAGAGGAAGCATATTGTATACCACCCAAATTACCTCAAAGCAATTTCCTCCGTCGCCAACACTCAAATCTCGATATTTCTCCATGGATCTCCAAATTCTAAGCCATAAGGTATGTAAGGGTTCACAAATCTACAACTCTCCTCCTTTATGAAAATGCTTACTCTCACTTTAAACACTCTTAATCTAAACTCCAAATTTCTAAAATTTAAGAGAGAACAATATGAGAGAGATAGAGATATGGATGGACCAAGAAGAAGAATGATAGAAATAGTTGAAAGGTGAGCTCAATTTATAGGCAAGGATACTTGGGACAAAAGAAAAGAAAGACTTGGGGCCAAAGAAAGGAACTTTACTTGGTGGGCAAGAAAAGGGGGTTTACTTGGAGAGAAAGGAAGATTAAAGAAATTAAAAATAAAAGATTACTTGGTAAGCAAGAAAATGATGAAAAAATAATAAAATAAAATTTACTTGGTGCCCAAGAAAAAAATATTAGAAAACAAAGGAGATGAATAATAATGAGGTGGAGAGAAAGAAAAAAGATAAAATAAATAAAGAAAAATAAATAAGATTCTCATCTAAGAATCTCACCACCAAACTACCACCAATACCTCTCACTAAAATATTAATACCTCAAAGATACGGGGTTTCACATGATTGGACGTCAATGTCATGACATTAGGTGACCTACCTGAATCTGTTCTCTCTGTTATACTCTATCAAGGGCCATATGCTCACTTAAATTAAGTAAATTCTGATCCTTATTTACTACACTATCCTATGTTAACGTAGGTCTTTCCCTCCTCCCTAGCGTTTTCATTAACTGTGATCTTGTCAAACATCCTCGCTATTGCCTCTATGGTCTTCATTATACACGACAAAACCATTATAATTTGTTCCCTCTCAACTTATGTTTAGTTGGTGCTACTTTTACCATTTCACAAACAAATTTATTTCTGATTCTACCTTTCATGGTCTTGCACACATTCACCTCAACATTTTCATCTCAGTTACATTCATTTTATTTGTGTTATTTCTTAGTTTGTTAACATTTGTCTCATGATGCATTGCTAACCTTATAACTGCTCTATAAATTTTTTTTTCAATTATGTTGGTATACGTCGATCACATAATATGTCAGAAATATTCCTCCACTCTAACCAACCCACTTTAGTTTATGGGCCACATCATCTCCAATCTCTCAATCCTTATTAATAATTGAATCTAGATAATGAAATTGTTCACTCTTAAGTATCTCTTGGTTTTCAATTTTCACTTTTCCTCATTATTAGAAATCAAAGATAATAAATTATCTCAAAAGTGTTAATTTCTTAACCAGCTCAACTGTAAAAATTTTCATTGTTCTATTGTTTGTCGTCAAATGTTCTTATTTTTATTTTTATTTTTGTTTTGCATAGTTTGTTCTTATACTTATTTTTGTTACCTTGCTAGCTCAGCCACTTACATATTTCGTTCCCTATTCTTTCTTGTAGTTTATTATCTATTTTCCTAAGATTGCACTAGAAATTGTAAGATTTCTTTACGGGGTGAAAGTACAAAACAAACAGACCTAAACACACAAATGAGAGAGTAATTGGAAAATTGAGAAAACAGAGCCTCGTAAGGAGATCGACCAGAGAGAAGGAGAGTAGGCATACAGTTGAGAAGAAAAGCAACAATAAGAACTGCTTCACCCCAAGATGAGAGGCAGAGAGAAGGAGAAACTTAATTGTCTCAAGGAGATGACGGTATTTATGCTCAGGTTGATCATTTTGGACAGGTGTATCAGTACAAGAAGTTTGGTGAATGGTACCCAAATTTGCCAAATATTCACAAAACTTAGTTTTAAAATATTCTCCACCCAAGTCAGACTGTAACAATTTAATAGTAGACCCAAACTGTAGTGACCATAAACTGAAAAGTATGGTATATATGGTAAAAGGTAGACTTATGAGTCATAAGGTAAATCCAAGTATAACAGGTGCAGTCATCAACAAATGAAATATAGTATGCGGGACCCCCTTTAGTGAGAATAGGAGAAAGACCTCAGACATCAGTATGAACTAAAGAAAATGGTGTATTAAATATAAAAGTACTTTTACGAAAAGATAAGGTTGTCATTTTGGTAAGTTTACACCCCTAACACTTGGTAAATTGAGTAGGAAAAACTTTACCCAATATACTTGACTGAGCTAAAGATCGTAAGCGGTCAACAAACAAATGCTCTAATTTGGAATGCTACAAATAGAAAGGACTTGATAGAGAATCTAACTGAAAGAAGAAAAGGCAGTCGAAGAGGTAGTCATAGGTAGATGTAGGCTCTCCACCACATAAAGGTCTCCAACTTTATGGCCAGTCTCAATCTGCTGCTTGGACATCCGATCCTGCATAGAATAGATAGAAGAAGAAAAGACAACATTAAAACTGGAGGCATTAAGCTGACTGATAGATAATAAATTGACTAATAATTGAGGAACATATAAGACAGATGGAATAGAGACATCATACATAGCAGACGGTGACCCAACACACATAACAAACATACCAGACCCATTAGCAGCATTAACAGTGATAGGAAAGGGAGGGAGAGTACAATTTTGAAGTAAGGAGAGATGGGCAGTCATATGATGAGAGGAACTAGAGTAAAAAATTTAGATAGACGAAGAGATACCTGAAGAAGACCCAAGCAAATTTGAGTAAGTAGAGGAAACAACGGTGGCAGACGGGAATGGTTGGGAGGTAGATAGTATATGCTAAAGCTAACCAATCTGAGCACTCAAGGTAGCTAAGTCAAGATCAAGAGCCGAAACAGGAGCAATATAAGTGGTGGGAGGGCGAAGAGTACTCTGAAGAGGAGCATGAAATTGAGTCTGAGATTGCTGAGAAGACGAAGCAGGCAGACGTCCCTTCTTGGGATAGTGATATTTCCAATGGCTTCTCTGATGGCAGTAAGCACACTCATCTGAAGCCAGTAGCCTATTTTTGGGCCTTGCCATTTTTATCATCCGTCATTGTAATGAACTAGCAAGAACAATAGAAAAAATCAAAGAAATGAGAGCCAATACGCAAATAGGAATATCCACTGGGGTCAAAGAATAATAAGCACTAAATTACCAAGTGAATAACACCTCAGATAAGGAACCAAATGATAATACCTCATATGGGTCAAATATCCAAACCTAGTTCAGAAAGATGATCTTCGCGATGTGAAGTTGAGCCAGAGAGACGATAGTGAATCAAAGTGAGAGAGTGACCAACCAGACGAAGCCCTCACACACAGTCGTGATCCACGACTTACAATCCATGAACTAAAGAGGGTTACGGTACAACCAAGACCACCTACGAATCAGCGTCACGAATCAGATGACCAGATGGGTCGATTGAACGAAACAACAGATGGGTTGACTTAGATGACCAAATAGGTCGACTCAAACAGATGACCAAACAAGCCAAACCTAATCTCGAATCAGACCAACAAGAGAACCACAATCGGTGGATTGTGATTCGAACTCAGATGGGTCGCACGAATCTAGAAAGCTAAACCAGAAAAGAATCGACCTTGGCTGCTAAGGTTTTGAACATAGCTTTGATACCATGTAAGATTTTTGAATGACTCCTGTATATTCAATTGTGTTTCTAATACAAGAGTACATCGGTTTATATAACAAACTAACCCTAAGACTGAAAAGGAAACTAGAATAATTACTCAATCCCTAAGATTCCCTAAAATATACAAAAAAATATGTACTGCCATATATACATAAAACCTAATATTTTCACAATGGATTTGAGTTTGGATGTGGATTCAAATCTAAGGATTTAAATCTAAAATGCTAAGAATTAGTAGATGCATTTGGGAACACACGCGCACACACACACAAACACACATACAAACATACAATATGTACATACATATAGATAACTATATAGTGTTTGAGCTATTTGTAGAAAATCATGGAGGGGGAGAGAGAGCTGGCTCAAGCAAATTCGAACATAGCCCAAAAGGAATATATTTCTTAGGAATGAGCTCAAGCAAATCTTACTATATGTTAGACATATCTGTTATGTATGAGATAATGGTTATCTTAATTTACTTGCCTTTAAGCAATTGTTGTTTTATGGTGTGTAATTTTAAGCTCTTCCAGTGCTCACTCCTTATTCATTAAGGTCTTCATATTGTGGTTTTGTATAGAAGGTTAAAGAGTCATGTGTTAGGACTCAAAGCCAAAGAAGTCAAGAGGAAAGGGAAAGGGAAAACAGGTAGCGGAAGGAAGTGATGATACTGCTTCAAAAGGTAAAGGAAAAGGAGCGAAGACAGATGCGCTTGGCACCTGCACATATGTCAAAGGTTGTTTCTTCCCTTTAATTTGTTTTTCATGAGCTTCTATGTTTTTTTAACTGCAATTTATCTAGTATGTTGAGTCTCCTGATTTGACTCTGGGTTTTGGATTTTGTTTTTAGTAGGGCATATCTTATGTGAGAAGAAAGGGAAGATTAATGAAGCATACAAGAAGCTAGAAAAAATGGCTGGCTTAGTAATGGAGAAAAGGTTCCACCTGCTGAGTTTACAGAGGTGATTTCCCCATTACATTATCCATTTTCTCATTATTTTTTAACACATTTAGTTTAAAACTTTTACACTTGTTGGCCAAGGTTTTGTCAATATCAATTTCTGGTTTTGAACTTGGAGGGGGTCATTTTTTACTCTTTCATATTTTTGTAATGATTTATGATCTTGATTGTGAACCTGATTCAATTGTATTTAGTTGGTTTTTATTTAGGTATTTAATGGGTTCATCATTTTCACTTAGCTACTTAATTGCTTTCAAGCCTTCTAAAATGTGCTAAATAATCATGATTTCTTCAACTTAATGATTATTATAACAGTTTTGAAGTACTACATTACAAAACCTTGGTCATTGGAAACAAATTGCATGAACACACCATGTTGAAAGTTAACTAATGGTCCATATGTTTGGGTGAGAAAATGTTTTTCTTATTTTTTGGCATTTGGTACAATGGAAAATGAAAGTCAGCAAAAAATGTCCTGTGGTAAAAATAAACCTATTGGGCCGAAAATGGTTGCACTTTTAAAAAGTGCAAAACGTTTTCCAAACTAAAGTCTTACCAATCCCACCACACTACCACCAGCAACACCACCACCACACTGCCACCACCACCGCCACAACCTCCTCCACATCATCACCCCTGCTCTTGCCACCACCACCGTCACCCTGTTGCCACCTCCTTACCACCACTAATACAACCGTTAGTACATTAGTTTTAAGGACGCAAAATGTTTTTTGTTGGAAAATGTTTTTCGCTGGAACAAAAGGAGCATAAGAAAATGGTTCAGGTGTTCTCTGTACAATCTCCTATAGTGAATTTTTGACTGAGATATTGTCTCAAGAATATTTGAAGGAGCCATAACACTGACATCTCTACGCTGCTTTTTTGTCTTTTTCTTCCAGCTAGCAGCAGAATGTTCAGAGTGTCCATCAGGGAAGAAGGGTGGAGACTTGGGATGGTTTCCGCGTGGTAAGATGGCTGGCCTATTTCAAGATGTTGCCTTTAGCACAACTGTTGGAGCTACCAGTGCACCATTTAAATCAACGTATGCTATTTTAATTCCTGATTTTTGCTCCGCAAACCTGCTAACCACATGTTAAGCTTTATCTTATGCTGTTCATGTTACTCAAATCGGCCAAATTTGTTATGCCATTGATGATACAGGAATGGATGCCACATTATCTTCTCCTAATGGAGGAAGAATTGATAGAACTTGGCATTCAAAGTTGTGCTCTCTCGGATTATTAACCACCAAATCAAAGTAAGCATTGTGTATTTATTTGTGTGAGACTTTGGCTTGATTGTGGCATGGTTTTTAGAACATAATTGACTCAATGATCCTTCAACCTTTTAGACGTTGGTTTGATAAGTATGTCTTTTTGGTAGTCCACTTTCTATTATATAGAGTTCTGACTGCTAGATTTGGTCTTCATTGTAGTCCACTCTCTGTTAAAAATCATTTGATAATCAAAGGTTTTGCATGGAATCCACTGATCCTTAGGGCATGTTTGTTTGGACGGACTGGATAAGGGGGATTGTAATCAATCGGACAGTTAGTCTTGGGATACATTGTCCCTGGACTATTTGGTTGGACTGGATTTGTATCCTAAGTTTGTTTAGTTCTGGGATTAGATATGTGGATTGGACTATTTTTAGTGAATCTAATGTTTGGTTAAACAGACTAGATAAGGATAAATATTCAAAAGACTATTTTACCCTTGTAATTTATAATTTATATTTTTTATTTACTATATAATTTTAAATTTGTAATCTATAATTTATAATTTAACGACACTAAAAAATTTTAATTTATAAGGCCATAATTTTTAATTTATTATTTTTAATTAAATTAAATTTATAATTTATATTTTTTTATTTAATATATAATTTTAAATTAACAACACTAAAAAAATAATTTTATTTAATATATAAATTTAATTTTTTAACAACACTAACAAAATTTAATTTATAAGCCTATAATTTTTAATTAAATTAATTTTATAATTTATATTTTTTATGTAATATAGAATTTTAAATTAACAACACTAAAAAAAAGATATTAAATACAAGAGGGTCAAAAATGTAATTTAATAAGCTAATCCTATGATTTCTATCCCACCCCTATGAAATATAACAATCCAACAAATATGGGACTAATAGTTCAGAGAGACTCTTACTCCGGAGCAAAAGTTGGCTACCAAATAACGGACTCCATGCCCCAATCCTTCAAAACAAACATCACCTTAAGGCTATATTTGATTCACAAGACTAATAGTGAGGTATTAATAATCCTATCAAATTAGTGTGATATTCACTATCCAATTAGATTAATAGGATAAATTATCCATTAGATTAATAATCCCACCCCTACCTCATTATTAATAATCCTACAAATTTGTTGGATTAATTATCCATTAGATTAATAATCCTAAATCAAAATGTTAAAACAAACATAGGATAATTGGGCCCACAGATTAATAAACTCAATCACATACTCCAATCCATTCAATCAAACATGTCCTAAGTTCATACAAAAATGATGAGTAGGGGAACATAACACCTCATGCACATTTCAGAATATACAGAAAACACACACACTCTCTCTCTCTCTCTCTCTCTTATACACATTATTTAATCACCTGTTTAGATACGTGCATTTATTTGGATCACACCATTTCTTTATTTTCTTGCACATCTTTTTATAAAAAGTCAAAAAGGCTTCGTTTGGAAAGTGGGTTGGCTTTTTAGCTTTTTTGATTATTTTAGCCTGGGGCTAAAAAGCCTAGTTTGGGAAGGGCTTTTGACTTTTTTGGCCTTTTTAATTTTTTTTGTGAGAGAAAAAATATATTAATTATGCGTTGGATGTGATATTTTGTCTTATTTAACTAAAAAATCTATTTTATTCTTTGTGACTATTTTATCCAAAAAAAAGCCTCAAAAATCACTTCCCAAACATGGGCAAAGTATACTTAATCCTAAACAATTCTATAGTTTAGTTGAAGGTACTCTATGCAGAGTTATGCTTGTCACATGCAAGATTTTGGAGTCATCAAAATGGTCTCTGACATGTGCCAATCCTTATCACATTATTTGGTTTTCCAAGACGAGGATAAAACTCCTGTTTGGTTTATTTTTTCTTGAGCAAATTACTCTTAACCCCTTGATTAGACTCAAAATAAAGGAGACCCCATATAGGCCTGTTTGGCAAGTAAATTTTTAGCTTTTTTCAAGCTAAGGTTTTATTTGTCATAATTTAAAAAAGTCAAAAAGTCACTATTCTATTTAAGTTATATCATCTTATTTAAGTCACATTGCCTCTCTATCTACCACATCACTTCAAACTCAATCCATACCCAATTTATATTTCATAAAAAGTCAAAAAGGACACTTATTTAGATCATTCTAAACTATCCCTAAAATTCATAAAAAGTCAAAATAAGTTAAAATAAATAATAGAACAAAATGTCACATCAAATTCATAATCTTTTATTTTTTCTCTTACAAACATCACATGTAATTAAAAAAAAAATCTAACTCTCTTTCCAAATATAAAAATTTTAACTTATTAAAATAGTCAAGTTTTTAAACGAGCCCTAGTTTCATTTGTGATGATAAACCTCCTTGTAATGATCACCGTAGTATCTCTCTTAACCAAAAAGATGCTCTAAATAAGATGAGAGAGAGAAAAAAAATGAAAGTTGACATTTATGTTCATGGTAAAAAAGTTAATTTTTGACATTGATTTTCCATTAAAAAAACATTGAGGATACAAAACAGATGCAAAATATGGAATAATCTACATACATGTACACAGAGAGAGACAGAGAGAGAGGATAATATAATTAAAATGTTGAGGATAATATAATTTTTTTTTTATTCACCCAAAAAAAGACATATTCATAATATAATTATTTTTTCAAGGCTATTTAAGACTTCCCTTGTATTTTTATTTATTTATTTTTAAATTCAAAATGAGGGGTATATGTCTGTTAAATTCAAGGATAGATTCTTAATATCCCATTTATTTATTTACTTTATTTACGCCTACTATATGCATTGTAAATATTATACATTGTGAAGAAATATTTGTATGTATAGGTGTATAGAGAAATCTAATATATTTATTTAAAAGCTCTCAAATACAAGAGGAGAAAATAACTTGTTTTGAAAACTAAAATTACCTTGGAAAGGATTAGTTAGAAATTAGAAATCTGCCAAATGTTGATGTAAGGCATATGTTGCACTTTGTAAGAGTCTTCTCCTTTTTCCCTGTTGACCCCTTGAAGCTTGTTATAAAATGTTTTACTCAAATTGAGTTCGGTTTACAATTTGGGCATGAATTCGTTAAGTAATTGAGAGTTTTTGTGTATATTTTCTTTATTTTTTTAGTGGATTGGTTTGTGGTCTTTAACCTGTAGTTTTTTTTAATCAAAATTAGATGTGTTTCAATTGTGATTTTTTTTCCACGTTATATCGTTGTATTGATTTGTCATTACTTGTTAGTAGATATAATTCAATTTTCGTTTAATTGGATTACATCTATGATTGTTTGATTAGAAATTATTATTCATCATTAAAATTGAATCTTAATTGCAAATTACAATCTCGGAGGATTTTAAAATTTTCACTACCAAAAGACATCAATGCTCCAAGGGGCAAGACTTCCAATCCTTGGATCTCCCAGGCGATTTTGGATTCCATGCATGATGCTACCAATGCTCTGTTTCATTACTGTCCCTTTGGATAAACTGGTTCTACATCCTACTGACCAAATAGGATCTGCATCTTCAGGAACTAGTGCAGATTTTTTTGCTCTCTGCAATGAGATAAACATAGAAGGTGTGAGTAGACAACATCTTCTATGAAAGAGATGCAACTCTAAGGTCTAGAGTGTATACATCCTTAAAAAAAGCTACAAAGTTTAATAAGTATCAATCTAAGAAGAATGGACACTTTTAAGTTTAATAAGTATCAATCTAAGAAGAATGGACATTTTTAAAAAGGTAACGTGTCGTGCCTAACACTGACATAACACGATACTCACTAGACTCTTTCTAATACTTAGACACATAAAATATATTACAAGTTCGAATAAAGTAACTTGGAATCTAATGATAAAACAAAAATTAAGTAAATTTATACCTATTCTCCTCCTTTATACTTAAAAAATGAATATATTAGACTTAAATATTCATATATATGACATAATAATTATTTATTCATATATATAACATATCATAAATAAATAAATTATATATTTTGCAGGCATCCCTACTATGTCATGTTCTACATTTTTTTAAAAATTTATATGAACTTTTATGTGTTAGTGTCCTGTCACATGTCTGTATCCATGCCCTTTAGGTATATGAATAACGACGTGAAGGTAATTAAACCCCTCGACAAAATACACAAATTCATCCATTCAAGCACCAAAAGGAAGCTTAATTCTAAAACTTACTCACAAGTTCGTCTAGGTTAACTATAAAAAAGGGAGCTCCCTAGAGTCATCATCTTCGATTAGTGCAACGAGTATCATGATAATCCCGTGAACTCTTTAAATTTAAATATTTTTAAATTTAAATTTAAGTGTAAATTATAAATACATTATTCATATTTGCTTAAAATATAAATTACCTCTTATGATTTGAAATATTAAAAATACTCCCTTATTAGAATTTTTTATTTAATAGAGTTAACTGCAAAAATAAAATTTCTAATTGTTCTCTTATACAATAATAAAATTAACTGAATTATTAATTGAAATAAATTTCGATCATCATTAAAAATTGTTAATTAACTTGATAGTTTATTAATAAAAGAGATTAGTTGTTATGAAATAAAAAATTTAAGAAACGAAATGTAAATTTTAAAATTATAAAAAATATTTTATATTTTAAATAAATCTCAAAAGATATATATATATATATATATAATTTTTTTTTTAAATTTAAATATGAGAGATGAAACCGGCGATAATTTTCCAACACGGTAATTGCATTGAAATGGGAAGGAAAGTAAAACTAACACAAATCTGGTGCACTATATGTTGAACACGTTGGGTTAGAGTATCTCCAACGATTGAACAAATTTTTCATCAAATTTAAGTAAAAAAAAAGACATTTGGCTCAATCTTATATCAATCACTCAACGGTGTACTGTAGCTTTTATCAAAACGCACCGGATGTCTAGGGAGACGACCGACCGGTCGACCGGAAAGAGCAAAATCTGTACAATTTTGTAGTTGAATTTTCAAGTTTGAGGGTCTTCCGGGGGGTTGACCCCGAGGTCGATCGGGTGGTCGACCTTCCAGTGTAAAATTTGTACAATTTTTTGTGCAAAATTGGTCATCTGGTGGATCATCCGATAGTGAAAATACAACGGTAATGGATAGTATTTTGGTGAAAGACCCAGCGCATTCTCAGTTTGGTGAAAAATTTGGTGAATTCTCAATCTGATATCGTTTTGATGAAACTATTAGAGACAAAAAAGCTGTCATTTTTCACCAAATTCAAATTTGATGATGAATTTGGTGAATTATTGCAGATGGTCTTAGGTTGGGTGGGGTCGGATCCATATGTTCAACACAATAACGTTTGAACCACTCACTTTTTCCGACGCTGTACTTTCTCTTTTTCTTTTCAACGTCTGATTTGGTAATTTAATATTTTAGATTAAAAGTCAAAAAAATATTTAAAAAATTAAAAAATTAATAATTTATATCAAAAAAATAATTTTTTTTTATTCACTACAAGAATTTGCACTTTTAGCGACCACTTTCCGTGACCAATATAAAAGTTGGTAGCTAAAAGTTACGTTTTGGCGACCAAATATTAATTAGTCGCGAATGATCATTATTTTTGGCGACTAAATATGAGTTGGTCGCAGAAGGTCATATTTTGGCGACCAAAAAATGAGTTGGTCGCAGAAAGTGGTATGATTTTGGCCACCAACTACAAATTTGGTCACGAAAGGTCACATTTTGGCGACCAAAAAATAAGTTGGTCGCGGAAGATAAAAAATAAGTTGGTTGTGGAATTGGCGACCAAAATTTTGGTCACAAAAAAACTTATTTTTAGCGACAAAAATATTTTAGTCGGCGTATATTGAGTTTTGGCTACTAAAACAATGTAGTCGCCGAATAGAAAATAAAAAAATTATTTTTTATCTTTTGGCGACCAAAATTTTGGTCCCAAAAAAACTTATTTTTAGCGACTAAAAATATTTTAGTCGCCGTATTTTGCTACTAAAATAATGTAGTCGCCGAATGGAAAATAAAAAATCATTTTTTATCTTTTCGCAACCAAAATTTTGGTCGCCAAAAAACTTATTTTTAGCGACTAAAAATATTTTAGTCGTCGTATATTGAGTTTTGGCTACTAAAACAATATAGTCGCCGAATGGAAAATAAAAAATTATTTTTTATCTTTTGGCGACTAAAATTTTGGTCGCAAAAAAACTTATTTTTAGTGACAGAATATATTTTAGTTGCCATATATTGAGTTTTGGCTACTAAAACAATGTAGTTGCCGAATGGAAAATAAAAAATTATTTTTTATCTTTTAGCGACCAAAATTTTGGTCGCAAAAAAACTTATTTTTAGAAACTAAAAATATTTTAGTCACCGTATATTGAGTTTTGCCTACTAAAACAATGTAGTCGCCGAACACTACAAGAAAAGTGGGCTTAAAAGACAGAAGTATTTGCGACAACACACTTGCCGTCTCAAAAAGTAACTTTTTGTGACGGCATAACTTGTTGTCGCGAAAAATGTGAGTTTTTGCGACGGCACAATTTGCTGTCGCTAAAAAGTTGAGTTTTTGCGACGGCAGAAAATGACTCATAGTCATAATAGGTAATGTCATGGTGAGTTTCTTTTATTCTAATAAAATTTGCTCTACATTTGTTGTATAACAATAATATTCATGGTCATAATAGGTAATGTCATGGAAAGAATGACTCAAATTTATTTGTGAGATGTCAAGCTGCTGAAAAATATTTTCATTTAAATGAGGCTAATAATCTTCCTTTTGGTTATTCCAAATCGTAATGCACAATATGCACTTATTTGAGAATTTCTCTTTTTCGTATGTGTAATGTGAGTTATCTAATTTTTCACGCAATAATTTACACACGCATCCACATAGTGTGGAATAACATTTCTATTTTTATATCCTTATGTCTGGTTCATTGATTTGGAAAGAGAAATAATAATAATAATAAAAGATATATAAATGAAATATAATTATATTTCACTTACATTGTACACAAATTTTCTCTTTTTCTTTTCAAATTTATAAACCAAATACAACCTAAAAATATATATGCTAAGTATAAATTATATTATGAATCTTCTAAGAAACAAATAAATAAAAATTTCAAATACACAATTGTTTCCTTGTTAATAGAATGACGTGGGCAATCAAAAAGGGATGGGACCATATCCATTCAAAGCAGAGGGGTCACATTTAATAAAAATTGTATTCAACTTTCAAACAACTAACCATAGCAGTGGCACTCTCCAGACAGGCGGGGGGGCCATGGCCCCTCATGGTCTCTCCACAGGTTCGTTTCTGTATACAGTCACAAAATGGTTTGAATAAATGCAACTATATTTTTCTGTCGCAAAAAAAATTTTAAAAAAAACGACGTCGTATTACTCTTTTGATATAACATGTCTCTTTTCACCCATTTTTTCATCTTCATGTCTCTGTCTTTTCCCTTTCTCTCTCTTACTCATCCCTCTTCTCTCTTTGTCTGTCTCTCTCTCTATGTCTCTCGCTCATCTCTCTTCTCTCTCATTCATCTCTCTTGTCTCTATTTTTCTCTCATCTTGCTTCTTTGTCTCTCTCATTCACCTTTCTTCTCTATATCTCTCTTTGTTTCTTTCGTTCATCTCTCTTCTCTTTCTGTCTCTTTCTTTTTCTATGTATCTCTCTCGTTCACCACTTTTTGCTCTCTTTTCTCTATCGCTCAATCTTGTTTCTCTCTCTCTCACTGTAACAACCCTCACCTTGCTCTAGTCATACTTGCATATATTACATGATCTTGGCTTGACATGTTGCATTTGCAAACCTCGATTTGTCTTGCATAAGTGTTACTTGCATACTTTGTCTCTTGCTTGGTGTGTGTTTAGCCGAGGTCATCGTAAGCCTAGGTTGCACCTTTGAACCTCTTGCACCTAGGATCACCTTGAAACCACTTTGGTTGGCCTCCACCTTCACCCTAGCATATTGGCCGAGATGTCATCATCTAGGCCGAGGTGTTCATCACCAAGGCCGAGATGTGTATTATCTAGGCCGAGATGCTATCCTTGCACCTAGTGATCTTGTTCCTGGACAGGTATGACCTAGACTGAGGTGTGGCACATCCAGGCCGAGGTATGGCACAGCTAAGTCAAGTGTTGTCCTTCCTAGCTGAGATCATTGAAACCTTACTTGTCGAAGCTTTGTCCCAATCCGAGGTCATTACCTGCCGGAGTGTCCTTGTCACCTTACTTGTTGTATACACTTTGTCATAGTCTTGTCTTTTCACCCAGTCACCTTTTTGAGAAGAACCAACCAACCATTGCCACGTGTCCGAGCTGAGTGTTAACTCAGTCGGCAAACCTAGAAATGTATTATTTGTTATATTTCTTTGTTCTTGAGGAGAGAGAAGCTCTAGAAGAGGGAAAAGGAGTTCTTAGAGAGGGAGTAGATTTCCAAGCTTGATCTTTGGGTGCTTGAACCGTTAGATTCGAGTTTTGAGGTTAGATTCTTGATCTATTCTTGCTGTTCTTATTGATCATCTAGCCGCATTGCATGATCGAGCATGATTTGCAAGCCATGCATTGCTTTGAAGTTCAGTTTTAGAAAGAGAATATGATATTCATGTGTTCTTGAGGAAAAGCCTTGTTTGATCCGAAAGTTTGCATTAAGATTCATGTTTTTGTGTTTGTTTTCATAAAATCTTCGAGTATGGGTACCCAGGTCCATGTTTTTGAATTCATAGCATGAAATCTCAGATTTTGTAATAACAAGTTGTGATTGAGCATTCATGTTTTTCATGTTCTTCATGTTCATGTTCTTTATGTTCTTCAGCAGAGGGAAACCCAGATTTTCCCGACTTCATTTCCTTGAATGTGGCCATCGGGACCACACCTCGGCAAGAAGGTGTGGGACCTCGGCCAAGACCTAGTTGGTGCCCAGCAAGTTTTCCCCGAGATGAGAAACAGTGTTTTGTTTTGGTTCGACTTAGTTTTGAAGGAATGCCGAGATCATTTGCATTAATGTAAAGCTTGTTTGATAGTGCATTCAATAGACCTTGCCATGTGTTTGTAGGACTTGGACTCTCGCTTGACCCCGACGTTTGAAGAACTATGTGAGTGGTATTTTTAATAAAGCTATATTATAATATTTTGATAAGTTTTGCCTTGTTTTGTTTTGAAAAGTATTTGATCAAACAAGAATGATTATCCATGTTTTGCGTGCCAAGTATAAGTCTTGTGTACCAAGTATAAGCTTTGTTTTGAACGACATTCTTGGGAAGTCCGTACGTGCTAGGGGGCTATAAGCATTTGTAGCACAACCTTTGAAAGTCCGTACGTGCTAGGGGACTATAAGCATTTGTAGCACAACCTTTGAAAGTCCGTACGTGCTAGGGGACTATAAGCATTTGTAGCACAACCTTTGAAAGTCCGTACGTGCTAGGGGACTATAAGCATTTGTAGCACAACCTTTGAAAGTCCGTACGTACTAAGGGACTATAAACATTTGTAGCACAACCTTGAAAGTCCGTACGTGCTAGGGGACTATAAGCATTTGTAGCACAACCTTTGAAAGTTCTTACGTGCTAGGGGACTCTAAGCTTTTGTAGCACCTTGTTAATGTCATCCCTTGAAACTTGAAAGCCTTGAAAGACTTGATTGATGAAGCTTGAAAGATTTGTTAAATGAACTTGATTCATCCCATGTTTTGTTACAAGCTATGATTATGTAATGTTTTGTTAAAGATCTCGGATATCATTTATGCAAACCTTTTATTACTTGTACCATTCACTGAGTGTCCAAGCTCACCCTCTCTATATATATGTAGGTGATGAGCAGGACGGCGACGACGCCTAGATGTGCTTTGCAACTTGTTTTGGATTCTTGTTTTGTAGCATCTTGAAGATCGTGCTTCTTAGCTTGTATTTCATTGTGTTTTGTATATGATGGCTTGAGAAGCCTTTTGGTCAAGATGTATTTTTGTACTTCATTTTATTATATACAAGTTGTAAGACCTTGATAAGATGTATGTCATATCATTTGATTTATGCACAACTCTTAGGGATTAATTAAATTTAAATTTATTACTTCCGCATATGTTAGCCTCATATGTATACTCTGATTGTGTGTGAATCCTTATAAGTTGGCCTTTGGTAATCTCGAATTACTGGCCATCATGGCACCATTCTACTAGGGGCGGAATGGGGTTGTGACACTCACTCTCACTCTCTCTCCCACTGTGTTTGCCTTGCTCACTCTCACTCTCTCCCTCCCCTCTTCTCTATTTACCGAGCTTTCTCTCTCAATTTATCGATCCACTACAAGAAAATGCACTTTTAGCGACCATTTTGTCTCTCTCTCTCTCTCGCTCATCACTGTCTCTGTCTCTATCTCTCTTCTCTATCTGTTGCTCACTCATTTCTCCCTCTCTCACCACTTATCTCCTTTACCACATTTACCACTACTGCAAATGCTATTCCACTACCACCACTACTACTGTTGCCAGTCGACCTCTTCAACTACCATTACTACTATCATTGCCACCACTCTACTACCACTACCACTATTGTCACTACTACTGCCATTACCTCTTCTTCACCACCGCTATTCCATCTTCTCTACCACTACCACAACTTCACCACTAATCTCTTTTGCCATCACAGCCGCCACCACCATCACCACCTTTTATCCACCACCTTCACCACTATTGTCGTTCCCTCTCTTCTACCAGAAAAAATTAGTTCATGATTTTTAATAACAAAAAAAAAAAGAGCCGCAGCAAAATATTTTTCATTGACCACAAAAAATTAAATTTATTTTAACTAAAAATATTTTTCATTAAAATATTACCCCTACTTCAACCAATTAAAAAAATAAATTCATTAAAATAAAAATAAAACAAATAAATTTTAACCTTAGTAACTAAAAAAAAATAAAAAAAAATAAAAATTCATCAACTAAAAAAAAAAAAAATATATATATATATATTTTAACAAAAAATAAATAAATTATCCTAACTCTCTTCTTTTCTTCTTTTTGTTTTCGTTTTCCCGCTCCTTCTAATTCCCCGTTTTCCCGCTCTTTCTAATTCCCTCATTTCTTTCTCCCTTTGTTTCTCACGATCCCAAATCCCCAATCCCTAACAAAAAAATCCCCAAAATACGATACTATAGATAGATAGAGAGAGAGAGAGAGAGAGAGAGTGAGTTGATCGGAGATTCAAAAATGGCGAACTATCACTTCATGTACAAGGACGTGGAAGGAGCTTCGACTCAATGGGACGATATTCAGAAAAAATTGGGAAACCTCCCTCCGAAGCCCCCATCCTTCAAGCCCGCCGAGGACGAAGACTCTAAACACAAAGACAAAGCTCGCCACCGTGAGTGCGACTACCACCGACGACTACGACTATCTGTTAAGTTCTCTCTCTCACACTTGTTGGTTGCTCTCACTTTGCCCCTTTCCCTCTCCTTCCAATTTTCGAAACCCTAACAAGTGATTTTTTTAAGGCTAGAATTGGTCAAAGTCGTCTATCTCCTATGTGACTTTGGTTTTGATTTTGATTCAATTTGTTCATTTCCAAGTTCTTTTTCTTTAGTTTAATTTATGTGTAAATTATGCACACCACCTGTTTGCTAATATGCCTCTGCAAATAGAAAGTACAAAATCTGTTAGTGTCTCAACCATGAATAAAGAGGCATTCCACCAACATTAAGCTATAAAATTTGGAATATAAATTTATACTCTTGGTCTAGTAACAAATAATGAACCTTACCAAGCTTAAACAAAAGAAATCTAAGGCTGCTTTCAGAAGGTGTATACTTAAGAAATCTAAGGTACGAAAATGTATACTTAATTGAGTGTAGTTTAAGTGAGTTCTGTATATGTAAACGAATTGTATCTTAGTCAATACATAGTGGGCATTTTTTTTCTTTACAGCTTATTCATTTAAGGTTTACTTACAAATAATGAAAATCATTCTTTTTTGTTTGATTGAAAAGACTTGCACATCCAGCGTGATGATTCAAACTGATATTTATATCAAAAGTTTTTGAGTGATATATCTAAGTGAACCCCCTATTTTTTTCCCCCCTGAACCCCCTTCTGTGTGTTGAAACTTTGGATTTGATGACTCCAAAGTCCCATCCTTTATGTGTTCTTCTTTTTCATTTTTTTTTTGTTTCTCTCCCAATAATTCTAAAATATTGTATTTTTTTTAATTATATTTTGTATTTTATTTTAATATTGGAAGTAGAATCTATTACAATTAGTTTCAATCACAACGGTTGAATCTAGTTCCAAGTTATCACTTGTGAGCTTAATATTATAATGTTTTATTAGATTTACTAAAATGAGATGGAATAGAATAAAATGATTATTATGGAAGAGTTGGCAGCGATGTATTGATTATCCTTTTAGGTTGACAATTAGTATAGAAAGTTTTGCTTTCAATAAATTAAAGACAATCTACTGCAATCCACTTACTGTTTTTCACTAACCTACCAATGGCCTAGGTTTCCTAGGTTGGGCTGCAAGTTTTTGCTTAGGTGCTATCGTCCATGCTATGCAATTGCCTCTCAATAAGCAGACTATAAGATGAACTGAGCTGCTTTGAGAAGCTCTAGCTTCGGTTTGTTTAGAGCTTTGCCAAACTTGTATTATGTCAAATACATGAACTTCAAGCCTAGACTCCAAGCTTCTTTGTTCAATATGTGAGCATGAATTCTGCAGTTTGCTTTGCTAGTTGCATTCCTTATCTTGGTTCACGAACACATTTTTTCCCCCTGAAATTTGAATTCTTATACTGTGAGCATCATTTACGTATTGATTGACACTGTGGCTGCAGGTTGATCCAATTTCAGTTGGGGTTCAATATGATAAGATAAAGAATTCATTGTGTGCTCTTTGGACTTGCTCTCTAGACTTGCTGAAGGTCTTGGTAGTGGGATAGAGAGTTTGGTATTCCCCCTTGTCTAATTCTCTCTCTCTCTCTCTCTCTCTGTGTGTGTGTGTGCAATATGTTTTTAGTTTTTTCTAAATGATGCTCTATGAAAATGAAATGATGCAAATAAATTCTGATTTCTGATGGTCATTTATATATTGTTGCACACTGCCGTTTAATTGTTTTTTACATCCTCATTCATTGTGTCAGGAAAAGACAAACCTATTGTCCCTAAATTATGGTAAATCTGTCCACGTGTTCATAATTTTATCTTCATAGACTGTCATTATGGAGGAGCTTGCTGCGTTGCATGTGCTGTGGATGTACCCTGTGCATTAAAATTTCTTGGCCAGACATAGCCTTGCCAAGTGTAAGCGTTTCTATATCACTATCAGTCTACTTGCAGCCTTATGTCATTAGCAAATTGTAGCAGGATACATGATGATATTGAGGAGGATGCCTTCCAAGGTCTATGTGCCATGGTATGCCTATACTTTCTTCATCTTCCAATTAAACTGAGATTAGAAATGTAATCCTAGTTTGGTGTGCAATTGTTAATTTGTGTCAATTTTTTGTTAATATGGGTTTTTTCTTACAATTTCAAATATTTATTTGTTAGTAAAGCATATATTTACTTGCAAGTGCTTGCTTACTTTGCCGGTTTCTCCCTGGCATGATATACCATTACACTTGGGTGATGGTGTTTTTAATTTCATTGTTGAAATACCCAAAGAAACAAGTGCAAAGATGGAGGTTGCTACCGACGAGTCATACACTCCCATAAAGCAAGATACAAAGAAAGGAAAACTTCGATATTATCCGTAAGATGTGCCATTTTACCTTCACTTTTCCTTTCCCCTTCTTTTCTTGTTTCATAACTTCATGCATAGTTTTGTTGTTCTATAAGGGCTTGAATCAGGCACTGTTGTTCGTTTTCATGTATAAGCATCTGTTTAAGCTATCAGACAGACTGCTCAATTTTTCCGCTGATGCATGTCCAACTACGCATCTAAATACGTTTTCATTTGTTGGCAGTTGAGTATTACCGGCCTCATATGGGAATTTGGAGTATAGAATTCATCCATATTGATAATCCTAGTGCCCTCATGCTATTTCTGTCAAACTTTACCTAGTGATGTTTGCTTCTCTGAGGGTGATTTGTGGCATTTCTATCAAATGGCAAGCACCCTAGCCTATAGGCTTCACATATGTTGAGTAATGTTGTTCGTACATGGTCCTTTAATTGTAATCCGATTTTGGCGTAAAAAAATATTTCTTAGTGTGAATGGATCAAGAAGGTGGAAATGGTGGATATCAGATGCGGAAATCTGCTGGGTTTAAACATTATGCTAGTTTTATTCCATTGAGACTATTTTTAGCAGTTGGGTAATTGCTCTAAATCCTAATAATCAACTTAGATTTTGGAGAGGAGGTCAAATAAATAGGCTATGTAAGGCTGGTCCTAGGGAATATTTCCTTGAAAACTTGAGATATATAATCAGTGTCAAAAAATGAACTAGCTTTAGCGACCTTCATGTCATTTGCATGCTCTTATAGAGTTAATTTATTTTCATTTTATCGTTTAAAACTTTAATATGAGAACTTTTAAGCCAACTTGTTTATCCTGTTATTTCTTTTAACAAATTGATGTTTGCCAGATCTCTGGTACTTCTTGCCACTGTTGATCTAATCACAAAACCCTGGATTCTCTCTTTACATGACTGCTCCATAATTTTTATATTGGAATTTGAGTTTCTTAAAGTCTAAGCTCCTGAATCATTTTATTTTATCTTTCTCAGTTACAATATAAATTGGAATTATGGATTGTTTCCACAAATGTGGGAAGACCCATCATTTGCAAACTCTGAAGTTGAGGGGGCACTTGGAGATAACGATCCAGGTACTAGTTGATCATTCATTTCATTTTACCTCTTTACTAAGCATTCTCTTCTATCAAAAGCAAACGAATAAAATAATTGAATTTAATTTGCCAATTTCTTCAAATTGTAGTTGATGTTGTTGAGATTGGTCAAACTCGTGGAAAGATAGGACAGATTATGAAGGTCAAGCCATTATCTGCCTTGGCAATGCTTGATGAAGGGGAACTTGACTGGAAAATAGTTGCCATTTCATTGGATGATCCAAGAGCTTCACTTGTTAATGATATTGATGACGTGGAAACGCATTTGTTGGTAATGTTTTTGTTGAACTAAGCAATAATTTATTTTAGTTTCTTCTAAATACTAGTAAAAAAAAGAGAGTTCATTGTAGATATACATGCTGAGACTTTTGTAACATCTGTGACATATCATCTGCTCTCATGCTCTTTGTTTGTCTGGTTCCTTCGGGGGATGGATCTATAACTGGTTAACATCTCCTTTTATAATAATAAGCCTACACCAATTAGTTAGGATGAGCATTCGTTGGGTTGGTCGAACTTACTCATTGCACAAAATGTTTTAGTTAATTTTAATAATGGCAATGTGATAATGGCCTCGTTTGGGAAGTGGCTATTTTAGTAGGCTATTTGGCTTTTGGCTTTTTGGCTATTTTAGTGGCTATTTTAGTTTTTGTGTTTGGGAAGATGAGATGATTTTTTAGTTGAGTTATTGTATTGAAAAGTGTGTTGAAATGATGTTTAAATTTAAAATGACAGATTTATCCCTAACTTTTTATTTTTTAAAATTGATATAAAGGGGCAAAATGGTAATTTCGCCCTTGCTGCAACACTGTCCGGCTGTGCCTACACTGTCCGGCAGCAGCCTATTTTCTTTCTTTTTTTTTTTTTTTTTTTTTTGAAAATCCATGCACAGTGTTGCTTTTGGGCTAAAAAATCAAATGTGGCTATAATAGCCTAATTTTCGGAATCTCAAACAGCGCCAATGTGTAGAACACTAGAAGGTATGGAATTTTGTAAGACAAATATAGTCTCAGAAGCACTAGCAATGTACTGGTTTTATTATATACAATATCTATGTCTTAAGTACATTTGAGCTACACAACATTTTTCATCCTTTTCTTCTTCCTTTTTTTTTTTATATTTATTTTTTAATTATCTTAATAAAGGCATGACCAATGATTGGTGTGAAAGTCAATATTTCACGGTGTTGGTTACTCAAAGCCATTAAATTCAAGCAATGTGAATGAAGGTGTGATTTAGATTTCAATGTTAGTAATCAGCGGTGCATATGTACATCATTCTGATTACATTGCAATGTCGTAATCGAGGGCTAAGGTGTTCTATTTATTAGCAAACTATGGTAGTCCCCGGTTAATAGAAATATAAGTTGACATAGGCTTTTAAAAATTGATTTGGCACCTATGTAAATTAATTCTTTGTGCATAATTGTCACGAACTGGTTGGGTAACTTCTCCGGTACTCTCACGTAGTCGAGATCGGTTCGAGACTACAAGATCACGATGGAAAACACGCAAAAAATTTGGTCTTGGCAACAAGGCAGCAAACAAGGTATTATGATTTCTATGCTTCAATCAATCCACATTGTTTAGATGCAGTTCTGACCATCTTGAAGGGTGTTTGATTAGGAAATTGTATGTCATGCAGCATAAGTACATAACGCATAGAAATTTATGTGCATTGAACATATTTATTTTGCTCATGAATTTGAAGTACTTGTCAAACCACTGGAAAGGACTAAATCCGAGAACAAGAGTTGATTATGTCGTTCTTTAAGAATGGAATTTCCATATTGTTGTTATTTTATTGTCCTTAAAAAAAATTTAATTTATTTATAAATTATGTTTTGAATTCTATTGTATGATATTGTTCTGTTGTTTAAGTGAGAATGTAAAATGGAGTAATTAGGGTTGAAGGTTAGAAGGAAGAAGAAGAAGAGAGAACCTTTGTATATATTAAATCATAATCAATTTACCAACTTTACATCACTCCAATATATATAAAAAACCTAAAGTAGCAATATGACCATCATACCCCCAACTTAAGTAAATATAAACAAGAGAACAAAAATAACTAAAAGAACTATTCAAACTATTCAACTATTCTAACACTCCCCCTCAAGCTGGAGCATAGAGATCGAACATGCCCAGCTTGGCAGACAAACGAAGAAATGAAGGCCGAGCCAAAGGTTTGGTGAGAATATCACCCAATTGATCCTCAGAACGAACATAAGGAGTCACCAGTTGCTTGCGGAGTAAGAGATCACGAATAAAATGGCAATCAACTTCGATATGTTTGGTGCGTTCATGAAACACAGGGTTATTGGCAATGAAGATAGCAGCCTGATTGTCACAAAACATGCGCATAGGAGTGGAAACAGAAAAGCCAAAATCGTGGAGAAGAGACTGAACCCAGAGCATCTCAGAAGCAGTATGAGCCATGGCGCGATATTCAGCCTCGGCACTAGAACGAGCAACGACAGTCTGTTTCTTGCTACGCCAAGTGACAAGATTACCACCAACAAAAGTACAATAGCCTGAGGTGGAACGGCGATCAGTCGTATTACCAGCCCAATCAGCATCACTGAAGCCAGTGACAGACAAAGAGGAAGAGGGGCGATAGAGCAACCCCCGACCGGGAGCACGCTTTAAGTATTGCAAGATACGACACACAGCCACAAAATGGGGTTGGCGGGGAGCATGCATAAACTGACTGACCACACCCACAGCATAGGTAATATCTGGACGAGTGACAGTGAGATAGATTAACTTGCCAACCAACCGACGATAACGACCAATATCAGGAAAGAAGTTGCGGTGTCACCATCAAGCTTGACACTAGAATCCATGGGAGTATCATGGGCGAGTGCCTAAGAGACCGATCTCGAAGAAGATCAAGAACATACTTCCGTTGAGAAAGAAACAAGCCACGAGAAGAGCGCAACTTCAATCCCAAGAAAATACTGAAGATGGCCCAAGTCTTTGGTGTGAAATTGTTGTCCCAAATACTGCTTCAAATCAGCAATACCATTGGAGTCACTCCCTGAAATGATGATGTCATCCACATCGACAATAAGAACAACACTCCCAGCAGACGAGTGGCGAACAAAAGCAGTGATCAAAGGAAGCGGTGAAAGCCATAGGCAAGCACAACAAAGATCGAAGCAATCAAACCAGGCACGAGGGAACTGCTTAAGACCATACAAGGCCTTCCTCAATCGACAAACAAGATGCTCTTGGCCGGGAACAACATAGCCAGGGGGCTGATCCATATAGACCTCCTCGTGGAGATCACCATGGAGAAAAGCATTCTTGATATCCAGTTGATATAAAGGCCAAGACTGATTAACGGCAACAGAGAGAAGAATCCGAACAGAGTTAAGACGGGCCACAGGAGAAAAGGTCTCCAAGTAATCAACACCATAGGTTTGGGTGTAGCCTTTAGCTACCAGGCGAGCCTTAAGTCGCTCAACAGTTCCATCAGGAAGATACTTAACAGTATAAATCCAACGACAACCCACAATAGATTTGCCAGATGGCAGAGGGGTAAGGTCCCAGGTCTGATTTTGATGAAGAGCATGCATTTCCTCATCCATGGCAGACTTCCAACTAGAGATGGACATAGCCTCCAGATAGGTGCGAGGAATGGAAATACTAGACAAGCTACAAGCAAAAGAGTGAAGACCAGGAGAGAGGCGATCATAAGAAACGAAATGAGCAATAGGATGTTGAGTGCAAGTGCGTTTACCTTCTTGAGTGCAATAGGAAGGTCATCAGATGGTAGAGCAGCAGGTGGAACAGGGGCCTCAGACGAAGGAGATGAACTGGTCGGGCCATAAGACACAAGGCGACGAGCTTGAGACCGATGATAGACCTGCAAAGGAGGGGTAGAAGTGAGAGGAGATGGAGAGGATAGAGGAGGGGATGTGGAAGAAGCATAAGAGGGAAGAGTAGGAGTGAGAGAGGCTGGCTCCCCCTCACGAGAAGAGAGAAGATCAGAAGATAACTGTTGCCCAGAGGAAGAAAAAAACGGAGTAGACTCAAAAAATGTGACATCAGCACTGACAAAGTAGCGACGAGACTCAAGATGATAACACCGGTACCCTTTTTGAGTGCGAGAATAACCTAAGAACACACACTTGCGTGCGAGGAGATAACTTATCCAACCTGGGGTTAAGAACATGGACAAAGGCCACACACCCAAAAATACGAGGAGGCAAGGGAAAAGGAGATGTGGTGGGATATAACAGAGAATAGGGAGATGTGTGCACAACACTAGATGGCATGCGATTGATAAGCAAACAAGCAGTGAGAACGGCATCGCCCCAAAACTGTTTGGGGACATGCATATTAAACATCAGGGTGCGAGCAACATCTAGCAAATGGCGGTGTTTCCGTTCTGCAACACCATTTTGTGGGGATGTATGAGAACAACTAGTTTGATGAATAATACCATGAGAATCACAAAAGACAGTTACAATAGATTGCACATATTCTAAGGCATTATCAGACCGAAATATCTTAATACGTTTGCCAAATTGAGTAAAGATTTCATTATAAAACTTAGAGATGATGGAAGGCAAATCAGATCTTTGTTTCATTAAAAACAACCACGTCATCCGAGAGTAATCATCCACAAAAATAACAAAATAAAAGAACCCATTAACAGTGGGAGTTCTAGCAGGACCCCAAATATCTGTATGGACAAGAGCAAAGGACTCAGACACACGACTAACACTACGACGAGGAAAAGAACTACGATGATGCTTCCCAAATTGACAGGCTTCACACTCAATCCGAGAAACATGACTCAAACCCTAAGCCTAACTTGAGCTTGGCCAAGGAGGGATGACCCAAGCGAAAATGCCACTGAAGAGGAGATACACTAGCACTCAATACAGCAGATGGAGGAGGAGAAGTCGCAGCATCCAAAAAGTATAAGCCATCCTTCTCATGCCCCGAACCAATCATCCTCTTGGTCTGGAGGTCCTGCAAAACACATGAAGTAGGAGAAAAAGTTATCGAACAATGGAGAGCTTGAGTCAATTGGCTAACAGAAAGCAAATTAAATGGAAATTTAGGAACATAAAGACCAGAAGGTAGGGACATGGATGGAGTGGGATGAAGCGGACCTTGACCACAGACAGGCCGAGAAGATCCATCAGCAAGTATAATGGTATGATCAACAGGTCTAAGAGTATCAAAAAAAGAGGAATTACCAGAGACATGAGAACTAGCACCAGAGTCTAGGAGCCAAGGCTGAGAGGACTTAGCCACACATGCAATATTACCTGAACTAGCCATGGTAGCAGTAGAGGATGAAGGTAGACTAGGTCGGAGAGACTGGACAAGGGCAGTAAGCTCACTAATTTGAGTAGTGAGTGTCTCATGCGAAGTAACAGGAGATGCATCTGCGCCAATGGACAACAAGGAAGGCTGTGAGGATGGGACATCCATAATCTGATGGACATGATCAGGTCTGCCATGCTTTTGCCAACACCAAGGTTCAGTATGACCTTGGGAACCACAATGAGTACACTTGCGATCTCCACGGGAACGAGATCCAGGTCCACTACTACTTCCACCACGGAAACCACCACGAGAACCACCACCACGAGAACCACCTCCACGAGAGCCCCGTGAACCATAAGAAGAGCTCCGGGAACTAGAAGAACTATGAAAACCCCCGCGAGTAGACCCAAGATCACCACTACTAGAAACCAATGCAGAAGATGATAAAGAAGAGGACCCAGAAGTGGACTGTGCTTGTCCCAATGAAGAGCGTAACAGCCTAGAATAGGCATTGGCAGCCGAAGGTAGAGTGTCACTGGCAAGAATCTGATCTTTGAACCCTCGCAACTCAGGATCTAAGCCAGAAAGTAAGGAAGCCATCATAAACTCCTCCCAATGTTGTTTCTGCTTGGTCACATCAGTAGTGAAAGGTCGATGCTGCAGTAACTGATCCCACAAAGTCTTGAGACTACTATAATAATCAGGAAGAGACCGGCCAGATTGACGCATAGCAAAAATCTGTTCATATAACTCGTAGACCCGAGAGACATTACTTTGATTTGAAAATGACTCAGCAAGGGAGTCCCAAATGGCCTTAGAGGTATCACAAAATTCCACGGTAGTAGCAACCTGTGGTTCCAAACTATGCCAAATCCAACCCATCACACAAGAATCCTCACAACACCAATCATCATAACCTTTATCATCAGTAGGAGGAGGGAGTTCACTAATATAGCGGGACTTCTTCTTACCTCGTAAGAAAATCTTGACAGCATGGGCCCAAGCCAAATAATTAGCACCATTCAATTTCTTTGTAGTGATAGATTTAGGCATGTCATCATCTTTACCCATAGTTATAGTCTTAGCCTCAATCTCAGCCATAATGATCAACGGACTGAGACTGACCAATACCCACACCCACAATCACCAATATAAACACAAAAATAGCTCAACAACCAAGTTTGGACCCAAAAGAGACCAACACAACAACTCAACAGTAGCAATCAATAAATTTCAGCCCTTATATAGGAGCCTGCAACAGGTAGAACCGAAGAACACCAGAGTCGGGACCAGAAACAGCAAAAAAACGAACAGAAGAGCAACCCAACAGGTGTAAAACAACAAAGTAAGATCAAGGATCCTCAGAGGAGGGATTTTCGGCTCCTAGGGAAGTGAGCCCAGCAAGAAAAAACCAGAAAAACAGAGTCCAAAGGCAGATTCACAAAAATCAGTCCCAAAACCGAAATACTTTCAAAAATTGAAAACTTACATCAGGGATGATCAAAAAATTCCACAAAAATCACCATAAATCTCAGGAGGCAATTTCGAATCTAGGGGTGAAGGACCCGTCCGTACACTGCTTACGTCATGCTGACGTCATCGTACGGCTGATGACATCAGCACGTCTCCGTCACCTCAGATCGATCGGTAGAATCTGTAGAACCCTTTCTAATGAAGAAGAGATTGCTCTGATACCAAGTGAGAATGTAAAATGGAGTAATTAGGGTTGAAGGTTAGAAGGAAGAAGAAGAAGAGAGAACCTTTGTATATATTAAATCATAATCAATTTACCAACTTTACATCACTCCAATATATATAAAAAACCTAAAGTAGCAATATGACCATCATACCCCCAACTTAAGTAAATATAAACAAGAGAACAAAAATAACTAAAAGAACTATTCAAACTATTCAAACTATTCAACTATTCTAACAGTTTAATTAGTGAAATTAATTGTTTTGGAATAAAAAGGATTATGCTCTTAAGGTAATCACCGAGACCAATGAATCTTAGGCTAAACTTGTGAAGAGATCTGTTCCTCCTGGAGAGCTTTCGCTCGTGTAAATATGAACACTGTAAAGTTTGAAGTGCTGGTGCTTCTGCTTGTAACTTTATTGACAAACCATATATCTTCTCTATTGCAAAGTGGGCAATATTATTTTTAGATGTCAAAATCAAAAGTGATTTTTTTTTTCCTTTACCACGATTCGTGCATTTTTGCACTTCAGTTCTACATCCATAGGAGAAGAATATACAGAACATTCACATGTAACATGGGTGTAGACCTCACACATACATATAAGTGTTATGTTTATTTCCGATGTACAAAAGAAAGTAAACATGTAAGTGTTATGTGAGACTTACACCAATGTGAATGTTCAAATTTTGTGGAGATAACTGGAGTTAGTGAGACTTACACCAAGTGTTATGTGAGACTTACACCATGCTTAGTTTTATATTGTTTATGTTGATCTATCTTAGTTCAAATTTTGTGAAATTGAAAACCCATTAAAAACAATCAACCCATATTAGTATTCTTATTTCTTTCTAAGCAAAGTTGGAGAAACAGTGAGTGAAATAGTAAAGTTGTATCAAAGGGACATCCACTGGTAGATAGTGAAATTTGTGGAGATAACTGGAGTTAGTAGAACAAAGATCCAAGTTTCATTGAACCATTCTATATGACAATAACACTCATCATGTTGCTTAATTGTTTTCAATATTAGCAGGTTCATAGTTCATATAACTTGCAAGAGCTTGCCCCTAATTAGATTAGCTGTTGTTTTGTCACTACAAGAAAATGCACCTACGGCGACCAAATTGGCGACTAAAAAAATTTTTAGTCGCTGAAAGTATAGGTTTTGGCGACTAAAACAACATTAGTAGCCAAAAGTAAAACTTTTTGGTGACTAAAAAAATTTAGTAGCCAAAAGTATAGGTTTTGGCGACGAAAAATCAGTTTAGTCGCCAATTATCGACTTTTGGCTACTAAAATATTTAGTAGCCGAATGGAAAATAAAAAAATGATTTTTTTCTCTTTAGCGACTAAACTTTGGTGGCCAAAAATGTCCTTTCAGCAACAAAAAAAAATTTTAGTCGCCGAATATTGATTTTTCGCTACTAAAATATTTAGTAGCCGAATGGAAATTAAAAAAATAATTTTTCTCTTTGGCGACGAAACTTTTAGTCACCAAAAACGTACTTTCAGCGACAAAAAAAAAGTTTAGTCACCAAAACTAAAAAATTTGGAGGGATTAATTTCAAAATTTGGAGAGATTTTATAAAACTAATTGGCAACTAATTGACATCTAGTCGCTAATGGTCTTTTGGGTAAATTACACTTTTGGCTACAAAAAGTTTAGTCGGTAAAGGCTGATCATGCATTCATTTCTCGACTAAAAATAATTTAGTCGCTGTTAGTATACAATTTAGGCTAAAAAAAAAAAATTAACCTGTAATATTTATTTTTCCCGACTAAAATAGTACTTAGTCGCGAAATATGACTTTTAGCGACCAAAATTTTCGTCGCTATTGAGTGATAATTCATTCCTTTCCCGACTAAGTAGAAAATTAGTCGGTAAAGGTTGAAATTTCAACTCGCGCCCCACTTCATTAATTCGGACCCGCGCGTTTATCTGTAGGCAACAGTATCACACACAAGTGATCATTACCCACAGTGTTCCCCTACCCTCAGAAACAAAACAAAAAAAACCCTAGAGAGCCGTCGAGGTAGAACCTTGAAGCAAGGGTTTGGGCAGTGAACCAGAGGCTACCGATCAAGATGGTAAGACAGATCGCTGATTAGAGACACTGATTTCTCAGTTTTACTACCAATTATCATCGATCAATCAATCAATCAAAACTCTGAATCTATATATGTATGTATCTCTGTTTTTGGCCAGACCTTCAAGCGAAGGAATGGCGGCTGCAACAAGCACGGCCGTGGCCATGTCAAGTTCATCCGTTGCTCCAACTGCGGCAAATGCTGCCCCAAGGTCTCCTCTCTCTCTCTCTCTCTCTGTACTTACATGTAACTGTGTGCATGAATGTTTATGATTGATTTGAATTGCTATGCCAGTGATAGAAACTGTAGTTGATGTTCCTTTGATACTGAATTTGCTTCGAAAGCTCAATTTTTTATTAAGATCATCTCATCTGTGTTCATTTGTTTTGGATTAATGGGAATTTTTATGCTGGTAACTCTGCCAATGCATCACTGTGGGTAATTGGCAATGGTTTGGATATTTTTGTATCAATTGATTGGGGTTGATATGAAGGGGTTGGTTTGTTAATTATTTTTTAGTAGCATTTTTTAGATAAAAGCGAGAGTACAAATGTTGACCAAGTCTGTTTTGGTGCTGTCTGACTGTAGATGCTTTGAGAGGACAAAAACTCATTAACTTCTTTGATGAATCAGTTTTGCAAATTTAATTATACATGTTTTGGTTGGCAGGTCTTTAAGCATTATTTTGAAGAGTTAGAAGAGGAACCACTTAGACATAACTTTGTTGTAGTGGTAAGTTAATTTATCAATTCTTTTTTCTATCAAGAAGGTCTTTCGTTTTGATTGTGATACTAATAATTGTTTGGAAGAAGCTTTACTGATGCTTTTTCATTTGGTAGTACAAACTACTTGATGAGATGATGGACTTTGGCTACCCTCAATACACTGAAGCAAAGATTCTAAGTGAATTTATTAAGACCGATGCTTATAGGATGGAAGTGACACAGAGGCCACCTATGGCTGTGACAAATGCTGTGTCTTGGCGCAGTGATGGCATAAATTATAAAAAGAATGAAGTACGTGTATTCTTGTGAGAGATATTAACTGATATTGAAGCCACTGGATTATTTAGAATGAAGTACATGTATTTTTGTGTTTCACGGAAGAACACGGGTTGAATCCTTGAGTAATTATAGAATCCAAAAATTCTTCGCTCTGCTGGAGGGTTTACTGGTTTGAGTTTATTATAATCCTAAAATTAAGATATCATGCTAGGCTCACTAATTATCTATATACTTACTAAAGAGTTGGTCACATTTCCTTATCTGCTTGTTGCATCCAGACCCTAATGTCTGGAGTCTGTCATATGGATGTATAGATATGCAGATTAAGGTTTGATTAGAATACTAGAAGGCAGCTTGGCCAGATTGGTCCTTGACAAATAACATTTTATGTTGAATACTAACATGTCAATATTGGGCAAAACTTGATTTTGTTAAAATATGCAATTAATATTATGTACTTGTGCAGAAGTTATGATGCGATTTGAGCTGTTCTGTAAGGATGGTGTTTGGCCACATAGGCCCATTGAGATTCATTTTGGTTCTTCAGTCGCAATGGGTATTTGAGGTACTTATCCAATTCTTCAATTCTCCATTCCTTTAAATTAATTGTGAATAGAGTAGTTTAATGGTTGTCAATAATCCTTTGGTCACAGTTGTATATATCCATTTAGATTTAACTAACAGACTCCATGTATTAGTTTGAATACATCATGGTTAATATAAAAGAAATCAAATAAAGCCAAATGTTTTTTGCTGCAAATAATATCAGAGCTTTCTTGGTGGAAAAATGTATGAATGATACTCTCATAAGTTTGTGGAGGAGAACAAAATGTGTAGGAATATTGTTCTCAATACACAGGAGCTGCTATTAGACATCACTTTGAACCAATTGCCTCCGGTCTCATAGAAACCAAAGAAATTGAACAAAATCAACTTGCCCGGAGCACCTAGTTCTCTTTATTATACTGCAATCTATTAATTAGAGACCAGTTCAAAGAATGTCCATCACCTCATTCACTCGTTATTGTTTCTGTGCTCACCACAAATACTGAGTCCGCATCCAGCTATCTGTCCATCACCTCATTCAAAGAGTGTCCATCAACTCAGCTTTGGTTGGTTGGTCCAACCCTTGTAATCTGACCTCTCTCGTCCAAGTTAAAATTACTCTTTGATGGTTGACGCATTGTTTTCTATGTTGTACTTGCAGACTAAGCCAACCGGATAATTCTCAACCTCTCTTCTGGATCAAGCTATCTGCAGACTCACTTGAATTGTCTGGTTTTCTTTTTCTTTTTTTCTTTAAAGGTGTAGAATTGTATATTCTTTTATTGCATCTTTCATATCCTGCTTGAGTGGAAAGTAATGCTGTGAACTACTCCATATATGTGTGGTTAATTTATTTATTTTTCTTAAAGAAAAGCCAAAAATCTTGATTTCTTTTTTGTTTTCATTGATCAGTTTGACAAATCTTATAAACATGTGTCTTGTTTTGTTTAGTTTGTGTGGAGGCAGAGGAGGAGGGCCTTTTGTGATTAGCTCCATTACGTTTGATGTGGCTCATTTGAAGAGAGCGTAATAGGAAGACCTTTTGAGGAGTTGAACAACCCCTTTATAGGCTTGAGAGGTTCTTTTTATTGGTATAGTTAGATTTAGGGAAGGTTATACTTGACATGGATAATTTCGTCGGCTTGGTGGATTCTCTTCATTTGTAGGAACGAAGTACATTGTGACCCTAGTTTTATAATACTTATTTATTAATGACTAAAGTAAACAAACCCAGATCCTTTAAATATATATATTTTAATAATATTGTGGATGTGTAGAGCTTGATGTTTTTGTTTTGCCTTTTTAGTTACAAAATTTTGACAGGTGATAGACTTCCCATATTTCTATAAGCTTAAGGAATTTTGACCAATTAGAATATTCTAGAGCTAACAAAGACTCCACAGAATAAAACTTAAACTAACCCTAAACACGATAACATAATACTTCATGTGAAATTCAGATTTACCTTCTTTTTTTTTTTTCCCCTCTTGTCATCACTGATCCAAAACCCACCATTGCTGCCTCTAATATTAACTACATGATTCTAATAAGATTTTTGTTTGCTTGTTTGTTTGTTTTGTGTGTGTTTTTCTTTACATTTATTTTTGATCAAGTTGTTTTATAATCGAAGTTATTGTGATGTGGGGTTCTCTATGAGTTTTAATATGATTGCCTAAACTCAACTCAGAATGAAGAAATTATGATGTGGCTTTTGTGAAATTCTATTGTGTTGAAGATGGAAATTATTCTTATCTCTGGGCATTCATTTCATGTTTAGATTAGATATAAAAGCTACTTCTGCAGTAACTTATTATACTGATAAACGGAAATTGTTTATCTCCCTAAGTACTTATTAAGATATATTGTAGAAACTATTTTCTGTGCACTACCATAGTCACAAAGATAACCTCATGGTGGTTTTAACATCACTTGATTATGGTTTATCTTTTTCATTGATTTCAGGTTCATGGTTTATGTATAAACATGTTTTTCCCCCCTCTCCCACTAATGACATGATAACGACATCTATTGAAGTGTCTATTTTGAGTTATATTTTTACTCTAATGGAGTTGGCTATCTTATCGATTTTGAGTTCGAACAAGTGTTTGCGTTTTCATTTTAACGCATGATTATTTGTTGAAATTTGTTCTTTTTCTTTGGTAGGTTGTTGCAATTACTGTATTTTGCTTGTTGGTTGTCGCATTCTATGCTTTCTTTGCCCCTTTCCTTGGAGGCCAAATGTGGGAGTATGCCTTGTTTGGCACTTAGTTGCTGGTGGTAAGTGGATTTATTTGATTTAAATTATGGGCTTGCGCTTTTAACATTTATTTTTTCAATAGCATTTGGAAAATGAATAGTTGATCTGGGAATTAGTTCTTATGAATTCCATCTATTTTATCCAAGAAAAGCAAGACCTATTTATACAAGTTTTATAATTCCTTTTAGCATGCTTCCTTTTTTAAGGGGGAAAAAAAAAGGAAAGAATGAAGAGAAATTAATCATGACATACTTTTTCATGAAGTAGTTTGACGGTTCAATTCTCATTCATCTTGTGCTTTCTTTTGTGTTATTATGTTAATAGTGCCAACTACTGCTATCATATCATATTCACACAACTTCATTATTATGATTATTACTATTTTTTGGGGGGTGGAAGGAGGAGCTATGAAAATCATGATGACATGTAAAGGACATGAAACTAATTGGATTCAAATTTGGGTCTGTCTAGAAAGGAGATAGGAGGACCATAGGCCACTAGGATGTCTCCTTTGGAATGATACTTCTTCACTCAACAGCCAGAGAACTCCAGATTAAAAAAATAAGAAAACTACATTTACAATAATAATAATAATAATAATAATAATAATAATAATAATAATAATAATAATAATAAAATACCACTAGTGAGCCTTAAGAATAGTAGTCCAAGAGAGAGATGGTGTTCCTCTTCTTATGTGATGCATAGCCTTCATATGTGATGGTGTTCCTCTTCTTATGGTGTTGCAGGCACTGCTTGTTTTCATTCTTTATGTTCGGTCTACTGCAATTAACCCTGCAGATCCTGGAATTATGTCTAAATTTGATTTTGGTAATAAACCCAATTCAAAGCTCGAGCTATCGACCAACTCTAGAAAATTTAATGAACTTGGCACTGCAACATATTCTTCTCCATTATCGGCTAGAAGTTCCATGACAGGAGTAAACTCTGTCAGGAAAGGTTCAGAAGAACAGACGAGGATTGATATGCAGATGGAACCCCCTAGTGGAAGATCATCATGTCATATTGTTGGAGGAATTTTATGTGCAGCATTTGTACATGAAGATTGCCGCAAACAGGATGAGGCTGCTGATCAACAGGGCACAGGTGAAGATGCTTTGTACTGCACATTGTGCGAGGTTGAGATATTTTTTATTCTTGATCATCCATACATAAAACTTGAAGTTTTTAAGCCTCTTTAGTTGTATTTCAAGAATATGCCTTTAATGAAACAACTTAGACTGCCTTACCAAGCTTTATGATCAATGTAATAATGGCATCTAATCAATACCAACTTTGCCGCCACTCAACTGTGACATTGAAGGCTATAACCTGCATTGCCAGCATCCATCTACTGCCTTACCCTCTCACCTGCTTCTCCTCAAAGCCTTATTAGTTGTATTTCAAGAATATGTCTATCCTGGCCTTTTTAATTTACACTAGATGCATTTCATGTTGCAGGTGCGCAAGTTCAGCAAACACTGTAGAAGTTGTGATAAATGTGTGGATGGATTTGATCACCATTGTCGGGTATATTCTGGACTGTTCCTTGTGCTATCTGCAGAACAGATCTTAGCTAAGATGTTTGTAATATTGTCGTGGAAACTAATTGCATCATATTCAATTGTTGCAGTGGCTCAACAACTGTGTAGGGAGAAAAAACTACCTAACTTTCATTTCTCTTACGGCCACTAGTCTCGTTTGGGTATGTTTTGGACTACTTGTAGTTTTAGAAATAAATCTCTTGAACTACTAGGATAAGAAACATATGAACCTTAGAAAATTCCCTTGACAAATAGGATAAGAAACATATGAACCTTAGTAAATTTTAAGAAACATATGGCCTGCACGGACAGCTTCCCCTTGACAAATAGGATAAGTCATGGAAAATTCCCCTGCAAGGATAAGTGGCGTTTCGGGGGCGAAAATTCAAAACAGCCCCCGAACCTCCGTGTGGCCGAAACGAACAGTTACCCCATGCCAAATATGAGTTGTGACAACTGACTGAATGTTATTCAGACCTGTAGGTTGGGATTTAGAGACAAATACGTCGAAAAGGCGTTTCGGGGGTGAAAATTCAAAACAGCCCTCGAACCTCCGTTTGGCCGACACGGGCAGCTTCCCCATGCTAAATAGGGCTTGTAACAACTGACGGAATGTTATTCGGACCTATAGGTTGGGATTTAGAGTCGAATAAGCCCAAAACTTTGTTGAAAAATGGCGTTTCGGGGGCGAAATTTCAAAAGTCCCTGAACCTCCGTGTGGCTGAAACGAACAGTTACCCCGTGCCAAATATGACTTGTGACAACTAACTGAATGTTATTCGGATCTGTAGGTTGGGATTTAGAGACAAATAAGCCGAAAAGTTAGTCGAAAAAGGGCGTTTCGGGGGCGAAAATTCAAAATAGCCCCCAAACCTCCGTTTGGCCGACACAGGCAGCTTCCCCATGCCAAATAGGACTTGTGACAACTAACAGAATGTTATTCGGACATATAGGTTGGGATTTAGAGCCGAATACGCCCAAAACTTAGTCGAAAAATGACGTTTCGGGGGCGAAAATTCAAAACAGCCTCCGAACCTCCATGTGGCTGAAACGAATAGTTTTCCCATGCCAAATATGACTTGTGACAACTGACGGAATATTATTTGGACCTATAGGTTGGGATTTAGAGCCGAATACGCCCAAAACTTAGTCGAAAAATGGCGTTTCGGGGGCGAAAATTCAAAACAGCCCCCGAACCTCCATTTGGCCGACACGAGCAGCTTCCCCATGCCAAATAGGGCTTGTGACAACTGACGAAATGTTATTCAGACCTATAGGTTGGGATTTAGAGTCGAATACGCCCAAAACGTCGAAAAATGGCGTTTCGGGGGCGAAAATTCAAAAGAGTCCCCGAACCTCTGTGTGGCCAAAACGAACAGTTTTCCCATGCCAAATATGACTTGTGACAGCTGACGGAATATTATTCGGACCTATAGGGTGGGATGTAAAGACGAATACGCCCAAAACTTAGTCGGAAAAAGGCATTTCAGGGGTGAAACTTCAAAACATCCCCTGAACCTCCGTCTGACTTTCACGGGCAGCTTTCCCATTATAAATAGAACTTGTGACAACTGACGGAATGTTTTAAACTTGCTAATTTTGTGAACGTACACGTGTATTATTATTTTTATCACATGTTCTAATATCCTCTCTGAAATGGCATTGACATACATTAATAAGCACCGATGGTTGTGTATTTTTGGGTCCAATTCTAATTTTTTTCTTGTTTTTTGTAGATAACTTCACTGCGTGGACTCGCAGAGATATTTTTGTGTATGGAGAACAAATTGTACTTCTGTATAGAAGTAATAATATTTTTTGTCATCTCTAGCCAAATGGTCATTTCACATGGTATAGTAAATGTAATTTTTGTATATGGAGGGCTTTACTTTTTGTATGATTGTATATGTTATATGGAATTATTATTTTAATTTGGACTGCTCCTCGTTTGTATGTACTTGGACAGTTAAAGTAATTTATTTTTTGTATACGGATGCAGATTGTGGAATGATTGATAATTTATGTATTATTTTATTTACATACGTATTACAGGTTGAATGGAATACAGACAGGTTATGGACACATTATAATATTAACAATAAAACATAATATCATATTTTTGCCGACTAAACGTTTTGTAGCCAATAAAAAGGAAAAAAACAAAAACAAAACAAAACAAAACAAAACAAACATTTGGTTACTAAAAGTTTTGTAGCCAAAAGAAAATCAAATATTTGGCTATTAAATTTTTTGTAGGCAAAAGAAAAACAATCATTTGGTTACTAAATGTTTTGTAGTCAAAAGAAAATCAAACCTTTGGCTACTAAAAGTTTTGTAGTCAAAAGAAAATCAAACATTTGGCGACCAAAATATTTTGTAGTTAAAAACCAAAGTTTCAGAATAAATATGACTTTTGGCGACTAAAAATTTAGTAGTAAAAAATATTGTAGTTTAGGCGACTAAAATTTTAGTAGCCAAAAAAGATTGATTTTAGGCGACTAAAATTTTAGTAGCCAAAACACTAGTATTTACTTTTGGCGATAAAAAAATTTAGTAGCTAAAAATTTTTCAGCCACTAAATAATTGGCTTTTGGCGACAAAAAAATTAGTCGGCAATAGTGTATTTATTTAATTAATTTTCAAACCTATTGGCTACTAAATTCGGTTTAGTCGGCAATTATATTTCTTGACTATTCTTTGGCTACTAATTTCTCGACCAAAAAATTTAGTCGCTAAAGAGTATTGGCGACTAAAATGTGACTTTTGGCGACTAAAAATTTAGTCGCCAAAAGTAAAAATTCTTGTAGTGTGTGATTTAGTACAGATGAAAGTCAAATTTCGATAGAAAATGCATTTTTGCTAAATTGGTAATTGATAATATATTAATGTTTTTCTTTTTTATTTTCTTTGCAAATTGATTTTTGATGACATTTGGAAGCATACTTGGATGCACGGTTAGATATTTAGACAAAAAAATGTGCTAAAAAAAGGCAAAAATAGGCCATTTGGGGTCAAAAATTGAACACCACTTATCTTTCCATACCTTTTTATCTAATTTCAAAGCAAAGGTGAATTTTTTTTTTTACACTCGTTGGAATAATTTTCTGTCTTTGATCCATACCATTACAAAACTAAAATATAACACGTGGGGTAGTATATGGTTTACACTGATCTTTGTACAATTTTAGTGGGCTAGTTAAAGGAGATACATAAATCTCAAATACAATATGCTTTTAGGTAACCCAATAAATGAATAAGGACAATGTGGTAGCTTAGGCAGGTGCACCAACATACCCAAACAATGGGCTATCAAATTCTGCAATACTTTGTAAGACTAAATTCGAAAAGAACATAAACTGATGCAATGAATTTTTAATTGAGGTTCCATTCGGTGATCCACAACAAACATTTTATCATATTGTTTAAGTTAACGAAAATGAATTACTTACCCAAACAAAATTAAAAAATTATTAATGAAAAGACACTGTTTAGTGTTGGCCCCAACTCTTCAGAATTAGGAGGGGAACCTGATTTCTGGTTTCTATTAAGTAATAATTAGCTAGATGTAACTGCCTCTAAACAATGTGATAAAAAATGCAAACACCGGCTGTTTGAATTCCGCTTCAATTTTCCCCTTTAGTATGGTTAGACACTCGCGTATGCCAATATGTATAGTTTATATTTGCTAGTTGAGAAGTCCATTGCATATTATTGTGAAATGTTGTTTTATTTAATTATTTTTGACTTGTTCTTCTTTGAATTACATTTAAGTCCGTTCAAAAAACTAAACAATGAAATACAAAAGTGGTAATGCTATAGACATAAGAATGCTGTTGTTTTATTTACAATTTGATAATGATTATCATTTAATGTGACCTTAACTTTTCATGGACATTTTTCATTATTTGTCCAATTTTACTTGACATTATTTCTCTTTTTCTTTGGTACAGATGGATGAACTCGTGCACAAAGCCAAATTGTACAGGACAAATTGGCACTTTTTGTATTTTTTAAAGGATTATATATTTTTGTATAGATGTATATGCAGAATATTAGGGTAGACTAGTAGTTATATTTTTGGATGAGTATGGAAAATATTTGGTAGACTACTAGTTATATTTTTGGGTTGATGCACATGGATAAAAATTTAAAACATAATAATAAGTACTTATTATGTTTTAAATTTTTATGCTAGATAAAATATGTAGTTTGGAATTACTTGTGGATGAAAACTTATAATAGTTGTTGACTTTAATTAAACAGGTTCAGAAATGGTTGATATATGTATTTTGTTAAATGTTCATGATTCAATTTATTTGTTGGTTTGAATGATTTTTGCAAATTACATATTATATTGAATAAATTGGATGGATTATTATAAATTACAGGTTTATTTTGTTGGATGTTGGCGACCAAATTTTGGTTTTGTTTTTCTAGTTTGGCGACCAATTGATTAGTCGGGAAAGATAAGTTATACTTTTGCTGACTAAATAAAGTAGTCGGTATATCACCAAGCACATGTGGCGACTAAATAATTAGTCGTTAAAATTATTAATTTTAGCAACCAAAGGATTTGGTCGCGAATAGGCCTATTGTTGACTAAAGTTTTAGTTGCGTAAACATTTCTTTTGGCGACAAACATGTTTGGTCGTGAAATGTGACAATAGAATGTCGCAATTGGCGATCAAATTTTTTTGGTCGTGGAATGTCACAATTGGCGACCAAACTTTTTGGTCGTTGAGTGTGATAATCGGCGATCAAATTTTTTGGTCGTGAAATGTGACAATTGGTGACTAAGATATTTGGTCAGGAAAATATCACTTTTCGCGACCAAATTGTTTTAGCGACAAAATGGATTAGTCGCAGTAATTACATATTTAGCGACAAAAAATTTAGTCGGCAAATCCAACTTTTCCCGACCAACTAAAATTTTGGTCGCGAATTACTTTTGCCGACCCTCAATTGGCGACCAAAGTAGCGACCAAAAAAATTGGTCGCGAATAACTTTTGCCGACTAAGAATGGGCTTTTAGCGACCAATTTTTTGGTCGGCAAATGTGTTATTTCTTGTAGTGATTGTTTACACATTTTTTTTTGTAAAAAATTGAAAAGTTATTCTAAATATATTAATTTTTTTTATCTCATATTTTAATTAAAAAGTTAAAAAATTACAAAAATAATATATTAGCAAATAAGTCCACTAATTTTATGATATTATTATAGTGAATAATTTAATTGCTCCTTTAATATGTGTTGCGAAAGATAATCTTAAGGTCTATTTTGACAATATAATTAAAAAATAATTTTTTGATTTTTTAATTTTTAAAAATTATATCACCCTTTTATTTTTTATATTTTTTTTAAAAAAAATTAAAAAATTAATTTTTAATCTCCTTTTCAAAATAGACCGCTTATCTTTCTCAACACATTAGAGAAGATATTCATCCAAAAAAACACATATTGAAGAAGCAATTAAATTAGACCAATGTTAGATATTTCAAAATGTTTACTAAATGTCTTACATAGATGTGAAATCCATATAATGTGAGTCGCATGTAAGATATTTGGTAAAACTTTTAATATAATTTTTAGAATCTTTAATATTTTTAATTAAATTATTCACTATAATAATGTCATACAGTGAGTGGATTTCTTAAAAAATAAAGAAAAAGATTGAGAGGTCTAAATATAGAGTTTTGGGAGAGCTCTAATGAATTATCCCTCACCCATGATAATATTTTTCTTTATTTATTTATTTATTTATTTATTTATCTTAATACCAAGTGTATGGAACTTTGATTAGAGCGCTAAATTTAAACGATATACAAGTGAGTGGAGTGCATGTGAAATGAAGGTGGCCCTGACGAGAATTAAAAAATATACTATTTCCGTCAAAACAAAAAGTGAATGGAGTGCATGTGAAATGAAGGTGACCCTGACGAGAATTAAAAAGAAAAGATAAAGTACAGTGTTGAAAAAAGTGAGTAGTTCAACGCGTTCAACGAATCTTTTGGATGTTTACGTTAGTAGCATGGGGGAGATGATTACAAATTAATTTTTTTAAAAATATATATGTAAAAAATATGAGAGATAATATGATTTAAAATAGATTAAAAATTAATTTTTAATTTTTTTAATTCTTCCCAAATTGAGCCTTAATTAACAAAGAATTTTTTTTGGCAAGAGAGTATAACTTTTGTATTTAAATTAGGTTGTGTTTTTTATTCTTTAAGCTTGTTTTGAGAAATTGATTAAAAATTATTTTTCTGATTTTTTTAATTTTTTCTGAAAAAATATATAAAAAAATAAATAGATGATGTAACTCAAAATAGATTAAAAGTTAAAAATTAACTTTAGCCAAATTCCCAAAATACCATTGAAGGTTTATATTATGAGTCTTACTAACAAAGTGTCTCTAGGACGCAAGTAAAAGACAAAAATTTTAAAAAACACAAGAAATTTTTTATTAAATTCAATATATTTTTTTTGAAATTAATATAATTTTTAACATTTTCAGATATTTTAAAAATATTTTATACATAATTCTCAATATTAAATAATACATAAAAAAATACTGATCAGTATTTGTCTTATATTATAACTTTTTAGTAGTGATGGATATCACATCTACACCTATTGAATCATAAATCATATGAATTAATTTAAAAAATTTGAATCTTGACTAATTATATAATAGTATAGGTTATTTAAAATAATCACATGACCTAATAAAATTAGAGTGATAGAATAAAGTCACCACTAAAGTTTGTCTTTATTGTCTTTTGCTGCCTTTTTTGTTTGGGGAAAATTGCTCGGTAATTTCATAAAGTTATTATAAATTTATAAAATAAATTTTATAATTTTAATTATTATAAATTAATAGTATTTTTCATTAATTATTATTAAAAAATGTTATTAATTATTAATTTTCAAAGACAGTTTGAAAATTTTCTCACAAAAATATTACTAATTATAAATTTTAGCGATACATTAAAAAAATCATCACAAAAAAAGTTGCTAATTTTTAACTTTCATTGATAATTTGAAAATTTTATTATAGAAAAACGTCACTAATGGTAAGTTTTAGCGATAATTCATTAAAATCGTGACAAAAAAGTCACTAATTATCAATTTTTAGCGACATATACAAAAAAATAAACACAAAAAAATATTTTTATCAACGATTTTATTATGACTTATTTTCAATAAAATTTGATAAAATTAAATCTAACTATTACAATCTATTGATAATCTACCCTAAAATTAAAGTAAGAGAATAAAGTCACCACCAAAGTCTCAATCTTCATTGCCGTTTGCTGCCTTTTTTGTTTGGGAAATTACTCGGTAATTTCATAAAGCTATTATAAATTTATAAAATAAATTTTATAATTTTAAATATTAATATTTATATATTTTTTTACTTATTTATACTATTCACTCTGTTTGGTTTTCATTCTCAGAATTTACTTTTCAGAAAATTTTATTTTTTTATTTTCATATTTTTTTTATTTTCATTGAATTTTTTTAATATTTTAAGCAATTTTTAAAACTTTTAAACATACCTAATATAAATACACTTAAAAAGTATAATATTTGTGAAAAAAATCTTTAAAAAATTTACTAAAATATCAAAAATACAAAAATTCAGTATATTTTTCATAATTTTATGTGTTTATTAAGTTTTGAAACTAAAAAAAAATTCTTAATTTTTTTAAAATATTCACTAAAAATAAAAAAATATAAAAAATAACAAAATTTAAATATTCAAAAAATTAAAACCAAATTATTTTTTAGATTGAAAACATTTCCTTTTATTTTTCGTAAATTGTTGCCACCTCTGTATTAATGCATACAAACATCTCACACGTTTGAATGACACCCATCAGATCATGTTCTCAACGCGTGAGCCCAGTCCCATTGTCCTGCATTAGGTTGGGTCCCATCCCACATGTTAATTTGTAAATCACATACGTAATAAAAAATTATATATCACATACGTAATAAAAAATTATATATATGATATACTTTTTATTTAAAAAAATTGACACTCAAATTCTAGGGGTATTTTTTTTCAAGTCCCTGGTATTATGAATTTATAACATAAAGGACACCAAATATTTTCATAATGTCTAAGGTCCATCAATAATATTTTCATAATGTCTAAGGTCCCTCAACCTTGATCCAAAGAAATTTCAGTTCAGAGAAATTTCAGTCCAGAGAAAATTGGTCCAGAGAAATTCTGGCCCAGAGAAATTTGGTCCAGAGAAATTTCAGAGAAATTTTAAATTTCTCTGAACCAAATTTCTCTGGAAAGTCTATAGCAATTCTGAATTTCTCAGAATTTCTCTGGCCCAATTCTTCCTAGAATTTCTCAGCATTTCTCTAATGCATTGGCTGAGTCCAGAGAAATTTTGAATTTCTCTGGTCCAATTCTCTTCAAGTTTCTCTGATTTGCAAATTTCTTTAATTTTCTCCCAGAGAAATTTCTAGCATTTCTCTGGACTCCAAACCAGAGAAAAACAATGTACACAAAAAACATTAAATAGCGAAAGAGAGAGAGGGGTTAAACAAATGTTGATACCTAGAAAAATGCAATGAAACCTATTACAGATTCAAAAACTCTAATTTGATCATAGAAATACTCTTGTAGGCCAACAAGTGTAAACCCATATCCAATCCCAAGAATAATGAACTGAGGAGCTAACTAGAACACACTCATAGACAGATAACCAGAGAAATTTCCCAACCTAGAGAAATTCCTAGACAAACCTTTCTACAGTAATTCTGTCAAACCCAGAGAAATTCTGGACTCCACAACCCAGAGAAATTTCCAAAAAATACAGAAAAGACACAGAAAATCCCATCACCAGAGAATTTCTCTGGATTCAATCATAGCAATTTTTGCTTTCGGAATAAGAGAATCAATCACAAAATGCACTTGATCCAGGCCTAAAAGTTGAAACAACTAAAATTAATAAAAAAATCTAATGTTTACCTGAGGACTAGTAAGAAAACCCAGAACAATTTTGATCAAGCCTTTTCCAATTAAAAAAAATTTCGAATCCACCTCCTCAAATTTATTACTGACTGATGAAGGGCAATTCCAATTGAATTGTACAGACTTGGAAAGTTTTCTAACTCCAAGGGAAGAGTAAATTTCAGACAGTTTGCTCAGAGAGAGAGATGACGAGTCAGACTGTGGATACCATGTGAATATTGGCTTCACACTCGAATTTGCGAACAACCTTTTGAGCTGCAAATCATCTGGGATAAGTATTTCATTCTTCTGCATCAGTCGGATTTGGATAGTCTCCCCACAAGGACAGCAGGCAGGAAGCATGGTTACGCTTGTTTTAAGAATCTCCTCGATGGCGAAGTTCCAATTTTCGATATGTACTTCCGTATGAACCGCACTCTAATGTCTCAAAATTCTCGGAATCAATTTTGCTTTGAATAAGAGAATCGAGATGAGATTTACAAAAACAAGGGCAAAGTTATCCACAATAATGTCTCAAAATTCAATCAATTAACAATAATATAATTATGTATATACAAGTTTAGATCAGTATAAATGTATTTATGGTGAGATTTGAAATACCAGGAAGATAATCGGCGGGGAGTTACGTCGAGATTGTCGTATTTGTAGAGATCAGCGAGATCGACTTGGAGGAATTTAGGGTTTTGAACGAGGCTTTCTCTGTAGAGGAAGACATTGGGATGGTCTTTGCGTGCGTAGCTTCGTATGAACTCTTTGAATTTGCGGAGAAACAAACAGCCGAGAAATGTAGTGATTGGTGAGGTCGGCGGCGATCGACATGGCTCTCTCTCTGTGCGTGTTTGATCGCAGGGACGAGTGAGAGTAGACAAAAGGACGGGGGTTGAATTTGGGAGGACCTTAGACATCAAAAAATAATTTGGTAGATCTCTTCCATTACGAAAAGTGGGAGAGGGACCCTAGACCGATTTTCCCCAAATTCTATGATCCAAATCATTGTAGAGTATTATGTATAAATAAAAAAATTAAATTAATTTAATAAATATAATTTTTTATACTATATAATTTATTTATGAAAAAAAATAAATGATTAATATATATTTAAAATTTAATCATCTATTTTATTTTTTGGATAAATTACAAATACACTCTTGACATTGGTTTAAAATATAAATTATCTCATATGGTTTTGAAAATTATATCTGACTCTTTCAAGTTTCTAATCACACAATAAATAATCATTTTATGAGTGATAAATTATCAAATCAATTAATAATTTTTAATAATATTATAAATATATTTAAATTGACGATTTAAATAATTTTATTGTTATATATGAGCGTAATTAGAAATTTTATTTTTTTATTCATTCTCTTAAATAAAAAATTCAAAAAAAAAATATTTGTAATTTTTAAAATTGTAAAGACAAATTATATTTTACATAAACTGAAGAAGTACATTTATATTTTATCCTTTATTTTTAAAGATAAATAAGATAAAATTAAAAAAAATGAAAACAGGAATAGATAATGTACTTTCCATAAATCAGCTCCACCACAAAGTTGTGCAACTCCTACTATTTCTAAGAACTGTGTCTCAGTTAATCAATCTCTCTCTCTCTCTCTCTCTCTATCTGTCTCCAGTCTCTACACTCACCCCACATCTCAACCCCTTCTCTTCTCCAACCTTCATCCTAGGTTACCACCTACTCTTTAAACCCAGATTTTGTTGGGTTGGGAGGGAGTGGGTTTGAATTCAATTGAAGTACCACAGTTTGATAATGGAAGTGCCTGTTGTGTCCTTCATTGTCAAAAGACTTCGAGTTTTGTTAACTGAAGAAGCAAAATTCTTATACTTAGTAATCGACCAAGTTCAACAAATCCGAGTCGAGTTGAATGAAATGCGATTTTTACAAGAACCAGATTATGCAATACAATCTGATCTTGTAGATGCGACGGTCAACAACTGGTTTGCGGAAATCAGAAAACTTGCTTATGAAACTGAAGACATCCTCGAAACTTATGTCATCCAAGTTTCATCCAAAAGGGGTTTCCGAAACACCCTTAAAAGATTCGCTTGCATCTTCAATGAATGGATAGCCGTTTACAGGGTCAGAAGTGAGATCGGTGCCATTAAAAACAAGCTCACTGACCTCAACGCTAATTTATTTACTTATGGCTTGAAAAGTATAGGTGAGGCAGTTTTAAATTTAAGTTTTTATTTATTTATTTATTTGTTAATAATTTTCAATTATTGTTATATTTTTATTTAAAGTATATTTTTCTCTCTTTTGAGATTCAAAATTATTACTGATTAAAATTTGAAATTTAAATTATGTTAATATATTCCATTAATCTTTCGTGTGACATAACCAATTTTAGGAAAGAATAATATTTTATATTTTAATTTTTCAATTAAATTTAGTAGAAATTAAAAAGAAATCTCTCTACAAGTTGGTGTAGAATTTAAAGATAACAATAATTTACTTGCTAGTCAAAATTCTTGAGATTTGAAATCTTAAAATAATAATGACAACTTTAACATATATAGTCCAAAATGCTCTCACTACCTGAAAAATCGTAATTTTTCTCATAACATCATTTCTCTCTTGTTGAAGTGATTTTAAAATTTTAAAATTTAATAACTTTTGATTTATATCTCCAATTTTTGTAAATTTATATTTTTAGAAATTTTATTGACTTAGTCTGACTTGATCATTGAAATTTTATGGACTAACTTAAATTTTACCGACCTTTCTCAAGTCAATAAATTTCATCAATATTTTTTTTTTTTTGAAATTTTGTATTCATCTATGGATCTTGTTTTACAGATCTTGATGAAACGATTCTAAAAATGCAAATTTTATAAATTAAAAAAAAAAAATCTAGATTAAAAGTTATATAATTTTGAAAATTTTAAATTAATTAAAAAAGTAATAGGTGATACTTGAAGTGGTATAGTAAGAGTATTTTTGTCACTGTATATTTTGGAGGACCTATATTACTATAAAAAAATTGTATTATCCTTATTCTTGTAAAAATTTTTTACTAGAAATCATAAATAAAAAATTCTGTAACTTTATAGGAACATATAAAAATAATATTTCACAATTTTAACCTCCACTTTTTTTAATATATATTTTATAAAGGATGTATTGTTATATGGTGAAAAATGATTGATAAAATAGAATTTTTATATACAAAATTCATACAAATTATGTGACACTGTTATTTTTGGACCATAAAATGAGTGTTTTTTTCCTCTTTAAAATGAAAGAATCACAAAAGAAAAAAAAATTTATGTGAGTTTTTCGCATGAAAATTCTATTTGTACAATATTATTATTGAAAATTGACCATTAGAAAGACTAAACTATTACTGCTATAGGTGAAGGCATAAGAAGTTCGACAGTTGAGAAGCAACAAGAATTGAGGCAATCGTATCAGCATGTTGTTGAGGAGGATTTTGTGGGGTTTGAAGAAGACTTGAACAAAGTTGTGAAACATTTGGTGCAAGTTGATGACTATACTCCTAGTCGAGTTGTCTCTATTTGCGGCATGGGTGGTTTAGGGAAGACCACTCTAGCTAAAAAAGTATATCATCACAAAGATATCCAGAGTCACTTTCATGGTTTGGCATGGGTATGCATATCTCAGCAGTATCAAATAAGAGATATTTTGCAAGAAATCTTCATCAATCTTGTTCCTGAGAGGAAGGAAGATGTTGTTATGATGGCAAATAAAGAGTTGTTTGAGCAACTTTATAAAATCCAGCAGAGTAAAAAATGCTTAGTTGTACTGGATGATATTTGGTCAATAGAGGCTTGGAAGAACTTGAAATCAGCCTTCCCAAATGGAAACACGGGCAGCAAAATATTGTTAACGACTCGTAATAAAACATTGCCTTCACAGATAGATCCATACCATATTTTCCATGAACCCCAGTGTTTAAATGACGAAGAAAGTTGGGATCTACTTCAAAAGAAATCATTACTAAGAAGAGATGGTAGAGGTAATATTAATCAGTCCACATTGCTATATATTTTGATACAAATTAAATTATTTCAATGTTAGTTTTCATATCATCTGTGTGATCTATTATCATCTAAAAAGATTAATGACCCATGGGTTGAAATTTGGGAAAGATATGGAAAATACTTTAGCTCTACTGGCCATAGGGTCGTACCAAATGTATTTAGAATATTCATTTATGAAAACTACACAAAATTGAAAACTTAGGGTATTTAGAATATTCATTTATGAAAACTACACAAAATTGAAAACTTAGGGATTACTTTACAGTGAGACAGAAAATAAAATTTTACACAAACATGCTTGCATCTCAATAGCATTTCACTTGCATCTCCATAATTTTACACAAATATTAGATACTTCCAGAGTACTATATTATCTACATGATCTAGTATCGGCCAATGAGAAACCGCAACACACTAAATAGTCATCATTTGTCTTCTAACTACCCTACAAAGATGACTTAACATGTTTCATTCATAAATTTTTTTGCTATGCAATTAATTTGAAACATCATATAGACAATGACACATAATACTCTAAGACTAGTTAGTAATTATTCATTAAAATTTGAATGATTTATGTTGTGTATGACAACTTTGTAATACTAGCTTGGAAAATGGAGTCTGAAAGAAGGTTACGGGTACATACATCACTCTTTTTACTTTTTTGTACGCTTTTTTATAAAAAGTTAAAAATCAACTAAAATAGCAAATTTCCAAAATGGGCCACAGTTCACTTCTTACCCCTTAACATCACTCTCTGTGCACCAAATGTATGCATGAATTTGAGAAATCCTTTTTCTTCTTCTTTGTTGACATAGAACTTTTGATTTAAAAGATGCAAGTATCAATGTAAACAATGCTGACTTTGAGGCAAAGTTGAGGAAACGGGTGTTTTGGAATTCAAAAATTGGTTGAAAAAAAGGGTTCTAAAATACTATCCCTTAAATAGAAACAAAAAAGCTTGTTGATGTAGTAAATTATTTAAAACTAATGGATGATTAATTTCTAAATATATAGTTTGTGTATAAAATGTTATAGACTATCCCTGTTATAGTTGTTTATGGGGAAATAATGAGGAAAGTTGGGATCTATTTCAAAAGAAATCATTACTAAGAAGAGATGGTAGAGGTAATATTAATTAGTCCACATTGCTATATATTTTGATATAGAATAAATTATTTCAATGTTAGTTTTCATATCATGTGTGTGATCTATTATCATCTAAAATGATTAATGACCTATGGGCTGAAATTTGGAAAAGATGGAAAATACTTTAGCTCCATTGGCCATAGGGTTGTACCTAATGTATTTAGAATATTCATTTACAAAAAGTACATAAAATTGAAAACTTTTAAGGGATTACTTTCTAGTGAGACAGAAATAAAATTTTACACAAATATGCTTACACTTGCATACCTTTTTACTTGCAGTCCATCACTTAATCACTTGCACTCTTATATTTTTGTAATTTTTTTATCCCACTGTGCCATAATTCCTCCAAGTTTCAATAGTTGTTTTAGGGAAAGCACTCATACAAAAAAAAAATATATATATATATATTAATCAGGCATTCAAAATCACATGATCCATAGTTGTTTTTAAAAAATAGATAATATATTATCAAATTCATATATTTTTTAAAAAATAAATATGATCTTATTATTATGTGGTTATAAATATTCAATTAAATTATGATTTTTTACATAGTTGATTTAATGATAAATCTTACAATATAAATGATTCAAATAATCGAAATAGGGTTAGGCGTCTCTCTAGTCCGAGATTAGATTGGAGCGTGATGTTGGGCTCATGGGAGCCCACCACGGATCTGATTTTGATGATCCAAACCGTTCAATGTGTAGAGCTCGTTGAGTACTTTATTCCTGTAAAAAATCATGTTGATTGGATATCGATAGCTACTTGATCGAATCAGACTTTAGTCAACGGTATATATAATTTTCAAAATAAATTGTTGCCAAAATCTAATCTGATCAACGTGATTTTTTTTACAGGGATAAAGGCCCGGTTTGGCAGGGCTTATTTCAGCTTTTAGCTTAATTTAAGTTATTTTGATGTGTTTGGTTCAGCTTAACAATACAGCTTATAGCTTTTTGTAAGTCAAAAATCAACTTATTCTTTGAGTGGGGGAGGAGAAGCTTAATTTATAAGTCAAAAATCAGTTTATGTTCACTGTTATAAGCTATAAGCTGTTAAACTATAAGTTATAATCACTTTCCCACAGCTCTACCAAACGGGGCCAAAGTACTCGATGAACTCTACATATTGAACGGTTCAGATTATCAAAACATAATCCGTCATAAACCTCACAAATCTAAAGTACTGTCAATTCACAAAGTAAACTAGAGATTAGCCTAACCCATCGAAATAAACCCAAATTACACCACACGAATTGATCAGCCTAACGACTCAATGGTTATCAAACATATAGAAACATAAAATTTATACAAATATATATACATATATATGATGTGACATATTTAAATTTTTTTTCTTTTAAATCAAAAGACCTATTGGATGGGTCATGTTATATGCAAGTTATGACATTTGTAATTTGGATTAACAAAAATGTTATAACTAGATTATTTTCAATTATAATTACAAAAAAATAAAAAATAAAAAAGAGTCATAACTAAACATCACACAAGGTATAACTACAGACATTTTAAATCATATCTAAAATAATGTCATAATCAAAATTACAGTAAATCATAACTAACACAACAATGAATTATGACCAAGTCATAACCAAATTCTAACTAACAACCCAATAGGTCATAACTAAATATTACAAAAATTATAAATAGAACATATAGTACAGATCTTGAAAGTAGAATTTCCCCCATTTGAAGTGGCCTTTATTTCAAAAATATAATTGCCATATTATTCTGATTAAATAATTTGTATAAATTAATGATAAAATAGCATTTCCATACCCCCCCCCCCCCCCCCCCCCAAAAAAAAAAAGGGAAAGAAATAGAAAATGTGTCCAAGCATTTCACTTAGAAAGAAAAGCTACTTCTTTTATGTAATTTATTGATCTAAAAGAACTCAAATTAATTGGATGCTAAAAAATTTAGTGTTAATCATAATAACATCTTGTGAGCTAGTACTGAATATTAATATCCTCTTAAACTATAAAATTGTACAGTTAAACCTTTTAATTTTAAAATATCATACAAATATCTTTGTTTAGATAGGTGAATGAGTATCTAAAGTTAAAAATTATTAGATATTTCCAGAGTAGCATGTTCTCTACATGATCTACTCCAACCAATGAAAAATTACAACACATACTAAATAGTCATTATTTGTCTCCTAACTACCCCTACAAATATGAGTTAACATGTTCTATTCATAAAATTTTTTACTATGCAATTAATTTGAAAAACCATATAGAGAATGACACATAATACTCTAAGACTAGTTATTAATTATCCATCAAAATTTGAATGGCATAAGTCATGCATGACAACTTTGTAATACTAGCGCGGAGAATGGAATATGAAAGGACGATTAAGGGTACATACATCACTTTTTTTAGTTTTTTGTACGTCTTTTATAAAAAATTAAAAATCAATTAAAATAACAAGTTTTCAAATGGGGCGACAGTTCACTTCTTGCCCCCGTAACATCACTCTCTCTGCACCAAATGCATGCATGAATTTGCGCTTTTTCTTCTACTTTGTTGATACAGAACTTTTGACTGAAAAGATGCTAAGTATCAATGTAACAATGCTGACTTGGAGGCAAAGTTGAGGAAGCGGCTGTTTTGAACCCCAAAAGTTGGTTGAAAAAAGGGGTTGTAACGCCCTCAAAATAAACCCATAATATATAACAGTAGCATGCATTTATAAAAGAAAACCAATCATTATCTCATTCATCAGAGTATCATTATTGAAGGATATCACATGTAACATCAAAATAAATGCCCTATGGGCTTACATCTTTCCAAGCTTTACACTTGGGCACAAAAATATGAGTACTAACTCAACTACAAATTCAGCCATTGGCTTGAGTTTACATGTAATATCAAATAAACTGAAATAACAACTAATCTAAACAGAGTCTTCAACTCTAAATCCTTCTAGGCTAATTCCTTGGAGGTAGCACATCACCTGGACCTGAAAATGATGTTCCTGTATAGGGTGAGCCACAGCCCAGCAGAAATATACTAAACCAAATATAAGCATTGAATAAAGCAATAGCATTCGATAGATGGTTAACCAAGATAATCAATTACATCATTATACAGTCTCATGACACTAATGTCTATGACACGTTTCACTTTCCATTATTATCAATATGGCTCAGAACCTGGCCAAACTATAACAGTGAGACTACATCTCACATTAACAATATTTCCAATTCAATGGGGATATCAAATTATGTTAAACATTTCTTATATCATAATGGATATACATGTTGGTGTTGTATCAACCCCAACCAAAATTCACTTCCATACTTCCCAATTGATACACATTTGAGTGATGTATCAATAACATGTAAAAACACTTCCATAAATCAATAAGCACACATATTAGCGGTGCTAATGGAGTCCATCCCCTATCTCCTCCCAAACAATATCCGGTTTAGGAGTCCATCCCTTATCTCCTCCCAAACCGTGGAGTACATTCCCTATCTCCTCCCAACAATATGCATATACAATGTATTAAACACTTGCCATATACAATACTTAATCAATACACGTATTTTCTGTATTAATTCAACAGTCAAATCGATGACTTAACCAGTGTGATTAGTTTCAGTTTTCCCTAATCCACATGCAATGTCTATAACAATCACGACTATCCTCCACCGATAGCCCAAAACAATTATCTCTAAATAGGAAATAAATGTTATAACAAATATAAACTCAACAATCTCATGGGTGTGTTATTAAACTACCTGTTGGCTGCATATTTTGTAAAAGCCAATTACAGTTCGACACGTGGCAAAGCAAGGGTAATATGGGGAGACTGCTCAAGTCTTCGATCTTGATCGTACACGTGGCAGTAGAAATTGGTTCTCACATGATCTGAGTAGCACAGGATCAATAATGAGATACAAGATGACGTGGCTTCAACGGTTGCTCATATTCAAATTCAAATCTAAGAGGGAAGTTCAACTGCAAGGAAAGGCGTAGTGGAACTACTTCTAAGGCAGCATGATCAGCAATCATGGAGGAGCAGTTCGACAGTTTGAAGTGCAGTTCGATGGTCATCCTTGAGGAGTATAAATAGCAAGGAGGTCCCCAGAAAAAACCCCCAGACTCAGATCATACAAACCAGTCTTACTTTACATATTTTCTTTCCCAGTTTTTTACATTTCCAGTCTTTACATTTCTTACACTTTAAATACCCGTTCTTTACATTCCTGTACTTTAAATACCTGCACTGCACTTCTTTCATAGGAGTAGTTTCAAGTAGATTCAAGTAGGTTGTTGCTGTAAACCTCTTCGAGGCTGAGTTTGGACCATTGTAAGTGTTCATTTTAATGAAATACTTCGATTGTTCTTCACATTAACTGTTATTTCTCTTAATTTCTCCTAAGTCAAGCCACCAGTAAAAGTCCTCTTCATTGAGGCTGAAAGAACTACAACACAATCGTCTGATAATTGGTTGGCAATTATAATTTCTGTAAGGACTGATTGATCTTTGCTGGCACGCTCGCATTTACTAAAATACCCTTCGAAAGCCAAAAAGCCAACACTATCCAACTACACCATTTAAGCTTATAGTTTCCAAATTCCATGAATTCAACTAAATCCCCCAATTTTCCTTAAATTAATTATACAAATTAATTTATTACTATAACTAGGGTTTTTCCCAAAATTACCAAACAACCCCAACATATCAAAATACCAAAATTTAGAACAACACCTATAATATGGAGTAGGAAATCCCTACCTCGAAGTGAAGAACACGAATGGAGAAGATGATCAAAAAGCAAAGTGCTCCAAACCGTCAAACGTTCAGATTAAAGTGAAGCCCTTGACCCACTCTACCTTTTTAACAAAGGACCTAGGGTAGAAATTCACTCTAAGTAGATCAAACCTAAGAGAGAAGGTGAGTGGAGGGAGAGAAAACACGGACCTAGGGTTCTGAAATCAAAAAGAGGATAAAAAAGTGTTTTAAAAACCGCTGCTGCCTATTTAAATAAAACAGGCTCGCTCGAGCGACCAGACACAAAGAATACTCGCTCGAGCGAAGGAAATCTCACTCGAGCCAACAATACGATGCTTCAGGTCTGCAACCCAGAAGCACGCTCGAGCAACAGAATGCTCGCTCAAGCGAAGAACTCAAAACTCGCTCGAGCGAAGGAAAGCTCGCTCGAGCCAAGAAATATAGCTCTTAGGTCTATACTAGACGCAATCGCTCGCTCGAGCTAAGGAACCACAGCTCGGCGAAGGACCAAAACAAGCTCGCTCGGCGACATCTTTTCGCTTCGCCGAGAAGGATCAAAATTCTGGGCAGCAACATTTTGCTCCCAAACACAACCAACCTGTAACAAACCTGCCCAACACATCCCATAACTCAGAAATAAGAAATTAAAGGACGACAACAACAGTTTTATAACAACAGGATCCACGGAACCTAAGTCCGGATACAACAACCAAATGGGAAAGGACCGGGGTCGCTATAGGGGTTCTCAAAAATTATCTCTTAAATAGAAAAAAAAAAAAAAAAATTCTTGATGTAGTAAATTATTTAAAACTAATAGATGATTATTTTCTAAATATATGGTCTGTGTATAGAATGTTATTGACTATCCTTGTTACGGTTGTTTTTGGGAAAATAAACTTTTTAAAATTGAAATTGATTAAATCTTATCTTTGGTCAATTTTGTCACAAGAATGATTCAATGGATTTGGTTGTTAAATTGAATTATGCAAGTTTGATTAGTAATTTTACAACTAATAATTTGAGTTTTATATACTTGAGAACACGAAAGTTCAAAATTTTTTTTAAAAAAATTTAAATTACCAATCGATTTGATTTTGTCAAAAAAAAAGTGTAAAAATCAATCCATATTACAAGCTCGCATTAGAAATTTTTTTATTTTTTATTTTTTATCTATGTATGTATAGAAGGCTCGTGTTAAAAAACTTATTTTGGGTCTCAAAAATGTCTGCAAATTTTCCTTTTTTATTTTTTATTGACGCAAGCATTCATTAGAATTTTCCTTTTTGTTGCTTTATAGACTCCAGGCAATAAGATATTTTTTGTTGTTTTTAAATTTTGCATTTTGTTGCTTTTGTAGACTACAGAGCACTTGACACAAATACAAAGGCATTAGGGAGGGAAATGGTAAAGTTGTGCGCTGGTTTACCGTTAGCAATCATTGGGCTTGGTGGACTTTTGAAAACAACGCATGCATTAAGGGAATGGGAGATGGTATACCAAAATGTTCGTTCGCAAAAATGGAGCGACATCGAAGGAGTATCAAAGGTGTTAGCTTTAAGCTACAACGATTTGCCTTGTCAGTTGAAGCCATGTTTTCTATATTTTGGTCTCTTTCTAAAGGATTCTGAGATAGATGCTGAAAGACTATATCACTTGTGGTTAGGTGATGGTATAATTGTAAATGATGATAGAGTGGGAGATGAAACAATAATGGATGTGGCAAAACGTTACTTGGGTGTGCTTGCACAGAGGTGCATGGTTCAAGTACAAGTAGAGTTGTATACTCAAAGGATTTGCCTTCATGATCTTATGCTGGATCTGTGTTTATCAAAGGCAAAAATGAATGATTTTCTTGAGATCATTCATCTCCAACGTGAAACTGATCTAGCTGATTGTTTTTCCGCCACGTCAACAACTACTACTCCTAAAATACGCAGACTTGCAATTCATTTGAATAGGGATGTCAAACGAGTTGTCCTCCCTGACTTGGAGACAACTAAACAGCTAAGATCAATATTGTTCTGCAATCGAAGACGTGACGACGAGTCTTTAATAGAGTTGAAGTCCCATTTCAAGGGATTCAAATTGCTTAGGAATTTGGATCTTGAAGGATTTAAGTTTGGTGAAAAGTCAGTCGAATCGATAGGTAACCTAATTAGATTGAGGTACTTGAGTTTTAGAAGTTGTTTCATACCAAAATGGCATTCGTCTATCTGCAAGTTGAAATACTTGCAAACCTTGGATCTACGAGGTTGCAACTTCAACTTAGGTGAAGAAATAGTCTTACATGCAATGGAAGGATTGAGACATTTGTTTATTTCTTCGAACTTGAATTTCAGAAACAAATTCAAATTGGATGGGTTGAGCAACCTCGAGATATTCGAAGGGTTCTACACGTGGGACTGTGACGTCAATGATCTGTTCAAATTAATCAATCTTCGGCAACTAGAGGCAACTTTCTCGGAGACAGACAACAGTCAGGACTTTGTGGCATTCATCGAGTACCTAAACATCAGTGCCAACCACCTCCGACAAACATCCTTATCAGTTTATATTTCCTTCGAAGAAAAGTTGACAATTCTCAAACTACTGTTAGGGTGTCACCATCTTTACAAATTGTCTATATTTGGATTTATTCCCGAGTTACCAAAGTACCAAGATTTCTCTCCCAGCATCATCAAGTTACAGTTGTGCTCATGTAAACTTCAAGAAGACCCTATGCCAACATTGGAGAGGCTACTTTGCCTACAATTCCTCAATTTAGATTTTGATGCGTTTGTAGGGGACAAAATGGTTTGCTCAGCTAATGGTTTCCCCCAACTCAACACCCTACAACTCCATTGTTTGATGCACTTTGAAGAGTGGGAGGTTGAAAGAGGAGCCCTGCCCAATCTCTCTGTTTTAGCCATTCATTATTGCCAACGACTGGAAATGGTTCCAGAGGGCCTAAGATTCATTGATACCCTCCAACAATTTACAATTGAAGAAATGAGCGAAAATTTTAATAACAAGCTTCTAGGGATCAATGGTGAAGAAGGAGAAGATTTTTACAAAGTGCGACATGTGTCTTCCCTCAACATTCGGTAAATTTCTTAATTTCATATAATCCTTTCCCAAGAGACGAAAGCACAGTTGGGTCTCTTATCATTTCTTTCACATCCCCCTCATTAATTTTCATCATAAAAATTGTTGATATATCTCTCTATGCTTTTTTGCCTTTATATTGGTTTAGGGGTGGACAAATTACCACAGAATCAAAAAACTGAACCAAACCAAACCAGCCTCTTTAGATTGGACTGGTTTGATTTTTTTGAATACGTTGGTTTAGTTTAGAGTTTTCAATTCTTCAATCCAATGGGATTGGGTTGATTTTTGGTTATAAGATTCAATTTGTATTGCCATGTTTTTGCCTAATTGGTCCATTCTAATGGACTTGATTGCAACTAATCATTTCTCACTATTTATTTTGATTTTCAGTCGATAGGATATTGACCAATGGGAGGTGGAAGAAGAAAATACTGGAAGTTAGAGTTGGTTGTATTTAAGCTTGAGTCGGAGTTCATTATATTATTCACAACAGTTGGCTTGTATTAAACAATATTTATTTTATGTTTGCATTATATTTAAATATTAAAGACTTATTTATTTTAATTATTTATTATTGATTGATTATTTTTTTGGATTGGATTGATTTGGTTCAAGTGCATGATTCATTGAAGTTGGCTCTAAATTTAATGTCAACTTAAACCAAACTGACCCAATCACACCCCTATATTGGTTCATATCCATAGAGATTTTTTTAATAAGGCCAGAGCAATAAAAGTTGGAATTTTTTTTATAATAGACCCCTTGTAATAAGATTTTTTTATAAGAAACAAACAAACCCATAAGTTATAGGGTAAACTACCAATAGGTCTTAATAGTTGGACTTAATTCCAATCAAGTCTTATTGAAAATAAGTCTTGATAAAATTGTCGTTAAAAATAATTTTTTTGTGAGAAGGACAACACGTGCAACCCACACAACTCAATTACTGAAACAACTAATTTCATTTTTTTGACTTTAAAATATTGTAACTCTTAATTTAAATTTTCTTTTTTTTTTAAATAATATTTTTTGGACTACGCTTGTCGAATCCATTCAATAAGAGTTCGTATTGAATATGAAATTTTGAAGAAAATGACAAAAGATCACTATGCTATTTATTTTTGAACAATGAAATTTTTATTATCTATGATAAAATTAAAAGCTAAAAATCCAAAATTAAATGCTACAAAATGAAAAAACATATTTCATATTGTTTGTAGATTACAAAGAAATTTCACTATCTACTGACATGAAGTAGAAAATTTTAAATTAAAGGGATACAATGTAAAATTAGCATTGGTTGCTAAAAAGATTGTGATAAAAAGAGATTTCACGCTCAACGAGAAACTTTGTTATGTATAGAGTTTTTCTTTTTTATTTTATTTCCTCCTATGCTCATTAATTTGTTTTTCATGAGCAATAAATTCAAGTGATGGATTAAAAAATATATATATCTAGATATATTGGATAGCCATGAAGAATAGGTCTTGGTTTGATAAAGAAACTAAAATAAGATAAATTCACTTTCTTTCATTTTTATTAACAGTCTTCATAAATGTCACTCTTCAACTTTTTACCAAAGATAAATCATAGTTCCACAAAGTGCAAATAAACATCACTCCTCAACTTTTCATCCATTGTCATCAACACAGCCTCTAGATAAAAAATCTAATATCCACGTTATTATATACATACATATATCTTATCTAATATCCACGTTATTATATATATTCATATACATATATTTATATACAGAGAGTATCATGAAGAACTAAACAACAATTTTTATATTTTTTGGATTATCAATCAATGCACATGCAATGCATGTGTCATATGACCTTTCTGACAGATAAATCAGCACATAATTGAAATTGGTAAATCAAAATTTAAAATGTAAAAACAATTTGTTACGCGTGAGCATTATGGTTAAAGAGGTCCTTATTTCAAATCATGAAAAGAACATACTTATATTTTAAAGTTGTGTTTGAATAATAGATTTGAGTAGCGATTAAAAAAAAAAAAAAATGGATAACATATGTATAAAATATAGTTACATTTCATTTACTTTCACCCACCTTTATCTTTTAACAAGACTCAATGGAGACACCCATGTCCAACCCTTCCTACTTAGAAACCTTTGGGGGCTAGATATTATCTTGCCAAATCTCAGGGAGGCACATGAAATTAACCTTAAGACTCCATTAAATTTGAACAATATATTATTCTAAACATGTTGAAAATTTTCTTTTATGGGAATTAACTTTCTAAAATTTCACATATCTCCTCAATCAACTTCATGAGAATTTTTCACTAAAATTTTACAACTTAGTGATACAAGCACATATGTGCTTCCTTTTCCAGATAAGAAAGGTAATGCATCTCTTGAAGGTAACAAGTAAATCAAAAATTATCCCAAAGTTATGATTCAGTCACACATTGAGACTAAAACAAACTATCAATTCAAACAGGTTCCCAAAATTTGTGGTATAATTTCTAAATGATCTATGTATATATGTTGGGCAGCCATTTGCTAGTTACTTGATACACCTATGACCAAAAATCAGTATAATCACAATGCAGATAAAACTTTGATCTTTACTTCGAGAACCCCATGTGCTTAATTTGCTTAATGTCAAACCTTGATTCCTTTGAACACCATATTACTCGTAGTCAAAATCTGACAGTGGCATCTGGTAAGCATCTTTTGGTTCCTGTCAGTGATGGAAGGAGGACGATCTTGATTTGATACCGCTCTCTTCTTGCATCTCCGATTTGGTCTATCTTCGTCATCCTGGAAATTTTCATACGGTGATTGAGCAAAAATATAGAAAGCAGAGGAAAATAAAAACGCATTAAAAAAAAAGAGTACAAAATACTTATGCAAGTCCCACTGCAGTGAATTCGTTTTAAGATCACTGATGTTTATGTTTGTTAGTTGTAATTATGTGTTAAAATATGAATTAATATTGGAGATTGATGTCAGCTGTAAATTGTTTTTGCTAAGTATAAATAAAAAGTTGACAATAAGTTTGAGTTTCTTTTCTCTTATTTCTTTGAGATTTGTATGTTTGAGAGGTTCTATCTCAGTTGGGTGTGAGTTTCTTCCTCAATGGAAGCGAGTTTCTTACAGGTTTCTTCCTTGGGAGCTGAGAATTGTGTTTCTAAGCAAGAAACGTCAACCAAGAAGGAATTTTTTGCCACTAAGAGTGAAAAGCTCGATAACTTAAGCTAAAAGTGCCAATTTCACCTTTGATGAGGGCAAGCTTCCATCTCTACAATGAAATATTTTGATGACTTACAGAGAAAAGTACTTAAGCATATTTAATTTTTAATTTTTTTCACTATTTTAATACAAAATTCAAAATTCATATGCCTCAATGTCTCTTGAGGCTTATGCCTACCCTCACAAGAGGTAAAATGCCTCACGTTACACATTTGCCTTTAAAAACTTTGATTATTAGTTGTAAGAGGTGCCAAAACAAGAAATGTCGGCAGTGGTTCTAAAAATTATTTGGGTTTTGAGGTTGGGAACTATAGAACACATAACACCACCAGCCTCTAGGTAGTTCAACACAAAGTGAGACACAATTTCCTGTTCCAAAGGAGCCACCGAATCAATATTGTCCTTGAACAAAATCTTTTTAAAGATTCCATACCAAAAAAAAAATGGTGGGGGATAAATGCGAAAGAAAATTGTCAGAGAATATCAATTAAGGAATACAATCACACAAGAATGATTGGTGGTGAGGGAAACAATTTCAACTAGCAAGCAATAGATTCCCAACAAAGGAACAATCATACAAGAATGATTCATGGTGAGGGAGACAAAAATTCTTCTTTAGGGTTTTTTTCCATCTTTTTTAAGGTTTGAGAATTTGAGGTGGGCCGTTCAATGAGAGTGACGAGTCTCTAGAAATTGCAAAGCTGGAAAATGTGAATTGTTCAATGAGATGATTCAGAGATATGCACAAAGCTATCACTCAGTACAATAATCTGTTAGGGGCAATAAAAAAATGCTAATGAATAGGCAATAACTTGACCGTCAAGAAAAAAAACAAAAACAAAAACAAAAACAAAAAAGGTTGCTTCCCACAAGGTATATGTGACTGCATTTGAACTAAATAAAGGGAAACTTTGAAGAATATGTTGAGATTTATTATACCACATCCCACCAATGTGAATGAAAGCATACAATGCACACACCAAAGAGAAAAACAATCAAATAGATTTATGTGGTTGGCACCAATTGCCAACATCCACGGGAGAGAGATTTCAATATGAATAAAAATAAAGAATACATGTGAGATGGTCAACACACTCAAAACCCACATCACTACCCGAATACCATGCTCAAGAGTAGTTGAGCCCTTGTTAACCCCAGTGCCTTCGTGGTATTTTTTGTCACCCTTACATCTCTATTTTATCCTACTCTTAATCTCACCAAAACCTATAGTCTCCATGACTATTTATAATAGCCTACTCACAAAAACTTAGTTCCATACAATTAGGTAACCAAAACCTACACATTGGGTTCCCTAGTAGATTCCGAACTCTACTATCCTAATCCAAAGACATGTTTAAACTAACCTAACAACTGTATGGGACCCACATATATCACGTAAGTGGACTAATCCTAATGAAATACTAATAGAAGTTACTAAATTAATCAAGAAAAATGATATGCAGCCAAGACATCACATATATAAAAATAAAGACAATGATAATAATTATATATATACTAGTGGCCCGCACACGCAACTCAAAAAAAAAAAAAAAACATTATAAGAATAATGACAAAGAAAAATGCACACATATTGTTTGTTGCTCAATGAAATCACATTGGAGATAAAGATAATAATAGATGGAAAACAAACAATAACATGCTCCCAGGAGCGCAATATGCCATCACTTACTTTTTTGCTCGGTGGAGTTTGATTATTTGATCGACTTGGATGAGTTGACTGGCTCCTTCACAGCCAAATGCTACCAAAAGACATCAATGCTCCCAAGAGCAAGACTGAGTGAATCCTTGGATCTCCTAGGCGATTGTGGATTCCATTCTTGATGCTGCCAATTCTCTGCTGCATTCCTGTCCTTTCGGATAGAATGGTTTTGGAACCTACTGACCAAATAGGATATGCATCTTTAGGAACTAGTGCAGGAGTTTTTGCCCTCTGCAATGAGATAAACAGAAAAGGTTTAAGCAGACAACATCTTGTATGAAAGAGAACTCTAAGCTCTAGAGTGTATACATCCTTAAAACCCCACAAAGTTCAATGAGTATCAATCTAAGAAGCACGGACACTTCTAAGAAGGTAACGTGCCGTGTCTGACACTAACATGACACAATACTCACTGGACACTTTCCAACACTTAGACACACATGAAACATATTACGAGTTTGAATAAAATAACTTAAAATCCAATGATAAAACAAAAAATTAAGTGAATTTATACCTATTCTCCTCCATCATACTTCAAAAATGAATATTTTACTTAAATATTCATATATATGACATAATAATTATTTATCCTTATATATGACATGTAACAAATAAAAGTACAGTCCAGTATGCTGGTTAGAGCAACCAATCTTTCTAGCCAACACCTTAGCCTGATGCAAAATTGACAAAAAAGAAAAAAAGGAACAGTTGATTCTTCTCTGAACTATTTAATGCCTACCAGAAAAAAGGAACAAAAAAGTAGAAAAAGGAAAAGAAAATTTCAGAAAAGAAATGCAAATTAAATATGAAAAGTAGTGTTGTCAGAATCGTTATGAAAAATATATGTATTGTGGATTCATACGTTGGTAGATTGAATTGTGAAATATGTTTTGTATTGTATCAATTTCATATTGTATCACAATTTAACATGTATTTCGTGATTAGATATCAATACCTTATCTTTGACCTTTTCCCCTATTAACAGCATTTCGCAATGTCAATTGCCATTGCCCGCACTTGTTGAACAAACCCAAATCCAAATAAATCCGCAAGCAAAAATGATTCCCACACTCCCTTCGCTACAAAAAATTGAACTATCATGGATCTAATTCAGATGAAAGCAACAAAGAGCTTACACACACAGACCATTTGGATTTGGGTTGAGACCCAAGATTATGAACATATACCTCATAACAAGTATGTTTAAGCTACTCGTCCAAACAAGTCCTAAAGAATGTCATTGATTGCAAACCGGTAACCAAACAAACTAGCGATCAAGAAGTTGGGCAAACAAAAACCTTTTGTGTTATTTTTAAATTTGCAATGAAATCTCATTAATCCTTTTGTTATATTAAATTTTGAATTTTCTTTCCAATTTCTTATGAGTTGAATATTTGGGTTTCTAATGAATGCATATTGACCTTTTTGTCCAATTTGTAAGTTTTTAAAGATAATTTTTTATATGCTTTAGTACTTCATTTTTTCAACATTTACGTATCATATGAAAGTACAATTTATTCATTTATCTATAGTCATATATGTCAATGTATTTTATTATACATGATATGACATGAGACATGATACACAATGCACTAAAGTGATATAACAATACATGATATGTATTCAACAACACCGATGACAAGAAATTTCCTCAGTTGATTTTCATCTAAAAACTTATGCTGTAATTTAATAGTCAAAAGCAAAATAGAGAAAACAAATATGCTTGGAGGTCGATTTCATAATCTTCACATAAAAATTTAAGGAGATGCCAACAAAAGCATGAAATGATACAGAACAATTGTGATCCTAATTGAGATTACAAATAGAAGCATGAAATGCAAATTTTAAAAGTTTGCACAAGATTTTTCAAAGGATTTGAAATATGAATAATCAGACCCTAATAGCTTTAAAGCTGTGCAGCATGGACTTGGGTAGATATATCGGATCTAACTGTCAAGCCTCTTCCAGAAACCCAGATCTTATGATGGGACTTGGCTCAAAATATGTACGAGGGCTGGATAAAGCTATAGGGAAACATCCTGCACAATCAAATGCCTTATATTTCATATAATACTGAAATGAAAATTGTTATCCCCTTTTAGGATATAATTGAACATAGTGAAATTTAAATAGGATGTCATTGAAAGAAAAAATTTGTATAAGTCTTTCCATGTGAGGCAAGACAAAAAATTTCACTATCAAATTTGAGCTTGTTATTCTTCTTCCATCGTAACATAAGTAGGATTTTATTTGTTCACAGATAACACTTTATTATTGTCATGGGTAACATGACCACAAACGTTTTCTACCCCCCACCACTACAATAAATAAAGAAATTTGATAACTACACCTATCCAAGATATAACAGCCTTCCAGACAAATTGAAATTCACATAGGACAAAAGCACAACTTCAGATCAAAGCAGAAGTTAACATAAAGTAGATTGTTGTGACTGCAAAAGAATCTGGTTTTGCTGCAAAAAAAAATTCCCCATTTATCACCAATCCTTCAAGCCAAGATAAGAAAGAATAATGATAGCTGCTTCTGTCCACTGAAAAAAGGAATAATTTAAAATAGTTCTGACATTATTCACAAAACTAGGAAATTATTCTGAAGGAAGCTTGTAAGAACATTTAAGAAGTTAATCTTTCTTTTTCTTTTTAAAAAAATAAAGGAAGGAAAAAGAAGCATTCCTATACATTCTCTCAAAAAAGAAAAGAAAATCCACATACACATTCCACCAAAAGGAAGATTCCTCTTCTCACCATGGCACAAATGCCAAAGCAGCATAAGGCCAATAAATTAGCTTGACGCACAAATGGAGCTGCACACTCCCCTGTTTCTGAGAAGAAAATGACTTTCACCTGTGATCCAGAATTGAAAATCAAATAAGGATGTTAATCGATATAAAAAAACATGAACCTACCCATGGTATTGAAGCCAAACAGTGCAAGAATGAATGTGGCAGTGTCATCAAAGAAGGAACACATGCCTTACATATCATCATGTTGTAAAGTATCAATTTGGATGGGTAGCATAACTTAGATTTCACGGAAAGAAATAAAACTAAAGACATGATTAGACATAGTGTTTCTTACTTTCCTCTTATAAGAAGATTGCACGATCATAATTCTTGGTCAAGTACCATCTGTTAAATAGTTTTATTGGTGTGACAATGAATAATAATCAAAATAATCAAAGTGAAAAATAATACTAAATAGTACACAGTAAATAAAATAGACTGATTAGCACTATATGGGAACTGAAAATAATTTGTACCTTATGAGGACTGCTTTTTCCCACAAAACTTTGTAACTGGAATAAATATATAATTCCATACCAATTCCAATAAAAAGGCCACGAAAAAATATGAAAGCAAGAGAAGCTGTAACAACCCTCACTTCATCTTAGTCATGCTCTCATGCATTTATATGATTTTGTCTTGTTAAGCTTGCATTTCAAATCTTGTCTTTGTTTTGCTTAAGTGTTACTGCATGCTTTGTTCCTTGCTTGGTGTAAGTTTAGCCGAGGTCATCCTAAGCCTAAGTCACACCTTTGAACCACTTACACCTAGGACTATCTTGGAATCTTTTGGTTAACCTCCGCTCGCACCTTGGCATATTGGCTGAGATGTCACTATCTAGGCTGAGGTGTTTATCACCAAGGCCGAGATGTGTATTATCTAGGCCGAGATGTTACCCTTGCACCTAGTGATCTTGTTCCTGGATTGGTATGACCTAGACCGAGGTGTGGCACAGCTAAGTCAAGTGTTGTCCTTCCTAGTCGAGATCATTGAGACCTTACTTGCCGGAGCCTTGTCCTTAGCCGAGATCATTACCTACCGGAGTGCCTATGCCATCTTGCTTGTTGAACACACTTTGTCATAGTCTTGTCTTTTCACTCAGTCACCTTTTTTAGAAGAGCCAACTAGCCGATGCCACGTGTCCCAGCAGAGGGTTAAGTCAGTGAGCTATTGAGAAACACATCATTTTGTATCATATCCTTGTCTTTTAGAGAGAGAGGCTCTAGGAAGAAAAAGGAGGAGTTCTTAGAGAGGGAATAGATTTCCAAGCTTGATCTTCACACCTTGAGCCGTTAGATTCGTGTCTTGAGGTTAGAATCTTGATCTACTCTTGTTGTTCTTATTGTTCATCTAGCTGCATTGCATGATCGAGCACGATTTGTAAGCCATGCATTGATTTAAAGTTTGGTTTTAGAAAGAGAAAGTGATATTCATGTGTTCTTGAATAAAAGCCTTGTTTGATCCGAAAGCTTGCATCAAGATTCATGTTTTTGTGTTTGTTTTCTTAAGATCTTCAAGTATGGGTACCCAGGTCCATGTTTTCGAACTCATCTCATAAAATCCCAGATTTCATAATAACAAGTTGTGATTGAGCATTCATGTTTTTCATGTTCTTCATGTTCACATGTTCTTCAGCAGAGGGAAACCCAGATTTTCCCGACTCCATTTCCTTGAATGTGGCCATCGGGACCACACCTGGGCAAGGAGGTGTGGGACCTCGGCCAAGATCTGGTTGGTGCCCATTATGTTTTCTCGAGATGAGAAACAGTGTTTTGTTTTGATCCGACTTAGTTTTGAAGGAATGCCGAGATCATTTGCATTCATGTAAAGTTTGTTTGAGAGTGCATTCAATAGACTTTGCCATGTGTTTGTAGGACTTGGACTCTTACTTTGACCCTGACGCTTGAAGAATTAAGTGAGTGGTATTTTTAATAAAGCTATGTTATGACATTTGATAAAACTTTGCCTTGCTTGTTTTGGAAAAGTATTTGTTAAGCATGAATAACTATCCCTATTTTTGTGTATCATGTATTAGCTTTGGTTTTGATAACATTCTTGACAAGTCCGTACGTGCTAAGGGACTATAAGCATTTGTAGCACAAGTCCATACGTGCTAAGGGACTATAAGCATTTGTAGCACAAGTCCGTACGTGCTAGGGGACTCTAAGCATTTGTAGCACAAGTCTGTACGTGCTAAGGGACTATAAGCATTTGTAGCACAAGTCCGTACGTGCTAAGGGACTATAAGTATTTGTAGCACAAGTCCGTACGTGCTAAGGAACTATAAGCATTTGTAGCACAAGTCCGTACGTGCTAGGGGACTCTAAGCATTTGTAGCACAAGTCCGTACGTGCTAGGGGACTCTAAACTTTTGTAGCACCTTTGATTATGTCATTCCTTGTATTATTGATGCTAGTAAGCATCGCTTGAGACTTGAAAGATTTTTAGATGAATTTGATTTGTCCTTTGATTTCGTACAAGATATGATGTGTTTTGGCTTGATAAAAATCTCGGATATCATTCATGCAAACCCCTGTATTGATTATATCATTCACTGAGTATCCAAGCTCACCCTCTCTATATATATGTAGGTGATGAGCAGGACGGCGGTGACGCCTAGATGCGTTTGGCATGATGTTTTGGATTCATACTTTTGATAGCATCTTGAAGACTATGCTTCTTGGCTTGTGATTCATTGTATTTTGCATATGTCGGTTTGAGAAGCCTTTTGATCAAGATGTGGTATGTACTTATTCATTTGTATTCAAGTTGTAAGACCTCGATATGATATATGTCATTTCATTTGATTTATGCACAACTCTTATGGACTAATTAGAATTAAATTATTGCTTCCACACATGTAAGTCCCATATGTATACTCTGTTGGTGTGTGAATCTTTGTAAGTTGGCCTTTGGTAATCTCGGATTACTGGCTATCATGGCACCATTCTACTAGGGGCGGAATGGGGTCGTGACAGAAGCATTATTATTATTTTTATTTGATAAATAAAAGCAAGATAAGCATTATTATCTGCAATGCAGGTTAGTTGCAAACTGTCAAAGTACAATGCAAAATGATAAAGGAATACCAAAATTCATTAGTGATTTATGTCAGGCAAGCATGCATCTTGACAATTGAGAAGTAGAAAGGACTAAACTAGGTAAAACTCTAATTTCTGTCATCATTTGCACAGAGATGCAACCTTCAAAGTTGAACAGATGTTCTCAAACTTGTCTGCCAACCTTTTGCAATTACCCCAATAATGGCTTCATGTGCATGGTAAATTCAGCATATATAGAAAAGGGTCTGTTAGGATTTTTAATCCTAATTGTGTGCATTATAATGCATTTTGGCAATTCCATTCCAAAGATCTTTATTTCTTGGTCCCATTTACTTTGTATATTGATTCAATATCTTCTTTTTTCTTCATCTTTATCATTATCTTTTGCAAGACATGTTGATGAAAAAATGCAGGTGGGAAACAAAGTGAAAAGAAAAGTTTGGTGGCTGATGTTCTTGTGAGAATATTAGCGTATCGCTATATATGGTAATATAGATTTTGTATATATGTTGAGAGATTGTAAATATTCTCTTTCCTTTCTAGTCTTAGGGTTAGGATTTCTATATAATCAGATGTATCTTTGTATTACTTTTACAATTGAATATACAGAAATCATTCAGAAATCTTACATGGTATCAGAGCCACCACCAGAACCCTAGAAATTGTCTTCCTCTTCAGTCTTTGTGTGAGTTGTGGGTCATTTTCTCCCTCGATCAAATCTGGTTCTTGAAGTTTTGTTGGGTGTTCGTGATACTTGAGTCGCAGGTCGTAGAGCACCAGAATCGCGATTGGTGTTCATGAAGTTCTCTCTCTCTCTCTCTCTCTTGTCGTGTTCACGAAGTTCGAAGCTCTCTGATCGAAGTTCTCTTGGCTCTTGCGTGACCCTCGTTCAAGTTCTCGTTGTACTGGATCTGTTATCGCCGGAATCACGACCATTCAGGGTTAGAATCACGACCTATCTGGTTCGCAACACCTCTCGTTGGTTTGTGACCTTCAAACGTGACCTTCCTTTTCCTTGACTTCGACTTCAGGTTCTCTTGGCTTTAGTCTCTCTCTCTTCTCTAATTTGGTTCTCTCGGCTTCAGGCTGGTTCTTTCGGCTTCAAAACTCTAGTCAATATTTGTGGGTCAAGGCAAAAAATATGATTATTATATTTTGACCCCAATTGGTTATTATATTTTACATTCAGACCTAACACTCTTCTGGTTATTACATTGTGGTTTTGGATTTTTTGGTTTTACCCCATCAGATTTCTGTGTATTACCCTTCGACCCCTAGTTTGGCTATTTTGTTCTATATAGGGTTTATTACACTTTAACCCCTCACCATTCTGGTTATTACAATGTCTCTGACTGTTGATGAGTGTGCCTTCTGCCATCAAAAGGGGTCATTAGAAGTACAACTGTTTCAAGAAGGGACGTTTGTCTGCTCCGTAGTCTCAGCCACACTTCCGAGCTCCTACTCAGAGTACTTTTCAGACTCCAGCCGCTTATAATGCATCTGCTCCATCTCCTGATCCTAATTTGGCTTCCTTGAGTGCTCAGATTGGTTAACTCTAGCGTATATTATATACCTCCCAGCCATCCCGGTCTGCCTCCGTTGTTTCCTCTCTTTAGATTTGCTTCAATCTTCTTCAGGTATCTCTTCATTTGTCTAGCTTTTTAACTCTAGTGCTTCTCATCATATGACTTCTCATCTCTCCTTACTTCAGAATTGTACTCCCATCCCTTTCCTATTACTATTTATGCTACTAATAGGTCTAGTATGTCTGTGTTTATATGTTGGGTATATCCTACCGTCTGATATGTCTGTTGTTAGTATTCCATCTATCCTTTTTGTTCCTCAGTTATCTGTCAGTTTATTATTTATCAGTCAGCTTGATGCCTCTAGTTTTGATGTCATCTTTTCTTCTTTTCTTCTTCTCTTTGTTTTATGCAGGATCGAATGTCCAAGCAGCAAATTAGGATCGGGCGTAGAGTTGGAGACCTCTATATGGTGGAGAGCTTGCATTTGCCTACGACTACTTCTCCGACTGCTTCTCCTCTTTTCAGTTGGATTCTCTGTCGAGTCCTTTTTATTTGTGGCATTCTAGATTAGGGCATTTGTCTGCTGACCACTTACAGTCTTTAGCTCAATCAGGTTTATTGGGTAAAGTTTCTCCAAATTAACTTACTGAGTGTCATGGCTGTAAACTTGTCAAAATAATAGTCTAACCTTTTGTAGAAGTACTTCTATTTCTGATATACCATTTTCTTTAGTTCATACTAATGTCTAGAGTCCTCCTGTCCTCACCAAAGGAGATTTTTCTTACTATGTGTCATTTGTTGATGATTGCAACCATTACACTCGGGTTTATCTTATGACTCATAAGTTCGATTTCCACCAGATATACCGTACTTTTAAGTCTATGATCATCACACAGTTTGGGTCTACAATTAAATTGTTACGGTCTGACTTGGGTGGGGAATATTTTTAAACTGAGTTCTGTGAGTATTTGGCCAATTTAGGTACCATTCACCAAACTTCTTGTACTGATACACCTGCCCAAAATGGTCGAGCCAAGCGTAAACACCATCATCTCCTTAAGATAGGTAGGTCTCTTTTTCTTTCTGCCTCTGTTCCAACTTCATTTTGGGATGAGACAATTCTTACTGCTGCATTTCTTCTCAACCATATGCCTAGTCCCCTTCTCTCTGATCGGTCTCCTTATGAGGCTCTGTTTTGTCGACTTCCCAATTACTCTCCCCTTCGTGTGTTTGGGTCTGCTTGTTTCGTTCTTCTTTCCTGTAAGATAGGACCAAACTTGGTGTCTGGTCTGTCTTGTGTGTCTTTTTAGGTTATAGTCTTACTTAAAAAGGATATCGCTGTTACGACCCTATTTCTCATCTCCTTTATGTATCCTGCCATGTTTCCTTTCTCGAACGTCTATCTTACTTTCAGCTTCCTCCTATCACTACTCTGGTTTCCAAAGAGGATTTGGTTCACATTGATCCATTTCCTTCTGAGGTCCCTTCTGATGAGTACATCTCTACTATTCCCTATGAGCTTGTTCCCTCTTCTCCTTCTACCACCCTTCCAGCTAAATCCCTCTCCCCAGTCCCCCATGAGTTTGTTCCCTCTTCTCTCTCTCCTTTCTCTCCTGCTTCTTCTCCCCCTCCATTGTTTGTCAATTCTTGTCACAAGGCTCTCCCTCCACCAGTTGTCTCTGCCTCTGCTATTGACCCCCTTGCTTCTGACGACTCTGATTATGATAACCGTAAGTATCCCCTTCGCATCTATAAACAGGTAATCAAACTTAGTTTTGCTAAAACATGTTTTTTTCCCCTTCATATTGCACTTTTTTGTTTGTTATTCACTCTTTTTCAGAACCTCAATCTTACAAGGAGGCATGTCAGGATCCTAATTGGGTTTGAGCTATAGAGGATGAGTTATCTACTTTGCAGAAGACTACTACTTGAGAGCTGGTTCATTTGCCTGCTGGCAACAATTTGGCAGTTTGTAAATGGGTCTATAAAGTCAAAGACTCATTCTGATGGTTCTCTCGAGCGCTACAAAGCTCGCTTGGCTGCCAAAGGTTTCTTACAGGAGTATGGTATTGATTATGAGGAGACCTTTGCCCCTATTGCCAAGATGACTACTGTCCATACTTTAATATATGTCGCTATTGTTCATCATTGGCCTCTCTATTAGATGGATGTTAAGAATGTTTTTCTTAATGGTCATCTCACTGAGGAGATTTACATGCATCCTCTCCCTGGCCTTCCCCATTCCCTTGGACAGGTTTGTCATCTTCGGCATGCTTTGTATGATCTAAAGCAATCTCTTCGTGTTTGGTATGATCGTTTTCAGACAGTTGTTGCTCAGTTGGGTTTCATCATTGTGACCAAGATTTTGCTTTGTTTCTCCTCCACACCTCTGCTAGTTTTGTTGCCCTGTTACTGTATATGGATGATATGATCATTACTGGTTCTGACTCTTCTGCTTTCTCTGAGGTCAAGCAACATCTTTTCTGCACCTTCAAAATGAAGGATCTGGGCTACGCTATTTTATTGGTATTGAGGTAACTTCTTCTCCCAAAAGCTACTTTTTATCTCAGGCCAAATATGCCAATAAGGTTATTCACTATGCCCGCCTTACTGACACTAAGAGTTATGATAACCCCAATTGAGCTTAATGTGAAACTTAACACTACTGATAGAGTCCCTATGGATGATCCTACTTTATATTGACGGTTACTCGTCATGATCTTGCCTACATTGTTCATGTGGTTAACAAGTTCATCTCTGCTCTTCACTCTACACATTGAGCTGCTTCGGTTCGGATTCTTTGCTATCTTTGGGGTACTATATTTCAGGGCTTACTGTTGTCTTTTACTTCCTCTTTGGACTTAATGGCCTATGTTGATTCTAATTGGGTTGGTGATGTTACTGATCGCAAGTCTTTCTCGACAATTCCTTGATCTCTTGGAAAAGCAAGAAACAAACTATTGTTACTCGCTCTACTGCCGAAACTGAGTACCGTATTATGGCTCATGCTACTGCTGAGGTTGTCTGACTTCGTTGTCTCCTGTCTGATTTGGGTGTCCCTCAGTCCTCTCCTCTCCGACACCTCTATACTATGACAACCGAGGTCCTATTCAGATTGCCCATAACACTATCTTCTATCAGCGGACAAAACACATTGAGATTGATTGTCACTTTGTCTGTCGGCATCTGCAGTCTGACTCTATCTCGTTTCCTTTCGTCTCTTTGACTATGCAACTTGCTAACTTTTTTACCAAGACTCACACCACTGCTCGGTTTCAATTTCTTCTTGGCAAACTCTTAGTGTTTTCTACTAAAACACTGTGAGTTTGAGTGGGGTGTGAGAAAATTAGAGTATCTCTATATATGGTAGTATGTATTTTGTATATATGTTGAAATTGTAAATATTCTCTTTCCTTTTTAGTCTTAGAGTTAGGATTACTATATAATCAGATGTATTCTTGTATTACTTTTACAATTGAATATACAAAAATCATTCAGAAATCTTACAATTCTATCTTAAAGTTTGGCAACATTTGGATATGATTTGCCTTGATTCATTAAGTCAGATTATGGAAGATCTTGATTGAATCTTTTTGAAAAATCATACATTGTAAAGACAAGACTTTTTTGAGGCAAAAGATGGCTGTTTGTCAGAGCTATAGGGTGGCTAAAGCATGGACTGAAATAGTTGACAAAAACAGAGCAAAAAGGCTGCAACAACAGCTGGTTATTGGTCATTATGACCATCGCGCCCACGAACAAGATCATCGCACCCGCGATGAACATGAATGGCACCTACGGCCAGGATGCGACCAAAATGAGCTCCTAATACTTGTCTGCAACCCGCGATGAAGACCCGCACCCGTGCCCGCGCATGACACAATAGCACCCGCATTCTTTCCCTCCACGCCAACTCATGTCACAGTCGCGCTGCGATGTCCATGACCGCGCCCGCTATGGTGCTCTGCCTCAAGTCTATTTTTTTATTTTTTTATTGTTTTAGATGGGCCTCAAGTCTATTTAAAGGACCCGTTGCTGAATTATTTGGGTATCTTTCCCAAATCATTTTTATATCTCTTCCATATCTCCTCTGAACCTCTCTGGAGCTCATTATATTGTCTAACATTGAAGGAGACTTATTTTGAGAGATCTATGTTTGTAGAGAGATTATTTTCATGAGGGAGAAATGTTTTTGAGAGAAATTGTAGTGAGGATTTATTGTAACTCTCTCTCACATTTTGTTTAATGATTCATTAGCTCATAGGTGCTTTAAAGCTAATCATCAAGTTGTAAAAGTTCTTCACACCTTTCAAAAGTGAACCTTCTTGGTGGATTCCAAGATTGTAAGCTTCAGTAGATTCCGAAGTCATTAGCGTCGTGGATTCGACACTGTTATCGTGGATTCAACAGCGGAAGTGAATATCCAGTGAAGGAGCAAGTGGAGCTACTTGTAGATTGAGCAAATGCGTATTCCTGGATTTGCCTTTTGTAAGATATCTCTTGTACTAGTTTTCGTTCATAGTGGATTATTCGTCTGGACAGGGGCCCATGATTTTTTATCACAAGTTGGTGTGGATTCCAATTGTGATTTTTCCTTTGTGTCGTGGTTGTTGTATTTCTCCCTCTCTTTCTCTATATATTGATCATGGTTGCATATTTTTTTATTGGGTTGCCTAAATCGATAATCACGAAATCACAGGACGAATCTAGATTTTTCAGGATCAATTACTCCTTTTTTTCTGGAACATTGGAGGAAAAGTGGGGAATCGGACACATAACCTCCTAATGATGTAAACTGGTTCTCGCCACTGCCAAACTCCAGTGGTTAAAGATAAATTATGCTGACCACCCCAAGGGTTTGGCTTTAATACACTTGCTACCTTATGGTATTAATAATTCCTCTATTTGGGAAATCATGTAACAAATTTCCTCCTGTCGCTAACTGACCATTGGTGAGAAAAATGAAATATGACGACATCTTATTTTGAAATTTTGAAATGCCTACTTCACCCGTGATATAACTAGCCAAATGGTGACATGTGTCACTCTAAGCCAGATCATCTATCACCACCACTTCTCTCTCTATATATATACATTAATTGGACACAACAACTCTTCCATTACCATCACCAAACAACCAACACTAGTCTGTCGATTTAGCACCATCATCAACCACCACCACCATTGAACCCCTATTTCATCACCAATACCACCACCATCATGTAACCCAATTCCAACCCCATGTTTCACTAACTCCAATCACTATCTACTTTACCACCACACTCAACCTTAAACATCCACAACAACACAATCATCCATGAATCACCATAAAGTTTCCAAACACCCAAACACGAGAGGCATTTCTCTTTGATTTAGAGCAGCTTTGCAATGACAGACCCAATGCAATGGATCACAATATGCAAAATTTCAGTTCCACTAATCTTCGCCATCAATGCCCAACTTGCTAATGGCCATAATGGTGGGCACACACACACTTTGCTAGCCAAAAAGACCACAACTTCCACAAACATTGCCTCCGCCTCCGCCTCCACCAAAATCAAACCCCTCTCATCCATCATTTATCAGATACCATACACAACCCAAAGCCTAGCTTGATAAAAGATATGCTCTGAGAAGGATTATTGACCAAAAGTAAGAAAAAGGGTTGGCAATGAAAAAACTTTTCAAGAAGGGTATTGTTATAGTAGTTGTAAACTAATCAAAATGCCACTAATGCAAGACAGGGTTTGTTGATGTTACAAATCAACACCATTTCCATCTACATCTACTTCAGATAAGCAACATGAATCAGCCACCAGGTCCACCAATAAAGCATGGCCTTTAAAAAACCACTGTGCCCATGACCCATATATTTTATATTCTTTTGCCTATTTCTCCATTGATTCAAATATAACAATCATTTAGCTATTGTCAGACAATATCCAGGTTGAATGGGTTTAAGAGCTTACAGATGGGCATAAAAGTTAGAGATTGCAAAGTTCAGCTCACCAGAGATGTTGAAGTTGATTAGGGAGTTAGAATGTGTGCCCATTGTGTGCTTTGTTGATTGGTAGTTTAGATCAAAAGTGGAGGGCTTGGCATTCATTATGACTCATATTATTGTGGATCTATTAGAAAGAGAGATAGAAGACGGAGCGAAAGAGGCTAGAGAAATATGGGTCTTGGACCTGGTGGTGGAAGTGAGTCGTCAAAGACGATTTTGTCCAAGTTTCATTTGAAGGGATGGGCACTGCAAGACAGGGTCGTGATGGTTATGTTGAGAAAAAAAGGTTTTGAGTGATAAATTGGCAGAAATAGTACGGGCTTTAATTTATAAGGATTAAAAAATAAATTGACATCACCTGTTAATAATGTTTCCAGCAAAGTCTGACAAGGGTGGTCAATGTAATTTTTTATATGATAGGGTCAATGAGAGTGTTATAGCCAAACCTCAGGAGTGGTCAATGTAATTTTAGCCATAAAAAAACTATTTTACCTTTTCTTTTTAAGTGAAAAGGACATGGTCAAATTGTTACCCATCTTGCCCAAACCTATAACAGTTTAATAGAGAGCATAAATGAGACAAAAAGAAGGGTTTAGAAAAGGAAAAAAAATGGAGTCCCCTACCAATGAAAGAGCAAACTTAGTCATGATTATACAAATAATAAATTCAAGAGAATATTGCATGATATTGGTCCAATGCTAGAAAAGCAAAATGAACATAAATAATTGGTCTATTAGAAAAGACTCCTAATTAAATAATGATTTCTTTTCATGTTGCTTTTTCAATGCATCAATCTATGAAATTCCACTCCAGCATTACAATATAAAGCAAGCCTAGTCAATTGTTCCCAACAAAAGTTCATTCCTTCTACCTTATTCTCCACAAATTAACTTCAAAATGCAAGACAATCATAATCCGTTATGGTCACAAACACTAGAACCATCCAACCTTATTGAACTCTAAATCCATGACCTTTCTTGGCCCCAAAACTAGTAAAAAATCAAGTGTGGACAGCATCATCCACATTTCCCAAACTATCCTACGTCACAATTTAGTCATAACAAAATGTGTATATGGACCCAGGAAAGAGTGTATTTGTTACCAATGAATCCTTTGAGTAGTATAGAATGCGAGACAAACTTATGGTTGCAAACCAATTAGTAACATCATCAACATGAAGCTCTCTCTCATACCTGCATCAAACAATCAACACCATGTTAAAATTTCCTTTAGAATCCATCTAGTTGCAAATTAGAAGACAAATCCCATAAAATATATAATATATATAGATTGCATTGGGCATAATCTACGTTACACGGACTCGGGTGTGGGTATCGGGTACGGGTGTGTATCTAAGGGTCGGACACTTTAAAATTAAAAATTAAAAATTAAGAATACGTGGATACGGATCCAAATTAGGATACAGGTACGGGAATACGTTAAATAGTTATTTTTAAAATATATTTATTATATGAAGATGAGTTTAAAAAGTTTAAGGAATAACAAATTTTATTAAAAAAAAAACAGATAAATAATAAATAAAATTATAAACATTATTTTAGATATAAAATACATTATATTATATATGATAAAATAAACTATTTTAATTTTAGACATAAAAGTTATGTTATTTATGATATATTATATTATATAATATTTTTTTGAATAAATAATATTATATAATATGTATGTGAATAATATTATATTAATATAGTTTATATTATATATAATTCAAATTATATTAAAAAGAAAAGTCGGAGACAGACTGATCAAAAAAAGAAGAGAGAGAGAGAGAGAGAGAGAGTGAGTGACAAAGAGACTTCGCAGATCAGGCGATGAAGAGAGTCCGAGATTGAGATAAAGGGGAAGATGACGTAGCACAGTACATCGACTTCGCAGATCGATCAACTTCACAGATCGATCGATGCTCTGTAACCGATTGAAGTCGAAGGCCAGGTTCTCTCCTCGCTCTCTCCTCGCTCTCTTCTCTTTCGATTCTTCTGCCGTATCCGTTTCTAAGGAGCTGTATCCCGGCCGTATCCTGCACCCGTACCGGTGTCGTGTCGACACGGGTACCTTCGAAATTCCAAAGAGTCCGTGTAACATAGGGCATAATAGAAATGTGCAAAGCTTATAAAGCTTGTGTGTTGACTTTAAAACTCACAATGCAGCATGAGCGCAGCTTCAAAATTTAAACCTCAAGCGGAAACTCACCTAATTAGACAATTTGCAGTGTTACATCCAGAGGGAAATGCAATGAGTGAAGGCAAGCCTGTAAGCATATCAAATGAAGTTAAAATATAGGAAGAAGTCAAGTGCTTATAACAATAATAGTTGTTCTCCCTACTCTTTAACAAGCATAATCGAACAATATAAATGGCAAACAAGAAATTATAACATACATTGTTGTCAAATCGGGATACGAATCATGTATCGTTTTTTAATTTTTTTGAATCGCGTATTGTATCATATCGTGCAACGTAAGATACTTTAATACCTTTAGAAATAAGTAGAAAAATAAATATAGTTATAAAAAACAAATATCTTATGAGAATAAAACACTAAATAATGTATAATTCGTCAATTGCAAAAGCAAAGTTCCTTAAATTAAATATATACATGCATCAATATATATTATCTTCACAAGATATAAATTAATAATGCAAGATTCTTAAACCATACAATAGATATGTCAAAAAGGTCGAGAAATAAACTAAAAAGTACTATTCTCATCTCAAAAATAGCTTTTTTTTTTAATAAGTTAATGAAAATTTTTGACAATATTAATTTACTTAGAATAATTTGAATTTTTTTCCCCTAATTTGCTAAAGAAATTTAAGTATTTATGTAACATACATATTGCATTATGTACCGCATATCGTATATCACATAACGTATCATTTATGTATCGTAAGATACATTTAATTTAAGATACGTATTGATGATAGTATCGATTTCCTTCTAAAAGGTATCGAATCGTAAGATACTGACAAAACTGATAACATAATGTATCTGAGAAATTTATTGACTTCATTCAATTGAAAGCATGACCAAATTTCAGAAAGTCATAGAAAGTTCTTACTAGGGAGAAAATCACATGACAATCATTTCAGTCATATATCCAGATTTGCCTTCTACTAGGGATGGGCATCGACTAGGTTGGGATGGGCTTGCACTTTATAATAAGAATATATGTATTATCCCAAGGCCCGCCCAACCTCAGGCCTAATCTAACCATCCCAAATTCGGCCATAAAAATACTTCTACATCCCAAGCTCGCACAATTAACTCGGTATATTTTTGTGCAACTCATTTATGTCAGGATGTAGTCCTATCTTTTTGCGGTTTCGTTTGCAGTATTTTGAAATTTAGTTTGCAGTGCTTAATCATCTTCATATTGCATATAACTCGTGTAAATTATATGGAAGAGAGCAAATATTTGATCCGTAGCTTAGGAGATCAATATCTGTTGGGTGAGATTTTGTGCTGTAAAATTCCAAAGATTGCTCAATGCACGATTTTGGAGGTGTATAGAGGCAAAGAGTCCTAGTTTTTTTTTTTTTTTTTGGTTTCTTGGCAATTATTCTGAAATTGAAATTAAAAATATCTGATAAAATATTTACCATTTTGAAAGGAAGGTTGCCCTGTAAATGTCTTCTCGAAAATGTAAGTAGCAAGATGAACTTCTCCAAGTTCAACCATTCCAGTATTTGCCATCGCATCCAATAGAGAAGCTGAACAAAGAAACAAAAACCACTTTTATCAACAAGGTATCTAGAAACATAAAAAATCGTAGAGAAAATGAAATAGAACCAACTTGATCAGTCCAAACATGAAAAAAAAAAAAAAAAAAAAAAGGAGAGAGAGAGAAGAATAAAGAATAATACAAGAAAACAAACATTTAACCAAGGTAAGCAATTTGTTACTTAGATTCTTATAGCAGAATAACTAAGGTAAGTAATTTGTTACTTAGATTCTTATAGCAGAAAAACTCCTTTCTCAATGTTCACAAGTACAAAAGATGACATGCATATGCTTTTGCTTCCAAACTTGCATAAAAAAATTAATAAATAAATATATAAAAAGTCAAGAACTGTGCTGGCATTCTTTTAAATCAATGACCATAATTTTTTTTTTTTAAATATGTTGATCTCATTTTATGCTTTCCAAGCACAACGCTAACTTTCAATATATAACATGGAGAAACAGTTAAGTCTAGAACCATAGGGTTTGGCAATTTCATGACTTATATTGTAGCAAGGATGAAGTGTAATCCAATATCCATAGAGGGGGTTGGAAAGGCAAAACACATACAAGCCTCAAGAACTTGACAATTTCAAAGAGGGATCAAAGAGCCGAGGAAGGATGAACTCAAGTCATCAACAAGAAGGATGTCCAAGTGACAAGAAGACCAAAATGTATCAAATAGAACCACCTAGGGTCAAGACTTTAGAAGACATTTATGCTGGTCTTGGTCAAGATTGGTGACCATTTTGGTAAATGAAGTATGACCTCCTAGCCTTCCAAAAACCATAACTTAGTTTAGTTTTTTTTTTTTTTTTTTTGGGGGGGGGGGGGGGGTTGTGTGTCAATTACTTAGGTTCTAGTTTAAAATCCTTGAGTAAGACCAATTTCAAATGAAACTACATTTACGGAGTTTCAATTTGAGCATAATTTTTGCCCAAAACATTGTTAAAATGAGCGAGTTAATAGTCTTTTGAAGTTGGCCCTGTGTTGCTGGTGGTAGAAATCTAACAGACTTGAATGATAAACTATTTTGGCCAGCCAAACTGGGTGCAGTTTGAAAAAAATAAACTAGTCATTATCTAGCCATTGGAACACACGCATTATACATTAGTTTCTTTCATTTTAAACACAGAACTTGATGATTTGAGACCTCATTTTAAACACAAAACTTGATGATTTGAGACCTAATATTATGTATATACATTAGAACATATCTTGAGAGATTTGGGAGAGCTTAGAAAGAGTGTTCATCATACACTAACTATCAACAACTGACCCAAGCTTGAGAATCTTGAAAACCAAACTTTGGACAACTTTTGGGCTTCAATTTAAGGTATAAAATCTTCCTTCTTTTTTTTTTTTTTTTTGATTGGCACCGGGGTGTCTAGATCAATGCCCGATTAATCCCCAGGGGTGCACAAGCCCTCGGCAAAGAGTTTCTCGCTAGTGCACCACTGGTCCACTATTAATTCAAGGGTTTTCATGGTCCCAAGGAATTGTTACCACCTAAGAGGTTTCGATCCCTGAACCTTGGAAGGAGCACACCCCCAAGACCCAAGGCCTTGTCACTAGGCCAACCCATTAGGGTTATATAAATTCTTCCTATTAGTGTATTGTTGAGACAAGTTTACCACACATTGATATTTATTTTGTAAATTGCAAAGGTTGGGGGCAAGACTTGGAATGCTTGTTTGACTCTCATAGTTTGTGGTAGTAGGCTACCCATCGTGAGTTATGCATTATGAAAGAGGTTGTGGGGGAGCCCATTGTGAGTTAAGGATTGTGGTTGAGGTTGCAGATGATCCTAGAAACTTGTTGAATTCTAAATCGAGGAAGAGGCTGAGGATGACCTTGTAAAACCTAATGGGGTGGGTGATAATTCAGAAAAGAGAAAAATAACGATAGTATATTAAGCATAACTAATAAAGGTTACAAAGTGAAATATATATATATATATATATCTCTAAGCTAAACAAACCCTAAAAATACCAAAGACTAAACTACCTAACAATAAATAATAATATCCAAAATATATATGCTTAACACGCCCCCTCAAACTTATGATGCGATGGTAGGAAGCATCGAAAGTTTGTCGAGCAGAAAACGGAAACGCAAAGTCGTATGAGACTTGGTGAAAATATCAGCCAACTGCATAGTAGATCACACAAACGGCAAGGACAAAGTACGAAGCTGAAAATGATGACACACAAAATAACAATCAATCTCAATATGCTTAGTCCGCTCATGGAAGACAGAGTTATCAGCAATCTGAATAGCAGTCCGATTACCACAATACATAGGAGTAGGAGTAGAAAGCGAAATACCAAAATCAGCAAGCAACCATCGCAACCAAACAATTTCAGTAGTAGTAGTAGCCATAGCACGGTATTCAGCCTCAGCAGAAGAACGAGAAACAACTGTTTGTTTCTTACTCTTCCAAGAAATAAGGGAAATACCCAAAAACACACAAACACCAGTAGTGGACTTACGATCCATAGCATCACCAGCCCAATCAAGATTAGAATAGGCACAAAGATCCAACGATGAAGTAGAGGAGAAAAGCAAACTCTGATGTAGAGACCCACGAAGATACCGTTAGATACGAAGAACTGCAGCCCAATGAACCGTAGTAGGAGAGGCAACAAACTGACTAACAACATGGATAGCATAGGCAATATCAGGACGGGTGACAGTAAGATAGACAAGGCTACCAACAAGAACACGATACAAAGTAGGATCAGACAGAGGAACCCCATCAGTTGAAGTATAATGCACATTAAGCTCAAGTGGAGTGTCAACAATGCAAGTATCAGTCAAACGAGCACGCTAAATGACCTCTAAGGCATATTTGGACTGAGAGAGAAGATAGCCTTTAAGAGAAGATAGCCTTTAGGAGAAGAAGCCACCTCAATCCCTAAGAAATACCAAAGAGGACCAAGATCCTTCATCTGAAAATGACGATTGAGGTGACCTTTGAGAGCAGAAATGCCATCAAGATCATCACCAGTGATGATCATGTCATCAATATACAAGAGAAGAATAACCCGACCAGCAAAAGTAGAGCGAAGAAAGAGAGCTAAATCATGGTCACTAGTGTGAAAACCTAAAGCAGATACAACAGTAGAAAATTTCTCAAACCAAGCACGAGGCGCTTGTTTGAGACCATATAATGCTTTGCGCAGTTTACACACAAAGCCAGAAGGATGAGAAAGCCCAGGAGGAGGAGCCATATAGATCTCTTCACTCAGATCACCATTCAAGAAGGCATTCTTGACATCCATTTGGGAAAGGGTCCAACAGCGAACAACCGCAACAGCAATCAAAGTACGAACAGTGGTCATTTTGGCAACAAGAGCAAAAGTCTCCTCATAATCGATGCCATATTCCTGAGAAAACCCTTTAGCAACCAAACAAGCCTTACACCGCTCAATGGAACCATCAGCCTTGGTTTTAATTTTATAAACCCAATGACAACCCACAACATGGTGACCAGAAGGAAAGGGAACAAGGGCCCAAGTGTCGGTAGCATGCAGTGCAAAAAGCTCCTCATTCATAGCCTACTACCAACGAGGATTAGAAACAGCCTCCTTATAGGAGGTAGGTTCAGAAATAGAGTGAATAGAAGCCAAAAAAGAATAAAATGTAGAAGAATAATAGGAGTTAGAGAAACCAAACCAATTTGGAGACTTACGATTTCCTTGAGGATAGCGAGAAGCAAGAGCGTCATCATCAACAGCCAATGGGTCCTCAACCGAAAAAGGGAGAGTAGTAGTACCTGTAGATAAGTCACGCTTGTGTTTCGATGAACATAAGTATGAACTATAGGAGGAGAAGGAGAAGGAACATCAGAAGACAGCTGAGGAGGAAAGGAACATAAAGCGGGAAGATCGGAAGAAGAGAGGTTACAAACATACGAATCCGAAGGAATATTATCAAGAAAGGGATCGAGACAAATAAGATCAAACCGAGAGACAGAAGCCGAGGCAGATGGGATGGAAAAGAAGGGAATATGTTCGAGAAAAACAACATGACGAGAAATATAAAGACGTCTAAAAGAAGGATCATAGCAGCGGTAACCCTTTTGACCTTCACCATATCCAAGAAAAACACACAAAAAAGAACGAGCAGACAACTTAGTGCGTTCAACACGAGGAAGAAGGACAAAACAAGTACAACCAAACACACGAAAAGAAAAGTAATCGGGCAGTTTGCCATGTAATCATTCCAATGGAGAGATACCAGAGGTTACTAGGGAGGGGATGCGATTAATAAAATGAACAGCGGTAAGAATAGCCTCACCCCAAAACGAACTAGGGACAAAAGAGGAAAGTAATAAAGAACGTGCAGTCTCCATGATATGACGATGCTTACGTTCAGCCATACCATTTTGTTCAGGTGTTTCAGTACAGGAAGACTACTGAAGAGTACCATCAGATTGTAATAATTGAAGAAAGCTAGTATCCCGATATTCCCCACCTAAGTCACAACGAAAACATTTAATAACAGCAGTGTATTGTGTATGAATCATGGCACGAAAAGTAGAAAAAATAGAGGAAAATTCAGACCGATGTTTCCTAAGATAAATCCAACAATGATGAGTATAATCATCAATAAAGGACACATAATATTTAGAACTCCCTTTAGTAGGAATAGGTGCAGGACCCCATACATCAGAATAGACAAGATCAAAAGAAGCAGAAGAAATAGTAGTACTTTTATTAAAAGGTAAAGCTATAAATTTTGCAAGTTTACAACCACTACAATTTGAAATATTATGAGTACTACAATTTCCCAAAACACCAATCGAAACTAAATATTGTAAACGAAAGTGAGAAATGTGACCAAGGCGAGAATGCCATAAATAAAACCCAAAGGACTAAGAACTAAGACGAAAAGAGGACCAATCAACAGAAGTTGTAGCAAGCGATGGAACATGAAGTTGCTCAAGAACATATAGCCCTCCCAACTTACGGCCAATCCCAATCTATTGTCTGGAATGAGGATCCTGCACAACACAACCAAAAGAAGAGAAGTGAACATGATAACCAAGCTCACAAAGTTGACTAACAGAAATGAGATTTAAAGTCAGTTGAGGAATGCAATAGATATTAGAAAGAGAGAGAGAATCAATCAAAATAGAACCAACTCCTGCTAAAGGCATGTGAATGCCATTAGCAGTCATAACAGTAGTAGTGGAAGAAGGAGAAAAAAATAGAAGTAAATAAGGAAACATCATTGGCCATATGCTAAGTAGCACCATAGTCAAAGACCCAAGTGGACCGAGAAATACCTGAAGAAGAAGAGGGAGGCAAACCTAAAGAGGAAAAGACCGCGAGGGCATTAGGCGTAGTGGCAGAGAGTAGTTTTTGCATGGCATGAACCTGCTCAGCAAGAGAAGTCAATGAAGGGCCTGTATCCTCTACGGAGGGAACGGTGGCTGCAGTATAGTAGTTCCAACCCTTTTTCCAAGGCATCGGCGACACAGAGGAGCGATCATTACCTTTCTTCCAAGATAAGGATGAACCAGAATGACAGCGTCCAGTAAGTCGAGGACATTGAGCCTTCCAATGACCTTTCTGATGACAAAAACTACATTCATCCAGTGGTGTGCGAATGAATGAGCGACTCTGATTACTAGAAGGGACTGCTAGAACAGTCTGACTCGACAAGGGAAGTAAACCTTTGCTTGGAATGCCCTTGAAACAAGTTTCTTCAGCTAACAATTCATTCACAACAAAGTCAAAAGTGGGAAGGGGACTACGATGAAGAATGGTACCACGCAGTCCCTCAAAATCAGCTCTAGGTGCCATAAGAAACTGAACCAAACGCTACTCCTCACGATAAGTACAATACTCTATATGAGTACTCAATGCCCTAGGCTCCGTAAACGCCAATTGATCCCATAACCCAGTCATAACAGAATAAAACTCTTGAATACTCTTCTCACCTTGAGAAGTAGCCCGAATCTCATGTTCTAACAGATACCGTTTTGCAAAATTGGACTGAACACAGAGATGAGAGAGATGATCCCAAATTTCTTTGGTAGTAGTAAACTTTGCAAAATGAATACCAATCGATTGATCCACAGAATTGTTGATCCAAGTAACAATCTTGGCATTAGTGACTTGCCATGTAGAGAGAAGCACATTAAAGTTTTCAAGTTTAACATCAAAGGGCATGGAGGATTCACCAGTAACATTGGTCCAAACATTTTTACCAAGAAGAAAATTCTTCATAACATATGCCCAATAGGTATAATTATCACCTACTAACTTAACACCAATGGCTTGGAGAGAATCAGAAGTACCACCAGTCATGATGAAGAAAACACAAAAGAGAAACTCACCAGCCAAAAAAACAGACCAGAACCAGAATAGAGAGACAGTAGCAGGGCAACAAACTCCAAACGAAGCAATCAAAATATCTCCAGCAAAGCAGGGAAGACAACGAAACCAGCAAAACAAAACTACGGAATTGAATTTCTGTTGCAACAAAAACAGCAATCAAGCCCACCAAACCAGTCCACAATGAAACCACGAAGAGAGAGAGAGAGAGAGAGAGAGAGAGAGAGAGAGAGAGAACATCAATGGAGTCACGAAGAGGAAGGAACAGCCAAACGATCACGAAGAAGAGAGGGCAGCACCAGACGAGTTTAACAACTCGAATGGGAATATCTGCAACCTGAGGCTAATTCCAAACACACCCAGAAGCAATCCAGCAGTCGTGGGACACTGTGGCAGTCGCTGGACACTGTGGCAGTCGCTTGACACTGGCAACATCAACGTCTAAGGTTAGGCTTAAAACCTAGCTATGATACCATGATAATTCAGAAAAGAGAAAAATAACGATAGTAGATTAAGCATAACTAATAAAGGTTACAAAGTGAAATATATATATATATATATATCTAAGCTAAACAAACCCTAAAAATACCAAAGACTAAACTACCCTAATAATAAATAATAGTATCCAAAATATATATGCTTAACAGTGGGTTTTAGGTGAGCCCTTTGTGTGAAAACCTAGAAAAAATCGTAGTGTTGCTCTTCAGGACCAAATATTAGGGAGATTAGTAGGTTGTAGGTTAGCCTAGGAGAAACCTTCATCAAATCCTAGTGTAGTACTTGAATAGGAGACAATAGGTAGATTAGTGGGTTGTAGGTTACGCTAGGAGAAACATTCTTCAAATCCTAAAGATTGTCTTTGTGAGGAGAAATTAGGTGGGTACTGACGTGTCCATTGTAAGTCACTAGTCGTTTGGATAAATCATGGATGCTTCACCCAAGAAGGTTAGAGAAGAGTGGCCATGTAACGCCCTCAAAATTAAACCCATAATATATATTATTAACATGCAACGTTATAAGAAAACAAAACATTATTTCATTCATCAGAGTAACTTTAATAAAAGACATTACATGTAATAATGAAAGTAAATGCCCTACGGGTTTACATCTTTCCAAGCCACCACTTGGACACAAAAGTATGAGTACTAACTCATTTACACATTAAGCCCTAGGCTTGAGTTTACACGTAACATCAAAATAAAACAAAATAAACAACTAATCTAAACAGAGTCTTCAACTCCCAATCCATCCAAGCTAAGTCCTTGGAGGTAGCACATCACCTGAACCTGAAAATGATGTTCCCATATAGGGTGAGCCACAGATGAAAAGATACTAAACCAAATATAAGCATTGAATAAAGCAATAGCATTCAATAGATGGTTAACACAATTATCAGTTTCACATTCCATTATTTATTCAACTTTCCATTTTTACCAACATGGCTCAGAACCTGGCCAGACTATAACAGTGAACTACATATCACATTAACATTTCTTCCATTTATCAACAAAACAAATGAGACTAAGACTTATATCAAAACACTTCCATACTTCTCATTTGATACACATTTTAGTGCTGTATCAACAATATGTAAAAACACTTCTATAAATCAATAAGCACACATAATAGTGATGCTAATGGAGTCAATCCCCTATCTCCTCCCAAACAATATCCGATTTAGAGGTCCATCCCCTATCTTCCCCTAAACCGTGGAGTACATCCCCTATCTCCTCCCAAACAAAATGCATATGCAACACACAATCAATACACGTATTTTCTGTATTAATTCAATAGTCAAAATCAATGACTTAACCAATGTGATTAGTTTCAGTTTTCCCTAATCCACATGCAATGTCTACAACAATCACGGCTATCCTCTACCGATAGCCCAAAACAGTTATTTCTAAACAGGAAATAAATGTATCAACAAATGTAAATTTAACATTTTCATAGGTGAGTAATTAAACTAACTAGCTACACCATTAAATCACTAAATTCCCCAATTCCTTGAATTAAACTCAATTCCACATTTTTCCCTAAATTAATTATGCAAATTAATTTATTTCAACCACTAGGGTTTTTCCCAAAATTACCAAACAACTCCCAACATATCAAAATACTAGAACTTAGGACAAAACCTATAATATGGAGTAGGAAATCCCTACCTCGATGTAAATAACCCGAATGGAGAAGACGGAGATGACGACCCAAAGTCCAAAGTGCTCCAAATCCACAAACTCTCCGATTAAAACGAAGCTCTCGACTCACTCTATCTTTTTAATAAAGAACCTAGGGTAGAAACACCCTAAAAGGAGATGAAACCTAAGAGAGAAGGTGAGTGGAGGGAGAGAAAATTCGTACCTAGGGTTTTGAATCAAAAGAATATATAAAAAACTGAATTTTTCCCGCTGCTGCCTATTTAAATAAAACAGGCTCGCTTGAGCGAAGACTTGGTCGCTCGAGCGACCAGACACAAGAAATACTCGCTCGAGCGAAGAAAGTCTCGCTCGAGCCAAAAATGCAATGCTTCAGGTCTGCAACCCAAAAGCACGCTCGAGCGACAGAATGCTCGCTCGAGCGAAGAACTCGAACCTCGCTCGAGCGAAGGAAAGCTCGCTCGAGCCAAGAAACCCTGCTTTCAGGTCTATACTAGACGCAATCGCTCGCTCGAGCGACCAACTCCTCGCTCGAGCGAAGACACAAAAATCTGGACAGCAACACTTGGTTTCCAAACCCAACCAACCTGTAACAAACCTGCCCAACACATCCTATAACTCAAAAATAAGGAATTAACGGATGACAACAACAAATATGTAACAACAGAATCTACGAAACGTAAGTCCGGATACAACCACCAAATGGAAAGAGACCGGGGTCGCTATAACCTCCCCCCCTTAAAGAATTTCGTCCCCGAAATTAAGCATAAGTTTTTTGAAAACAAGTTTTTCTCAATTTCCAATGGTATTACACTACAATAATAAACAACTTGACCCAATACCGGTCATTTCATCTCTTATCAAGAGGCATCTCATAATAAGTAAAACAATATACATTTTAACTTGCATTATCAACATGCATCTCTTTCAATTTCAACAGTTTTCAATACACCTGATTCCCATTTCCATATCATATTCAATTTCATGATATAACTCCAATTCTACAACGCATTCAACAGATGCAATGTTGCTATAAACTTCCATGAAACCAAAACATTCACAATGTTTTACAACTTAAGACATATATATATATAATGTTCTTAAAGTTCATTAAAATTACAAAATTTCAATACATGATTACACATCAACAAACAAGTCCGGATATTTCTCGCGGACTTCCAACTCACGCTCCCAAGTGACTTCTTCCACTCCGTGATGTTTCCACAAAACCTTTACCAAAGGGATGGTCTTGCCTCGCAAAACTTGATCCCGCCTATCCAAGACCCGAACCGGTCTCTCCTCGTACGAGACATCCTCGTCAACAACTAAGTCAGTCCAATCCAACACATGTGATGGATCCGGCTCATACTTCCGAAGCATACTCACATGAAACACGTCATGAACTCCGGATAACTGTGGCGGCAAAGCTAAACGATAGGCAGCCTCGCCAATCCTCTCAAGGATCTCAAAAGGGCCAATAAACCGAGGGGACAACTTCCCGCTCTTTCCAAACCTCATCAATCCCCGCCTAGGTGATATTTTCAGAAAGACATGATCACCCACCTCAAACACCAAAGGTCTCTTCCTACGGTCGACATAAGATTTTTGACGACTTTGGGCTGTAACAAGCCTCTTACGGATAAGCTCAACTTTCTCCGTCGTTTCCATCACCAACTCCGGACCCAACAAAGGTGCATCACCCACCTCGGCCCAACAAACTGGAGACCTACACGGTCGGCCATACAAGGCCTCAAACGGTGCCATACCAATACTAGACTGGAAACTGTTGTTGTAGGCAAACTCCACTAATGGCAAGTGCCTCTCCCACGACCCACTAAAGTCAAGAACACAACCCCGAAGCATATCCTCAAGGATCTAAATAGTACGCTCGGACTGCTCGTCAGTCTGAGGATGATAAGCCGTGCTAAAGGTCAACTTAGTGCCTAAGGCACTGTTGAATGTAACAATTTCTATGTAACAATTTCTACCTACTCCACCTACAAATACTCCACCTACTCCACATTAGTTAGTGCTCCATTAGTTAGTGCTATAGTTAGTGCCCCATATAGTTAGTGATATAGTTAGTGATCCATTATGGTATAGTGCTCCATTATGGCTCCATTGTATCCCATTTCTCTCTATAAAAGAGAGCTCTTGTAAGAACATTAGATATCAATCAATAATATCAATACATTAATTTCCTACATGGTATCAGAGCAGGTTTAGAACCTGATATTTTCGCTTCACCGGCGGGCGGCAATCTCGCCTTGGCCGCTCGCCGGACCTTAACCTATTCCGCTTGTTTTCTACATATATCTTCACTGTGCACTCTCTGGTGATTATTGCACTCTCTCCGCAATACCATGTTTGACACCAGAATTTTACAGAACATCATCAAGTGATTAACTACAACCAAGCAGTCACTTTTTCACCTTCTACCAAAGTGATCTATGACTTCTCCTTCCTCCTGTGCCATTTGCTTGTCTTTTTGGCCTCAACCCGAGGTGATAGTGAGATCACTTTTCCATTCGTGGAAGATGGCGAGGATTGACTCTGGCAAGACCATTTTCAGCCATCTTGACCCAACCTTGGCGATCCTTGAGCTATAAGTTTTGCCTTTTGATTCGATTCTTTGCCATATAGCTTGCGGTTGGAGTGTTACGTGAGACATTCTCAGATATTCTTGTTTTCCGAAAGATTTCCTCCTCTTGGTTTTCTGGTTCTCCTTAGGATCTTCCTTGGAGCTTAACTCTTCGTTCACCTTATCACCATTCATGACCTTTTCACCACTTTTCTCAAGAAAGCGAGTTCAACACAGGATGATCATCATGCGGCATTTCAACGGTTCATCCAATGCCAATGGCTTTGGAGGTGGTTCTACCACATTCGTTCAGAGATCGCAGCTTAAATCACTAGTTTTCTCAAGATTTATTTATAGCTTTGCTCGTAAACAACCGAGCAGAGAGCTTGACACTTTTTTTTCAGATCACGGCTTCTCACCACACCTTGACTTGTCAAGAGCTCTTCATGACAGATATTTTTTCAGACTGCGTTTAACCCTCTCAAGTTCATTTTTGAGGTTGTTCTTGGAATGGTTCTGTTTGATGGGTAAGAGCTTTCCTCTGGTTTCGTTTGGGTTTCTCATACTCAGAGGTGGTATGCAATTACCATCACCATTTACTACAGGGAATCTCTGGACAGGTTCAGAAAACCCCACACAAATTATGCCATCTCCAGTTCCCTCGGCTGTTTGTGCCCCAAAAGGAGCTTCATCAAATTCTATGAGTTATTCTTTTAATGGGAATCATCACTTGATGCAGAGTGATCAATCCATGAATTCTAATTCTTCCGTTGATATTGCACAAGGAACTGGAACTTCATCATTTTCACCACCTGTCTCTGAGGTTTTTTTTTTTTTCACAACCTGCTCACACTACAAGTTCTGCAACAGCTGCAACTTCATCTCATAAAGTGGGCCGTCCGTGGACCAAAACCGTGGGCCCCAAAACCATGTCAACCACTCTCCACCTTTCGTTTTGATTTCTCAATATATTTTCTTTCACATTATTTCTTTCTTTATTTTTCTTTCACATTATTTTTAATCTTTTTCAAATCAAATTCATACCATTCAGATTTGCACACCAACTTTATTTTATTCATACCAGGGATCAAACTCGATCACCATTTTACATCAAAAAAAAAAAAAAAAAAAAACCAAACAATCTCCAACCTACAACCACCACATCAACCAGCCTTACTTTTTCACCTCTTCAGTTGTTCTCTTCTTTTTGCCTTTGTCTTGGGCGTCCCTTGCCGGTGCTGCCTCCGTGTTTCCCACGCCGCCGAGCACGTTCACTTCCCGTTGCTCCTCAACTGTCTCATATGGCGGCCCTCCAAATCTGAGCATCACGGTGGCCTTCCGCTTCAGTTCCTTATTTTCTGCCTTCAGCACACATATCTCTGCTCGGGCATCCGTATACCGCCTGGGCGAGCAGTGAGCTTTTACTGCACAGACTCATTTGTTCTACTCTGGCCGGCGGTTGTGTTGTTGACCGCCGTCATTGTCTCAACACATGACTTCAGAGTATAATGATTGGCCTCAATATCAGATTGAGCAGCCATTATCTGCTCAACTGACAACATTGGAAAGTTCAACAGCGCAAAACCAGGGGCGCTTGGCCCAGGAGCGCTTGGTTGAGGTTCAAGGGCCATATTCTGGGTTGTGGCCTCGTTGAGGTCGGGAAAGAGAGTAAGACCCCGGGACGAAGAGGCTATATTATGGGTAGCTGAACGGGAAGAAGAGGCCATATTCCGGGTTAGTGGTAGAGTGTTTCAGAGATAACAGCTCTTAGAGAACGAAGAGTCTGTTTTCAGAAGTTTTGCAGCTGGTTTGTTCTGCATCAGCGGCAGCCTCGCCTTGGTTTAAATAGGCAAAGCAAACACGCGCCTTACGCGCCTCTCAACGCCTGACGACAAATCGGCGCGCCTTTTGATGGCTCGACTTTTGATGGCTGTCGGGCACGTCTTTTGATGGCACGCCTTTTGATGGCACGTCTTTTGATGGCATGCCTTTTGATGGCACGCCTTTTGATAAGATTGGGCACGCCTTTTGAGGGTGCGACTTTTATGGGTCCGACAAGACTCTGTAAACTGTCCCGACTTTGATTCCAGTTAGCTCCTATATGGGTCCGACAAGACTTCAGAACTGTCCGACATTGATTCCTAAGTTAGCTCTTATATGAGTCCCATAAGACTCGAGAACCGTCCCGACATTGATTCCGGTTAGCTCCTATATGGGTCCGACAAGACTCAGTAAACTGTTCCGACATTGATTTCGGTTCTCTGCTACAACGGTTCGACACAGCCATATAGTGTCTTCTACAACGGTCCAACATGACCCCGTAAACTGTTTTCTACATCGGTCCGACATGACCCCGTAAACTGTTTTCTACATTGGTCCGATATGACCCCATAAACTATCTTCTACAACGGTCCGACATGACCCCATAAACTGTCTTCTACATCGGTCTGCCATAACCATACGGGCTTCTACGGATGCGACACGACTATACAATGTCTCCTATCCACTTTTATTTTATTTGTCGATTATTTTTCCTGTTTTGTTACTCTCTCCAAACTCAAGTTGGTTAGTTCCTAACCCCCTTGAGTTTGAGGGGGGCTGTTGAATGTAACAATTTCTATGTAACAATTTCTACCTACTCCACCTACAATTTCTACCTACTCCACCTACAAATACTCCACCTACTCCACATTAGTTAGTGCTCCATTAGTTAGTGCTATAGTTAGTGCCCCATATAGTTAGTGATATAGTTAGTGATCCATTATGGTATAGTGCTCCATTATGGCTCCATTGTATCCCATTTCTCTCTATAAAAGAGAGCTCTTGTAAAAACATTAGATATTAATCAATAATATCAATACATTAATTTCCTACAGGCACCCTGCAAACTCTACCACAACCTGGCAGTAAAACGAAGATCTCTATCCGAGACGATCGTCACTGGAACTCCGTGCAACCTCACTATGTCCCGAATATACAGGTCGGCAAGATGATCTACCGAATCTCTCACGCGCATAGGAATGAAGTGCGCCGACTTAGTCAACCGGTCTACAACCACCCAAATAGCATCACTACCCCGCTGAGTCCTCGGATATGTACAAGGTTGGCTCTATTCTAAGGGTTGAAGTTAAGGTGACGTTACCAAAGAGTCCTTTGGGTCATAACCAATGAAGATCTTAGGAATTCAGAAGAGTCAATATTAGCCTCTCTTCAAAGTCTGAGAACTTTAGATCTCAAAAGATTATAACACAAGGCCTCCAAAGTAACGTAGAGATAGGTGTAGTGTCACAAAAAGTATGCCTGTGCTCCCACCAGTATCTGGGCAACACAGGAACTTTAAGTGCAGCAATGCATGCAATGCAATAAACATATAATTGAAAATAAAAGTCATATCATGGAGTTCGAGTCAAGGTTTCATACATCCCCAGCGGAGTCGCGAATCGTAACATGCGGGTACGGGTACGTTAAATGATTCGGACTCCCGAGATCTCTTTGATCTCAAGTTTCACGAGTGCAATGTGAAACATAGATGAGAGTCCAGATTTGACAACTTTTATTGAAAATCCATTTTATTGCAATTTTGTCAAAAATGGACTGCGTCATCAGATCTCAGAGTCGCCACCTAATATTTTGGGAAATTAGGAAACCCATGACTCAGTGCCAAGGCCACTGTTCGTCGTAACCAAGGATGCTTGGTTCGGAATCTTAGGTATGAGAGGGGAAGGTCAATAATGAGCACCCCCGCTCATCCGATCAAAAGATCGGCCTCTACTAAACCATGATATGACTTTTATTTTCTTTATATGTTCATGTTCTGATTAGTTAATAAATCCTAAAATTTACTATGTGAAGCATACAAGTATAGACTAGTTTGCTCAAATTGGAACAATTCAATTTCATGTTTGTTTTCCGAAAAGGGTTTGAATTTGCCACTTGACAAAGTGGGCTTAAGACGTACATTTATTGAATTATTCCAATTCAGGCAACAAGCCTTCATCCACAGGCATTCAAACAGTTTATCATTTAATCAAATAGCCACATGGTAGGATGCTAAACATAATAAGAAAATCACACACAAATGGGATGCTAAAGCATAAAAACTCACAGATTGACCGACGTCCCTCGAACAACTACAAAACAAAAGTTAGTAAAATATGCATGATCTTATATACAGAATCCTAATGCAATTCACTCATGAGATGCACTAAAGATTTTGGCTTCTAGAATATGGCATGTGAATCATCTCAAAACATACGATAGCACACAGAATCATGGGATAATCAATTGAAGCATAAAGATGCAAATTTAGCCAAATCTTATGCATGAATCATGGATGTAAAGCAGGGATATGCATGACATGTCAAGATATATACATACACACAGTTAGGTAAAGCGATAAAAGAATGGGATAGAAAGAAGCGAGGTGGGGGAATTATTACAATACTTTAATATTACAAATCCAAATTAGAGAGGGGTGAGGAGAATATTACATCAAAATAAAAACCTCGCAAAACACTCAAAATAAAAATAAATAAAATAAAAGCTTCATGTTCTTTGGAATCGTCGGCGGAAATTAGTCAACATTGGGAGATTACGCCATCTTGTTCGGAAGAAGCTAACCGACCAGCCAAATAGGTCGGCCGGCCAACTAGGCCAAGCAAAACCTGTCTTGTTGCGAAACCAAGAAAAGGCACAAACAAAAAATATGTAGGTGGCTCAACTAACCACTACCAGTTAGATAAAAAAAAACAAGAAAACAAATATAAAATAAAATAAAAAATGCAAACTTACAACATAAACCTAAAATAATGAAACAAATATAAGATAGAACATGCAAGATTACAACAAAACTAATATGAGACTAATACAAAAAATAAAAATAAATATGAGGTAAAACATGCAAGATTACAACAAAACTAATATGAAATTAAAACATGCGAATAAAAATAAATAAATAAATAAATAATTATAAGCTAAACAAACCACTAGGATTATAACAACACACTATGAAATATAAAGTAAGAAAATAAATATGAGATAAACAAACCACTTGGATTATAACAAAATACTATGAAATAAGAAGCAAAGAAAATAAATATGAGATATAAAATATAAGAAAATGAAAGACTAAAAATTCACCTTCCAAAGAAAGATTGAACTTCTTGATTCCCAAACTTCCTCTTGATCACCCTCAAGTGTAGGAAGTGTGTTCTCAAATTCGAAATTCGAAATTATGGAGTTTATGGTATGGAAAGTGGCTAACTCTCTAGTTTTTCTCACTTTCAATCACTAAGCACTCTTCCTTATGATCAAGGCAATTGATCTTTGGCTATATCAGAATTTTTAGAGTGGTTTTGGTGTATGGAAATGAGGAATTTCAGTAGCTATGGAAGGTATGGGGTGTATATGGAAGATAGGAGTGTGTTTAGCTCAAAAACTCAATTTTTCTCTCTTCCTCTTTTCTCTAGCTCAAATGTTCTCTCCTTAATCTATCCCCCTTTTTTCAACAATTAGATGTATACTTATAGGCTAAGCAAGTGGAGAAATGGTGGAGGATATGGTGGAAGACAAGATAGAGCATAAATGAAGGTAATGGAGCTAATGGAACACTAATGGAGCTAATGGGAGCAAAAATGGAGCATTATCTTCAATGGAGCAAACACTAGGTAATGGGGGATGAGTATACATGCATTGGAACATATTTGGGTCAGAAAAATGGATCAATGGGTTGTCCCAACCGAACCAAAACCAAGAAAAATGGGCTATTGTTGTTTTGGGTCGAATCAACGAAATTTGCTTTTAAGCCCAACTTCAAATGGGCATATCTCCCCCATATGGACTTGGTTTTAGGCGGTTCTTGGGTCCAAATTGAAGCCCCAGAAGTCTACTTTCCAATGGTAGTGGCCTCAAATTTAAATTCCAAGTGTACAAAGAGATATGCCTAATTTAGTAAAGGCTGTCTCGGGTTGGGTCAACAAAATCTGCTTTGAAGCCCAACTTCAAATAGGCATATCTCCCTTATTTGGACTTGGTCTAAGGTGGTTCTTGGGTCTAAATTGAAGCTCCAGAAGTCTACTTTCCAATGGTGGTGGCCTCACATTTAAATTCCCAGTGTACAAAGAGAAATGCCTAATTTAGTGAAGGCTGCTCATTTCCTTCTTAATGATTTGATACTCATTCTTTTCCTAAACTAGTTTTCTTTCATCCCTTCCTATTTCCTTCAACTCCAAACCTATAAAGAAGATGTTTTTAAATATTTTTCAAAAAAGTTCACCTCCCTTCCATTTATTTCCACTTTGTCCTTACTCGGTTTACTGAAAAGTGTAATATTTTAATCGAAATGGGAGCCTCAGGACATTGTAGAAACATTTTAAAAAAAACATATTTTGAAAAGAGGGTTTTAAGATCTAAAATAGTTTGGCCAAAAATGGGTGAAGGTTGGGATCAAAACTCAAATTCCATTTTTCTTACTGAGAATTTTGTGAGAAACACATTCTAATTGTCATCATCGGGTAATCAAAAGAAAGCGCCCAAGTCTTAGGGCCGGTCAAAATGGGGTGTCTACAGGTAGCAATCAATAACTGCCCGGTATGACGATAACCAGTCCATACCCAAAATAACATCAAAGCCCTTCATGGGCATAACTACAAAAGGAAACGGAAGCCTATGATCGGCGACCTCTATATCACAACCCCTAACACCTTGTTTCAAGATCAATTCACCCCCAAGAGGTGACACTACACAAATAAAAGATGCTAACTGTGCTAACTCCAACTCCAAAACAGATGCAAATGCAGCAGACACAAAGGAATGAGATGCACCCGTATCAATCAATACACTAGCAACTGAATTGAAAAACAAGAAGGTACCTCTCACAACTGATGGATCCGGTACAAGATCCTGCGCGGTAACAGCATACATGCGCCCAGACGACCTCTGATCAACCTGCTCACCCCTAGGAGCATAAGATCTTTGCCCGATCGACGATGAAGCCTCGATTGGCCCTCGAGGCTCGAATCGACCGAGCTGGCTGATGACTCTGAGTCTGCCTCAAACCAGATGCACCAGATGTGCCACTCAACTGCGGGCAATACCTCTTCATGTGCCCTGCCTGACCACACTGAAAACAAGAGAGCGGCTGGCCTCTACCCTGTCTCTGGCTCTGAGATCGAGCTGAAGAAGATGCTGCTCTCTGTACTCCTCCCCTCTGAGGACAAACTGGAGACTTGTGGCCTAACTGACCACACTTGAAACACGTAATGTCTCCCTGGCTGCCTTTCCCAGAACTAGCACTTGGCACAGGAAAAGTCGATCTAGAAAAACTACCCTGAGACTGCTGAGGGTTAAAACCCTTCTGTCTCCTGCCATCACTCTGTCCATCCTGACTCCTCTTGGAGCCTTTCTGCCCTTCCTCCTCCTCCTGCATCATGATCTCAGTATGGGCTGCAAAATCAACCAGACACCCATAATCTCGAATCATAGTCCCTACAACTCTCAGCTTGAGGCCACGCCTCAACTTCTTCTCGAACTCAATACAACGGCGTTCCTCAGACGCCACCAACTCAGGTGTAAACCTAGACAAGCTGGTAAATGCAGCCTCAAACTCGGCCACAGAAGAACTGTTCTGCTTAAGCTGGCAGAACTGCTCTCTCAACCTCTCCTAATACCGAGACAGAACTTCTCTCGAAAGCGTCGACGAAGGCCTTCCAAGTCCCTCCTATACGACTCTTAGTGAACTTCCACCACTGACCCGCATCCCCCTTTAACTGGAAAGATGCCAAGGTCACCTTCAGTACCTCGTCTTCGATGCCTAGCATCTCAAACATCTTCGTTGTCTGTTCGAGCCATTCATCTGCCTTAAGTGGCTCTTTAGGATCACCCACAAATTCGTCCGGGTTAGACCGGAAGAACTCCCTCTTCAAAAAAGAAGGTCCTGCATCCGCAACAACAACCTGGGCTTGATTCTCAACCCTAAGAATGCCAACTGACTCCCTGAATGCCCCTGCTATCTCTCGGGCCAGCAAGCCCCTACCGGCCCGCCACATTGGCTCGCCAACACCTCTCTGCCGGAATCTCATCCGGTATAGGCATCTCCTGCCCACCACGCCTACCACGTCCTCGTCCTCGTCCTGACATCCTAATAAAGGTAACAAAGACGTTAGCACATTAATAAGTGTGCCAAAACTATAACACTTGCGTCCTAATGCATTGGACAACAATAATTCACTACACGTAAGCACATAATCACATAAGCACCTACGAATTTTATTCCTGGATAATGATAGTCCCAAAGCGTTAATATAGTTCCGGTTGGAAGCAGCATTGATCAAGTGCCTTTCCAACAAGACTACTAGAAACTCAAGGGTCCAATCAACATCCCAGAAACTACATTCCATACCTACATAGTCACATAAACATGTTATCATATAAGCATATAACAGTACATCTAAGTCTCTATCAAGCGAGACGAACCCAATGTGATACTAATCACTTCCCACGCACTCAAAGGTATTGAATCCCAGACGCCTCGATACCAAGTTGTAACGCCCTCAAAATTAAACCCATAATATATATTATTAACATGCAACGTTATAAGAAAACAAAACATTATTTCATTCATCAGAGTAACCTTAATAAAAGACATTACATGTAATAATGAAAGTAAATGCCCTACGGGCTTACATCTTTCTAAGCCACCACTTGGACACAAAAGTATGAGTACTAACTTATTTACACATTAAGCCCTAGGCTTGAGTTTACATGTAACATCAAAATAAAACAAAATAAACAACTAATCTAAACAGAGTCTTCAACTCCCAATCCATCCAAGCTAAGTCCTTGGAGGTAGCACATCACCTGAACCTGAAAATGATGTTCCCATATAGGGTGAGCCATAGCCCAGTAGAAAGATACTAAACCAAATATAAGCATTGAATAAAGCAATAGCATTCAATAGATGGTTAACACAATTATCAGTTTCACATTCCATTATTTATTCAACTTTCCATTTTTACCAACATGGCTCAGAACCTGGCCAGACTATAACAGTGAACTACATATCACATTAACATTTCTTCCATTTATCAATAAAACAAATGAGACTAAGGCTCAAATCAAAACACTTCCATACTTCTCATTTGATGCACATTTTAGTGCTGTATCAACAATATGTAAAAACACTTCTATAAATCAATAAGCACACATAATAGTGATGCTAATGGAGTCCATCCCCTATCTCCTCCCAAACAATATCCGGTTTAGAGGTCCATCCCCTATCTTCCCCTAAACCGTGGAGTACATCCCCTATCTCCTCCCAAACAAAATGCATATGCAACACACAATCAATACACGTATTTTCTCAGATTAATTCAATAGTCAAAATCAATGACTTAACCAATGTGATTAGTTTCAGTTTTCCCTAATCCACATGCAATGTCTACAACAATCACGACTATCCTCTACCGATAGCCCAAAACAGTTATTTCTAAACAGGAAATAAATGTATCAACAAATGTAAATTTAACATTTTCATAGGTGAGTAATTAAACTAACCAGCTACACCATTAAATCACTAAATTCCCCAATTCCTTGAATTAAACTCAATTCCACATTTTTCCCTAAATTAATTATGCAAATTAATTTATTTCAACCACTAGGGTTTTTTCCAAAATTACCAAACAACTCCCAACATATCAAAATACTAGAACTTAGGACAAAACCTATAATATGGAGTAGGAAATCCCTACCTCGATGTAAATAACCCGAATGGAGAAGACGGAGATGACGACCCAAAGTCCAAAGTGCTCCAAATCCACAAACTCTCAGATTAAAACGAAGCTCTCGACTCACTCTATCTTTTTAATAAAGAACCTAGGGTAGAAACACCCTAAAAGGAGATGAAACCTAAGAGAGAAGGTGAGTGGAGGGAGAGAAAATTCGTACCTAGGGTTTTGAATCAAAAGAATATATAAAAAAACTAAATTTTTCCCGCTGCTGCCTATTTAAATAAAACAGGCTCGCTCGAGCGAAGACTTGGTCGCTCGAGCGACCAGACACAAGAAATACTCGCTCGAGCGAAGAAAGTCTCGCTCGAGCCAAGAATGCAATGCTTCAGGTCTGCAACCCAGAAGCACGCTCGAGCGACAGAATGCTCGCTCGAGCGAAGAACTCGAACCTCGCTCGAGCGAAGGAAAGCTCGCTCGAGCCAAGAAACCCTGCTTTCAGGTCTATACTAGACGCAATCGCTCGCTCGAGCGGCCAACTCCTCGCTCGAGTGAAGACACAAAAATCTGGACAGCAACACTTGGTTTCCAAACCCAACCAACCTGTAACAAACCTACCCAACACATCCTATAACTCAAAAATAAGGAATGAAAGGATGACAACAACAAATATGTAACAACAGAATCTACGGAACGTAAGTCCAGATACAACCACCAAATGGAAAGAGACCGGGGTCGCTATAGGCCAAACCACTATATATTATTTGTTCCTGTCTTTACAATCTTGCTCTTTATTTTTAATATGTTAAATGTATGAGATGAATATATGCATTTGAGCCATCATTTAAATCTCTATAATTGTTTATGTGAATGATCATATATTTCGAAAGATCATGCGTATGTTCAATTGTGATCGATTGAGAATTGAGTCAGTATCCTTCCATTGAACTTGATTTCACATAAGCACTTTTACATTAGACTTAACAATAAAAGCTAGCTCTAATTAATCAACTAAGAAAATTAAAGATAATTGAGATAAATTAACTAGAAAAGTAAGCACAACTTGAACCTTTGATAGATATATTTCTATAATTCAATTAGATATCATAAGCGTAAGTTATAAACTCATGGGGTGTAAGACACATTGAATCACTTTCTAAGTTTAAACATACCGACTAGTTAGAAAAATTGAGATTGGTCACTGAGGACTAGTGAAGAAAAAACAAAAGAATTGTCCTATCACCCCCTTCTAGGCCATTTTCATAAACACAGAATGAGACACTATGACCTGCCAATTCAGGTTGGTTTTCCATAGCAATCAACTTCTGCATGAACCTTAAAAAATATCAAAATTCCTAATTTCAAAGTGGACCAATTATATAATATGCATTGAGTTGTATTAAGAATTTTACTTGCCTTATTTCATGTTATGTTTGTTGTGCCAAACACCGTAACATGAAATAATCTCCCATCCTCAAGTTATATCCTTCTAGAAAATCAAATTATAGTATTAAGATTGAAAGAGAGTGACTTGTTTATTCTTTCCCAATTATAGGAAAAAGCCGAATGATGCCAACTTGCCAAGGAATTCTTTCATATCTTCTCTCTTTTATGTTGTAGAATAGTTAGCAAAACTGTGTATGGATGTTGGATTGAACATTGATAATTGATATGATGTAATCCAAGAACCATGGACAAATGGGGAAAAGGACATCCATATAAAAGCGCAGTACTTTAGTAGCATTCAACTCCTTGGTTGATATGTGAGATACTATTTCAAGTACCACCTCAGGTTTCCCCCCCACCCCCCTCTCAAACACAACTCAGTTCAACTTATCCAACTCAACAATGCCTTGTGCCATTTGTGTTGGATGGGTATGTAAGTTCTACTTAACCATTCCACTCTTTCAAGGTATAACTTTGGTTAAACCACCAATCTACATTTTAAGGTTATGATATTATCAGAATCAATGGATATTTGAATCTGATAATATCTAAGTGTAATTTTACGGATTTTAGGAATTCATTACAAAGAAACTATTTAACAGCCAACAGAAGTTGGGCAAATGTTCAATGAAAATTTTAAAATATTGTTTTGCATAGTGCTTTCAACCACCAAAATAATGGAAATATAAGGTAAATTCAAGGGAGCAACATTATTTTTTTACTTCATCATGCAGCTAAGAATTGGCTTTTTAACCATTCTATGTTTTTACAAAACTTTGTTTAAAAAACTAGGGATCTTTTGCATTTTATTCCCAAACCATAGTTGCACAAAGCCAAAGCAAGGGCTTGGGTGGGGGCAGGAATGGGAGTGGGGGAGCAAAGGCCCTATAGAAGATTTTTTTGTTGGGAGCAAAAGCGCGGCAGAAGGGGGGCCGGGAGGGGGTGGGAGCAAGGTTCCGAGTGATGAGCAAGGCCCCCATAGGAGTTTTCTGCTATAAAGTCCCAAACTACGTGAAAGCACCATTACTAAACATGCTTTTAAATTTCCTCATTTTGAAATTAGATTCGGAGAAGTGTGCTAATAATTGAAGTGTAGAGAAAGCGTGGTTGCTGGCCACACTTTTTATTAGAAACGTGATTAGTAATCATGTTTCCACTAGAGTTTGAATATAAATAGGGAACTAAAACGCATGATTACTAAACATGCTTTCAAGAAAACATGTTTAGAAACTACATTTTCAATTAGTTTGGGAAGTACGTTCAATATACCCCTATTTTTTTTTTAATATGTTTATAAAAAAAAACCGTAAAATGGTTATAGAGCCCTAAGAATTTGTTGATGACTTCAAGTAAAATTCAATCTGAGTGGTTAATAATGCACGCAATGCAAGTATGATGGTATTGGGTTATGCAGCTCTATTACGTGGATCAAGCCCTGTGGCAATGTTTGTCTAGCTCTTGAGGAGAATCATGGCCCAACCAGCTATTACACTGAAGTACAGTTTAGTATAGTATATTAACAAACATTTAATGAGCAAAACTCAAAAAATACCATTCATCAATTAGACACAAACATGTTAAATGAGTAAGAGGCTAACACACTCCACGAACTTGACTCTTTCAAGCACAAAGCTTTCCACTTGAAATTTCCTAAATTCAGTACATCAATTTTATTTTTGGGTTTTAGCTAAGTAAAAATTATAAGAGTTAAATGTTATTTACAGTATTGGCTTAGGGCATTTTTATCCTCTGACATTTAAATATATGCAAAGTGCCCTCACGTGATTTTGACCCATTTTGCACTTTACCTTTCTACTGTTACCAATTTGGTCCAATTTGACAGATTTTGTGTCACACGAGCCTATTTTAAGAGTTGGCACGAAAAACAAAGAGTCAAAAGTCAAATTTTAGTGTAAAAAGACAAATTTTCCATTTCATTTTCTTCTTCCCCGTTTGAAAACCCTAACCCTAACTCACCCACTCTCTCTCACCACTATCCCCCCACCTCTCCCACCATCCCCCACCTCTCTACCGTGCCCACCACCTCCTCTTCAGCACTACTCGGGTTTCACAAATTTCTTTCACAAATAACTTTCATTTATTTACAACAGTCATTGCAAAAATTGTCTCAAAATCACTAATTATAGAAACATAAGCAAGTTTTGATGAAATGGAGGTGAGCTTGAAGCAAAGAAATATTTTCTTCTTCTTTTTTTCTTTAATTTTTTTAAGGAAAGGAATCAACAAAACAAAACAAAGTGTAGATTGCTGCACCTGAATCATCTTCGTTTTCCTTTTTTCTTTTTTCAACTAATCTCTTAGGTTATTTGGATTTGAAGTAAACAATATACATATAAACAACACACATGCATATCTACATACAGATCACTCTATATATACATTACACATATATATACATAATTCCTTTGGGTTTGAATTTCAAATTTAAATTGGAAATTCAAAATCAAAAACAAATGTGTATCATGTGATATTATGGGATTATTGGATCTTAAAACCATGATTTAGGCTGGTTGTTACAGTGGTTGAAATTCAAACGCAAAATCAAATGTGTATCATGTGATGCAGTGGGATTGATGGATCTTAAAACCATGATTTTTGCTGGGTGTTACAATGGGGACTAGGGAGTAAGAATTGAGGGTGTTCAATTCTTTTTGCAATTTCTGAAAACATATTGTTATTTTAGTTCAATTTATTTACAAGTAAAATGCTTTAAGGTAAACCACAAGGGGGTAGAGCGGAATTTACTCAATGATAAATTACAATTTATTAAGAACAAACCCATAAATCCCCAAAAATGCAGAGTACCTTCATTGATTGTTACCTAATACTATTACATACGGCAATTAATCAGCTGAATAATCCAAGCACTTCAACGCAAGGTCAAAAGAATCCATTTGGTTTCTCTACTGGGGTTTTGAAAATCAGAACATAATCAATATGGTGTTTCAATCTTCAAAACTCCATAGGACTAGTATCCATATGAATACATATATGTGTATATATATATATAAGAAAAAAACTAGGAATCAAAATCCAAGGAGCATCAAGATATCATCAAAATGTGAAAAACCCAATATAGTACCTTGTAAAGGTGAGAGAATTGGGATGAGAACGAGATTGTCTAACACCTCCACCAAACCCGCTAATCTGGGACTGGACAAGAGTTGACGAACTCCACGAAGCTGTTGTCACTCTCTCTAAAAGCCTCTCTCTCAATTCTAATCTATCTGGTAGTGAGAGTTTTTTTTTTTTTTTTTTTTTTTTTTTTTTTTGAACTGTGTAGTGAGACAGTTTGGTGAGGCTTTTCCCATATTAAGCCTATTTTGCATCTTAATTCCCAAATTAGGCCTAGTTTGGACGGAATTCCTAAACTAGGTTAAAGCGCTATTACAAATTGCGCTTTCACTGTTTGAAGAACAAAATGTGATGAATAGTGAAAACGCTATTTCAAATCGCGCTTTTAATTAAGAAAGCGTGGTTGCAAATCACGCTTTCCACATAAAATTTTTTTCTAAAGAAAACGCTATTCGAAATAGCGCGTTCACAGATAGCGTTTTCACTGTGCATTATTTTTTCTTCAGAAAACGCTATTTGGAAACTCGCTTTTACTGTTCATTTTTATATATATATATATATTTTGTTTTTTTTTTTTTCCTATTCTCATTGTTTTGGTGATAATGTAATTCATTTTTGACTTTACTAAAGCCATTCTCATGTAAAAAAAAAAAATTCTTTTGTCTTTGTTTTGGTTTAGAATGTGTAATTCAGAAATTTTACATAATATGGGAAAAACCTCTTCTTTTCATATATTAATTTGTGTTACATCATATGAGAAAAGCCTCATCTTTATATATTAATTTTACATAATATTTTTAACTAATTACCAAACATTTGGGAATTAAGCCAATTTATATATCATTTAAATTTTTATGGGAAAAGCCTCTTTTCATATATTAATTTAACATAATATTTTTCATATATATAATTTTAAAATCATGTTCATTTAGATATTATTAAGCCAATCATGTTCATTTATAAAATTCATGCTTTCACTGTTCACTACAGTAAGCATGGATTGAAACCACGCTTTCACTGTTCATTTAAATTATATTAAATTTTTTTTTTTTGTAAATTTTTTTTTTCTGTTGTCATTGTTTTGGTGATAATGTAATTGATATTTTTTTTTTTTGCTTTACTGAAGCCGTTCTCATGTTAAAATTTTTTTTTTTCTTTTGTCTTTGTTTTGGTTTAGAAAGTGTAATTCAGAAATTTTTTTTTGTCTTTACTAAAGCTATTTTCATGTAAATTTTTTTTGTTTATTGTTTTGTGTTTGTTTTGGGTTAGAAGGTGATAATGTAATTACTAATTTTTTTTTTGCTTTACCAAGCCGTTTTCATGTAAATTTTTTTTTTTTCTTTTGTCTTTGTTTTGGGTTAGAAGGTGTTATTCAGAAAATTATTTTGGCTTTACTATAGCCGTTTTCATTTAAATATATATATTTATCCTTTTGTCTTTGTTTTGGGTTACAAGGTGAGAATGTAATTCAGAAAACCAGTTTAGTAAAACCGTTTTGTACCCGTTTTCATTAAAAAAATAAAAAATTTTCTTTCGTCTTTGTTTTGGGTTAGAAGGTGACATACATTCTCTACAGTCCGAAGCACACCCACACACTGTGCAGTTCGACGAGCAACAATGAAGGGTGAGACGCGAAGAGCACCGCGGAGTAGGCCAAGAAGACGAAGGCCACCGCGAGAGCTCCTAAAATAAATTTTGTCAACATTTTTGTAATAAAACTTAATACATAACTGAACACAACTCACTAATTTACTAAATACTCATACAGGCATGAAAACAACATAACTGAAATTGCAAATGTAATAGTTTTCAATTACATAGGTAGTACAGACATAAGTCTCCCACAAAAATACATTCTGGACACCATGAGCTAAACACAAATTACATACATCCTGGACACCCTGAACTTAACACACAATACATAAACATAACAGTTAGACAGTGAAACACCTAATTCATTACCTAATATTGCATATTAATAGCCACAACATTTGACAGACTGGAATCTCCCCGCCGGCATGTCACCACGGTGCGTGCCTGGTCCTGCATAACAGAATGAGTAGTTTAAATTATATCATTATCACGTAATATAAAACAAAATGCAGGGTATTTTCATTGTAAGCATAAAGTCCAACAAACGTTATTGTATATCGGGTTCTCCCATATACTGTCAGCCCGATGTGGATGACTCAAAAGTGGGACCTCATCAGGTAGATGTGCCATGAAGCCTGTACAGTTGAAAAACAAATACATTTTAAAAAACTGTATTGGTGAGCATGTAATTTAACTATAACAATTAAACTCAAATTATTCCGTACATGACGACTTGAAAAACAAATGTGGTCGATTATTTTAAAAGTATCAATTTGTGTGCCATTAACATGGAAGCAATTCACTAAAATCTAAATTTTGCATATTATGTGCCATTAAATATGATAAGCAATTCAACAGAACCTATCGTTATCTATGCTATAACTAATATAGAAATCTTTTACAAAATCATTTTAGGGTCTCAGTTGCATAAGCTTAATAATGACGAGTAACATGTGGATAGTTTTCGTACATAAATATTTGCGAAAAAATGGAATGAGAATTTTTTTTCCAATAAGAGGTTGCTAATTACATTTATGGCATATTTGACAAAACTCCATTATTGATTTTGTAATGGTAAAAGTTCCCATTTATCCCTTTCGGCTCAGCATCATATGATGCATCTTCATCGGGATCCCGAATTATGTTTCCCCCCCAGTAGAAGATAATTGGAACAGTTGCCATATACTTGCTTCAATGAAACAATAAACATTAAAATATCAACAATATACATATATCGAAACAATATACATATAACCACAAGCATTATTATCAGCATAATAAAACAACCTTACCATTGCGGCAAGGGCCTTCCACCCTCAATATGATCAATTTTTAAAAGGCATTCACTGAAAATAAATAAATAAATAAATAATAATAATGACTCTACACAACCGTTAATTTAGGCAACGATTTAATCATACGCATGTAAGCGGGACCAATTTTAAAAACACTTATTTTGTTTTATTTTCATAAATTTTGATCTATTTTTTATTATTTTGATAAGGTAGATAGATATATCACACATTTAAAAAACACTTCATTCTATCAAGTATTTTTCTTATTCAGTGAGACTGGACAAAATTGGACAAATCATACAAACATCTTAAATCATAGTGTAAGGTTTGTAGATAATCAAATATTTGTTCCATTGAGTTGAAAGAACTCGATTGATTTGGATAATATAAAATAGAGGTTTCAAACATTGTTATTCATTTTTTAAAATTGATGATCCAATTCTTCAAATTTATGAACAATTACAGATAAGTTAATTTGATTTGCTCAAACTTGTGCCATTAGGGACCTTAATGACAAAGTTATTTCTTATGTGAACTAGAAACCCTCGTCCACTTTTTAGAGGTCATAGAGGCTTTGTTATGAAATTAAAACAAAAAACTTATTTTGGCTCGTTCTGAAATGTAAGAAAAAAATTTAATTTATTTACTCTTTTTTTTTTCTTAAACATATAAAAACAAAATAATAATTACAGAGATAATTTATAATGGCCAAAAATTAGAGAGAAAATTTAAGTTGGTGGTTAAATCTATGTAGTAAATTTTGGATAGTTATCCATGTGAATCTATCGGGGCATCCGTACCAATTATTTGGTATTATGAAACACAGGCTTACCCATCAAAGTGCCTTTTTTTTTTGGTCCTTCTTACCTACGAAATTGCTATGGACTATTAATTAGAATATTTTAAGACTCTTTTCATGCATATATTATAACTAGTGTAATAATGACTTCTAATTATATAAATCAAAATAAAAATTATTAAAACATAATGTTCAGATTTTCCTTTTCAATGGTGGTGGACAGTCACAAAGCGGAAGTGGCGATAAGTCACTTCGTTCAATACCCATTTCAAAAACTTTTTCAAATTTTCTTAAGTTTTGTGAGGAAATTTTAATTTCTACTATAATGCTATTATATGTATTACAAATTCAGCTCATTAAATTTTTTAAAATTTCTATGATAAGATTATAAAATTAAATGTTAGTATTTTATGATGAAATGTCTTCAAATTATTCTAATATCAAAGTTAATAAATAAATAAATAATAATAATGACTCTACACAACCGTTAATTTAGGCAATGATTTAATCGTGCGCATGTAAGCGGGACCAATTTTAAAAACACATATTTTGTTTTCTTTTCATAAATCTTGATCTATTTTTTAGTATTTTGATAAAGTAGACAGATATATCACACATTTAGAAAACACTTCATTCTATCAAGTATTTTTCTTATTCAGTGAGACTGGACAAAATTAGACAAGTCATACAAACATCTTAAATCATAGTGTAAGTTTTGTAGATAATTAAATATTTGTTCCATTGAGTTGAAAGAACTTGATTGATGGCACGGTGTATGTTTTAAGACTCTTTTCATCAAATTAATCACTAGTGTATGCATGGAATGGTGTGAGTTGAAAGAACTCGATTCTATCAAGTATTTGTTCCATTCATAGTGTATGTTTTAAGACTCTTTTCATGCATATATTATAACTAGTGTATGCCTGTACCTGAAGGGACGGTGCAATTAATAATGACTTCTAATTATATAAATCAAAATAAAAATTATTAAAACATATTGATAAGATTTTCGTTTTCAATAGTGGTGGACAGTCACAAAGCGGAAGTGGCGATAAGTTCCTTCGTTCAATACCCATTTCAAAAACTTTTTCAAATTTTCTTAAGTTTTGTAAGGAATTTTTAATTTCTACTATAATGCTATTATATGTATTACAAATTCAGCTTATTAAATTTTTTAAAATTTCTATGACAAGATTATAAAATTAAATGTTAGTATTTTATGATAAAATGTCTTCAAATTATTCTAATATCAAAGTTAATATTTTTTATAAAAATTATTAATTTTATTGAATGTATATTAAAAATAATACATGATATAGCGGTTTGGTTTGATTTTTTAAATTATTTTTTGATTTTTTTTGAAAAAATATAAATAAATTTGACAAAAATAAATTGTTTGGTTTGATTTTCCAAATGGTTGTGGAAGAATGTGGCACCTCCCAAAATTAAATTATTTTGGATGGTTAGCTTGGAGGGGCAGACTGCAATCCGATCTTACATACAATTTACAAGTGATTATGTGCTTATATGCAGACACCTGCAATAAGCTATGTCCTAAAGTATGGATTTAGATAGTTAACAACTAAGTGGAAACCTTTAGCTAAATCCAAATGAAAATAAATTCTGAGAATTTTTAATCATATCCTGGGTGCCTGACCCCAAACACAGTGAAATAAACCAAACGAAACTAAACCAAAATATTTTTATTTGAATAAAATAGAGTCAAAATTAAATATTTTGAGAGAACATGATCTTTTCATTTATTATTTTGAAGTCAATAAAAATATTTTTTTTGAATAAAATATAGTCAAAATTAAATATTTGAGAGAACATAATATAAATTTTAATGAGGAAAAATTCCAATTCATGAGTAACATAATATGAATTATCAATTTATGAGTAACATAACTAAGAGTTTGTTTGATATTTTTTTAATGAGGAAAAATTATTAGGTACTCTTAGAAAGTCATGCGTTTATGTTTTTCACTAATCATCCATTGCCTTTAAGTAAAAATTGATTTATTGACCTCTTAATTTATAAATAATATGACTAAAAACTTGTTTGATATTATTTTTTTAATGATTTTTTTGACTTTTTTATAAGTTAAAAAAGTTAATATGAAATTGGGTTGCTTTTTATTTTATTTTTTTTAACAGGTGATAAACATAATATTTTTTTATCAATTTTTATTTTTTAAAAAGCTATTTTCACAAAATAAGGTAATGTTTTTTGGGTGAATACAAAATAAGGTAATATTCCTTACAGTGTACCATAATATCTATACAAGTGATTGGACTTACAGATTTTCTGTCACGACCCCAACCTGCCCCTAGTAGGCTGGGTGCCGAGATGGCCAGTAATCCGTAATTACCAAAGGCCGGCTTACAAAATTTCACACACATCAGAGTAATCATAGGGGCTCACATATGCGGAAGCGAATAAACTAAATACAAATGGTCCTTGAGAGCTGTGCATAGATCAAATGTAAATGCATACATATGAGCGCACCTCGGCAGATAACAAAACAAATACAAGTTACATCTCGATCAAAAGGCTTCTCAAATGACATATACAAATCAAATGATTCTGAGCAAAGAAGCATGATTTTCAAGAATCGCGAAGTAACACATATGCCGAGGTAATCACAAGATAGCCGATGTAAGCAAGTCAAGTCGGCATAACAAAATCCCAAAACAAGTTTGTACAAATACTTCTAGGCGTCGCCGTCCCGCTCATCACCTACATATATATAGAGAGGTGAGCTTGGAAACTCAGTGAATGGTACTAGAAATAAAGGTTTGCATGAATAATAGCCTGAGTCTGCCAAAATAAAGCATATCAAAACCATTCAAACAATAGCCGAGGTTCTGCCAAGCAAAGAATATCAAGGCATGCGAGAACAAGAGATGAACCGTATTCATCTCCAAATCCTACCGCACAAAGCAATACAAAGATTAAACAAGTAGTAGCCGAGGTAATCTTCAAGACAACACATATCAAGCTTATATGACTTAGGCCCGACCCTTTTTCACCGAAGTTTGTGACTTAGGCGTAGCCCTTTTTCACCAAGTGGTGCTACAAAAGTTTAAAGTCCTCTAGCACAAGGGACTTGTGTTACTTAGGCCGTAGCCGCTTTAACATTTATCTTAGCAAGATAGGACCGTATCCTTTTAACAAGATGTCTTTGAAAGTTTAGAGTCCTCCAAAGACAAGGGACTTTCCAAAGAAAGGACCGTATCCTTTTAACAAGATGTCTGCGAAAGTTTAGAGTCCTCCAAGACAAGGGACTTTCCAAAGAAAGGACCGTATCCTTTTAACAAGATGTCTTGCGAAGTTTAGAGTCCTCGGTACAAGGGACTTTCCAAAGAAAGGACCGTATCCTTTTAACAAGATGTCTTTGCGAAAGTTTAGAGTCCTCCAAAGACAAGGACTTTCCAAAGAAAACCGAAACAAAGCTCAACTCATTACAAGGACATCATCAAGACGAAGTTCATACTTACCTTTTCATCTAGTGCTGCTAAAGTTTAGAGTCCTCCAGCACAAGGGGACTTTCAAGAATACCATCAAAACAAGCTCATATACAAAACATCAAAATAGGCTAATCATTCATGCTTAGCAATTACTTTTACCAAAGCGAAACAAGCAAGATTTATCAAAAGCTTTATAACATAGCTTTATCAAAAGCACCACTCACCTCGGTCTTCAGGTGTAGGCTCAAGCAAAGATCAAAGTCCTACAATCACATAGCAAACCATACTCTCAAAACGAGCTTCACATACATGCAAGGAATCAAAACATTATTTCCCATCACAGGGAAGTGCACTGGGTACCATCCAGGTCTAGCCGAGGTCCTACACCTCCCCGCCGAGGTGTGGACTCGAAAGCCAAGACAAGGCAAAGTTAGGAAAACTTGAGTTTCCTTTCAAAGGACACGAAGAACAAGATCATGCATGCTGAAATCCAACTCACATAAACGAAATCTGGGGTTTTCAAGCTAAGAGTTCAAAAACGTGGACTAGGGTACTCATTCGAGAAAATTATGCAAGAACAAACACAAAACATGATTCTTGTTCCAAACTTTCGGATCAAAACAAGGTTCTCCTTTAAGAACACAAGAACAACATTTTTCTCTTTCAAAACCAAGTTCAAATCAATACATGACATGCAAAACAGATCCAATCATGCAATGCATCTAGATGATCAATAGGAACAATCGATGTAGAACAAGAATCTAACCTCAAACGCGAAATCCAACGGTTCGATCTTCCACGATCAAGCTCGAGCTCAACTCCCACACTAAAATTCTAACTCTAAGTTCTAGAGCTTCTCTCTAAACAAGACAAAGATTTGAGACCAAAATCATAATCAAAAGATACACAATGATGTATTATAGGCACTGTTTGTCATAGCCTTCGGCTCGGACACGTGGCATCACCGGATTGGTGCGATTAGAAAGGTGACGCTAGACAAGACAAGTCTCGACAAAGCGTACACAACACGCTTGGCGGCTAAGCGTCGGCGAGAAATGACCTCGCCAAAGACAAGACTTGCAACAGTCAACAAAGACAAAGGTTAGGGAGGGCGACACTTGACTAAGCTGCCACACCTTGGCTGGGTGTACCACATCTCGGCCTAGGCCATACCCCCAAGGACAAAGATTACAAGCACAAAACATCACAGCCTCGGCGATACACACTTCGCCCAAAGGTAACATCTCGGCAACATCGGGGTGAAGATGGAGGTCGACTAAGGTTCCAAAAGCGCTCAAAACGAAGGCTCAAAGGCAACTATCTTTGGTGACCTCGACTACGCTCCAGACAAAACACGAATTCCAACAACTTACAATAAGACAAAGCAAAACAAGGCAAGTATCAAGATTTCAAACTTGACAATTCAAGATCATACAAAATACATGCAAGCAAGATCGATTCAAAGTGAGGGTCGTTACATCCTACCCCCTTAAGGAAGTTTGGACCCCAAACTTACTATACCTTGGTCCAAGAATAACTCACGGATGTCGAATTCTCATTTCCTCTTCCATTTCCCATGTGGCGTCCTTGCCATAGTGCTCTTTCCATTCCACCTTTACCATTGGTATCGACTTGTTTCTCAATTGCTTAACTTGTTCATCCACAATAGACGATCGGCTTCTCTTCATAGCCCAAATTCTCATTAACTTCGATTCGAGAATGCTTAATTACATGCGGTGGATCCGAATATACTTCCTTAACATCGAAACATGAAACACGTTATGGACTTGGCTCAATTCTGGTGGCAAAGCAAGTCTGTAGGCAACGGAGTTAACCTTGTCAAGGACTTCAAATGGACCAATATAACGGGGTGCTAACTTACCTCTCTTCCCAAATCTGGAAACCCCTTTCATTGGTGAAACCTTTAGGAATACGTGATCCCCAACTTCGAATTCTAGCTCATTTCTTCTCTGGTCGGCATAACTCTTTCGTCGGTTCTGGCGCTTTAATTCTCTGAATAAGTTTAATCTTCTCTGTTGTTACTTGAATGAGTTCGGGACCAAGCGAGCCTTATCTCCAACCGGTCCAACATATCGGCGTCTGCATTTTCTTCCATATAGAGCTTCATACGGCGCCATACCAATACTCGGCGTGATAACTGTTGTTGTGGCGAATTCCACTAATGGCAAATGCATTCCCCAATTTCCTTGGAAATCCAATACACGAGTCTAAGCATATCTTCAAGTGTCCGAATCGTTCTTTCTGTTTGCCCATCCGTGCAGGGATGAAAAGTCATACTAAATCTCGGTTCGGCTCCAAAAGGCCCTCTCAGAGACTCTGCCAAAATCTGAAACAAATTTAGGATCTCTGTCGACACTATTGACATCGGCACTCCATGAAGTCTAACAATCTCATTCACATAAAGTAGGGCAAGTTGATCGGCGTTGAAAGTAGTCTTAACAGCAAAAGTGTCTTGACTTGGTTAGTCTATCTACCACAACCCAAATCGAATCCATACCTTTCGTGTTCTCGGCAGTCCGGTCACAAAATCCATAGAGATGTGTTCCCACTTCCACTCGAGGATCGGCAAAGGTTGTAGAAGTCCTGCTGGTCTCGATGTTACGCTTTTACTTGCGGCAATGCAAACCTTTGGGACACAAATTCGGCTATCTCTCTCTTCATGTTCGCCACCAAAACATCTGTTTTACATCATGGTACATCTTGGTATTTCTGGATGAACAGCAAACTTGGAATTATGGGCTTCAGCAAAATCTTCCTTTTACTCCGGAACATCGCCACACAATTTCCTTCAAACTTAAGCACTTGGTTTTCAAAGGTGTACGGATCTCGGCTTGGTAACAATCTCATCGGCTACTTTTTCGAAGAATTCATCCTCCATTTGTCTTGCCTTTACTTCTTCAACAATGGTTGGTTCTGCGAAATCAAGGTTAGGCATGCCAAATTTCCAACCGATTTTACGCTTTCAGGCGTCGGCCATTGTTGGCTTTCCACGGTGATATTGAATACGCATATCGTAGTCCTTCAACAACTCGAGCCATCTTCTTTGTCTCAAGTTCAATTCTTCGAGTGAATAGATACTTCAAGCTCGATGATCTGTAAAAACCGACAAGCTCCATACAAGTAATGACGCCAAATCTTCAAAGCAAAAACCACTACCGCTAGCTCCAAGTCATGGGTAGGATAGTTCTTCTCATGTGGCTTCAATTGACGAGATGCATATGCTATAACCTTACCTCCTTGCATTAATACACAACCCAAACCCTTATGCGACGATCACTGTAAACATGAAACTCCTCATTACGATGGAAGTACCAAAGGTCTTTGTAACCAACCTCGTCTTTAGCTCTGAAAAGTGACTCCCGATCTTGATCCATTCATACGGTGCTCCTTCCTAGTCAATTGTGTCAATGGAGTTGCAATCTCGAGAATTCTTTCACGAACTTCTGTAGTAACTGCCAAACCCGAAAACTTGAACCTCGGACACATTGGTGGCCTCGGCCAATTTACCACGGCTTCTATTTTGCTCGGATCAACTGAAATACCTTCTTCATTTATTACATGACCCGAAATGAAATAGTAGAAAGCCAAAACTCACACTTGTTAAATTTAGCATATAGTTTCCGGTCTCTCAATATCGCAAAGAAATTCTCAGATGGTTTTCATGTTCAACTTCACTCTTGGAATAAATCAATATATCATCGATGAAGACGACCACAAACTCATCTAAGTGGGGCTTGAAGACTCTGTTCATTAAATCCATAAATGCAAAGGGCATTGGTCAATCCGAAAGGCATCACTAAAAATTCGTAGTGGCCATATCTAGTCCGAAAGGATCTTCTCAACATCCTCTGCCTTAACCTTAAGCCGATGGTAGCCCGACCTAAGGTCAATCTTGGAAAAGACTCGTGCTCCTTATGGCCGATCAAGTAAATCATCAATCCTAGGTAGTGGGTACTTATTCTTAATGGTGACCTTATTGAGTTCTCTATAATCAATACAAAGGCGAAGTGTGCCATCCTTCTTCTTAACAAATAACAGGTGCTCCCCATGGTGATGTGCTCGGCCTAATAAATCCCTTGTCCAACAACTCTTGCAATTGTAGTTTCAATTCTCTAAGTTAATTTGGGGCCATTCTATATGGTGTTTTGGAGATCTACTGTGTTCGATATAACATCAACGAGAAACTCTATTTCTCTATCGACCAAGTGGCGGGTAAATCATTAGGAAAGACGTCGGCGAACTCATTAACAATCGGGATGTCGGCTAAACTAACATTTCCATCTCGATCTTTCAATATACTACACAAATAACCCTTCTGACCTTTTTGGATCAACTTACGTGCCTTCATGGATGAGATTAAGTAAGGTGGGGAATTACTCCTTTACCTGAAAAATAACTTCGGCTAGGTTTGGGGGTTTCAATGTGACACTCTTGAAACACAATCAATGAGTGCGTGGTTTGCTACTAACCAATCCATTCCCAATATAACATCGAATTGATCTATATTCAAGGGCATTAAATCAACTAGCGTTCAACATGCTCAATGACAACAACACATGCTCTATAAATGGATGCAACAATCATGGATCTCCCAGGAGATGAACAGAGATAGCACATAATCAAGAGATTCTAATTTCCTATTAATCTTCTCGGCAAACTTAGTAGAAACAAACGAGTGCGTAGAGCCGAATCAACTAACACATAAGCATTTTAGAGCAAATTAAAAGTATACGACACTCTCGCCTCGGATTACGAGTATCCCCGGCATTAGTGCAAATACTACTACTGCCTCATCATCCTTTCGGCATTATTCTTTTGAACCGCACGAGGTATTCTCACCTTTCTTCTTTGGTTTGACCTTTGTCTTAGGACAATCTCTCACAAAATGACCCATTTCTCCACATTCATAGCAAGCTCGGATGTCCGACGACAAACCCCAAAATGTTGCTTCCCAATCTGAACATGTCGGCTTAGTATTACCTTCTGCTTTGGATAACCAGCCGCCCTTGTTCATCTTCTTATTGGTGTTCAAGCGGGTTCGGTGAGTGTCATAGTTACGCCTCTTCACGATTCTCTCGAGTTCGATACTGTTCAAGTTAGTTTCGGCCAACGGCTTTGTTCAAGACTTCGGCATAGGTCGGCATATCGGCGAGCTAACCCGGTCTTGAATCGGTCATGAAGCCCACTTTCAAACTTCCTAGCCTTCATGTATTCATCATTGATCATGTGAGGTACAAACCTTACCAATTCAAGAAAAGCGCGATCATATTCCGCCATCGCTCGATCGCCTTCGTCAAAGTTCGAAATTCGGTAGCCTTGCGATTCAACGCCGAGGAAAATGCTTCTTGTAAAATAGTTCCAAAAACCTTGCCTGTGTTAAACCAGGTTAGTTTCTCTGGTCATCATCCACCATCTCCGTGCATCGTCGTCGGGGTGAATGCACTAAAGTCACCTTCGAACATCGGTCTTTGGGGAAAATCTCAACAGTTTCTCCATTTCCAAAACCCATGCCTCGGCCTTCATTGGCTCAATACCTCGAAAACCTTGGTGGTCTCATCTTCTTGAACTCCCCGATCAAAGCTATTGTGCCATCTCCATATAAAATTTGGTTGTAGAGGAACTGTGGCGTTGGGGAGGTGGAGGAGGGACTACATTTCGCCATTAAATGCCTTTCGGCTGGTCGATGTAGTACTAAGCGTCTTCTTGTCTTATTTGCCTTAACTCACGGGTCAATCCTTCCATTAATCTTTCCATTCTGTCAATCTGTCTTGGTGATCTCGGGCAAGTGGAGGTCTACCTCTCCTCATGATACTATGAGTATACAAAGTGTGACTTTAAAGCAAGTAAACAAATAACTCATGAGCAAGTAACAATTAAACAAGTCAAGTCAATGCACACCTTGTTCAAATAGCAGGCAATATGATGCAACCCTAGCATCTTACTAAAGGGTATCCTATGCTCTTCAGGACTCGTGTGTGTGAATCAACGTACTATGAGGAACTTGGGCTCGATACCACTCTGTCACGACCCCAACCTGCCCTAGTAGGTTTGGGTGCCGAGATGGCGATGAATCCGTAATTACCAAAGGCCTTTACAAAATTTCACACACATCGAGTAATCATAGGGGCTCACATATGCGAGCGAATAAACTAAATACAAATGGTCCTTGAGAGTGCATAGATCAAATGTAAATGCATACATATGAGCGCACCTCGGCAGATAACAAAACAAATACAAGTTACATCACGATCAAAAGGCTTCTCGGCCGACATATACAAATACTGTGATTCTGAGCAAAGAAGCATGATTTTCAAGAATCTGCCGAAGTAACACATATGCCGAGGTAATCACAAGATAGCCGATGTAAGCAAGTCAAGTCGGCATAACAAAAATCCCAAAACAAAAGTACAAATACTTCTAGGCGTCAGCCGTCACGCTCATCACCTACATATATATAGAGGGGTGAGCTTGGAAACTCGATGAATGGTACTAGAAATAAAGGTTTGCATGAATAATAGCGAGTCCCGCCAAAACAAAGCATATCAAAACCATTCAAACAATAGCCGAGGTTCCTGCCAAGCAAAGAATATCAAGGCATGCGAGAACAAAGAGATGAACCGTATTCATCTGTCAAATCCTACAGACAAAGCAATACAAAGATTAAACAAGTAGTAGCGAGGTAATCTTCAAGACAACACATATCAAGCTTATATGACTTAGGCCCATGACCCTTTTTCACGAAGTTTGTGACTTAGGCCCGTAGCCCTTTTTCACCAAGTGGTGCTACAAAAGTTTAAAGTCCTCTAGCACAAGGGACTTGTGTTACTTAGGCCGTAGCCGCTTTAACATTTATCTTAGCAAGATAGGACCGTATCCTTTTAACAAGATGTCTTGCGAAAGTTTAGAGTCCTCCAAAGACAAGGGACTTTCAAAGAAAGGACCGTATCCTTTTAACAAGATGTCTGCGAAAGTTTAGAGTCCTCCATACAAGGGACTTTCCAAAGAAAGGACCGTATCCTTTTAACAAGATGTCTCGCGAAAGTTTAGAGTCCTCCAAGACAAGGGACTTTCCAAAGAAAGGACCGTATCCTTTTAACAAGATGTCTTGCGAAAGTTTAGAGTCCTCCAAAGACAAGGGACTTTCCAAAGAAAACCAAACAAAGCTCAACTCATTACAAGGACATCATCAAGACGAAGTTCATACTTACCTTTTCCTCTAGTGCTGCTAAAGTTTAGAGTCCTCCAGCACAGGGGACTTTCAAGAATACCATCAAAACAAGCTCATATACAAAACATCAAAATAGGCTAATCATTCATGCTTAGCAATTACTTTTACCAAAGCGAAACAAGCAAGATTTATCAAAAGCTTTATAACATAGCTTTATCAAAAGCACCACTCACCTCGGTCTTCAGGTGTAGGCTCAAGCAAAGATCAAAGTCCTACAATCACATAGCAAACCATACTCTCAAAACGAGCTTCACATACATGCAAGGAATCAAAACATTATTTCCCATCACAGGGAAGTGCACTGGGTACCATCCAGGTCTAGCCGAGGTCCTACACCTCCCCGCCGAGGTGTGGACTCGAAAGCCAAGACAAGGCAAAGTTAGGAAAACTTGAGTTTCCTTTCAAAGGACACGAAGAACAAGATCATGCATGCTGAAATCCAACTCACATAAACGAAATCTGGGGTTTTCAAGCTAAGAGTTCAAAAACGTGGACTAGGGTACTCATTCGAGAAAATTATGCAAGAACAAACACAAAACATGATTCTTGTTCCAAACTTTCGGATCAAAACAAGGTTCTCCTTTAAGAACACAAGAACAACATTTTTCTCTTTCAAAACCAAGTTCAAATCAATACATGACATGCAGAACAGATCCAATCATGCAATGCATCTAGATGATCAATAGGAACAATCGATGTAGAACAAGAATCTAACCTCAAAACGGAAATCCAACGGTTCGATCTTCCACGATCAAGCTCGGAGCTCAACTCCCACACTAAAATTCTAACTCTAAGTTCTAGAGCTTCTCTCTCTAAACAAGACAAAGATTTGAGACCAAAATCATAATCAAAAGATACACAATGATGTATTATAGGCCTGTCGGCTGTCATAGCCTTCAGCTCGGACACGTGGCATCACCGGATTGGTGCAGTTAGAAAGGTGACTGCTAGACAAGACAAGTCTCTGACAAAGCGTACACAACACGCTTGGCGGCTAAGCACGTCGGCGAGAAATGACCTCGGCCAAAGACAAGACTTCGGCAACAGGTCAACAAAGACAAAGGTTAGGGAGGACGACACTTGACTAAGCTGTGCCACACCTTGGCCTGGGTGTACCACATCTCGGCCTAGGCCATACCTGCCCAAGGACAAAGATTACAAGCACAAAACATCACAGCCTCGGCGATACACACTTCGGCCCAAAGGTAACATCTCGGCAACATGCCGGGGTGAAGATGGAGGTCGGCTAAGGTTCCAAAACTGCTCAAAACGCGAAGGCTCAAAGGCAACTATGCTGAGCTGACCTCGGCTACGCTCCAGACAAAACACGAATTCCAACAACTTACAATAAGACAAAGCAAAACAAGGCAAGTATCAAGATTTCAAACTTGACAATTCAAGATCATACAAAATACATGCAAGCAAGACTGATTCAAAGTGAGGGTCGTTACATTTTCGTAGGTCAGTATTATTTGGGTGAGTGGCAAATCGAAAATGAAATTTACCTACTTAGTTCTAGATTATGCCAACCAATTGATGTAGAAACTGAATAAAAAATTGAATATACAACCATAAAGTCAACAATTCATGCTATGTATATTGGTAATTATGTGTAACAAATAAAGAATACTCTAACTGTATATATGATTAAAGCAAATTTACTTTAACACATCAACTTCATATATAACATATACAAAATGAAAAACATTATACAAATTAATAAATTTTATAAATTATTCTTAATAATTGATATATCATGTACTAATAAAATTTTTAAAATTAAAGCATGAATTATTTTAATGATGTAATAGGTGTTATACTAGTAGTTAATTCAACATTATAATAAAAATTTATTAATATATATAACATTATCAATTTAAAATAGGGATAATTGGTGAAAAGTCCACACTCATGGGGCCATATGTTATTTGGTTCATGAAAATTTCCAAATTCCAATTCAAACAAACTCTTAGTTATGTTACTCATAAATATCTCAATTCATGAATTTCATAATACGAATTTCAATTCTCAATTCTCAATTATATGAATTTCATAATATGACATTAACAATTATCAATTATATGAATTTCAATTTTTTTAATTTAATTTTTAATTAAAAAAAATTACTTTTAAAACCCTAATTTCAAACCCTAATTTCCTTTTAATTCCTCTTAACAAGCAAAAAATAAAATTTCCAATTCAACAAATATAGGTTGATTTATTCACAATTCAAAATTCCAAACCCTAATTTCAAAAAATATAGACATTTTGATTCACAAGCACAATTTCAAAATTCCAATTTCTGATTTCAAATTTCAAAATATAGACATTTCATAATTCCAATTCAACAAATATAGGTTAGTTTATTCACAAGCATAATTTATGATTTCTGATTCAGAAGCAAAATTCCAAACCCTAATTCCAAACCCTAATTTCTGATTTCCAAAAATTCCAAACCCAAAACTCTTTTTTTATTTTATATTTTATTAGTATTATTGTTAATTTTTAATTTTTTAAATCTTATCCAATAACCTTTATCAGCTTGTCTCCACCGTGTTATTTGGACCTGTGTGATCCACCCATAGATTTTGTATTGATGATTCAAATCGTTTATTTTTTAAACCACAACGTATAGATCATTCATAAAATATATCAGGTCGATTGGATAACTGTAATCACGTTAGTTCATGACATTTATTTGTAAAAAAAATAAACTGAATAAGCGTAATCACGTTAGTTCATGACATTTATTTATAAAAAAATAAATGACAAATATTATTTAAAAAACTAAATCATTAAATTTAAAAAAAAAACAAAAGTAATAAACATAGTTATATTATTAGATCGATTTAATTTTTTATGAATAATTTACACATTGTAATGTAAAAAATAAACGTTTGAAATTATTGAAAAAAGGATCAGTAATAACCTTATGACCAAACAACGCGATTCAGTGGAGACAAACTGAGCCCAACATGGGCTCAAAACATTAGTTGTTCAATCGCAATCAAAGTCATGGGCAAATAACAACTAATTTTGAAGAAGTAAAATCAGGCTTCATAGAAAGTAGGGACCACAAGACGTAATATTTCAGGAACCCATTCAATTAACTATTAATCAATTGAGCTAACTTCTATTTTTATTTTTTATTTTTCAGTCCTATTCAATGTCAAATAAAACACGACACGCAATCAAAACTACCAGTCACGACCTAAAAAAAACAAACAATGAAAATTACCAGCACACCAGCTAATCTATAGCAATTGGACTTTTCCAGACCTAATATTTCATGAACCTATCTTATTATTAACTGTTAAATACTAATCAATCCAATCAAAGTCAACTAATTTTGATGAATGAAAGTGAATAGGGATCTCAACCAATTTCTCTGCGGTTTCCCTAATAATCCAAAATTAAAAAATTACATAACTGTAAGTTGATTAGGATGAAATAGATAAAAGGTGTTAAAATAAGGAATGAGACTCTTTCCGGTCCATATATGAATTGAATAGGCATTGTTTGGAATTATGGATCCATCAGGGATCTATTTTAATTATCTAAACAGTTGATTTTTAGAACTCTTCATGTGTATTATTTATATTTAAAAAAATAGATTGGTCTGATAATTATGAAATTTTCATTTTATTATGTTTCTTTCTAAAAAAATGATCAATGAGTGTGTTTTTGAAAATAAATCATTTAGTATTTTTTTTTAAGACAAACGCAATAAAATCAATGTGTTACAATTATCGGATCTATCTAATTTTTTGTGTGTACTTGATATATCTAAAGAATCTTAAAAATAAACAATTCAAATCATTAAAATGAACAAGTAATGAGCCTATGGGCTCAAAGAACACTTCTCCAATCTAGATTAGTACTGGAGCAAATCCCATCGCAAAAATAAAAATAACTTAAGTTCAGAGGTTTTGGATTCATATTGATGTTACTCTAGAACAAGAAGCCAGTTGCAATGTCAATAACGGCAATTTGATTAGGATGAAAGAGATAAAAAGTGTTAAAATAAATAAATAAATAATTTAGTGAAAAGTATAAAAAAAAAGTAAAAATTTTGTTACACAATCATTATTGGCATAGTTACTTGACTTTCATTGTCATATGCAAAAAAGATAAAAATTATTTCACGTAAAATATAGCCAATTATTATTATATTATCAAATTTCTTAAAACTTCTCAACCAAAAAAAAAAAAACCAGAGGGATTACAAAAGAAAAAAAAAAATCATGATTAGATCTTTATAAAGAGTTTTTAAAAAAAAATTCCAAACCCTAATTTCTGATTTCAAAAAATTCCAAACCTAATTTCTGAAACCACAGGCATAATTTCTGATTTCACAATTCAAAACCCTAACATTTTATGATTTCATAATTTCATAACCACACTGATAAAACCCTAACACATTACAACCCTAACACATTTAATAATTGACATTTAGAACCCTAACATTCACATTTTCACAAACACACATTCACATTTTCAACCACACATTCACATTTTCACAAACACAATAAATAAATACATAAAATTCAAATGATACAGACAGAGCTAGATGCCATACCACGGAGAGAGAGAGAGCAGAGACAGAGAGCGAGAGCGACAGTGAGAGTCTGAGACCAGAGCGAGATCGAGAGCGAGAGAGTCTGAGCAGAGGGAGATCGAGAGCGAGAGGTAGAGAGTCTGAGAGCAGAGAGCAAGAGACGAAAAAACGTAAGTGTAAAAAACGTGATTGCAAATGAGGGGGCTTGGGTGTTTTATGCAACTTTTAAAAGCGTTTTTTCAATCCGTGCTTTCATTAATCAACAGTGAAAGCGTGATTCTAAATAGCGTTTTATGAAGAAAAAATAATGCGAAGTGAAAGCGCTATTTCAAATAGCGTTTTCTTCGAATGGACAGTGAAAGCGCGATTTAAAATAGCATTTTATTCAGAAATTTTTTTTATGTTAAAAGCGTGATTTGCAACCACGCTTTCTTAATTAAAAGCGTGGTTTGCAATAGCGCTTTCACTATTCATCACATTTTGGTCTCCAAACAGTGAAAGCGCGATTTGTAATAGCGTTTTAGCCTAGTTTGGGAATTCCGTCCAAACTAGGCCTAGTTTGGGAATTAAGATACAAATTAGGCTTAATATGGGAAAAGCCTCCAGTTTGGTGCTTTCGTTGAGGCTTTTCCCATATTAAGCCTATTTTGCATCTTAATTCCCAAACTAAACTGAAAACGCTATTTCAAATCGCGCTTTTAATTAAGAAAGCGTGGTTGCAAATCACGCTTTCCACATAAAAAAAATTTTCTGAAGAAAACGCTATTCTAAATAGCGCGTTCACCCTGCATTGGTTTTGTGAAGAAAATGCTATTTGAAATAGCGCTTTCACTGTGCATTATTTTTTCATCAAAACACGCTATTTGGAAACACACTTTCGCTGTTGATAAATGAAAGTGGGGATTTAAACCACGCTTTTACTGTTCATTTTTTTTTTTAATATTTTGTTTTTTTTCCTGTTCTCATTGTTTTGGTGATAATGTAATTCATAAAAAAAATTTGGCTTTACTAAAGCCATTCTCATGTTAAAATTTTTTTTTTTTTCTTTTGTCTTTGTTTTGGTTTAGAATGTGTAATTCAAAAATTTTACATAATATGAGAAAAACCTCTTCTTTTCATATATTAATTTGTGTTACATCATATGAGAAAAGCCTCTTCTTTATATATTAATTTTGCATAATATTTTTAACTAATTACCAAACATTTGGGAATTAAGCCAATTTATATATATCATTTAAATTTTTATGGGAAAAGCCTCTTTTCATATATTAATTTAACATAATATTTTTCATATATATAATTTTAAAATCATGTTCATTTAGCTATTATTAAGCCAATCATATTCATTTACAAAATTCATGCTTTCACTGTTCACTACAGTAAGCATGGATTGAAACCACGCTTTCACTGTTCATTTAAATTATATTTAATTTTTTTTTGTAAATTTTTTTTTTCTGTTGTCATTGTTTTGGTAATAATGTAATTGATAATTTTTTTTTGGCTTTACTAAAGCCGTTCTCATGTTAAATTATTTTTTTTTCTTTTGTCTTTGTTTTGGTTTAGAAAGTGTAATTCAGAAATTTTTTTTGTCTTTACTAAAGCCGTTTTCATGTAAATTTTTTTTGTTTATTGTTTTGTGTTTGTTTTGGGTTAGAAGGTGATAATGTAATTGTAGACACCCCATTTTTGACCGTCCTGAAGACTTGGACGTCACCGCTTGAACACCCGGTGATCATCCTTGTCTGTGTTTGTCTTGAGTTCCCGGAGGTCTCGGCTACGCGCCTTGCCTCAGGATCTCTTGACTTGACTGTTTTGTATCTGGTTTTGCACCAAACACTTATGTTTTGCCTTAGAGGGGTAGGGAATGGCTTGTGGGCCATCCCCACACATCACCGGCCATGGCTTGAGGCCACCGGCTGTGTTTTGTTGCCACCGGCCAAATGTTTGGCCGGCCGGCACTATAGATGGTCAACCGGCCATCTTTTTTGGTCAAATTGCATTTTTGGCCGGCCGACCACTGTGCATCTGCTTTTGCAGATATTTTATGCTAGCTGGCATACACTTTGTTCCCCGCCATACACGTGTATGGAGGGATCTCCCTCTTGGCTAGCTTGTCTTGTAAGCTTGCAAGATTGAACCTTCTATAAGAGGAGGCCTCTTCTCCCTCTTTCAAGTTAGACAAGATTTTCATAGAGAGCTCTGGTTTTAGCGTTTGAGTTGTGTATCTATCCTATATCTATATCTCTCTCTCTCTCTTGTATTTGTGTGTGTTTAGCCTTAGTATTGCACACAAACACCCACCATCACACCTTACCTTGATTGCTGAGGGGCCAGAGGTCTTTTCTTGAAGTTTTTAGACTGGTTTGAAGCCAAAGAAGCAGCTGGAGTGCTGTTCTTGAAAGAGGTCTTCAAGGGTAAGGACTTTACCTTTAAATACCCCATTTTTGCATAGCTTTTTTACCTATCTTGCAACTATTTTTAGGCTTTGCATATAACATATAAAATTTCTGTTTTTGAGTCCTTTAAATAGTTGTTTAAGAGTGTTTTGAGCTTTGAGGTTGTTTGACCCCTCTTAAGGCTTGTTTGGCCTTTGTTTTTGTGCTATTTTGGTGAGCTCCGGGACCATTGTGTTTGGGCCTCCTCACCACTGAAATCTTGAGGGATTTCAGTGGTGAGGATGGTGCCTTGAGGTCCCAAGAAGGAGAGGGCCACCCCCTCTCCTTGTTGTCCTTGAAAAGGGCTATTTTTGCCTCTTGAGGGAGCATCTAATTTAGGTTCATGTTGGCCATGCCTTAACTGATTTTTATGCTTATTATGTCATAATATAGCTCTGTTTTTTACTTGGTTTAGACACACCATGCTTAGCTTGCATACATGTCTTGTAATGCCATGATTTGCCTTAACATGTGCCTAGCATTTAGACTACCATGCTCATGTGTTTTGGCCTAGCTTTGTGAAGCTTTTATGCTTTTTTTAGTATGCTAAGGGACTGTTTTTGGTCATTTGAGTCATCCATGCTTTGCTTTGTATAGCTACCATGCAAACTCTCTTGTATGCCTTGAGCATTGACCCCTCTAGCATGCCATCCTTGCATCATTTCAGTGGTTTGGAACCACTTGTCATGTTATTTCAGTCCTTGTGGCATGCCTATATGCTTGCATTTGATACCCCTTTAATGCGTTAAGAGGTTGTTGTCATATGCTCCTTGTTTGGGCCCTTGTGCATGCTTCCATACTTAAGCCATTTAGATGCCATCTAGGTGGATTTTGAGGCTCATTTTAGCATGTCACATCTCTGTTTTCAGTCACTGAATTCATGCCATGTGTGGTTGCACTAAGTGTAGTTCAATGCTTCTTTGGTGAGCCTTAGGCTTTAGACCATTTGTTGTATGCTATGCTTGTCTTGTTTGCTTGGTTGGGCACCATCATTAACATGATTTTCAGAGCTTACATTGCATGCCATATGCCCATGTTGTTCCTCTTTTAAGTGTGCTTAAAAGTTGTCTCTATGTGCCTAAGTGTTGGACCTTGCATGCATGCCTATTTGTATGTGTTTTGGTTTCCATTCTTGAGCACGTTGGCCACTGTTTTAGGCTTGTTTGAGGGCAGCCTAAATTAGTTTAAGTCCACCCCCTTTGCATGTTGTTGCATGCTCACCTTGTGTGTTGTTGCATACTAGTGTGTTGTTGCATGATTGAATGAAGTCACATGCTTGCTTGCATGCTTGAACATCCACATTGTGTCTTGCATACTTGTAGGTTGCATTGCTTCATGCCTTACATGCTTCTTTACTTAGGTTGTGTGCCTAACCTACATTGCACATTGCATTGCCATGTTGCATACTAGCCTCCATACCTAGGATGCATTGCATTGGCATTCATGCTTCACCTCTTGAGTTGAGTATGATAGAGGTTGAGCCCCCTTTGTTTGATTATGTGCATTGCATTCCATATCGAAATGCATACTTGGTTTCTTGGGCCATCATGCATAGAAATGCGCGATTAGTGGTCCGAGAATCGAGAACCATATCCCTTTGAGTCATGAATATGATAAGGGGTGTGATTGGTGCATACATTGCTTAAAATGCATTGCCATGCTATGTTTTGCCCTCTGCCAAAACAGATTCTCGCAGAAGATTTGGCGGCCGCCATCTCGATAGCCGACCGGCCATCCATAAGTGGTCGATGGATTAATTTGTGGCCGGTGACCATTCTCCATGGCCGGTGACCAATTCCCTCAGCCGATGGTGTTCCACAGCATTCAGAGAAGTAACCCTGAGATTTGTGCAGTCTTCAGAGAAAGATAACAGTCAAAGTAGAGGCAACTTGTGCATGGCAGTGGCTTTCCAAGCGGAGCCGAGCGTGCATTGCATTGGGCCCTCTTCCCGAGGCTGTTTACTACTTTCATTAGATTAGTTAATTTGTTAATTAATTAATTGGTCTGTAATATTTAATTAGCTTGTAGCTTAATTAAATTGTATTATTCTTTCGGTCCCTCCGAGCGAGGGCAAATTTGTAATAAGTGTGGGTGCGTGTGTGCATGTCTTCCAACCCCCACTTCTTTCTCCCTTTTACTTACCTGCTTTTGATGGTTAGTATTAGGACATGTTTACTTTAGCATACCTTATGCTATGCATGCGTGCATCATTCATTAGTATTGCATGCACCGGGCTCGGCGCATCATGCTAACTGCATAGTATTTCAAATCTAACTTGAATACATGCTATCTGTGCATCCCACATGCCGTCCTAGGATTAGCCGAGCCTATTCTAGATTGCATTCTGTATGCGTTGCATTAGCCACTTAACATGGACTTGGATCATGCATTGATTGCTAACATGTTCTTGTCTTGGCTCGGAGTACATTGTAAGTATTTTATGCTTTAGCATCTCGCATGAGTGTGAATGTCAACATGACAGCATGCTTACCATGTGGCTAGTTGCTTATGTGATATAAACTGCCTGAATGCCTATGGGTGAAGGTTGGTTTGTTTGAGTTGGAACAACTCATTGAAATCCGTGTTTTAGCCTACTTGCGAGTAGCAAATTTCAGACATTTTCCAAACAAACGGATATGCAATGCTTCATTCCAAATTAGGCGATCTAATCTATACTTTTGTGTTGTGCGCATCACATAGTAATTCTAGCTAATTAACTGGAATAAGAATACATAACGTTTTCAAAATCGGATATCATGGTTAGTAGAGGCCGATCTTCGGATCGGGCGAGAGGGGGTGCTCATAGCTGACCTTCCCCAATCGTACCCAAGTTCCCGAGCCGAGGCAACTTTGGTGATGACGGACACGTGGCTTTTGGCACCAAGTCAGGGTTTCCTAAATTCCCCCATTAAAAAAAATATATTTAGGTGGCGACTCTGTATCTGGCAAAGCAGTCCATGTTTTGCACTTCTTTCAAAAATCTGTTTCTCAAAACGATTTGCTGGATTTGGACTCTTTGGTTCAGATTAAGAACCGTGACAAAACGAGTCCGAACTGTGGTAGCATAAGTCCCTCGGGGCGCGTCCATAGTAATTAATAATTTTTTTTTTGCTTTACTAAAGCCGTTTTCATGTAATTTTTTTTTCTTTTGTCTTTGTTTTGGGTTAGAAGGTGTTATTCTGAAAATTATTTTGGCTTTACTAAAGCCGTTTTCATTTAAATATATATATATATATATATTTATTCTTTTGTCTTTGTTTTGGGTTACAAGGTGAGAATGTAATTCAAAAAACCAGTTTAGTAAAACCGTTTTGTACCCATTTTCATTAAAAAAATAATTTTTTTTCTTTCGTCTTTGTTTTGGATTAGAAGGTGACATACATTCTCTACAGTCCGAAGCACGCCCACACACTGTGCAGTTCAACAAGCAATGAAGAAGGGTGAGACGTGAAGAGCATCGCAGAGTAGGCCAAGAAGACGAAGGCCACCGCGAGAGCTCCTAAAATAAATTTTGTCAACATTTTTATAATAAAACTTAATACATAATATACGAAGTCACTAATTTACTAAATACTCATACAGGCATGAAAACAACATAACTAAAGTTGCAAATGTAATAGTTTTCAGTTAAATAGGTAGTACAGACATAAGTCTCCCACAAAAATACATTCTGGACACCATGAACTGAACACAAATTACATACATCCTGGACACCCTGAACTGAACACACAATACATAAACATAATAGTTAGACAGAGAAACACCTAATTCATGACCTAATATTGCATATTAATAGCCGCAACATTTGATAGACACAATACATAAACATAAACATAAACATAACATAACAGTTATACTTAGTCTAACACAGACATTACATATTAATGCATGACCTAATATTGCCGAAGTGTAGACATTAACACCTAATTCGCGCTTAAATTAGCAGGTGGCTCAGAGCCTGAATAATCCGAAAGCTCAGCGTCAGAGACAAGTTCAGGATCCTCCATGATACCCTTGATAGCCACAACATTTGGTTCTGTTTTGTTCTTCTAGACATCCTTCTTAACTATGTATAGCTGCATATCGCGGGCTAACCTACAGCGCATTTGAGAAATCTCACGTTGTAGTCTTTCACATAGTCGATCAACATTATTAGGATCTTCCTTTTGGATCTCAACAGAACGTGCTTTTGGCACCTTAAGTTGATTTTCCCGACTTAAGGTTTCCAATTGCACCGCTCTATAAATAGTGCGGCCACTTGAAACGAAAGCAAATACGATAAACCATATCCTGTTTGATTGTCAGATGGTTCCATACATGAACCTCCTTGAACTGGATAATACTTGGGCATCAAAAAATGTCGCTTCCCAAACCTATCACGATAACCACAAGCATAATCTAAAACAGGTATTCCCACTCTCTCCCATGAATCGTCTTCAGCATCGCCACGGCCCCTTCCCCCTCCTCGTCATGAACTGTGACCCCTTTGCAAGTTCATACCACCTCTACGATTCCCACTCCCTCCCATGAATCGTGTAGCCATGATAATTTTTAAAAACAAATGAATGATAATTTCGTAGGGCGAAATGAGTTGTAAGGTTGTGTTTTCACCTTTAGTCGTTTATATAGTTGGTTATGAACGGCTTTAGAAAGATGCCTCTGCATGACAATCCTACATATATGAACAAGGTATGAGTTGTCACTAGACTGAAAAAATAGAGAAAAGCAAATACTGTGTACCAAGTCACGTGACTTGACAATCCATCTGCATATACGGACAAAATAAGGGCATGCTCAATGTAAGGTAAATCAGTGAATTCACTGTTGCCATGTGACTTTCTGAATTGAGAATCCCACATATATCAATAAGAGATGAGTTGTCACTGTAATAAAAAAATCGAGCAAAAAATCTAGAAAACCAAAGCATGTGCACCAAGTCACATGACTTCACAATCCATCTGCATATACGAACAAAATAAGGGCATGCTGACTGTAAGGTAAATCAATGAATTCACTATTGCCATGTGACTTTCTGAATTGAGAATCCCACATATATCAATAAGAGATTAGTTGTCCCTGTAATAAAAAAATCGAGCAAAAAATCTAGAAAACCAAAGCATGTGCACCAAGTCACATGACTTCACAATCCATCTGCATATACGGACAAAATAAGGGCATGCTGACTGTAAGGTAAATCAGTGAATTCACTGTTGCCATGTGACTTTCTGAATTGAGAATCCCACATATATCAATAAGAGATGAGTTGTCACTGTAATAAAAAAAATCGAGCAAAAAATCGAGAAAACCAAAGCCTGTGCACCAAGTCACATGACTTGACAATCCATCTGCATATACGGACAAAATAAGGGCATGCTCACTGTAAGGTAAATCAGTGAATTCACTGTTGCCATGTGACTTTCTGAATTGAGAATCCCACATATATCAATAAGAGATGAGTTGTCACTGTAATAAAAAAAAATCGAGCAAAAAATCGAGAAAACCAGAGCCTGTGCACCAAGTCACATGACTTCACAATCCATCTGCATATACTGACAAGTCTCTCCGCGATTTGACTACTCAATGTGTGAAAAAATGAAGCTTATGTAGGCAATGTTGTGTTTCACTTAGCTATGCATCATTCGTTGTTACAACCTACTATTTGTATTTCATTGAAAAGTATGACTATTTGAATTTTTGTTGTCATTTGGAATTATTTTAAAATCAACTTTTGAATATTCAATTTGTAATATTTTGGGAAACATTTACAATCTCAACTTTTGAAATCAACTTTAAAATAATGGTGGATCTTGTGAGTGAAACGTGGGTTAGGTAGGAGTACTTGGCTACCAATGTTTGTGAATATCCTGGTGCATTCAAATCAAGCTGGTAAAATCAGCATTCAAATCACGTAAACCGGTGCATTCAAATCATTCAGTCGTAAAAATGGTGTTACACAGTAATTTCGGAAGTGTTGTTCTCTTTGGGTATAAATCCGAAAAATAACAAATCAGCGTCATTAGAACTGGTTACAATTCTAGTTTCTATACTAAGAGAATCGTCAATTTCTTTAAAAAGGTGCGTAAAAACAACTGCTTGGGTATAATTAATTGTAAATAGTGATTCATCCCAACCAAATCAAGTAAAACCAATTGGGTTTTAAACTTAGTCCCCCAACTGGACCAACCACTTGGCTTTGAGCTTGTTTGTCCAGCTCCCGAAGTTTAGTTTTCTGTCAACCCCCCATTCCTTACCAGAGTCATCATTTGTACTGGACTTACAAGAATTAGAAGGTGACTCTTTCTTCTTTCCTGATAGAGATTGAAATTCTTTACGTAGAGGATCCCTATTTGACGAGGCCTAGTTAAGGGAAGCTTTTCACCGAGCTACCTGTTCTGTTTTATGTGTTATTGAAGGCGGTAGTTCGTTTGTCTGAACTTTATTAGTCCCCCAACTGGACCAACCACTTGGCTTTGAGCTTGTTTGTCCAGCCCCCGAAGTTTAGTTTTCTGTCAACCCCCCATTCCTTACCAGAGTCATCATTTTTACTAGACTTCCAGGAATTGGAATGCGACTCATTCTTCGTTCCTAATGGAGATTGAAATTCTTTACGTAGAGGATCCCTATTTCACGAGCCCCAGTTAAGGGAAGCTTTTCACCGACCTACCTGTTCTGTTTTATGTGTTATTGAAGGGGGTAGTTCGTTTCACCAAGTTTAGTTTTCTGTCAACCCCTCATTCGTTACCAGAGTCATCATTTTTACTGGACTTCCAGGAATTGGAAGGTGACTCTTTCTTCTTTCCTAATGGAGATTGAAATTCTTTGTAAATTGATCCCTATTTCACGAGCCCCAGTAAAGGGAAGCTTTTCACCGAGCTACCTGTTCTATTTTATGTGTTTTAAGTATTCACATAATTCAACATGCATTAATCCATTCATTAATCCAGAACATTCATTAACTCATTGCAATTCAATAAAGAAAGTCATGAACTAATAAATGTGTAGTTATAAATGTAGTTATTTCATAAACTTCAGGTTCATAAAACAAATACTTGAAATACATCCGTACGTTACATGAACAACAACATTGTCTTACACTCCAGTAACGAAGATACGACACAATATACATACAAACATATATGAAAGATAACGGTGTTTGATTTCTCATTCCTCATCTGACATGTAGTAGTCAAAGAGATATTTTTCATTGTTTAAGACATTATTGCGCTTAGTCACTGTCAAATCTCTGTTGCTTGCTTCTGCCATTTCGGTGGCTAGCTGAAGCATGAAATGTCGACACCTCCGCATCAACATTCTGTTGTTCTCCTTCTTAATTTTGCTAACTGCTTTTTCATAGTCACTCACATTTCGTCTAGCCATGGTCAATGAACGACGATGAGGTACCGGTGCCCCAAAGTTACGTAGATCATTAAACAATCCTTCTTGCCCCGTTACCCTGAACGCCCATTCTACTCGGATACCGGCATAATAATCCTTCGGACTCGAGTACTTTTCGCTCTTGTAGTCATAGGTAAATGGAGGTAGCAGCCACACTTTCGGATTTCTTTGCCGGCGTGAACTTCCTGCACCTCTTGAAGACATTGTTCATAAAATAAAAAAATTAATAATTATAGTAATTGTAGATATATTACTATTGTTATGACTTCAACAAACATCATACTGGGGTATTTATAGACATCATAGTGGGGGTTAACTAGAGATGATCTGGTGATGATAATGCATGCTAGGGCACTATGGAAGAAGTGATACACGTTTCATTATTATTTTATGTTATTCATTTCATGCAATTTTGAGTACCCGTGACTTTGTGTACCTGTGAACGTGATTGTCAGATAAAATCATAATTGTAGGCTAGAGGATCACAATGCAATCCCTTCATATCTGAGCAGTGAGTTGTCAAATAAAACAAAATGCAGTGAGTTGTCACATCGCCACATGAAACTATTTTTTCATGCTTACTTTTGTAATACAGTAAGTAGTCACTTGGAATTGACGATTTCAGTACACATAGGTGTTTTAAAAAAATTATAAATGAAATCATAAAATGAAACAACGGCTTTAATTTTCTTTGTTTTAAAGTAATATTGTTCATAAACAACTATGAAACAGAGTAGAAGTAAATATACAACCGTCCAACTCACTTCGATCTACAAAACTATCGTTGTTTTTTTCACCAAAATAATAAAATGGTCACCTAATATGTAAACACGATTGGAACTTTTCAGCCTATATTTTATCTTATTTTCACTTAATGAACTTCACAGTCATCCCATTTTCATTGTTATGCATTTTCTGTTTCTTTTCACAGTCGTATTAATGTGACTTAGATGAATTCTGAAATATGAGGAAAAAAACAAAACATGTAAGTTGCGTTGCACAAAGTCACATGCATCACGTAATGTGAGGAAAAAAGTCACAACGTATACAAGCATAGCAAAGTCAGAAAGTCACATGCATTACTGCATCACTGCATAAAGTGACATGCATCACGGCATCACTGCACAACGTCACATGCATCACTGTATCACTGCACAAAGTCAGATGCATCACTGTATCGCTGCACAAAGTCACATACCTACCTACTGTGCCCATGTGAATTATGCAATTCATACAAATTTTGAGAGGGTGTCAGAACAAAATAACAATAAATTAATAAATATTTCAATACACCTAAAAAGTAAAAAATTTGTGAAAAAATATTTCAACAAATTAATAAATACATAAAAGTAAAAAATATTGTAGAAAAAGTGGTTTGAACAATGGGTAGAAAAATATGGCCTACAAAAATATTGTAAAAAGACAAAAAATATACTTATTTAAATCATCCCAAACAACCTCTTAATTTTCAACTTCCCTTTGAAAGAAGGTAAAGTTAAATTTTATAATAGCCAGGTTGACACCATCTGCGTCACAACAGCCGATGCTACAGGCCTTTGATTCGTTCATGACTTGACAAAAGTGGAGTCCTGGCAGCCGAATGCATTGTATAAGGTCAGTGGCATGCATGTGATCGAACAGGAAATGCTCATAAATTGGTTGAGACAAAATATTATAATCAATTAAAATATTTTAGTACTTGAAAGTGTAAGTATATTTCAATGCAATATTGTAGTCAAAATTGAGGCTGTGTTCAGTTATATTTATCAAATACATTTTTACCCAATTTTACGGGTGTGGTGTTTGTTTTGGATTTTTAAATTATAATTTCACATTTATTTTTTAAAAAAAATTTCAGGCAGAGAAATTTGACTAATTCAGACGTTTAGTCAGTTGATCAGCTTGCTTGTTTTCATTTTTCAGAAAAGATTTTTCAGAAAATTCTACTTTTTTAATTTTCGTGTTTTTTTTTATTGTTTTTACTGAATTTTTTTAATATTTTAAGCAATTTTTTTACTTTTTAGACACACCTAACATAAATACCCTTAAAAAGTAAAAAAATTGTAAACAAAATCTTTTAAAAATTCACTAAATACCAAAAATATTAAAAAAAATACAAGCATTCAGTACATTTTTTATATTTTTTATGTATTTATTAATTTTTTGAAATATTTTTTCACAAATTTTTTACTTTTTGTTTTGAAATAACAATAAATTATGCAATTCATAAAAGTCGAAGTGACAACTCCTATCAAGTTGATGCATAGTTGTTCAGGTCATCAAAGTTGACGTGACAACTCTGATGCATAATTGTCATAGTTGTTTACAATAATTTCATACATACAGCTACCATTTGTATATATGGTATAAATATCGCATCATACCACAACAAAAGTTTTATAGCTATTTCGAGTGATATCATCATGAGATATACGGTGGTTGATCTATATTCAGCAATGGGTCGCTATTGGGTTGCAGATGGAGATGAATTTGAATACCCATTAAATCCAAAATTGCGTTACTCACGTGCCACCGTCAATACCATGAAAGCTGAGTGGGAATTTCGCATAACTCGAGCAAACGTTCTCATTGAGTTATGTCGTGAAGTTAATATTAAATTTCCTCGCCGGTTAGCCATGCGTATGCCAACTGACACTCCACAGTTGTTGCAAAGGGCATTGCATCGTATCCGCGACGAAGTTAATCGCATGAACCAACGTTTGCAAAGGTCCTCACTAATGAAGACCGCAAATGAGTGTGCTGAAGATGGGTTAATAGATGATGCACACCAGTACTTCGCCTGGAGCATGGATGTTATGTATGAATCTGATATTGAGATGTCAGATGATGATGATAATGAATGAAATTGTTTGGATGAATGACCAAACCATTTATGTTGTAATGGATTTGTAATGCTTATCCACGACTTATCAATGCAGGAAGATATTTCAATTGTTTTTAGGCCTAAATAAACATATTTTTTAGGCCTGAACAAACATATTTTTTATTTTATGTTTTTATGGGTTGTTTAAACATTTTGTTCAAACCAAACACATTTGTAATTTATGTTTTTCTAAAAATAAACAAAAATCAGGTTTTAATTTTTTTGTAAACATAAACCAAAAACGTAAACGTTACCAAACGCTACCTTATTTATTTGTATTTTAGGGTTTAGGATTTATAGTTTAATTATTAAAATTTATTTGAACTTCAATTTTATAAATTGATGTCTCAATTTGTTCGATAATTTTTTTGGTTTATAAATGGTTGTCTCAATTTGTAAAATTGAGGAAAAAACGTAAATTACTATAAATAATGCAGAGACTACGGAGAATGAGAGAGAGGTAGAGATGTGAAAGAGATTTGTGTGATTCATCAAAATAAGTAAGAATAAAAAATTGTGAAATTATAATTGCGAATAAATAAGTATGACACATTTACATCAGCTGTACAAGTTTGATTTACAAAAACTATAACAATTACTACAAAAAAAAAAAAAACTATACAGTCCATATCACAACCGCTACTACCCTAACTCGCCTCACCCCACAACCCCGATCAGGACCTCCTCCTCGCCTCTCATGTAGACTCTCTGAATATCTAGCACTCCCTCCCCTGCATGTGGCCCTCCACTGATTGCCTGGGGAGCCTGTGAGTGTGACCCCCTTCTCGTGATCTGTGCCCTCGATCCTCTCTGCTCAAGATTGATATCTTTGTGAGCTGTGAAACTCCCTCATCTGGTGCAATTGTATCACGATTTGCATTGGACCGACTCGACCTCTGCCTTCGCACTCGACTCGCCGCGACGTCCCCCACAACCATAACCTCGGCCTCTCCCTCGCGCTCTAGGGGGGCTCAATATGGGTCTCATCGTCAACGTGGGAGATGCCAGTGAGAACTGCATCATGTGTACTCATGGGCGCGGTCGAAGTAGTCCCCAAAGAAGCAGGTGGTAACTGGGTGGGTGGGGTAACAACATCATGCATGAACCGGGGCGGTGTCCAATCAGGGTCAGCATGCTGGGTAGGATGTACGTGTGGGGAATCTGGAGAAATGTATGGGGTATCATGCGGTGGGGTGACTGAAGTCCAAGGACTTGCTGTGGCTGGTGCTGAAGTGGGAGGCACTAACGTGGACGGGACTGATGTGTCTGGAATAGCTGCTGCACTGTGTACACCGTAGTTCCCAAAATGCAGACAATCTACCCGATGGGCATGCTGGATCCCCTCGTACAATAACTCTCGGATCTCTGCAAGGGCCTACAGACCAAGCTGTCCATCACGTCTGAAAAGGGCATCCTCAGCCAAGTGATATGACCTCCTAACTCGAACCACCTGAACAAAAAATCAGATATATTAGCCTATAGTTGACTGAAAGTAAATCAATTATGATATTAACAATTATCTGACACATACTATGATACTCACCAATGCCTCGAGAGAAGGCCCAACTCCCTGATATCCGGCCTCAGACAGGTGGCTTGGATTACCGACTAGTAGGTATGTATGTCGTCGATACCACAACATGTAAGGGTCGGGAGAGGGAAGGACCCCATCGCTCCAGTCAGCCTGTACAATACTGTCGCGACGGGCATCCCACAGCAGTATGTATCGCATATGATGCACACTCCAGTCAGTGCCGGCTCGACCACGTCTATCAGTCGCATGCAACCGCCACTCGGTGTCACACCGATCTGGCACGGACTGGACCCGACCAAACTGTCAGAGGACACGATCAGGGAGATGCCACTCAACCACGTCAAAACAAATGAGTGGCACTCTCGCCATCCATATCTCCTCACCTAGTCGGCAATAGTCTTGAAGCGTACTAGGGACCCCAACATAAGGTTGCAAGATAAACTACAATAACGACAAGTCTATTAAAAATCGCTCATGAACATATACACTCTATATGACAATTAAAATTTAGGTATTTAAATTTCATACCTCGTCCTCTATCATTCTGTCAAGCTGGTCTCTATACACGACGACTACGTGGGTCGATATGACCTCGTGGCCCATGTCAACCCTCCACCGGCTACCTCTAGGTCTGGCTGGCAACTGCATGTCTCCCTGGCCGATGGGAACCTCACCAGGAGCAACCAATTGCCGCCTAGACAGGCAATGCGAATCAATCTCTCCCACGCCCAAATCTGCAATAGTTTGAACGCAATTACAATACTGATATATGCCATACAATATGAATTGACATGTAATAAAATTCTTACTAACCTGTAGCAAGACAAGGGGTCCTCCGATCTGATTCGCACCCACCTGAGCTGCTCGACATAGCATCCTATACAAGCATGCCAAAGCCGCGGCGCCCCAGCTGTACTGGCCGATCACGTCAATGTCTCTCAACAGTGGCAAGTACATCAGCTTGAGCAGGTTCTGTGACTTATCAGGGAAAAGTACCCCCCCAATAAGCCACAGAATATATGCTCGGGCATGCTACTGTACTAACTCATCTGGAGCATGATCTGGAAGATGGCCCTAAAACTGCTCGGACAGCCACCTCACCCTCACTCTACCTGCTTGTAAGTCTACAGGTGTAGGTGCTACTCCCAATAGCTCAGTACATAGGGCTATCCACTGGTCCCTTGTCAATGGTGGGTCAGTCCAAGAATCGCCGCCCATCAATCCAGAGACCGTATAGATGACATCGCCTGCAATGTGACGGTGGTCTCACCGGTCGGGAAATGAAATGTATGAGTCTCTGTGCGCCACCTCTCAACGAGAGCAGTGATGAGTGGGTGGTCCAGTCTGATATGGCCTATACGATAGACACCATAGAATCCCACGCGCAGTAGACACTGCAAGACTCTATGGTCCAATGGACGCTCCCACAGGCCGGAATCTCCCCGCCGGCATGTCACCACGGTGCGTGCCTAGTCCTGCATAACAGAATGAGTAGTTTAAATTATAATATTATCACGTAATATAAAACAAAATGCAGGGTATTTTCATTGTAAGCGTAAAGTCCAACAAACGTTATTGCATATCGGGTCCTCCCATATACTGTCAGCCCGTTGTGGATGACTAAAAAGTGGGACCTCATCAGGTAGATGTGCCATGAAGCCTGTACAGTTGAAAAAAAAAATACATTTTAAAAAACTATATTGGTAAGCATGTAATTTAACTATAACAATTAAACTCAAATTATTCCGTACATGACGACTTGAAAAACAAATGTGGTCGATTATTTTAAAAGTATCAATTTGTGTGCCATTAACATAGAAGCAATTAACTAAAATCTAAATTTATCAATTTATGTGCCATTAAATATGATAAGCAATTCAACAGAACCTATCGTTATCTATGCTATAACTAATATAGAAATCTTTTACAAAATCATTTTAGGATCTCAGTTACATAAGCTTAATAATAACCAGTAACATGTGGATAGTTTTCGTACATAAATATTTGCGAAAAAATGGAATGAGAATTTTTTTTCCAATAAGAGGTTGCTAATTACATTTATGGCATATTTGACAAAACTTCATTATTGATTTTGTAATGGCAAAAGTTCCAATAAAGTATAAAATTTGTAAATTACGTAGATCTGATTCATAAATTGTTAATGTAAAAAATGCTTGCAGCAGTCGAAATATTAAAATCTTAAAATGGTAGAAGAACTATGTGATTTTCACTAAAATTTTGTAATAGACATTTTCAATCAAGTAGAGAATAAAAAACAAATAATGAATTGTTTATTTGTTTTCAAAATCATCAATCATTAGATTTTTGTTTTGTTTTTTTTCAAAAAAAAAAACAAAATAATATACATTTTTCAAATCAAGTATAGACATTTTGTAATAGATGTTTTCAATCAAGTAGACATTTTCAATCAAGCATAGTTAAATGTTTTTGCATTGTCATTTAGTTTAATTTATTTGTTTAGTATGTTAGTTGTAAATTTTGTCAAGGAAATCAAACAATTATAATATATAAAGAATTAAAAAATAGAAATGATCTATTACAAATAAAAAATTATCTATTTAAATGTACGACCCCGTTTACAAATAATGAATTACAAAATAAAGAATAAAATGATCTATTACAAATAAAAAATTAAAAAATGATCTATTACAATATGTAAGTATTACATAGTCTTCATCGACCAAGTCGCGCCGGACATGTTCGCCTATCATGACCTGTCTGCTGGCACTCACTGCAACGAGCGGTCAAACGCCTATCTGATATATCCATCTCATTCGGAATACGAGACATAGATGCACGACCCTGTTTTACTTCTCGCAGACGAAGTACATTAGGCATTAAGGTCCACTGCGGATCATCCCAATAATCTTGATGCGGTATTAGATTGAATTTAGTTTCCCAAACCCTCATGTATACAGGAAGCCTATATACTAGATCAACATACTCGAATGGATTGTCACCGCATTCAGACATTACAGCGAACATATGGGAACATGGATAGTGTCGTATCTCATATTTCCCACAACTGCACATGGGTGGATTCATCCGTACAATTTGTGTATTGCGACCTCGTCCATGGCGAAAAGATGTTTGCACCTCAAATACGCGGCGTGGCTTAGCAGAAAATTGTAATAGAAACTAATCAAGTTCATATTTTTAGGTGTACTTAACTTCACAACATAATAATAACAATTTTGTTTATATTACAAACTAACCTGTCATACGATATCAACTTGAAAGTATTTGCCCTTGCGATGCCATCCTCAATAGTTTTTTGCATCTCTCTAGGGTATTGGAACTCATTTCGTACATTTATTTCATCTTGGGCTCCCATCTCGTCAAAATATTTTACGAGCCGCCGAAATGTAAATTCAACCATAGCTGAGATAGGTAAGTTCCTTGCACCTTTCAAGACGCTATTGAAGCACTCTGCATCATTGCTGGTCAATACCCCCCACCGATATCCACCGTCATACGAAAGGGCCCACTCCACTAGATTCATCTTGTGAACCCAATTGATGGCTTCTTGGTCAATAGCCTGTATTTGTTGTAAGTAACCATTACACTTTCATCGTTGATGAGCACTCCCTGCTTTCCATAGAAGTTGTTTCAGCTCCTTATTTTCGAACTTAGTGTTAAAGTTACTACAAACATGTCGAAGGCAGTGCCGATGATATCCAACAAATTGGAGCGAGGGATTAAGCCAATGCCGCCTCACAGCAGCTAAAATACTCTCAGCTCGATCAGATATCAAAGTCACTCCCTGTCGGTCCATGACAATATGTGCCTTGATATTTGAAATGAAGAACGACCAAGACTCCAAACTCTCCCTGTCGACAACAGTGAATGCAAGCGGTAATACTTTGCCATTGGCAGTGACAATCGTTGCTACAAGCAACACACCAGTGTATTTCCCGTATAAGAATGTACCATCTATGGTTATAACAAGCCTACAATGCCTGAATCCATCGATGACGGGTTTGAAAGACCAGAAAACAAAGTGGAAGACGGGCATAATGGTTGTACTTCCGGTATATCTATGCTTCCATTGCACGATGGTGCCAGGATTAGATGTTTGTAATGCATGCATGAATTTAGGCAACATCCTATATGATTCATCCCAATCCCCAAATACCATTCTAATTGCCTTTGCTCTTGCATGCCACGCCTTCTTGTATGATATACTATAGTTCATGGTCTTTTTGATATCTTCGATGACATTCTTAATGGGCATATCAGGTTCATTCTGCATACAACAATACCTATGAGTCAGGTTATTTTGGTGTGAACACTTTAAACAAACAAATATGTATATAAATGTAAACATTTATTTTGTATACTCACTGCAACTTGTCCCAAAAGATGAGAAGCAATGTAACTGGAGCTAATATTAGTGTGGTCCCTGTTCATTCGTGGGTATAAACAATGGTGAGGACCCCTATACTGCTTTATTTTGAAAAGACCATGTATCCTACTAAGAGATGCACGCAACCACCATTTGCAATCGTGCTTGCAAGCACACACCCAAATGTCTCGCTTGGAGGTTACGACTTTATACTCTCGATTATTTATTGCATGGTACAATTTCACAGCATGTACGAGTTGCTTCTTATCAACGAAAACCATCCCTTTGTCCAACTCTGGATTTTCAGCATTCCAGATTCGGTTACGGGGAATGACATCGCGGTTACTAATGTGAAAATCACCACCCATGTGAATGTTTTCATAAAAAGGGATTTTAGGTCTAGGTGGAATGGGGGCATTCTGAATATCAACGGGAGCGTCAGCATCATCTTCTTCTTCATAATCATCATCTGATCCGCCCAATAAATTTTCTTCATCACACATTTCATTCTCATCATTGTCTAGGTCGACATGTCAGACATATGTCATCACAAGAACCGCATGAAATTAACTGCTTTACCATATTACCAGCAACTTCAACTAGAGTGGTATGATGGCTGTAAGTGGGCACATCTTCGGTGTTATTGTGAAATTCAGTCTCATATCCACCACGTGAACTTGATTCTCCACCATGGCCATGAAATGTCTGTTGTGTGTAGGCCGCTGCATAACATCAATCCCATGTGTCAGCAATGTAGTGAACGAATGAGAATCCATCTGTGTCATATTCGGAAGATTGTGTACAACCTCTTTCTCAATGTACACTTCCAAACAATTTGGTGGTTGGAAACTTCCACCGATACTTAATACAGTGTTCAACGCCTCATCGTCATTGATTGGTAATATTTTGTATTTGCTGGTTGCTTGCCACTGGCGATAAGGATATCTACATTTGAAGATTAATCGGACTGTTTCCCCATAACTTGCCACCTTGGACATAAACATCTCCTCCAAATTGCTAAGTGTGGTGCCAAGTTGCACCCCATATATCCCTTTCGGCTCAGCATCATATGACACACCTTCATTGGGATCCCAAATTATGTTTCCCCCCCAGTGGAAGATAATTGGAATAGTTGCCATATACTTGCTTCAATAAAACAATAAATATTAAAATATCAACAATATACATATATCGAATTCTACTTGTAAAATAATTATATGAACTTTAAATCATTTAATTCGAATTACTTGTCTATAGAACTCCTGTGTTCTACTTTTTCCATTATTTATTACGATTAACACTTCATTCTATTGCACACGGTAAATGTAAAATTTTCTTTTTTCATGTTTCTTCTTCTTTGTTTTGATAACATTTCAGTGTTGATTTGATTTTTGTAAATTAACTTACTTTTATTTTGATATTCGTTATTTGAATTTGTTTAGGCGGACAGTTGATGAAAGGAAGTTGTGGGAGTGAAGAGACAATTTAAATTTTCCTATAAGTCACATTTATATCATAAGTGACATTTTCCTATAAAAATCAACCCTCCCATTTTTTGTCAATTTATATTTTCCAGGGTTGAAGGAACTGTAGAGGTGAAACATTACTTCAATTTATATTTTGTCAACTGTATATTTGTGTCTCAATTTGTTTATTTAGTGTTTATTTTCTCATTTTTTCTCACTTATTTTCATTCGTATAAAACAACAGCTGAGATTTCATCTCTACGTGGAGTTTTTATTTACTTCCTATGTGAAGACTCTTATTTTTTCTGCGTGAAGGTTCTTTGTTGTCATTGCTCTCTTGTCGTAATTAAAAAAAAAAAACATCAGAACAACTATACTTCTTGTCTTAATTCTTTGTTGTCATTGGTTTTTTTTTTTTTTTCTCATTCTTTTTAAGGTTGGATATGTTTTGTTCATATGATCCTTTTTGGAATTCATACACATGTATACATGTCCTATACAAAAATGTTTATTGAATTAGTGGCGAAAAATAAATTTTGAATCACATAGCAGCAATAACTTCAGATTTTGAATAAGTCTAAGAATACAAAAATGGTTATAGAACTGTACAGAAAATGTATAAAGATGGAAAAAAAATTTAAAAATAGTAACAAACTCTATAAAATTTTATGCGTATATATGTATTTTTATTTAATTTGATGATCAATTTTGTTTGTTTATAACAAAACTACAAGATTTTTAGCTAGTGACCCATTTTGATTTACAAGATCTATAAAGGGACAATTCCAAAGATTACAGTCATGGCAAAGTTTAGAGGAAGATCAGATATATGCATGCGTATTATTAAGTATTTAAAGAGGTGTGTTTGGTTTGTGTTTCTAGAGTGTTTTTTAGATAAAAAGTATGCGGTCTTATTTGGTTTGCCTTCTTTCATAAATGGTTGTGGAAATTTGTTTTGGGGAGAGAGTTTTACAAAAAGTGATTGATTTGATGTGTATGACAGAGAAAGTTATTTTGGAAAGTAGGTAACCAAACAAAATTTTGAGATTTTATTTGGAAAAATTTGTTTGGTTTGATTACTCTTGAAAATTTATTTGTAGAGAAATTTTCCCAACATTTTATATGAAAAACAAACCAAAGAAGCCCATTATTTCTATAATTTGAATCCATAACACTCGAATTATAATAAATTAATTTTATCTTATATTATTATCAGCATAATAAAACAACCTTACCATTGCGGGAAGGGCCTCCCTCCCTCAATATGATCAATTTTTAAAAGGAATTCACTGAAAATAAATAAATAAATAAATAATAATAATGACTCTACACAAACGTTAATTTAGGCAATGATTTAATTGTACGCATGTAAGCGGGACCAATTTTAAAAACACTTATTTTGTTTTCTTTTCATAAATCTTGATCTATTTTTTATTATTTTGATAAGGTAGACAGATATATCACACATTTAAAAAACACTTCATTCTGTCAAGTATTTTTCTTATTCAGTGAGACTGGACAAAATTGGACAAATCATACAAACATCTTAAATCATAGTGTAAGTTTTGTAGATAATTAAATATTTGTTCCATTGAGTTGAAAGAACTCGATTGATTTGGACAATATAAAATAGAGGTTTCAAACATTGTTATTGATTTTTTAAAACTGGTGATCCAATTCTTCAGATTTATGAACAATTACAGATAAGTTAATTTGATTTGCTCAAACTTGTGCCATTAGGGACCTTAATGACAAAGTTATTTCCTATGTGGACTAGTAACCCTCGTCCACTTTTTAGAGGTCATAGAGGCTTTGTTATGAAATTAAAACAAAAAACTCATTTTGGCTCGTTTTAAAAAGTAAGAAAAAAATTTAATTTATTTACTCTTTTTTTTTTCTTAAACATATAAAAACAAAAAAATAATTACAGAGATAATTTATAATGGCCAAAAATTAGAGAGAAAATTTAAGTTGGTGGTTAAATCTATGTAGTAAATTTTGGATAGTTATCCATGTGAATCTATCGGGCCATCCGTACCAATTATTTGGTATTATGAAACACAGGCTTACCCATCAAAGTGCCATTTTTTTTTTGTCCTTCTTATCTACGAAATTGCTATGGACTATTAACTAGAATATTTTAAGACTCTTTTCATGCATATAGTATAACTAGTGTAATAATGACTTCTAATTATATAAATCAAAATAAAAATTATTAAAACATAATGTTCAGATTTTCCTTTTCAATGGTGGTGGACAGTCACTAAGCGGAAGTGGCGATAAGTCACTTCATTCAATACCCATTTCAAAAACTTTTTCAAATTTTCTTCAGTTTTGTGAGGAAATTTTAATTTCTACTATAATGCTATTATATGTATTACAAATTCAGCTCATTAAATTTTTTAAAATTTCTATGACAAGATTATAAAATTAAATGTTAGTATTTTATGATGAAATGTCTTCAAATTATTCTAATATCAAAGTTAATATTTTTTATAAAAATTATTAATTTTATTGAATGTATATTAAAAATAATACATGATATAGCGGTTTGGTTTGATTTTTTAAATTATTTTTTGATTTTCTTGAATAAATATAAATAAATTTGACAAAAATAAATTGTTTGGTTTGCTTTTCCAAATGGTTGTGGAAGAATGTGGCACCTCCCAAAATTAAATTTTTTTGGTTGGTTAGCTTGGAGGGGCAGAGTGCAATCCGATCTTACATATAATTTACAAGTGATTATGTGCTTATATGCAGACACCTGCAATAAGCTACTATCTAAAGTATGGATTTAGATAGTTAACAACTAAGTGGAAACCTTTAGCGAAACCGAAATGAAAATAAATCCTAAGAATTTTTAATCATATTCTGGGTGCCTCACCCCAAACACAGTGAAATAAACCAAACGAAACTAAACCAAAATATTTTTTTTTGAATAAAATAGAGTCAAAATTAAATATTTTGAGAGAACATGATCTTTTCATTTATTATTTTGAAGTCAATAAAAATATTTTTTTTGAATAAAATAGAGTCAAAATTAAATATTTTGAGAGAACATGATCTTTTCATTTATTATTTTGAAGTCAATAAAAATATTTTTTTTGAATAAAATAAAGTCAAAATTAAATTTTTGAGAGAACATAATATGAATTTCAATGAGGAAAAATTCCAATTCATGAGTAACATAATATGAATTATCGGTTTATGAGTAACATAACTAAGAGTTTGTTTGATATTTTTTTAATGAGGAAAAATTATTAGGTACTCTTGGAAAGTCATGCGTTTATGTTTTTCACTAATCATCCATTGCCTTTAAATAAAAATTGATTTACTGACCTCTTAATTTATAAATAATATGACTAAAAACTTGTTTGATGTTATTTTTTTAATGATTTTTTTGACTATTTTATAAGTTAAAAAGGTTAATATGAAATTGGGTTGCTTTTTAATTTTTTTTTTAACAGGTGATAAACATAATTTTTTTAATCAATTTTTATTTTTTAAAAAGCTATTTTCACAAAATAAGGTAATGTTTTTTGGGTGAATACAAAATAAGGTAATATTCCTTACAGTGTAACCATAATATCTATACAAGTGATTAGACTTACAGATTTTCGTAGGTCAGTATTATTTGGGTGAGTGGCAAATCAAAAATGAAATTTACCTACTTAGTTCTAGATTATGCCAACCAATTGATGTAGAAACTAAATAAAAAATTGAATATACAACCATAAAGTCAACAATTCATGCTATGTATATTGGTAATTATGTGTAACAAATAAAGAATACTCTAACTGCATATTTGATTAAAGCAAATTGACTTTAACACATCAACTTCATATATAACATATACAAAATGAAAAACATTATACAAATTGATAAATTTTATAAATTATTCTTAATAATTGATATATCATGTACTAATAAAATTTTTAAAATTAAAGCATGAATTATTTTAATGATGTAATAGGTGTTATACTAGTAGTTAATTTTTTTTATAATAAAAATTTATTAATATATATAACATTATCAATTTAAAATAGGGATAATTGGTGAAAAGTCCACACTCATGGGGCCATATGTTATTTGGTTCATGAAAAATTCCAAATTCCAATTCAAACAAACTCTTAGTTATGTTACTCATAAATATCTCAATTCATGAAATTCATAATATGAATTTCAATTCTCAATTCTCAATTATATGAATTTCATAATATGACATTAACAATTATCAATTATATGAATTTCAATTTTTTAATTTTATTCTTAATTTAAAAAATTTACTTTTAAAACCCTAATTTCCTTTTAATTCCTCTTAACAAGCAAAAAATAAAATTTCCAATTCAACAAATATAGGTTGATTTATTCACAATTCAAAATTCTAAACCCTAATTTCAAAAAATATAGACATTTTGATTCACAAGCATAATTTCAAAATTCCAATTTCTGATTTCAAATTTCAAAATATAGACATTTCATAATTCCAATTCAACAAACATAGGTTAGTTTATTCACAAGCATAATTTCTGATTTCTGATTCAGAAGCAAAATTCCAAACCCTAATTCCAAACCTTGATTTCTGATTTCAAAAAATTCCAAACCCTAATTTCTGATTTCAAAAAATTCCAAACCCTAATTTTTGAAACCACAATCATAATTTCTGATTTCACAATTCAAAACCCTAACATTTTATGATTTCATAATTTCATAACCACACTGATAAAACCCTAACACATTACAACCCTAACACATTTAATAATTGACATTTAAAACCCTAACATTCACATTTTCACAAACACACATTCACATTTTCAACCACACATTCACATTTTTACAAACACAATAAATAAATACATAAAATTCAAATGATACAGACAGAGCTAGATGCCATACCACGCAGAGAGAGAGAGAGAGAGAGAGAGCAGAGACAGAGAGTGAGAGCAGAGAGAGAGTCTGAGAACAGAGGGAGAGCGAGAGCGACAGTGAGAGTTGAGCAGAGCGAGATCGAGAGCGAGAGAGTCTGAGAGCAGAGGGAGATCGAGAGCGAGAGCTAGAGAGTCTGAGAGCAGAGTCGAAAAATCCAAAGTGAAAAAAACGTGATTGCAAATGAGGGGGCTTGGGTGTTTTATATAAGTTTTAAAAGCGTGGTTTCAATCCGCGCTTTCATTTATCAACAGTGAAAGCGTTTTTCCAAATAGCGTTTTCTAAAGAAATAATAATACACAGTGAAAGCGCTATTTCAATTAGCGTTTGCTTCACAAAACCAATGCAGGGTGAACGCGCTATTTAGAATAGCGTTTTCTTCAGAAAAAAAATTTATGTGGAAAGCATGATTTGCAACCACGCTTTCTTAATTAAAAGAGCAATTTGAAATAGCATTTTCACTATTCATCACATTTTGGGCTCCAAACAGTGAAAGCGCGATTTGTAATAGCGCTTTAGCCTAGTTTGGGAATTCCGTCCAAACTAGGCCTAGTTTGGGAATTAAGATGCAAAATAGGCTTAATATGGGAAAAGCCTCGCTTTTGTTTTCCGTCTCTGTAGTCTCTCTACCTGTAACCAAACTTTCAGCCCCCGAATAAATATTGTCCTTATTTGGATGGTTAATTTGATGACCGGGAAAAATTCAAATGATTATTGATGATATGTGATATTTTATTTTATTAATTATTTTAATTTATTTCGTCTTTTACTGAGTTATTTCAGTTCAATTCTCTTTTCAAACACCTTTAATATAAAGAATAATGATAATGAAATTATTTAGCGAAAAATTATTCTTTTAAAAAATATTTTTTTCTATTTGTATCTTATTGCTGCTAGATCATCAGACTACTACTGGAAAATGGTTGGAAAAGTCGCCATAAAGTTGCTGACACTGTAACAACCCACATTCATGTCTTAGTCATGCTTGCATGCATTTATATGTTTTGCCATGTTAAGTTGCATTGTCAATCTTGCCTTGTTTTGCTTAAGTGTGTTGCATGCTTTGTTCCTTCCTTGCTGACCCCAAGCCTAGGTCATGTTAAGCCTAAGTCATGCCAAGCCTAGGTTATTCCAAGCCAAGGTCACCTTAAACTTAGAACTATCTCGGAACCATTTTGGTTGACCTCCACTTTCGCTTTGACATATTGGTCGAGATGTCATTATCTAGGCCGAGGTGTTCATCATCAAGGCCGAGATGTGTATCATCTAGGCCGACATGTTAACCTTGAACCCAAGTGATCTTGTTCTTGGATTGGTACGACCTAGACCGAGGTGTGGCATGTAACGCCCTCAAAATAAACCCACAATATACATCATTAACAGGCATTAATAAAATAAAATAAATCATCAAATTATCCATCATAGTAGTTTTATTGAAAGACATCACATGTAACATCAAAAGTCAATGCCCTAAGGGCTTACATCTTTCCAAGCCAACACTTGGACACAAAAGAATGAGTACTAACTCAATTACAAATTAAGCCCTTGGCTTGAATGTTTACATGTAATCTCAAACAAAAACAACTAACTAAAGACAATTCTTCAAAGTCTAAATCCTTCCAAGCTAAGTCCTTGGAGGTAGTATATCGCCTGGACCTGAAAATGATGTTCTCAGATAGGGTGAGCCACACCAAAGAGAAATATACTAAACCAAATATAAGCATTGAATAAAGCAATAGCATTCAACAGATGGTTAACACAACTATTCATTTCACCAACATACAGTTTCATGACCTTAATGTCTATGACACGTTTCACTTTCCATTATTTATTCAACTTTCCATTTATATCAATATGGCTCAAAACCTGGCCAAACCGTAACAGTGAACTATATATCACATTAACGTTTCTTCCAATATCAACAAAATAAATGAGACAAAGGCTCATATCGAAACACTTCCATACTTCCCGATTGATACACATTTTAGTGCTGTATCAACAACATGTAAAAACACTTCAAATCAATAAGCACACATATAGTGATGCTAATGGAGTCCATCCCCTATCTCCTCCTAAACAAAATCCGGTTTAGAGGTCCATCCCCTATCTTCTCCTAAACCGTGGAGTACATCCCCTATCTCCTCCCAAACAAAATGCATATGCAACACACAATCAGTACACGTATTTTCTGTATTAATTCAATAGTCAAAATCAATGACTTAACCAATGTGATTAGTTTCAGTTTTCCCTAATCCACATGCAATGTCTACAACAATCACGACTATCCTCCACCGAGCCCAAAACAGTTATTTCTAAACATGAAATAATTGTATCAACAAATGTAAATTTAACATTTTCATAGGTGAGTAATTAAACTAACCAGCTACACCATTAAATCACTAAATTCCCCAATTCCTTGAATTAAACTCAATTCCACATTTTTCCCTAAATTAATTATGCAAATTAATTTATTTCAACCACTAAGGTTTTTCCCAAAATTACCAAACAACTCCCAACATATCAAAATACTAAAACTTAGGACAAAACCTATAATATGGAGTAGGAAATCCCTACCTCGAAGTAAATAACCCGAATGGAGAAGTTGGAGATGACGACCCAAAATCCAAAGTGCCCAAACCGCCAAACTCTCAGATTAAAACGAAGCTCTCGACTCACTCTATCTTTTTAATAAAGAACCTAGGGTAGAAACACCCTAAAAAGAGATGATACCTAAGACAACAAGTGAGTGGAGGGAGAGAAAAGTCGCACCTAGGGTTCTGGAATCAGAAAAAGGGTGAAAAAGTGTTTTAAAAACCGCTGCTGCCTATTTAAACCCGACAGGCTCGCTCGAGCGAAGGATTGGTCGCTCGAGCGACCAGACACAAGAATGACTCGCTCGAGCGAAGAAAGTCTCGCCGAGTTAAGAATGCAATGCTCGTGTTCAAGAACTCAAGCACGCCGAGCAACATATAATGCTCGCCGAAATAAGAAGAGCTCGCTGAGCCAACAAACACGCCTCTCGTGTCTATACTAGACGCAATCTCACGCCGGCGAAAATACCTGCTCGAGCCACGGACACAAATACTACTCGCCGAGCGACAAAACCTCGCCGAGCACGGGACCAAAAAAAGCTCGCTCGGCGACCAACTACTCGCTCGAGCGAAGGTCCGAAATTCTGGACAGGAACACCTGGTTTCCAAACCCAACCCACTCAGAATAAACCCGCCAAAGACATCCTATAACTCAAGAATAAGGAATTTAAAGGACAAAGAACCACAATAATATAACAACGGGATCTACAGAATATAAGTCCAGATACAACAACCGAAAGGAAAAAGACCGGGGTCACTATAACCTCCCCCCCTTAAAGAATTTCGTCCCCGAAATTAAGCATAAGTTTTCGAAAACAGGTTTTTCTCAAATTCCAACAATATGACAATTCAATAATAAACAACTTGACCCAATACCGATCATTTCATCTCTTATTAAGAGGCATCTCACAATATATAGAAAGCAACATATATTTCAACCTGCATCAATATTATGCATTTTCCTTTTAATTTCAACAGTTTTCATATACATGATTCTTATTTCCATATCATATTCAATTTCATGATATAACGCCAATTGCACAATATATTCAACATATTCAAGGTTCTGCTAAACTTCCATTATGAGGCAAGTTTCAAGACATAATTCCATTAAACCAAAACATTCTCTATGTTTTACAACTTAAGACATATATAAAGCTCTTAAGTCCAACAATATTACAAAATCTAAATACAAGATTACATATCAACAAACATGTCCAGATATTTCTCGCGGACTTCCAACTCATGTTCCCAAGTGGCTTCCTCCACTTCGTGATGCTTCCATAGGACTTTCACCAAAGGGATGGTCTTGCCTCGCAAAACTTGATCCCGCCTATCCAAAACCCGAATCGGTCTCTCCTCATACGAGACATCTTCGTCAACCTCTAAGTCGGTCCAATCCAACACATGTGATGGATCCGGCTCATTCTTTCGAAGCATACTCACATGAAACACGTCATGAACTCCGGATAACTGCGGTGGCAAAGCTAAACGATAGGTAGCCTCGCCAATTCTCTCAAGGATCTCAAAAGGACCAATAAACCGAGGGGACAACTTCCCACTCTTCCCAAACCTCATCAATCCCCGTCTAGGTGATATCTTCAGAAAGACATGGTCACCCACCTCAAACACCAAAGGTCTCCTCCTACGGTCGGCATAAGATTTCTGGCGACTCTGGGCTGTAACAAGCCTCCTACGGATAAGCTCAACTTTCTCCGTCGTTTCCCTCACTAACTCCGGACCCAACAAAGGTGCATTCCCCACCTCGGCCTAACAAACCGGAGACCTACACGGTCGGCCATACAAGGCCTCAAACGGTGCCATACCAATACTAGACTAGAAACTGTTGTTATAGGCAAACTCCACCAATGGCAAGTGTCTTTCCCACGACCCATTGAAATCAAGAACACAACCCCGAAGCATATCCTCAAGGATCTGAATAGTACGCTCGGACTGCCCGTCAGTCTGAGGATGATAAGCCGTGCTAAAGGTCAACTTAGTGCCTAAGGCACTCTGCAAACTCTGCCACAACCTGACAGTAAAACGAGGATCTCTATCTGAGACGATCGTCACTGGGACCCCGTGCAATCTCACTATGTCCCGAATATACAAGTTAGCTAGGTGATCTACCGAGTCTTTCACGCGCATCGGGATAAAGTGCGCCGACTTAGTTAACCGGTCTACAACCACCCAAATAGCATCACTACCCCGCTGAGTCCTCGGAAGACCTACAACGAAGTCCATAGTGACATGCTCCCACTTCCACTCGGCAATAGGCAAGGGCTGTAACAAACCCGCTAGCCTCTGATGCTCGGCTCACTTGCTGACAAGTAAGGCACTTAGACACGAAGACCGCCACATCTCTCTTCATACCCCGCCACCAAAACTGGCGACCCAAATCCCGATACATCTTAGTGCCTCCCGGATGCATCGCAAGGCGTGAATGATGAACTCTCGGAGTATCTCCTCTCGGCAAGACTCCGGCACAAACAGACGGTCTCGGTATCTCACACTTTGGTCGGGGTACACCGTCAAACCCTTCTCAATCTTCCCATTGGAGATCTTCTCTCGGAGAGATTCCACCTCAAGGTCACCTCTCTGTGCCTCTAACACTCGAGTCACAAGTGTAGGCTGCGCAACAACAGAAAACAAGGCCGCAGCCTCAACGGATTCGCCCAGAAGCAAATCAAACTCCCCAAGTGCACCCAACATCTCCCATTCCCGGATGGCTATACTAGCTACGTCACCAACAGATTTCTTGCGAAGGGCATCGGCCACCACATTGGCCTTCCCCGGATGATAATGCAACTCGAAGTCATAATCCTCAATAAACTCCATCCACCTCCTCTGCCTCAAGTTCAAGTCTTTCTGTGTAAACAGATATTTCAGACTCTTATGATCCGAGAATACCTCGAATCTCTCACCATAAAGGTAATGCCTCCAAATCTTCAAGGCAAAGATCACAGCTGCTAACTCTAGGTCATGGGTAGGGTAATTCTTCTCGTGTATTTTCAATTGACGTGAGCCATAGGCTACCACTTTCCCCTCTTGCATCAACACACAACCCAAACCCTCTCGTGAAGCATCACAATAAACTGCATAACCCAACCCTCTCTCCGGAATAATCAAGACCGGAGCGGTGGTCAGTCTAACTTTCAGCTCTTGGAACGACTTTTCACAAGTCTCACTCCATACAAATTTAACTCCCTTCAGAGTCAATCTAGTCAACGGCGAAGCTAACCTGGAGAAATCCTTCACAAACCATCGGTAGTACCCAGCTAATCCCAGAAAACTGCGGATCTCAAACACACTCTTTGGCTGTGCCCAATCTTGCACTGCCTCAATTTTGGATGTGTCAACAGACACCCCTTCCCCGGAAACCACATGGCCTAAGAACTTCACCTCCTCTAGCCAGAACTCACATTTCCCAAACTTAGCATATAGCTGATGGACTCTAAGTAACTCAAGCACCACTCTCAAGTGTTCCTTGTGCTCCTCCTCTGAAGGTGAATAAATCAGAATGTCGTCCACGAAGACGACTACAAAACGATCTAAGAATTCCCGGAAGATCCGGTTCATCAAATCCATAAAAACTGCAGGTGCATTGGTGAGCCCAAATGGCATCACCAGAAACTCATAGTGGCCATACCGCGTACGGAATGCCGTTTTCGGAATATCCTCCTCCCTGACTCTCAACTGGTGGTAACCCGATCTCAAGTCTATCTTAGAGAAACAACGGGAACCCTTCAACTGATCGAACAGATCATCTATACGAGGCATAGGGTATTTATTCTTAACCGTAGCCCGATTCAACTTTCGGTAATCTATACAGAGTCTCAAAGCACCACCTTTCTTCTTAGCAAAGAGGGCCGGTGCTCCCCACGGCGAAACACTAGGACGTATATAGCCCTTATCTAGCAACTCCTGGAGTTGGATCTTCAACTCCACTAACTTTCCGGGGCAAAACGATATGGTGCCATAGAAATCGGCGCCGTACCGGGCACTAGATCAATAGAGAACTCAATCTCTCGATGCGGTGGCAAACTAACAAGATCCTCGGGAAAGACGTCCGAGTACTCACAAACTACTCTTGGCAACACAGTCTGGGTCTCATCACACTCACCACTCTCAAAGCTAGCAAGTAGACCACTAAGCTCACTCCGCCCTCGCGGATCATACCCCGGTGGCAAAACACTACTAACCCAGTCCCCCAGAAAATGAAAACACTCCCCGCTCACGGTACAACAAGTGACCCTCTGGCGGTAGCAATCAATAACTGCCTGGTATGACGATAACCAGTCCATACCCAAAATAACATCAAAGCCCTTCATGGGCATAACTACAAAAGAAATGGAAGCCTATGATCGGCAACCTCTATGTCGCAACCCCTAACACCTTGTTTCAAGATCAATTCACCCCCAAGAGGTGACACTACACAAATAGGAGATGCTAACTGTACTAACTCCAACTCCAAAACAGATGCAAATGCAGCAGACACAAAGGAATGGGATGCACCCGTATCAATCAAAACACTAGCAACTGAATTGCAAAACAAGAAGGTACCTCTCACAACAGATGTAGCCTGTACGAGATCCTGCACGGTAACAGCATACACGCGCCCAGATGATCTCTGGTCAACCTACTCACCCCTAAGAGCATAAGACTGCTGTACAGACTGGGACGATGAAGCCCCCTAATTGGCCCTCGAGGCCTGAACCGACTGAGCTGGCTGGTGACTCTGAGTCTGCCTCAAACCAGATGCACCAGACGTGCCACTCAACTGCGGGCAATACCCTTCATGTGCCCTACTTGACCACACTGAAAACAAGAGAGCGGCTGGCCTCTACCCTGACTCTGGCTCTGAGATCGAGCCGAAGAAGATGCTGCTCTCTGTACTCCTCCCCTCTGCGGGCAAACTGGAGACTTGTGGCCCAGCTGGCCACACTTGAAACAAGTAATGTCTCCTGGTGCCTTTTCCTGTAACTCACAAGACCGGAAAAGTCGATGTAGAAAAGCTACGGTGAGAGCGCTGAGGGTTGAAACCTCTGTCTCCTGCCATCACTCTGGCCGTCCTGACTCCTCTTGGAGCCTTTCTGCCCTTCCTCCTCCTCCTGCATCATGATCTCCATATGGGCTGCAGCATCAACCATACGCCCATAATCCCGAATCATAGTTCCTCCAACTCTCAGCTTGAGGCCACGCCTCAACTTCTTCTCGAACTCAATACAACGGCGTTCCTCAGACGCCACCAACTCAGGTGCAAACCTAGACAAGCTGGTAAATGCAGCCTCAAACTCGGCCACTGAAGAACTCGACTGCTTAAGCTGACAGAACTGGTCTCTCAGCTTCTCCCTGACTGCTGGAGATAAGAACCTCTCCTGGAAAGCATTCACAAAAGCCTCCCACGTACCTCCTATACGACCCTTTGTAAACTTCCACCACTGACCCGCATCCCCCTTCAGTTGGAACGATGCCAAGGTCACTTTCAACCCCTCGTCTTCGATGCCAAGCATCTCAAACGTCTTCGTTGTCTGTTCGAGCCATTCATCTGCCTTAAGTGGCTCTTTAGGATCACCCACAAATTCGTCCATGTTAGACCGGAAGAACTCCCTCTTCAGAAAAGAAGGTCCTGCATCCGCAACAACAACCTGGGCTTGATTCTCAACCCTAAGAATGCCAACTGACTCCCTGAATGCCCCTGCTATCTCTCGGGCCAAAGCCCCCATAGCTCTTGGCTACTGGCTCGCCACATTGGTCGGCCAACTCCCTCTCAGATGTTTTAATCTCATCCGGTATAGGCATCTCCTGCCCACCACGCCTACCACGTCCTCGTCCTCGTCCCGACATCCTAATAAAGGTAACAAAGACGTTAGCACATTAATAAATGTGCCAAAACTATAACACTTGCGTCCTAATGCATTGCACAACAATAATTCACTCCACGTAAGCACATAATCACATAAGCACCCAAAGCGTTACTATAGTTCCGGTTGGAAGCAGCATTGATCAAGTGCCTTTCCAACAAGACTACTAGAAACTCAAGGGTCCAATCAACATCCTAAAAACTACGTTCCATACCCACATAATCACATAAACATGTTATCATAATATCATATAACAGTACAGTTAAGTCTCTATCAAACGAGACGAACCCATTGTGATACTAATCACTTCCCACGTATCCAAAGTATTCGAACCCGGAACGCTCTGATACCAAGTTGTAACGCCCTCAAAATAAACCCACAATATACATCATTAACAGGCATTAATAAAATAAAATAAATCATCAAATTATCCATCATAGTAGTTTTATTGAAAGACATCACATGTAACATCAAAAGTCAATGCCCTAAGGGCTTACATCTTTCCAAGCCAACACTTGGACACAAAAGAATGAGTACTAACTCAATTACAAATTAAGCCCTTGGCTTGAATGTTTACATGTAATCTCAAACAAAAACAACTAACTAAAGACAATTCTTCAAAGTCTAAATCCTTCCAAGCTAAGTCCTTGGAGGTAGTATATCGCCTGGACCTGAAAATGATGTTCCCGTATAGGGTGAGCCACAGCCCAGTAGAAATATACTAAACCAAATATAAGCATTGAATAAAGCAATAGCATTCAATAGATGGTTAACACAACTATTCATTTCACCAACATACAGTTTCATGACCTTAATGTCTATGACACGTTTCACTTTCCATTATTTATTCAACTTTCCATTTATATCAATATGGCTCAAAACCTGGCCAAACCGTAACAGTGAACTATATATCACATTAACGTTTCTTCCAATATCAACAAAATAAATGAGACAAAGGCTCATATCGAAACACTTCCATACTTCCCGATTGATACACATTTTAGTGCTGTATCAACAACATGTAAAAACACTTCAAATCAATAAGCACACATATAGTGATGCTAATGGAGTCCATCCCCTATCTCCTCCTAAACAAAATCCGGTTTAGAGGTCCATCCCCTATCTTCTCCTAAACCGTGGAGTACATCCCCTATCTCCTCCCAAACAAAATGCATATGCAACACACAATCAGTACACGTATTTTCTGTATTAATTCAATAGTCAAAATCAATGACTTAACCAATGTGATTAGTTTCAGTTTTCCCTAATCCACATGCAATGTCTACAACAATCACGACTATCCTCCACCGATAGCCCAAAACAGTTATTTCTAAACAGGAAATAATTGTATCAACAAATGTAAATTTAACATTTTCATAGGTGAGTAATTAAACTAACCAGCTACACCATTAAATCACTAAATTCCCCAATTCCTTGAATAAACTCAATTCCACATTTTTTCCTAAATTAATTATGCAAATTAATTTATTTCAACCACTAGGGTTTTTCCCAAAATTACCAAACAACTCCCAACATATCAAAATACTAAAACTTAGGACAAAACCTATAATATGGAGTAGGAAATCCCTACCTCGAAGTAAATAACCCGAATGGTGAAGTTGGAGATGACGACCCAAAATCCAAAGTGCCCAAACCGCCAAACTCTCAGATTAAAACGAAGCTCTCGACTCACTCTATCTTTTTAATAAAGAACCTAGGGTAGAAACACCCTAAAAAGAGATGATACCTAAGACAGCAAGTGAGTGGAGGGAGAGAGAAGTCGTACCTAGGGTTCTGGAATCAGAAAAAGGGTGAAAAAGTGTTTTAAAAACCGCTGCTGCCTATTTAAACCCGACAGGCTCGCTCGAGCGAAGGATTGGTCGCTCGAGCGACCAGACACAAGAATGACTCGCTCGAGCGAAGAAAGTCTCACTCGAGCCAAGAATGCAATGCTTCAGGTCTGCAACCCAGAAGCACACTCGAGCGACATAATGCTCGCTCGAGCGAAGAACTCGAAACTCACTCGAGCGAAGAAAAGCTCGCTCGAGCCAACAAACACAGCTCTCAGGTCTATACTAGACGCAATCTCACGCTCGAGCGAAGATACCCTGGCTCGAGCCACCAGACAGAAAATACTACTCTCGCTCGAGCGACAAAACCCTTGCTCGAGCGACAAAACCCTCGCTCGAGTGCAGGACCAAAAACAAAAGCTCGCTTGAGCGACCAACTACTCGCCGAGTTCTAGTTTCAAATCGACAAAGAACACTTGGTTTCCAAACCCAACCCACCTGTAACAAACCTGCCCAGTACATCCTATAACTCAAGAATAAGGAATTTAAAGGACAACAACCACAATAATATAACAACGGGATCTACGGAACATAAGTCCGAATACAACAACCAAAAGGAAAAGACTGGGGTCGTTATATGGCACATCTAGGCCGAGGTGTGGCACAGGTAGGCCAAGTGTTGTCCTTCCTAGCCGAGATCATTGTTCCTTTACTTGCCGATGCCTTGTCCTTAGCCGAGATCATTACTTGCCGGAGTGCCCTTGCTGTCTAGCTTGTTGAATACACTTTGTCCTACACATGTCATGTCTTTCAATCACCTGTTGAGGAGAACCAACCCGGTAGTGCCACGTGTTCGAGCTGAGTGTTAAATCAGCCGGCAGAGAGAGAAACCATATCATTTCCATATCTTTGCCTTTGAAAAAAGAGAAGCTCTAGGAAGAGAGGAAGAAGAGTTCTTGAGTGAGAGTAAATTCCAAGCTTGATCTTCACACCTTGAACCGTTAGATCCGTGTTTTGAGGTTAGATTCTTGATCTGCTCTTGCTGTTTTTATTGTTTATCTAGCTGCATTGCATGATCGAGCATGTTTTGAAAGCCATGCATTGCTTTGAAGTTCGGTTTTAGAAAAAGAATATGATATTCATGTGTTCTTGAGGAAAAGCCATGATTTGATCCGAAAGCTTGCATTAAGATCCATGTTTTTGTGTTAGTTTTCCCAAGATCTTCAAGTATGGGTACCAGGTCCATGTTTTCGAACCCGTAGCATGAAATCCCAGATTTTGTATAAACAAGTTATGATTTTAGCATTCATGTTCTTTATGTTCTTCATGTTCTTCATGTTCGTGTTCTTCATGTTCATCAAGAGGGAAACCCAGATTTTCCCGACTTCATTTCCCTGTATGTGGCCATCGGGACCACACCTCGGCAAGGAGGTGTGTGACCTCGGCAAAGACCTGGTTAGTACCCAGCATGTTTTCTTGACATGTAAAACAGTGTTTTAACTCCCAGCATGTTTTCCCGAGATCATTTTGCATGCATGTAGGACTTGTTTTGAGAAGTGCATTCAGTAGACTTTGCCATGTGTTTGTAGGACTTGGACCTTTGCTTTGATCCCGGCGTCCCAAGAACTGTGTGAGTGGTATTTTTAATAAAGCTATGTTATCATGTTTTGATAAGCTTTGCTTTGCTTGTTTTGAAAAGTATTTGATCAAGCATGAATGATTATCCCTGTTTTGTGTACCAAGTATAAGTTTTGTGTATCAAGTATAAGCTTTGTTTTGGATGACATTCTCGGGAAGTCCGTATGTGCCGGGGGACTTTAAGCATTTGTGGCACTAGTCCGTACGTGCCAGGGGACTTTAAGCATTTGTGGCACAAGTCCGTACGTGCCAGGGGACTTTAAGCATTTGTGGCACTAGTCCGTACGTGCCAGGGGACTATAAGCTTTTGTGGCATAAGTCCGTATGTGCTAGGGGACTTTAAGCTTTTGTAGCACAAGTCATCGACGGTCTATGAACGGATGACTCCGTCCTTCCGTGCTAGGGGACGTTAAGCCCAGGTAGCATAGTCCGTACGTGCCAGGGGACTTTAAGCATTCGTGGCACAAGTCCTCCCATGCTAGGGGACTCTAAGCCTAAGTAGCATCATGTTGGAAAGACATCGGCCACCGACGGTCTATGGACGGGTGTGCTCGATTCCAAGGCGATTAATCCTTGTTTTGTTCGGAATGTCATCACCCCAAGTATTAAGTAGATGTTATTAAACACTCTAACAAGATTTGAAAGCCCAAGTTTGATGAACTGGCTTCATCACATGTTTTGATACAAGTTATGCCATGTATTGTATTTGACAAGGACCTCGGGAATCATTCATTTAACCTCTTTATTACTTATACCATTCACTGAGTATCCAAGCTCACCCTCTCTATATATATGTAGGTAGCAAGCTAGAAGGCGGCGACGCCGAGATGTGTTGTTTGCAAGACGATGTTTGATCCATGTTACGTCGGCAATATTTATGTCGGCAATCTTGAAGATTATGCTTCTTGACTTGTACTTCATGTATTTTGTTATGCCGACTTGAGAAGCCTTTTGATCAAGATGAAAAATGTATTTTACCTTATATGTATTCAAGTTGTAAAGCTATGTAATGATGTATGTCATTTCGTTTGATCCATGCACAGCTCTTATGGACTAATTAGATTTACATATATTGCTTTCGCACATGTAAGCCCCATATATTATACTCTGCTTGTGTGTGAATTTTTGAAAGTTGGCCTTCGGTAATCTCGGGTTACTGGCCATCACGGCACCATTCTACTAGGGGCGGAATGGGGTCGTGATAGACACAACTGTTGGTGGTGGTGATTTGGACAAATTGATAGAATAAATGGACAAAATAGACAATTCAATTGAACAGATAGGTGATATAGGGTGCATATATTTACACATCACTTTTCATCTTAAGGCACACCACTACTCAAGCCACCCCTTTAGTAATTTAAAAAATAAGAAATTTGCTCAATACACACTACAATGTTCCATTTTTACCCTTAGTCACATACCCCACCACCAACACCACCTGTAACCCAACTCCATCGCCGGCGCCGGCGCCGGTGCCGGTGCCGGTGTAGCCCCTCTCCTTTCATCTCTCTTCTTCACCATCGTGACCGTCACTCCCTGATCCCCTCATTTCTCCATCGCTGGCACTGTCTCTTCCCCTATTTAGCCATCTCTTTTCTCATCAATTCTCCTCAACTCCCTCATGTTTCCCACTACCCCTCCCTAACCCTCTTCTGTCAATGCCACAACCCCTAACCCTGCAAATCTTGAGCAAGAGAAAGAAAGAGATTCAACGAAGAAGTGAAGAGATAGTGGCGGAAAACCAGCGTCGAACAAATTATCAATGTTCTGATATTGTCTTCCGAATTGGTTTACGATGTTCGGAAGTTGCAGAACGAACTTCAATCGCAAGTTTGGATATTACAAACCGACCATGGTTTGCGATCTAGTAGTGGTGGGCAGCAAAAGAGGGCTACGGTTTTAGAAGAAGAAAATGGGAGAGGTGGTGGTTGTGCACAAGGTAGAGGAGAAGACAATGGTTCTAGTTGGAGAATAAGGGGTTACGGTGGTTCTAAGAAGAGGGAAGAACGATAGAGTAAAGAAGGGCAATGGAAAGAGGAGTGATATCAATCGTGGAGTGGTTGTGGAGAGGGATCACGAAAGTGGGGAGTTAAGAGATGGCTGGCGTTGTATTGGGAGTGATGGTGGCAACAACACATTTTCTAGTGAGGTGAGGGGTAGCTGTTAGGGTTTCAGGAAAGAAGATTAAGGTAATTTGGATATATATAATTGAGGGATATAATTGTAATTATATTTTTTTAGAAAATGGTGTGTCTTGAGATGAAAGATGATGTGTAAATAAAGGCACTCGGTGATATATGAATAAATATGATAATGATACATGGACAAATAGGTTGACAGATAAAATATTTGGATAAATAAGAATGTTTACAGTAACAAATTGTAATGCCTCAACCCTTCACATGTCATCGATGTTGTCCGCTTTGGGCCATGCCCACACGGATTTGTTCTTTCCAGTAAGTCATTCAACCCAGAACTACTCCAGCCTAAGCACGCTTAACTAGGGAGTTCTGCTAGCGATTTCACTACCTTGGAAAAGGCTTCGATCCGATATAAGGGTCTAGGTTTACTTTTATAGCTTAAGAACTCCCCCTCCATTCTCGATGTGGGACACCGGGACCTTACACAGATAGATAGAAAGATAAGAATAATATGATCTTTCAAATTATTGTTTTTTGGATAAATTACAAATACACCCCCCTGAGGTTTGCTTAAAATACGAATTGCCCCTTGTGGTTTGAAAAATTACAAATACCTCTCTGTCAAAATTTTTTTATTTAACATAATTAATTGAAAAAGTGAAATTTATAACTGTTCACCTATACAATAATAAAATTATCTGAATTATTAATTGAAATACAATTTTAACATTATTAAAAACTGTTAATTAATTTGATGATTTATTAATAAAAAAACCTATTTGTCATGAAATTAGAAACCTTAAGGGGCATAATGTAATTTCTAAAACCATAGGGGATAATTTATAATTTAAGTAAACTTCAGTGGGGTGTTTGTAATTTACCCTTATTTTTTTGTCACCAAAAATATAGAATTTGGAGCTATTATTCCAAAATTTTTAAAATTTGACTTATGACTTGAGCTCCCTCAGATAAATTATAAATGTCTTCAGAGATTTGTCAAAAATATAGATTCTCTCCTTATATTCTAGAAATTACAAATGCCTCATTGTGAGAATTTATCATTCACCTCAACTCACCTAACAGAAAAAAAAAATAAAAAAAAATAAAAAAATAAATAAAATATTCAAAAGAAAATATTTGTGACCACTAAAAAGTCCTTTAATTTAAGTCACAATGATATGGCATGATAAGTGTCAATTTTTTATTTATCACACACTTAACTACATTGAACCAACTCTATTACTATATCATTGTGGGTGAATTATTGTGAATCTTTAGTATTTCTCATTACCCAAATATCCTCTAGTAACAAAATGAAAATTATGATACGACTTTCATTTCAATCCATAATTCACTAGATCATTCTCTTCATGCAATTATAATATTTTCCAATTCTTCTTGGCGACACACCAAATACTTATAGGCAATAATTGTAATAGTGTTGATTGAGAGTGGGAGAGAATAGTGTTACTAGTTGAAAAAAAATGAGAAATAATGAAGGCAGAGTACGACCAATAAAAAATAAAATAAGATTTTTAACTTCACAAAAGTTAATATAAACATTTAAAATAAAAAATTGTTCATTATATTATAGATTCTGTTAGTTAAAGGTTGATTAAAGAAAAATGTCATTTGTTACATGATTAAAAATCTCAAGAGATTGGATATAATTTCCCGAGTGTGATGGAATAATCTATATTTTTGATAAACCTCAAAAGGCATATTTTTAATTTGCCATTTTTTTAATTATTTTTTATTATGCAGAAAAGGAGCATTTTCACTTACTTAAATTTATATTAAACTTAAATTTAAATATTTCATGGACTCAATTTATAGCAAATAAAATTTTACTCGAATTTTCGCTTTAAATCAAAGACACTTAAATGTATAACTAAAATTTTCATAACTGTTTTGTGACTCAAATTTATAAATTTGAATAAAATTTTGAGGAAAAGCTAAAGATTGCCTAATGTGAGTTTTTTTATAAACATCAAATGTTATCTGTCTATTTATTAATGAATATAGTAAAAAAAAATAGAATAAAATAATAAAAAATGTTTAAGACTCTTAAAAAAGTTTTTTTAATTTGATCTACAATGAAAGGACACGATAAATATCAATTTTTGATTTGTCACATGCCTAACTATATAATGTTGAACTTTCTTGTCACGTCATTGTGATTAGATTTATAATATTTCTCTAAAACAATTACATGACTGTGTAATTGAATGGACATGTCAAAATTATAGACCCAATTGAAAATTTTTATTTGAGTAATGTTGTGGTGCTGTATGATGACATTTATAATTTCTTGTTTTTAGTTTATAAAAAATATTAAACATATTTATATTAATTGAGTAAAAACAAAAATAAAAACATATTTGATACACAAGTTTTTTTAAAATATATATTTTGAAAACAAGTAAAAATAGATCATTATGAGAGGTGGTTGTCGACAATTAAAAATGGTGGCAAGAGGTAGTTTTCGGCCATAGGAGGTGGTTGGTGTGACAACCCGAAAATTTAAGTTATCCCTTAAATTTTATAATGGTATTATTTAATTATAAATGAGTTCAAAAAAATAATTTTAACTTTATATTATTATTCAAAATTATTTTCTGAGTATTATGGTATTTTTATTATATTTTTTTCTATATTTTTCCTAGACCAAAATACACTAATATATAAAGTCATCCATCATCAAATGAAAAAGGCATCGTTATCACCCATTCACTTATTCTCTCTCTGTGTTCTTTGGCCTTTTTTATATATAAAACTTTGAGTTTAGTTTGGAGTATTTAGTAGGGTTGTAGTGAACGAAAAGTAAAAGTTAGAAATAACATTAAGGTGAGTTATATTATATATTGAGTCGCCATCATATATTTTATATATATTTTGAGTTACCATAATTTATTTTAAGCAAATTGTGTTTTATAAATTATATTAGCATTTCTAATTTATGAATCTTATTTTATATAATAAGGAAAACCCATGGATATAACTGTTTATTAAAATGTGTTTTGAGTAATTATTTTATAAATACCACCACAGAGGTCTCATGTCTTGGGGGACTTAAATAATCATGGGCCCTCTGATTAGTCACTTTATGACCCTTTGTCTGTCATGGATCCGCTGACACTTTGATTTCTGGTATAGAGCAAAGTGTTGTACGGTGTTAAGTGCTACACTATTGTGGGAGGTACATCTAGAGTTTGTACGAGCCACCTCTTAAATCCTATTTTGGTGTGGAGCAAAGTGTTGTATGGAGCTAAGTGCTACACTATTGTGGGAGTCACCTCTAGAGTTCGTATGAGCCACCTCTTAAGTCCATACATCTGTTTTATTCTGTTTCGTGGTTATCATTATTCTGTTTATATAATTTTGTATTATATGTCAAATGATTTCCGTATTATATATTCTCTATTTTAATATCAAGCTCTGTTTAGCCCCATAATTATCCATGGTGAATTTTATGCCCTTATGCTATTAGTATAATATTTCTCACTCTGCCATGTGCTTATAGTTGTTTACCATTTTCAGGTGACATGTCAGGGCTAGCGCTTGGAGTAGGCACAAAGCACTTTGTAGACATAGTTCAGCTCTGACAATTTAATTAAATAAAAGCTCCAATGATTATTTTGGTACTCTCACTTAAATATTCTTCCGTTCGCGTTTAGTAATTTGTTTAAAAAGTGGCTGGACGTAACTTCAGTTACTGGCCATCGCGATGTTTAACCCTTGGGTATGGGGAGCGGGTCGTGACAGTTGGTGGTAACTGGAGGTGGTTATTGGCCACAAAAGTAGTGGATGAAAGTGATTGTCGATTGTCGGGAATGGTAACTAGTTGGTCGCCCAAAGTGGTAGCTAAAGGTGATTTTTAGTAAGAGGTGGTGGCCAAATGTGATTACTGGTGATGGAGGTAATGGCTAGAAGTGGTTGATGGTGGAGTTTATCAGTAATGTAGCCTGTCAAGATGAGCAATGGTTGGTGGTTGAAAAAATATATATATAAGAGAAAGAGAAAAAAAATAAAAATAAATAAATAAAAATTAAATAAGTGAAACTATTTTTTTTTTTTTTTTTTTTTTTGTGTTTAGTGAATTTTGTAAACTATTTACAATTTTTTAAAACAAAAACAAAAACAAGTTTTGTTTATAATTTTTAAAAATTTTATAAAAATAAATAAAAAATTGTTAATATAAACGTTACCAACATATGTATGTCAGCTTATCTGGTTTGGATTTTCAAGATTCACTTTTTAGCAAATTAAATTTTTTTATTTTTGGTGTTTTTTTTTTTGTTTTCATTGAATTTTTTTAATATTCTAAGCAAAACAAATTTTTAAAATTTTTAGAACCTAACATAAATACACTTAAAAAGTATAATATTTGTGAATAAAATCTCTAGAAAATTCACTAAATATCAAAATTACAAAAAAAAAAAAAGGGAATTCAGTACATTTTTCATATTTTTGTATATTTATTATTTTTTACAAATATTTTACTTTTTAGATACATCTAAACAAGGTGCATCCAAAAAAGTAAAAAAAAATTGCTTAAAATTTTAAAAATATTCACTAAAAATAAAAAAATACAAAAAATAAGAAACTTAATTTTCAGAAAATTGAAACCAAACACACTGTATATTATTATAATACACTATTGTTAAAATTTGAATTTTTATTAGTGCTTAATTTTTTTTTATATACAATTTATTATTGGAAGCACACCAGAGCTCCATTTTTTAAACTTTTAGATCAGTAGGTTCAAATTTAAATATTTTTGAGTTAAAAGAACATTGATTTGTCTAAAAAGATATCTATTTGTTTAAAACTTACTTATCTATTTAAATATTACTTATTTATATACGTGTTACCTGTTTGTCCAACTATCTATCCAAATGTCACTTCTTTGTAGTCCTATCACTTATCTATTCATCTTTCTGTTCACTTCATCTCCACCCATCGCCAATTGTCATATGCCGGCCACCAGTGACTTTTCGACAATTTTTCAATCAATTTTTCAATAACCTTTCAAGTGTCGCAACTGTTTTAGTCATTTTTCAAACTCATGTCATTTACCACCAATTTTTTTTAGGGTTCATTCACTTTGTACTCCTAACTATCATCAAATTGTTTATTTAATCCTTAAACTATCGATTGTGTCTATTATGTCCTTAAAGTATACAAATCAAAATTATTAGGTCCTAAACTATCGATTGAATTTATTAAGTTCCTAAAATATTTAATTCAAACTTATTTAGTCCCTAAAACGATTACAAAAATAAAATATAAACCAATAAATATGGTAAATTAGTATTCAAAAAAACCTTCTCCGTTTGGTAAGCCTCTCAAATTATAGTTCCACCTATTGATTTGAGTGTGTTGTTTGTTTTGAGTTTTCAAATCATAATTCTACACCCATTTCTCAAAACTCAATTCAAAACATAATCATTACTTTTTAAAACTCATAACCAAACACATAATTCAAAACTTTTTTCAAAACTCAATTCAAATCATTATTTTATTTTTTAAAATATTTTAAATATTTAAATATTTTAATTTTGTTAAGATTTTAAATATTTTAATATTTAAACATGTTACGATTTTTTTAATTTTTTAATTTTTTGAATATTTTTGAATATTTTAATTTCAAAATATTACGATTTTAATTTTTTAAATTTTGAAATATTTTATAAAAATAAATTCAAACTCTATTTTATAAAAATATTTTTAAATATTTTAATTTTTTTTGTTATGTATTTGGTTACGATTTGAGTGTAGAGTTGTAAAAGTAGTATGGAGTTTCGAGTTATGTGTTTGGTTATGAGTTTTAAAAATAATTTCTTAATTGAGTTTTGTTTTATGTGTTTGGTTACGATTTGAGTGTAGAGTTGTTTTTAAATTTAAAATATTAACATTTTAAATTATTTAAATTTTTTGAATATTTATTTTAATTTTTTACTTATTAAATTTTTTATATTATTTAAATATTTATGATTTAAATTTTTTGAATATTTATTTTGAAAAAAATTTATTTTGTTTGTAGTATTTTCAATTAAAAATTGATTAATGTTATTTTCTGCTAATAATAAAATTCTTTAATTGAATTTTAAAAAGAGTTTGGTTATGAGTGTTGATCAGAATTTTTAATAGTGTGAAAGTAGTGTGTTTTATTATGAGTTATAACAATTTGAATTAAGTTTTGAAAACTCTTTCTAAAACTCATAACCAAACAAATTTTCTTACTTCATATGTCAAATCAAACTTTCAAAACTCAATTTCACACTCAATTCAAAACTCAATTCAACACTCTATTCAAAAATCATAACCAAACAAATTTTATACACTCAAATTATAATTCCACAACTCACAAACTCAAAATACAACTCATACTCTCAAATCATATTTATAAAACTCTACCAAACGCAACCTTAAATTTTGATTCTGTTTTTCAAAAGTGCACATCAATGCATATATTGAATTTTTTTTTACAAAGATAAGGATAATTATCTATAATATTTTCTTTCTTATCTTCTACAATAAATACGTGCTTACTTTTATGGGGAATTGACCCATAAATCCTAAAAGGTGGAATTGTAATCTAATAAGTCCCATATTTAATTTTGTATACACAAAGGTCCCATTATTTGGGGGTGGACAGTTTTGCCCATGACTGAATTGTTTTTGGTTTAGTGATACTATGTTTGATTGATGTGGGTGTATATAACGTTTGGGAAAAGCTTACTATAGCTTTTTAAGGGTTTAATATTTGTCCACGTTTTTGATGACCCACACTGTAACGCCCTCAAAAATAAACCCATAATATATAACATTAACATGCATTGACAAAAGAAAACCAATTATCATTTCACCCATCAGAGTAATCTTATTAAAAGACATTACATGTAATAACGAAAGTAAATGCCCTACGGGCTTACATCTTTCCAAGCCAACACTTGGACACAAAAATATGAGTACTAACTCATTTACACATTAAGCCCTAGGCTTGAGTTTACATGTAACATCAAATTAAAACAAAATAAATAACTAATCTAAACAGAGTCTTCAACTCCAAATCCATCCAAGCTAAGTCCTTGTAGGTAGCACATCACCTGAACCTGAAAATGATGTTCTATATAGGGTGAGCCACACCAAGATGAAAGATACTAAACCAAATATAAGCATTGAATAAAGCAATAGCATTCAATAGATGGTTAACACAATTATCAGTTTCACTTTCCATTATTTATTCAACTTTCCATTTTTACCAACATGGCTCAGAACCTGGCCAGACTAAAACAGTGAACTACATATCACATTAACATTTCTTCCATTTATCTACAAAACAAATGAGACTAAGGCTCATATCAAAACACTTCCATACTTCTCATTTGATACACATTTTAGTGTTGTATCAACAATATGTAAAAACATTTCTATAAATCAATAAGCACACATAATAGTGATGCTAATGGAGTCCATCCCCTATCTCCTCCCAAACAATATCCGGTTTAGAGGTCCATCCCCTATCTTCCCCTAAACCGTGGAGTACATTTCCTATCTCCTGCCAAACAAAATGCATATGCAACACGCAATCAATACACGTATTTTCTGTATTAATTCAATAGTCAAAATCAATGACTTAACCAATGTGATTAGTTTTAGTTTTCCCTAATCCACATGCAATGTCTACAACAATCACGACTATCCTCCACCGATAGCCCAAAACAGTTATTTTAAAACAGGAAATAAATGTATCAACAAATGTAAATTTAACATTTTCATAGGTGAGTAATTAAACTAACCAGCTACACCATTAAATCACTAAATTCCCCAATTCCTTGAATTAAACTAAATTCCACATTTTTCCCTAAATTAATTATACAAATTAATTTATTTCAACCACTAGGGTTTTTCCCAAAATTACCAAACAACCCCCAACATATCAAAATACTAGAACTTAGGACAAAAGCTATAATATGGAGTAGGAAATCCCTACCTCGAAGCGAAGAACCCGAATGGAGAAGATGACGAAAATCCAAAGTGCTCCAAACCCAAGATTGTTCAGATTAAAAGGAAGCCATCGACTCACTCTATCTTTTTAATAAAGGATCTAGGGTAGAAACACACTCTAAATAGATCAAACCTAAGAGAGAAGGTGAGTGGAGGGAGAGAAAAGTCGTACCTAGGGTTCTGGAATCAGAAAAAGGGTGAAAAAGTGTTTTAAAAACCGCTGCTGCCTATTTAAACCCGACAGGCTCGCTCGAGCGAAGGATTGGTCGCTCGAGCGACCAGACACAAGAAATACTCGCTCGAGCGAAGAAAGTCTCACTCGAGCCAAGAATGCAATGCTTCAGGTCTGCAACCCAGAAGCACGCTCGAGCGACAGAATGCTCGTTCGAGCGAAGAACTCGAAACTCGCTCGAGCGAAGGAAAGCTCGCTCGAGCCAAGAAATCCTGCTTTCAGGTCTATACTAGACGCAATCGCTCGCTCGAGCGACCAACTCCTCGCTCGAGCGAAGACACAAAAATCTGGACAGCAACACTTGGTTTCTAAACCCAACCACCCTGTAACAAACCTGCCCAACACATCCTATAACTCAAAAATAAGGAATTAAAGGATGACAACAACAAATATGTAACAACAGAATCTACGGAACGTAAGTCCGGATACAACCACCAAATGGAAAGAGACCGGGGTCGTTATACACACTGTGGTGGCCCACATCATTTCTTGAAGCCTACATTTGAAGACAACCCATTATTTTGTAGAAAACACAACGTGGGGGGTCCACGTTTTTATGACCCACGTCAATTTGCTGAACCACATTTTGGTGGCCCACGTCGTACTGCAAGTCTATCCTGTGACCCACATGTTGGTGGGCCAAAACATTTTGGGAGCCCACGTTTGGGGGAGCACACATCATTTTCCATAACCACAATTTGATGGACCACATCAGTTTGGTGAACCACTTTTTGATGGCCCACATCAATTTGCTGAACCACATTTTGGTGTGCTCACATCATATTGCAAGTCTATCCTGTGAAGCCCCACATTTTCCGACCATGAAAAGTGTTATCGGACTCGTCAATCGCATCCAGAAGGCATGTACGGTCCTCGGCAACTATGGCGCCGACAATGCCTTGCCTACTCTCTGGGACTCTTTTCCCACCATCGTCGTCGTTGGTGGTCAGGTTCTCTCTCTCTCTCTCTCTCTCTAAGATCGGCTTTATGGTTGTTCTTCGCTTTGTTCATCACGCAATCTCTCTCTGTATGTGTATGTATCAGAGTTTGTGTTTCTTATGGTTATCTTTAGTTACCTCTGATTTGTGCTGTTGTTCATGATGTGGTTTGTAAAGGGTATATATATAATCCAAAAAACGTTTCCAACCACATAAAAGAAGGGTACAGAAGTCAGAAAACCCATCCCATAAAAAAAACAGGACTGGGACGTGTATTAATTTTAAAAAAGGACCTAATAGACTACAACTCTCCAAAATGGAAGTTTTCAATAATTTCCCCTGCTTTTTTTATCTAGTATTATATGTCAGATTTTGTTTATAATTTTTAATTGATTGTTTTTAAATTTTTCGTTAAATTCTTTTTATTACTTAATTAATATATTATTTTGTTCTATTACTATTTGTAGAGAAGTGTTATTATTTAAATTATTTAATTCAACTTCTTCAATATATTTAACATTCATATAATTTGTTAGACTTATTTATTTTGATGATTTATTTAATTATGTTTTAATTTATTTGAAAGAGAAAAATAGAATCCAAAATTTATTTTGATGATTTATTTGAAAGAAAAAAATAGAATCAAAATTTATTTTGTCCCATTATTTCTCACCTAAACCTTTATCATAAATGTTGTTAGAATGTATTTAATATTTGATTAAATCAGGAGTTCAAAAAGCCCAAAATAAAGGTTCAAACAGCCTAGCACAGCAGCAGGCCAAAAGGTTCAAGTGGAAGATATTCAAATTAGTAATGATGAAAGTACAACGGCTATAAACAGCTATAAAGGTTCAAAAGGCCAAAAGGTTCAAAAGGTTCAAGTGGAAGATATTTAAATTTGTAATAATGGAGTGGAAAAATCAAAGCTTCATTTTATATATCTATCTTTGAGAGATATTTATTGTAAGCTTTCTTTGAAAGCAAAAATACCATTTTATCCTGTAAAAGTGTTGTAAACACCGTATTCTTGAAATCTTGAGAGTGATTGTGAATCACCTAAGATTTGTAAGGGTTTGGACTTGTGAAGTCTGTGTAAAATTCGTGGAGGATTGCTCCATTTGTAAAAAGGTTGCTAGCACTCCAGTGAAACTAGAAGATAGTGGAAAATCTCAAGTGAAACTTGAGGAGTGGATGTAGGCTTGGTTGAAGCCGAACCACTATAAATCTGTTTGTCTCATTTTCCCTAATATCTTTACTTTCCTACTACTACTATAGCTATCTAATATTCATGTGTTAATCATTTGATTTGACCTGTATGTTAGTTATACTTCATTGTTATTTTACTTGATCATTTACTGTTAAGTTCATCATTGTGCTTGTTAATAATTTGTTGTACTAGTAGTTAATTTTATTGGGGTATTATTAATTTTAATTTGTAGAAACCTAATTTACCCCCCTCTTAGGTTGCTTTTTGGGTAACATAATTTAATTAGCAAGACTAAAAAATTAGACTATAATATTAATTTAAACACACAACGAAACAATATACGTTTTAAAGACAAAATAAAAATTTAAAAGATTTTTCTATAACAAAATCTTAATTGGGGAGGGTCTTTTATTATTTATAATACGTATGTGTATATATTTTATTTTTGTAATTCTTTTAGGGAGTAAATAGATATGAATTAAATATATTAGGGATTTAAAAGATTCAATCGATAGTTTTAAGACTAAATGGACTTTAATTTATGTACTTTAGATTCAATTGATAATTTAAGGACTAAATAAATAATTTAACAATAATTTAAGAGTAAAAAAGGTACTAAACTTTTTTTTTTAAAAAACCAAATAAAATACTATGATAATAGTGGATTTTTTACCAATTAACTTCATTAATTATATCCTTCTCTTGGTAAAAAAAAAAAAAAAAAATCAATACTAATATACTTCTTACCCATAATTTATAAGGTATGTCACTAATAGATCCTAATAGTTGACTTAATTTTTATAAAATCTTATTGAAAATAAGTTCTAATAAAATCGTTATTAAAAATAATTTTTATGGCAATTTTTTACGTATGTCGTTAAAAATTGATAATTAATGAATTTTTTTTGTTATGATTTTTTATAAATTATCGTAAAAACTTACAATTAGTAATATTTTTCTATGATGAATTTTTCAAACTATCACTGAAAGTTTACATTTTTTGGTATAAATTTTTTAAATTGTCGTTAAAACTTATAATTAATGACATCTCTATGACAAAATTTTTGAACTTTTACTGAAAATTAACAATTAATAATATTTTTTTAATAATATTTAATAAAAAAATCATTAATTATTATAAAATTTATTCAATAATAATCTACACCGATAAATAGATCCCTAGAAATATATACGTTGGTAAACCATACTGCGGTGTGAACGAAGGACAGAATAGGAGAGGAGGGCAAAAATATTTTACACCAAAAAGACGCTGCCTGATTCCCGTAACCAGTTTTTTTTTTTTTTATCGGCGATTCCCGTAACCAGTTATTCATCAGGTTTAGCCCAACCGAAGGCCGAAGGAAGGGACTGACCACCAGGCAGACGGGGAATGTACCTACCCAATACAAAAGGCAGAGTTACGATTATTGAATTAGTAACTGTGATTAAATTCTTCTTCTGGGTTTCGCTTCTCTAAGCCTTGTGTGTGTATGTATAATGTACAGACACATGGGTGTATGCATGATATGGCGGAACAATTCTCTGTTCGATTTTAATTCTGGGTTCTTTGTTTGGCTATGTTTGAACACAGTGATATGTACCTTCTCGGTGTGATTTGATTTGCATAAAATGCTTCTATGAGAAAACTTGTCATTGTTTCTATATTTTGTTAAATTGGCTTACTTGTTGGCCGTGTTTGTCCTATGCTAACTTAGTATAGAATTCATGGAGTGAAGTGAACTGTCCAAAGTGACCAAATGTTTGGGATTCGGACATTTCTCCATACTGGAATAACTTGTAATTTGGGGGCTAGTTGTGAAGACAGCAGGAAAAACATGTATCTATAAACGCAATGTGATTGTAATTTGACCTGTAAGTTTTTTGGACAGATGAATGAGGTAAATTGTTAATTTTGGGCAGTTTGATGAATATTGAATGTGACAATTATTAGATGTGAAGGCATTCTTGAATAAAAAAAAAATAAAATAAATGACAATGTTCACACAGAGGTGTTGTTATTAATGTAGAATTCCTCATATTGCTATAATTGTTCGTAATGTTTCTTAATAACTGGGATACTTTCGTCTAGCATTTACTTATGATTACATTACAGGACTTGAAATTGGGTATTGTTTGATTGGTGAAAATTCAGATAATGTATTGGAAATTTTGATAGTGATTGGACTTCAATGTCATGACAATGAGATTAGGTGACCTACATGAATCTTTTTTCTTTGTTACCCTCTATCAAGGGCCATATGCTCACTTAAATTAAGTACATTCGTATTCTTATTTATTACACTATCCCTTGTCAACATAGGTCTTCCCCTCTCCCTAGCATTTCCATTAATCATGATCCTGTCTAACATCCTCACTGTTGCCTGTATCAGTCTTGTTATACATGACAAAATCATTATAATCTGTTCTTTCTCAACTTATTTTCAATTGGTGCTACTTTTACATTTCACAAATGAATTTATTTATGATTCTACCTTTCATGGTCTTACCACACATCCACCTCAACATCCCCATCTCATCTCATCTCATTTACATTCATTTTACATTCTTGTTGTTTCTTAGTTTCTTAACATTTGTCTCTTTATGCATTGCTTACCTTATAACTGTTCTATAAAATTTTCTTTCGATTATGTTAGTATATGTCAATGCTAAAAGCATTCCTCCACTTTAACCAACTTACTTTAGTTTTATGGGCCACATCATCTCCAATCTCTCCATCCTTATTAATAATCGAATCTAGATAACGGAATTGTTTACTGTTTAAGTGTCTCTTGATTTTCAATCTTCATTTCTCCTCATTATTAGTAATCAAAGATCATAAATTACCTCAGAAGTGTTAATTTCTTGGCCAGCTCAACTGCAAAGTTTTTCATTGTTCTATTGTTTGTAGTAAAATGCACTCATTTTTATTTTTATTTTTTGTTTTTCATAGATTGTTTTTATACTTATTTTTGTTACCTTGTTGGCTCAGGCACTTCCATATTTCCTACCCTATTCTTTCTTGTAGTTTGTTATCCATTTTCCTAAGATTGCACTAGAAACATGGATTTGAGTTTGGATGTGGATTCAATTCTAAGGATTTAAAATCTAAACAGTGAAAATTCTTAGATTTCAAATTCTTTCTTTCAATGCTAAGAATTAGTAGATGAATTTGGGAACAGACACACACAATATGTACATACATATAGGTATATAATGTTTGAGCTAGGGTTGTGGATTTGTAGAAAATCATACATATATAGAGAGAGGGAGGGAGGGAGGGAGGGAGAGAGAGATTTGTTTGAATTTCCAATCCATGTGGCTTTCAGCAATCCAAACAACATGCAAGGTTTTGGCCCAGAATTATAAATCCACATAACTGGAATATAAAATCCGAACATAGCCCAAAGGTAATATATTTCTTAGGATTGAGCTCAAGCAAATCTTACTTTATTTTAAACATATCTGTTTTGTATGTGATAATGGTCCTCTTAATTGGCTTGCTTTTAAGCAATTGTTGTTTTGTGGAGTGTGATTTTATGCTCTTCTAGTACTCATTCCCTGTTCATTAAGGTCTTCATATTGTGGTTTTATGTAGCAGGTTAAACAGTCACGGGTAAGGACTCAAAGGCGAAGGAGTCAGGAGGAAAGGGAAAGGGAAAGGGAAAGGAAAAACAGGCAGTGGGAGGAAGTGATGACAATGCCTCAAAAAGTAAAGGAAAAAGTGCGAAGACAGATGGGCTTGGCACATGCCCATATGTCAAAGGTTGTTTCTTTCCCTTAATGCCGTTTTTCAGGAGCTTCTATGTTATTTTAACTGTGAAAAATCTAGAAACTCCCTAGATGTTGATTTGTGATTATGTATCAATTTTAAGCAGTAAACAACAATCCCAATCAAACAGTCAAGACAAATCGACAGAACGATTTTACGTGGAAAAACCACAATTGGACACCTCCAATTGTGATTAAAAACCACGGGCAACAGCTACAAAATAATCCACTAAGAAGATATAAAGGAATTATACTCTCAATTTCCTAGCGAATCCACACCCAAATTGAACCAACCTCTATGTGCCTCTTTCAGCCCCGTCTTCACATTGGAATTGTCTTGACGATGAGCCACTCCAGAATCCACCAAAGCTTCAGGCTCGAATTCTTCAGAATCCACTGGAGAACAACTCTCTCTTTTGAATATAATGAACAAACAATCCTTTAATGTATCCTCCTTAAAGCATGAGTTGATTACACAATGAAACACCAAAGAAAACTAGCAAAATAGTCCCAGATATAAATCCTAGAACCCAAGAAGAAGATCTGGGGGCATTAATCCTAAAATCTGACAGAAACTCGTACTTACAGAAATCTAGAACTGCGAGGCTTGCTCGAGCGAAGACTCTCTTGCTCGAGCGAGGAACTAAAAATGCGTGTTTTCTATAAGTGGCTTCGCTCGAGCCAAACAACCTGCGCTTGAGCGTAAAATCATTCTTCTCTGGCTTTTTACAGACGCAGCCTTCGCTCGAGCGAGAACTCCTTCGCTCGAGCGAGCAAGGGCGGACATGCAACTTCGAATGCAATTTTGTATTTTGCTTCGGGGGAGCTGCCCCTCGACCCTGCCTGGGGTGCTACCCCCTAGACCCCTGCGAGTTGACCGGGCAGCTCGATCCTCGTCATAATCAGCGAAGTGGCAATCTTGAAAGTATTAACATCACAAACTTCTCTACAAGGTATAATTCGGGTTGGATTTGCAACTAATAACTCATAGCCTCACTGAAATAAAAAGTGCGAAAACAAGTACAACTAAAAGGAGTTTTGTCAAACGGGATTGCCAAGAATAAAAACCTAACAAATTGCAATTTATCTAGCATGTTGAGTCTCCTGATTTGACTTTGGGTTTTGGATTTTGTTTCTAGCAAGGCATATCTTATATGAGAAGCAAGGGAAGATTAATGAAGCATACAAGAAGCTACAAGATTGCTGGAAAAGTAATGGAGATAAGGTTCCACCTGCTGAGTTTGCAAAGGTGATTTCCCTATTACATTGTCCATTTTCTTCTTTTATTTAATACTTTTACACTTGTTGGTCAAGGTTGTGTCAGTTGCAATTTCTGGTTTTGACCTTTGAGGGGATCATTGTTTACTCTTCCATATTTTTGGAATAATTTATGATCTTGATGGTGAACCTGATTCAGTTGTATTTAGTTGGTTTTATTTAGGTATTCAAGGGGTACATCATTTTCACTTAGCTACTTGCTTTCTAAAATGTGCTAATTAATCATGATCTCTTCAACTTAATGATTTTTATAACAGTGTTTGAAGTACTACATTACAAAACCTTGGTCATTGGAAACAAATTGCGCCTGATTATGTGCATGAACACAATATGCTCATAAGTTAACTATTGGTCCATTTGTTTGGGCGGGAAATTGTTTTCTTCATTTTCTGGCATTTGTTACAATGCAAAAATGAAAATCAACCGAAAATGTTTTATGTGGTAAAAATAAATCTAATTGGGCGGAAAATGTTGGCACTTTTAAAAGGTACAAAACATTTTCTAGACTGAAGTCTTACCAGTGCCACCGCACTAGCACTACCACCACTACACTACCACCACCACCGCCACCATCACTGCCACAACCTCCATCACACCCCCACCTCCCCCACACCCTGCCACCACCACCCCACCATCACTAGTACAACCTTTTAGTACACTAGTTTCAGGGAAGCTACCAAACATAGAAAATGTTTTCTGCTGAAACAAATGGAGCATACGAAAATGGTTCGAGTGTTCTCGTACATTCTTCCAAAGAGAGTTTTTGGCCAAGATATTGTCTCAGGAACATTTGAAGGAGTAATAGCAATGACATCTCTGTGCTCCTTTTCTATCTTTTTCTTCAGCTAGCAGCAGAATATTCAGAGTGTCCATCAGGGAAGAAGGGTGGAGACTTGGGATGGTTTCCGCAAGGCAAGATGGCTGGTCCATTTCAGGATCTTGCCTTTAGTACACCTGTTGGAGCTACCACTGCACCATTTAAATCAACGTATGCTATTTTAATTCCTGATTTTTGCTTTGCAAACCTGCTAACCATGTGTTAAGCTCTATCTTATGCTGTTCATGTTGCTCAGACCAGCTAACTCTGTTATGCTATTGATGGTACAGGCATGGATACCACATTATCTTGTCCGAAGGGAAGAAGACTTGATAGAACTTGGCATTCGAAGTTAGGCTCTGTTGGATTATCAACCATGAAATCGAAGTAAGCATTTTGTATTCTTCTGTTCGAGACTTTGGCTTGATGTTGGCATGGCATTTAGTACATAATTGACTTGATGATGCTTCACCTTCTTAGATATTGGTATGATAAGTCATTTTTCTTCATCATTATTATCAAATGTTATGGAGTTCTGATTGTTGGTTTTGGTCTTCCACTACAAGAAAACAGAGTATAGTGACGTTTTTTTTTTTTTTTTTTTTTTATGGCGTTTTTCAAAAATGTTGTGAAATCTGCCCTGATTTTTCAAATTCCAAAAAAGGTAAACTAAACCATCTTGTTTTGTGTGTCGGTTATAAGAAAACAGTGAGTTAACACTGTGCCGTTAAAATAAGATTATTAAATTATATGTTATTTCTTTTAATTGTAGTTGTACTTGTAGGGAATTCAAATAAATTAAAAACAAAAAAATTTCTACTCTGATCAACAGATGCGCGACTTTAGGAAGACAGAGAAATCGAGTCTTGGATCTTTGAGGCATCAGACCTTTGATCTCCATCAGTTCTTCGGTTGTTTGATCTAAAAAATCTTATTCTGCTCTTGATTTGAGCGTATATCTTCCAGATTGTTCGAATCCCTGATTGTTCGAATCCCTATGATCTAAATCAATCTAGGGCTCAAGGTTAGCGTTTTCAGGAGCGTATATCTTACAGATTGTTCGAATCCATATGATCTAAATTTGTCTAGGGCTCAAGGTTAGGGTTTTCTAGTATGGATTTGCTACATTCACACAAGATCTATAAAATTCCATGGCTAAAACTAACGATTTGGAATTGTTTCTCTCGATTTAGTTGATTTCTAGTTTTTTTTTTTTGCTTTTGTTTTGTGTTTCTCTTTTTGTTTTTGCTCCTTTACTCTTTCTAGTCCTTGTATGGAAAACTCTTCTTTTTCATTAGATTGAGCAGCAGCAATGGCAAATCGATTTATCTAGGGTTTCGAGTGCGGTGTTAGTGTCTCTGATCATGTACGGGAAAAGCAATTGGCATTGGATGTGGACCGTTGGAAACAGTGACTAGGAGCTCAACGATGAAGAGATATAGATCATAGTTATTCTTGTGGTTGATTTTCACTAAACTTCGTTCTGATTTCTAACAAGTAATCTTTGCTCAAAATCATGATCCCCTTCAGCTTCGTTTTGCGGGTGATCTTCTAATGGAGTTGGGTGCTGGGGTAGAGTTGGCAACTACAGCTGTGCCACACCTTTTTCTGCCTTTAGCTTGTGCTACCAATGTGGCCAAGGTTCAACCCTTCTCTGTCTCTCATTTTCTTCCCGTTTTATAAATTCCGGCTAATCTATGTGATGAATTAGCTTTATTGCTTTACTTTCATATTGTTTCACTTGCAGAATGTTGGTGCTGTCACATCAACCTCGACTTGCACTCCAATATACAAAGCCTTTGCCAAAGGTGAAGGGGGATGTTACTGCGAAGGGAGAATGTGTTGGCAATGTTGCCGATCTGGTATGCTTCTCCAACTTCCATTACAATTTCCCGAAGCTTGTGTTTGCACCGGGCCAATTGAGAACATATTTTGATGGCTGCTATAGTGACTGTTGCCACATAGTTAAATTGATCTTTATATTTTGTACTTTGTTTCCAGTCCTAATATTATTTGGAGAACAAAGAGGCATTACTGAAGGAGATGGGTTTCATTACTCTGTATAGTTAATCGAGTGCATAAAAAATATAGTCAATCCCATTAATTTCCCCTTGGCATTTTACTAGACCTTTTTTTAGTGACACAAGCAAATCAGAGTAAGGCATTACACTGTATTATATATATATATATATCTAAGTGGAACATATGATATACCTAGAGACATCATGTTACGAGAAGCACTTGCACTCGACTTGACTGCAATAGACAAAAGGTGTTCTTTTGCTATCCAACAAAAATGGCAATTAGATATTGGTCAGTACTAGTAGTCTTGGAAGTTGACCTTCTCATTATTATGATTTAGCTGATACTATAAATTGACCTTTTTGCAACTTCTCATTTTGAAAGATTGAAACTAAAAAAAAAAAAATGTTTGGTAGTTTTTCCTATAATTTGATGGATGCTACAGATTCAAACTTCTCATTTTTTGTTTTTGTTGTACTCAGTTACAGTTTATCTTGCATTTAGGCACACAGTTTTGTGACTCATGATTATTTGGAGTAAAGTCTGCAATTTGCTTTATAAGGACATGTGCTAAGACTGATTGTGGCTTTATGCTTCTTGATTGTCACTATGAATCTCTTAATTTTCTATTGTCAATAGTGTGCAGTTTATAACCTTTCAAACTGCTTCATTTGGAATTGTAAATGAAGGGAAACAAATTGGAGTCTATCTAGTCTTATTTTAAATTAAAAATATAAAAAGGTATTCAAATTGATGTGTCAATATGATCAACGGCGTCTTTTATAATCTGGAATTAAATGCTTAATTTTCAACTTCTTGCTTGGGTTCTGTAATACAAGTGCTTGATGCCTACTATGCGTTTCCCAGTCAAACTTCTGGGACTAGTTAATTTGAGCTTTTTAGAATTGTTCCCTTAGAAGATGAATTTAAGATCCTACATATTGTTATAAATTAATTTCTCTCTCTCACATGTGTGTGCATGCCGTGGTGTGGCAATGAAGGGAGACATCCTGGAAGATCCAGCAAAGGAGCCAAACAAGGATATATACATGATGACTATTGAGCCAGAAGATGCACCCAACCAACCTGAGTAAGTTTGCTTGTTTGATGTGCATCATTTCAATTCCTTTAATTTAGTCAAATCTTGATTTATGCATTTGCTTCTTTGTTCTCCCCTCCCCCCCACATGTAGATATGTACAAATTGGGATGGTTTCAGGGCTTCCTGTTTCAGTCATTGGAAAGGAATTCTCCCCTGCATCTCTGCTTTCTGAGGTGAATGAAATTGGTGGGCATATTATTTTTTTTCTTTTCAAAAATTTGACTATGATGAGTTTTATTGATTGCATGGTGGATCCAAGAACATGCATAAATGTCACCCAGTGTATTGTACAATTGGGGGTAAGTTCTTTCTCCTTTTGAAAATTTATATAGAATTTCTCTCTCTCTCTCTCTCTCTCTCTCTCTCTCTCTCACACACACACACACACACACACACACACAAATTTTTTTATATGCCATTCAGATTTTTAATTGGCCAAGTATTGTGTAGAACATCTTCAAGGACTCCTTGAGAGAATTGAATTTGTGGAGGGTGTTCTAAATAGAAACCTCAAGTGATGAAACTGGATGAGAGATAGAGAGAGAGAGAGAGAGATGAATTCAAAATTCCTAAACCATTATATTGTGCTTTTCAATATTTTGATGTCATGCTGATAAGTGTATATACTCTGTTCATTTGAGATATAAAATTAGTAGCACAAATTGATTACTTTTTTTTGTATTTATTTTATCTAAATAGATAGTTAGCGATTGTTTACATGTTCTATCCTGTACTTCAAGCTTTATATTCATATTGTACGTGTTGCTTTTGCTTCCCAGAAAACCATTTCAAAAGTAAGTCCTGGGTCATTAAATGTATCTGGTTCTAGCTCATCAAACGAGCAGCATAATCAACAATATCCAGGTTTTTCCTTTTATATACACATTTTACAAAATTTTGTTACTTTATTATATTTACTGAACTCAAAATTTATCTATTGCCAATCCTCATATATATCCCTCTCATGGGCAGACCTGGTTTCTTGTGTCAGCAATGCCTTTAACCTTTAAACTGATGCTTGTTTTTTTTTTTGCAGTGCCAGAGGCCAAACGCAGAAAGCAACATCAGAGAAAGCATTTTGAGAACCAAGAACCATGTCTGATGAGAGATGTCTATTTAACGAATATGAAATGGCAGGCAGCCATAAAAGTTGACAAGAAACAAATTCACTTGGGGACTGTTGGATCTCAAGAAGCTGCAGCTCATTTGTATGACAGGTATTAAAATGGTTTAGCTGTACGTACGCATATAAGTTCTTAATTGTGAACTTTGTTCATAATACTATGTTTTGTTGCCATTTCCATTTGAATTATTATTTGTGAACTTTGATCATAATACTATGTTCTGCAAGATCAGTACTATATATATATATATATATTTTCCTTTTCAAAATAGGATTTTAGTATTCTACACATTCTTTGTTACTTTGAATGCATTCCTAATAGACCGCAAATAAATAGTACCAATCTCTTATAGTTCAGTGAGTTTTAAGTTTTCCAATCAGTCATAGGTTTGATGTTTACTCCATGATTGTTACACTATGAAGCCATGGAGATCCAGATTCAATGAAAACATATAAAATTGTACAATTTAGCTCTTTGGAATGTTTGGATGACTCTAATTCTTGTACCCCTTATTCATATATATATATGTAAACATATAAATTTTTCATGTACACTTCACGACGAATAAATTTTTGACTAGAATTTCCTTGTTTTTATTATCAATTGACTTGAAGCTTCTTTGTTGACTCATTTATTTGGTATATTTTAATTTTTATTAGCAATGTCAAACCTTATTTAGTTTTGTTATTTTAATTAAAAACCTTCTTAATCCTTTTCCTTTTTCCTTATATTTTTTTCCCTTCAGCTCATTTGATACATGCTTATGGTTCTTTGAGTAACACAATTTTCTACAGAATTCCAATCTTATAACATATTTCTAGATATTCTGTTACTAGTTCTCATTATATACAAGTTCCAAGCTTGATTGTGGGGAATAACTTGCCAAAATATATTTAGTTTATGCTTTTCTTTCCTCTTTCAATCATCCAAAAATATTCTTTGCATACCTTCTGTTAAAAATAAAAATAAAAATTGTTTTCTCACAAATAGTTTATGGATTCTTTCTAATTCTTGCAGTAGAGAATTGTATTTGCGTGCTGCTGGGATTTTTGCTGATGTGAATTCTCTGTTTTAAGATATGGATAGGGGAGAACTACAGTACGCTCTGGACATTGGATGTTTGCTGGACACACCATTAGATGCGTCCCAATTAGGAAGTCTTCTATGCCTTAAATTAGCTTGATCAAGTGATTTCTGAGTATGGAAGAAATCATCAATTGTGGAAGAATCATCAAAACTTGTGTGAATAATGGTTTTAACATATAAAAAAACAACTAGAAGTAGATTTTAATTATCTTTTATTTGTTTGGCCTCAATTCTGGATCAGAACCCATGCATATTTTTCATAAAGTGCTTAATAAGGAAAGGGTTATGAAGTTCTAGATTTCATGTAAACTGCTTCCTGAAACTTTAACCGAGCATCCTTAAGTTAATAACTATGCAGTTTATGACCACAGAAAGAGTCCAGAAGTTGCTCTTATTGTCAGAACTTGATGCAAGTTTTGTTTGGATAGGTGAGGGAAGCGATTGGTGTTACCCTTTCTGTGTTGTGCTCAAACATTCGGCTTCATACATCCTTCAGTGATCATCATTCCGATGGTGGTGATGATTTCAAAATTGAAGAGAGAAGTTGGGATCAGTTTTTAACAGAACGTGCATCTGAACTTGTCACAAATATTCGGAATGTTAGCTAGTCTGACAAAATGGAGATCTCAACAGATACAAGTCCTGACAATGGGATAGTAAATGGCTATTCTAAAGATGATGTGAAGTGGATGGAAACGGTACATTTTTAAAGAATTCTATCTAATCAAGGCTTCCTTATCTTCAACTGAATTATGATGATCTTCTCCTGTTCCTTAATGCGTGCAGCTGTTCCATTTCATTATCTCATCTTTGAAAGCTCGCAGTCCAAGCCTAAAATGTTTAAAAATCGATTTTTGGACTGTGTGATACAATATTTTTTTCTTTTTATTTTTTGGTTGATTTTGGTTTTGAAATCTAACAGAATTAGCAGAATCTCCCAAAAAAAAAAAAAAGGCTATAACGGCGTTTTTCCAAATGCCACTGCAGTGCCAAGTCATATTTTTTAAAACAGGGAAAAATCTATCACGGCGTTTTTAAACGTTGCTAAATATTTGATGATGTGATTTTATCTTCATTTATCACATTTAGAGGCGTTTTTTAAAACGCCGCCTATACTAATCTAATGATGTTTTTAAAGCGTCATAACTTAGCGGTGGCAGGATCTTTGGCGTTTGGTACTAAACGTCACAAATAGAATAAGCACCGTTTTATACCTATATCGGCGTTTTACAAACGCCGCTAAATGTAAAATTTCCAGCAGTGTTCATTGTAGTATACTTTCTGTTAAAAATCACTTGATAATCAAAGGTTGGGCATGCAATCCACTGATCCTTAAAATTCTACAAACATGATAAGGGGAACATAACACCTTATGCACATCCAGAGCATACAGAATTCTCGCTCTGTCTCTCTCTCTCTCTCTCTCTCTCTCTCACACACACACACACACACCCACCCACACACCCACATTAATTAATCAAACCGTCTTGTTAGGATTCTTATCCTACGTGTTTTGTTTGGCAAATTCCTTTCTTGACAAAACCACTTCCTTTTTATTTCTTTTGTTTTTTCTATCATGATTCCCTGAGATTATGTTTGAAAAAGAAAATGTCATCGTTTGAAAACACATACCAAAGCATACCTCATACTGATTTTGCTATATCTATTTGGGATCTCGTGGTGTGATTGGTCAAATGAACTATCTTTCTTGGTTTATGGGTTTGTGTTTTGTTTTGTTGTGAAGAGGATGGTTGACATTTGCAGACAGTTGAACAAAAGAGGAGGCTGGTTGTCTGGTAAAAGAATGAAGAAAGTCGTGCCTCAGAACATGGAGAAAAGAAGACTGCAAAAGTCAGAAATTATCACTCAATATTATTCTACTAATCAATTTAAAAAAATGTTTGATTTTAATTTAAAATGCAATTTTTAGCCTTTTTTTGAAAATAATTTTTCACATAATTTGTTTTGAGTAACTTTTTTCATATTTTAGTTTAAAAATTTAAATTTTTAGATGCACCTAAAATTTAAAAAATATTAAAAAAATGTGGAGATTTTTTTTTTTTAAATGACTAAAGATGAACAACTAAAAAAACATAAAAAAAAAAATTTGATATTTTTTATATTTCTTGTCTTTAGTGAACATTTATTAAATTTAATCATAAATAGTTTGATATTTGGTTTTCAATTTGTTTTTCTAAAAAATTAAAAATGAAAAAATGAAAAAAAAAAAGTTAGAAAGTCTAAATTAAATATTATGTGATAGTTCAAGAGAGTGAAGTGATATGAGGTGATAGTTTAAGCGGATAGAATGTAATTTATCCAATTGATGTATATTTAGTCATGACAGTCCAAATCAAAAAATAAAAAAAGAAAAAGAAAAAGAGAAAAGAGATGAGGACGGTTAGTTTTTACAATTTTTAATGGGGGAATTACTTTACAGTGCAATAGAAGGAAAAAAAAAGAAAGGTGATTCTATTTATACACCACCAAACCTCTCAATTTGATTGGTCTTCGACAAATCCTTCTTCTTCTTCGTCTCGAATCATTAATGTTGTGTTTGATTGGGGGATTTGGGGAGAGATTTAGAAAGGAAAATGGAAAAGGTAGGTGAAATGTGAATAAAATATGCTTATATTTCACCTAGTTTCAGACACCTTTTCCTTTTCCCTTTCCAAATCCCTCTCCAAATCTCCCAACTAAACACAACATAAATGAATTCTTTGCTCTTCTATCGCAGAGGGAGAATTGATTCTCTACTTTTCATCTCTTTGAGTAGGTGACAGCAAGGAGGGTAGGCGACTGGAGACAAAGTGGCGGCCGACGGTTTGGTATAAAGAGTTGAAGAAGATATGGGTAATTTAGGACTTTTCAAAATTAATGGTGTGCAGTGAGAAAAAATCAAAGTATTAAAAATATGTGTGGTGTGTATTGAGAAAATGGTGTATATAGAGAGGCTGTGCGGTGTGTAAATGGAATTATCCAAAAAAAAAATATACACAAACATGAAGGGGTGCAAGTCCGCATCACACATATTTTCACTTATACACCACCACAAAACAATTTGCACTCTCCAAGTTTTAGTAATTTTTTTTCCTTATCCTACTGACAATTAATTCCCCCATTTTTAATTGTGGGAGACGGGGGCATAAAGTGATACATAACAATATAGTTGAGTGGAGTAAAGTATAATTTAACTGTCTTTTAACGTAATAGCATGTCAACTATCCCCCATTTTGAAAGATTATTTCCTTCCAAACACCACTTCAAAAGTGTGTACCATATGCACTTTATCATAAATTTAATTGACATAATTTTACTACAAAATTTAGTAATATTAACCATAAAATACATAACCTCACCACAAATTAGCGTAATAAAAAATATCGTAATTAAGCCATAAACCCCTAAACTTTTATTACATCAACCATAAAATTTTAAACATTTTCTTACGCTCATTTGTGATGAAATTATACATTTTGTAATTGATATTATGAAATTTTGTAATAAAGTTATACTAATTGTAATAGGGTATACATGTACACACCATTAGGTTTTTCAATATTAAATTACGCCAAGATGTTCCAGGAGAGGGGAATGGCTGTCCTCCATATCCTTAAAATAAAATAAAAATATATTGAAAATCAAAGTTGGTTCCAAACTCACAAGAATAAACTAATCAATAAATCATTTTTCTCATAGGGGGAATTATTTTACAGTAGGACAGAAAAAAAATTATAAAGATATAAAAAGTGTAAATAATTTTGTGATAAGAATAACTAATAAGTCTGACTTATACACTTTTATATTTGTGTAAATTTTTTTTTTTCATACAGATGACCGCTAAAGGCAATCTCTTTATTGCCATTGATTCCCCTCGTCATCACACGTACAAATAACACTTTACAGCTGTGATTGGATAGTAAATTCAGGTAAAAATTAAATGAAGAACTACACTACGTGTCATTAAAACTTATTTACCATAAAATGAATAAGAAAATATTATAAATGTTAATAATTAATATTATAAATTTTTTATTAATTTATATATATATGTTTTATCTGACCTAACTGTCAAGTAATTGATGCAAAATTAAAATTAAGGCCCCAATTTGGGGGTGTAGTTTTTACTTAAAAAGTAAATTAAAAGAATCCATTCTCGAATGAGGGCTAAAAAAATAAAAATAAAATAAAATATAAATTTATTTTAAATTTTTATTTAAATTCATAATTTAAATAGGATATACACACTTCATATCAGATTATAAAATAGAATTATTCATATGCAAAAAAGTAATTTTATATAAAAGTAATAATTAAATCAATCTCTCTCGTCTCCCTTAATTAAATCAATCTCTCTCTCTCTTTCTAGTCTTAACCCAACTGGCAATCACCATTTTATCATGATCCTCAACCAGTTCAGTCCAATCTCCAACCCCAAAGGCACCTCTTCTCCACCCTTCATCCACCCACCCTTTGAACACATTTTTTTTGTTGAGGGAAACTGGTGTGAGTTCAATTGAATTGACCTCAGATCGGAATGGAAATACCTGTTGTATCCTTCATTGTAAACAGACTCGGAGTTTTGTTAACTGAAGAAGCTAAATTCTTACACGGAGTAAGCGGCCAAGTTGAACAAATCCGAGCCGAGTTAAAGCGAATGCAATGCTTCTTACAAGACGCAGATTATGCAATACAATCTGATCATCATGTAGATGCGAGGGTCAACAACTGGGTTGCGGAAATCAGAAAACTTGCTTATGAAACCGAAGACATCCTCGAAACTTATGTCATCCAAGTTTCATCCAGAAGGAACAAAAAGGGTTTCCGAAACACCCTTAAAAGATTCGCTTGCATCTTCAACGAATGGCTAGACCTTCACAAGGTCGAAAGTGAGATCGGTGACATTAAAAACAAGATCACTCACCTCACCGCTAGTTTACATACTTACGGCTTGAAAAGCATAGGTGAGCCATTTCAAGGTATAATTTTAAATTTAAATTTTTATTTATTGATTTATTAGTAATTTCAATTATTGTTATATATTTTTTATTTAAGTATATTTTTCTCTCTTTTGATATGCAAAATATTACTAATTAAAATTTGAAATTTAAATTGTGTCAATATATTCCATTAATCTTTCGTGTGACATAACTAGTTTTAACCAATTTTAGGAAAGAATAATATTTTATATTTTAATTTTTCAGTTAAATTTAGGGGAAATTAAAAAGACATCTCTGTAAGTTTGTGTATTTTTTTAGGATGGAAAATTTACTTATAAATTTTATTTTGAGGAATGGTGATCTATTTAGTCCCAAGATTTTTTTATAGACTAATTAGTTTCATTGATTTTAGAAAGGTAGATTTAATATATTATTTGAAAATTGAATTTATAGTTATACCTTATTTCTATTTGAAAAATGATTTGTGGCACTAATTTGTCGAGCACTAATGGCACTAATTTCCTGTTTTGGTAACTTTGTTTTTTTTTTTTTTTTTTTACCTGATATAGAAATTCGGGGCATTAATGCCCCTGAATTTAGTGCCACAAATCACAACTGTTTCTATTATGTTTCCTTTTTTTTTTTTTTTTTTTTTTTTTTTCCTTTTGTGCTAGAAAGGTAAGGTACACAATTTATGAGAATTAAATTTGGGATAAATTTTTGTATGAGAATCTTTTTTATTTGGAAAACATTTCAAAAGGAGTACAAAAATGACTTCAAATATAAAATTCTTCACATATTTCAAAAAGATGTGAGATTCTTCAAACATTTCAAAAAGAGTACAAAAATTCCTTAGTAAGCTTTCAACAAATGTATAATTTTAAACTGTAATATTCCAATATAACACTCAAAAAAAAAAAAAAAAAAAAAATTCTTAGTGTATTTTTCTCAAACATTCCAATATAACACTTCAAAAAAGCTGTCACACCCCAAATCCAGGCATGACTGGCCGTGGCCCACAGGGACTCAGCCCAAGGCATACGTAAGCCTAAACATGAATCTAAAATCACGAAAAATAAATGTGATGATAGCCCAGAAATAAATAAATCAAAACCCACCAGTGACAAGTCACAAGTATAAATGGCAAAACCAACCATAACCAACTTTAAAAAATGTATACTAAATGGAACATAAATTGCCTATAAAATAAAATAATTCTAAATAAAATCCCATCACAATGTATGCACAAAACCGACATAACAAGCTAAAACAAAAAAATGAATGTCCTAGAGGTCCATGCAATTAAGTCCCCGCTACGCCATGAGTCCACTCTAAGTCTTTCTAACACCTGGAAGTGATAAACAACTAAGTCAGCTGATGGCTCAGTGAGTAGCAACATGGATAATAAATATAGTTTTAAAAACAGGGTTCAATTCCAAAATAAGATTTATATCACAGAAATTAGATTGACATACAGTTTGGTAAAGACAATCTATTTCAAAATAAAAGGTTCCACAGTTCAACAGTTAAAATACTCATGTCTATCAAAAACATGATAAATGACATTTTCCACTTAAAACATATTACAACATGAACACCAATAATTTTCTGGATACCAAGAAATAACATGTAATATGCCACACAGTTTTTAAGGCTATAAGCCCCGTCGGATCCAATATCGAACCAAGAGTCATCATCGGGGTGGCAACCCGGGCCTTTTCTCTAAGACGATCCAATTGAAGGTCACCTAGCCTAACCTAGGTCTTTTCCTTACAATCGTTGAGCACTAGAGTCATCACGGCCCAACCCGAATCTGTTCCCTAGTGGCCAGAGTCACCACACACAGTGAAATAATTTCCCTAGACTAAATACACAGATGGTCCCAATAATCAATACACATCAGTTTCACAAAATATGGTAGTTCACCATTATAAACATGAGACCAAAACAAATAGTTTACAGTATGCCAAGTTCACACATGTTTCAGAAATAATTTGATTCCATTGATAATATAATAATTTATCAAAATAGTTTAGTCCTGAAACAACAATTTAATTTTCCAACAGTTCAGGGTAGGGGAACATTTATAAAAATATGTAGTATGAAACTATTTACCTGAAAATGAAATAATATAATCCTCGAATAGAGTATGAAAGTCCAACTAGTGCCCTGAACCAAGTATGAAGATTACACGTCACTACTAATTTAAAAATACTAAAGAGAATAATAAACTAAGTACCCCACACTAAAGCGCACTAACACAGATCAATCCCACTCACCGTTATTCTTAAGTAATACCTAAATTCATGTTCTTCAAGGTCTAAAATTACCCAAGACATGGGTTCTGATCGAAACTTAACTAAAAGTAACTTTAACATAAGATAGAATTTTAAACAAGTTTCCCAATCTAAACGCTAACTTTGAAAATTACAAAACCCACTCCACGCTGTTCGAAAAATTCCAAAATCCTCCAGATATCAACTAATATATCCTAAGTTTCAAATCCAATTGGTTTCACTTGATTTGTTTATCCAAATAATTATTTGCAATTAATTATATCGAAACAGGTTGTTTTCTGCAGCACTTTAAATAAATTGACGGTTCTCTAAGTATACATGAGAAATCAATGCAAGGCCAAAAATTTAAGAAACTAGACTCGTAACCGGTTTTAATGACGTTGATTTGATAATTTTCAGATTTATACCTAAAGAGAACAACACTTCCGAACTTACTGTTTTAAACCAGTTTTCTGGATAAATTTGAACGCATCAGTTAATATAGATTTCGACTCTCAAAAATTATGAGAAAACTCAGATATACAATTCAATATGTAGTTAATCTACTGTAAAAATTTCAGTTCAAAATTCATCCGTTTGATATGATTACTTGATTTTTAAAATTTGTGGCTCTGTGTAGAATTTCATACTCATAGATTGTACCCTCAACTTTATGTACCCATTTAATTCCTCAAACCACATAAAAGAAGCATGATATTCACAAACATTGGTGGCCAAGTACTCCTACCTAACCCACATTTCATTCACAAGATCCACCATTACAAGCAAAAACATCCATTGAATATAACCCACGCCATATACTTGTTCTTCATACATCCACCATATCCATTACACTATTTCACACCAACTATTAATCTGATAGATATTCAAGCCACCTAATCAGTTAAGCTTTCATTCCTTCTTCTTCCAATGAATGCACAGAAACATATATACAAAATAACTGTATTCACAGAATATTGGTTTCTACCTTAAAGATGGAGTTATTTAAGCACCAAACTAGTTATTCAATTTTCACCAAAAGCTACTCCTATCTCTTCTTCACGGCTGCTAGTTGAATAATATGAGAGTTTAGGATTACCCACACACTTTAAATAATTTGACTCCCTTATCCTTTTGCTTTTCTTTATTTATTTATTGTATTCACAGAATATTGGTTTCTACCTTAGAGATGGAGTTATTCAAGCACCAAACTAGTTCTTCAATTCACCAAAAGCTACTCCTATCTCTTCTTCACGGCTGCTAGTTGAATAATATGAGAGTTTAGGGTTACCCACACACTTTAAATAATCTGACTCCCATATCCTTTTGCTTTTCTTTATTTATTTATTTTATTATTATTAAAATCTTACCTCTAAATTAGAGATTTTCACCATAAATTTATTTTAGGTATAAAAATTAATTAAAAGACCTTCAAAATATTTAATTTGCACTTTAGAATTCACCACCAAAATATTTGAGATTGTAATATTATTATTATTTAATTATTTACTTAATTTTTATATTCGGGTTCTCACAAAAGCTCCTTAGTGTAACACTCTAATTTAACACATAAAAAAACTCCTTAGTGTACATTTCTCAAACATAACACTCTAATATAATACTCTAAAAAAACTTCTTAATGTAACACTCTAATGTAACAAACACACAAAAAAATTTCTTAGTGTAACACTTTAATGTAACACACAAAAAAACTTCTTAGCGTATTTTTCTCAAACGTAACATTTCAATATAACACTCTGAAAAAACTCCTTAGTATAACACTTTAATGTAACACACAAAAAAAAAACCCCTTAGTGTAACACTTTTATCAAACGTAACACTCCAAAAAAAATATGTAAGATTCTTCAAACCATTTCAAAAGGATGAAAGATTCTTCAAATTGTTCAAAAAGGAGTACAAAAATTTCTTAGTAAATTTAGGCAAATGTATAATTTTAAACTGTGAGTGCTACGTTTGGAAAAAGTACACTAAAGAGTTTTGAATATTTTTGTATGTGTTACGTTGGAGTACGTTACGTTAGAGTGTTACGTTTGGAAAAAATATACTAAAGAGTTTTTTTAGTATTATATTGTTACGTTTAAGAAAAGTAACAAATGAGTTTTTTAATATGTTATATTGGAGTGTTACGTTAGAGTTTTATGTTTTTGTTCGTAATGTGGGATTTGTTCCAAAATGAGGAAAAATTCAAAACTTCTATAGTGCGGATTGCCCAAATGTATAATTTTACATTTGAAAAAATTTACTTTTATCTCTGAAAAATTAAACCCGTTTATAATTGAGATTTTTTTATTTTAGTGGGATCTTTGGATTCATGAGGAAAAAGAGAAGACTAAACAGTTCAAAAGATCACATTTTGAGATTTATTGGTGTTTCACCCTTTACGTATAACAACAATTTGCTTACTAGTTAAAATTCTTGAGATTTGAAATCTTAAAATAATAATGACAACTCTAACATATATAGTCCAAAATGCCCTCATGATCTCAAAAATCCTAATTTTTATCAGAACGTCGTTTCTCTTTCGTGTGACCTTTTTACGTTGTTGAAGTGATTTCAAAATTTTAAAATTTAATAACTTTTGATTTATATCTCAATTTTTTTGTAAAATTTATATTTTTAGAAATTTCATTAACATAGTCTGACTTGGTTATCGAAATTTCACTAACCAAAATTTTACTAGCCTGTCTCATGTCAATAAAATTTCATCAACATTTTTTTTTTTTTTTTAAAATTTTGTATTCATCATGGATTTTATTTTATAGATATTGATGAAACGATTTCAAAAACACAAATTTTATAAATAAAAAAAATACAGATCAAAAGTTGCGTAATTTTGAAATTTTTAAATGAGTTAAAAAAGTAATAGGTGATATACGAAGCAGTATAGTGGGAGTATTTTTGTCACCGTATGTTTTGGAGGACCTATATTATTATTATTAAAAATTATGTTGTCTTTATTCTTCAAAAAAAATATTACTAGAAATAATAAGCAAAAAATCCTGTAAGTTTATAGAAACATATAAAAATATATTTCACAATTTTGACCTCCACTTTTTTTAATATATATTTTATAAAGGATGTTTTGTTATATGGTGAAAAATGATGCATAAAATAGAATTTTTATATACAAAATTCATACAAATTATATGACACTATTATTTTTGGACCATAAAATGAGTGTTTTTTTCCTCTTTAAAATGGTCACAAAAGAAAAAAAAAAAATCATTTTATGTGAGTTTTTTGTATGAAAATTCTATTTCTACAACATTATTATTGAATATCGACCATTAGAAAGACTAAACTAATATTGCTATAGGTGAAGGCATAAGAAGTTTGGCAGTTGAGAAGCAACAAGAATTGAGGCAATCGTATCAACATGTTGTTGAAGAGGATTTTGTTGGGTTTGAGGAAGACTTGAACAAGGTTGTGAAACATTTGGTGCAAGTTGATGACAATACTCCTAGTCGAGTTGTCTCTATTTGCGGCATGGGTGGTTTGGGGAAGACCACTCTAGCTAAAAAAGTATATCATCACAAAGATGTCCAGAGTCACTTTGAAGGTTTGGCATGGGTGTGCATATCTCAACAGTATAAAAGAAGAGATATTCTTCAAGAAATCTTCATCAATCTTGTTCCAGAGAGGAAGGAAGATGTTGTTAGGATGACAAATAATGAGTTGTTTGAGCAACTTTATAAAGTCCAGCAGAGTAAAAAATGCTTAGTTGTACTGGATGATATTTGGTCAATAGAGGCTTGGAAGAGCTTGGAACCGGCCTTTCCAAATGGAAACACAGGTAGCAAAATATTGCTAACGACTCGTAATAAAATATTGCCTTCACAGATAGATCCATACCCTATCGTCCATGAACCCCAGTGTTTAAATGACAAGGAAAGTTGGTATCTACTTCAAAAAAAATCATTACTAAGAAGAGATGGTAAAGGTAATATTAATCAGTCCACCTTGCTATATGTTTTGATACGAATTAAATTATTTCAATGTTAGTTTTCATATCATCTGTGTGGTCTATTATCATCCAAAAAGATTAATGACCCATGGGTTGAAATTTGGGAAAGATATGGAAAATACTCTAGCTCTACTGGCCATAGGGTCGAACCAAATGTATTTAGAATATTCATTTACGAAAACTACATAAAATTGAAAACTTAGGGATTACTTTACAGTGAGACAGAAAATAAAATTTTACACAAACATGCTTGCATCTCCATAATTTTACACAAATATTAGATACTTCCAGAGTGCTATATTGTCTACATGATCTAGTATCGGCCAATGAGAAACCGCAACACACTAAATAGTCATCATTTGTCTCCTAACTACCCCACAAAGATGACTTAACATGTTTCATTCATAAAATTTTTTGCTATGCAATTAATTTGGAACACCATATAGACAATGACACATAATACTCTAAGACTAGTCACTAATTATTCATTAAAATTTGAATGACTTATATCATGCACGACGACTTTGTAATACTAGCTTAGAGAATGGAATCTGAAAGAAGGTTACGGGTACATACATCACTCTTTCTACTTTTTTGTATGTCTTTTTATAAAAAGTTAAAAATCAACTAAAATAGCAAATTTCCAAAAGGGGCCACAATTCACTTCTTGCCCTTAACATCACTCTCTCTGCACCAAATGCATGCATGAATTTGAGAAATCCTTTTTCTTCTTCTTTGTTGATATAGAACTTTTGATTGAAAAGATGCATGTATCAATGTAAACAGTGCTGATTTTGAGGCAAAGTTGAGGAAACGGTTGTTTTGGAATTCAAAAATTGGTTGAAAAAAAGGGTTCTAAAAAACTATCCCTTAAATAGAAACAAAAAAAGCTTGTTGATGTATTAAATTATTTAAAACTAATGGATGATGCAAGTATCAGTGTAAAGGCAAAGTTAAGGAAACGGCTGTTTTGGAATTCAAAAATTGGTTGAAAAAAAGGGTTCTAAAAAACTATCCCTTAAATAGAAACAAAAAAGCTTGTTGATGTAGTAAATTATTTAAAACTAATGGATGATTAATTTCTAAATATATAGTTTGTGTATAAAATGTTATATACTATCTATGTTACAGTTGTTTCTGGGGAAATCAACTTATTAAAACTGAAATTGATTAAATCTTACCTTTGGTCAACTTTGTCACAAAAATGATTCGATGGATGTGATTGTTAAATTGAATTATGCAAGTTTGATTAGTAATTTTACAACTAATAATTTGAGTTTTATACTTGAGAATACGAAAGTTCAAAATTTTTAAAATAAAATTTAAATTACTAACTGATTTGATTTTGCAAAAAAAAAAAAAAAATGCTTTAAAAATCAATTAACATTACAAGCTTGCTTTAGAATTATCTATCTATATATGTATAAAAGCCCATATTAAAAACTTGATTTGGTTCTTGAAAAAGTCGGCAAATTTCCCTTTTTTATTGCTTATTCACGCAAGCATTCATTAGAATTTTTATTTTTGTTGTTTTATAGAATCTAGGCAATAATCTATTTTTTTTGTTGCTTTTAAATTTTGCATTTTGTTGTTGTTGTAGACTCCAGAGTGCTTGACACAAACATGGAGGCATTAGGGAGGAAAATGGTAAAGCTATGTGCTGGTTTACCGTTAGCAATCATTGTGCTTGGTGGACTTTTGGCAAGAAAGCATACATTAAGGGAATGGGAGATGGTATACCAAAATGTTCATTCGCATAAATGGAATGACGACCCAACACAGCATGACAATGGAGTATCAAAGGTGTTAGCTTTAAGCTACCATGACTTGCCTTATCAATTGAAGCCATGTTTTCTATATTTTGGTCACTTTCCGGAGGATTATGGGATAAATGCTGAAAGACTATGTCACTTATGGATAGCTGACGGTATAATTGTAGATGATGATAGAGTGGGGGATGAAACAATAATGGATGTGGCAAAACGTTACTTGGGTGCACTAGCACAGCGGTGCATGGTTGAAGTACATGTAGACATGTATACTCAAAGGATCAATTATTGCCGCATTCATGACCTTATGCTGGATTTGTGTTTGTCAAAGGCAAAAATGAATGATTTTCTCGAGATCATTCATCTCCAACGCGAAACTGATCTAGCTGATTGCTTTTCCACCACATCAACAACCACTACTCCTAAAATACGCAAACTTGCAATTCATTTGAGTAGGGATGTCGAAAGAGTTGTCTTCCCTGACTTGGAGACAACTAAACAGCTAAGATCAATATTGTTGTACGATCCAAGAATTCACTTGTGGCCTTTATCTAGTGACGAAAAGTCTTCAATAGAGTTGAACTCCCATGTCAAGTACTTCAAATTGCTTAGGAATTTGGATCTTGAAGGATTTAAGTTTGATGAAAAGTCAGTCGAATCAATAGGTAACCTAATTAGCTTGAGGTACTTGAGTTTTAGAAGTTGTTTCATACCTAAGTGGCATTCGTCTATCTGCAAGTTGAAATACTTGCAAACCTTGGATTTACAACATTGCGAGTTCAACCCAGGTGAAGTAATAGTCTTACATGGAATGGAACAATTGAGGCATTTGTATATTCCTCATTCTTGGGGTCCCAATGCTAAATTCAAATTTGATGGGTTAAGCAACCTCGAAACATTAGGAGGGTTTGACACAAGATCTTGTGACGTCAATGATCTGTGTAAATTGATCAATCTTCGCCAACTAGAAGATGCAACTTTCTCGGAGGAGGACAATCAGGACTTAGCGGCTTTCATCAACTACCTAAACATCAGTGCCAACCACCTCCGACATACATCCTTATCAGTTGAATTTTACAAAAAAGAAGAGTTGACTCTTCTCAAACAACAACTGTTAGGGTGTCAACATCTTTACAAATTGAGTATTAGTGGAATTATTCCCGAGTTACCAGAGTACTGCCAGGGTTTCTCTCCCAGCCTCATCGAGTTAATTTTGTTTAGATGTGAACTTGAAGAAGACCCTATGCCAACATTGGAGAGGCTACCTAACCTACAATATCTCTATTTAGGTAGTGGTGCCTTTATGGGGGACAAAATGGTTTGCTCAGCTAATGGTTTCCCCCAACTCAAAACCCTATCTCTCTATCAGTTGATGCTCTTAAAAGAGTGGGAGGTGGAAAAAGGAGCGATGCCCAATCTCTCTAATTTAAAAATTTCTTATTGCGAAGGACTTGAAATGGTTCCAGAGGGACTGAGATTCATTGCTACCCTCCAACGATTTACAATTAGAGGAGCGGACGATAAATTCAATAACAAGCTTCGAAGGGTCAATGGTAAAGAAGGAGAAGATTTTTACAAAGTGCGACATGTGTCTTCCCTCAACATTATTGGGTAAATTTCTTAATTCTGGATAATCCTTTCACAAGAGACGAAACAACTGTTGGGTCTCTTATCATTTCTTTCACATCCCCCTCATTAATTCTCATCACAAAATTTGTTGATATATACATATATTTCTCTGCTTTTTGGCCTTTATATTGGTTTAGGGGTGGACAAATTACCATAGAATTAAAAAATTAAACTAAACCGACATCTTATTGGATTGGTTTGTTTGTTTGTTTGTTTTTTTTTGAATACATTGGTTTAGTTTTGGGTCTTCAATTTGTCAATTTGATAGGATTGGATTGATTTTTTAATTACCCTTTATCTAAATCGAACAAACTTGATAACCAATATATTTATTATAAGATTCAATTTATATAGGCATGTTTTTGCCTAATTGGTTTATTCTAATGGACTTGATTGCAACTAATCATTTCTCTTTATTTATTTTGATTTTCAGTCAATATGAAGAAAGAGAACGGGAAAGGAAAAAAATTTTCTGTCTATATGAAGAAGAAGAATGGGAAGTGAAAGAAGAAGAATGGTAAGTGGAAGAAGAAAACACTGGAAGTTAGAGTTGGAATTCATGGTACTTAATTTTATTTTATTAGTTGTGGTACTAGATTTGATCTGCATAGGTTGTATTTAGTCTTCGTTTGGCATTGGCTTTTGTAGCTGGCTTTTTTGTGTTGGAACTTTTTTAGCCTCGTTTGGTTTGACTTTTTTGTGAGAGAAAAAGTGTAATAATTATGGTTTAGATGTGACATTTTGTCTTATTGGCTTATGTAATCAATTTTGTTTTTTTATACTTTTTTAGCCAAAAATCTAAACCAAACCAAGCTTTAAGCTTGAGTTAGATTTCACTATAGTATTCACAACTATTGACTTGTATTAAACAAAATTTATTTTATGTTTGCGTTATATTTAAGTATTAAAGACTTGTTTATTTTAATTATTTATTATTAATTAATTCATTTTTTTTGAATTGAATTGATTTGATTCAAGTGCATGATTCATTTAAATTGGTTCTAAATTTAATGTCAACTCAAACCAAACTGACCCAATCACACCCCTATATTGGTTCATATCCATTGGGATTTTTTTAATATATGGCCAGAGCAATAAAAGTTGAGATTTGTTATAATAGACCCCTTTTAATAAGATTTTTTTATAAGAAAACAAACGAGCCCATAAGTTTTATTGTGAGGAGGACAACACGTGCAAAAAACACAACCCGATTACTGAATAGCTAATTTTATTTTTTAAACTTTTAAATACTAACTTTTAATTTAAATTTTTATTTTTTTAAAGTATTTTTTGGAATATTCTCATTGAAATCTATTTAGTAAGAGTTCGTATTGAATATGCAATATTGAAGAAAATGTTGTTTATTTTCAAACAATGAAATTTTTATTATTTATAAATTATCTTTTATAAATAGAGAAATTTCAAATTAAAAATCCAGAATTAAATGCTACAAAATGAAAAACCATATTTCATTGTTTGTAAATTAGAAAAAAAAGTTCACTGTCTAGTGACATCAAATAGAAAATTTTAAACTAGAGGCAAAATTAGCATTGGTTGTTAAAAAGATTGCGATAAAAAGACGCCTCATGCTCACTATCAAGGAGAAACTTTTGTTATGTATGGTGTTCTTTTCTTTTTTGTTTTGTTTCCTCCTATGCTCATAATTATTTGTTTTTTACAAGTAGTAAATATAAGTGATGGACTAAAAAATTTATATATACTAGCAATCTGCACATGCAATGCGTGTGCAACTCGGAAAAAAAAAATATTATAAGAATAATGATAAAAAAAAATGCACATGCGTTACTCAAGTGGTAAGAGCATTTATTATTAAATCACGAATTTGAGACTTGTCCTCCTCTTTGCTTAATTTTCATAAAAACTCCAAATATAGGGGTATTTTGAAAAAAAAAAAAATCAAAATATGAGACAAAAAGTGTCAACACTGTTAATAGCCTTTCTTTTATATATTAGAATAGATAGATATTGGATAGCCATGAAGAATAGGACTTGATAAAAATCCGATGTCCAGGTTATTATGTACGTACATATATGTGTATATAAAGAGTATCATAAAAGAACTGAACGAAATTTTTTTTATATTTTTTTAAATTGCTAATCAGTGCACATGCAATGCATGTGTCATATGACCCTTCTAACAGATAAATCAACATTCAATTGAACTTGGTAAATCAAAATTACAAATGTAAAAACAATTTGTTATGTGTGGCCATTTTGGTTATGAGGTCCTTGTTTCAAATCATGAAAGCAACATATTTATTTTGTTACGCTGTGTTTGGATCATGAACTTGAGTTAGTATTTAGAAAAGATAAAATGAAATACTAGATAAAATATACATAAAATATAACTACATTTTACTTACTTTCACCCACCTTTTCTCTTTCCCTTTTCAATTCTATTATTCAAACACAACTTTAATATTTTAACAAGACTCAATGGAGACACCTATGGCATGCCCTTCCTACTTAGAAACCTTTGGGGGCTAGGTATCATCTTTCCAAATCTCAGGGAGGAATATGAAATTAACCTCTAGACTCCGTTAAGTTTGAACAATATAATAATCTAAACTTGTTGAAAATTTTCCTGAATGGGAATTAACCTTCTAAAATTTTACATATCTCAATCTTCATGAGAAAATTTTCACTAAAATTTTACAACTTAGTGATACAATCACATATGTGCTTCTTTTTCCAGATAAGAAAGGTAAAGCAGCTCCTGAAGGTAACACAATTGTAAGTAAATCGAAAATTATCCCAAAAGTTATGATTCAGTCACACATTGAGACTAAAATGGACAAACTATCAATTCAAACAGGTTCCCAAAATTCATGGTATAATTTCTAAATGATCAATGTATATATGTTGGGCAGCCATTTGCTAGTTACTTGTAACACCCTGTGAGCAAATTAGTATAATCACAATGGAGATAAAACTTTGATCTTTACTTCGAGAACCCCATGTGCTTAATTTACCTAATGTCAAACCTCGATTCCTTTGAACACCATCTATTACTTGGAGTCAGAATCTGATAGTGGCATCTGGTAAGCTTCTTTTGGTTCTGTGTCAGTGATGGAAGGAGGACGATCTTGGTTTGACACCGCTCTCTTCTTGTGTCTCTGATTTGGTCTACCTTCATCATCCTGGAAATTTTCATATGGTGATTGAGCAAACATACAGAAAGCAGAGGAAAATAAAAATGCATAAAACAAATATTGTTTAACATACAAAATGCTTATGCAAGTCCCACTGCAGTGAATTGAGCAGTTATGTATGCATACCAAAATTAAGATCACTGATGTTTATGTTTATTAGTTGTAACTATGTGTTAAAATAGGAATTAATATCGGAGATTGAGGTCAACTATAAATTGCCTTTACTAAGTATAAATAAAAAGTCGAGAATAAATTTGAGTAGTTTTTCTTTCATTTCTATGAGATATGTACGTTTGAGAGGTTCTAACTCAGTTGGGTGTGAGTTTCTTCCTCAATGGAAGCGAGTTTCTTACAGGTTTTTTCCTTGGAGCAGAGAATTGCATTTCTGAGTAAGAAACGTCAACCGAGAAGGAATTTTTTGCTACTAAGAGTGAAAAACTCAATAACTTAAGCTAAAAATGCTGATTTTACATTTGATGAGGGCAAGCTTCCGTCTCTACAATGAAAGTTTTTGACGAAAAGTATTTACATCATATTTAATTTTTAATACTTTTTTTTACTATTTTAATATAAAATTCAAAATTCTAATGCCTCAACTCAATGCCTTGAGGGTTACGTCTCTCCTCACAAGGGAAAAAATGCCTCACGCTACGCATTTGCCTTTAAAAGCTTTGGTAATTAGTAGTAAGAGGAGCCAAAAGGAGAAATGTTGGCAGTAGTTGTTGGAATTTATGGTTTTATAGACTTAGTTTGGGCCAATTTTGAGCCCAAATTTGAGTGGGGCCCACATGTCTTTTGGGGTGGGTCCAAAGAGGTGACGTGTTTCTTACTGCATGGTAAGTCACACGGTGAAGACGGTTCGTGAAAACCATTTATGAGTGAATGAAAAGTTGATGTCATTTTTGCGTTCGTGAAATGGACAATTAAAGAGTCAAAACTGAGTTTCCTTGAAATGTTAGTCCCACATTGAAACTTTAAGTGAGCTTATGTGGGTATATAAGCTCTAGGTGGATAAACTTGGATTGGGCCCCAAGGGGGCACCCCAAGTTTGTAGAAGGGAGGAGTTATGGACAAAGTAGGCTTTGGCCCAAACCACTACACACGTGTGTGTGCCGTGCCACGGCAAGGGTATGGGTTTGGTTGGTCCTTATATTAATTTTTTGGACAAAAATTCTTACGGGAAAATTATTTTTTCTAAATAAAATTAATTCAAATTTTGCGCCAAATTTGAATTTAATTTTCTGTCCAAAACAGTGCCTCCTCCGGTCCAGCAGGTTCAAACAGCCCGGTCCAATTTCCAGCAGTCCAACAGACAGATTCAAACAGTTCACACCTGTTCTGGTTTTTATCAGACTTGTTCAGTTCAAATTGTATCTGTTCAGGTTGATTGCACCTGTTCAATTCAAAATCATATCTGTCCGAATAGGCACCACTTGCCTATAAATATTGGATCATTCCAGCAGTGTTCTTCATCCAGAAAAATCTGTTCCCTTCACGTTTTTGGTCTCTCTTTGCAGTATTCTTCATACTAGTTTTAGAGAAATTTTTGGGAGTATAGAACGCAAGTTCTAGTTCGCCAAAACAGATTGTTTTTAGTGCTAATACAACCTCTATTAGATCATTGTATCCTGAGAGATAGACGTCATTTTTCCGTAAGCACCTGAGTAGGGCGAATTTGTCTCAAGGACAGAGTGTCACACACTCGACTTAATCAATTTTTGTACTTACACATTTCAGTATATAAATTCTGTAAGTAATTTATTTTTGTTTGTTTGATTTGTTTCAAGTTATTTTGTTTTACATAGAAGATTCTTCCAACAGTAGTTTCCAAAATTATTCAGAGTTTGAGGTTGGGAACTATATAACACATAACATCAGCAGCCTCCAGGTAGTTCAACACAAAGTGAAACACAATTTCATTTTCCAAAGGAACCATTGAATCAATATGTCCTTGAAAAATGGTAGGGGATAATTGCTAAGAAAATTATTAGAAAATATCAATGAAGGAACACAATCATATAGGAATGATTGGTGGTGAGGTAAACAAGTTCAACTAGCAAGCAATAGATTCCCAACAAAGGAACAATCATACAAGAATGAATTTGTGGTGAGGGAGACAGAAAAATCCTTCCTTAGTTTTTTTTTTTTTTTTTTGTGTCTTTTTTAGTGTTTGTGAGTTTGGGGTGGGGTGTTGCTTTTTCAATGAGAATGACAAGTCTAGAAATTGCCAAGCTGGAAAATGTGAATTGTTCAATGAGAATGACAAGTCCTCAAAGCTATCACTTAGTACAATAATCTGTTAGGGGCAGAAATAAAATGACATTGAATAGGCAATAACATGGCTGTCAAGAAAATAAATTTGAAAAAAACAAAACAAAAACAAAAAAGGCTGCTACCCACAAGGTATATGTGACTGCATTTGAACTAAATGAAGGGAAACTTTGAAGAATACGTTGCGAATGGGATTTATACCACATCCACCAATGTGAATGGAAGTACACAATGCAAACACCAAATAGAAAAACAATTAGACACAGATTTTTGTGGTTCGGCACCAATTGCCAACATCCATGGAAGAGAGATTCCACTATGAATAAAAAATAGATAATACATGTGAGACGGTCAACACACTCAAAAACCATATCACTACTAGAACCCCATGGTCAAGAGTAGTTGAGCCCTTGATCACTCCAGTGCCTTCACGGTATTTTTTGTCATCCTTTGCATCTCTATTTTTTTTTTTTTGGGTGAATACATCTCTATTTTATCGTCCTCTTAATCTCGCTAAAACATATAGTCTGCATGACTATTTATAATAGTCTATCCACAAAAAAACTAGTTCCATAAAATTAAGTAACCAAAACCTACACATTGGGTTCCCCAATAGATTCTGGACTCTACTATCCTAAACCAAATACATGTTTGAACTAACCTAACAAATGTATGGGATCCACATTTATAACATGGGTGGACTTATCCTAATAGCATATTAATAGAAGTTACTAAATTAATCAAGTAAAATATTATGCAGCCAAGACATCACATATATAAAAAATAATTAGAAGGAAAATAATGATGTTGAAAAGTAGAAAAGGGAAATAAAAGAAAGGACTAATCATGAGTCAGAAGAATATCAATGAAATCACATTGGAATGGAGATGAAGATAATGGCTGGGGAAAAAAAAAAAAAAAAACAATAACAATGCTCCCAGGAGCACAATATGCCATGACTTACTTTTTTTCTTAGTTGAGTTTGATTATTTGATTGACTTGGGCGAGTTGATTGGCTCCTTCGCAGCCAGATGCTACCAAAAGACATCAATGCTTCCAAGAGGAAGACTGGACCAATCCTTGCCAATCCTTAGATCTCCTAGGTGATTCTGGATTCCATTCATGGTGCTACCAATTCTCTGTTTCATTCCTGTCCCTTTGGATAGAATGGTTTGGCACCTACTTACCAAATAGGATCTGCATCTTCAAGAACATCTGCAGGAGTTTTTGTTCTCTATGATGAGATAAACAAAAAAGGTATGAGCAGACATCTTGTATGAAAGAGATGCAACTCTAAGCTCCAGAGTGTATTTTTCCTTAAAAAAAAACTACAAAGTTCAATGAGTATCAATCTAAGAAGCACGGACACTTCTAAGAATGTAACGTGCCATGTCCGACACTCACCGAACACCTAAGTAGCACAGGTGTGGGTACTGGTATGCTGATACGGCAAAACCTTTAAAAAAAAAAAAAAAAAAGGATACGGGTATGGCTGGAGTACGTCAACAAATTTTTTATTTTTCATAATTTATAGTTTGAGATTCAACCTACAAATCATAGTTTAATACCAAAACTAAAAGGCGAAATTACAAAACCAAAAGAGAAATCACAATTCAACAATACCAATATCAAAGAAAAGTCTATAAGCTATTTTAATGCCATTAAATATGAGAAATTACAAAACAAAGTTTCATTCCAAAAGTAAACTAAGAAAAATTTGGAAACTTGAAACATCAATTTACACTTTCATCAACTTCATCATTGAATACTATATCTTTCATCTGTAACACATCAAGTAAAAGATTTGCAATTTCAAGTAAATCATAACTCTCTAATAAATTAAATGTATCACCACCAATGTCCCACAGCTTGGTGTACCCCCGATGTACCCATTATGTACCTACGAACCCGGTAAGTATTTCAAGTACCCGATACGCATGCAACCCTAACGGTACACGTACTAGTACCCTGTAAGTACCTGGTATGAGTATGGCAATATTTTCGGAGTACCCTTGCTTTATAGCCGGACACTTTCCAACACCTAGACACTCATGAAACATATTATGAGTTAGAGTAAATAACTTGGAATATAATGATACAACAAAAATTAAGTAAATTTATACCTATTCTCCTCCTTTATACTTCAAAAATGAATATATTTTACTTAAATATTCATATATATGACATAATAATTATTTATCATTATATATGACATATGTTTGATAAATAAATAAATTATATATTTCGCAGAAGTCCTGAACGTGTCGTGTCCTACATTTTTTGAAAATTTACATGTCGGTGCATAATTGTCGTGTCACGATTCGTGCTTCTTAGGTATCAATAATGGAGTGAAGGTAATTAAACCCCTCAGCAAAATATACAAATTCATCCATTCAAGCACTAAAAGGAAGCTTAATTCTTAAAAAAGTTTGTCTATGTTAACTTACAAAAGAGGGGAGCTCCCTAGAGTCACCATCTTCGATTAATTGAGAGATCCACTTGATGATTTGCCAGCCAAATAAAATAGAAACAACTCAACGTGAAAAGGTGCACTAAACCACAAAGAATGTTGCATTTGCGTTAACTGCTCAATACAAAGTGAAATATATCTCAATAATTAAAACATGTAGTAAAATCCATCTCACAACAAATCAAAGGCCAAACCTCTAAACTTTCTTCAGAACCATTGTACCTCACAACAAGTCGTGATGCAGGATCCACATCGTCATTCAGAAATGTCTCCAACATGTTTTTTGGCTTTTTTTCCCTCAATTTTAATACTATCTTCGGTAGCATTCCTTTTGTAACGTACAGTAATTAACTGTGGTACATCTGTTATATCCCTCCTAGGCCCACATGTTTCATAGCTATTCTCCGTTTGAGTGTGGAAAAACAATATTGCTGGAGAAGAGAAATTGAGTGACTAATACAGTTGCAAAAGATCATTTGTCAAATGTTCCAGCATAGAATAGTCCATCATGATCATTATTAATTAAAATATTATAATCCATAATTAGTAAGCACACATACTTCTACATAAAAAATAAAAAATAAAAAACCTACAAATGGTTCTAGAAATAATAGTGGAGAGATAGAAAGATCATTCCTTCAACTGAATAAAGCAGAAGCAAACAACCTCTAATCATATGTACAATGCTGCTGCAATGACATCTTACACAATTACTATTGGAGTTTATGAATAATTTTCACTTTGCAATATAATACTACATGCCTCACATACGCTACCTGGTGAGCTTAGTTTAATTTTTATTATATAACACCTTCTGTGAGAGGAATCACATTCTGTTTCCTACACTAAATAGCTTGACCTATAGAATAGCATTATTTGTATAGCTGGAGAGGAATCACATTCTTTGTACATATGGCTTGATCACAGAAATTCATTCTATGTACTTTCTACACTTCTTTGTATTTCAGTCTTTGAGATGAATCACATTTTCCCGTACATATAGCTCGATCCACGGAACAGAGTCAACCAACAAGAGTACAAAATTTTTTGTGAAAGATAACCTCCAAAGTTTTTAAAATGACCAAGAATCATAATGAAAAACTTTCACCTTCTTTGGTTTAGTTTTATGAATTGCTTTTGAGTTTTTTTGTTTTTCAATTTTTTTTGGGGGGAGGGGTGTTCTCTGGTGATCTTTTTTCATATTTTAGTCTTTTTTTTTAAAAAACTTTTTAGATGCGTCTAATCTAGATGCACTTAAAAGATAAAATATTTGTAAAAAAATCTGAAATTGTCTTTAATCAACTTTTTTCAGATTTTTTTATAAATATTTTAAATTTTAAGTGCATCTAAATTAGGCAGATCTAAAAAAATTAAAAACTAAAATATGAAGAAAAAAAATTCACTAAAGACAAAAAATAAAACAAAACAAAAAACTCAAAAACAATATTGAGTTCCAAAAGTTGGTTTGAACTCAAATAGTATAACAATGAATGATGAATACTTTTAATTGGCCATGCCTCACATGGAGAACATAATCTAATACACCAAACAATTGAGGTGTACATGCTTTGCACTAGACAGGCCATGGCTAAATATGTATCTACCAAAGCTTGTAAATGTGAATGCGTAAGTTTTTAAAATGACCAAGAATCAACACACAAGCACTTCAAATTTCAAATTTTATCTTTAGTGAGAAGAAGTTATTTAAAATTAAATATGAATGTATAAATACTTTTCTGTTCAAGGTGTTGTTGAACATTTCATTACAAAATAGGAAACTTGCCCTCATCGAGATGAACTTGACATTCTTAGTTTCAATTATTGAACTTCTTACTTGAGTCTTAACCTTATATTTTTTTCTTGGTTTTTACCCCGGAATATGATTATTACAAAAGAGATTCTTATTTTTTATGTTTAAATTTAAACTAGGTATTAGATCATCAAAAAAAAAAAAAAAACTATGTATTATAATAAGCTCAATAACAACCCAAGACAAGCTCCCCATATACGTACTGTTACATAGACTCAGGTACAAGTATCGCGTGCGGTTGTGTATCCAAGTGTCAGACCTTCATAAATTTAAATCTTGGGATACATATCCAAAATTGGACATGGGTACGAGAACACGTCATGTGCACATATATATTGCATATTATATGATACTCTCGGATGAGATGTTGTAAATTGTGTAGAAATATAGTAGAAATTAAATAGGATACAGAAAATATATGAAATTTCTATATCTAATTCATGTGAGAGGCTAAAAATATTGCCTTACTAACAAATGTAAGTTTTTTCTTCATGTATTCTCACAAATTAAAGGATCTGAGTGTTTAAATTGTGTACGAGTGTCGGACAAATATCCCACACCCTTACCCATGCCAAATCCAGTGGCCACGGGTACTATGGGAGAAATAGAACAGTCCATGTAACACAGCTCCTCATTTTTATGTGCAAAACAAGTACAAGGTGCACGAGTTACACACCGCAAACTGTGATGTGCAAGTCTTTTGAGAGTTTTGCCCAAAAATTATAAAAAAAAAAACCTCAATGCATTTTACCTTAGCCTCGCCTCGAAATGAGCCTCAATACATCTTTTAAATACACAATATATCTATATAAACATGACATATTGTAGGATTTGTGGCTCAAATCATACATTAACTTTCTAAGATTAATAATGCATATTTTGAAAGATTATTAAAAAGTAATTGAATTTTTTTTAAAAAAATTTTAAAGAAAAAGAAAAAGAGCCATAAAAATGAGAATTACATCTTAAAATTCCAAATCAGTGACAGGCCTCTCTAATCTTCTCAAAAAACCATATTCATATCTCAAAAGGTTTATGAATGCAATTGGATTCTTGGACATTTCCAAAAGTTTTAAGTAGAAATTCTCAGCTGCTTACAACACGAGAGTATAGCGCATAAGGAAGTTGTGACCATGTTTTTTGATACCCTGTGTTAGGTTTTATTCTTGGCAATCCCGTTTAACAAAACTCTTTTCAGTTGTAATTTTATTCGATCTTTTATTTCAGTGAGACTATGACTATGAGTGTTTAGATGCAAATCCAACCCGAATTGTGCATTGCAGAGGAGTTTGTGTTGTGAATTTTTTCAGGTTTGCCACTTTACTGACTATGTCGGGGATCGAGCTGCCCGATTAACTCGCGGGGGTGGAGAGGACAGTGCCCAAGCGAGGTCGAGGGGCAGCACCCCCGAAGCAAAAAGCAAAATTGTAGTTAAAGTTGCTTGACCGATTGAGTGGCCATTCTTGCGCTCGAGCGGAGAATCCTTGGTTCCAGAAGTTTAAGCTGTTTGCAAAAGTACTGGAAGTTGTGTTTTTACGCTCGAGCGGCACTTCTTGCCCTCAAACGTAGATCCATGTTCTGAAACACGCATTTTAGTCAGTCTACTTGAGCGGAGATCGTGGTTCTGTTTTCTATAAATCTACAGTTTGCTCCGATTTTAGGTTACGGCTTCCAGATCTTCTTCTTGAATATTAAGGTTTATATCTGGAGCTTCTTTGCTAGTTTCTTTGATGTTTGTTTGAATATTAACTGGTGGTTTGAGAAGTATACATCAAAGGATTGTTTGTTTCATTCAATACAAAAGAGAGAGTTGTTCTTCGGTGGATTTCGTGGAATTCGGGACTGAAACTTTGGTGGATTCCGGAATGGCTCATCGTCGTGATTCAACATCGGTGTTGTGGATTTAACGTTGGACAAGACAATTCCAAGATGAAGACGGGGCTGGAAGAGGCACACAAGGGTCAGTTCGATTCAGGCGTGGATTCGCTAGGTAATTAAGAGTACACTTGTGTAATTCCTTTATGTCTTCTTTGTAGATTGTTTTGTGGCTTTTGCCCGTGATTTTTTTTATCACAATTGGAGGCACTCCAATTGTGGTTTTTCCACGTAATATCGTTATGTCGATGTGTCTTTGATTGTTTGATTGGGATTGCTATTTACTGATTAAAATTGATACATAATCACAAATCAATATCTAGGGGATTTCTAGATTTTTCACCCTGTATTTGCATGGCCAAAGGTCACATGTGATTTTAGCATTTTATGTTTCAGAATTAATCCTGCTATTAGATTGAATGATTTATAATGTAAATAATTTCACATTATTTTATGGCAGTATAACACTGTCAAAATTTATAACAACAATAATCACTGACCACCTTTTCCAAGTTAGGCCACCATTTGGATTAAGATACTGGCACTTTGGCAAAAATCTTCCAATGCCAGTAGTGATCCCAACTAAGTTCGACAGAGAATAAAATTTCAGAATAAATTGCTACCAAGTACCATACACATCACATACATGACCCTCAAATTAATTAATCCATTCACTACGACAAATGTGAATTGAACTACAACTAAACTTTGAAAACATTGACATGCCTGACAAACAAAAGGTGACACTTGTTGGGCTTCCCCATCAAGCCAGGTAAATATCAACCACTTTTCCTTCAGTGCAACAGCCGCTAGCGATGACGGCTGATCTTTATCAACTGTGGACGGTGCTTCTTGGATCCTGCGCATAGTCTTTATCATAGTAATTTACTCCATTTAGTAAACTAGAAGAATATACTAGCATTTGGGCATGCATACATGAATCTTTCTGTCATATTCAATGTCAAATTTTGAATGAGTACACTTTCTGTGTCATAACTTCGAATGAACATCAGGATCTTTGGCAGGATTCAACAAATAAAGTTCTTTCACACTCTGTGTTTTCTTTCTAACCGCTTTCTCTACTATTTTTTTTTTTTTAAGTAACCTTTTCTATTCTTTCTTAGGTAGTTGTCTATATTAATTTATGAAAAATTGTCTTCAAAGTTTAGAAACATGAGCTGATATAACTAGACAATGATTTCCCAACAAAGTAGCTAAATCATTTCTAGGAAATAACTACCAAGTAGGGATTTAATTTAACATAACAAGCAGGCCAAACAAACTACTGCATGCATTTTGTTGAGTTCTGGGCTTGATCTTCCTGCTAGAATAACACAGTACCAAATCGCTGTTTCATTTCCAGCACGAGAATAGCCACAAGCATCACAACCCAGCTCCATGGACATCACACTTCTCAATTATGGAAGCTCTAAAAATAAGGAACAGAGATTCACAAAATCTTAGAATGTATAATCCGGGTTGTGTTATACATGTATATGTAAATATATCCCAACATGTATGTATTATAGGCATAGGAATATAGACATAGTTATATCTTCATATAACTTCAAAGCTATGTTACATGCACTTGGAAACGGGTATCAGGTGCCTGCATGTGCTGAACTATCAAGTTCATCAAACCTTTTATGTCCAAGGACACCAGAACACAGCTAGATTCATATACTCTCAAGGGGATGTCGCCCATGTTTTACGCTATAAAAACCAAAAAAATAAAAAACAACTCCTGTTCATCAATATATTCAGATTTCTCAACAAAATTCAAAAAAGGATTCAATGAAGGCTCAACACCCCTCGAGATCCAATTGTAAAAGATAGTTAGAATTTTACTCTTTAAAACAAAAATGGAAGTCTTAAGACTCTTTTCTTTTCTCTTTTTTGATAATAAGCAAACTTTATTGAAAAAGCATCAAGATGATGCAAAGAATATAAAACCAAAAGCAAGCAAAAAACATATACAAGAGTAAAACAAAACAACTACGGAATCAAGTCCTCTACGAAGTCAACAAAAGTTAGCACATCCGAGTCTGCTGATAACGATATCCAACCATGCAACACAGTGAACAAACACTGTTCCAACCATGTCACCAAACACGTCTCCCCCAAAAAAACTCACCTGTTACACTCCAACCAAACCAGCCACATCAAACAATGGCCAGCAAGCTTCCATGCCTTCCGACATCTCTTCCCAACCCTTCCCCCAGCCTAACTCTGTAACACTGCCATCACTGACCATGGTTGAACCCGAGGAAAACCGAAAATAGCAACAATAAACATCCAAAGACGTGAAGCAACCGAACAACAAACAAGTAAGTGATCCACCGTCCCCGCATACCCACAGCACATACAACACCAGTTTATTAAAATATGACACGACGAATCAAATTATCAAAACTTCTTCTATTAAGCTCCCTCCAGATGTTCCAGAATAAAATGGGAGGTCCTAACCGCCAATCACCTCTTTTTTCTCTTTTCAACTCTAGCTACCCTCCAAGAAAGCAAAAGGTCCCAAACATTTGAAAGGAAGACCCCAACCACGTCAAACAAGACTAAAAATAAGGCCCAAATGTCCCAAAAGATGTGATCCCTCTCCCTCCTCACATAATCACTAACAAAAACCCATCCATCAATTGCTATCTGTCAAGAGCTAGACAGGCCAGCTTTAACTCCTCTCCTCAGCAAAGATGTCACCAAAACACAAACTTCACATGATGGTGAAAAACATACCCAACCTTCCTAATAACCTTTCAAAGGCCCACACCGATGCACAAAAACCCCCAAAGACATCCAATCACCCCACCTACGAATTAGGATCATCTCCTTACTCTCTTTTCTTGCTTGCCTACTTGTAATGGTGGAGATGCATCTTAAGATGATCCAATGGTCTAGATCTGGCTTGTTTAATATCTTTATTTTTTAAAATAGCCAAATCTAGACCATTGAATTATATGCATCTCTATTATTGCAAGTAGGGAGATAAGGAGAGATAGTATGGAGAGAATCTGGACTCGCCGCCTACACCCATATTTTGCCAACATAAACCTTCTCCAAAATCTGTCTCGCTTACACACAAAACTCCATAACCACTTTCCCAAAAGAGCTTGATTGAAGATTTTACGACGTCAAATCCCCAACCACCCACTCAAATAAGGGAGCAAACCATATCAAATCAACCAAGTGGTTCAATATATCCCCCCAACCCACCCCAAAGAAAGTCCCTTCACAACTTTTTCAACCACGTAGCCATTAAGACTGGAATGGTAACCACCAAACCAAACTAGGCATTGTGTCCCAATTGAGTGGAGTCGGCTACATGAATTCTTTTGTTCTATTCCGCTCTGTCAAAGGCTATATGACCAATTAAATTTAATAAATTCAATCATTTTTTACTACAACATCACATGTCAGTTTAGATCTTCCCGTCCTAACGTTTTCATTTATGGTGATCATATCACTTTTACTTACTGTTTCATCTACAAATCTTTGTTGCACATAACAACCATCTTACTCAGCGTAGGGCTATCACCTTTTTTAAAATAGAATATATATATATATCAAACTTAACCTAAAATTAATTCATCCAAAAAACCAACAAGGAATTCCCTAAAACAATCGCCAAACTCCAATTATCTAAAGGAATCACTAAAACAATCACCCATTTTTTAATTCATGCACTCCAACCTCAAAATTTTTGTAACACCACTACTTTCAAATACAACACAATATGAACAATGTTAAGGTTCAAACATTCACAAGTGGGGATCAAAAACCCTGATATTTGCACTGAGGTTGATAAACATTTCTACCTTTTTTACTTGTCCTCCCTCCCTCCTTGGGAACAAGTTTTAAGTCAACCCGAAAATGTCGATATTTTTGCTAACAAATTTGTGACTTTCTCATTGTTTTAACATTTAGTATATTCATTTTCAAACTTTTTTATGGTATATTGTAGCATTATTATTATTATTTTTATTTAAGGCAACTAACATATTCTGACTAAAGCCAAGAATTTACATATATGTAAAAGGATTTAAGCAACACAAAACTGACTCCTTGGCAACCCTATGTCAGAATACGGATTGGAAATTTTGATGAGACTATCTTCTGTTTTGCTCTTTCCTTTTTTATTGTGTATCCTCCGTGTTTTTATAGTTTAATATATTAAAAAGGTTGTATTTATGCCTTGGTTCATGGGAACGAAGAATGCTTTGTCTAATCTCTCATCCATGATAACCATAATCTCAACATAGAACAACTTACGAGCATTTAGTAGATCACAAAAGTAAACTAAATCAGCTAAAGGATATCTATAATAATATTTGTATAATAGCACAGCCCATTGGAACCAATAAACACAACCTAGTCAGTTTCCCATTAACTCTCAAATGCAGACACAAGATGATCCCTCACAACAAGCAACTTTGCAGGATGCATTGCTGAGTCATTTATTCTACTATGTGGGAAAAACGGTGGACACTCTGCAGGCTTATGCTCCCGTAAAATCTAAAGAAAAAGGGTTACTTTATAAGGAGGGCCACATTTGACAAAAGATTCTACCACAAATTTACACAATACGAAAAAAAGGTTGCAACACATCTTATCAAATGAAAACAAAATCATGACCTGTCAAGCTCTGTACAATTCGATTCATGTGAAGGAAATTATCAAGGAAGATTTCTACATAGGAAAACATGTACCAAGGAAAAACTTCATAGTCATAAACATTTGCACTTGTCAATCACATGAGGTTTACTTGCACATTAGAATCACTGTAACAAGCCATTTACACAATGGTTGCACTCACTCAAGTAATATGACCGGGCAAATTTTGTTATAGTGTCAAGGCCCTTATTATAAAACTTGATAAAGTACAAACAAACAGCATTACCTTGATGTTTATTCTGTTCCATTATATCTACAAACCATGAATTGTTGGCAGGTCCTGCAGTAATGTGCACTGTTTAGCTTGTTATGTACATACACATTATTTATGTTACAAAGAGTAGCAAGAAAGACTATGAAACAAAATAAAAAGAGTGACATACCAAGGTATACAACAGGTTTGATTCCATGTTCTTTCAAAAATACAATTGCAGGTGCAGATTCCACTCCAAACCTGTTGTTGATAATAAGAACACTGTCAAGGTCATACACCATCTTGGGAAAAAAGGAACAAAAAAAGTAGAAAAAAGAAAGAAAAATTCAGAAAAGAAATGCAGATTAAACATGAAAAGCACTTGTCAAGGTCAATACCTTCTCTTTCACCTTTAGCCCTATTTATTAACGGCATTTTCGCAATGTCAATTGCCATTGCCCGCACTCGTGGAACATCCAAAACCATATTATCAAAAAAAACCCATAACAAGGAGATCCAAATCCAAATAAACCCTCAAAGCAAAATGACACCCATACTCCCTCTGCTACAAAAATTGGAACAACTATCATCCCTCTGCTACAAAAATTTGAACAACTATCATGGATCTAATTTAGGTGAAAGAAACGAAGAGCTTTTCACACACATAGACCATTTGGATTTGGATTGGGGTTGAGACCCAAGATTTGAGCCGAAAGGCTTGTTTGGACTATGACCATATACCTCAGAACACACGAACATGTTTAAGCTACTCATCCAAACAAGTCCTAATCAGTGTCTTTGATTGCAAACTAGGAACCAAACGAACCTTTTTCTTTGGGTACCAACCGAACCAGCCTCACGAAGTTGGGCCAATTGAAAAACAAAAATCCTTTTGTATTATTTTCGAGACGAATTATTTTTAATTTCTAATTTTTTAATTATCATATATTTAATTATAAATTATAAATTTTGTTTCAAATAAAGACAATCAAATATGTTTTCTTTGTAAATGGTCTATTTTAAGAGTAAAATCGTCATACAATTTATTTTGTATTAGTTAATTTATATGTTGTTTAAAATGTAATGACATTTTTTTAATGAATAATGCTAAAAAAAATTTGGTTATAGAGTTTTGTTTGTTTTGATTTTAGAATCTATTTTCAGAAGAAAAAAAAAATTAAGAAATTAAAAATTAAATTGGTAAAAAAAAGTTAAAACACATCATTTTTATATAATTTTGTCTTTTAGGAGGGTAGAAATGATTTTTTAAAATAATTTTTTTTGATATTTGTTTTCGTTAAATTAGTTTGAATTTTTTTAAAAGTCAAATATGACGACAATTTTAATATTGTTATTAAACCAATTTATTAAATCAAAAATTTGAAACTAAAAACATTTCATATATTAAACATATCGATTACACATTAAAAATTTATAACCATCCATTACATGATAACCATAAAAGAAAAATCTGTTAACAATAAATACAGCCACCTATTACATTATAACCATAAAAAATATTAATAAAAATAACTATCCATTACATAATCATCATCTAAATACATACTAAAAATTAATTTGACAAAAAAAATAAAAATATAAAAGATTTATTATTTTTATATAATTTTATTTTTGGTAAGCATAAATAATTTTTAAAAATTTGAAAATAATTTTTTGACATTTATTTTTGTCAAATTAATTTATGTTTTATTAAATAAAAATGTTTGTGGGCTCTAAAATAAGAGTTCTAAACGAGCTCTAGAAGTGGGCTTCACCCATTAATGTGATGTATTAACTTCTTTTTTTTTGCCACATCATTAAAACTCAATTAGAGCTCCAAAATTAGGAGGATGTATCATTGCTCTTTATCAAATTGACGACTTTACCCTTAAAATGGAGTAACAGTATTTTCAATTGTCTTTATTTAGAACGAGATTTAAAATTTAAGGTCAAATATATCACAATTAAAAGGTCAGGAACCAAAGTGACACAAATCCAAAACTGCAGGGACTATTAACATAATTCACCCTCATTTTTACGTTCGCAATGAAATCTCGTTAATCCTTTTGTTATATTAAATTTTGAATTTTCTTTCCAATTTCTTATGAGTTGGATATTTAGGTTTCTAAGGGATGCCTAGTTATCTTTTTGTTCAATTTGTAAGTTTTTATAGATAATTTTTCATGTCATTGGTTATTATCGTAATACTCGTACTATGTATAATTTTAAATAAATAATTAATAATTACTTTTACAATTCAAATTAAATAGTAAAAAAATAAAATTAATTAAATTTTATGACTATTTTTATCACAATTTCGCTTATGATTTTTTTCCCCCTCCTAGCATTAATGCTATGTTTTAAGTTTTAAATAACGATAACATGAATTATAATGTAATTAGTAAAAATTATGGTAAATAATAAAATTGCACTTTTTTTTATTATTTTTTACTAATTAGGTTTTTTTAGTTTGCCATATTATAATAATAATAATAATTACTATTTTTGTGAAACTCAATCTAGCAAAATTTGTTTAAATCAAAAAAATGAATAACAAAATGAAAATGACAAACAATGAACTACCAATGACTCTTATCCTCTTGTCTTTCCTAAAATCAATATTTACATATCAAGTATAATTTTTAGATTTTTTCACACTCGCTAGTTTTGGCAGCTCGCATTAGGTCATTTTCTTATTTTATTCTCTCACCCATCTTGCGACTTTCACGACCTCAATCATCTAACATTTTTCCTGCTAAATATCTTAACATCTCTTTATCAGTTATCCTTGCCTTATCACCACCATTTTGCTAAACCCCCTAAAACCTTATTATATTTGTATATAAAATATTAAATTTGGATAATTTACATTTTTTTAATATATTTTTAAATTAATGCTAGAATTATCATATTTTGATATTATATGATGTGACATTACATCATATTTCTATTTTGTAAAATCTAATCAATCAAAATTAATTTAAATAAAAAATTACATTGAATAATGAAATATGAAGGGTAATAAATAAATAAATAAAAGTGCACCAATAACTCTAATATTCGAAGCGGCCCTTAGTTAAACCTGTTGATCTTCTCACTCTCTTTCATATGAGTTGACCATATCGATTGACCACATTAATTCTTGTTTTAAGAGGCTGAACCAATTTAACATTTGATTGATCTTAAAGCCATTATCAGAATTTGACCATGACACTATGGATTATTTTTAATTTGTATTTAATATATTTTTAAATGTTCCCAATATTAAAACTATTCTAATACACTACTATATTAAATAAATAAAATAAACTAAATTTCTATGTAAAACAATTTAATTGAGATAGTCCAAAGGCCTACATTTTTTTACCTTTGGTTTATCGAAAATGTATTAGACCATTCTAATGGTCAAAACATAAACCTCAATATTTATAGTTTTTGATAATTGGAGCCAAAATGACTACACATGACTTATAATAAGCATAATCTATACTTTAAATAAAAAAAATATTTGTATACTATGTGAAAATAGATTTGTTTTTTATTTGTTAATAAATTTATAAATCTTTGATAGTTACTAATAAATAATTTAAAAAATTAACACGATTTATTCTCAATTTGTATGGTACAACCTTATTGATAAAAATATTTTTATTTCAAAATTTACACATAATCAAATAGTTCTTCTAATAAAGTTATGTCATATGTTATAAAATTTAAAATTTACATATTTTTCTTATTCAAATAAAAAAAAAATCATAACATTATTAAAATTTATTTAAAAATTTTCGAATTAGATTTGGCTTAATTATTTGAACGTTAACCAATAGTGTTTTTTAAAATTATATTTTAATTAAAAAAATTTAAAAATTAGTTAGGAATTCCACAAGGCTCATTTAAATATTTTAAAATTTTGAATTAGATATGATTTAGATTATGCAATATATGGATAAATTTAAATTAACAATTTTGAAATGTGTTAATAGTATATAGAAATAATAGACAGTTTTGAATTAATTATGAATAAAATTTCATGCTAAACTTATTTTTAATTTTTTTTTAATTTCATATGATTTTATTTTATTTTTTTTTAATTTCATATGATTTTCATGCTAAAAATTTAAATTTACATATTTTTTAATTTAGATGTGATTACAATTGTATTTTGGAATTTCATATAAATATTTTCAAATTTTAAATTATATGGGATGGATGAATTAATAGTTTTATTATATGTGTATTTTTTAATCAAAATCATAAAATTGACAATTTTATATGAGCTCTCTTAATTTTTTCTTTTCCTTCAAAGAAGCATAAATCATGGGATAATTAAAAATTTTGTGATTATTGGTTTAATGGGCTAACCAATAATGTTTTTAAAAATTATATAAAAAATTAGTTAAGAGTTTTGGCCTTTTCTCCACTTCGAAGTGGGCCAGGCTATGGGCGTAGCCCAAGCTCCTTCCCTCACTCAGAAGTGGGCTGAGCTAGAGACTCAGCTTGGCCTTTTCCTTACTTCGAAATGGGCAAGACCATGGGCCAAGCCCTAGCACCTATCCCCACTCCGAAGCGAGTATGTCAATGACTTAAACTCCAAGACTCTTACTCACTCTGAAGTGAGTTAAAATGAGTTAATCTCTAATGGATCAACTAATGCCATGTGAGTGAAGGGCGAATGGTGCCCACAAGTAAAGGAACCGCTCAACAGAGTCTCCACTTTCCTTCAATAAGAAGTGACCTTGCTAAACGGCTGAGTACTAGGTGGCAGAGAGAGAAACATGATGAGCAAATCAAGCATTCCCTATAAAAGGTAACCTCACCCCCATCTCCTTACAAGGGATCCAAATTCATTTTACACTCTCTCTTTACACTCGTCTTCCCTACCCTTCTCTTTGGCCTGACTATAGCGATCCCGGTTTTCCTTTCCTTTGTATACTGTATTCCGGACTTGGTTCCATGGTTGTGTTGTTATCTCATTCTCTTTTCCATCCTTTACTCTTTGTATTTGAGTCTTGAGTTGTGTTTGGCAGGTTTGGAACAGGTTGGTTGTGCTTTGAAACCAATGGTTGATGCCCAGAATTTGGCCTTCATGCTCGAGCGGGGCTTTTGACGCTCAAGCGGGCCCTTTGTTGTTACTTCTCCGCTCGAGCTGGCGTTTGGACGCTTGAGCATAAATTTCCATCTCCCAGTACTTTTGTCTACAGGTCCTTGTTCGCTCGAGCGGGAGTTTTGACGCTCGAGCGTGACCCTTTGATTTTGTTCCTTCGCTCGAGCGAGGAGTTTGATGCTCAAGCGGGGACCATGTCTGCAAAACTTCTGCAGCTGTGCAATCGACGCTCGAGCGTCGCTTTTGACGCTCGAACGTGAGTCTGTGTCTAACACTCGAGCGGGGGTTTCCACGCTCGAGCGTGGCGACTGGTTTATTACTTCGGGATTACAACTTTTTGGATCACTTTTTGATTTTCTTTCTCTCTCTTACTTTCCCAAACACAGATTTGAGAGCCTCTCTCTCTAGGTTTCGACTTCTCTCTTCAATATCACTTAAATCTATCGATCTTCTACCTTGAGTCCTTTGCAAATAGTGTGGAGTTGGTTTTGCTCTTCTTTTTGATCCGAGAATTTCTTGATTTGGAGCACTTCGGATTTCTTCATCTCCTACCTTTGGGCTCCGAATTTGAGGTAGGGATTCCTACTCATTCTTATGTGCTTTAACATAGATATTGAGTTATTTGTATAGATGAGTTGATTTGGAAAGTTAGGGTTTGAAATGTGTTATTTTCAAAAAGAGGGATTTTGTGGTCTTGACTCATAAATGTGTGATTTGGGTCTTAAAATGGTAGTATTGAAGTTATTGAAGCTACTTTGGGCCTTTGGGTCAATATTGAGAAATGGGGGAAAAAGCCCTAAATTGTTGTGACAAATTAATTCATGTAATTAATTTGAGAAATTATGGAAATACGAAATTGAGTTGGAATTAAAGGAATTGGCATAATGTAAGATGGAATGGTGGAGTTAGATTTATTAATCACTCACCCTTGAAAATATTGATAAATTTATCAGTTGATGCATTTATTATCTGTTTAGAAATAACTACTTTGGGCTATCGGTGGAGGATAGTCTTGATTGTTGTAGACAATGCATGATGATTAGGCAAACAAAAACTAATCAATTGAATATGTCATCAAACATGACGGTTGGAATAATACATCAAATTTATGTATTGATTGATTACGTATATGATATGTGTTTATAGACGTTGTGTTGTGTAGGAGAAGATAGGAGATGTACTCCACGATTTAGGGGAAGATAGGGGATGGACTCCTAAACCGGATATTGTTTGGGAGGAGATAGGAGATGGACTCCATCGATACAACAAATAAGTGTATCTATTGTAGTATTGATACAATAAATCTGTGTATCATATGTGTAGTACGGAAGTATTTTGTTGAGACTGATACAGCAATTATGTGTATCTAATGTGAAGTATGAAATGTTAATTTGAGTTGTTATCTCAATTGAAATGAAAGTATTATTGATATGAGATATAATCTCATTTAAAGTATATGGCCAGGTTCTGAGCCAGGATTATGAATTGAGGAATTGAATAAGAAATGGAAAATGGAATGAAACATGGACACATTTGTCATGTAACTGAAATGGATTAAGAATTGATTTTTGTGAGTTAAATATTTATCAAATGCTAATGTTTTAGTTATTGCTCATATTATGTTTAGCATATCTTTACTGGGCGTTAACTCACCCTATATGGGACATCATTTTCAGGTTCAGGTAGTATGCCGCCTCCGAGATCATAGCTTGGATGGTTATGGGAGTTGAAGACTCTTTTGTTTATTTTTGTGTATTACATGTACATCAAGCCAAGGGCTTATTTTGTGTAGAGTTAGTACTCTCCTTTTTGTAACCAAGTGTTGACTTGGGAAGTTGTAAGCCTATAGGGCATTTACTTTTGTTGTCAACATGTAATACATTTTGTAATGAACACTCTGATGAAATGTAATTATGCTTTATTCTCTCATTGTCTAAGCATGTCAAGAATGTATGAATTATGGGTTTATTTTGAGGGCGTTACACTGACTTTACTATCGGAGGGGTTTTCAACCAAATCCCCGGTCGAATAGCGTCACCATTCATTACTTATGCAGGTTTTCACCTCTCGAAGCACGACGGTTCATCCACGAGGCCCATTCACTCTCCACATTGCGAAATTGAGTCCACACAACACATAACACTTTATTATTGTCATGGGTAACATGATCACCGATGTTTTCTACCCCCAACCCTCTACCATTGCAATAAATAAATTTTTTTTTGATAACTGTACTTATCCAAGATATGACAGCCTTCCAAACAAATTGAAATTCACATAGGACAAAAGCACAACTTTTGTGATGACCCCAAAATGCAAACCATGATTACAATTAATTAATTATGAATTTTAATTGTGAAATGAGCCATGTGATTAATTTGTATGTATTTGTCTGATTCGAAAATTATCTGTTGAGATTCTTGTCTACAACTTAAAATTGATGGCTTAAATAACGTCAGAAACTAAAATTGGCCACATGAATAAGCTAATTGGAATTTTTAGAGCCATTTGGTGAGTTTAATTAAAAATTGATTCAGTATGATTAATTAAGTTGTGTTTAATTAGTCTAATATTCTAATTATTGTAATAAACCACTCTAACTATATATAGAGAGCCTTAAGCTCATTCTTGAGCTCATTCTCTTCATTCCTTATTGTAATAATCTGAGAGAGACATTTTAGAGAGAGAGTGAACTCACTTTTAGAGAGAGGAAGTGTGTAATTGAAGAAGAACCTCAAAGATTTGTTTGAATTCATCAAGATTGTGCAAGAATCTAGCTAATTGAAGACTAGGTGAGAATCTAACCCACAATTCTTGAAGATTATATGATTTAGAGTTTAAATCATGGATTATATGAGATCACTTGCATGTATTTAGTTAAAGAATGGCAAGTAGATGAATAAGTCTTGCATGCATGAATGATTTTGTCATGATTCTTTGCTTTTGATCATGAATATGTTGTCTAAGTTGAGTTTTGAAACTATTTTATACATGGATTCAAGAATTGAGTTGTTTTGAAGTTAATCTCCATGATTTGAAAGTTAAGAAAAAGAATTTGGAAAAGATTTCTATATCCATGCATTTTATATTTTTTTGGTGAATACATGCATGCATAAATATGAAGAGTTTTGCTATGTTCAGTTTGGTTTTGAGCATCTAAATTGTTATTGTAAGTTATTTGGCACATGCATGTTTGGACCATTATGTTTTACCTTTTAAATTCATGTTTTGAAAAGGAATTTCTTACATGCAAGAGTTTTTTAGCTCAATTTTGGAAAATTCAAGAGGTTTTGAGCAAATGATTTGTGAATGATCTTGTATTTTAGTTTTCTAAAATGTTTTTGTGATTATCAAAGTGTTTCCATGAGTTTGGAATGGCCATGCAAGCCTTTGAAATGTTAAAATGCATTTTTGGAACTCAAATTTGATGTTTTGAAACCCATAAAATTCACATATGGCTCGAGCGTCCAAGTGGTGGCTCGAGCTAACATTGCGAGCTTCCAGTACTTTGCAGTCTGCAAAAGTTGGCTCTATCGACCAAAAGTTAGCTCTAGTGAATGATGGCTCTAGCGACGAAAAGATGGCTCTAGCCATAAATTCATTTTCAGCATGTTTTCAAAAAATGTTTGAAGTTCATATCTTCATTCCCATTTCTTTCTGAGCATTCTTAGGCATGAATTATGAGTCATTAAAGATTAATAAGCTAAGAAACAACATAAGCAATTGCATTGGAAAATATATAAAATGAATCCAAGTATGTGATTCATATGTACAAGTTATGTGAAATGGATTGAATAAGAAATCAATGTAAGGAAAACTAAGCCATGAATGGCCATATGAATGAGTAATAACGAGACGTGTTTTGTGCTATGTACATTTGTGTTTGTAGGTCAAGACTCGAGGACCGACCAATTGTTTCTGGAAGCCCACTGTGAGTAACGTTATTGTAAAGATATGTTCATATGATTATGTTTGAAATGTTATACGACAAATTATGATTTTTGAAATGTGATTTTGTTAATGTGAATGAATGCCCTGCTTTGAATCTATTATGGCATCCAAAGAAAGTCCCAAGTCATGGAGGATAACATGTTAATGCGAGTCCATGACATATATGTGATTACAAGATCTCGTTAGCCACTTAATGGAGTGGTGATATGTTAGATAATCGGTGTCTGGTACCTTACTCTAGTCGGAAGACGTTATGTTATGTTCTTTTGGATATACCATTATTATGTTCATATATGAGATTGATTCTGTTATGATTTGTTTAATGAATACGATATGTTCGGAATTCGTTCACTAACCTCTTTACCTTAATGTTATTCATTAGGTTTTAGCTCACTATTTATATATATATATATATGTAGGTGAGCGAGTGTAAGATCAAGTCTAATGACGCCTACCCGGATCTGTGTTTTGTCAGCCAACTTATGTGCCTCCCGTGGAGGTTTCCGAAGTGTAAAGTGATTAAGTTTTGTGAACAAGGCACAAGTTTATTTTCTTTGTTTGTTGGGCAAGTTTTTGTATACTATGTAAATAGGGCTAAGTCCCATTTTGGTTTGTCTATATATAAAGATGACGTAAGACTGATGTTATATGACATATATAATATTTGTATATAAAGTTTAAATTTGCTTTGTCCCATATAAGTCTGCACAGCTCATGGACGTTGTATATTTATATTTTGCTTCTACTAGCTCCTAATATTTTGAATCTAATTAAGAGGTCTTTGATAATCTTAAGATTACTGGACGGTCATGACGCTAAACCAATGAGGGTGGGTTTGGATCGTGACAACTTCAAATCAAAGTAGAAGTTAACATAAAGCAAATTGTTGTGACTGCAAAAGAATTTGATTTTGCTGCAAAAAAAAAAAAAAATCCCTATTTATCATCAATCCTTCAAGCCAAGATAAGAAAGAATAATGATAGCTACTTTTGTTCACTAAAGAAAAGAATAATTTAAAATAGTTCTGATGCTATTCTAAAATTTATTGCTGGTTAAATAACAAGATTATTCAGAAATCTAGGAAATTATTCTGAAGGAGGCTTGTAAGAACATTTTAAAAGTTAATTTAGGGCAGCTTGATGCACAAACGGAGCTGCACGCTCGCCTGTTTCTGAGAACAAAATGACTTTAACCTGTTATCCATGATTAAAAAATCAATCAAGGATGTTAATGTTGGACAATCTTCACTGTATTCGAAGAATGGATTAAAGAGAGAAGAGAGATTGTTTGATTATAAAAATTAAAACAGTATATAAAAATAAATAAATAAAAATAGATTCTTATTTTGTTATAAAAACAAAATCCGAATCTGAAAAAGGAAAAATAATAAAACAGAAAAGTAATCAAAGCACTTACCTTATTATTTTTCTCGAACAAAATTTGATTAAGTCTAGTGTTTAACACTGTGTCCTTAAGACAGATCCGCACTCTCTATGGTGCTTTCAGATTGTGGACGTCTATCTCCCAGGATAAAATGATCAACAATGAATAGTAGTAGCACTACAAACTATTCTCACAATGAACACACTTTATGTTTACACTCTTTCTCGCAGGAAAATAATGTAGCAAAATACAGAGAGTAATAGTAGAGGCAAGAACAAAATTTCTGAATCCAAAATCCAAATGAGGGACTGCCTATTTATAGATGGAATAGTAGTTGTTCGGTTTGAATCCAACAGGTAACAGATTTGTTTGAATAGGTACCATACATGTTCAACACTGTTTGAACAGATAAGGAATTGTTTGGGTTTGAATTTTGAACAGATACTGAATCTGTTTGCAGAGAGTAATAATAGAGGCAAGAATGAAATTTCTGAATCCAAAATCCAAATGAGGGATTGCCTATTTATAGATGGAATAGTGGTTGTTCGATTTGAATCCAACAGGTAACAGATCTGTTTGAACAGGTACCATACCTGTTTAATACTGTTTGAACAGATAAGGAATTGTTTGGGTTTGAATTTTGAACAGATACTGAATCTGTTTGGTTTAATTTCAAACAGATTAAATCTATGCGGACAGATATGGAACCTGTACATAAATTTTGAAGAGATGCAAGCCAAATTTGAATTTTTCTCCAACTGAAATTTGAAAACAAAATTGGACAGATTTTATTTTTCCAAAAAATAAAAATAAATTCAAATGTTTTTTGCCCAAAAAGATAATTATTGGGCTAGATAAGCCTAACCCAACCTTACATCACGTACCCACACCCAAGCCTAGCCCGACCAGATGGACGGTGATGACAGCGTGCGTGTGTTTATTTTGGGTCCAATGGGTGTAGTACACTTTGCCCATAACCTCATCCTTCCACAAAACTTGGGCACTCCTTAGGGCCCTCTCCAAGTTGCAAACCCAAGCCTTATAAACCCACAAAAGTTTGCCCACCAAACCAATGTGGGACAAGCCTTAACTTAAAAGGAAATTTTACCAAACACACCATTTTTATGGAGCCCATTTTGGCATCAATTTTCCATTCACCCGATAATGGTTTTGATGGGTCCCACCTAAAAATTAGACCAAAGTTGGAAAAAAAATATGTTTTTCCCAAACCAATTTTCAAACCATTTCTAACAGTTAATAGATATAAAAATAAATAAATAAATAAATAAAACATGAATCTACCCATGGTATTGAAGCCAAACAGTGCAAGAATAAACGTGGCAGTGTCATCAAAGAAGGAACACATGCCTTACATATCATCATGTTGTAAAGTATCAATTTGGATGTTTGTTTTTAGTGATCTGTTTTATTTTTATTTTTAGTTTTTCAATCCTTTTTTTTTTGAAAACTTAATTTTTTTTAAAGAAAATATAAATAAAATTCCAAAGGTGTTTGGGATTGACATTTGACGTTTTAAGCTTTTTTGTTGACTTTTTTTTTTTAAAAAAAAAGTTTTTAATAAAAAATAATGATGATTTTTGTAATTAGATGTTAAACTAGGCCTAATAAATTTTTCACCGACTTTCAAAGCTTTGAAAGGAGGAAATTTTATTTCCACACACCTATTTATCTTTGTACACATCATTTCTCAATATACACATTTAATAATTTGATTATTAGTTATTTTTCTCATTCTACACACCAAATGTCCAATTATACCCTTAACTCATATCCTGTACACAAACTACCTCAACCCTCTTTCTACACACTTCTTCAAAATTGTAGACCAACTGTTGACCCCTATTTCGGTTCCACACAGTGAAGACCTACCACCTCAACCCTCCATTGAAGACCCTTCATTTTGTTGAAGGTGAGTATTTCTTATTTTCGATTTTGTAAGTAAGCATTTTCTTTGATAATAGTAGTATTAGCAGTTGTGAATCGTCGGTGTCAAAGAGATCGGTGGTTTACAAAACTCTGTTTGGGGAGAGTTATGGTGGTTTGCAGTGGAAAAGTTTCATTGACACCATAAAGATGAAATCGATGAGACGGTTTACCACTATTCCATTGTTGTTTGGGTACAATATTTCAAAGAAAAATTTGATAAAAAAATTTGGGGGGGGTCAAAGTGCTGATGATGAAATCGATTGCGGTGATATGGTGGTACCCAAACCATCGTGAAGGAACTTCAGTTGGACCGAGCTCATTGCTGCAACTAATAATTTCAGCTTCAGTAACATATTTTATTTTGTTTCTTTCTCTGTTTTTTATCATTTTGGTTTTGGAGTACTCTGTTTTTAATGGTTCAAGGGAGAGAACATTTGAGTTCTTGGGCACCCTTGTTTTTGACAAAACATTAAATGGATTGAACAAAAATCCAAATCAAGATATGTTTGATTGCTACTTGCCTAGAATAAATTTGATGTTATGTTTGCATTTATTTTACTATTTGTTCTTCGTACATAATTTTGTGGATGATATTACTTTAGTTTAGACAGGGTTTTAATGCAATTGAGATGTATGATTGATTAATGTCGTCATCAAATTGTGGAAGCTCTAAAAATAAGGAACGGAGAATAAACCAATGTATTACAGTTAGTTTCACAAAATCTTAGAATGTATAAACGGGTTTGTGTTATACATGTATATGTAAATATATCCCAATAGGTATGTATTATAGGCATATGAATATAGACATAGTTATATCTTCATATAACTTCAAAGCTATGTTACATGTACTTAGAAACGGGTATCAGGTGTCTGCATGTGCCGAACTATCAAGTTCATCATACCTTTTATGTCCAAGGACACCAGAACACAACTAGATTCATATACTGTCAAGGGGATGCCACCCATGTTTTACACTATAAGAACCAAAACAATAAAAAAAACAACTCCTATACATCAATATATTCAAAATTCTCAACAAAATTCAAAAAAGGATTTAATGAAGGCTCAACACTCCTCAAGATCCAATTGTAAAAGATGGTTAGAATTCTACTCTTTAAAACAAAAATGGAAGTCTTAAGACTCTTAACACCATCTAAACTTCTATTAAGCTCCCTCTAGATGCTCCAAAATAAAATGGGAGGTCCTAGCTGCCAATCACCTCTTTTTTCGCTTTTTAACTCTAGCTACCCTCCAAGAAAGCAAAAGGTCCCAAACATTTGAAGGGAAGACCCAACCCACGTCAAACAAGACTAAAAATAAGGCCTAAATGTCCCAAAAGATGTGATCCCTCTCCCTACTCACATATCACTAACAACAACCCCTCTATCAATTGTTATCTGCCTCGAACTAGACAGGCTAGCTCCAACTTCTCACCACAACAAAGATGTCACCAAAACTAAATTCTCAAACACAAACCTCAGATGATGGTGAAAAACATACCCAAGCTTCCTAATACCCTGTAAAAGGCCCATACCGATGCACAAAAACCTCCAAAGACATCCAATCACCCCACCTACACCCATATTTTGCCAACACAAACCTCCTCCGAAATCTATCCCGCTCACACAGAAAACTCCATAACCAGTTTCCTAAAAGAGCTTGATTAAAGATTTTAAGACGCTAAATCCCCACCCACCCACTCAAATAAGGGAGCGAACCGTATCAAATCAACCAAGTGGTTAAATATATCCCCCAACCCACCCTAAAGAAAGTCCCTTCACAACTTTTTCAACCACTTAGCTACTAAGACTGGAATGGTAACCACCAAACCAAACCAAACTAAGCATTGTGTCCCAATTGAGTGGAGTCGGCTACATGAATTCTTTTGTTCTATTCCGCTCTGTCAAAGGCTATATGACAAATTAAATTTAATAAATTCAAATAATTTTTTACTACAACATCACATGTCAATTTAGGTCTTCCCCTCCTAACATTTTCATTTATGGTGATCATATCACTTTTACTTATTGTTGCATCTACAAGTTTTTGTTGCACATAACAACCATCTTTATTAGCGTAAGGCTACCACCTTTTTAAAGATAGAAAATATTTATATATATATATCAAACTCAAACTAAAATTAGTTCATCCAAAAGACCAATAAGGAATTCCCTAAAACAATCTCCAAACTCCAATTAATTAAAGGAATCACCAAAACAATCATCCACTTTTTAATTCATGCACTCCAATCTCAAAAATTTTATAACACCACTACTTTCAAATACAACACAATATGCACAACGTTAAGGTCCAAACATTCACAAGTGGGGATCAAAAACCCTGATATTTGCACTGAGGTTCACAAACATTTTTACCTTTTTTACTTGTGCTCCCTTCCTCAATGAAAACATGTTTTAAGCCAACCCAAAAATGTCAAGATTTCTGCTAACAAATCTGTGACTTTCTCATTGTTTTAACAACTAGTATATTCAATTTCAAACTTTTTTGTGGTACAATGTAGCATTATTATTGAAAAATCCAAAAATTTCAGAGATATTGATTTGTGATTATGTTTCGATTTTAAATAACGAATGACATTCCCAATCAAACAATCAAAGGCAAATCAACATAACGATTTAACGTGGAAAAACCACAATTAAAACGTCTTCAATTGTGATAAAAAATCACGAGCCAAAGCCACAAAACAATCTACTAAGAAGACAAAAAAGAATTATACAAGTGTACTCTCAATTACCTAGCGAATCCACGCTTGAATTAAACCGACCCCTATGTGCCTCTTCCACCACCGTCTCTTGCCAACGTTGAATCCACAACGCCAATGTCAAATCCATGACGATGAGCCACTCCGGAATCCACCAAAGCTTCAAGCCCAAGTTCTATGGAATCCATCGAAGAACAACTCTCTCTTTTGTGAATAAATGAAAACAAACAAACCCTTGATGATGTTGATATGAAGTTCATGGATCCATTGATCACTTTTAAATCATCAAGGCAACACTCAGAAAACACCCTCCAATATAAAACACTTTGTATCTTGTTTCTCTCTGAAAATTTGGATGGCTCCAACCCTAGAAACAACGAACAACGCACTTTATAGAAAACAAGATCACGCAGACTGCTCGAGCGCACATTTCACTGCTCGAGCAGTTTGACTAAAGGCAGTGCGAAACATATAGGCTAACCGCTCGATCCCATACTTAGTTAGCGAAGTGGCAAACATGAAAGGATTAAGATCTCAGACTCATTTGCATAGGCATAATTCAGGTTGGATACGCATCTAAACAATCATAACCTCACTGAAACAAAAAAGCAAATAAAATTACAACTGAAAGGAGTTTTGTCAAACATGATTGCCAATTACAAAAACTTAACAATTATTATTTTTTTATTTAAGGAAGCTAACATATTCTGACTAAAGCCAAGAATTTACATACATGTAAAGGGATTTAAGCAACACAAAACTTACTCCTTGGGAACCCTATATCAGAATGCGGATTGGAAATTTTGATGAGACTATCCTGTGTTTTGCTCTTTTCTTTTATTTATCGTTTAACCTCCGTGTTTTTAATTTGTTGATGACTTCAAGTAAAATTCAATTAGAGTGGTTAATAATGCACATAAGTATGATGGTATTGGGTTATGCAACTCTTTTACGTGGATCAAGGCTCGTGGCAATGTTTGTCTAGATCTTGAGGAAAATCATGGCCCAACCAGCTATTACATTGAAGTACAGTTTACTATAGTATATTAACAAACATTTAATGAACAAAAGCTGATTCTCTGTTATTTATCAAAAAAAAAAAAAAAAAAAAAACATTTAATGAACAAAACTCAAAAATACCACTCATCAATTTGAAACAAACATGTTAAATGAGTAAGAGGTTAACACACTCCACGAACTTGACTCTTTCAAGCACAAAGCTTTCCAATTGAAATTTCCTAAATTCAGTACATCAATTCTACATTTTGGGTTTTGCTAAGTAAAAATGATAAGGGTTAAATCCTAATTATGATTTTGGCTTAGGGCATTTTATCGACATTTAAAAAAAAATATATATATATATATATCAGCAGGACCCCTAGTAGGGGGTGACTCCCAGCACCCCTACCTCCACATGGGGGGCTCTCACATCATGACTAAAAAAAAATAAAAATAAATTTGAGCCAATCAAAAAACAGTGAGGGTGGTGGGGGTCACCCCCACCGGGGGTCCAAGGCATTTTTCACACACATATATATATATATATATATGCAAAAGTGCCCTCACATGATTTTGACTCATCTTGCACTTTACCTCCTTACCGTTACTAATTTTGTCCAAATTGACAGAAATTATGTCACATGACCCTATGTTAAGAGTTGGCATGAAAAACAAATAGTCAAAAGTCAAATTTTAGTGTAAAAAGACAAATTTTCCATTTCATTTTCTTCTTTCCCATTTGAAAACCCCAACCTTAACCCGAACTCACCCACTCTCTCTCACCACCATCCCCGCCACCTCTCCCACCTCTTTGCCACTATCCCGCACCTCTCTACCATGCGGCTACCTTCCCTCTAGCACTACTCAAGTTTCACAAATAACTTTCATTTATTTACAACATTCATTGCAAAAATTGTCTCAAAATCACTAATTATAGAAACAACCTAAGCTAGTTCAAACAAAATGGAGGTGAGCCTGAACCAAAGAAGTATTTTCTTCTTCTTCTTTTTTTTTTTTTTTTTTTTTGAGGAAAAAAAATCTACAAAACTAAACAAAGTGTAGATCGCTGCACTTGAGCCGTCTTCATCTTCTTTTTTCTTTTTTCAACTAATCTCTTCAAGCTATTTGAATTTCGAAGTAAACAATATACATATACACAACCCACACACACGCATATATACTGTCATGACCCGAACCCGCCCCCATGGGTTAAGGACATAACCGGCCAATAATCCTGAGATTACCTACGGCCTCAAACCAAAATAGGCGTAAGTCAATAGAGTACAGGGGGCCAAACGGAAGCGATAATTAAAAACTTTGTCCATAGAGCTGTGCTTATATGCACTTTTAAACAAGCCATGCACAGATACGTTAATAACCCACATCAAAAGTACATTAGCAAAATTCCTTTACAGACAGGATCATCTAAACCGAGTCAACCCATAACGGACTGTGTACAAATATACACAAGGTCCTTGCCAACTAGACAAAACATAACATATAACAAAATGGCAAGACTGGGTCTCGTACGTGAGACGCAAAGCTGACTCTCCCAAAACTCATGCTACTCCTGGCAGACTTCACTGTGGCTGGGGTTGGACCTCACTTGGCTCACCTACAAATACATGAATAAGCGTGAGCGAATGCCCAGTGAATAATATAAATTAAACAAGTTACATAAGCAATTATTGGAACAGTCTAGCAAATGGCCTTCGGCCTAATCATTTACATCAATCGGCCTTCGGCCCAATCATTCATGTTAATCGGCCTTCGGCCAAATCATTCATGTCAATCGGCCTTCGGCCCAATCATTTATATCAATCGGCCTTCGGCCCAATCATTCATGTCAATCGGCCTTCGGCCCAATCATTCATGTCAATCGGCCTTCGGCCCAATCATTTACATCAATCGGCCTTTGGCCCAATCATTCATGTCAATCGGCCTTCGGTCCAATCATTTATATCAATCGGCCTTCGGCCCAATCATTCATGTCAATCGGCCTCTGGCCCAATTAATTATATCAATCGTTGTCCGCCATTCAAATTTATGAACATATAAAACTTACATATAAGTAAACAATTGGACAACGATATACTTCAAATATCCTGTTAAGATATTACTCATAGTGATCGGCTTGCGGAATTGTCCTGGAACTTGACCCTACACGTGCCATGAACACAAAAGGGTCATTAACAATTCAATCCGTTCAAAATTCACATTTTCCTCTTTAAGCTTCATTCCTATCTTTTTAATTCAATTACAACGCTCAATGTATGCCTAAGAGTGTTTAGGAGTGAAAGGGAACGGAAAACAGAACACCAAAATGTAAAAACAGGATTTCAGAAAATAGGGTCCCCGCTCAAGTGGACCCTCAGGTCTGCAAAAGTACTGGTTGCCTTCTATTCCAGCTCGAGCGTGAACTTGGCCGCTCGAGCGGACTGCCTGTCTACATAGCTCCCCGCTCGAGTGTTAACTTCCCTGCTCGAGCGGGAACCATGTCTGCAGAAAATGCTGGGAGCTCAATTTCTCCGCTCGAGCGGCACTTCCCCCGCTCGAGCGGTCGTCGAAAATTCTGGGTTTTCCAGAACACTCCCTTGAGTTCAAACTCGACATTCAACCAATTTTTCTTGCACACTAAGGCCACAATCTCACATATACTCATGCTAACATGGTTCTCTTGCAAGATTATAGCATTATGAAGTTCAATTTCTTGATTTACCTACATGCATGTCTCAAAACATGACAAACTCCTCACCAATAAAATAAATTCATACACTCAAGCTCATATCTTTAATTATTCAAACATGGAAGGCCATCTTAACTTCATTTCCATTTCATAGATGCAAATGGTGCCAAAACTCAACAAAACAAATCTTGCATGCATGATCAAGCTTCAATTCTTGCTTAATTGACATGATACTTGCTAGGTTATGCAATTCTACAACAATTATATACATGCATGCCTTCATTGACCATCAATTGAACACAACCAACTCCATTTCCTTAACATCAAGTTAACTCATGTTCTTGGTCATCAAACACACTTGAATCTACACATTTACAACAAAATCCATGAGTTCACTTACCTAGAAGCTTTGATCTTTCAAGCTCTAGACAATTCTTGAGCCAAACCCCCCAAAATTTCCAAGCCTCAAGCTAAAATGCACAATTCTCCTCCCTTCTCTCACTATGGCCGGCCTCTCCCTCACTCTCAATTGTCTAACTCAGATTTTGAGTTTAAGAGAGCCAAAGGAGGGTGAAATGCAAGATACAACAAGTCCCATTAACAATCATTTTAATATAAAATAATAAGGTACTTAATTTATCAATTTAATCAGTTTAAATTGACCAGAATAAATTTTCAATTAAATTTCACCGTAGGCTCTAAAAATTATGCCAATCACAATGGCGTAATCAATTCCGGGTTCTGTGGCCAATAAGGCCCTCAATTTAATTCCCGAAGCGGATTATTCAAACAGATATTCCTACGGCGAACAGATACGAATTCAAAATCACATATTATCACATAATAGCACACAAAATCATGCTAAACACATAACCATGAACAAATTGAGGACCAATTTAGCATAATGCAGAACAGGGGTATCACATATACATACAGAACACATTTGGGTTTGAATTTCAAAATTAAAATGGAAATTTCAAATCAAAATCAAATGTGTATATCATGTGATGTAGTGGGATTAATGGATCTTAAAACCATGATTCAGGCTGGTTGTTACAGCGGGTTGCAATTCAAACCCAAGATCAAATGTGTATATCATATGATGCAGTGGGATTGCTGGATCTTAATAAAACCATGATTTTGGCTGGGAGTTACCATGGGGACTCTGAGAGAGAGAGAGAGAGAGAGAGAGAGAGAGAGAGAGTTATAGTCTTTTTGCAATTCCCAATAAAATAATTATGGGCGAATTACACAAACGGTCCCTATAATTTGGGCTTGTGTCACTTTGGTCCTTGACTTTTCAATTGTGACACATTTGATCTTGAATTTTGAATCTTGCTCCAAATAAGGACAATTGAAGATACCATTGCTTAATTTCAAGGGCAAAATCGTCAAGTTGATAAAATATAAACTAATTTGATAAAAATAAATGTTAAAAAAATATTTTTGAATTTTTAAAAATTATTTCTAAAGATAAAATTATGTAAAATTCACAAATATTTTAAACATTTATTTATTTATTTTTATCAAATTAATTTTTATTATATGTTTGGATGATGATCATGTAATGGGTAGTTTTTATTTTCATTAAATTAGTTTTTATTTTTTTTCAAAAGTCAAATATGGCGACAATTTTATTATCATTATTATTAAATCAAAAAATTCAAAACTAAAAATATTTTATATATTAAATATATCGATTACACATTAAAATTCTAACAACCACACATTACATGATCATCATCTAGACACATAATAAAAATTAATTTGGTAAAAAGAATAAATAAATAAATGTCTAAAAGATTTATCAATTTTACATAATTTTATCTTTGGTAGGTAGAAATAATTTGTCAAAATTTAAAAATATTTTTTTGACATTTATTTTTGTCAAATTAGTTCATATTTTATCAAATTGACGATTTTGCCCTTGAAATTAAGTGATGATATCTTCAATTGTCCTTATTTGGAACAAGATTCAAAATTTAGGATCAAATGTGTCACAGTTGAAAAGTCAGGGACCAAAATGACACGAATTCTAAATTATAAGGACTATTAGTATAATTCGCCCAATAATTATTTTAGTTCAATTTATGTAGAGGTAAAGTGTTCCAAGGCGAAACCACAAGGGGTAGAGTGGATTTTGCTCAATGATAAATTACAATTCATCAATCCCTAAAAATGCAGTGTACCATCATTGATTATTACCTAATACACTATTACATACTACAATTAATCAGCTGAATAATCCAAGCAATTCAACGCAAATGTCAAAGAACCCATTTGGTTTCTCTACTGGGTTTTGAAAATCAAGACATTATCAATATGGCGTTTCAATCTTCAAAACTCCATAGGACTAGTATCCATATGAATACACATATATATGTATATATATATAAAAAGTAGGAATCAAAATCCAAAGTAGCATCAAGATATCATCAAATGTTAAAAACCTAATATAGTACCTTGTAAAGGTTAGAGAATTGGGATGAGAACGAGATTGCCTAAGACCTCCACCAAACCCACTAATCTAGGACGGGACAACAGTTGACGAACTCCACGAAACTGTTGCCATTCTCACAAGAATGGGTGGGTGAGGCGTTAACGGTTAGGTAGTGAGAGAAAGTTTGGTGCTTTTGTTTTTCGTCTCTCTAGTCTCTACCTATAACCAAAATTTCAGCCCGTGAATAAATAATAATAATGAAATTATTTAGTGACAAATTATTGTTTTGAAAAATGTTTTTTTTTCTATTTGTATCCTATTGCTGCTAGATCGTCAGACTGCCGTTGAAAATGATCGAAAAAGTCATTGAAAAGTTGTCGTAAAGTTGTTGACGCGACAACCATTGGTGGTGGTGATTTGTACATATAGATAGATTAGATGGACAAATAGATAAATCAGTTTAACATACACTACTAGAAAATTGGCTTTTTGCGACTATTTTTTTGCGACTGTTTGTTTGGCCGTCGCAAAAAAAAAAAAAAAAAACTCCAATTTATATTTAACATTTATTTCTCCTTTTTTTTCTTTTATTTATTTGCTTCATTTCCTTAGTTTTGCCCCAGCCCTAGCTTGGCTCGCTCAGCCTCTCTCTCTCTCTCTCTCTCTCTCTCTCTCTCTCTCTCTCGCTTTCGCTCACCGGTATGAATCTCTCTATCCCTCTTGATCTCAATAGATTGATCTCTCTATCTCGATCTCTCTCCCTCTCTCGATCTCTCAATCTCTCAATCTCTCTCACACACACTATCTCGCTCTCTATTATCTACTCTCTCTCTGCAATTTGCGCGATTCGTCGCAGAGAAACCCTAACTCTGCCATGGAAAAGTTCTCTCGGAGCACTCAAATGCAGCAGAGTAAGCTCACCTCTCATGAGATTTTTTTATTCAAAAACATATATTTCAGATCTGAGATTATTGATCTTAATAGTCTGCTGCCGTTTGCATAGGTAACTCTGTTTGCAGTTCACTGTGCTGGCTGCTTGTACTATCACCTTGCTGCTCGATCTCGATCCTGATGCAAGCAGAGTCAGTTCCTTCTTCTTTTCTGTATTCGTTTAAAAAATGTTGCATTGTGTGATATTTGATACATGTATCATATTTATACACGCATGTATAGTTAAATTACAAAAGCGCAAAGAAAGAGTTTGGAGCGAAATTGAAACGACAATTTGATCTAAAACTGTTAATGAAATTGGAACTGATTTGACTGTGTAGTCACTAGTTATAGATCCAGGATACTATATCTCTTTTGGAACGAACTACATTCTCTTTTAGATTAATCATTTTATTACTAAATTTTTTTAGTGAATGGAACAGTATATTCTTGCAGATCACACTGTAAAATGTCAGTATATTCTTGCTTTTCATTGACAAGTGTCTCCTAATTTGACTCTGAAACTCTCTCTTATGCCTCATGGGCTTCCTATTCAAGCTGTCATTTAACAAAATGGTGTTGGTTAAACAGGGATATATACTGACTTCTGAGATAAAAATAAACTTTAAGTTAAACTTTTCATAGTATAAAAAAAACACACAAAAGTATACAAAATTATATAAAAAATCACACAAAAGTATACAAAATTATAGGGATAAAAATAAAAAAAATAAAAAAAAAATCTTGTTCATAGTATTAGTAGCAAATGTTAAACTTTAACCAAGTAAGTAGGCATAAATCAATAACACAATATGCTTAATACCATACAAGTCAATATTTGTCAAAAAGGCAGACAAAATAAAACAAAAGGTACACTTCATCTAAAAAATAATATTTTTTAATAAGTTAATGAAAATTGCTGACAATATGAATTTACATAATTCAAGATCAATTATTTTTTCCAAAATTGCCAAAGAAATTTAAGTATTGATGTAACATATGTATTGGATCATGTATCATGTACGTATCATATATCGCATCACGTATCATATATTTCTTGTAAGATACATTTAATTTAAGATATGTATTGATGATAGTAATGATTTACCTCTAGAAAATTGCAAGATATGTTCTTGAATCAAAAAATACTGAACACTTTTTACAGATAAGGTTGAATAATCTGTTACTAATAACAATGCTAAATATGTATTATGGATTGTTTAAATGGTTGAGCTTCTGTGCCTAGAAATTCTTTGCAGGAAGTTGTTGAACCAATGCACATGTATAACATCTTCACATAATTTAAAAATATATACAGGACTTTTAAATTATTCTACATGCTTGGTTGTGGTCCCTTCACCTAAGAATGCTTGCTGACATGATCTTCTCCTTTATTGCAACTATTATATACTCGAAAATTAACAAATGAATAAAATTATGAAACAGAGGTGGAAAATGGAGGCCATTGAGAAATGTGATGTGATGGTGTACACGAAGATCTTCTTAAAGTTTCCATATAAGTTCTGGCCTTGTGGACCCAAAAAAGAATTCTTTATATATGCCTACGAGCGGAGAGGTTACTACACGTTCTGACAAGTTCATATAATTTATTCAGAATTATAGTACTTGAATCCTAAAAGTCATCGTGTTTTTTTATTTTATTTCGTACTGGGTGTGTTATGCTATTTCATGGATCGTGAATCATTCTACTGAATTATTTGTGTGTGGACGGCATTTCCCTTCACCTATCTATCAATTTTATTCTAATTGTTCTATCACTTGTTCCACACGACAAATAGCATTTTTAAGACCCATGCCTAATTGTTCTATGTTTTAATTTAGCTCCCAAGAGGCATGTCCTCTACTAAATTGAAAAAATAAAATGGTTTCGTTTCTTTTGGGGTTGTGTGAAAAATTATGTCCTCTATTTTATTTATGTTGATTTAAGTTTGATGCATGCTTTTGTTTTTCCAAGTTCTGAATTGGAAACTAAGACATATAGAAAACATTTTCCTTTTCCTGGATTTTCCTAATAAGATTCTTTATTGAAACTTTGGAATCAGAGACATGTGGGAGACGTCTACGAAAGGTCTGTTAAACTAAGACATATAGAAAACATTTTTGTGCTTCTACACAAATTTTATGTAAGTTAGCAATCATGAGATTATCATATGGGAATTCTGGTTTACCTAAGCACTTTGAGTTGTCTAATCATACAGGGTAGCTGCCATAACTCTGTAGTTCCATCTAGTGCATCTCTGTCAGCGAGACATGGGCCGTCTTCTACAAATGCCGCATTGCTCCCTTCGCTGATCTGTGAAGCCTACTGGCAGCAGTGTGCAAACTTAGGATTCTTTCTAGCAAAATCTGTGAAGCCTACTGGCAGCAGTGTTCGGCTGGTTGAACCCACAACTCCAAGTCTTGCTGGCCTGGCCCGTTCATTGTCTTGGTTTGATATGAATGGAGGTAATCTTTGCTTTGTTTATGTATTTTGTTTCTTCCAAGGGATGTCTTGCTCTTTTGCTTGAGCTAAGTTCTTATTATGTTTTATAAGTTTGAGATCTTGTTAGCAGGACATTTGCCCCTTACATTTAGAACTCCTCCGGTTAGTCCTCCGCGACCAAGTTACTTATCGGGAATGAGAAGAGTTTGCTCGCTAGAGTTCAGGCCACACCTAATGAATTCTCCAGACACAGGATTAGCTGATCCACTTTTAGGTTCCGGTGGAGCTTCTGGGATTTCAGAGCGTAGTTTTCTTCCACAATCAACCATCTACAATTGGAGTTGTGGTCACTTCTCAAAGCCACTTCTTACAGCAGCTGATGATAGTGAGGAAATGATGGCTAGAAGAGAGAAGAATGAAAACATTGACAACATTGCAAAATGCCAGCATTCTTGTGGGTCCTCATAATGATTGATTTCATTCCTTTCTATCATTTCATAATTTTTTTTTTTTTTTGGTTTCATAATCTACTTTGATTCTATTGTTGAGTTGTCTAGAATGATTAGTCTACAATGATTTTTCTATTATCTTGCTGATCTTTTATTTTATAATCTGTAATATGTTGGCTTGTTTTCTTTCACAGCTATTAACAAATTGCATAATCAAATTGCAAGTTGGGATACAAAGTTTGAGACGGGTACCAAAACAATTTTGTTGCAACCTTTCAATTCAGTTGTGATTGCTGCAGATGCGACTGAACGAATCAGGTATGAGTCTCACTTTTGATTTATATATTTTATTTTTTATAGTTTGATTGCAAACATCCCTACTGGCACTTGCATTCAGTCCCAATTACTTGATTTGATGAGTGGTTCTTGTTTCCAAGCACACATCTCCTAACTTGGTTCTCCAAATAGCACCCTGTCATTATAACTACCTAGGTCGGGAGAAGGAAGGAAATATTAATGCCCCTTGGGATTGGTGTATCCGTCCTTGGTTGCACGAGTGACCTATGATCCCTGTTTGGGATCACTAGAGGATCTGTGGCTTGGAGGTTAGAGTTGAGGGTCATTAAGGTGTCTTGTCCTAATCCTGATGTTCATGGATATAATAATTAAATGAATTCGACATTTTACAAATGCTTGCACCCAACACCCCTACAACCTCATCACCTATGACATGCTCAAAAGGCTCTCCGCTGCCACACTCTCTCCATCCAAGACCACCTAAGCTGTCACCTCCTCCACCTCAGGTGGTCTCGAGCAGCTCAATGCCTACTGTAATTCCCAGTGAGCCCACAGTCTACCCACTCACTAATGACCACCCACAGTTGCATCTTTCCAAAATGTTTTTAGTATACTGATGTCTTACCAGCTAATATATCTTGGTGTCATCTGGTCTGGAGATGCGAAACAAATTTGTTATGTTGTTCATCCCTCTGCTCTACTAATTTGCTGAAGTTTTTTTTTGGGTGGGTAATTTGCTGAAGTTGATTTCAGAAGAAATTGCTTAAATTGCCCAACTCGGTGATAACACTATCAAGTTTCCCCTTGTTGATAATAATATCAAACTGACATGAAAAGCATTTTTGAAGTACTTTAAGTTAATTTCATTGTGGAAATGAAATAGGTTGCTATCCTCAATGTAGTTTACGGCCTAGATAGTCGAATCTAAGTTCTTTAGAATAGTTTCGTTTTGTGTGTATATGTATCAACTGCTTGGTCCTTGTATCTTTTCAGAATATGGGATTATGAGGATGCTACGTTGCTCAACAGTTTTGACAATCATGATTATCCTGACAAAGGAATATCAAAGCTCTGCCTTGTGAACGAGCTTGATGACAGCTTGCTTCTTGTTGCTTCATGTAAATATCTGTATTTCTGTGTTTGTTCAGATGAGGTGTTTAACTTGTACATGCTTCATGAATCTAACTTGTACTACTATGTCTGATGCAGGTGATGGGAATGTTCGGATTTGGAAAGATTACGCTTTAAAGGGTAAACAAAAACTTGTAACTGCATTCTCTTCGATCCAAGGTCATAGACCTGGTGTGCGAAGTGTGAGTGCCATTGTGGATTGGCAGCAGCAGTCTGGATATCTGGTACATGCTTACGCTAGGATGTAATATAATTAGGAACTGTAGGGTGTGTATGTTTCTTCTTGCTTAAGTTTTTCATTTATTTTTGTTGACGCATTTGTTCAATGCTCTGCTGCTTCTAGTATGCGTCTGGTGAACTTTCATCCATTATGATTTGGGACCTGGATAAAGAGCAGCTTCTAGCAATCTATATATATTCTGTTTGTTATCCCGTCGTTGCCGTTGACTGTGTTCATGGTCCGCATAATCCAATTATGAGGCCCCTAAATAGGTTCTGGTTTAGTGAGCTGCCCCAAATCCTTGATTACATATGGTCTTATTGAGGGAAGAATTTTATTGAGGGAAGAAATGGAAAATAATGTGTTTGTGCCTCTTTTTTTAGGGATATTTGTTTACCTCTTTGGACATATTTGTATGATTTGTGGATAGGTTTTTTTGTTTTTTGAAGAGAATTTTATTGAGGGAAGAAATGGAAAATAATGCATGAATGTTGAAATTTTTGCAAATATGTCTTTACGTTTATTGTATATAATATTTGAATATATATATGATTTTTTTTTTTTTTTTTTTTTTTGCGACGGTAAAAAGATGGTCGCTAATACATTGTAGGCCTTTTTAAAACTTTTTTGCGACGGCAAAATATCAGTCGCTATAAGCAGGTTAGACGGTCGCAAATAGTTTATCGCTATTTTTGTCATAAAAGTATTTCCCACCCCCACATTCGCGACCCTCATTTGCCGTCGCAGGGGCCGTCGCAAAAAGTCTTTTGCGACTGTTTTTTTATTATTTGCGACGGCTTGTAGCGGTCGCAAAAAGTACTTTTTTTAGTAGTGTATATAGGTGACATATGAATAAATATGACAATGACACGTGTCGGGATGTAAGAAAAATCGATAAAACCGAGCCGACCGATCAGAACAGACTGAAATTTTAGTTTTCGGTCTGTTTTTCATAACATATAGTTTGTTTCGATTTTGAAACTTTTTATATCGATGCAAACCGAATCCACTAAATATCATATTTAAGTAAGTTTATATTATAATTTTTTGAACATTAAATGAGAAGTAACTAACATAATACACTTTTGTGATAAAAAATTAGGGAGAAAAACATTTATAGGGCAATTTTCATATATTTTCTTCATTTATTTTCAATGTAAAATTTTATAATCTACTATAAAACTTTTTAAAATTTCATGTAAATTTCTCTTCTACATCAAACTGACAAAACTGATAAAATCGAATTGTAGTATACGGTCTGTATTGGTTTCTCAATCATAAAAACTGAAAGGATTGATTTGGTGCTAAATATACTCTTAACACCGACCGAACCGAACCATTTACATTCCTAGACACGTGGATAAATACGTGGACAGATAGATAATACTTGAATAAATAAGTGATGTTGACAGTAACATATAGACATATAGGTAAAAATAATATGGTCAAATTATTCCAAAAGTTTTAAAATTTGACTTACAAATTGTGTTTCCTTTAATAAATTACAAATATGCCCCCAGAGATTTGTCAAAAATACAAATTGTCTCCTTATATTCTGGAAATTATAAATGCCTCATTGTGAGAATTTATCCTTCAATTCAACTGACCTAACATAAAATAAAATTACTCAACATAAAAATTTGCGATCCCTAAAAAAGTCCCTTAGTTTAAGTCAAAATGATATGGCATGATAAGTGTAAACTTTTGACTTGTTACACACTTAACTATATTGAACCCAACTCTACTCTTACATCATTGTGGGTAAATTATTGTGAATTTTTAGAAGTTCTCATTACCCAAATATCCTCTAGTAGCAAAATGAAAATTATTATATTACTTTCATTTCAATCCATAATTTACCAAAGGGTATCGTTTAAGTGTGCAACCCCTTTAAGGTTGCACACCATATGCAACCTAATTTTTAGCCGTTAGATTACAACAATTGATCAAGATCATTGAATTATTCAATCGTAAAAAATTTAAAACCGGGGCAACTGATTAATCCTCTTATTTGCATCCCACTTTCCTCTCTCTCTCTCTCTCTCTCTCTCTCTCTTTCTTTCTCTTATTGTCTTCATTTGTGTAAGGTTGACTGTGTAACCCTTGATTTCCATTAACAGCGACAAGTCCCTGTTGGGTTCCATTGATGAATCTCTGTAGGGAACAGTATAACCCTTGATTTCCAGCAACAACGGAACTACAAGGTTCTGTTGGGTTCCATTACTGAATTAAAGACGTTCTCTCCAACTAGATATCAGGTATGGAGCTATTTCCCTCTCTCTGTCTCTCTACCCTTTTCACTTCAGCAATTTTCCCTCAATTAAACCCTCATCCTAACTTTAACCCCTCTACGTTTTGCATTGACATTGGTATTAATATCAGTTCATGTTGTTTAACTACATATTGTACTTAGTGGGGGGAAAAAAAACTAAAATGGGTATCAGCTAAATTGATTAGATTTTTCAGTCATCAAGTAGTTGTTTGTACTAACGTCATGTACAGTATGGCCCCAGCTGAAGTTAAAAGTGAAGGTATTGATTATAACATTCCAATTGAAGTAGATGACATTCATTTGAACAATGAAATTCGGGTGGAACCTTGTCATGGTAGCAAAGTTAGTCCAAGCAATGAAGAAACAACCAACATCAACTTTGAAGATAGCCAAGCCGATGTCAAACAAGAAATGGTTGACGATGCTCATTACAATGACGTGGTTGGTGAGGTTGAACGTGCTGTTCTCGAACAGAAATTTGATTCAGTTAAGGATGGAGAAGCTTTCTATAACACGTATACTAAAGTCAAGGGATTTAGTATACGAAAATCCAAATTTAACACAAATAAACATGGAAAGGTTGTTAGTAGGCTATGGTTGTGTTTAAGGGAAGGTCAAAGATTACCAAAATACTTAGACCGTGTTGCTGAGAAGAGAAGAGCTCCTAAGGCACTAACAAGAGTAGGTTGCAAAGCACAATTTCGTATACGGTATGATCCAAAGGCTAGTGAAGGGGGAAAGTATGTTGTGGCTCACTTCATTGCAGACCACAGCCATGAATTGGCGGAACGACACTGTGTGATGTATCTGAGGTCACATCGGGGTTTAAATAATGATGACCAAGCTCAAGCAATGGCTATGCGCAATGTCAATGTAAAGACTAGCCAAATCATAGACTGTATGGTAAATCAATTCGGGTTTTATGAGAATGTTGGTTTCATTCGTACGGATCTGCACAACCATATTGAAGTCAAATGTAGCGCAGAAGTTGAAAATGGTGATGGACAGGGTGTGTTGGTTTACCTATGTGCAAAACTTAATGTTGACCTACGTTTTTTTTTACAAGTATGATGCGTGTAAGGATAACAAGTTACAAAATCTTTTCTGGGCAGATTAAAAATCGTGGGCTGACTACTCAAAGTTTGGAGATGTGTTAATATTTGACTCAACTTATCGAACCAATGCGTACAAGAAACTTTGTCATGTTGGATGGTATGAGTAACCATTTCACGACCACGATATTTGCATGTGTTTTGCTAGCTAATGAGACAATTGATACATAAACAAAGGTTTTGGAAACATTTATGGAGGCGATGGACAATAAAGCATTTGTGTCCGTACTGACAGATGGGGATAAGGCGTTGCGAGAGGCAATCAAAAGAGCATTTCCAGATGCAAGACACCGATTATGTAATTGGTATCTTGGGGAAAATGCCGTGTCAAATGTTCACAAAAGTGGCTTTGCATATGCTTTCAAGCAGTGCATGGAGATGGAGTGGATGAGGCAGTGTTTGAGAATGGTTGCACGAGAATGGTCGAAAATTTTGGACTTCAGAACACTTGGGTGTTGGAGGCATATGAGAAGCGTCATATGTGGGTTGAGGCACATATGCGTAGCCATTTCTTTGCTGGGATGAAGAGCACTCAACGCTCGGAGAGTATGAATGCTTATTTCAATCCCTTCCTCCAACACAAATTGAAGCTATATGAATTTGTTAGACACTATGATCGGGTTCTTGGAAGGATAAGGTATAATGAAGCTGGAGATGGTGCCAAAACAAATAACACTTTTCCGGTATTGATTACTCCATTGTGAGATATAGAGAGACATTAAGCTGACCTATTCACCCTGAATATATTTAGAATGTTTCGTGATAAAATCTTAGAAGAGGGGAAGTTGAATGTAAATGGCGTGTTCCCTTTGCCAGATGGTCAGAAAGGTTACTATATTCATAAGTACAAGGACATAGATAGATCATGGATAGTAACACACAATCCAATGGATGTCGCAATGATATGTTTTTGCATGAAGTTTGAGTCGTTCGGTCTACCTTGCTGTCACATGATATATGTGTTATGAAAGTGGAAAATTTAACGCAAATTTCCCCAACTTGTGTGTTGCATAGATGGATAAGGGTTGCAAGTAAGGATGGCCAACAATGGCGTCAACCCTTAATTGATAGCACTACAACACAGATGGCCCATTATGGGATATTGAGTTCTTCTTACAATGAAATATGTTTCTATGCCTCGCAATCAACGGAAGGTTTCAAAGAGATTAGGGATGTATGTTGTCCAATGACGAACCGGATGAATGAGCTATATCAGAGGAATCGCAATCATGGTAATGGGGACGAAGGGAAACATTCAATCCCACGTCAATTTGGAGTAGAAGATCCTAATCTTGTGAAGACAAAAAAGAACCCAGAACGGGCCTCGTCCAAGTGTCGAAGACCAAGAAAATGTGGGAATTGTAAATGCATTGGCCACACATAGTGAACGTGTCTGAAGGTTCAGTTTAGCCAAACAGTGGGTAGTAACTCAAATACAAATACAACCCACATCACTGACCATGAGTACAATGCAAACTCATTGCTCATTCACCATAAAACTGGGTTAGTGGATCCAAGTACACCGCACATTAAGAAACGACATCTATTTTTCGATGTTTCTCCTAATTCAAGGCAGGTAGTGGGCCAATATGGTAGTGTCGAAGCACAAGTGTGCAAAAATGATTCTACCACAATTGATGAGGTGAATCAGGTAATTGTGTAATTTACTTATTCCCTTAATTTATTAGGTACACAGTACTAGTTACTGAAAACACGTCATTGCCAACAACATGGTAGATATATACGTAGTTTTTATTTTTCACGGATTGTTGTACGTAACGTGTAAATAATTGCTTATGTACAAGGATAGGAATTGACACAATGTTGATGAAAATTCGTGGTCAATGAATCGAACTTAACACATAAAAATAGATGTGGTTGATGTGAATGATCTACACATTACAAGTTATTGTTTATTGTGTTCCCCATTACAATAATCGGTGTGGTATTTGGTCAACTTGTAATTTCCAATATTTGTATTTCAACGTACTGTCGAACATCAATTAGTGAGTGATTTGGATTACAACAGTCATAAATTAGTTTTGGTCTATTTATGTTGACTTACTATGCATAGAACTACATACAGTAATTTCCATATTGTTTAGAGTGATTTGTCATTTTGTTTATAGTGACTTGTCATTTTCAGAACTAAATGAAGGTGAGATATATATGGGTCTATGTTGTCTGTGTATTGTTTTGGGTTAAAAATTGGCTTATGTTTGTATTCCAAGATTCCTGTTGTGGGTTGCTTGTTTCTATTCTATATTTGGTTAGATCTAACTGAAGAGTTGCAGTGGTGTGGTTGACAACTAGTAATGTGTTTGGCTTCGTATCACTTTGTTATGACTTATTTCGGTAAATTACTATTACATTTCATCTTGTGATTAAAATATGAATTTTGTCCATGTGCTTTTTCAAAATTACATCCCACCACATGCATTTTTTCTATAATTCAAGTGTCAATTAATTATTGGGTATTACTTGGACAAATTAGCCCAACCAACTTGTGTACTTTATCTCTATGCCAATTTCTGTATGAATTACAAATTATGAACAGGAGCTATGAAATAATTTGATGTCAACTATGAAATTGATGGGGAAATTGTTAGTAAAAATTATGTTGGACCTAGATTGACAGCAACCAAGCAGTAATTCAAACTAGACAATTTAAACAAAAACAATCAAGCAATTATGGTAAAAGGTTTGAATACCTCAAAAGGATGAGGACTTCTTTGGATCAATTGACGGTAACAAAGTAAACAAGTAAAATGAACTTTCTTATATCAACTGATGGTAACAAAGTAGACAAGATAAACAAAAGTAATTTTAGGTTGAAATCACCAAAGTTCACCAAGTTACAAAGTACAAATTACAAGGGAACAAGCAACTCCTAAGTCACAATTTGAACTACTCATAAATCTAAAAACTAAGTTGTTGTGTAGTTGTTGATGTCCTCTCTCTCTATAAACCTTTTGGCCTTTATAACTCTTCTTTCCCATGGCCCTATGATCTTCTCAATCTGCAACTGCAGCTGTGTAACTTCTATAACTGCACCCTCACTTCCAAGTCTTCAAACCACATCAAACCTTCACTTCTACTTGTCGAACTGCATCTCCTTCAAGTTGTCACGTGTTGCCAAGTCCTTTTAGCATTTCCTCAACAGATACAAACTCTTACTTTGTTCATGTTTCCTCTTGGAGACTGCCCACTAAGTCCATGATCACTGCCAGTAACTGCTCCACCATTTAAGTTAGCTCACATGCAAAATTCAATTTTAGTTGATGACCCTTGTTTTCTAATACTAAATATCCACTCTGGACTTGCCATGTGTCCTCAATTGACTGAATCACCTGTTGACAGTATCTGGCAAAAATAGGTGCAAACAAAAATAAAAGAACAAAAAACAATTAGAATTTAGCTTCAAATATTAGTCAAATTCAAAAAATAAAAAATAAAAAAAATGCAGTTTTAAATTTTATGATTTTAAACCTGAAATGTATAATTTCTTTTCAATATAAATAAGTTGCGTATTTTGGTAACATTAAATCTAGGACAACAATTGTATTTAAGTCATTAAAATCCAAAAAAAGAGTATTTCAAATATTAACAAGTTTACCTACATTCAATTTATTGATTAAATTACTATTTGCCCAAATGATTCAAGTTAACGAAAAATTTAATATGATTTGGATTGAAAGAAAATCCAAATATTAAGATTTAAATTACAAAATAGTAAGTAGTCGGCAGTAATTTTTGTAGCAGACTGAAACCATAGGCTTTTGTTATCACTCTAGTGGTGAGTTGCCCCCTCCAGTTATGGCTATGGGTTTTCCTTAAATATAACCTTAATGTTGGGGAAAAAAACATTCTTCTTCAACATCTATTTTTTGTTGAGCGGTGTCTGCCCTTCAGTTGAACATAGGTAGGCATTTGATTAGTTACGAAATTTGGTATGTAATTGTTTGCACCTACTTGTGTTGATGAAACTGTCGACAGGTGGACTAATGGAAGATTGACACATAATGGATTCAAAGTGAAATATTACGACATCAATCTAAGGGACAAATGGCATGAATAGAGTGGTTATGTGCAAAAAATAGTGGAAGCAACTCTGAACCAGCTACTGGCTAAGTGCTGTGGCTTAGTGGTCCACTTGCAAAGGATCGTGCTTGTGTTAAGTGGACAATTATCTATTGATTTTTATCTCAGAATGATGAGGGAGACGCGCCAGCATAGTGGAAAGGAAGTTCGATAGGGAAGGTTCAATATTTGGCAAAGTTTGAAGATTGAAAGTCCAGGGCAGCTACAATGGCAGTTATGGTGGTGAAGTGTGAGATCATGCAATAATGGGCCACAAAAAGAGTATACAAATATAAAACCCACGATGTTGGCCGAAGATAGGACAACATCATCAACAACACAAGTTAAGAAGTTTATAATTCTTTCATAATTTAGGAGTTGCTTTATCATGAAACGAACAAGTGTAACAACGCCCGCGAGGGACCTCGCTACAGTTCGGACTCGATTTTTGTCGCGGTTCCAAATCTTGAACCAAAGAGTCCAAATCCGGCAAATCGTTTTGAAGGAAAACAGATTTTTTTGAAAGAAGTGCCAAACATGGATTGCTTTGCCAGATAACAGAGTCGCCACCTAAATATTTTTTTAAAATGGGAAATTTAGGAAACCCTAACTCAGTGCCAAAGGCCACGCGGTCCGCTATCACCAAAGTTGGCTCGGAACTTGGGTACGATTAGGGAAGGTCACATCGTGAGCATTCTCTCGCCGGCCAAAGACCGCCTCTACTAACCATGATACTGCTTTTGAAAACTTTGTGCGTTCTTATTAGGTTATTAGCCTAGGTTACTACGTGATGCGACAAAGAAACAAGTATAGATCGGGTCTCGAATTGGAACAAAACATTTCATGTTTGTTTGTTTGAAAACGGTGTGATGGTGCTACCCGCAGGTAGGCTAAAATGCGGATTTGCCACCCTCGGGTGGGCTTAGAAAACATGATTTTGCCACTATCTAGTGGGCTTAAAACAAACAATCAGCGATTTGTCCCAATTCAGATAACTCAACCTTCACCCACAGGCATTCAAGGCAGTTATATCACATAAGCACATAGCCTCATGGCAAGCATGCTATCATGGCAACACTCACACGCATGCAAGGATGCTAAAGCATAAAACTCACCGAGTACTCCAAGCCAAAACAAATCGATTAGAAATCATGCATGATCCTAAATATCTCGAAATGCCTAATGCAACACATGCAAAGATGCGAACTATAGCAGTGCTCGGCCACTCTAAAGATGGCATATGATGATGTTACAACTAACACGATTCAATTTGGAATTGAAATACAGTGCGCTTTGTATGATGCGCCGAGCCCGGTGCGTGCAAAACAGATGAATGATGCGAACATGCTGTCATGCTGTATGCTAATTGAAATATGCCCTATATCTAACCATTGTAAGCGGATAAATAAAAGGGAGAAAGAAATGGGGGTTGGAAGACATACATCACACTCACCCACACTTATTACAACAATGCCCTCGCGCAGAGGGTCCGAATAAATAATAATACAGACCCGAAATGAAAGAATATTACAGTCCGAAATAATATACAAATTTCTAATAAATTAACAAATTAAACTAAGAAAGTCAGAATCGCACGCAGCCGGGCCGCTTTGCTATGATGAACAGAGCATTGGTCGCCTTGAAAAATCCACCGATGCCCCAATTAGCCTCTTTGTAGTATTTCTAAATGCGTCGGACCGAAAGTTGTTGATCCTCGGTTTTGTCAGAACAGAGAGCAAGAAAAGGGCATAGCAATGTATTTCACAAATATATGCATGCCTCGATCCTCGTACACCAATCACGATACCGATGCATGATGGCCGAGGAATCGGATTGCACAACTCAATATAGGATGAATGCAGATGAATGCTACAACAAAACCTAGCTCCATCATGGGTAATCCGGAGTGTCGGTGACTTGGGAATTGAGACACACTCCGTCACTCGGAGTACGGAATATACCGCTTCCGTGTCTGCTAACGCCTATCGAACACGATGCAATATGCATGGTATGCATGAAATGCACTAACATGTGATATAGCATGCACAATGCCATGAAAATGAGTAACCCGAAAATGTGCACACGCACGCAAACCGAGGTAATGCATGAATGCAATCTAAGATACAACCTAGTATGCACTATGTTGATGAAAATGAAGATGAATAAGACGCCGAAAGCGCACACGCGCACGCAAATCGAGGCGATGATGAAATGAGAAAATCGGATACACCGGTGCCTCGAAATGCGCGCCAACAGTGCACGCAAAACCGAGGCGATGATGGAATGAGAAAATTGATAACCGGCAGCCAAATGCGCACTACAGCACGCAAACCGAGGCGATGATGTGAAATGCAACGGATAATCGGTGCCTCGAAATGCGTGCCTACGGTGCACGCAAACCGAGGCGGCGATGTGAAATGCAAATCGGATAAATCGGTGCCAAATGCGTGCTCATTGCACGCCAACCGAGGCGGTGATGTGAAATGTAAATCGGATAGAACCGGCGTTTTCAAAATGCGTGCACACGGGCACGTAAACCGAGGCGATGATGTGAAATGTAAATCAGATAGAACCGAAGTGCCTCGAAATGCGTGCACACGGGCACGTAAACCGAGGCGATGATGTGAAATGTAAATCGGATAGAACCGAAGTGCCTCGAAATGCGTGCACACGGGCACGTAAACCGAGGCGATGATGAAATGGAAATCGGATACAACCGAAGTGCCTCGAAATACGTGCACACGGGCACGCAAACCGAGGCGATGATGAAATGGAATGAAATGACATACGGAATGCAGTGATGGGCTTACGCCGACATGAGAGAGCCTCAGCCACACTCACATAGGCTGCCGTCGGATAAAAATAAAGCTGCCTCGAAATGCGTGCCCGCAGACACGCAAACCGAGGAATGCATAAAATAGCATATGGAATGCAGTGATGGGCTTACGCCAACATGAGAGAGCCTCGGCCGCACTCACATAGGCTGCCATAATGATAAAAGGAGATGTTCGAAAATGCTGCACACGCACGCAAACCGAGGAAATGCACTAAGGCATGAAATGACATGGAAATGAGATGTAAAATGCAAATTGGGCTTACACTAACATGAGAGAGCCTCAGCCGCACTCACATAAGCCGCCGGATAAAAAGAGTACGCGAAATCGTGCACACGCACGCAAATCGAGGCGATGCGAATGACATGCGAAATGCAAATTGGGCTTATACCAACATGAGAGGGCCTCACCAAGACTCACATGGGATGCCGATGAATGAACGAGGCGCCTCGAAGGCGTGCCATGGGCACGCAAACCGAGGCAATGACAAAAAGGCACAAAATGGCATGGAAATGATATGCAAGCATGCAAACTAAATTCCAGCAACTAAATGAAGGGAAAACAGCCTCAAAATGATGATAAAAATGCACCCGATGCCCAGAATGTTCCCGAAATGTGATATTTAGCCCCCGAAATGGCCTACAGCTATGCTATACATGCAAAATTGACACATGACAGAAAAAACAGTAGCAAGGCAGCCCCAAAAATAGCATCTTTCCAGTACAAAACATGGCCAAATTGTAAGCATAGATATGACAACAATAGCTTGCAAAAATACGGAAAAAGAGAGGATTTACAAAGCAAGTGATATCTACAATGCTCAAACCCAAAAAATCAGTTCTACAACATTAGAGAGGGACTAAAAATATGCATTTTTACAGAAGATGAGATCCCCAAATTCAGTGTGTAGATATACAATACATAGCATGCAAAATAAGGGTCAAAAGAGGTTTATAAAGAGAGGTATCATAAGCAATGACAAAAAAACTTAAGACCCTTAATAAAACTTGAATAATAGACCAAAATAAGACACTTCACAAGCCTGATTAAGGCCAGAAACAGAAGCTAGAATGGCCTAAACAAACATGCAATTTTACGGTAAATTTGAAGAATTTCAAAGTAAGTGCATGCTAGAGCCACCAAACATGATGGAGCCCTTCTTCAATGTTGAAGAGGGGCTCAAAATAGGCCTACTAACAGTTCATGGTATGCTCTAAATCAGATCACTCAAAAGCCAAACAAAGCATGCAAAATAATGGCATAAAGAGTGATATTGAAACAAGTGCATCATAGAGGGCTCAAACAGGGTTGAGCCCTTAAACAAACATGTAGAATAGCTCAAAATAAGGCCCCTTTTAGTTAGGGCCGGAGCTCAAAACAGTGAGCAAGTGGGCTAAGAAATTGGTGCAAGAATGAGCTAGAAAAGAGGGAAAGTGAACTTACCCTTGAAGACCAATACTTTGACTACTTCTTGGACCAACTTTGATGACTTCAAGCTTCTGGAATCCCTCCCTTGCTGCTGGAAATGGAGTGGTGATGATAGAGCTTGAAGATGATGAAGAAAATGGGACCAAAACTTGAAGAAAAAGACTTTGGAGCTATGGAAAATGGAGAGAAAATGGTGTATCTCTCTCAAAAATCTCTAACCATTATCTAACCTTCAAATGATGAAGCAAAACCTCCCCTTTATAGAGCAAAAATGCACCAAAAATATCCAAAAAGCACCAAAATATCTAAAAAGTAACAAAATATCTAAAAAGCAACAAAAATATCTAAAAAGCAACTCTCTAATCCTCCATACACTTGCTGAGACAATTCACGGCCTCCCACCCTCCAAAGGATCTTCCCGGTGCTAAAAACAGAGGTACCGCCAAAATTGAACAAAAACTAATGCAAAACGAAGCTCGGGACCAAAACCGCTGGGGTCCCGAAAATGGGTTGCAGGCACCGAAAGTGGCGTTCGGCCACGAAGTGGGTATCAGAGGCCCCAGTGCCCCTCGTTATGCTAAAACAGAGGTACCTGCCAAAAATCAGAGAAAACCGATGCAAAATGAATGCTCGGGGCCCAAACCGTGGGATTCGGGGTCCCGAAAACCGGCTGCAAGCACCGAAAGTGGTGTTCGCCACAAGGCATCGAGAGCCCTGTTCCTCAGAATGATAAAACAAAGGTGCATGCCAAAAACCGGAGAAATCGGAGATGGTTGGGCGGTCCCGAACCGAGGCACACGGCCTGACGGCTCCGAAAACCGGGAACCGGGCTCCGAAATGGGCAAAATGGCCTCTGACCACAAAAAAAGTAGCTCACGCCACGGGAGATAGTCACGGACCACTCCTTCCTCGTGAAAGAAAAGAGAAAACCGAGTCTGGTTCGCAAATCGAGACAAGGCACAGAAGAGAGTTCGGAAGTCCGGAGGCAGGGCGCACGGCCGCGACTCTGAGACTTCTGAATGAGCATAGTATGCAACATCACCGAGCGCTCAATCGGTGACGTCTGAGTCTTAAGGTCGGTCAAAAATAGGGTGTCTACAACAAGTTTTTTTGTAAATCGTATCATTGTAAACTGTTGTGAAATGTAGGACTTTCAGCTGCGAAGCACTGTTTCCGTACCGTTGTTTACTACTGTTTACTTTGTAATTGTCACTTGTTGAAGACAACTATCACGCTCCAAAATTTGGACAATTAAATATTAAATTAGGACTAAATCCCAATCAATATTCTATCATCCAAATCCTAAGAGTGAAACAAAATCTAAATGTTCTCGTCTCCATAAGGTTTAAGTAAATTTCCATGCTCAAAAGATTACAAGGGATAAAAAAAACTGACAAAATGCCAACCAAACCATCCACTATAATTTCATAACTATCCAATACCTTTAACATTAAAGTAACAACAAATAGTCAAAACAACTTAAATAATGTAAAGTTACAAAATAACTCACCATATCAAATTATCAAAATACTAAGGTAAAAAAAAATAAAATTACATAAACTAATATCAACCCTAAGCTCAAGAAAACAAAAGAAGTCCAAGCGACATGTCCAACAACTATAGTTATTTCTCGTTACCACTGTAGTCCCAATTAACCCTGCAAAGGAAGCTCGGCTGCGCTCAAACAGAATGCACCCGAGATGCCAAAAGATAAAACAGGTCAGGATACAAGTATACTGGTATGAGTACAAGATTTGACAACCACGTGTGCACCAGACACAAACAAAAGTACATTTAATTCTTATTATGGGACAAGGCAAGTAGTTCTACCCGCACCGAGATAAATGGGTAGTTTCTCGAGATACTGTGGCATTTAGTTTCTTGCCCGTACACAACTAAATATAAATTGAGTATAAAATAAACAAAATAAAAATAAAAATATGGTGGGTTAGCCCTGCATAAAAAGTTAGTAAGACCCACAATTCTGCAAAAAATAAAGTTAATATAATTTAATTATAAGTAAATTGTTGAAGAAGTATAAAAACGCACTGTTTCATACGTAAATCATTTGAATTGACCAAAACTCAAAGAATAAAAGTTGTACAAAATTACATTTCCTAAATGGCATTGTAAAGGAATTTAGTAGAAACTGAACAGGTTGAGAGAAAAACTTAATAGAAGAACCAAGATGAAATTCGATTGAAAAATCTGGAATTGAAAATGAAAAGAAACTGTCCTAAGATGATTTTTTTTTCCGGAAAAGTTCAAAACACAAAAAGTGTTCAAAATAATGTTTTACTTCAGTTTATGCTAAATCAATAAAAATGAGCTTGTTTCGTGGGTTAAAACAACATCTAAAATCTACATTGCTAAAATGAATAAAAACTATTGTAACCAAGATCATCCAATTACAAGTTTTAATCAATCTTTTTAGTACAAAGTTAAAATGCAAAAGTTGTCTAAAATTACGTATACATGCCTTTGCCCAAAATTTGTAATTTATCAAGGTCGTTTACTATTTTTCAAGATGTACAAATCAACACAATTCACACTATACCAATAAGTTCATATTTAAATCTTTGTACCTCAACTCCACCACTTTGGCCCTTTACTTCCGGCCTACACATATATCCCATGTGCCTCTTGTATACCTAACACCGCTTTGAAGCCAAACTTGCACAGGGATATCGTCCCGAGTTTGACCCACACTCTCCAGATGGTTAGTATATACGTACACGCGTAAATCAAAGCACTCGTCTGCTCCTAAGAACGAGGCAACAATATATATATACACAACTCCTCATCTATTCATGAGAACAAACATAACAATGTCACGCCTAAGACATTCAAATAAATCTCATAATCTTCATTTTTTTTATACACTCTTTCTCACCAGCACTCAAATAAAACAATAATCCATAGAGCCATGGTGGAGTATTCAGAATTTATCTATGGGTTCTAAGTTTATTTTAATTTCATATATCCATGAGTGTGATTACAACCATAAAATAAATAAATATATATATATATAAACCCTAAACCTTGCATACACAACTAACCAAAATAATTGAAATCAATCCATCATCTTCATGCCAATGTAATATCAAACCAACATCAAATAAATAACAATAAATAAATAATAACAACCAAATAAACATAAATCAAGGAAAGTGGGTTTTGCACTCACAATTATTTTTTTTGAAGATCAAAGAAATATTTGGAGAATTAATAAAGCCACCGAAACAAAACCTTAACCATTTTCTTCCTTTTTCTCCACCTCTCTCTCCTTGCCGTCTCTCTTCTTCGGCTCTCTCTCTCCAACACACACTAAGCACTCTTTCTTTTCTTTTCAACTGAGGTTTATGGTTGCTGCTGCTATTATACTTATATTTTACAAATACAACATAATATCACATACATAAATATGATATATATTTTATCAATATATAAAACACTTTTTTTTATATATAAAAAATATAAATATATAAATATACGGATTAATTATATATAATTAACTAACACATTAAATTAATTAAATACCACATTAAATTCTCATGTATCCACACAATTAATAAAGCCAAAAAAAATCAAAATAAAGTAATGTGGGGATGTATTTTCTAAGTACCAACGCGTGGCCGAGGTGGCACCGAAGTGTCAGCCGAGGTGCCACGTGTTGTGGTAGTTACGCCGAGGTTATCGCGGAATTGCCGAGGTTGTCTGCGAGAATACAGGAGTCCGAGGTTACCTCCGAAGATATCGGAATCCGAGATGATCAGATAAGGGGCAAGAGTTATAGCGACCCCGGTCTTTTCCCTTTTGATTATTGTATTCGGACTTATGTTCCGTAGATTCTATTGTCTTATTATTAATTGTTGTTGTCCTTTAATTCCTTATTCTTGAGTTATAGGATGTTTTGGGCAGGTTGATTGCAGGTTGGTTGAGTTTAGAAACCAAGTGTTGATGTTCAGTTTTTGGCTTGTCCGCTCGAGCGGGGACTTGTTGTTCCTTGTCCGCTCGAGCGGGGGGTTTTGGCGCTCGAGCGGGAAAAACACCCATCCAGTATTTCTTCTTGAGGTTGTACGCTCGGCGGAGTTAGGCCGCTCGGCGGAGTTCAGGAGTGTCCGCCGAAGGGGTTTGTCCGCCGGCGAGTCTGGGTATAAAATCGTGTTTTGACGTTTTAAAACAGTTTTTCAAATTTTCGATTTATAAAACCCTAGGTTACGTTTTTCTCTCTCAACTCATCTTCTCTCCTAGGATTGATCTAGTTAGGGTGTGTTTTACCTTAGTTGCTTTACAAAAAGATAGAGGAGAGTGAGGGCTTTCATTTAATCTGAACAAACTTGAATTTGGAGCACTTTGGAATTTGGGCATCATCTTCATCTTCTCCCTTTTGAGCTATTTCTTCGAGGTAGGGATTTCCTACTCCATTTATACGCTTTAATCCTAAGTGTTGGTATTTTGGAATGTGGGGGTAGCTCAGTAATTTTGGGAGAAACCTTAGGGTTTTGGTTTAGATTGATTTGTATAATTAATTTAAGGGAAAAATGTGGAATTGGGTTTAATTCATGAAGTTGGGGAAATTATGAGATTAATGATATAGTTGGGTAGTTTAAATACTTACCTATGAGAATGTTGATTTTATATTCATTGTTGTATTTATTTCTTGTTTAGAAATAACTGTTTTGGGCTATCGGTGGAGGATAGTCGTGATTGTTGTAGACTTTGCATGTGGCTTAGGTATAACTGGAATTAGTCACTTATGTTGACTGTTGAATTAATACAGAACATTACTTGTATTGATTATGTGTTGTATATGGCAATTGTGTGTTTCATTGCATATGCATGTTGTTTGGAGAAGATAGGGGATGAACTCCACGGTTTAGGGGAAGATAGGGGATGTACCTCTAAACCGGATTTGTTGGGAGGAGATAGGGGATGGACTCCAGCAGCATCACTCATATGTGTGCTTATTGTTAATAGCAATATTGCTATTTGTTGTTGATATGATACATCATTATAAAGGGTATCAGTTGGAAGTATGGAAGTATTGTGGTTGGAGCTTTAGTCTCATTTATTTTTGTGACATCTGGATCACTATTATAGTTGGCCAGGTTCTGAGCCATAATGATATAATTGGAAAGTTGAATAAATATTGGAAAGTGAAAGGTGTCATAGACATTATGTCATAGACAATGTACACATTCGTGTCATGAAATTGGAAATTGATTATCTTGCGTTAACCATGTATCGAATGCTAATGCTTTAGTTAATTCTTATGCTTGGTTTAGTATTTTTCTATTGGGCTGTGGCTCACCCTATATGGGAACTTCATTTTCAGGTTCAGGTAGTTCACTACCTCCAAGGACTTAGCTTGTGAGGATTTGGACTCGAAGACTTGCTTTATTTTATTTGTTTTATTTGAACAACTTATAAACTTTCAAGCCTAGGGCTTTATTTGTTTTGAGTTAGAACTCATGGAATTGTGTCCAAGTGTTGGCTTGGCAAGATGTAAGCCCATAGGGCATTTATTATGATGTTTTTATTTCATAGTACTCTGATGAATGGAATGAGATACTTTATTTTCTTATAAGTCTGCATGTTAATATTATGTATTATGGGTTTATTATTTTGAGGGCGTTACAAGAGTCCTAGAGTGAAGGAAGACTTCAAGATGGATAAGGATAGTATTCTTAGGGAGTCTATCCTTATCTCTTGTAGAGTCCAGAGTAAGTACTGAATGAGAGTCCATAGAAGTGAGACTTCTAGTGGGACTAGGATAGAGAAAGACTATAAAAGAAGGGCACCCTCGGCGGGTCTAAGGTACGCAATTTTTAGTCTTAAGCAGTAATTTAAGCACTTGTATTATCTTTGAGAGATATTGACTTGATCATCGGAGTGCCCCCGGGTGGAAGAACCACCGCCGGAGCCTTTTCTTTCTGTGCAGATTACAGGGTGCCGTCTACTCTGCCTGTGTTCTACAGCTGGATCACTAAGGAGGGCAGTGTGATCGGAAATTCACTCACACAATTTGGCGCCGTCTGTGGGAACGAAAGAAGAGTAGATGGCCAGTAACATGTAGAAGGAAAAGATTGGGGACGACACTCCTGCTGGGAGTGGGAGACCCGTCGACCCTAACGCTGAAGGAGGAGACCACAACAAAGAAGCACGTGATCAGAATCACCCAGAGAAAGGTGTCGGCCAAGATGGCGACGCATCAAAGAAAGCAGACCAGGGCAAGTACTATAACGAGGACAACCTCCAGATCTGGAAAGACAGATGTTTGAGGAGGGATGAAGAAGTAAAAGAGATGGCAAACAAGTTGGCAGACCTTCAATCGGTCGTCAACTTCATGGTGCAAAATAATGTCATGCAGCTGCCGTACCCGCTACAGGACACACCAATGCCAGCAACGAACGCCCAGAAGAAGGGGCAGAAAGAAATCCCCGAAGCCCCTCAACACACGAGGAGTGGAAGGCACTCTCACTGAAACTCCAGGGAAGTCGGCCGAGAAGAGCCGAGAAGAGAAGAGTCCCGAAGGACATATCGCGAGAAGGAAGCAGACCCCAAAGAACATCGGCATGTTCCGGGGCGGATATTGTGTTTCGATGCGTCCTGCGGAGAAGGATCGAAAAGGGGCCACCATGAGGCCGAGAGTAGTGCGCCGAAAAGGCTGAAGTCCAATGACAGCCGGGCTGTAGGGAGAAGTAAAGAGGACTTGAGAGATTACCTCAAGAGGAAGCAGGAGAATGCCGGGGCCGAAGTAACCTCCACGGTTAAGCCAAGGACGCCATTCTCGATAGGAATTGGACAAATTCGTCCCGCCGAAAAGATTCAGTATGCCGAGGTTCCAGATATATGATGGTAAGTCAGACCCTAACTTCCATGTTGGATTATTTTTGAATTCAATGGCATTATACAGTGGGAACGAGCCGTTGCTCTGCAAAGTGTTCCCTTCATCCTTCGGGGAGATTGCATCAGATTGGTTCCACAAATTACCGAAGGGCAGCGTGAAGAGCTGGGAAGGCCTGGCCGAGATGTTTGTGGCCAGGTTCATAACAAACAAACTGCAGCCATTGAGGGTGGATGCATTGATGGCCCTAAAAATTGGCAAAGATGAAAGCCTTAGGGCCTATGCAAAGAGGTACTATGAGATGTTCAATCGGATACCTGAATGCAACCAGGAGGTGGCGGTCGTGTCTTTCAAGAACGGCCTGAAGGACGATCGCCCATCGCGAAGTCTTTGGCAAAAACCCTGCCAAAGAGCATGGAAGAGCTCATGGCGAGAATCGAGAAGTATGCCAGAGCCGAGGAAGATACGTCGGGGAATAAGGAGGCTGAAGCTAAAAAAACGGCTCGCCAAGCGAGGCCGAGGTAATAATGGACCCAACAAACAGAGCGAGTTGAGGGCTAAGCAGTGCGGATTTACGGTGTTCAATTCCGTCCACAAAGTCCTTGATCAAATTCGAAATCAGCCTTACTTCAGGGCGCCGGCAAGAGCACCAGGAGAATTTATGGGGAGAAACCTTGGTAGGCGTTGTGCTTACCACAATGAGGAGGGGCACCCAACTCAGGGTTGCAGAGCCCTTAAAGCACACTTAGAAGATTTGGTGAGGCAGGGCCATCTAAGAGACCTTGTGGATGAGGCCAAAACAAGGGAAGAGCAGGCACGATTGCCTCAAGCGCCAATAGCCCCGCCTCCCCCAGCGTAGCAACCACAGGCAGGTGGACCTCGGGTGGTAAATGTGATCCACTCAAAGGTGAATGAAAACGACATACAGGGGGAGACACAGAGGGTAAAACACCTGCAGCACGTTAACCAGGTCGGACTGAAAAGACCTCGGCCTGAAGATTGCCAAGGACCGATGATAGCCTTCATAGAAGCCGACCTTGATATGGTTCAGCAACCGCACAACGATGCCTTGGTAGTATCCCTCCAGGTTGGGGAGTGCCAGGTGAAACGCATCTTGATTGATCAAGGCAGCTCCTGCGACATCATGTATGTCAGATGTTACAAGGAGTTGGGCCTTCACCTTGATGACATGGACCAGTCAAACGACCCGATGGTCGGCTTCAATGGAACGCCGACATGGCCTTTAGGCGCAACAAGCTTGGAGGTACAAGCTGGCACGAAGAAGATCAAGACAGAATTCATTGTGATCGATACGCCCTCGCCTTACAACATTATCCTGGGGAGGCCGTGGTTGCATGCAATGGGGGCAGTTCCCTCAACATTGCATCAACTGCTACGGTTCCCAACAGAACATGGGATTGAAGAAATCAGAGGAGATCGATTGAAAGTAAAAATTGCTCCATGGCAAAGAATGAAGTTAACTCCGCAAAGATTCGGGAACCAAAGGAATCAGAAGTTGAAAAAGAGGACATGAAGGTCCTAGATGATGTCGGCAAAGAGCCGACCGAGAAAAGTGAAGAAGCACTGAAGAAAATCCTCGTCCAGGAGGACGATGAAGAACGCTTCTTTCTTCTCGGCACAGGGTTAGCCGAAGAAGAGGAAAGGGAACTGGAAGCCTTTCTGAGGAAAAATATTGAGGTGTTCGCCTGGACACCATATGAAATGCCTGGCATTGACCCCGAGGTCACATGTCACAGACTTAACGCGACAGTCGGCCAAACACGTGATACAACGAGCGTAAGACCGACGTTGATGCACGCCGAAGCAAAGGGAGGAGGAAGTAGAGACTTCTAGAGGCCGGGGCCATCGAGAGGCCAATTATCCGACATGGTTATCAAACACCGTGGTAGTAAAGAAGAAGAATGGCAAGTGGAGGGTCTGCGAGATTTTACAAATTTGAACAAAGCTTGTCCCAAAGACTTCCTCTGCCAAAGATCGACGGTTGGTGGACGCCACATCTGGACATGGAAGGATGAGCTTCTTGGATGCATATAGGGGGTATCACCAGATAGCCATGTACCTCCCAGATGAAGAGAAGACAGCATTCATCACTCCGAAAGGTTTGTATTGTTACAGAGTCATGCCTTTTGGGTTGAAGAACGCAGGAGCAACTTACCAAAGGCTAGTGACCAAGATGTTCAAACACTTGATTGGCCGAACAGTAGAAGTCTACATTGATGATATGGTCGTGAAGACCAAGGAACCAAAGGATCATCTTGCTGACCTAGAAGAGGTCTTTGACATACTCAAAATATATCGGCTCCGACTAAACGCATCGAAATGCGCGTTTGGAGTCGGATCCGGTAAGTTCGTGGGATACCTGGTGACTAGAAGGGGCATTGAAGCCAGCCCACATCAGATCAAGGCCATTATGGAATTACAGAGTCCGACATCGGCTAAACAGTTCAAATGCTTCGAAGGGCCGACCCTAAACAGTTCATAAGTCAAGTTCGGACAAATGTAAACCTTTTTCAATCTGGTGAAAAGGCCACGGATTTTTATGGACGAGGAACGTGAGGCCGCTTTGGCCGACCAAGAAATATCTTACCTCGGCTCGATCCTCTCAACACCTCAACCCGGGAGGAACTGCTTTTATACTTAGCTTTGAGCACGCAGTGAGTCCGTGATAATCCGAGAAGAAAGGGAGAGCAAGAAAGCATTGCTATGTAAGTAAAACCTTGGCCGATGCGTAAACAAGGTATCTACCATCGGAGAAATTGATCTTTGGCCTTGGTAATGGCCTCAAAGAAGTTAAACCATTATTTTCAAAGCTCACAAGATAGTGGTTGACAGAGCACCCACTAAAATCCTTGTTGCAACAAGGAGACTTGATGGAAGAATAGCAAGATGGGCGTAGTTTTGGGCCAATATGACATGGAGTTCGTGCCGAGAACAACAATTAAGGGTCAAGTCTTGGCCGACTTCGCGAATTCAATTCGCCGAATACATCGAACATCGGCCCGTTGGAGCCGAGATGAACGATGTCCAAACAAGGAAGGAGAAGCCCACCAAAGGCTAAAGAACCAAGGAAGGAAAAACTCGGACCTGCAAAGATTTACATCGGCGACTCCTTTCAACTTTTTGTTGATGGAAGTTCAAACCGGCAAGGGGCAGGGGCAGGAGTAGTGTTAATTTCCCCCGATGGGGAGATATTGGAGCAGTCTATTCGACTGGGTTTCAAAGCCTCGAACAATGAGGCGGAATATGAAGCATTGATTGCTGGACTGAAGCTGGCAGTAGCAGCAGAGGCAGATGAGGTAATAGTTTTTTGTGACTCACAATTTATAGTGAACCAAACTACAGGAGAGTTTGCTGCCCAAGATGAAAGGATGTCGGCATACGCAAAAGAAGTCATCAGGCTGGCAGATAGGTTTCAAAACTGTCGACTTCTTCAGGTTAGCCGAGATGATAACAACCACGCCGATGCGTTGGCCAATTTAGCAAGCTCAATGCAAACCGGAAAGACGAGGACAATAATGATCGATTACCTATCAGGCCCAAGTATAGAGTCACCATACACAATGCAAGAAGCATTATGTGTGGACATGAGACCAAGCTGGATGGATGCAATTGTTGCATTCCTGAAAGAGGGAAAGCTGCCAGAAGATCGAAAAGAAGTACACAAGGTCAGATTGAAGTCGGCAAGATTCAGTCTGACAGCGAAGGACATCTCTGAAGATCCTTCATCGGACCTCTTTTAAGGTGTGTACACCCTCTTGGTCGAAGACTTTTGTATGAAATTCATGAAGGAGTTTGTGGAAGCCACTTGAGGGCGATCGTTAGCTCACGGGGCCATTACCAGGGTATTGGTGGCCCTATATGCAAAAAGATGCAGAAGCCTATGTGAAGAAATGTGAACAATGCCGAGGTTTGCAGTTGATACATCACCAATGCCCGCCGACTGAACCGGTTTCAGCCCTTGGCCATTTGCCCAATGTGGCATGGATCTTGTTGGACAATTGCCCCAAGCAATCGGGCGTGGAAGTACCTCTTGGTAGCAACAGACTACTTCACAAAATGGATAGAAGCGAGCCTCTTGCCAAAATCCGAGATGTGGATGTGAAGAACTTCATCCGAAAACATCATCACCAGTTTGGGATTCCAAGAGCAATCGTTGCCGATTAACGGAATACGCTTTGACAAAGAACTCATCAAGAATTTTTAAGAAAGTTCAAGATAAAGAATTACTTTTCAACACCAAGCTTTCCCCAAAATAATGGGCAAGCCGAAGCATCAAACAAAGTCATTCTGGATGGAATAAAGAAGAGGCTGCAGGCAGCAAAAGGAAAGTGGGTAGACGAATTGCCCAACGTGCTCTGGGCATATCGCGACTACGCCGAGAAGATCAACAGGAATCCCCTTGCCATGGCTTATGCGCAGTAGTCATTCCATTGGAGATCGGCATCCCAGGGATCAGAACACAGGGAGTTGAGAAGGGGTCTAATGATGTACTCTTAGCCCGAGATCTGGATCTACTGGAAGAAAGAAGAGAAAGTCGCAATCCACTTGCGAAGATACCAAAGAATGACTTGCCAAAGCTTACAACAAGATGGGCAATCCAAGGGATTCTCATGTCAACGAGCTAGTCTTGAGAAAAGTCCGGCAATAAGAAGGATCGAGAGGGCAAGCTTGGCCCCAAATCGAAGGACCCTCTGTAATTACCGGTGTTAGGAAATGGGGCATATCGGCTTGAAGATAATGAGGGCAAAGCATTGCCTAGACCATGGAACACTTGTAATTTAAAGTTTTTCTATCATTAGATGTTCTTTGATTTTTTGCCGATATGATCAATAAAATCTTAGCAGAATTTTTCCGAACTTATACAACTTTGCATGATGTTGTTTTTTCAATAATGAGAACCCAAGAGGAACTTAGGTTCACATTGGGGGCAGAGAGAAGACATTAGTAATGCTTAGCCAAAGTTAAGCTGAGATAAATTCCTTATCTTTACTTGTTGAAATTTGTAGCAATTTACAAGTTAAAATTAAGCCGAGATAAATTCCTTATCTTTACTTGTTGAAATTTGTAGCAATTTACAAGTTAAAGTTAAGCCGAGATAAATTCCTTATCTTTACTTGTTGAAATTTGTAGCAATTTACAAGTTAAAGTTAAGCTGAGATAAATTCCTTATCTTTACTTGTTGAAATTTGTAGCAATTTACAAGTTAAAGTTGTCGAGATAAATTCTTATCTTTACTTGTTGAAATTTGTAGCAATTTACAAGTTAAAGTTAAGCCGAGATAAATTCCTTATCTTTACTTGTTGAAATTTGTAGCAATTTACAAGTTAAAGTTAAGCTGAGATAAATTCCTTATCTTTACTTGTTGAAATTTGTAGCAATTTACAAGTTAAAGTTAAGCCGACATGTTATCATCTGTTGAAATTTGCAGCAATTTACAGGTTGAAATAAAGGTTAAGTATATTGTTTAAACCCTTGTTGAAATTTGCAGCAATTTACAAGCAGATCATTGTTTAACATTTGTTTTGACTTGAGTAAAGTTTATTGTTTATACTAATCCTTGTTGAAATTTATAGCAATTTACAAGTCAGTATCTTGCCGACGTAAAACTTGAAGTTATTATAACCGAGTTGTTATACCCGAGGTATGTAACCCCGAGAAGATTGTGCAAGGGAAGAATTATATGAATCATGTGAAATATTCTAAGTATACAGAAGCAATGAAGAATTAAAGACTACAGCATTCAAAGAGAAACAGTTGTATATAAAGGAGGCACAATGGCCTAGCAGAAGTAAATTGTTCTAAAGCGACAAAGAGAGGCACATCGGCCAAAAAGAAGAAGCTTACATTGTTCAGGGAACATTAACAAGAGTAAAGAAAAGAAACAAAGTACAAAAAAAAAAGAAAAAAAGAAAAAAAGCTGAGTTTCTTCAAGCTTCAGGAGCAAGTTGGGCTGGGACCTCAGAGGGCTCTTGAAGAACAACCTCGACATCTTTTTCTGCCGCAACCTCGGCATGCTTTCCCAGAACGACCTCGGCCTCCTTATCAGCCGCAATTTCGGCATCAATCTCGGCCAAAGTCTTCTCAACACTTCTCTCAGCCAAGAGAAGGTCAGAGGATAACTTGCCGACGTCAGCTTCCTTGGGCGCCTCTTCAAGATCTTCGCTCCGGGTCAAGTCCAAAACTTGATCATCCTTAGGAGGAGATTTGGACTTCCTCACCAAGGCCTCGTTATCTTTATTCTCTTCATCTTCATCCTCAGCCTCGGATTCGGATTCAACTTCTTCCTCAGCTTGAGTTGAAGGTGGAGGAGGAGGAAAGGGGAGAGGGATAGCTTCGGCCTTGCGCCATGGCGAATCAGCAGGAAGATCAAGTTTTTTAGCTAAGGACATCCAACCAAGGTTAAAACCCCTGTTGCATGCCTGCTTAACTTGTAACTTGTAATCTTCTGCCACATCGGCCATGCCTTGGGCGTATGCCTTGTCATCGGTCGCTTTGATTTCGGCATCCTTTGTAGCCAGCGCTTCCTGGAGCTCTTTCTCGGCCTGGGCCGCTTTTTCCTCGGCCTCTTTCTTCTGCGCTTCGGCAACGTTTTTAATGGCTTCAGCAGCCTCGGCCCCCTCATCAGCCTCTTCTCGAGCTTTGAGTTCTGACCTCGCTTGGTCTTCCAGAGTCTTTATCTTATTTTTAAGACTCTTGTTTTGTTTCTGAAGGGCAGCAAACTCCTTCTCCATCTCGGACAATTTCTCCTTCACTTCAAATGCTTGCATGGAGAAGGTGTGGGCGTGTTGAATGGCCTGAAAGTTCACAAGGCATAGGTTATCACAAAACATTACGAGACTTTACAAGCATGAAGAAAAGTGGCAGTAAGAAAGGTTATCAAATTCAAAGACTTACTTGGACAGAGCGCTGCAGCATGAGGGCGTAGTTCTCATATTCGTTCATCTTGGCATTGCGCTCAAGATCACCCTCGAGAAGCTGCGATCTTTGAGTGCCAAGCCGATGTTTACATCGGCGCTTTCGTTGGCATAAACGCTGTTTTCAAGTGTAATTTTGGGCTCAGGGACTTTGGGAACCACGACCCCGGTTGTCGCAGACAACGACCTCGCCTTTTTTGGCCGAGTTGACCTCATGGTCGGGCCTCAGCAGATCTTTGGCGGGAGCGTATGGTCTTCACGTTGAGGTTAGTTGGGAGATGGGCGAGCATCTTCAACCTCGGCCTCGAGGCTTTGGCCTTTGGTCGGGCCTTTTTGACTCTTTTTGGTTTTGGTGGGGCACCGTTTGGGATGGTGCATCATCCACATCTACCAAAGGTCGTGAGGAGATCTAGAACAACGCTTCGGACGACCATTTCGGCGCTTTTTACGAGACGCCGCCAACGCTTTTCTTTCTCATATCGATCGTATTGGGTGAAGTGGATGGAAGATCGGTGGGTCAAGTAGAACCTTGATCTATCAGGAAGTAGATGTGGTTTGAGTTGTGGCTATGGATGAGCTCTTTTCTTCGCTCTTGGGACGTCGGTGAGTTGACTTATACGTTGGGATGAAGTTCAAGCATTGGAGCTTTGCGCTCGGATTGGAAGGTCCAGAGCTTCTTTAGCCTTTCCCAGAAAATAGGGTGGCGAAAGTCTTTGGGAGGCTTCTAACGTCAAGAAAATGTAACAAAACATCGAAGCAGATAAATTTTTTGGAAAACTTGAAGAAAGCAACGCTAAGCAATTGACGTTGGGCTCTTACCTTGCCCTCTTTTCTGCTCGGGAGAGGAAAAGATGGACTTCTTCATCTGGGCCAAACTCCCGCTACGATGCAATAAGGTAGTCATCTCCAAGACCTTTCTTTGGAGTCAGAAGGTCGGCTACAATTTTAAACTTGGTGGACCTCGCTTGAGGTAGTACATAACCTTTTTCCTTTAGGTTGAGGGCACACATGGTGTAACAGTATTGGATGTCGGCAAGAGTGATCCTGACACTCTCCTGCCGAGCTAAGGCTATTATACCATTGAGGGTTCTATAGGCCTTGATGGTGAGTTGCATAGGGTTCAGGGTATAGTAATGAAGGACCTCGCGGAAAAGGGGATCTAGAGGGAACCGAAGTCCACATTCGACAAAGGCTACAACAGGAAAGGGCATGGTATCATCCTCGGGCATAATGGAGTCGCCCTCCCCAGCCAGTCTTAAGTGAACATCGGCAGGGATGGAGAACTCCTGCCTAAAATATTCTAGTTTGGTTGGGGTGTTAACCCTATTTCTCCACATACCCATGGTTTTGGTATACAAGTACTTGGCTATAGAGACAGAATATTTCTAAAGGGCTCTTGGGACCTCGGCTTGAGCCTAAAGTATGTATTGGTAAATTTGTTTCAGTTTTTCCTAAAAAATGAAGGTCCTACAGACAAATCCCAAACCTAAATCTACGAAGAACGAGTATGGAAGGCAGAAATCTGGAAAACAGACATGTGCAAAAAACCAGGAAATAATACACACTCAGGTGAACGATTCACAAATTAAATACTAGAGCAGAACAACAATGGCAAGAAATTCCAGAAAAAATCAAGAACTGGAGGAGAAAAGCCAGTTGCTTACCAGAAAAGATGAAGGCCGGAGTGAACTTCGCCGAGATTAGACGACAGAGGCAATAGTGGCCAAAGCTTCGCAGGAATGGAGGAATAAAACCAGTTGCAGAGCTTAGAGCAAGAGCAATGGCGGATTTGGGAAGGTTTAGAGAGAGAGAAAGCAAGGAAATCGAATGCAAAAGTGAAGGGCCAAAGGGCAGATTCAATTGTTTTGTCAAAAACGTGAAACGGCGGCAAAAACAGAAGCATTTAATGCGCCTGGGGCAACGCACGCGTCAGACGGCGCAGGCAGAGAAAAGACGGCCAACAGGCGCGTCGCTAGCACAGACCAATAAGAGAAAAACGCGTCAATAGAACGGTTGAAAAATGATGCATGACAGCTCATGCGCGAAGGAAGATTGATCTGAATTCTTGTTCTTGGATGAAGACATGTCGGCCTGAAATGAATGATCTCGGCTAGAAAGTTCTTAAGCCGACGTACGAGAAAAAGTTCTTTATAGGTTCTATCACCTCAGTACGCCGAGGTAATAGAACCTAGGGGGCAGTTGTGGGGATGTATTTTCTAAGTACCAACGCGTGGCCGAGGTGGCACCGAAGTGTCAGCCGAGGTGCCACGTGTTGTGGTAGTTATGCCGAGGTTATCACGGAATTGCCGAGTTTAGCTGCGAGAATACAGGAGTCCGAGGTTACCTCCGAAGATATCGGAATCCGAGATGATCAGATAAGGGGCAAGAGTCCTAGAGTGAAGGAAGACTTCAAGATGGATAAGGATAGTATTCTTAGGGAGTCTATCCTTATCTCTTGTAGAGTCTAGAGTAAGTACTGAATGAGAGTCCATAGAAGTGAGACTTCTAGTGGGACTAGGATAGAGAAAGACTATAAAAGAAGGGCACCCCCGGCGGGTCTAAGGTACGCAATTTTTAGTCTTAATCAGTAATTTAAGCACTTGTATTATCTTTGAGAGATATTGACTTGATCGTCGGAGTGCCCCCGGGTGGAAGAACCACCGCCGGAGCCTTTTTTTTTCTCAGGCAGACAGGTGTCGTCTACTCACTGTGTTCTACAAATTTGAATCACTAAGGAGGGCAGTGTGATCGGAAATTCACTCACACAAGTAATAATAATAATAACAAATAATGATTTAAGAAAAATTAGGGTCGCTACAACAAGTCTTGTTGGCACCATAAATTTAGTTTCTCTGTCGCCAGAAGCATAATCAGGAACAGTAGGGGTCCAACAGTTGGGCCCATGAAGCAACATACAAACCTCGTTTGGCAAATGGACTTTTTTGATTTTTTGGCTACATTAGCCACAAAACAGACAAAATATGCTAAAAAAGCAATAACCGAATGTGTCCCATCCAAAACCCTAAAAAGAAGGGTATTAGTAAGCAAAAGACATGTATTATTGTAATTAAGTGACAAGTTAATCGTATTTTTTTTTTATATCCAAGTTTCCATGTGTTTAATCCTTTGTTTTTTGACAATACAACCTCCAAAGAAGTCTTTCAATTTGTGTTAGTCAAAAGTATGGTAGGCCTGGATCGACGGAGGCAACCAACAATTTCAACAAATAATCAAGCCAACTGTAGACACCCCATTTTTGACCGACCTTAAGACTCAGACGTCACCGATTGAGCGCTCGGTGATGTTGCATACTGTGCTTATTCAGAAGTCTCAGAGTCGCGGCCGCGCGCCCTGCCTCCGGACTTCCGAATTCTCTTTTATGCCTTGTCTCGGTTTAACTGCGAACGCTCGGTTTTCTCTGTTTTTTCTTTCGAGGAAGGAAGTGGTCCGTAGATTATCTCCGTGGCCGTGAGCTACTTTTTCGTGGGTCAGAGGCCATTTTGCCATTCCGGGCGGTTCCCGGTTTTTGGGACCGTTAGGCCGTGTGCCTCGGCTCGGGACCGCCCAACCATCTCCGAGTTCTCCGGTTTTGGGCTTGCACCTCTGTTTTAATGTTCCGAGGAACACTGGGGCCCCTGATGCCCACTTCGCAGCCGAACACCACTTCCGGTGCCCGGCGACCCATTTTCGGGACCCCGAACTGCGTGATTTGGGCCCCGAGCATTCATTTCGCATCCGCTTTCTCCGGTTTTTGGCAGAGACCTCTGTTTTAACATTCCGAGGAACCCTGGGGCCCCGGATGCCCACTGTGGGTCAGATGCCACTTTTGCTCAGAATCGTTTCGGACCCCAAATCGCGGGTTTTGGGCCCGAGCACTCATTTTGCAGCGGTTTTCTCTAATTTTTGGCAGGGACCTCTGCTTTTGTCATTCCGGACACCGGGTCGCAGATGAATACACACTTCATGCTGAATACCACTTCCCAAGCACCATGACTCATTTTCGATCCCAATTGCTCGCGTTTGGCTGCGAGCGTTCATTTCTCATTAGTTTTTGTTCAAACTTGGCAGTACCTCTGCTTTCAACATCGGGAAGATCACTTTGGGGGAGAAGCCAGCAATTATCCCAGATAACTCAGCCTCCTCCCGAGCCTGCTTTTCTCACTTCCGCCAATGTTGAACACCCTAGGGTATTTTCTCCCAACCAAAGCTACATATCTGATGAGGGCATCTAGGAGGACCCTAAGGGTTGGTGGTCGGCCAGAAATTGTGGTTTCATTTTTGGGCCTCTCATTCAAGCTCTATGTTGTGGCTCTGCTTGATGTTGCCAATTTCCGACCCTAGAACCTTGTTCTACACATCTTGAGGACCCTAAAAGTTGGTGGTCGGCCAGAAAATTTGAGTTTCATTTTTGAGCCTCTCCTTCAAGCTCTATGTTGTGGCTCCTGCTCCAGTGTTGCCAAATTCCAACCTTGGATCCTTGTTCTACAAACCTTGGAGGACCCTAAAAAATGGTGGTCGGCCACTAATTCAAAACTTCATTTTTTCACCGGGTGGCCATGTAGGGTGGTGGCCACCTTGCAGAGAACCACCTGGCCGACCGGATTCTTGCTTTCCAGCCTGTCCCAGCTGTCCGGATATTTTCCAACATATCCCGGCATCAGGGGATATTTCGAGGAGGAAAGATTGGGTGCTTTCCTCCCTTTACACCCCATTTCTTGTCTATTTGAAGGGCCCTCCTCTCCTTCTTCAAGGTTGGAAAAAATTGTCTCAAGAGATCATCTTCAAATTCCTCCATTTTCATAGCTCAAAACCTCAAAATACTTCTAAGTCCCTAGGCCTTCTCTTCATCAACACCTAGCCTCACCTTGCCTACTACCATTCCAGCAGCTAGGAAGTGAATTTCAGAGGTTGAGAAGCTACAAATCGAGCCAAGAATCAAAGAAAGACAAGTCTTCAAGGGTAAGTCTTCAAAACCAACTTTTAGGGCTTTTTCTTGATTCATTTCTATACTCTATTTGGTTGAGAATTGGGGCTCGACCCATACTGGTTTTAGTGCTCATATTGAGCCCTCTACAACTTTGTAGAAGGGCTAAACTTCATTTGAGGCTTCTATGATATACTTGTTTCAATACCTAGCTTTTATGCCATTATCTTGCATGCTAGTTTAGGCCTATTTCCTTTTGTTTTTAGGGGTCCGACCCCTACTGGTTTTAATGCTCATTTTGAGCCCCTCTACAACATTGTAGAAGGGCTCAACTTCATTTGGCCATTGTATCTACCACTTCCTTCAAATTCCATCAAGTGTGCCCATTTTTGTATGCAACTTTTGACCTATTTCTATTTGTTTTTGGGACTTCGACCCCTACTGACTTTGGTCTTATTTTGACCCCCTTTACACATTTCATGAAGAAAATTCTGTCATTTGGTGCTTGCTTTGCATGACTCTTGTTATAGCCTCTTTTGAGCTCCATTTTTGCATGGAATTGTTAGCATGATTTTATTCTGATTTTGAGGATGTCATCTTCTGAAATTGTGCCTATTTTTAGCTCATATTCAATGTTGTAGAAGAAAGTTTGTCCATTTGGGGTTTTCATATGTCACTTGTCTCAATACTCCTCTTTTGGCCACTAACTTCGCATGCTATTGTTGATCTGTCTATGCTTGCACTTTGGCCATGTTTGTTACTGAAGAATGCCATATTTGGGACTGCCTTGCTACTGTTCTTGCTTCCATGATCATATTTTGCATGTATGGCATGGCTATAGGCCATTTCGGGGCTTAATTTCACACTTTCGGGATGAATGCATGCTTCGAGTGTCATTTCGAATTGTTTCGGGGCTGTTTTCCCCTTTATTTAGGTGCTGAAATTCCATTGCCATGCTTGCATATCATTTCCCATGCCATTTGTATCATTTTTGCATTGCCTCGGTTTACGTGCCAATGGGCACGCACTTCGAGGCACCTCATTCTTATCATTCCGTGACCTATGAGCGTGGTACGAGGCTATCTCATGTGGGAATAAGCCCAATTTGCTTTTTCATCTTCCTACATCATTGCCCCGTTTTGTGTGCCCGCGGACACGCGTTTCGAGGCAGCTTTGTTTTTATCCGACGGCCTCCTATGTGAGTGAGCTGAGGCTCTCCCATGTTGGTGTAAGCCCATCGTTGCATTCCGTATGCCATTTCATCTCATTTCATCATCGCCTCGGTTTGCGTGTCCGTGGGCACGCATTTCGACACTCATTACTCGATTTGCGGCGCTGTCAGGCACGCATTTGGCTGCAGTTTTACCCGATTTTCATTCTTGCATCATCGCCTCGATTTGCGCGCCTGTGGGCACGCGTTTCGAGGCACTTCGGTTTTACCCGATTTTCATTCTTGCATCATCGCCTCGATTTGCGCTACCAGGCACGCGTGTTTGAACGCCGGTTATCCGATTTTCCCATTTCATCATCGCCTCGATTTGCGGCGCTGTAGCGCAGCGTTTGGCATTTCGGTTTTATCCGATTTTCATCATTTCATCATCGCCTCGATTTGTGCGCCTGTGGGCACGCGTTTCGAGGCACTTCGGTTTTATCCTGTTTTCCCATTTCATCGTCGCCTCGATTTGCGCGCCTGTAGGCACGCGTTTCGAGGCACTTCGATCTTATCCGATTTTCTCATTCCATCATCGCCTCGGTTTGCGTACCTGCGTGCACGCTTTTCGAGGCATCTTATTTTCATCTTATTTTCATCCGAGTTGTGCATACTAGGTTGTATCTTAGATTGCATTCATGCATTTTTCGACGGCGTGCCTGTGTGCACGTATTTCGAGGCATCTCATTTTCATAGCATTGTGCATGCTATATCACATGTTAGTTGCATTTCATGCATATCATATTGCACGGAAGCGAGGTACGATACGTACTCGGCGGCGTGAGTGTGTCTCAATTCCCCATCATCGACCTCCGGATTACCCATGATGGAGTTAAGTTTTGTAAAGCATTCATCCCCATATTGAGTTGTGCAATCCGGTTCCTCTGCCATCATGCATCGGTATGCGTGATTGGTGGTACGAGGATCGAGGCATGCATATATTTGTGAAAATACATTGCTATGCCCTTTTCCTGCTCTCTGTTACAGCAAAATCGAGGATCATCAACTTTTCGGAGTCTAGCGCGCATTTCGAGAAATATTGCAAACAGAGGCTAATCAGGGCATTCCAGTGGATTTCCGCGCCAAGCAGCCCAGCATACATCATCTATCAGAAGCGAGGCATTCCCTGGCTTGCATGCCAGTTTTACGTTTCTGTAATTAATTTGTTAATTAATTAGAAATCTGTATATTTATTCGGACTGTATATTCTTTTATTCGGACTGTATTATTATTTTATTCGGACCCTCTGCGCGAGGGCAATGTTGTAATAAGGGTGGGTGAGTGTGATGTATGTCTTCCAACCCCCATTTCTTTCTCCCTTTTATTTACCCGCTTTGGATGGTTAGATATAGGGCATATTTCAATTAGCATACAAGATGACAAAGATATTTGCATCATTCATCTCAGACGCATTACCAAGCCTCGGATCATACAAACTGCATCTGTATTTCAATTCCAAAGTTGAATATATGATAGCTGTTGCATCTCACATGCCATCTTTAGAATAGCCGAGCCTGCTATAGTTGCATTTTGCATGTGTTGCATTAGGCATCTCAGTATACTTAGGATCATGCATGATTTCTAATGAGCTTTTGTTTTGGCTTGGAGTACTTGGTGAGTTGTTATGCTTTAGCATACTTGCATGCGTGTGAGTGTTGCCATGATAGCATGCTTACCATGTGGCTATATGCTTATGTGATATAACTGCCTTGAATGCCTGTGGGTGGAGGTTGAGTTATCTGAATTGGAGCAATTCATCAATTGTTTGTTAAGCCCACTAGATTGTGGCAAAATCTGTATTTTAAGCCTACCTGCGGGTAGTAAACCATTTTTCAAACAAAAAAACATGAAATGTTTTGTTCCAATTCAGACGGCCCAGTCTATACTTGTTTGCTGCGAGCATCACATAGTAACCTAGGCTAATAATCGGAATAAGAGCATACAAAGTTTTCAAAAACAGATATCATGGTTAGTAGAGGCCGGTCTTTGGGCGAAGGGGTGCTCACGATGTGACCTTCCCTAATCGTACCAAGTTCCCGAGCCAACTTTGGTGATGACGGACACGTGGCCTTTTGGCACCGAGTCGGTTTCCTAAATTTCCCATTTTAAAATATTTAGGTGGCGACTCATATCCGCAAAGTCCATGTTTGGCACTTCTTTTCAAAAAATCTGTTTTCCTTCAAAACGATTTGCCGGATTTGGACTCTTTGGTTCGAGATTTAGAACCGCAACAAAAATCGAGCCCGAACTGTAGCGAGGTCCCTCGCGGGCGTTGTTACACCAACACTAGCAACCAACGGTGTAAATTGATTCACTGCCTTTTGGTTTGATGGACCACTGCTTTGATGCTTTCTTTATTGTCTACACACCTGATGTAAAGAAATATTTGTGGTTAGGTAAAAGTAATCGAATGCTTTGTAAAATTAGGTTAACAAATATACCATCTGTGAAGGGCAACAACAACAGGTGAATTTGTATCAACAAATATACCATCTGTGAAGGGCAACAACAACAGGTGAATTTGTATCACATACACTATTTTCAGTGGATTTTTCCATGCGGGTTTCAACAAAAATAAATAAATGATATATTAATCAGCTTGTTTGGTTTCACTTTTGCCAAAATTCAAATTTGTAATATTTCGTATTGTGTTGTTTTTAATAATTTTTTTAAAGTAAGTTTTTAATTTTGTTGATATAGTTAACATAAACACACTTAAAGACTATAATATTTGTGAAAAAAATCTTACAAATGGGATGGATAGAAAACTGTGTTTTGCCTTTAATGAATCTTAACTCGAGATGACATACTTCAAAGGCCCAAGAATGGCAACTAATGAGGCCCAATATATCATGGTCCAAAAAAAGGAAAATTTATAATATATAAGCATACGATTTTGAAATTGAAACACACTTCATTTTTGCTTCTTCGGTTTGTCCTGCTTTCGTTTACTAGGTGTACTACTCTTCCTTAAACCCTAGTGATGACTCCTAAGAAATCTCAGTTGAAATCAAAGGCGAAGCAACCATAAACCTCAAAAGTGTCTCCTGTGCGTTTCCTTTCCGAGATTGAAGAGATCATTGAAGCACACAAATTTGACAGTTGTATTATCCCTAGCAACACCACTACACAAGAAGAATTAGGTCCATCTTTCCTTACTACTTTCCCCGACAAATTAGCCCCATACTATCTAATCCCCCAAACTGAAACCTTGCTCCTTGACAAGGCCAAGTTATCTTGGCACCAATGGGACACCAGCAACAGCCCTCTCCGTTCATGGCAAAAACCCAATTTGAAATGGAAACACTGGGTTAATCGCATGATGGAATATGATCTTCGCTTATGGAGGGCTTTGGGTATTTATGAAGCCATTCGACTATCGACATTCCCACTAGACATGGATAAATGTGCTATTAGTGCTGCAACTTGCTTCTGGTCAACCTCATGCAACTCTTTGATGCTGAGGTGTGTATGCTTTCTCTCACCATTCTTGATGTTGTACACTTGGTTGGCCTACCTGTGGCTAGCGAACACATAAGTGCCCTTTGAGACCTAAGAAGACTAGTTTTGACATTACAACCAACATTGGTTATGGCAATTTCATGAAAAATACCAAAAATTTGCCGGCAAACCCTCTGCTGAGGAAAGGGTAGCATTTTATCTCTTGTGGCTAAGCCAATTCTTTTTTTTTTGTGTTCCTAGTTTTAAGATTACCAAGAAATACCTACCTCTTGCCATTTGCATTGAAGAAGGCACACAACTTGCCTTTGCCCTATTTCTTTTAGCAACATTGTACAGAGTCCTTTTTTCATTAGCTTCTAAAGAAATTGATGTTGATTGTAGTGGCCCATTTTGGCTTTTTCAAGCCTGGCTTTATGCCTACTTTCCTGAGATCAGGCCAACTAAACAACTTCCATTTGCTTCTCCTTGTCAAAGCTACGTTGAACATTTTCTTTCTTTCAGACCTAACCCTCAAAACTCCTTTACTCAAGCTTTCACTTTCTTTTTTGAACTTGCAATCGGTAGAGATACAGCTCTGTTCATGCCTTTCCATGACTTTCACTTTACTTCTTCTAGGCTACGTGATGTTTATACTAACCCCAAACCTTAGATGATACCCTCAAAGGCAAGCAAAAGAACTTTTGGGCCCAAGTTCTCGCTACAAGATGCATCTTAGTTGGAGGATCTATAGCTACTAACAAATTATCCAACTACAATTTTGAAAGCTATAACCCATGCCAATGGGCTAGGTAGTTTAGGTTGATCCAGATCTTACCTTGTCCTTATTATTACCCCACTATCCATGAATTTGTGAAGGCAAGAGGACAGTTGAAAGAAACTACAAAAGTTGATTTTATTTTAGCTAAAAATGCACAACCTCTTCATAAGTTCAGCTTTTACTTCTGCACCACTACCCCCTATTCATCCCAAAGATACAAAGATTGATAGATGCTTATGGTTGCAATAATTTTCCACAAGGAGCTCGATACTTGTCTTTGGGATCTTCATCCAGACAACAGACAAGGAGCAGAGAGAGTAATCAGTAAGTTTATCACTTCATTCCGACTATGTCCCTTTATATTTTCATTAATTTGTTACTGTCATTACTTTTGTTCTTTATTATGTTTTACTTTCCATGTTAAGTTCCTACTCCTTTGGCAGTACCGAACCTAGTCACCTCTGGCAAAGGCAAGGGAAAAACTACAATGGTTCAAACCCCAAAACCAAGAAAGAACCCATTGGATAGTTCGTATGCCTTGTTCATCCTATATAAGGCAGCTACTAAAAGAAGTTAGCAAAGACAAGAGGGAGATGCTGCTTTTACAGTGCTTCCTCCACTAACCATATCTCAAGAAGTCCCCACTGTGGCTATTTCTGCAATTTATGTGTCATCATCATCTGACTGGGACACTTCTATCGGCCATATATTTTGCCCATCCACTCAAAGAACACTTGGAAAGCCCACCAAAAGATCCTATGCAAGCCCCTGAGTCACAGGTTCAGACTGTGTACATTCTTCACTGTGATCCCATTTTTTATTATGGCCGTTGTGTAACAACATATCTTCTTTTCTCAGGGATGAAAGAGAAGAAGACTCATTTCTCCTACCAACAGTCCTGACAGTCAATTTAATTAACCTTCCCATGACTTCACTCGTCCAAGGACTGACCCATCTCTACTGAGAAAAATCTTTGCTGATATTCCACCTGGCATAGCTGTTGGAGATCTTATGGTTTTTCCAGTCCAAGGCACGGTCCTTGGTTCTACTGAAGTGTTTGACTCTGAAAACTTTGATGATATCATCAATCATCCTAAGGATGCCACGGATGCCAACATAAATATGAATCACCCAACAATGACAGAGGATAATACAACAAACATCCCCACTGTTGACGTGGATATCAGTTGTAATGAAGAATCACAACCTATTGACAGTGTCTCTCCTATATCCAATCAACCAAAAAATCGTAGTGGAGATGACACTCAAGAAGTTGATAGTGAACATGACTCCAACCAAGATGGATTGAAGACCCCTCAAGTTGGCATTACAGCTTCATATGCGAGGCATACTCCATCTCCTTCTACTACTGCACCTGACTTAGAGGGTATTTCATTCTTTCAACTCCCCTCAACTGTTGTCTCTCCCTTAGAAGGAACTAAACTGGCTGATCCTGACACTACTGCAATCCTTAGGTTGAGGTTTAGCAACCTTTTACCCATCTCAATGTTGTCGTTAACAATCAAGCCTTGTAGACCTCGCCTGCTAATCGTCAGAAGGAGGTAATCTCAAAAACATTGCATCATCTTTGCTGACTAATACATATACCTCTTCTAACTAAATTATTGGCAGGCTACAAGTGCATCACACACTCCTACTACTGCAGATATGGGTGCGCAAACCACTTCACCTCCCAGTCCAAACAGGGAGGACATGTCACCAACTACTTATCCAGCAACACCTGCCACTGCAATCATTTTAATAGTGGAGGTAAATCTCTTATCTTTACTTATAAAGATAAGGTAACACTTCTCTTAACTTACTAATATTGATTTGTCTATGTAGGTTGACTCAACTCCAGTTGTCACTTCTTCATAACCAACTATTGAAGCCCTTCTCATGGAGGCCTATAATCTCTAACAATCAATTGCTAACCTCAATTTTGAAGAAATACTCAAGCAACTTACTCCAGAAGAGCAACAGATTGTTCATCAATTTTTTCAACCGTTACACCTTTCATTTGATGAGGTGGCCCTGAGCAGATCTTCAGAACTGATATAATGTTTTCAAGCCATTAAAACCCTAGGGCCAAAACTTTTTGACCTAGATCAAGTACGAGTCTTTGAAGACTTTTTTGATATCCTTGCACGGTAGATTTTAGCCATTAACAACCATCACACTCAATGTGAGGCCAACAAAGCTCAAGTCAGCCAACTGAAATCGATTGCTACCTCTTTGGCTGTTGCTTCTCAAGCCTTTCAACAAACTCTCGTACAAGATAACCTCCTTCTGACAAAAGAAGCTCACTTGGAAGCTCAACTGGCACAAGTTAGAGTGAAAAGGGCTTTCCTCAAGTAAAAACAAGTTCAGATCAAGTAGAACATGCAAGCTTTGCTAACTGAAGTAGAGAATGGTGCTGCCAACACTAAATCTGTTACAGCCAACCTGCAACAAATAAAATCTAGGCATAGAACTGTAATCCAAAGTTGGAACAATTTCATTTCATATTTTGAGAAAGACTGGCAAGTTTAATTTTGTGACTACTTTGTACATTCCTCATATTTTATCAATGGAACAATTGTTGTGCATGTATGTTTGTTTGTCTTGTATACTTAACTTTCATCTCATACTTTCCCACGTAGTTGGGTAATACTTTTTCAAGTGTTTCCTATTAATTACTCTTGTATCTGGTTCTCCTTCAAAGGATGCAAGATGATATGCTCCTCCTTTAAGAACAAAAAAAACCTTGGTCCTGCTCCTTCCCAACTAGGGGACCATTTTCGATGCTCTAGATTCTTTGTTCCAAAAGGCAAATTAGTATTCCAAAATAAATGAAGAAGCAATTGAGCTTGCCGACATAGTTGAAATGGAAACAAGGAAGAATTGCATCTAATAGTTTGAGGTTGGAAGTTAAAGTTTTAGCACAAAATCTCTCAATGGTGTTCTGCAAATGTTATGCTCGTAATAACACTGTATGTGCCATTGTTGTTTATTTGCAACCTCGCACTTACCTCGACCAGGAGAAGGTCATAACATAGTGTGATGTTGTCAACACAGACCTTATATTGTTTTCTATGGCAGATCTTCAACTTGTACAATCTTTCAATGTTTCATGGCCTTAAACCATGTCTAAGCAAGATCCTTTTATTGTTCTTTGAAGCCCAACTTTGTGAAGGAAGCAAAAGCTGCTCAGTTCTCTTCTTATGTATCTAACCATTCAGCTTACCATCATCGTGAGCAGAGTCTTCCCAGGACCATCATTAGCGTGGCACAAGATTATATGGACAGCTTTAACTTCAACCTGCTTTAATTATACACTCACTTTCGAACTCGTCATCAGGTGACGATATAAATATTTCACTCAATCAAATGCAAACAAACATATTCAAGTTTCTTGTTTTGTTTTAAAATCGGTTCCTAGTCTTACATGTATCATTGTTTCTTAAAAGGGAGGCAAATATCATGCGAGTGGTAGGTACATATACACTCAACTTTCTCCTATCACACGGTTCACGTGAGCCAAGGATGATGTTAAACTTCTTCATTACTTGAATAAAGATTAGTTGATTACCATCGACCTCTATACCTTTGTCATGCACCAAAAATTGTACAAACTTCCCTGGGGTTTGCCAAATGCATATTTTCAGTTTGTTCATTTTTAACTTATGACTTCTCATTATTTGAAATATTTGTTTTACATGATTTACATGTTCCTCAAATGTTTTAGATATATCTTTGTAGAGTACAAGCATCCAAAACAATATCCTACATGGAGGGTTAAGATGCCATGGCAGGAGGGTTTAAGTCAACCTACATATACAAAGCAACATTCATTATTTAAGAGATGTGTTGCCTTATCCTTACCATCTAAATAGATAATGACTGTACAACCATGGGTAAACTTGTTGAAGTGATTTGTTAATGTTGCAGGAATTACTGTTAGTGTGCCCTCTCTACTTAGACTATTACATGTAGTGGGTTGTACACCCATTTCAGCAGTGGCAGGACTTAAGGTCCTGTCGACAGCTGGATCTTCTTCATTGGAATCAGTATCCAAGTCATACTTCTTAGGCATTTCAATCAATTCGATTTAGTTGCCTGATCACTTTGGTTTAATTATTTACTTGAAATTCTTGTTTATTTTGTGTCCATTCATAATAAGCATGATTTATAGTCACATTTAAGCATGAAATGTTATTTCTTGTAATACCAAACTCCTTTACATCCTTTAATTTGGGATTGATTAGGAATTGGTGTTATGTTATTGTTTGCAGTATAAAATTTGTGTTAATTCCTGTCGACACGTGGATCAAGCACAGAATCACGTGTGCCAAAGTCAATGTCAGAGTCCATCAGTTACACAAACCAAGAAGGTTTACTTTCACTGTATTTGAGGGCCCACATGGTACAGCAGTTACCAAGCTAGGCCATGGACTAACTGGGTGGATTGCATAAAGGGGTCATTGGCAGAATACAGAGTTTGACCTGTCAATGAAAAGCCCACAGTGTGGAGGGACACGTGGAACATAATAGTAAGGTGGTTCGACAGGAGAAGTTCAGAAGTTTGTTGACCACATGAATTCCTGTCGACAGGTGGACCCCTATTGCTACATTATTCTCACTGCACCATGTTTCTTCTCTGGGTTAATTTTTTGCTTGGTCTCTGACAATATTATGGCATTCTAAAACAAAGCCAGAAAGACATCCCACAGTCACATTGGATTTGTAGGAATTTAAATGTAAGTGATTCGAATTATTCATGATACAGGGTTATTTCAGTAACGACTTCATGATCATGGTCTACATCATTCCACCCAAACACGTACCCATAATTCCACTGATATTAGAGTTGCCACATCCAAATTATGCCCAATTTGGTAAGTACTTACAAGCGACGATAAAAGCTTACAAACATTAGTATTGTCCTTCATTTGTTCCAATCCCAAACATCCAAATTATGTGTACAATCAATATGCTTGCAATAATTAGTATTATCACAGCTGCCACATCCAAATTGTCGCTAGAAGCTGATTCACCCATCTCTACATATTACTACAAACAAATTATTGATCCATCTTTACATCATTGTTCCTAAACATAGGGAGGACTCATATTTACACCCTTCTTCAAAACAATTACTACAAAAAAAGTGAACTGTGGTTGGCCATCCAAATTATTGTCATATTGGCAGCCCATTCCCCATTACTGCCTTATTTATTGTAACTGCAATCAATCATGCACGAAGGATACTCTCTGATCTTTGAATTATTCACATCCATAAGGAAGTTAAGTAACAACTTACAATGCACAGACAGATGAAACTTTGTACACAAAACGAATAACAGAAATCAGGTACAGTTGTAGCAAATACGAGTAAGGATTTATTTCACAATTGGAAATGAAGTGGTAGAATGTACCTTGTGTGGACCAGCGGGTATATCAAGCCACTGCATATACTTGATCGTGAACATTCCACAGTCAAAAGTGCTATAAATGAAATTTAACATTAAATTTCTCATCAATATAAGTAGGTTTGTTAAATGAGTCATTCAAGAGACACATAAATGTGACGGACGAATTGTGGATTACTCGTCCACTTGTTGTAATGGCCCTTCGTCTAACATACGGACGTCAAAGCTACACACGTCTTTACCATATTCATTTTCAAATTGTAGTTGCAGTAAGTCATGCATAGTTTGAGCCTGTTGCAGAAGGTAACAATTGGTTTATGTAAAGGATTTTAAAGTTTGCTGTAGTTTTGTCAAATCCAACAGGACATACTAACATTTTTGCCGCATTAAGCTTCTTGTCATCCAGTGTGGCGGATGCTAATGAGTCAAATAGGTACGCCACACGGTCTACCATATCTATTTGTATGCACAACCAATGTAGTCCTCTATAATTGAAAGGCATATAAATTTACACGTAAACACAAGTGAACACATTGTTTAGAGGGCATGTGAACATGTACTCACTTTCATATTTACATTGAATGTAATGGGATTGACGTTCGTATTACCTTCTCATATGCATCAAGCACACTAGTATATATGTCATGTCCAAAATACGATTTGACAATATTAGCATGATTCAAAGGTTGCGCATTTTTATTTAGTATCAAAGTCTGCATGTTTAGTGTGTAAAGGTCATTGAGCCAAACATTTGTCAAAATATGTCATCTATAATACACAACCTAACTAAAACACTTACTTATCGATAGATATACTGGAACGAACCAGGCACCTCCCGTCTTTGTGTAAATCCTGCTCTTTATTAGTCAATTAAACCCCGACCAAGTTTATTAGCTGGAACATTGTATGTAAGAGATGAGGCAACTTCATAAATAAGGTTTGCAATTTCTTTAAATCTAATACAAAGATGATACGTGAGATGCCAACACTTGCAGTGTCGGATAGCCACACCCTTGGTTTTAGCGTGTGTATCTCATGTCTGGTATCATATTCGCATGGCATTCCATGAAGATTCATAGACACGACAATGTCCCTACAAGGAAGAAATATCAGTACAAAATGGAAGTTATTTCACAAATACTACTGAACAGGTTAATTGCAAGTACTAAATTGAACTATACCTTTCTTTTCTTTTTTTTCTGTCGTCAAGTACATAGTGAACAAGTTTGTCTTCGTCTGTCGATAAAACTATTGTGCTCTCCAATAACATCAGCTCCTCCTATTAATATAAACAATAAACTAATTGAACATAGTTCACAAAACAAATTTATAAAATACATAACACATATCATTACGCATATAAAATTAGTTAAGCGATATCTAACCTTTGAATGGAACCGCTTGTCTAACTTGTGCAACTTCGACAGGACTTTGTTTGAAATTTGTAAAACAATAGTCCAACATTTTTTAGAGCAAACTTGCACTTGTTTGACAACTATTAAAATACCACACAAATAATGGTTCAGTTATGAACAATAATGTTGTCGGCATCAATTGGTAATGAAACATACGAAAGGTGAAGTGATGTGGTGACTTGGGAATTTTTCTGCAATAAGTCGAGTACTTATTTTGCTATTGTTACACGAATGTGTATCCCCTACGTCTATGGCTTCAACTCCTCTTCCTCTTCCTTTTCCTTTTCCTCTTCCTCTTTCTTTTCCTCTGCCTCTTACCATTCCACTTGCTCCCAATGTTTGGGCAATCTTAGTAGAAGAAGTATGCACTTTGTCTGCTTCTCGTCGTATTGAAGGCAAGGTTTGCACATCATCAAAGGAAGATACACTCTCTTTCGCCACGTTCTTGATGGCCAAAAACTCAACTGAACGAGATTTGGTTTCTTCGTTTTCATATATTTCCTCTGAGGTAAGGTCATGCTTCTTGTGCGTGTCCCTAACTTTTTGGACGGTACACAAAGGTCCATCATGCATATCAATTTTCTCATTTGCCAATGTTCCCTTCACATTCTTTTCCTCATGATTCACCCTCTTTAAAGCTAGACCAGAGAGAGAGAGAAAGAGAGAGAGAGAGAGAGAGAGAGAGAGAGAGAGAAGATTCATGGAAAGTAGCTCCAGATTATGAAGATCAGATCCAAAGACGATTGATTCACGTATATATATATATATATGAATTCAATGAAAGACGTAAAAGAAACGAACAAAGAGAGAGAGAGAGAGAGAGAGAGAGAGAGGGCAGAGCTCGATATTGATGAGTAGAGACCAGAGGAGGGAGGGGAATAGGTGTCGTCACCGTCGGCAGCAACAATGGTGGTGGCTTGTTAGGGTTATGGTTTGGAGGATGAAGATGGTAAGGGTATTTTTGGTATGATAGGATGTGTATTGAGTGTAAGTTGATAATTTAAATTTATGTAGTGTGTGTATTGAGAAAGATGTGGAAAGAGGGGAAGGGGTGTGTGTGCAAATAGAAGCTCCTAGCTTTCGTGGCTGTGGGGTTAGTTTTCTTGCCAAAACCGTAAAATTGAATCAAAAGGTAAAGACTCAACTTAGTGATCTCATCACTAATTCTAAATTCTACCCTGCATCTTCCATTTCCTTTTTAGAATTAATAACTATGATTGAATTATGTTTCTGGGTTTCACTTTTCTAAGCCATGTATGTGTATGTCAAATGTATACACACATGGGTGTGTGCTTGATATGGTTGAACAATAATTTTGAGTTTTTTGTTTGGCTGTGTTGAACACAGTGATATGTATCGCCTCGGTGTGATTTGATTTGTATCATATGTTGTTACTATGAGAAAACTTGTCATTGTTTGTGTATTTTGTTAAATTGGATTACTTGTCGGCTATGTCATTGTTTGTGTATCTTGGAATGAAGTGAACTATCCAAAGTGACTAAATGTTTGGGATTCGGGCATTTCTCGATACTGGAATAACTTGTAATTTGGGGGCTAGATGTATATGTATATATAAGTGGTGGGTGCAAATGCTATGTGATTGTAATTTTACATTTAATTTTTGGATAGATGAATGAGGTAAATTGTTTTGCAAATTTGGGCAGTTTGATGAATGAAAAAAAAAACCATTTAGTAGTTGTTGAATGTGGCAATTATTAGATGTGAAGGGCATTCTTTTTTCTTTTTTTCTTTTTTTTAAAAAAAACATGACAATGTTCACACAAAGATGTGTTTTTATGAAGGTAGAAATTCCTCATATTGTTATAATTACTAGTAATGTTTCTTATGAATTGGGATATTTTCGTCTAGCATTTACTTATGATTGCAAGATTTGAGATTAGGTGTTATTTGATTGGTAAAAATTCAGATATTGTATTGGAAATTTTGGTAGAGATTGGACTTCAATGTCATAACATTAAGTGACCTACCTGAATCTTTTTTTTTCTCTATTATGCTCTATGAAGGGCCATATGCTCACTTAAATTAAGTAAATTTGTGTCCTTATTTACTACACTATCCCATGTCAACATAGGTCTCCCCTTCTCCCTAGCATTTCCATTAACCGTGATCCTATCAAACATCCTCATTGTTGCCTCTATCAGTCTTCGTTATACATGACAAAACCATTATAATTTGTTCTCTCTTAACTTATGTTTAGTTGGTGCTGCTTTTACCATTTCACAAATAGATTTATTTCTGATTCTACCTTTCATGGTCTTACCACACATCCACCTCAACATTCTCATCTCAGATACATTCATTTTACTTACGTGTTATTTCTTAGTTTATTAACATTTGTCTCATGATGCATTGCTGACCTTATAACTGTTCTATAAATTTTTTTCCCCAATTATGTTGGTATACGTAGATCACATAATATGTCAGAAGTATTCCTCTACTCTAACCAACCTACTTTATTTTATGGGCCACATCATCTCCAATCTCTTCATCATTATTAATAATTGAATCTAGATAATGAAATTGTTCACTCTTAAATATGTCTTGGTTTTCAATTTTCACTTCTCACTTCTCCTCATTATTAGAAATCAAAGATAATAAATGATCTCAAAAGTGTTAATTTCTTAGCCAGCTCAACTACAAAAAATTTCATTGTTCTATTGTTTGTTGTCAAATGCTCTCATTTTTATTTTTATTTTTATTTTTGTTTTGCGTAGTCTGTTCTTATACTTATTTTTGTTACCTTGCTGGCTCAGCCACTTACAAATTTCGTGCCCTATTGTTTCTTGTAGTTTGTTATCCATAATTCCTAAGATTGCACTAGAAACATGGATTTGAATGTGGATTCAAATCTAAGGATTTAAACTCTAAAATGCTAAGAATTAGTAGATACATTTGGGAATACACACACACACACAAAAACATACAATATGTACATAAATATAGATAACTATATAGTGTTTGAGCTAGGGTTGTGGATTTGAAGAAAATCATGGAAGGGGAGAGAGAGCTGGCTCAAGCAAATCCGGACATAGCCTAAAAGAAATATATTTCTTTGGAATGAGCTCAAGCAAATCTTACTATATGTTAAACATATCTGTTATGTATGAGATAATGGTCATCTTAATTGACTTGCCTTTAAGCAATTGTTGTTTTGTGGTGTGTAATTTTAAGCTCTTCCAGTGCTCACTCCTTGTTCATTAAGGTCTTCATATTGTGGTTTTATATAGAAGGTTAAAGAGTCATGGGTAAGGACTCAAAGGCAAAGGAGTCAGGAGGAAAGGGAAAGGGAAAGGGAAAACAAGCAATAGGAGGAAGTGACAATACTGCTTCAAAAGTAAAGGAAAAGGTGCAAATACAGACAGGCTTGGCACCTGCACATATGTCGAAGGTTGTTTCTTTCCCTTAATCTGTTTTTCAGGAGCTTCTATTTTATTTTAACTGCAATTTATCTAGTATGTTAAGTCTCCTGATTTGACTCTGTGTCACGCCCTAACTTTTATTACCTGAATTCATTACCAAATCCTTTATAATTATCCCATTTTAAGTAATGCTATCCATTTGAGAATATAAACAATGAATAAATAATAACATTCTCTCACGATAATGATAATGATATATAATTAAAACATGGTACAATGCCCCTAGGCTTACATTGAATAACAGTAATTAGAACAAAAAAGGATTTACCCTTATACAAGACATGGCTCCCGGCCAACAAATAAATGGCCCCATGGCCAACAAAGTAAAAGACATCAAGTCCCGAACAATCCTTCAACCTTGAACTTGAAATTTTTTTTTATCAACACATGGGATGAGCACTAAGCCCAGTAGAGATCCGAAAGATTCTAACCAATCACAACATATAGATAAAAATGATCATGCATGCTCGACATTATGCCATATAAATAGTGTGACAGTTAATAGCCAAAAATATACTCATATAGACATATTTTTTCTGAAAAGTTCCACTTGACACGACACAATGTACAAACAAATCATTTCTTCTCTTTTACGTTCTCATTATTATTTCCAAAAGAAGACATTTCGAAATCCTATCCTTTCTTTGATAAAGTTTATAAAGAAGTTTCACTTAAACATCATTTCTAACAATACAACCCCTCATGCACGTTATACCTAGTCCTACATCTCAATACACCACATACACCAACGCACCAATACATCCACTATCTTCCCTGGCTATAGGCCCAAGGAAAAAAGACAACCAAGACCCGAAATCCCATAACATATATATATATATTCAAAATAAATGTCACGGCTTGGGTTTACCGAGTCAGGCCCACGTGAATAAACCATCCAACAACAAACAATAGATAAACAACTCTCATGCAGATGTATATACTATAATCACACAATATATGTGTTTATTCGATAAGAGAAATTCCTAGATACAACATCTACGTCAAATGAATGTTCTACAACTAAAACATGCACTGATGTTATAAATTAAATTAATTGCCCAGAGGCTTACATCATATATAAAAGGTACAACCTGACAAGTAAGGCACACGGCCTAATAAAGAAACGAATGGCCGATGGCTTGCAAATAAAGAACCACCCTACACGGTTCCGATCACAACTTCTACGTCTTAGTCCACATCCACATTGGCACACCTGAAAAACGTTTTCAGCCACGTAGGGTGAGCATAAAGCCTAGTAGGAAATATTTCAAAAACTAAATATGCTCCACCAACATAAATGATTATGATGCAATACATATATACAATATGCCCCAATGCAATTTCAATCCATTTGATTTCTCAACAAAATCCTTTCTTTCCAGTTACCAAAACCTCACGTTTAATCAAAATGTTTTCCAAGTTCAAAACATATATTTGATATAAAATCCCATTCCAAAACCACATTTAGGTATCTCAATACTAACTAGCAAATACATTGCCAAATCAAATACGAATACATCGTTAACCAATAGCAATTACATTTTTAAAATCGTTTTCAAATCATTTCTTTTCAAAACAAAAATGATAACAAACAAAGTGGGCAAATCTCCAAGGCTAGTATTTATACGTTTAACTATACAAGTCACAAGGTTATTTTTACCAGGATTATCCGGAAGGCTCAACACCTACCTCGCGGGTTTTAGGTCTTACACCATGGACACACAGACCAACTTAATTCTACTTTAACACCCGCTACCCAGCTTTACCATTTTATTTACCTTTTTCCAGTAACGCAGTACATATGATTCAAAATATTATTTTCCAAAACAATGCAGTTATTCCAAAACAAATACAAGGATTTTCAAAACTTCTTTCCAAAACAAACAATTTAAATTTCCAAAATCCATTATATGCTCCATGATATGCATGATTTATAAACAGTCTAGCTTGCCTAGTCCACATGCAATTTATAACACACAGCAATGCTATCCTCCACCAATAGCCAAAATAATTATCTCTAATGCAACAATTAAAAGATAACAATATAGATACACAATCCAATCCAACAGTTTCAAAACAGTACTTAATACTCGGTATTTTCAAACAATATCATCATACTTTTCCAACCAATTCCATTTTCCTAAAACACACCAAGCTCCTAACATCAACATCATTTATAAACACCTCTCAATAACTTAATATTTTTTAAAAAAATATAAAGCCCTCGCCAGTTCAAAAATTCCATAACATTCTATTTCCAACCTAAACCTCTTTTCCGAAAATCCATTCAAGGAGTTTAAAATCACATTTCCAAAAGAGTATCAACACCCATTTTCAAAATTCATCATCATTTCCTTTCCATCTTTGTCTAACCCAATTAGTTATAACAAAAATCAATTCAACTCCATTTAGGGTATTTTTTTTAGAACTTGGGGCTTTTCCGTTTCTACATAACCACATACAATTGATATACCAAAAATAGATTTATTATAACATAAAACACAACCAAACAGCCCCAAATGTCACAAAACCCTCAAATCCAACATAATTCTGAAACTGAAATTAAAACAAAATATAAATAATGAAGTACGCCATAAATACGCTACCGAACTCACATCGAGTTTGAGAAATAGACCTTACCTCTTGAAGTGAAGAGCAAACAAGCCGAAAAAGCCGTCGATGACGAAAAGACGATCCATTCAGATTAAATGTAGCCCTTAGTGAGCTCTACGGTTTGGTATGTGGAACTAGGGGTAGAATATGGATGGAACAAGATCAAACCAAGCTAAAAGAGCTTAAGAAGCCAAAAATGGCAAACTGGAACAGAAAGAAAAAAGAAAGAAAAGCAAAAACAGATATTTTGGTGACTTTCGGACCTTTTTATAGTAAAATCCATCGCGGGTGAGATGGGGAATACCGCTGCCACGACCGTTGCGGCCGTGATGAAGGTGGTAGCGGGCGCAATGTGCCATGGCGCAAACTGCGCAGTGTGATCCTAGGGTTCATCCAAAGCTAACCTACTGAAAATAAAGTGCAAAATAAAAAGACAAAAGAGGAACACATCAAAGTAACATCATAAGGTGTGGGTCGAACCGAACCCTCACAAAATAACTGTGAGTAATACATACTACCAATTCTATCTCCACTGGCATATAGCACGGATAGCAGATTCCACAACCCAAATAACACATAACACTTTACCGACCTTACCCGGAAGGGAGTGCCGCTTAGGTCATACTTTACCGGGCGCAAACCAGAAGGACGAAAAACCTATCACAAGGTGCCACGCTTTGCCGGCCATGATACGGCGGGAAACGGACCCCATTTCACACTTTACAGGATGCAAACCCGAAGTGAGAGGAACCTCTGTCAATGTGCCACGCTTTGCTAGCTCAATACGGCGGGAAACGAACCCCCAAACAACATCATCATAACAGATAACAAGCCAACCAACATCAATATACACCGGTGTAATACATACACCTAATCCAATTGTCACAATCCTAACTATTAACAGTTAAATACATTAACCCTCTTTTTTCCAAATGTGCTCAATGCACCGCCGTTTAACAACGGGTTTTCTTAATTTTTCTCAAAATGTTTTCAAAACACTAACATTAAAGCACAACTATCCAACCATAGCCTCATAACATAAACAACACTTATAAATGTTCCGATTTCTTCTTTAATAACAATATTCATAACTCAACAATGAAATTGTCTATTCACAATGTTTGATTAAAAATCAACAACATACCAGCCAACATCACATAGCACATCCTACAATAGTACTCATAGCCTATATCTAGCAACAAGCAATACCATCCTCCACCGATGGCCAAGGACAAAACTCTAGACATCAATTACATAATTTGAAACAATCAATACACCATTAAGCACTTCCATATTCTCGTGTTTTATAAGACAATAATTTACCCAGAAAACCTCACTACTATGAATCCCAACAAACACCACCATAGCCAACATTCCCTATTACAAATCTGATTCCCCAATTATTTAATAACAACAACCATTATGTATAAGCCGAATTGTAACTCACGAATTTATAAAAGAAATTACACAATATATATTTGTTTGGAAAACAAAGTTCCATTTTATTTTAAAAACAAAATCTCACAAGTCCAACTCTCAACAACTATGACAATAGCCAACATTCACAATAATATTCCAAAATCCACTATCCTTAATTCAAAATCCCATATTTGCTAAAAACCATAACAACCCAAATTTCATTTAGTATTCAACTTTTTGTTTTACATTCCTAAAATTGCAATTAAAATACCAAACCTTCAAAACCACATCCTAACATGATTTTATAACCCAAAATAAATTATAAACATAACCCACAACTCACCAATTCCAACCAAATCAGCCCCAAATGTTTTTTTAACAAAAATCAATGGTAGCAATGGTTTTAAATGTTATAAAAATTACCACAAGTCTATCTATAGCGAGGTATTGAAAAGAAGCTCAAGAATCCTTACTTCTTGAAGCAAAGAGGAAAAAAGTCAAAAATCCACCAACAACGAAAACATGATATGTTTAGATTAAATTGAAACCCTCGCGACCCTCTACATTTTGGTATATGGAACTAGGGCCCAAAAATCACTCAAACTAGATCAAACCCATGGCCAAAGAGCTTGGAAGCTTGGCAATGGAAGACAAGAGAGAGAGAGAGAGAGAGAGAGAGAGAGAGGGAAGAAAAGATCTGCAAATCTGACTTTTTAGCACATTGACGGACTTATAAAGACGCACCACCATGGGCGCGAATCAACTACCACAACAGGTCGCGGGCGCGACCGGCCACAAACACGATCGCAGGCGCAACCAAGCAAAAGCCCATATTCCCTGGCTACTGCCAGCAGCCACCTCGAAGCACTTCAAATGCCTGAAAACCATCCAGCACAACCCACATCACTCGACACAATCTCGTGTCCCAACCAACACCAACACAAATAGGGTTAAACTGACTCGAGCCTTTACATTCTGGGTTTTGGATTTTGTTTTTAGCAAGGCATATCTTATGCGAGAAGCAAGGGAAGATTAATGAAGCATACAAGAAGCTAGAAAAGATGGTTGGCTTAGTAATGGAGACAAGGTTCCACCTATTGAGTTTGCAAAGGTGATTTCCCCATTACATTATCCATTTTCTCATTATTTTTTAACCCATTTAGTTTAAAACTTTTACACTTGTTGGTCAAGTTTGTGTCAGTATCAATTTCTGGTTTTAAACTTAGAGGGGATTATTTTTTACTTTAATATTTTTGTAATGACTAGTAGAGTAGCACATGCATTGCACGTGATAGATTTTCTTATTATTATTATTATTATTATTATTATTAGCTTTTATAATAGTTTTGAACTTTTTGTGTTTACCTTTTTAAAATAGTTGCATTGGCCAGACTGTATGAGTGGGTATTGAATGTATGATAAAAGAATATAAATTAGCATAAACATTTCACATATTATCCGATATTTTTATATTAATATTTAAGCATTAAAAATTTGAAGGTAGATCAAAACCAATCACATAAAATAATTGTAATCCATATCACATGGTTGGACTTGTTACTATTAAATATATAATTCACTAGATTGTTTTACTTTTGTTATGTATATGTATGTAGAAACCACTTGGCAATTGAAAGGTGAAGAAATAAAACACCTAACTAACATATTATTATTATTATTATTATTATTATTATTATTATTAAAGGTGAAGAAATAAAACATCCAACTAGCATTTTAATATTATTATTATTATTTTGAAATAAAATAAGTAAAGAAAATTAAAAGCTAAAATATTTTTTTATAAAATTCATTCATTCTCTAGTTTGATCATCTTTGCAGTTAAGCTTTGGGAATTTGTTATATTGCTATTTTTCATTCCATATTGATCTTCATCATTTTGTACTTTTTCTTCTGCTACAATCTTCCCAGATCTGCGATCCTTGTCATTCATTTTGTCTAACCTTGTGAAAAATATGTATGTTCAGAAGCAAGGTTTAGCACTTTAGAGTGGGTAATACTGATTGTAGAATCTATTTTAGATTGCAAAACATGCTTGTTCTGAACCCTCTGAAGCAGAGTCAATTATTATTTGTGAAAGTGTTGCAGTAGATTGTGATCGGTGGTTGTTCTAAACCCTCCGAAACAAAGTCTATTATTAATACATAAAACCCAATTGAAAAAAAAAAATTTCAAGTTTGCCAGCAAGGTCAATTTGAATCATCATCACTCATTCAAAGTAGAGCAATTGCAAAAATATTTATTTTCTTTATATGTTTTCATGATTTTTCTTCATTTGAATCTCACAAAATTTCTCACTCCCCGTTCATGAGAAGGTAATGGAGAAAACAAATATTGAACAGGCCACAATAGTGGAATTATTAAAAAAATAAACATATTATGATGTTTGAAAGCTCACCGTTCATGAAAAGGTAGTAGATGAGACAAATATTGAGCAGGCCACAATAGTAAAATTATTAAAAAAATAATCATATTATGATATTTGAAGGTGTTTAATATTTGAATGTGTTTGAATTCCAGAAAATGTTTGGTTGTTCGATAGATGTAGGTTGCTGTGTGATGTTTAATAAGTTTGGGAGGATATTTTTGGAGTACGTAGAAAGTAGAAAACATGGCAATTCTTCACACTTTTATAATAGTAGTAGATTTATGATCTTCATGGTGAACCTGATTCAATTGTATTTAGTTGGTTTTTATTTAGGTAGTTAATGGGTTCATCATTTTCACTTAGCTGCTTAATTGCTTTCAAGCCTTCTAAAATGTGCTAAATAATCATGATCTCTTCAACTTAATGATTATTATAACAGTTTTTGAAGTACTACATTACAAAACCTTGGTCATTGGAAACAAATTGCATGAACACAACATGTTAAAAGTTAACTAATGGTCCATATGTTTGGGTGAGAAAATGTTTTTCTTATTTTCTGGGCTTGGTACAATGGAAAATGAAAGTCAACAAAAAATATTTTTTGTGGTAAAAAAAACCTATTTCGGCGGAAAATGGTTACACTTTTAAAAGGTGCAAAACGTTTTCCAGACCAAAGTCTTACCAATCTCACCACATTACCACCAGCAACACCACTACCACACTGCCACCACCACCACCACAACCTCCATATCACCACCCCCACTCTTGCCACCACTACCGTCACCTTGCTGCCAACTCCTTACCACCACTAATACAACTGTTAGTGTAACATCCGCATCCTTTAATCCATTGGAGTGTGTATTTAATTCCCTTATTTTTATCTTTTTGGGAGTCTTTGGAGTTTTTGAATGTTGGTTTTGGAGGAGTGTGATCCGATTTAAACTCGTTGGGTTTGTTTGTTTGCGCTTGTTCTTGTCAAAAAGTTCATTGGGAACTTAGAAATTCCATTCTGGGGTTGACACCAGCCTTCCTAAGGGTCGACCCTTACCTGTTGGTGAAGTTTCTGGAAGTGTTGCTGGAAAATAGGGTAGACACCAGTCTGCGGAGGGTCGACCCTCTTATGTTGCAGAATTTGTGTGTTAGTTGCTGAAAAATACGGTTGACCCCCTCTTGTCTAAGGGTCGGACCCCTTTGCTTGTGCCAAATTGTCTTTTCTACCTAAAGGATCGACCCCCCTGCTTGAAGGGTCGACCCCTGCGTGTTTTTTTTTCAATTTTTTGGGGTTTGTTTGGGGCCTACCTTTGGAGGGTTTTGGGCCTATTATTTTATTGACCTTACGGCTACTTTTCTACTGCTATAAATCGGCTCCAAACATAGTTTCATTTCATTTTTCTCCTTTTTCGTCTCTCTCAAACCGTGAGTTCTCATTTCTCTCTTTAAACTAAAGCTTTTGGCACTAGGACCTCTAGATCTACTCACCTAGAGTGATCTTTTCACCATGGTCCTTTGAGAAAAAGTGTAGATCTCGTCAAGGGCATCCTTTTGGTCTAAATGGTTCGTGGTTTCATCACCTTTGATTTTTGGGTCATCATCTCTTGGCTTCAAGAGGGAGGGGTTTCTAGTTCTCTTTCAATACCCTCGTTTATGGATAGATTTGTGGTATTTTCTTTATATAAATATAAAAGTTTATATTTTTATGCATATTGTGATGAATCATGAGATTGGGGGTTAGGGTTTGAAAAGAGTTGGGTTTATTGTTGGGTTATGATCTTGGGTCATGAGTTTGGGTGTAAAAGTAATAGAAGGGTTGGAATAAAATGTGCTTTTGTGAAAAGCTTTAATTCTCTTAAAAACCCTAGTTTGGCTCATGAAGATGGTTAATGGTTTTGCTTCAATTAATAGTAGAATCATGAAATTGAGGTGTCAAATTACACATGTACTAGTTTAATTGAAATTTTAAAGAGTTTGCAAATTTATGTAAAAGTTGTGATTGAACCCTTAATGTTGATGCTTTAAATTATGTTACAATGTGAACCAAAGTTGGGGGAAAAGAAATTACTAATGGTATGGATGATATGAGCTTTGTATTGAAATGGTTGTGTTGAATCTTGTTGTGTGTTATGTGAATTGTATTGGGTTATGTGGTGTTAAGTTGGTTGAGTTGTGTTGTGTGGAATTGAGTTGTGTTGGGTTGAGTTAAGTTGTGTTGGGTTGTGTTGTGGTTAGTACCCACGCGGGGAGTTAAAAAATGGTTTTTCAGTGCCCACGACCATCCGTATCATAGCCGGTAAATGTGGGGGATGGTTTTAAAAATTGAAAAAAATTGGTTTTTCGATGCCCACAACTGTCCGTATAATAGCCGGTAAATGTGGGGGGTGGTTTGAATTTAAGGTGCCCAATTGCCCTGTCTAGGCTTATCGCTGGACGAATGTAGGAAAAGTATTTTTGGGTGTCCACATAGTCCTGCCATATTGTAGCCAGCGAAAGTGAAAAAATGATTTTTGGGTGTCCATACAGTCCTGCCGTATTGTAGCTGACAAAAGTGGAAAAACAGATGGTTTTCGAAAATGGCTTGGGTGCTTATGTCCTGCCGCATAATAGCCAGCAAATGTGGAGGATGGTTTTAAAAAGTTGAAAATGGCTTTCGAAAAAAGACATGGTTTTTGAGAAAATGATTTTTGGGAGTTCACTTCCAGCCGTATAATAGCCGGCAAAAGGTGGAATGTGCTATGAATTGGGCGCCCGCTATCCCGCCGTATCAAGTCGGCAAAAGGTGGAATGTGTTATGAAGTGTGTTGAGGTCAGTGATGATATATGAGACTTGTGATGAACTTGTGAAATTACCATTTGATGTGTAAATTGGTATGGAATGGGAATGCATATAGAAATTATTTTAAAAGAATGGATAATGAAATGGTAATTGGATAAGGGATTGGTGATAAAGAACTCACCGAGTTGTTTGTATTTATAAGAAAAAATTAGGAGTTTTGTTTTGTGATTAATTGAGAAATTGAATTAAAAGGGTTTATTATCCTCGTGATATGTTGAATTATGATTGATAACACACATGTGGATATAATGTAGTTGTGATATGTTGAATTATAGATGATAATGCAAGTGTGGATGTGATGTAGTTGTTAGATAAGTAGGAGTTGAGTGTAGGACAACAATTGTTGACTATAAAAGAGATTTGGATTTTTACATTGAGGAGTTAAAGCAAATATGAATAGATTGGTGGGAATAGCATGCATGTGGCATGTTTTTGGAGTATTAAGGGAACTTGAACTTGAGGTTATGACGTTATAATAAATGTAACTAGAAAAATGGGAGAATAAGAATAAAAAGAGGAATGTTAAGATGAAATTAAATAAGGAATATTTTGGAATGGGGTAATAAATTTAAAATGATGTTGTTCCTTAAATATATTTGTTTTGAAAAAGGATTTTATAGTTTTCTAATGAAAAGGGATAGTTTTTGATGGTCAAAGGTTTTCCTTAAATGTTCAAATAAATTTCAAGAAAAAGATAATCTATGAATGATATTTTGAAATTACAAAACGTAACCTACTATATGGTATCACCTTGCATGCATGATCATTTCTATCTATAGGATGGTTATTGTTTTAGAACTATGAGATTTCTTACTGGGCAATTGTGCTCACCCCTTGTTTCAATTTTTTTTTACAGGAAGAGAATTTTGAATTGATTGGTTGAAGGATTAGAAAGTTCATGTGTATCTTGTGTGTAATCTCATTGTACTTTGATGTTTGTAGTTATTTATTTGTAACTCCGTAGTGGAAGCTTGGCATGTATCATTATTATTATTTTATTCATCATGAGAGAGAACATGTACTATTATGTTTCTATTACTTAAGGGTAATAGATATTTGTATTTTTATTTTTTTTTAAAAAGGACCTAATTTACAGGCTTTTGGTAATGCTTCCGAGTAGTTAAAATTGGGGCGTGACAGTTAGTACATTAGTTTCAAGGATGCAAAATGTTTTTCGTTGGAAAATGTCTTTCGCTGAAACAAAATGAGCGTAAGAAAATGGTTCAGGTGTTCTCTGTACATTCTACTAAAGAGAATTTTTGGCCAAGATATTGTCTCAGGAATATTTGAAGGAGCCATAACACTGACATCTCCGTGCTGCTTTTTTGTCTTTTTCTTCCAGCTAGCAGTAGAATATTCAGAGTGCGTATCAGGAAAGAAGGGTGGAGACTTGGGATGGTTTCTGCGTGGCAAGATGGCTGGCCTATTTGAAGATGTTACCTTTAGTACACATGTTGGAGCTACCAATGCACCATTTAAATCAACATATGCTATTTTAATTCCTGATTTTTGCTCTGCAAACCTGCTAACCATGTGTTAAGCTTTATCTTATGCTGTTCATGTCGCTCAGACCAACTAACTTTGTTATGCTATTGATGGTATAGGCATGGACACCACATTCCTTGTCTGAAAGGAGAAAGAATTGATAGAACTTAGCATTCATGGCTGGGCTCTCTTGGATTATTAACCATCAAATCAAAGTAAGCATTGTGTATTTATCTCTGTGAGACTCTGGTTTGATTATGGCATGGGTTTTAGAACATAATTGACTCAATGATGCTTCACCCTTTTAAACATTGGCTTGATAAGTAGTTTTTTTTTTTTTTGGTAGTCCATTTTCTGTTATATAGAGTTCTGACTACTAGATTTGGTCTTCATTGTAGTCCACTTTCTGTTAAAAATCATTTAATAATCAAAGGTTGTGCATGGAATCCACTGATCCTTAAGTTTATACAAAAATAATGAGAAGGGGAACATAACGCCTCATACACATTCCAGAATATACATAACTCTCTCTCTCTCTCTCTCCCTCTCTCTCTCTCTCTCTTTTATATACATTATTTAATCACCTATTGTCTAACTAAAGAAGAATGTAGTTTAGGTGAAGGTACTCTATGGAGAGTTGTGCTTGTCATATGCAAGATTTTGGGGTCATCATAGGCAAAATGGTCTCTAACATGTTCCAATCATTATCACATTATTTGGTTTTCCAAGACGAGGATAAAACTCCTGTTTGATTTATTTTTCCTTGGACAAATTACTCTTAACCCCTAGATTAGACTCAAAATAAAGGAGACCCCATATAGTTTCATTTGTGATGATAATGTTGGGAATCTTCTATTTATAAAATGAAAATTGAAACAAAGCAAATAAATTACTTACAGGAGGTTCTTGTACTGGAAAGTTCGAATAGCAAAATCTCCGAAAAGTTTAGAACAACAAAATCAAGATCAAGTCGAGTGTGTGACACTCTATCCTTAAGATAGATTTGTTGTTGCACAGGTACCCATAGATTATTGGCGTTTATCTCCCAAGATACAATAATCACCCTCATTGATTGTAGTAGCATTACAAACAATCTGTCTTGTGAAGTAGAACATGAGTTCTGCACTCTTCAAAACTTCTAAGAACTAGTATGAAGCATAGATGTAGGAAAGAAAGAAAAATGAGAATGAATTGAATGCATAAATCTGCTAAAGGACCTTGTATTTATAGGCCAAGAGGTGACTGTTTGGAAAGGCAAAAAACCCTTCGAACAGATGTGAAACCTAGAACCGCTGGAAAATGAAGAGAGATGACTAGAGAGGTACTGTTTTGGGAAACAACGTTAGGATTTCAAATTTTCCCACAAATTTTGAAAAAATTGTCCAAAAAATTAAAACTAGGACCTGACTCGATCGACAACCCATACCACGCACCCACATCGGGCTGGACGGATGGCGGCGCGCGTGCACTTGTGTGGTGGATTTGGGTCAAGCCCACTTTGTCCATAACTTTGCTTCTTACAAAACTTGGGGTGCCCCTTAGAGCCCATCCCAAATATGTCAACCTAGAGCTTATATACTCATGCAAGCTCTTTTAATGTTTCTATGTGGGACAATCAAAACATGGTAACCCACATTCGACTCTTCAACTTCTCATTTCACAAAACTAAAAACGACGTCAACTTCCCATTCACTTATAAATGGTTTTGATGACTGTCTTCACCGTGTGACTTGCGGCAAGAAACACGTCACCACTTGGACCCACCTCAAAAGACGTGTGGGCCCCACTTAAAGTTGGGCTCAAAGTTAGCCTAAAATAAGCCTATGAACCAAAATTTTCAACAATTCCCCACATGAATGGAATTGACGGAGAGAAAATGCAACAATATGATGTTTCTAAAGAGAGTACAGAAATTAGAAATATTCTACAAATGATAGGTAGCTTTTGGCTTTGAACCTTCTCTTATGAGACATTATCGAATTTATTAACTAATCAGTGAATATGATGTCTTGAACTGTTCAGTCATTTGTATAAACTAAGACAATAAAACTTATACAACATATTTCCAGAGACAGTTTAGTTCTCACGATTGTGTTCATTTTGGACTTGAACAACCTAGTACTTCATGATTGCTCTAGAGAATTGTAACCCTTACAAATCTTATAGAACGGGCCCAGTTCACACTCATATAGATAATTCTTATGAAGAGTATGCTGCCATACTCCACTAGGTATTCGTAGATATAAGAATCATTAAAAGCATTATTTATCCTAACACGCTGCAGATATCACTATTTCATCATGGAAATGGATAGGAGTTTGATTCTCTAGTGATCCTTATGAGTCATACACAACTCGGTTGTCCCTTTGAACCTAGATCTTGGGATCTCTAGTCAACTAGGTTGGGTTGCCGTTGTGGTGACTCTTATTCAATAGGCTTAAGTCCCATTCCCCTCGATGAATTCTCAATTAACTCTCTTGCTAACCTTTTGGTTAGTGGATCCGCTATGTTATATTTAGACTTTAAATATTCAATAGAAATAATTCCATTAGAGAGTAGTTGTCTCACGGTGTTATGTTGATGACGAATGTGTCGTGACTTACTGTTATACATATGACTCTGTGCTCTATCTATTGCTAATTGACTATCACAATCTATACATATAGCAGACACAAGTTTCGGCCACATTGGAATATCTTCAAGAAAGTGACGAAGCCATTCTGCCTCTTTCCCAGCTTTATCTAAAGCTATAAACTCTAATTCCATAGTAGACCTAGCAATACGAGTCTGTTTGGAAGATTTTCAGGATACAATTGCACCACCAAGAGTAAAAACATATCCATTGGAGGATTTTGAGTCTCTAGTAACCGATATCCAGTTTGCATCACAATATCCTTCAAATACTGCTGGATATCTAGTATAGTTTAGCCCAATGTTACGAGTAAATTTAAGATATCTTAGAACCCTTACAATAGCTTTCTATAGTTCTACTCTTGGATTACTCGTATATTTACTTAATTTACTTACTGCATAAGCTATATCTGGGTGCGTGCAGTTCATCAAGTACATTAAGCTTCAAATAATTTGGGTATACTCTAACTGAGAAATACTTGCTTGTACATTCTTAGAAAGAAATAAATTAACATTCACAGGTGTTCTAGTAAGATGATTATCATCTTTGCTAAATTTATCAAGTATTTTCTCAATGTAATGTGACTGTGACAAAGCATATCCTTCTGATGTTTTGGTAATTTTTATACCAAGAATTACATTAGTAATCCATATGTCCTTCATGTCAAAATGTTTATTCAATATTTTCTTGGTAGTTTTAATAATGTCATTATTACTACCTATGATGAGCATATCATCAATATAAAGATATACTATAACATAACCTTTGTTTTTGTTTTTAACACAAACACATTTGTCACATTTATTAATTTTAAATCCATTTGACATTATCGCATTGTCAAATTTCTTATGCCATTGTTTTGGCGCTTCTTTTAAAACATATAATGATTTAATCAATTTACATACTTTCTTTTTTTCCCCTAGAACAGAAAATCCTTTTGGTTTTTTTATGTAAATTTCTTCATTTAACTTGCCATTTAAGAAAGCTGTTTTCACATTCATTTAATAAATTTCTAGATTGTATAATGATGCAATGGCAATTAGCATTCTAATAGATATTATGCTAGTAACTAGTGAGTATATGTCAAAGTAATCAAGACCTTCTTTTCATCTATATCCTTTGAGCACAAGTCTTGCCTTGTATTTGTCAATTGATAAAACTTCTTTCATTTTCCTCTTGAAAATCCACTTGTATCCAAGAGGTTTACAACCTGGTGGCAAACCCACCAATTCTCATGTGTGATTTTGCAAGATGGATTCAACTTCACTATTTACAGTCTCTTTCCATAAAGGAGCCTCAAGACCGGACATAGTTTCTTTAAAAGTTAAAGGCTCATTTTCTAGCAAAAATGTTAGAAAATCTGGACCAAAAGATTTTAAGATTCTAACATGTTTACTATGCCTAGATTCTTCTTCTTCATTTTGATCTATCTTTTGTTCTTGTACTTGATCATGACTAGTAATAACATCATAAGATCTTTTGCTAGTACTAGTCACTTGTCCAGTTTTATTAGGAAATACATGTTCAAAGAACGATACATTCCTAGATTCAATAATAGTATTTACATGCATTTCTGAATGTTCTAACTTATGAACCAAAAACCGATATGCACTACTGTTCTTGGCATAATCGATGAATATGCAATCAACAGTTTTCGAACCTATCTTAGGTTTTTTTAGGACTAGGAATAGCCACTTTAGGCAAACACCCTGACACTTTTAAGTATTTGTAGGATGGTACTCTCCCATACCATATTTCATAAGGTGTTTAATTCACTTTCTTTCAGGGTACCTTATTGAGAATATAATTGGCAGAAAGTATTGTTTCCCCCACAAGTTCTGAGGTAATCCAAAACTTATTAACATGACATTCATAATTTATTTTAAAGTCCTATTTTTCCTTTTAGCAGTACCATTTTGCTGAGATGAGTAAGGAGCGGTTGTTTGATGAATTCTTTCATGTTCTTTACAAAACTCACCAAAAGGTGATTCATATTCACCACCTTTATCACTTCTTAGAATTTTAATTTTCTTACCAAGTTGATTTTCAATTTCATTCTTATACTGAATAAAAGTTTCCAAAGAATCATTCTTGGATCAAATTAAATAAACATAATTATATCTAATATAGTTATCTATGAAAGTGATAAAATATTTTTTCCTACCTCTAGTTGGAATTGATTTAAAATCACAAATGTCACTATAAATTAATTCAAATGGTTCAGTATTTCTTTCAATTGAATAAAAAGGAGTTTTAGTTAATTTTACCTTAACACAAATTTCATATTTATGATTTGAATCAATTTCAAATTTAGGTAAACTTTCTATATTAATTAATATACGCAAAGATCCGTAATTAATGTGATAACCCTGTTCCGTGTTATGCTAATTGATCTTAATTATGATTGTGATTATGTGTTTAATGTGATTTTGAGTGCCATTTATATGAATATATGTGGTTTTGAATTTCTATCTGTTCACCATAGGAAAATCTGTTTGATTTTTTGTTTTAGAATTTAAATGAAGGCCATATCGGCCACAGAAATCGAAATTGACTACACCATTGTGATTAGCATAATTTTTAGAGCCTACGATGAAATTTAATTAGAAATTGATTCCGATCAAAATAATTAGATTCAGAACGATTAATTAAGCTTAATTACTTAGCCTTAATCGATTAGATTGGCCAAGCCTATAAATAGGCTTACATGCACTCAATTCCTTCCCTTGAATTCAATTTGGCTGAGATTACACTCTAGAGAGAGGGAGCTCAAGATAGAGAATTGACCAAGGAGCTTGGTGATCTTGAAGATTAACTCAAGAATTAGCTATAATTTGGAAGATTTGAGCTTCTAGGTGAGTAAATTCATGAGTTTGAGTTTGTAACTTTGTGAATTCAAAATTAAATGGTAATCAAGAACATAAATTGAATTGACCATGATGAGATTGAAGTCTATGTGCACATGCATGTTTAGAATTGCCATGTAATTGCATATTTGAATGTAAAGCATGTTGATCATGATGAAATTGAGATCAATGTGTGCATGCATGTAACAATTTGTTATGAGTCTTCATGTTTGTGTATAAGACATGTTAAATGAGTTGTATTGGAAGTCATTGAAGACATGCATCCATGAAAAATGAAGTTATGGGACTCAACCACATGTTTTGAAGATGATGAACCTATGAAAGATCATACATGTATGAGCCTCAAAATTATGAACATAGAATTGAATGATTTGAACTTGATTTTGAACAATTGGCCTTATATTGCTTATATCCTTATGATATATAATGTGTTCCCACATTTTTGAACCAAAAACATGAGTTTTGGGCCTTTGAATGTTGAGTTTGAACTTCAAAGACAATTCTGAAAATTCCAAAATTCGGCATTTCTGCTCGAGCGGGACAATCGCCGCTCGAGCATGAAATATTAGTTCCCAGAACTTTTGCAATCATTGATGTCCGCTCGAACGGGAAGGGTTACGCTTGAGCGTCTGTACACGTAATTTTGACTCTCAACTCAAGCGTCCCAAGTTGAGCTCGAGTGCAAAAATGAGGCAACTAGTACTTTTGCAGACCAAAGGGGCCCGCTCGAGCGGATAAATCTACGCTCGAGCGGGAAGCCCTATTTCAGAAATTTTATAAGAGTACTGTAATGGCTTGTTTTCCATTCTCTTTCACTTCTAAGCATTCTTAGGCATGCATTGAGCATTGTGACTGAATTAAGAATGAAGATAAGAAAGGGGCCTAAGAGGAATGAGTAAATTAAGAACGGATTGAATTGCTGGTGACCCATTATGTGTTATGATTTATGTAGGGTCGAGCACAAGAACGAATCCACCGACAGAACACTGTGAGTAATATCTTAGTAAAAATATTTTGAAGTATGCTATTTGTCCAATTCCTTACTCCTATTTGAGTTTCATAAATTGGTTAATGTGAATTGTGGACAAATATTCGTTTGATATGAATGATTAGGCCAATGGCCGTCGGATACAAATGATTGGGCCAAAGGCCATCGGATACAAATGATTGGGCCAAAGGCCATTGGATACAAATGATTGGCCAAAGGCCGTTGGACATGAATGATTGGGCCAAAGGACGTCGGATACAAATGATTGGGCCAAAGGCCATCGGATACGAATGATTGGGCCAAAGGCCGTTGGACATGAATGATTTGGCCAAAGGCCGTCGGATACAAATGATTGGGCCAAAGGCCATTTGATATAAACAAATTGGGCCCAAGGCCATCTGATGTATCTGTTTCAAATTTCGTTCATATATCTTCTTTATTTGATATTATTCACTGAGCTTTTGCTCACTCTCATTCATGTGTTTGTAGGTGAGCCAAGAGATGTCCAAACCTAGCCTCAATGAAGTATATGAGAAACATCTAAAGTTTTGGAGAGTCAACCCAAGCGTTTTACGCACGAGACTCGTTTTTGCCCTTTTATTCTTTTGTTATGTTATAATTTTGCAATGTTGGCGAAAACATTGGATCACCCTTGTATATAAGTTTTGGCTTGGTTGACTAAGACTTGAATGATCCTGTGTGTATAAAACCTTAAGTTATTTCCCTTTTGGTCTGAGTTATTAATGGATACATATATTTGATGTTTTGATGTGCCATGAAAGCACAGAGCTCTATGGACAATTTTTAAAGTTTGCTTCCGTTTGGCCCCTTAACTCTAATAAAATATGTTTTATTTGGTTTGAGGCCATAGGTAATTCCTTGATTACTGGCCGGTTATGACCTTAATCCATAAGGGCGGGTTCGGGTTATGACAATTAACATGTCCTAATCTACCATGCCATAAATTAGAAGACTCAAGCTAGTAAGAAGATGTATTTTTATTAATCATAGAAGATACAATAGTCATTACATTCATTTTGAAAAAACCATCATTTATGTAACATTTTCCTACATACATCCCGTTTTTAGCAAGTACAAATTTGTCACTCTCAAAAACTAGCCTAAACCCATTCTTGCTTAACAGAGATCCAGAAACAAGATTCTTGCAAATGTCTGGTACATACAACACATTGTTAAGGGTGAGTTCCTTTCCAGGTGTCATCTTTAGAGTTACCTTTCCTTGTCCTTCGACTTTAGAAGTCGAGAAGTTACCCATGAACAGTTGTTCTCCATTGTCCACTACAAAATAAGAGGAGAACATCTTTTTATCAGCACAGATGTGATGAGTGGCTCCAGTGTCTACTTTTCATTCTTTGAGATTTCTGACAAGGTTGACCTCGGAGACAATGGCTGAAAGTATATGTCATCAACACCATTAGAGATTCGATCCACTTCGGAGACATTGGCTTAAGCAGGTTTCTTACTTGAATTTCCTTTACGTTTGCGCTTGCTATGACAATCTTTGGCCTGATATCCCTCTTAGTCATAGATGTAGCATTTGCCATTAAACTTGAACTTCTTGTTCTCTTCTCCTTTAGAGCCTTGTGAGGAACTTTCTCTGGTAAATTTTCATTTCTATGCTTTTGGTGCATGTTCCACCATATTTGCCTTTGACTCCATAGGATGCGTCCCAACCCCCTTCTCAAAAGTCCGGTTGTCTTATTCAATTCTCAGTCGCACAATTAATTCTTCCAAAGTCATTTCTTTGCGCTTGTGCTTGAGATAGTTCTTGAATTCCTTCCATCCTTGTGGTAATTTTTCAATTAGGGCAGTGACTTAGAAGGGCTCACTTAGTAACATGCCTTCTGCATGGATGCCATGCAGGATAAGTTGGAGATCCTGAACTTGGCTGATCATAGTCTTTGAATCAACCATTACAAAATCTAGAAATTTGTCCACATCAAATTTCTTCAAGCCAGCATTTTCTGTTTTGTATTCTTTCTCCAATGACACCCATAATTCCTTTGCCGTCTTGATAAGGCTATAAAGGTTGTATAATGTATTATCAAGCCCATTCAAGATATTGTTGTGGCAAAGGAAAACTGCAGACTTCCAAGCATCGACTGCAATAACCACTTGTCGGTCGATTTCATCCTCTTTTAGAATAGGAGCATCCTCACAAAGAAAATGCGCCAGATTTAATGTAGTAAGACAAAATAGCATTTTCTGCTATCATCTTTTAAAGTTAGTTCCTAGGAACTTTTTTGGCTTTTTCCCATGATTCACTGGGATTGTCACAACAGTAGGAAGGATTAGGGCAGTCCCAACACCGGTTGGATTAGAGATTTGAGCAGTTTTAGTAGCCATTGAATTCTAAATTATAAAACAGAATTTTAATTAGAATTATGTACTACACAAAAAATTAAACCAAAATACACATAATATAATTCTGTAAAAATAAAAGAATCAAAATTGTAACTTTTATTTTAAATTAATTTGAAAATAAACTTTTATTTAATCAAATTAATTCCACACAAAATATTCTTTCTGTAAACTTCAAAAATTAAAATACTAAAAATTAGAATTTTAATTAATGAAAACTCAAAATATTATTTCTGAAAATTCAGAATTAATTTCTGACAAACTTTACACAAAAAATAATTTTTCTAATAAAAAACAAAAAGAATTTTTGAAAAGGAAATAAACAAAAAATATGTATAAACAGAATAATTTGAGTCTGCCTTAAGATTGTTAGAAAAATCTTCTGCATATAAAATATAAATTGAAACAAAATAAATAAATTACTTACAAGAAGTTCTTGTACCGGAAAGTTAGAACAGCAAAATCTCCGTAAAGTTTAGAACAGCATAATCAAAATCAAGTTCATTGTGTGACACTCTATCCTTAAGACAGATTCGCCGCTGCACAAGTGCTCACGGATTATCGACATCTATCTCCCAAGATATAATGATCACTCTCACAGATTGTAGTAGCACTACAAACAATCTCTCTTGTGAACTAGAACCTAAGTTCTTCACTCTCCAAAACTTCTAAGAACTAGTATGAAGAACAGATGTAAGAAAGAAAGAAAAACGGGAATGAATTGAATGAATGAATCTACTGGAGGACCCTATATTTATAGGCCTAAAGGTGACTACTCGGAAGGGAAAAAAACCCTTCTAACAGGTGTGAAACCTGGAACCGCCAAAAAATGAAGAGAGGCGACCAAAGAAGCAAAATTCGAATTCGAATTCAAATTTTGGTGCAAAAGTTTGAATTAATCTGTTAGAATTTTAATTTTCCCGCCAAAATTTGAAAAAATTCAAACGAATTTTGTCCAAAAAATTAAAGTTAGGACCCAACCCACACTCGCGCTTGACACGGCTCAGCTGGACGACGGCGCGTGCACATGGTGAATTTGGGTCAAACCCACTTTGTCCATGATTCCCCTCCTTACAAAACTTGGAGTGTCCCTTGGGGCCCATCCCAAGTATGTCAACCTAGGGCTCTTATACTCATACAAGCTCTCTTAATATTTCTATGTGGGACAACCAAAATAAGGTAACCCATATTTGACTCTTCAACTTCTCATGTCACGAAACCAAAAATGATGTCAACTTCTCATTCATCCATAAATGGTTTTGATGAACTGTCTTCACCGTGTAACTTGCCATATAGCAAGCAATACATCACCACTTGGACCCACCCCAAAAGACATGTAGGCCCCACTTATATTTGGGCTCAAAGTTGGCCCAAAATAAGCCTATAAACAAAAATTTCTAACAGATAAACCTCCTTGTGATGGTCACCATAGTTGCTCTCTTAGCCAATAAGATGCTCTAAGTAAGATGCGAGCGAAAAAAAAAAATGAAAGTTGAACATTTATGTTCATAGCAAACAAGTTTTTTTTTTTGACATTGATTTTCCATTAAAAAACATTGAGGATATAAAACAGATGCAAAATATGGAATAGACTTTGGATTTGAAGAATATAGTTCCCATTGGCTTTAGGAAGGGTCTTACTTCCAATGTCTCAGGGCCCTTCTTTAATGATAAAGCTGTGAATGATTAATCTCCAAAGGCTTAGATGAAAGCTAAAAAAGAGAAGTCAGAGCGGTTATATTTCACCATTTGATAGAATTTCAACCGGTTCAATAGTTGCGAGCCTATAAATGTATATACATGTACACACAGAGAGAGAGAGAGAGAGAGAGAGAGAGAGAGAGAGAGAGCCGGGCTGCCGGAAGGGGAGGGAGGATTAGTTAGAAATTAGAAATCTACCAAATGTTGATGGAAGGCATATGTTGCACTTTGTAAAAGTCTTCTCCTTCTTCCGTGTTGACTCCTTGAAGCTTGTTATAAAATGTTTTACACATTCTACCAACTACAATTTTTTGAAGGGTAGTAATGAATCTCAATCCCTCTGAAACCATTTTCATCTCTATACAACAAACAATGCTTAAAGTAGAGATATTGGGCATGGCTCCTTTTTTCCTATAATGCCCCAAAATAAATACAAAAAATCCTTCTCATAAACAGAAGTATAATTGAAACAACATGCTTTCATTAATTAGAGTTTAATATACAAAAGTGACAGATACAACAAGGAAAGAAAGCTATACAAATATTTATATGCCTTACTAGCTTACATCTTTCCAAGTCATTACTTGGGTAAGCTCAACACAATTAAAGCCCTAGGCTTGTACATTATCAAAACAAAAGACCAAAATAGTGAGCCTTCAGCTCCATGATCCTCCCAAGCGAAGCCCTTGGCGCAGGCATATCACCAACACTTGAAAAAGGTTTTTCCATATAAGGTGAGCCAAAGCCCAGTAGAGAAATCTAGCACAATATATGAATCTTAACAAAGATACAAGTATGATATGCATATACAATGCCCGTGATAAAAATCATCTATTACTCTTTTACAAAACCATATTGTGCCAAGCATTATATCTCCATCCACTTTATCTTAATTCATGAGTCACTTTCCTTTCATTCAAACAACCAAACTGAGGGTACAACTCAGTGGGTCTTTAACTAACACAACCATTATACAAATACTTCTACTTGCCATTTTATGGATACTTCATCCGCAAGAATCGGCACCCATGTATACGCACAATTTTTGGGACTTTCACCCTAGACACACAGGCCAACTTAATTTAATGGAGTACATCCCTTTTCTTCTCCCAGACCTGGAGTACATCCTTTTTCTTCTCTCAAACATCATACATTTACAATGTGTTAAAGACATAGTCATATTCAATGCTAACGGATGAGCGATTAATTTCAATTCACCTAGTCCTCATGCAATTTCTACAACAATCATAGTTATCCTCTACCGATAGCCTAAAACAGATATTTCTAAATAGATACACAATCTTCAAGACAGATAAACTATCCAAATTTTCATAGTTGAGAGATAATACATATCCAACTCCACCATTTATATGAACCTCCATCCAATTTCACATTCCCAATACCAATTCCATTTATTTATACAAAATAACTATTTGAGACGTGTTAGGGCAAACTCCATTTTCTTCTAAAATCTACCCAAGTATCAAAATCAACAAATTTATCACAACTGAACCTTTTATCTACTCCCATAACCATTTTTAATACATATATTTGAAAACCCCTCTTTTGATTTTAAACCAAAACCCAAGGTTTGTTCAAAATCCTTCCAAATTCCAATATTGCTTAAACATCAACAACTAGCTAAGTTAAAAACTATAGAAGAGTGTAGAAAGTCCATTCCTTAAGCTTAGAAGACCAATGAAGCAATGGAGGAACTTCAAAGACACCGAAACCAAGCTTTGTTCAGACTAAAATGGAGCTCTAGAGGAGTTCTACTTTTTTCCCAAAGACACTAGAGTAGAGAAACCAACGGATCTAGGTGTTTTAGAAGAGAGAAGGTGAGTTTTAGAGAGAGAAACAACGGATCTAGGGTTTTTGAAATGTTTAGTGAGAGAGAGAGATGAAAAAGTGATGCAAAATGACATTTTTACGAACTGATATACGCACAATTCGTTCGAGCGCAAGAAGTGACACTCGAACGCCCAGACACTATAAGTTGTTCCGCTCGAGTGCTAGAAGTCTCGCTCGAGCGCAGAATGCACACTCTTAGTAATTTTGCAAGCAGCAGACCAATGCTCGAGAGCAAAAAAGGCCGCTCGAGTTGAGATCGCTCGAGCATAGGAAACATTACTCGAGCGTAGAATACACTCTTCCAGTAATTTTGCAGGCTTGCAAAAGTACTGAGAGTTCACAAAGCTCGCTCAAACGCAAGAAGTGATGCTTAAGAGGAGGAGTAAAATTCTGGATAGCAAAAGTTTGAAAACCAAGCTACCAACCTGTTTCAAACGCAACCAATACAACCCAATAGCCAAAATCAAGTAGGGAGAAGAGGAACAAGACAAGAACAACAATACAGAACCATGAAGCCCAAGTCCAGAATATCAAATAGGTTGGGTCTAAAATCAGAATAGTTATAATCTCCTCCCTTAAGGAATTTCGTCCCCGAAATTTCAAATCAAGTTTTAAAACTATGTTTAAACTAATTACAACAATGATAATTAACCAATTCTAACACCATGACCCATCCACTGGTCACTCAATCTCATCAACATGATAAACAAATCCTCAATACTGAGTATACAATTCATATTTCCAAAACATATGCAACATATACAATGTTTTCATATTTCATTAACATAACATAATCTTAATACATATTCAAACATCAACAAATAAATGTAGGTACTTCTCATAGACTTCCAACTCACGTTCCCAAGTTGCTTCCTCAACTCCGTGATGTCTCCATAACACTTTAACTAAGGGAATTGTCTTGTCTCGCAAGACTTGGTGTCGAGTATCTAAGACTTTCACAAGTCTCTCCTCATACGAGGCATCCTCATCTACCCCTAAGGCAGTCCAATCCAACACGCACGATGCATCTGGCTTATACTTCCGAAGCATGCAAATATGAAACACATCATGAATCCTGGAAAGCTGTGGCGGTAAGGCCAAGCAATAAGCTACTTCCCCAATCCGCTCAAGGATCTCAAAAGGCCCGATAAATCTAGGGGATAACTTCTCACTCTTCCCAAACCTTATCAAACCTCGACTAGGTGATATCTTCAAGAAGACGTGATCACCTACCTCAAAAGACAAAGGTCTCCTCTTATGGTCGGTATAACTTTTTTGGTAACTCTGGGCCATAACCAACTTCTTGTGGATAAGTGCAAATTTCTCCATCGTTTCTCAGACTAACTCTGGGCCCAATATTGGTGCATCACCCACCTTAGCCCAACACACAGGGGATCTACATGGTCGGCCATACAAGACCTTAAACTGTGCCATGCCAATACTCGACTAGAAGCTATTGTTGTAGGCAAACTCCACTAAGGGCAAGTGCCTCTCCCATGTCCCCTTAAAGTCAAGAACACAACTCCGAAGCATATCCTCAAGGATCTGAATAGTACGCTCGGATTGCCTGTCAATCTAAGAAAGATATGCGGTGTTAAAAGTCAAACACATGCCCAAGGCACTCTATAGGCTCTGCCTCAACCAAATCATGAAATGCAGATCTCTATCCGAAACGATCGTTACAAGGACCTCGTGCAACCTCACCATGTCTCTAATATAAAGGTCAGCAAGATAATCTACCGAGTCACTCACGCGCGTAGGTATAAAGTGTGCTAACTTGGTCAATCGGTCAACTATCACCCAAATTGCATCACTACCCTATTGAGTCCTTGGAAGGCCCATAACAAAATCCATCATGACTTGCTCCCACTTTCACTCAACTATAGATAAAGGTTGTAACAAACCCGCTGGCCTCTGATGCTTGATCTTCACTTGTTGACAAGTAAGGTACCTCGACACAAACATGACCACATCCTTCTTCATTCCTCTCTACCAATACTGATGACTAAGGTCGTGATACATCTTTGTGCCTCCCAGATGCACCGCAATGCCTGAATGGTGAAACTCTCGGAGTACTTCCTCTCGACAAGACTTCGGCACGAAAAGACGGTCACAGTATCCACTACAAGAATTCGCATTTTTGGCGACCAATTTTAGCAACTGAAATTAATTTAGTCGCCAAAACCCATACTTTTGGCGACTAAACTTGGTATTGGTCGTGATTGGTTCAAAAATTAGCTACTAACTTTTTTTAGTCACTGTAAAGTGCTTATTGGCGATTAAAAAATAAATTAGTCGCTAAAAACTTACGTAATAGGCGACTAATAAACATTTTAGTCGCTGTTAGTTGTGTTTATTGCCTACTAAATTTTTTTGGTCACTGTAAAGTACCTATTGGCGACTAAAAAATAAATTAGTCGTTAAAAACTTAGGTATTAGGCAACTAACAAACATTTTAGTTGGCGTTAGTTATATTTTTGGCTACTAAAATTTTTTTAGTTGCGGTAAACTCATTTTCGGGCATAAAATGTTGGTATTTATTTTTGGCGACAAATCTTTTGTCGGTAGAAACTTATATTCAACGACGAAATTTGTTAGTCGTCCTATAAAACCAAAAAAATTTTGGTGGGAAGATTAAAATACTACTGCGTATTACCAAAGGAAACACCCCTCTTGCTCTCACTCTCGTCCACAGCCCATCGATCATCTCCTCTTGTCGACAGCCCATCCATCATCTCCTTTAATCCACAGCCCATCGATCATCTCCTCCCATCGACTAACCATCGGCCACCGTTGCGCAGAGCCCTCGAACCAGCAGAGGTACACCGTCTGACACCCATTCAATTTGATTCAGGTTTCTCTCTCTCTCTCTCTTCGTCCTCTTCCTTCTTCTATTTCCCTGTTTCAGTTTGATTTATGAGTTTCATTTATGGGAAACGAGTTAAATGGTTTATGATTTGCCTATGATTATTTGGGTTTTTTTTTTTTTTTTGTATAGCGATCCCGGGTTTACCCTTATTGTGTAGTGATCCAGACATGCGTCCGTGGATGTTGGTAGTGGATTGTTGTCTTGTTTACGTCCTTTCATATATTGTATTTGAGTTATAGGATGTGTTGGGCAGGTTTGTTTCAGGTTGGTTGTGTTTGGGAGCCAAGGGTTGCTGCCCAGAATTTTTGTCCTTCGCTCGAGCGAGCTTTGAGTTTTGTGTCTGGTGGGTCGAGCCAGAGAGGCTTCGCTCGAGCGAGCGATTGCGTCTGGTACTGGACCTGAACATCATGATTTCTGGCTCGAGCGAGCTTTTCTTCGCTCGAGCGATCTGGTTCGGTCTTCGCTCGAGCGGCGGTTAAATCGCTTCGGCGTGCGTCTAGTTGCAGACCTGAAGGGTCGAGCTCCTGGCTCGAGCGAGCTTTTCTTCGCTCGAGCGAGCTTTTCTTCGCTCGAGCGAGCTTTTCTTCGCTCGAGCGAGCTTCTGGGTTGTTGGCTCGAGCTAGGGTTTTCTGTGTCTGGTCGCTCGAGCAACCAAGTCTTCGCTCGAGCGAGCCTATTTATATCAGTTCGCAGCAGCGATCTAAACTTCACTTTTTCAAAAGTTTTATATCTTCAAACCCTAAATTTGAGAGCCCCTCTCTCTAGACTTACCTTCTCTCTAAGAAATCATCTCCCTAGAGTGTGAATCTACCCTAAGTGCTTTGTTAAAAAGATAGAGGGTGACTTGGGCTTCGATCTAATCTGAAAATATTTGATTTTGGAGCAAGTTGGGTGTTGGGTCTTCATCTCCTTTGAGCTCAAAACTTTGAGGTAGGGATATCCTACTCCTCTTTATGGATTCTGTCTTTGAATTTTGACATTTTGATGTGTTGGGGATAGTTAAGCAATTTTATAAAAGTTTGGGGCTTTTATGCAATTTTATAAAAGTTTGGGGTTTTGATTTAAATAAACCAATATGTATGTTTAGTACATAGAGATGAGATTAATGTGGACTCATTGATGAAAATGGAACCTTTAGGGTTGAATGTTAATTATGGAAAATGCTATAATTATATTGTTTAATTAATTGGGATAATTAATTGTGGAATTGAGATGTTGATTATATATCCATTGTGCATTTATTTTCTGCATAGAAATAACTGCTTTGGGCTATCGGTGGAGGATAGTCGTATTTGTTGTAGACAAGTGCATGATGATTAGGTAAACTGAAACTAATCTGCGGAAAGTGTCATGGGACTTGACGATTTGTAGAATACATTAATTGTATTGATTAATGGTATATAGAACCAATGTGTTTATATGCATTATATGTAGAGGAGGAGATGGGGGATGTACTCCGCGGTTTAGGGGAAGATGGGGGATGTACCTCTAAACCGGATAGTGTTGGGAGAAGATAGGGGATGAACTCGAGGCATGGCTCATATGCTTGTCTTGAGAAATATAGATCTGACCCATGTGCTTGTCTTGGAAATGTGAAGTAGCTTATATGCTTATCAGTGGTTGTATAGATATAACTAATATGTTTATCTATGTTGAAATGGAAAGAAAGAAAATATAGACTTGAATGTCTTGGAATTGTAGTAAATTGTAAAAGAATGTAAAAGTGATGACCAATGTATCAACTGTTAATCTTTTAGGCGTTATTCATAATTGGTTTAGCGTATTTCTACTGGGCTGTGGCTCACCCTTTATGGGGATATCATTTTCAGGTACAGGTATCATGCCACCTCCAAGGACTTAGCTTGGGAGGCTAGTGGCGGATGGACTTTTTGACTTCTATTTACTTTTGATGTGTTACATGTAACTTCAAGCCAAGGGCTTTACGTGTATTGAGCTAGAGCTCTCTTGATTGTAACCAAGTGTTAACTTGGAAAGCTGTAAGCCTTAATGGCAACCGCATTTATTGTTTACATGTAATACTCTTGTACAGAACAGTTTAGTTAAATAGAAGAGGTTGGACTTTTATTATATTGATGCATGTTTCGTTGATGGGTTTAATGTCTTTATTTTGAGGGCGTTACATTTTGGTTTTTTTTTTTTTTTGGTTTGATGTAGAGGCTTTCAATATTGAACCCGTAGGTAAATCGAGTTTGACTTTTGTTCTACATTTAGGGGTTTTTTTTTTTTGTTTTGGGGAGGGGGGTTTATTCGTATCCGACTCTGATGTCGGAGAAGAAGCTGCTACCTTGCATGCGAGTCTTTCAGGCACTGTTTGGTCGGCTGCCATTGACCAAAGCCATGCCTCTGAGATTGCCACGGAGCACTGTAGAATTCACCATTTCAGTTTGAGAACAGAGTGAATGAAATTTGGTTGATGTTTGAAGACCTGTTCATTATTAGTGAAGACCTGTTCATTATTCAAAAAAAAATGTTAAAATCTCTAAAATTAGATTAGGTAAGAGAGACAAGAGGAGGGACTTAGAGAAAGAACACAAAATTATGTGTTTCCAAATGCTCCTTATTTGCTCTGTTTGAAAATATTAGAAAAGGGAACAACTTGAAACGTTAAAAATGTCCAAACTTTACTTTTTCTTTTTCCTTTTCCTGAAGAAAATCAATGTAAAGAATAAAAGCTTGTAATTTAATGTTCTTCGAATCTTGTCTTCGCTTGTAGCTTAATTAAGTGAGTGCAAGAGTGAGTAATCAGAAATATGTTTTGTGGGTCTTTCTCTTTTTTAATATTTGCTATCCTTTGCTTGAGCTCCTAAACTGCCAGTGATAGTTTTTAGGGTCAAAATGTATGGGTATATGAGGGGTAAATATTATTAGTTGAGGGTCTTGGTTTAACTAATCCTTGTTTGAATGTAAAAGCAATTCTTTCAGAGCTATACCTTTCATTCTTTTTGGGTACCATATGGTTTTGTCTCATATTTTGATTCTGTGTAGAAAGTTCTTTTTATCTCACACACATTTATTGGTTAGAAAATTATTGCTGCACGATTTTGTCAGTATTTATATATTAGTCAGAAATTAAAATTGATCTGGACTGAATTGCTTGTTTAATTTGCTCTATATCTGTTCTAGTACCATGCTTTGCTTCATGCATCTTTCACGTATGCATAGATCGATGTGACTGTATGGGTGAATTTATTTTACACGATTCACAAATGTCAATTTTTGAATGTTAGGAGAATATATTATGGTTTTTAAAGAATTTTATGGTTGGTGGGATATGGAGCCCCGCATATCTTAATATGAAGCCAAAGTCTTCCTAATTAGATGTGATGTAATCATGGCCTTGTATAAGAATTACTGATTATGAAGTCCTTTGGGCAAACATTAAACTTAACTGTCTTTCTTGTCCTTGAATCGGATTAGTTTCTATTTGAACAATGGGGAACATCTGCATCACTTAACAAGCCTCACTGATGGAGTTAAGTAGAACAGGAACCTGACTAGAGAGAATCAGTATTTGAGATGATATGTAAATGTTGGGTACATATTGTTGCTACTAAAATTTGCAATCTTTGCAAGGCTCCTCGCTTTGGTACGAGGAACGGGAGCGGATACATAGTACCCCGCATGCTCTAAAAAATCAGGGGATTGCTTTGGATCTCTGAATTCACCATTTGGGAACGAAAGTGTACCATATTTTTGAAAATGTGTTCCAAAACATAAATCGCTAGGGTGTTAGCATTTTTTGGTAACACTAATTAGGCTTCATCGGATCTCCTAGCATGGTGGGAAAGATTCCGCGAGCTGGTGTGCTTGTTGGAACAGGGATGGGTGGTCTTACAGTGTTTTCTGATGGCGTCCAGGCTCTCATAGAGAGAGGTTACAGAAAAATCACTCCATTTTTCATACCTTACGCTATAACAAATATGGGCTCTGCCTTGCTTGCAATTGAGCTTGGTTTTATGGGACCAATTATTCAATTTCAACCGCTTGTGCTACCTCCAATTATTGCTTTTATGCTGCTGCCAATCACATCCGTCGAGGTGAGGCTGATTTGATGATTGCTGGAGGAACTGAAGCTGCCATTATTCCCATTGGCTTGGGAGGTTTTGTAGCATGTAGAGCTCTGTCTCAGAGGAATGATGATCCCCAAACTGCTTCTAGGCCATGGGATAAAGAACGAGATGGCTTTGTTATGGGTGAAGGTTCTGGAGTATTGGTAAGTTTGTTAGTCATATGCTAGGTGGTGTGAAACTGTTAGATAATTCTATTTATTTGCTGGTTTTTAGTTTATGTAGACTCTTTCTTTTCCAGTTTCTGGGAACAAAACAAAAGACACGCACAATGTGTTCCTGATTATCTCATGTCATTGTCATACCTCAGATCATGATTTTGTACTTTCTATCAGTACATTTACTTGTTTCTTGACTTCATTGGTTCCTCAAATCACTTTTGAATCTTGTGTCTTGCTTTGTATTTAGCTAATATTGGAGGATGGCTAAGATGAACACATTCCTTTCCCCTTTCCTCCTTCCTTTTGTCTCCATAGCTACTAACTGGATAAACTATTTCTGGTTCTACGGAATGTGGCCTTTTATGAATCGACTATTAGGATAAATATTGATAATATAATTCAGGTTTGTGATGATATACTGTATTGTGGGTAGGAGCTGGAGAGCTTGGAACATGCAATGAAACGAGGTGCTCCAATTATTGCAGAGTACTTGGGAGGTGCGGTAAACTTTGATGCTTATCATATGACTGATCCAAGAGCTGACGGACTTGGTGTCTCTTCATGCATTGAGAGAAGCCTTGAAGATGCTGGTGTCTCCAGAGGAGGTATTTATTTTGTTTTCGTTAAAGGTCAAATTTATTATTCTGTATCTATATGATAGATTGTTTATTTTTGGTTGAGGATACTTTTCAACTAGTTCTGTCCATTTTAAATTTTACTTTTTTAGTTTCTCACTCTTCATGCATTACCTTATATATACTTATATATATATATATATATAAGGTGGGCCTGTTGCAGCATCTAACTATATGAGATGTGTTGTATTTATAGGAAGGTTGTTAGGTTGTGTCAAAATTCAGTTAGATTGAAAGGATTGTCTCTAGATTCTGGTGAAGTTTAGTGGCGATGTCTCTCTCTCTCTCTTGATAGGATTGACCTAAAGCAGCCTGACCCATGTGGATCATAGCGCTTTGCCGAAACCTTTATCTTTAGCCTCCGAGCCGCAAGAGCCATAGGCTCATAGTGTATGTTGATTACTTCAGCGTACCTAGTTTTTGCCTCTTGGCCAAGGTTTATGAACTGCGCGGTACAACATTTGTGGCGATGGCGTAGTTCAACTGCTTGTAAACAGATGGTTTGGATGCGCAGTGTGACCACAGTGGAGATGGGCACGTTGTATGACAAGTGTGGTCATAAGGTGCATGGTATGACTACCGCATGGATGAAGTTCATAAGACATCCTCTATCCTTGACTCTCGCAGAAAGTCAGGGTGATCTAACACTTGTCATCTTCATAGTTAGGGTGACAATGGGCATTTTGCATTCATTGCATTTGGTAGCAATAATCCAACTCTCCTTGTATCTTTCTGTTTTGTAACCATTAGCGTAGGGGTACAACGTTGTCATCTAGGGAGCGGTGGGGTTGAGTTTTGTTCCATTTACCTGTCAAAGTCCTTGTCCATAAATGGTGTCTATGTGATCGCTATATTTAAGCATGCCTTACAGGTCATAATAATGCACCTCTTTCACCCAAAATTCTGTTGGAGTTGAGTGAAGAAATAAGAATCTCATCTTTCGGTCTGTTGAAATCCATGAGAAACTTCAGTTTCTGTCTTAGAAAAGTGCAAGGGATCTTGAAAATCTGTTTTGTTTGGTTGCTATTATTTGTTCCAAAACTAAGGACACATCCAGAATATAATATCTATATAACAATGGAAGGCTTGGTTTGAATTTGAAGACTCAAAATGTATATGTGTCAACATATGGACCATTAGATTGATTCAATCTAATGGTTGAAAATATCTTACTCCCATTTGTCCTATTTAGACATTTTGATGGTTGAGATCATTACCATCAAGATCTAATGGTCCAAAATACCTCAAAATGTATCTCTCCCACCTACTCTCTCATCTCAAAATCTGGCTCTCTTCCAAATTTCAAAATTTGAACAAACCCCTCTCTCTCTCTCTCTCTCTCTCTCTATCTAGCGGAGCCCATTCCCATGCTCTTCTTTGATTCTTATCGGAGCCCAACAATTGCCGGAGACTTCGCAGATGGAGACTTCGCAGATCGGCGACTTCGGTAGGTCCAAATCGGCGTCATCGCGGCAACAAATCGGTGAGGTTCACTATATTTGTTCATCTCCAAATTGTTTTTGTGTGTATATACCATCCCTTTGTTTTCTTTGTGTGTATATATATTGAAGCCACAGAGATCATCCCTTTGTGTATATATATTGAAGAGTTTCTGCCTCTCCCCTTCTCTCTCTGTTTTTGGTTTTGCTACAGTTCCAACCCCACTCTCTCTGTTTTTCATGAATACATAGTAAGGAGAGAGGTCAAAAACCAGTCTCCACCCCCATCTGTCCCTTTTTCTTTTTTTGTTTTCCATGCCTCAAATTTTTTTTTTTTATTTATTTATTTATAAAAAGTTAGATTTCCAAGGAATCCAACTTGAAGATGAGGGTTAATCAACCACTACTAACCAATGAACACTGGACTTGGGTGTTCATATGGTTCCACAGTACCCATTGGAATTGGTAGTTCATAAATAACAGTAAGATATTGGCCTTAAATTCATCAATATGACAGAATTGGAATTGGTAGTTTTATATACATAAATACTGTTATTATGTGAATGATTCTATAATTGGAATTGGAATAAGGTTGGAATTGGAATAAATACTGTTTACATAAATACTGGAATTGGAATTGGAATTCGAATTGGAATTGGAATTGGAATCGGAATTGGAATCGGAATTGTTGCTTGGATTTTTGAGTGATTCTATAGTGATTAATTACCGTACAAATACTCAAAAATCTACTGAAAAAAATGAAATAAGGTTGCTAATGAGTAAACATCTCCACCCCCATCTGTCCCTTTTTCTTTTTTTATTTTCCATGCCTCAATTTTTTTTTATTTAAAAAAGTTAGATTTCCAAGGAATCCAACTTGAAGATGAGGGTTAATCAACCACTACTAACCAATGAACACTGGACCTGGGTGTTCATATGGTTCCACAGTACCCATTGGAATTGGTAGTTCATAAATATGACAAGATATTGGCCTTAAATTCATCAATATGACAGAATTGGAATTGGTAGTTTTATATACATAAATACTGTTATTATGTGAATGATTCTATAGTTGGAATTGGAATAAATACTGTTTACATAAATACTGGAATTGGAATTGGAATTGTTGCTTGGATTTTTGAGTGATTCTATAGTGATTAATTACCATACAAATACTCAAAATCTACTGAAAAAAATGAAATCAGAGTTATGTTATTCAATACATGAGTTATCTCCATGAAATTTTCTTTTTTCCTCCTTAGATTGCACTGTATGGTTTTGGGTAATTTAGATTAGTTTGGGGTTGGTATACATAGGTTTTATTAATTGTATGAGACAAGAGTTTCTAAAGATAAATATATAATCTATATAGATATCAAATATTCTACAAAATATTTATTAATTTATTTAATCTCTATAAAAACTAGATAATCTCTATAGAAACTCCTTTCTCCTCCTCACTTGCTTCACCTTAATTATTAATTGAACAAGTAAAAGTTCTGTCTTAGTTGGAATGGGGATAACTGGTACACCTCATACTCAATCTAATCAGGTTTTTAATGTTGGTGGAGGAAAATTATTCACTTCATCAATTCTTTTATATGAACATAAATTGATTACATAATCGAATACAATTATGTTGCATGAATGTAAAATTCACAAAAAAATAAAATTTATTTTAAAATTGTGTTCAATTCTGTGATCGATTTTTATATTTTAAATTTTTGTTTCACTCCAATAATGTGGAACCCACACCAATAAAAGGTGTGGATGCCTTCACAGTAGAAGCGAAAAAAGTCCTGGAGGGAGAACATGAAAACAAGAGGTGGGGAGAGAGAGAACATGAAAACAAGAGGTGGGATGGGTAAATTGGAAAGGCATTTTGTCAATTTAGGTAAACGATAGTCCAATTGTAAGCCACAAATTGACAACTCTCACAATCATAGTGTCGTCATTGAATTGTAGAAATAGTTCATACTTTGAAGTCGAGGGTCACTCACAAAATTTGAGAAAAGTAGAAATAGTTCATACTTTGAAATAGTTGTACTCTTTTTTCAATAAAGTTGAAGTAGCTGAAATTATTAGAATGGTAGATGAATACTGAAATAAATAAAAATATATATTTTTTTGTAAAAATATATGATAATATTATATTTTTTCATTAGTATGATTAATAAATTATTGATAAAAAATACTCCAATTGTTATGTGAAATAAAAATTCAAGAGAGATCAATGTAATTATGTCAAAAGTGTGTTACTAACTGTATTTTTTTTTTTTTTAAATCTTGAAAGTGGTGAGTATCATTTCCCCTAGAATTTTTTTTATTAAGTAGTTACTAAAGCACCTTATAAGATTATTTATGTAGTGTTTCAAATAAAAAACACAGTAAAATTTTTTATCAATAAAACATGCTGACTCATCTTATTAGATAATTGAGAGGTAAATAATGATTCACTTGTGTGTTGTAATTTTTTATTTATCAAAATTATTATGTAAACAATACCATAAGATACTGTAAATATATTTAATAATTTTCCGACATAAAAGGAAAGTATATAAAAATACAGAAAACATTCACCTAATTCTTTTTTCCTCATTAATTTGGGAATTTTTCTTTTAAAAACGGACTGAATCAATCGGCATAAACATTATTTTTGCCTTTTTTTAACCTCTGCTGTAAAGAAAAAGGGCCAGTGGAATCATTCACTTTTTGTGTTTTAATGAATTGGTTATGATCCTCTGTTTGGTTACTCAGAAAGCTTGGGAAAGGGCAAGTAAATAATGTGTTTCCGTTTCTTTTTATTTTTTTCTTTGTGAAACATTAAAACCCATCTCTAGCTTAGTTGAGTGTAGTTTTGGGATTTTAGGTGTCCTAAAGCTGGAGTTTTTCTTTCTTTCTTTTGTTACAACTTTTTAGTTCATCAAGCAAATGCAAGGTGTGATTATAGTGCTTTTTCAAACAAAAAAAGCACTGTAGTTTGCATATCAGCTTGCTCTGATTATAGTGCTTTTTCAACCTCTGTTTTCTTAATTCTGCAAGTGTTCCTTATAGACATATGTTCCTTAGCTGGCTTCTTTGTAATACTTCTGCAAGTGTTCCTTATAGACATATGTTTTGATGCTTCTTCAATCTATTTCCTGCAACATAAAAGACCTTGTAATTTTTGTGCTAGGGAAAAAAATTAGGCAAAGAGTACATTGTAACTACTGAAAAAATTAGGCAAAGAGTACATTGAAATTGCACTTGCTGAAATTACAGATCTACTAACTAAATCTCATGTTCCAATCATTAGTTCCGTAGCAACATTTTAGTGACTCCTTTGTAAACTTAACTCTTTTGGTGCCCTTTGCGGTTTATTCTGCATCGGCGGAAGCGGCAATGTGGCAGATCGCCTTTTTTTGATTGCCTTAATTAGTACTTCTTCCCACTTAAAAAGAAACTCCTGTCAAGGTTCATCTCTTGAGTTTTGCTTTCTCCTTCCTATGTTTTTTTCATTTTTATTTTACCAGAGTGATCCTTTCTTTCTTTTGGTGATGCAGGCAATAAAAGTTCTGAATATGATTAAACTTGATAGGAAGCCAATAAGGGTGAATAAGGTGAGGATCCTTATTCTCATTATATATCATTTGCTGTTTCTTTATGCTTACCTTTGGAATATCAACTCAAGGACCATCACTACAAGCTTTTTGGTGGGTACACATTAAACTGAGAAGTAAGGGCTAATGTTGAATAAAGGGCTAATTTTTTGTTGATCTGAAAAGTTTTGTGCTGTGGATGAACAAGAATTAAGGGCTAATGTTGAATTCTTCTAGAATGTAGTTATCCACTTTGACATGCCATCTCTTTGGTATTTCTTTAATTTTGTAACGTTATTCATTCATTCTTATTAAATAGTGGCTTAGTTTTGGATGTTGGGTTTCTAATTAGTTTATGTCATGGATTGTTGGAATCTATATATCTGCTCATTAAAAATTTTCGCATTTTATATGTTTTTATAGGAAATTGAAATAATTTACTTCATGCCTCTTGGAGATATAATTATGTTCACATAATTTTAATATAGAGCTTGGATGTATTGCAAGAAATTATTTATGGCGTATTTAGTTGTATTATTAATTAAGTGGGCATTGTTAGAAGTATCGTAGACATGAATAATTTTCTATTTGATTGTTGTATGGTATTTCAGAATTTTAGACTTTGATTTTGTTAGATTTTTAGACTTTGATTTTGTCATTTAGAAGGCTAAAAAAAGGCAATTCAATATTTCGTTCACCAATTGTGTTATTCTTGGTTAGTCTACATGGAAAAAGTGGAATGTGAATGTGGGAGAGTTAGGGTAAAGGAACCCAGGTGAATAAACTTTAATGGATTGATTTAAAAAAAAAAATTGTGTTCAAATAATGATGCTAATAGAATATTTATGGCTGAATTACTCTTAAAGGTTTTGAAAATATATATTTTAAGTTTTTACATATACACTATCGAGTTTTATACAATTTTTTTTTTTCTCATTTAATGTTGAGTTGTATACACTATCGAATACTTAGGTTTTGTTAAGGAGTGCCTTTAGGCACATGTTCTCACTATATTGTCTATGTTTTTTTTTTTTTTTTTTGGTGATAAATATCATTATATTGTCTATGTTGTTGTGTATCAGTGTCAAAAAAATATTAATTAATCTTCTAGGAGAATACAATTTGATTCGAAATTTGCATTGTTTAAACTTATGGTTCCTACACGTTGTGTGGGTTATTTATATGTAACTTTGAATTTAGTTTGGCTGCCATGATTTGAATTTCATGTTTCTAATGGATTTGTCTCAAGGGTAGTGAAAAATGTATAATCTGAATTTCGAAACATCAACAAATATTTGCTGCGTGGATTAGCATGTATCCTTATTTTGATTTTCTTGAAAAAATAGAATCTTCGAGAATTATTTCAGGATTGAAAATAGAGTGAGAGGCTATTCAAATAGAATAAAAATTATGCTAGGATAGTTGACGAAACCGTAATGCAATCAGATGAGTAAAAGGTGAGTTTCATATAAGATGAGTTTAGACATGTTTTAGCTTTGAATTGCCGCAAACAAAATGACTTATTGACTTTCATGCATTTTGCAAAGCTGAATAAAAAGTGGAGGCACCGAAGATTTTTAATTTTTTTTATGAAAATTATAATTTCATTAATTATCTATGGTTGTGATGTTTTCTTGGAGATATTTCTATTCAAAAATTAAATTAGACCTTTTGTTTGTTCCCCTAATAATGCAAGTTGGGAGGTATAGATCTTTTTATTTATTTGTTCTTGACCATTCATAAAAGAAATTTGCCATTACTTTTTTTGAGAACATTTACCATTACTTTATCCTTGGTTTTGTTTGGGATTGGTTTATTCTATGGGTTTGTTTTTGTTAAGAAACACCAGATTATATAATTTATTGTTTGGTGATTTCTTAATTACTAGAAAATTTATTTTAATCTAATTTGTTGGCCCTTTTGCTGTTAGAGTAGTGGAGCTTATTGTTTGTTTTCTCACATAACAATGGACATAGCTAAGATGGAGGATGCGTCAAGTCCATGGAGGGAGTGTTGGTGAACATAGTTCTAAAGCAAGGCAGCTTTATATGATAATGTCACTAGAGCTAAAATGTCCGTTGGTCACATACAGAAGATGGTTTTGAATTGGTTATCTGTTTTCAATGTTAATTAACTCTCAATCTAATAAATTGTGTTATTATGTTAATTTTATTAGATTTATTATTTTGTTGTACTTTGTGTCCTTTTTTTTTAACACAACGAGCTTGAATGTGTTGCAAGTGTTAAGAGTATGAGATAATGTGTCATTTCAATGCTTGAGTTATTTATCTTTCAAGGTTCATTTAGCAGTTTCAGACAGTTCTCAACTTTGTTCATATAGTTTTATTAGAAAGCTTGGATGTATTATAAGAGGTTATTTATGAGATATTTAGTTGTGCTATTAATTAAGGAGGCATTGTTAATTAGTTTTGCTAACAATGTTTAATTTAAGAGTATCGTAAGTACGAGTAATTTTCTATTTGTCATTTTAATTTGTCAAATTGTTAGAAGGCTATAGGAATTTTTTACCCTATATCACTATTTGTGTATGGACAATTTCATTAGGTGGTATTTTTAGGTAAGAATTGATTTATCATTTTGAATTGATTTATTACAATTGAATTTCGTAACAGATCTGATACCAAAAATATTGTTGGTCGTGCCTTCAGGCACGGGTTATCCCTAGTATATTGATAAGTAAAGGAACATCGAGGAAATATATAAATATCTAGAACAAAATATTTTATATTGAAGTGTAATTTTTGCATTGAAGCATTCCATCGCCCATACCTGAGATTGGGGTGAAGAATAAAAATATGGCCTTGAAGTGGTTTCCAGTGGCATATTCACCATTTATTGGTGGTTTTTCCTTTTGGAAAATGTTTGAGACCCCTAAAAAAGCTCCCCTACTTTGACCTACAATGATGTGGCAAGATAGGTGTTAACTTTTGATTTGTCACACAATCAACTATAAAGGGTGCAACTCCCTTGCCACATCATTGTGGATGAAATTGTGGGTCTCTAGTATTTCTCTTTTCTTTTTGTGAAAAGCTTTTCTTCATTGAAGTCTAAAAGATTTTTGTTACACAAGCAAACAACAACCTAAGAGTTGAAGTTAATTAAACCCAAAAAACAATGAAATAATTCTCCATATTTTTTCAGGTCAACTACATAAATGCACATGCAACTTCCACTCCAGTTGGTGATGTAGCTGAGGTGAATGCCATAAAGAAGGTATTCAATAACACTTCGGAGATCAAAATGAATTCAACGAAGGTGAATTCTCTCACTTTGATGTTTGCTTGTTCATCATCATTAATCTGGTACTCTCGAGCCTTAGCATACCATGTGGCGATGTTACTCCTAGTTTTCAGATAGATGTTTTTCTTCTAATTTCTTTTCCTTTATTTTCTTTTTTTCTTATCAGTCTATGATAGGTCACTGTCTTGGTGCTGCTGGAGGTTTGGAAGCCATTGCTTCAGTAAAAGCCATTAACACAGGGTGGCTGCATCCTACCATAAATCAATTTGTATGTACTGCTTTCTACCTATCACGCCCCTTTTTCTTTCAGTCATATGTCTGAATTAAACTTGAGATTGTCCTAAAGTTTTCAAACTTGTGGGTGATTCTTCACTCTTTTATATTGACTCTTTTAAATGTTTTGGTCCTTTTGGGTTTGAGTGTGCCTTTAGATGACAGAGCTCCCTAATCAATTTCAATTCTTAGGATACGGTGTCCAAATGTTGATTATTGTTTGTACGGGTACATGAACATGTCTTGCATGTTCAAAGACATAATATTTTACAAATATTTTAGAGCTTGAAGTTATAATTCAAGTATATAGTTGAATGGAGGTTAATTAAACAGTAAGATGTGGAAAAAATGAGTTTCTATCAATCCACCAACTCATATATAGTTGAATGGAGGTTAATTAAACAGCCCACGAACTGCCATGTGGCCGACACGAACACCTTCCCCATGCCAAATAGGATTTGTGACAACTGACGGAATGTAATTCGGACTCGTAGGTTGGGATTTAGAGACGAATACGGCCAAAACTTAGTCGAAAAAGGGCGTTTCGGGGGTGAAAATTGAAAACTGCCCCCGAACCGCCGTGTGGACAACATGAATAGCTTCCCCATGCTAAATGTGACTTGTTGCAAGTGACGGAATGTTATTCAGATCCATATGTTGGGATTTAGAGCCGAATAAGCCCAGAACATAGTCGAAAAAGGGCGTTTCGAGGGTGAAAATTGAAAACAGCCCCCGAACCACCGTGTGGCCGACACGAACACCTTCCCCATGCCAAATAGGACTTGTGACAACTGATAGAATGTAATTCGGCCTCGTCGGTTGGGATTTTGATATGAATACGGCCAAAACTTAGTCGAAAAAGGACGTTTCGGGGGTGAAAATTGAAAATAGCCCCGGAACCACCGTGTGCCCGACACGAACACCTTCCCCATACTAAATATGACTTGTTGCAAGTGACGAAATATTATTCGGACCCATATGTTCGGATTTAGAGATGAATATGCCCAAAACATAGTACAAAAAAGGGCATTTCGGGGGTGAAAATTGAAAACAGCCCCAGAACCGTCGTGTGGCCGACACGAAAACCTTCTCCATGCCAAATAGGACTTGTGACAACTGACGGAATGTAATTCGGACTCGTTGGTTTGGATTTAGAGACGAATACGGCCAAAACATAGTCAAAAAAGGGTGTTTCGAGGGTGAAAATTAAAAACAGCCCCCGAACCGCCGTGTGGCCGACATGAACATCTTCCCCATGCTAAACATGACTTGTTGCACGTGACGGAATGTTATTCGGACCCATATGTTGGGATTTAGAGCCGAATACGCCCAAAATATAGTCGAAAAAGGGCGTTTCGGCGGTGAAAATTGAAAACAACCCCCGAACCGCCGTGTGGCCGACACGAACACCTTCCCCATGCCAAATAGGACTCGTGACAACTAAAGGAATGTAATTCGAACTCACAGGTTAGGATTTAGAGACGAATATGGCCAAAACTTAATCGAAAGGGCGTTTCGGGGGTGGAAATTGAAAACAGCCCCAGAACCGCCGTGTGGCCGACATGAACACCTTTCCCATGCCAAATAGGACTTGTGACAACTGACGGAATGTAATTCGGACTCGTAGTTTGGGATTTAGAGACAAATACGGCCAAAACTTAGTCGAAAAAGGGCGTTTCGGGGGTGAAAATTGAAAACAGCCCCCGAACCGCCTTGTGGCCGACACAAACAGCTTCCCCATGCTAATTATGACGTGTTGCAAGTGACAGAATGTTATTCGGACCCATATGTTGGGATTTAGAGCCGAATACGCTCAAAACATAGTCAATAAAAGGCGTTTCGGGGGTGAAAATTGAAAACAGCCCCCAAACCGCCGTGTGGCCGACACGAACACCTTCTCCATGCCAAATAGGACTTGTGACAACTGACGGAATGTAATTCGGACTCGTAGGTTCGGATTTAGAGACGAATACAGCCAAAACTTAGTCGGAAAAAGGCGTTTTGGGGGTGAAAATTAAAAACAGCTCCCGAACCGCCGTGTGGCCGACATGAACAGCTTCTCCATGCTAAATATGACTTGTCGCAAGTGACGAAATGTTATTCGGACCCATATGTTGGGATTTAGAGCCGAATACGCCCAAAACATAGTCGAAAAAGGCGTTTCGGGGGTGAAAATTGAAAACAGCCCCCGAACCGCCGTGTGGCCGACACGAACACCTTCTCCATGCCAAATAGGACTTGTGACAACTGACAAAATGTAATTCAGACTCGTAGGTTGGGATTTAGAGACGAATACGGCCAAAACTTAGTCGAAAAATGGCGTTTCGGGGGTGAAAATTGAAAATAGCCGATTCAACTTTCGGTAATCAATACACAATCGCAAGGTGCCGTCTTTCTTTTTGGCAAAGTGAGCCGGTGCTCCCCAAGGTGAAGTACGAGGGTGGATAAAACCCTTATCTAGCAGCTCTTAGAGTTGAATCTTCAACTCACTCAACTCGGCTGGTGCAAATCTATATGGAGCCATAGAAATCGATGCCGTGCCAGGCACTAAGTCAATAGAGAACTCGATCTCTCGGTGATGTGGTAAACTAGTGAGATCCTCAAGAAATATATTAGGGTATTCACAAACTACCCTTGACCATTCAACTTGGATTTCATCGCACTCATTACCCAAGAAGGCAACTAAGCTCACTTCGCCCATGCGGATCATACACCAGGGATAAAGCTCTATCAGTTTTGTTTTTCATAAAATAAAAACAATCACCGCTCAAGGTATATACAGTAAACCTTTGACAGTAACAATCTATAATAGCCCGATACAAAGACAACTAGTCCATATCCAATATAGCATCAAAACTTGACATGTCAATCAATACAAAAGCAAAAAAAGGTCGGCGATCGGCAACCTTTATATCACAATCCTGACACCCCTGCTCCAAAATAATCTCTTCACCAATAGGTGACTTTACACTAAGAGGAGATGCTAACCGAGCCAACTCTAACCCCAAAGCCAATGCAAATGCAGACGAGATAAATGAATGGGATGCACCTGTATCAATCAACACATTAGCAATGGAATTGTATAACAAGAAAGTACCTCTCACTACCAAAGGCACTGGTACCAGGGCTGGAGCGGTAATCGCATACACACCCCATGTAGGTCTCTGTTCAACCTGCTCACCCCTCGGAGCATAAGCTTGATGCACTGACTGAGCCAAATACGCTACCTGATTGGCCCTCGAGGCCTGAGCTGACTGTGCAAGCTGGTGACTCTATGTCTGTCTTGAACCAGACACACCGGGTGTGCCACCCAACTGTGGACAAAACCTCTTCATGTGTCCCGTTTGCCCACACTGATAACAAGCAAGCAATTGTCCTCTCCTTTGACTCTGGCTCTGAGAATGAGCCAAAAATGATGTAGACCGTTGTCCTCCTCCTCTCTGCGGGCAAGCTGGAGACTTGTAGCCTAACTGGCCACACTTGAAACAAGTTAAATCTCCCTGACCACTTCTCCCCAAACCCGAACTCGGTACCAGAAAAATGGACCTCAACTGAACTCCCTAGGACTGTTGTGGGTTAGAGTCCCTCTGTATCTTACTGTCCCCCTAAACATCCTGAGGCCTCTGCTTGGAGCCCTTCATCCTCTCCTCCTCCATATGTATCACGGACTCAAGATGAGCCGCTGCCTCCACGAGGCGTCCATACTCTCTAATCATTGACCCGGCTACTTTATGTATAAGCTTGGTCCTCAGCTTCTTCTTAAACTCTAAACGATGGCGCTCCTTAGTCGCCACGAGTTCTGGTGCAAACCTTGACAAGCTAGTAAATGTTGCCTCAAACTCGGCCACTAGGGTGTTCAACTGTATAAGCTTGGACAATTGATCTCTCAATTTTTCCATAACTGTGGAAGGCAAGTACTTGTCTTGGAAGGTGTCAACGAAAGCCTCCCAAGTTACACCAATGCGCCATCGCACATACTTCCACCATTGATCTGCATCTCCCTTTAGTTGGAAGGACGCCAAGGTCATTCTCAATCCACTGTCTTTGATGCCAAGCATCTCAAACGTTTTCACCATTTTCTCCAACCACTCATCCGCTTTCAGTGGCTCCTTAGGATCACCCACAAACTCGTTCGGATTTGACCGAAAGAACTCCTGCTTCAAGAATGATGGCCATGCCTTAGCTACTTGGGCCTAGACTTGATTCTCAACCCTGAGAATGTCCATCAACTCCCGCAATGCTTCGGCAATTTGATGGGCTAAGGCACCCATGGCCTGCTGACTAACTGATTCAGTCACATTGGTCTAACTGACCCTTTCTTCCTGCTCCAAAATCTCATCCAATAAAGGCACCTCATGCCTTCTAGGCCTACCACACCTACCACCACCACGTCCACGTCCTAACATCCTAATGAAGGTAATAGAAGAGATTAGCACATTTACAAATGTGTCGAAGCTAACTCACTAGCGTCCTAGTGCGGTGGACAATAGTAATTCACTCCACATAAGCATATAGTCACATAAACACATACGAATTTCATTCCTGGATAATGATTGTCCCGCGACGTTGCCAGAGTTCCAATTACAGACAGCAGTGATCAAGTACTTTTCTAATATGACTTCTAGAAACCCGTAGACTCAACCAACATCTTAGAAATTAAATCTCATACCTATATAATCACATAGACATGTTATCACATAGCATTACAAACATACCAATATCTTTATCAAGCGAGATAAACCCATTGTGGTAAGAACCACTCCCCACGTATCCAAAGTATTCAAACCTAGTACGCTCTGATACCAAGTTGTAATGCCCCAAAATAAATACAACAAATCCTTCTCATAAACGAAAGTATAATTAAAACAACACCTTTCATTAATTAGAGTTTAATATACAAAAGTGACAGATACAATAAGGAATGAAAGCTGCACAGATATTCATATACCTTACTAGCTTACAACTTTCCAAGTCGTTGTTTGGGTACAACAAAAATGAGTCAAGCTTAACACAATTAAAACCCTAGGCTTGTACATTATCAAAACCAAAGAACAAAAGGGTGAGCCTTCAGCTCCATGATCCTCCCAAGCTAAGCCCTTTGGCGCAGGCATATCACCAACACCTAAAAAAAGTTTTCCCATATAGGGTGAGCGAAAACCCAGTAGGGAAATCTAGCACAATATATGAATCTTAACAAAGATACAAGTATGATATGCATATACAATGTCCGTGATAAAAATCATCTATTACTCTTTTACAAAACCATATTGTGCCAAGCTTTACATCTTCATCCACTTTATCTCAATTCATGAGTCATTTCCCTTTCATTCAGACAACCAAACCGAGGGTACAACTCAGTGGGTCTTTAACTAACACAGCCATTATATAAACACTTCTATTTGCCATTTTATGGATATTTCATCCGCAAGAATCGACACCCATATATACCCGCGATTTTCGGGACTTTCACCCTAGACACACAGGCCAACTTAATTCAATGGAGTACATCTTTTTTCCTCTCCCAAACGTGGAGTACATCCTTTTTCTTCTCCCAAACATCATACATTTACAATGTATTAAAGATATAGTCATATTCAATGCCAACGGATGAGCGATTAATTTCAATTCACCTAGTCTTCATGCAATTTCTACAATAATCATAGCTATCCTTTGCTGATAGCCCAAAACAAATATTTCTAAACAGATACACAATCTTTAAGACAGATAAACTATCCAAATTTTCATAGTTGAGAGATAATACATGTCTAACTCCACAATTTATATGAACCTCTATCCAATTTCACGTTCCCAATACCAATTCCATTTATTTATACAAAATAACTATTTGAGACATGTTAGAGCAAACTCCATTTTCTTCTAAAATCTACCCCAAGTATCAAAATCAACAAATTTATCACAACTGAACCTCTTATCTACTCCCACAACCATTTTTTTGAAAACCCCTCTTTTGATTTTAAACCAAAACCCAAGGTTTGTTCAAAATCCTTCCAAATTCCAATATTGCTTAAACATCAACAACTAGCTAAGTTAAAAACTATAGAAGAGTGTAGAAAGTCCCTACCTCAAGCTTAGAAGACCAAGGAAGCAATGGAGCTTCAAAGATGCCGAAACCAAGCTTTGTTCGAACCAAAATGGAGTTCTAGGGGAGTTCTACCTTTTTCTCAAAGACACTAGGGTAGAAAAACCAACGGATCTAGGTGTTTTAGAATAGAGAAGGTGAGTTTTAAAGAGAGAAAGATCTAGGGTTTTTGAAATGTTTAGTGAGAGAGAGATATGAAAAAGTGATGTAAGATGACCTTTTTACGAACTAATATACGCACAATCCGCTCGAGCGCAAAAAGTGACGCTTAAGCGCTCAGACACAATAAGTTGTTTCGCTCGAGCACCAGAAGTCTCGATCGAGCGCAGAATGCACACTCCTAGTAATTTTGCAGACAGCAGACCAACGTTCGAGTGCAAAAAAGGCTGCTCAAGCATAGGAAACACTACTCAGGCTTAAAATACACTCTTCCAATAGTTTTGCAAGCATGTAAAAGTACTGAGAGTTCACAAAGCCCTCTTGAGCACAAAAAGTGACGCTCGAGCGGAGCAGTAAAATTTTGGGCAGTAAAAGTTTGAAAACCAAGCTACTAACCTATTTCAAACGCAACCAATACAACCCAATAGCCAAAATCAAGGAAAGAGAAGAGGAACAAGACAAGAACAACAATATAGAACCATGAAACCTAAGTCTAGAATATCAAATGGATCGGGTCTAAAACCAAAATCGCTATATTTCCACCCTTAACTCCTTTAAGTGGGACAACCTACAGAGTGCTAGGGTTTCGAGTTGGGGGACACCATTAAAAGAGCAAACCATTTGTGACAACTCCCATCACTGATTACTGTTAAATTGTGACTGAACATGATAAGTAACTGAACCGACTGAAATTCTGAACTGATTGATTGAGTGTGTTAGTTTAAACGCATTTCTATCTGTTTGACCATTAATTGATCTATTCATGTTTTAACTTCGCATTGCAAATTGAAGGCCTTATTGGCGGCCGAATCTAAAATTGATTGGTGTTTTATGTTAATTAGAATTTACGTGATTTTATGGTATATTTAATTAAAATTTGATTTGGTATGATTAAATTAGATTAAATCGTGTTGAATCACATTAGTTGCTTTAACTACCATTTTGCCATCTAGTGGGCCACCTCACAAATCTTGTCTAGAGTTTAGTTTTGCATCATTTTGTGTTCACTTCCTAGACCAAAAACGTGAGAGAGAGCTAGAGAGTTGGAAGAGGGGCTTGAGTTCATCAAATTGGCTTGAAACTAGAAGAAATTGAAGAGAGATTGCATATTTGAGCTTCTAGACTTGAAATTGAAGACCTAAGGTAGGAGAAATCTTCTTGATTGTGAATTTTAGTTGTATCTTGCATGGTTAATGAGTCATTAGTGATCTAAGTCTAGAATTGGTTCTAACATGTTGAATTGAGGCTTAAATCATGCATGAATGTCCTTATATTGAAATTTTGAGGTTGTTTTTATGGAAATTCTTACATGCATGTCTACACTCTAGTTGTAGCTCATGAATTCATCATGTTTTTGGAAGTTTTGACTCATTTGATTATGTATTGGAAGCTTTGATTTCAAGTGAACACATGCATGTTACATACACTTTATGTTCTTGAAGTTTTGTTTGGATTTGTGTTTAATTAAACTACCTTTGGGCCTTGATTTTGCAAATTGATCTTCAAAATATGTCATATTATGAGTTTTAAAGTGTTTTTCAGAAAATTAGCCCAAAAGGATCGGATTTGATGTTTTAAAAGTTGAATTTGAGCTTGGAGGTTCAATCTAGAAATCCCAGATTTTGGATCCACGCTCAAGCGTAAGACTTCACACTCGAGCGCACACACTAAGTACATGAATCCCGTTCGAGCGAGAGAAGTAACGCTTGAGCGTGAAATGCGTGTATCCAGTACTTTGTATATGTTTACAGTCCGCTCGAGTGATGGAATGCACGCTCGAGCGAGGACTTGTGTCTTACGCTCGAGCATGGATCGAGCGCCCATCGAGCGTGATTTTTGTGCATCCAGTACTTTTACTGTAGCTTATAGTACGCTCGAGCGAAGGAAGTCACGCTCGAGCGGAGCTCCTTTATCTGCATCTCTGCTCGAGCGTAGGAAGCCACACTCGAGCGAGGCCCTTGTTTTTTGAAAATTTTGAAAAGTATTTTGAAGTGCATCTTTGCATCCTCTTTCTATCCTAGGCTTTCCTAGGGCATGTTTAAGACATCTTAAGGATGATATTGATGTAGAACCACACCAAGACAAGTTAGGGGTTAAGTTATCAAACCCAAGTGTGTAACTTAGTGTGTGTTCATCCTGTAACTGTGTAGGGTTGGCATCCGAGGGCGCTCACTAGCCTATCTGTAGCATAGAACTCTGTGAGTAACAATGTTGTAAAGATATGTTCAAACATGAATATTTTCTGACTATTTAACCGTACTGCAAGGTTTTAAAAACCGGACCGGTGAACGAACCGAAAAAATGATCGGGTGGACGGGTCATCGGTTCAACCGGTGGGTTGAACTGGATCGAACCGTGACGTCATAATGATGTCATAAATAATTTTTTAAAAATATAAATTAATAATTTAAATATTAAATATTTGATTTTTTTTAAAATTTTTTTAGTGATATTTTTCTATACTTTGAAAAAAAAATTTCAATCATAGCCAATCTATATAAAGAGTCGAACTATTATGTATCTACATATAATTTTCAACTGTAAATTTTTTTTTATTAACATAGTGTTTGATTAAATGAAAGAATTTTAGATACTAAATGAAATGACTATTTTTCATTGTATCTATCTACACCAACAATTAATTTAGTGCATATAAACAGGGGTTGGAGGAGTTAAATTAATTATTTGGTTTTGGTAGAGAGTTGATTAATCACAACAGTGTGCATCATTTGCCTGAAAGTTGATTAATAATAATTATTTGGTTTTTCCCGAAAGCTTAACATCACAAATTCACAGTGTGCATAATTCCTAAACAGAGCCTTCTTCAAGTGTTTTTTTATTATTATTATTATTATTATTATTATTTATTTTTATTTTTTTTTTATCAAAAGTTGGTTTTGATTTCTAAACAGAGCCTTCTTCTAAATAGAGCCTTTTTCAAGTGTTTCATTATTATTATTTGGTTTTGATTTCTAAACAGAGCCTTCTTCTTCTCTCTAAAAAAAAAAAAAAACAGAGCATTCTTCAAGTGTAGACCCAAGTGTTTTATTATTATTATTATTTTTTTTTTATCAAAAGTTGATTTCTAAACAGAGCCTTCTTCTTCTCCTCTCTAAAAAAAAAAAAAAACAGAGCCTTCTTCAAGTGTAGACAGATCGGAGATTCAAGTGTTGATTTTGATTCAAGTGTAGACCCAAAATTTCTAAAAATAAAGAAAAAGATCAAAGATCCATCAAAATAATACCTGGGGAGGCTGGAAATTGATTCGTTAATGGCGGAAAAAAATAGAGAAATTGATGTCGTCCTGGAGGCCTGTAACGGTGTGAATCGGTGTGTAAGTTGAGAAATTGATTCGTTAATGGCGGAAAAAAATAGAGAGACAGATCGACTACTCTTAAAAGAGGAAGAGATACCTGTGCTGTGTGAAGAAGTGAAGAAGCCCTAGCCGCTGCTCTCTGAATCTGAAGATCAACAAACAAAAATAAAACTAGATCTGAAATTTTATATATATATATAAGCAAATCGTCCCGGTTCGATCAACCCGTGAACGAGTCAACCGGCTCACCGGTTTAACCGTGGGTTTCACCGATTTTCAATAAATACCCCGATTTTAACACTTGGTTGGTTTAAGAGGGTCAACTGGACCGGAACCTGGTTCGGTCATCAATTCAACCAGTTGAACCGGCTGGTCCGGTCCGGGTTTCAAAACCTTGCCGTATTGCTTTCTGAATTAATACTGCTTACTGAATGAATGTATGTCCTCTATTCTAAATTGTATTGTGGCATCCATAGCATCTACTGTTACTGTTACTGTTACTATTACAGAGATCTCTGTTAGTTCCTATTCTTGGAACTTCTGTTTACTGTTATGATGGCCATCATTGACTGTTCGGTCTTTTAAGACTCTTGCCATCAGATCGTTTCGCTATGGGATGTACCATATATGACTGTTATGATTTCTAAATGACTGTATGGCACGAAATATGAGCCACTGACTGAATAACTGATTTACTAATAGAAATGACTGTTTAAATACTGAAAGGACATTCATTCTTAACATCTTTACGCATTTGTTATTCACTGGGCTTTAGCTCACTGTTTATATATATATATATATGTAGGTGTCTAGGCACCGGATCGGAGCTAGGAGCGTTGGGTTAAACCCCTTTTTTTTGTCAAAGCCAACCAACGTGCCTCATTGCGAGGTTCTAAGAGTGTTCAAGGTTAGGGTCGTCTGGGGTGTCTCAGTTCACCCTTTTGTCTCTGTTTTGTAATACTGTATAGACTCGTACTATACTGTTATGTTAGGGATTTGGTCCCTAACCTGAATGCCTGTATATGATGTATGTACATACTGTTTTTGTTCCGAATGTAAATATGTCATGAAAAGTCTTTTTGCATACAGACTGTTACAGCACATTGAACATCTTTCATTTACTGTTTTAGGTTCCGCCAGCCTCTATACTCAGACATCTTGTCATTATTGTTAAGGTGCCTTCGGTAATCACAGACATCGCCGTTACTTGCTAAACTCATAGGGGCAGGTTTGGGTCGTGACAGAGTGGTATCAGAGCGATACTAAACCATGAGTCATACCGCACACACGTGTCCAAATGAGCTATAGGATGTCCAAGAAAAGTAATTAGGGCATTTCATGAGCATAATAAGTGTGTGTGGCCATGACATGAATATATGTGCTAATGTGTTAAGTATGCAACTGCCTACGTTTATAATTCCTATAATTGCCTATAGTGAAATGGACAATGCAAGGAATGCCGATGAAATAGAATCATCTGACGCCAGAATGGCGAGATTAGAAAGAACAGTTGAACTGCTGACTGAGGCCTTGAGGCTACAACAGAACCAACAGCCCCCACCTCCTCCAATTCAACCCGAGCAGAATGTGAATGATGACATAATTGCTCTAACACAGAAGTTTAGTAAAATGAAACCGCCATCATTCCAATGAGGCCTTGAACCATTAAAGGCCGAAGCCTGGGTTCTTGAAACAGAGAAATTATTTTAAGTGTTTCCATGTTCTGAAGCACACAAGGTCCTATTGGCCACTTTTACTTTGCAAGAGGAGGCCAGAAGGTGGTGGATGCTTGTCCGTGACACCAACACTGCTATGACTTGGGCTTAATTCAAGGAAGCCTTTTTCGAAAAATATTTCCCTCAGTGTGTCAGGGACAGAAAGGTGACTGAGTTTGAGCAACTGAAACAAGGTACTATGTCGGTGGCAGAATATGAATCAAAGTTTACTAAACTCGCCAGATATGCCCCAAATATGGTGGATACTAACTATAAGAAGGCCAGGAAGTTTGAAGGCGGCCTTAATGTTGAAATACTTGACCGAATCAATGTTTTGAAACTATTGAAATATGTAGATGTTCTGGACTGAGCCATAATAGCCGAGTCAAATATTGAAGCACTGAAACAGACTGAAACACCGACAACTGAATGGTGCGGTAAGAGACAAGGGTCTAAGTTTAAGAAAGGCAGAAGTGGTCTATTGAATAAGAAGCAAAACACAGGGTCAACAACCAGTTCTAGTCAGGGAAATGGTTCCATACCACCCTGCGCTGAATGTGGGAAAAGGCACAAAGGGGTTTGCTATAAGATTTCGGGTGCTTGTTACAGGTGTGGTAAGGTGGGCCACATGGTTAAAGATTGTAACGCCCCACTCCCGGGTCGTTAAATACACTCTAATAGCCTAAAAAAAAAATACAAGTTTTGCTCTAAAAAATAATAATTACAAAATCGTCTCCAAATGGTACAATATCCTCCAAATATTCTAATTTCCTCCAAAATAAACAATATTACAACTATCTCCAAATTTAATAATTACAGTGGTGGGTCCTAAATCTCTATATTAATAAATCTTTTTAATCTCAATTTTGGGCTCCGCTAAAATCTGCTCCGCACCTGAAAAATAAATTAATTCGGGAAGTATACAATACGACAGGAATACAAGGCTCGGATAAAGGATAAATTAACAAGAATCTAGCAATTTATGACATTAAATTGACAATACGATAATCGAGCAATTTATCAAATTGCACAACAAATCAACTATAATTTATCTAGACCAAATACCTAGTTCTACTCAGTACATGACCAATGAATAGATTCATTTATTCACCCACCTCACCCAAGCTCCACGCTTATCTGGGCATATTGGTGTAAACAATTAATAAGTTTCACTCGATCCATGTACGGAGTATTTCCATGTCATTCAGTCAGACAAATCACCATTTAACACATAAATTTTTGTAGAGAATTTTACCAAACGATCAGAATATCAACCATTCGACAACAAATGATTTTACCACAATAATCAAGTGGATTACAAATTTAGGATAATTAAAAATAGAGAACTCTTTGCAAAGAGATTTAAATAGAGCATATTGTATACAACCCGAATTTACCTCAAATAATTAATTCTGTCACCATAAATCTGAAATTGCTCCATGGATCTCCAAAAATAGCTTTGATCAAACTTCTAAAACATAAAGTATGTATAATTTAATAAAATCTCCAACTCTCAATTTATTTATTTATTTTATAAAATACTTATTTTCACTCTAAACACTCCCATATCTAAAGTTAATATTTTTACTCTACACAATTTATGAGAAGAAAAGAGTCGAATGAAGATAATGAATGAAGAATGAGGGAATGTGAAGAGCTCTCTCACTCTACCCGATTATATAGGGATAAAGGAGAAAAAATATTAAAAAAATAAAAAGTAGATGAATTGATGGAATGATAGAATGGTGGTTTTGGTCTGGGAAGTGAGGGAACTGTAACGCCCTCGAAATTAACCCATAATATATATAACATTAACATGCATTAATGAAATAAAACGAATCATTAAATTATCCATCAGAGTACTTTTATTAAAAGACATCACATGTGACATCAGAAGTAAATGCCCTAAGGGTTTACATCTTTCCAAGCTAACACTTGGACACAAAAGAATGAGTACTAACTCAATTACAAATTAAGCCCTTGGCTTGAATGTTTACATGTATTCTCAAATAAAAACAAATAACTAAAAACAAGTCCTCAAAGTCCATATCCTTCCAAGCTAAGTCCTTGGAGGTAACATATCACCTGGACCTGAAAATGATGTTCCCGTATAGGGTGAGCCACAGCCCAGTAGAAATATACTAAACCAAATATAGGCATTGAATAAAGCAATAGCATTCAATAGATGGTTAACACAACTACTCACTTTACCAACATACAGTTTCATGACATTAATGTCTATGACACGTTTCACTTTTCATTATTTATTTAACTTCCCAGTTATATCAATATGGTTCAGAACCTGGCCAAACTATAACAATGAACTAATTATCACATTAACATTCCTTCCAATATCAACAAAACAAATGAGACTCAGGCTCATTCCAAAACACTTCCATACTTCCCGATTGATACACATTTTAGTGCTGTATCATCATGTAAAAATACTTCTATAAAACAATAAGCACACATATAGTGATGCTAATGGAGTTCATCCCCTATCTCCTCCCAAACAAAATCCGGTTTAGAGGTCCATCCCCTATCTTCCCCTAAACCGTGGAGTACATCCCCTATCTCCTCCCAAACAAAATGCATATACAATGTATTAAACACTTGTCATATACAACACACAATCAATACACGTATTTTCTCAGATAATTCAACAAATCAAAATCAATGACTTAACCAATGTGATTAGTTTCAGTTTTCCCTAATTCACATGCAATGTCTACAACAATCACGACTATCCTCCACCGATAGCCCAAAATAGTTATTTCTAAATAAGAAATAATTGTATTAGTAAGCATAAACGCAACATTTTCATAGGTGAGTGATTAAACCATCAAACTACACCATTTAAACTCATAATTCCCCAATTTCAAGAATTAAACCAAATTTTAATTTTCCTAAATTGATTATACAAATTAATTTGTTACAATAACTAGGGTTTTTCCCAAAATTACCAAACAACCCCCCAACATATCAAAATACCAAAACTTAGAACAAAACCTATAATATGGAGTAGGAAATCCCTACCTCGAAGTAAATAACCCGAATGGAGAAGATGGAGATGATGACTCGGAATCCAAAGTGCTCCAAACCGTCCAACTCTCAGATTAAAACGAAGCTCTCGACTCACTCTATCTTTTTAATAAAGAACCTAGGGCAGAAACACCCTAAAAAGAGATGATACCTTAGAGAGAAGGTGAGTGGAGGGAGAGAGAACACGGACCTAGGGTTTTGAAATAAAAAAGAGAGTGAAAAAGTGTTTTAAAAACCGCTGCTGCCTATTTAAATAAAACAGGCTCGCTCGAGCGAAGGTTTGGTCGCTCGAGTGACCAGACACAGAAAAACTCGCTCGAGCGAATAAAGTCTCGGTCGAGCGAAAAACTCAATGCTTCAGGTCTGCAACTCAGAAGCACGCTTGAGCGACAGAATGCTCGCTCGAGCGAGGAACTCGAAAACATACACCTAACTTGCTCGAGTGAAGGAACGCTCGATCGAGCCAAGAAACACTGCTCTCAGGTCTGTATGAGACGCAGCCGCTCGCTCGAGCGAAGATACTCTGGCTCGAGCCACCAGGCAAAACACACTCTCGCTCGAGCGACAAACTTCTCGCTCGAGTGAAGGACCAAAATTCTGGACAGCAACACTTGGCTCCCAAATACAACCAACCTGTAACAAACCTGCCCAACACATCCTATAACTCAAAAAAAGAAGAGAAAGGACGACAACAACAATTATTCAATGATAGGATCTACGGAACCTAAGTCCGGATACAACAACCAAATGGAAAAAGACCGGGGTCGCTATAACCTCTACCCTTTAAAGAATTTTATCCCCGAAATTAAGCATAAGTTTTCAAAAAAACAGGTTTTTCTCAATTCCCCACAATATAATATTTCAATATTTAAACAATCTGACCTAATACCGGTCATTTCATCTCTTATCAAGAGGCATCTCACAATATGTAAAACAACATATATTTCAACTTGCACTATCATTATGCAATTATAACAAACTTCAAATTTTAGGCCAATTTCAAGATTCTTCCATTAAACCAAAACATTCTCAATGTTTTACAACTTAAGACATAGATAAAGCTCTTAAGTTCAACAAGATTACAAAATTTAAATACAAGATTACATATCAACAAATATATCCGGATATTTCTCGCGGACTTTCAACTCACGTTCCCAAGTGGCTTCCTCCACCCCGTGATGTTTCCACAAAACCTTTACCAAAGGGATGGTCTTTCCTCGCAAAACTTGATCTCGCCTATCCAAAACCCGAACCGGTCTCTCCTCATACGAGACATCTTCGTCAACCTCTAAGTCGGTCCAATCCAACACATGTGATGGATCCGGCTCATACTTCCGAAGCATACTCACATGGAACACGCCATGAACTCCGGATAACTGTGGCGGTAAAGCTAAACGATAGGCAGCCTCGCCAATCCTCTCAAGGATCTCAAAAGGGCCAATAAACCGAGGGGACAACTTCCCGCTCTTCCCAAACCTCATCAATCCCCGCCTAGGTGATATTCTCAGAAAGACATGATCACCTACCTCAAACTCCAAAGGTCTCCTTCTACGGTCGGCATACGATTTCTGACGACTCTGGGCTGTAACAAGCCTCTTACGGATAAGCTCAACTTTCTTCGTTGTTTCCCTCACCAACTCCGGACCCAACAAAGGTGCATCACCCACCTCGGCCCAACAAACTGGAGACCTACTCGGTCGCCCATACAAGGCCTCAAACGGTGCCATACCGATACTAGACTGGAAACTGTTGTTGTAGGCAAACTCTACCAAAGGCAAGTGCCTTTCCTACGACCCATTAAAGTCAAGAACACAACCCCGAAGCATATCCTCAAGGATCTGAATAGTACGCTCAGACTGCCCGTTAGTCTGAGGATGATAAGCCGTGCTAAAGGTCAACTTAGTGCCTAAGGCACTCTACAAACTCTGCCACAACCTAGCAGTAAAACGAGGATCTCTATCTGAGACGATCGTCACTGGGACCCTGTGCAACCTCACTATGTCCCGAATGTACAAGTCGGCAAGATGATCTACCGAATCTCTCACGCGCATAGGAATGAAGTGCGCCGACTTAGTCAACCGATTTACAATCACCCAAATAACATTACTACCCCGCTGAGTCCTTGGAAGACCTACAACGAAGTCCATAGTGACATGCTCCCACTTCCACTCGGCAATAGGCAAGGGTTGTAACAAACCCGCTGGCCTTTGATGTTCGGCTTTCACTTGCTGACAAGTAAGGCACTTAGACACGAACGCTGCCAAATCTCTCTTCATACCTCGCCACCAAAACTGGCAACCCAAATCTCTATACATCTTAGTGCCTCCCGGATGCACCGCAAGGCGTGAATGATGAAACTCTCAGAGTATTTCCTCTCGGCAAGACTCCGGCACAAACAAACGGTCTCGGTATCTCACACTCAGGCCGGGATACACAGACAAGCCCTTCTCAACCTTCCCATTGGAGATCTTCTCTCGGATGGATTCTACCTTAAGGTCACCTCTCTGTGCCTCTAACACTCAAGTTACAAGTGTAGGCTGCGCAACAACAGAAAACAAGGCCGCAGCCTCAACGGATTCGCCCAGAAGCAAATCAAACTCTCCAAGTGCACCCAACATCTCCCATTCCCGGATGGCTATACTAGCTACATCACTAATGGATTTTCTGCTAAGGGCATTAGCCACAACATTGGCCTTCCCTGGATGGTAATGCAACTCAAAGTCGTAATCCTCAATAAACTCCATCCACCTCCTCTGCCTCAAGTTCAATTCTTTCTGTGTAAACAGATATTTCAGACTCTTATGATCCGAGAATACCTCGAATCTCTCACCATAAAGGTAATGTCTCCAAATCTTCAAGGCAAAGATCACAGCTGCTAACTCTAGGTCATGGGTAGGATAATTCTTCTCGTGTATTTTCAACTGGCCTGAGCCATAGGCTACCACTTTCCCCTCTTGCATCAACACACAACCCAAACCCTCTTGTGAAGCGTCACAATAGACTGCATAACCCAACCCTCTCTCCGGAATAATCAAGACCGGTGCGGTGGTCAATCTAACTTTCAGCTCTTGGAACGACTTTTCACAAGTCTCACCCCATACAAATTTGACTCCCTTCCGAGTCAGCCTAGTCAACGGCGAAGCTAACTTGGAGAAGTCCTTCACAAACCGACGATAGTACCCAGCTAATCCCAAAAAATTGCGGATCTCAAACACACTCTTAGGCTGTGCCTAGTCCTCCACTGCCTTTATCTTGGATGTATCAACAGACACCCCTTTCCCGGAAACTACATGGCCTAAAAACTTCACTTCTTCTAGCCAGAACTCACATTTCCCAAACTTAGCATAAAGTTTATGGACTATAAGTAACTCAAGCACTACTCTCAAGTGCTCCCCGTGCTTCTCCTCTGAAGGTGTATAGATAAGAATATCGTCTACAAAGACTACTACAAAACGATCCAAGAATTCCCGGAATATCCGGTTCATCAAGTCCATAAAGACTGCAGGCGCATTGGTGAGCTCAAATGGCATCACCAGAAACTCATAGTGGCCATATCGCGTACGGAATGCCGTCTTCGGAATATCTTCCTCCCTGACTCTCAACTGGTGGTAACCCGATCTCAAGTCTATCTTAGAGAAACAATGGGAACCCTTCAATTGGTCAAACAGATCATCTATACGAGGCATAGGGTACTTATTCTTGACCGTAGCCCGATTCAATTTCCGGTAGTCAATACAGAGTCTTAAAGCACCACCTTTCTGTTTAGCAAAGAGGGCCGGTGCTCCCCACGGCGAAACACTAGGACGAATATAGCCCTTATCTAACAACTCCTAGAGCTGAATCTTCAACTCAACTAACTCGGCTGGGGCAAAACGGTAAGGTGCCATAGAAATCGGTGCCGTACCCGGCACTAAATCAATAGAGAACTCAATCTCTCGATGCAGTGGCAAACTAACAAGATCCTCGGGAAAGACGTCCGAGTACTCACAAACCACTCTTGGCAACACAGTCTGGGTCTTATCACACTCACTACTCTCAAAGCTAGTATGTAGACCACTAAGCTCGTAGACCACTAAGCTCACTCCGCCCTCGTGGATCATACCCCGGTGGCAAAACACAACCAACCCGGTCCCCCAAGAAATGGAAACACTCTCTGCTCATGGTACAACAAGTGACCCTCTGGCGGTAGCAATCAATAACTGCCCGGTATGACGATAACCAGTCCATACCCAAAATAACATCAAAGCCCTTCATGGGCATAACTACAAAAGGAAACGAAAGCCTACGATCGGCGACCTCTATATCACAACCCCTAACACCTTGTTTCAAGATCAATTCACCCCCAAGGGGTGACACTACACAAATAGGAGATGCTAACTGTGCTAACTCCAACTCCAAAACAGATGCAAATGCAGCAGACACAAAAGAATGAGATGCACCTGTATCAATCAATACACTAGCAACCGAATTGCAAAACAAGAAGTTACCTTTCACAACTGATGGAGCCGGTACAAGATCCTGCGCGGTAACAACATACACGCGTCCAGACGGTCTCTGATCAACCTGCTCACCCCTAAGAGCATAAGACTGCTGCACAGACTGGGACGATGAAGCCCCCTGATTAGCCCTCGAGGCCTGAACCGACTGAGTTGGCTGATGACTCTGAGTCTGCCTCAAACCAGATGCACCAGATGTGCCACTCAATTATGGGCAATACCTCTTCATGTGCCCTACCTGACCACACTGAAAACAAGTGTGCGGCTAGCCTCTACCCTGACTCTGGCTCTGAGATCGAGCCGAAGAAGATGCTGCTCTCTGTACTCCTCCCCTCTGAGGACAAACTGGAGACTTGTGGCCCAGCTGGCCACACTTGAAACAGGTAATGTCTCCCTGGCTGCCTTTTCCAGAACTAGCACTCAGCACAGGAAAACTCGATCTGGAAAAGCTACCTTGAGACTGCTGAGGGTTAAAACTCTTCTGTCTCCTACCATCACTCTGTCCATCCTGACTCCTCTTGGAGCCTTTCTGCCCTTCCTCCTCCTCCTGCATCATGACCTCCGTATGGGCTGCAGCATGAACCAGACGCCCATAATTCCGAATCATAGACCCTACAACTCTCAACTTGAGGCCGCGCCTCAACTTCTTCTTGAACTCAAGACAACGGTGTTCCTCAGACGCCACCAACACAGGTGCAAACCTGGATAAGCTAGTAAATGAGGCCTCAAACTCGGCCACTGAAGAACTGTTCTGCTTAAGCTGGCAGAACTGATCTCTCAACCTCTCCTTAACAAACAAGACAGAACTTCTCCCGAAAGCATCTATAAAAGCCTCCCAAGTCCCTCCTATACGGCCCTTTGTGAACTTCCACCATTGACCAAGATCTCCTTCACCGAAAGATGCCAAGGTCACCTTCAAGGTTCTGCCTTTGATGCCTAGTATCTCAAACGCTTCGTTGTTCTGCTCGAGCCATTTATCCGCCTTTAAGTGGCTCTTTAGGATCACCCAAAAATTCGCTGGTTAGACCTAAGAACTCCTCTTCGAAAAGAAGGTCCTGATTCGCAACATGAACTTGAGCCCGATTCTCACCGAGAATGCCTCTTGACTCTCAATGCCCTCGCTATCTTTCGCCAAAGCGCCATAGCTCGCTAGCTCTTGGCTCGCCACATTGGCTCGCCAACTCCTCCTCAGATCGCCGGAATCTCATCCGGTATGGGCATCTCCTGCCCACCACGCCTACCACGCCCTCGTCCTCATCCTCGTCCTGGTCCTGACATCCTAATAAAGGTAACAAAGACAATTAATACGTTAGCACATTAATAAATGTGCCGAAACTATAACACTCGCGCACTAATGTATTGGACAACAATAATTCACTCCACGTAGGCACATAATCACATAAGCACCTATGAATTTCATTTCTGGATAATGATAGTCCCGAGGCGCTCCTAGAGTTTCGGTTGGAAACAGCATTGATCAAGTGCTTTTCCAACAAGACTCATAGAAACTCAAGGATCCAATCAACATCCTAGAAACTACATTCCATACCCACATAGTCACATAAGTATGTTATCAAATAAACACATACGACCATACACAAGTCTCTAACAAACGAGACAAACCCATTGTGATACTAATCACTTTCCACGTACCCAAAGTATTCAAACTTGGTACGCTCTGATACCAAGTTGTAACGCCCTCGAAATTAACCCATAATATATATAACATTAACATGCATTAATGAAATAAAATGAATCATTAAATTATTCATCAGAGTACTTTTATTGAAAGACATCACATGTAACATCAGAAGTAAATGCCCTAAGGGCTTACATCTTTCCAAGCTAACACTTGGACACAAAAGAATGAGTACTAACTCAATTACAAATTAAGCCATTGGCTTGAATGTTTACATGTATTCTCAAATAAAAACAAATAACTAAAAACAAGTCCTCAAAGTCCATATCCTTCCAAGCTAAGTCCTTGGAGGTAGCATATCACCTAGACCTGAAAATGATGTTCCCGTATAGGGTGAGCCACAGCCCAGTAGAAATATACTAAACCAAATATAAGCATTGAATAAAGCAATAGTATTCAATAGATGGTTAACACAATTACTCACTTTACCAACATACAGTTTCATGACATTAATGTCTATGACACGTTTCACTTTTCATTATTTATTTAACTTCCCAGTTATATCAATATGGTTCAGAAACTGGCCAAACTATAACAATGAACTAATTATCACATTAACATTCCTTCCAATATCAACAAAACAAATGAGACTCAGGCTCATTCCAAAACACTTCCATACTTCCCGATTGATACACATTTTAGTGTTGTATCATCATGTAAAAATACTTCTATAAAACAATAAGCACACATATAGTGATGCTAATGGAGTTCATTCCCTATCTCCTCTCAAACAAAATCCGGTTTAGAGGTCCATCCCCTATCTTCCTCTAAACCGTGGAGTACATCCCCTATCTCCTCCCAAACAAAATGCATATACAATGTATTAAACACTTGTCATATACAACACACAATCAATACACGTATTTTCTGTATTAATTCAACAGTCAAAATCAATGACTTAACCAATGTGATTAGTTTCAGTTTTCCCTAATTCACATGCAATGTCTACAACAATCACGACTATCCTCCACCGATAGCCCAAAACAGTTATTTCTAAACAGGAAATAATTGTATTAGTAAGCATAAACGCAACATTTTCATAGGTGAGTGATTAAACCATCAAACTACACCATTTAAACTCATAATTCCCCAATTTCAAGAATTAAACCAAATTCCCGAATTTTCCCTAAATTGATTATACAAATTAATTTGTTACAATAACTAGGGTTTTTCCCAAAATTACCAAACAACCCCCCAACATATCAAAATACCAAAACTTAGAACAAAACCTATAATATGGAGTAGGAAATCCCTACCTCGAAGTAAATAACCCGAATGGAGAAGATGGAGATGATGACTCGGAATCCAAAGTGCTCCAAACCGTCCAACTCTCAGATTAAAATGAAGCTCTCGACTCACTCTATCTTTTTAATAAAGAACCTAGGGCAGAAACACCCTAAAAAGAGATGATACCTAAGAGAGAAGGTGAGTGGAGGGAGAGAGAACACGGACCTAGGGTTTTGAAATCAAAAAGAGAGTGAAGTGTTTTAAAAACCGCTGCTGCCAATTTAAATAAAACAGGCTCGCTCGAGCGAAGGTTTGGTCACTCGAGCGACCAGATACAGAAAAACTCGCTCGAGCGAATAAAGTCTCGGTCGAGCGAAGAACTCGATGCTTCAGGTCGTGAACCTGTAAGCACGCCGGGCGATGTGGCTCGGCGAGGAACTCAAAACATACACCTAACTTCGCCGAAGCGGCGAGCGCCGATCGAGCCAAGAAGCACCGCTCAGTTCAGAGGAGACGCATCGCCGCCGAGCGAAGATACTCGCTCGAGCCACTAGGAAAAACACTCTCGCTCGTGCGACAAACTTCTCGCCGGCGAAGGATCAAAATTTCGACAAAGAACACTTGGCTCCGATACAACCAACTCAGAATAAACCTGCCCAACACATCCTATAACTCAAAAAGAGAAGAGAAATGACGACAACAACAATTATTCAATGATAGGATCTACGGAACTTAAGTCCGGATACAACAACCAAATAGAAAAAGACCAGGGTCGCTATAGGAACTGTGGGTAATGCCCACGGTTTTGTTTTTTCTTTTCTTTTTTATTTATTTATATTGTTTCTTTTTTCACGTGATGGGGGAATTGTAGGGAAAATTAATTTATTATTATATCAGACTAAATAACAATATGATAGATATAAAAGAGATGAAATAAATACAAATAAATAATTTAAAATTAGATTCTTATCTAAAAATCTCACCATTAAATTATCATAATAAACCACCAATACCACTCACTAAATATTAATATTTCAAAAATACGAGGTGTCACAATCTATCCCCCTTAAAATAATTTCGTCCTCGAAATTCTAATCCGTAATGCTCCAAAATTTAATCTCAACTAAAACTCCAAATAACACGGTTCCACTACACGCACTGATATAAAAATGATTTTTTTTTTTCATCTTAAATATCAACCTCGTTTTTTTTTCATAATACTCACCACTCAATAGATCCCATGTAAGACCTAATCCCTACGCTCTGATACCATTTTGTGACGCCCCACTCCCAGGTCGTTAAATACACTCTAATGGCCTAAAAAAAAACACAAGTTTTGCTCCCAAAAATAATAATTACAAAATCATCTCCAAATGGTACAATATCCTCCAAATATTCTAATTTCCTCCAAAATAAACAATATTACAACTATCTCCAAATTTAATAATTACAATGGTGGGTCCCAAATCTCTATATTAATAAATCTTTTTAATCTCAATTTTGGGCTCCGCTAAAATCTGCTCCGCACCTGAAAAATAAATTAATTCAGGAAGTATACAATACGACAGGAATACGAGGCTCGGATAAAGGATAAATTAAGAAGAATCCAGCAATTTATGACATTAAATCGACGATACGATAATCGAGCAATTTATCAAATTGCACAACAAATCAACTATAATTTATCTAGACCAAATACCTAGTTCTACTCAGTACATGACCAATGAATAGATTCATTTATTCACCCATCTCACCCAAGCTCTACGCTTATCCGGGCATATTGGTGTAAACAATTAATAAGATTCACTCGATCCATGTACAGAGTATTTCTATGTCATTCAGTCAGACAAATCACCATTTAACACAGAAATTTTTGTAGAGAATTTTACCAAACGATCAGAATATCAACCATTCGACAACAAATGATTTTACCACAATAATCAAGTGGATTACAAATTTAGGATAATTAAAAATAGAGAACTCTTTGCAAAGAGATTTAAATAGAGCATATTGTATACAACCCGAATTTACCTCAAATAATTAATTCTGTCACCATAAATCTGAAATTGCTCCATGGATCTTCAAAAATAGCTTTGATCAAACTTCTAAAACATAAAGTATGTATAATTTAATAAAATCTTTGACTCTCAATTTATTTATTTATTTTATAAAATACTTATTTTCACTCTAAACACTCCCATATCTAAACTTAATATTTCTACTCTACACAATTTATGAGAAGAAAAGAGTCGAATGAAGATAATGAATGAAGAATGAGGGAATGTGAAGAGCTCCCTCACTCTACCCGTTTATATAGGGATAAAGAAGAGAAAAAATATTAAAAAAATAAAAAGTAGATGAATTGATGGAATGATAGAATGGTGGTTTTGGTCTGGGAAGTGAGGGAACTGTGGGTAAAGCCCACGGTTTTGTCTTTTCTTTTCTTTTTCTTCTTTTTTTTTTTTATATTGTTTCTTTTTCACGTGATGGGAGAATTGTAGGGAAAATTAATTTATTATTATATCAGACTAAATAACAATATGATAGATATAAAAGAGATGAAATAAATACAAATAAATAATTTAAAATTAGATTCTTATGTAAAAATCTCACCATTAAATTATCATAATAAACTACGAATACCACTCACTAAATATTAATACTTCAAAAATACGGGGTGTCACAAAGATTGCTCTTCCACTTCCCAAGGCAATAGTAAAACTGCAGCCAGCGTAGCAGCATTAACTGCTCCACCAAAACCCGACCCCAAAGATACTGGAAAAGTGCCTATGAGGCAAGGCCGAGTGTTTGTGCTCGTACCGGGAGATGTACAGAATACCGAGACTGTTGTGTCAGGTATACTCTCAATTTGTACTCAAAATGCTTATGTTCTGATTGATTCGGGGTCTACACATTCATATGTCTCGCATGCTTTTTCGCGAAAACTAAATAGACCACTGGAACCCATGAATTATTTGTTAGCTATATCTTCAAATGCTAGGGGATCCATGACTTGTGCCTATATGTACCCTGCATGTGAAATTATTGTTGGGGATGTACATTTGTATATTGATTTACTGCCTTTGAATATCGATCATTTTGATGTGATATTGGGAATGGACTGGTTAAGAAAATATCATGCTACCATAGATTGTGTAACGAAACAAGTTGTTTTCCGTCCACCTAGATTGCCTGAATTTGTGTTTAACGAAGTTGGAGTAGTACCTCCCCTATATCTGATTTCATCCATGAAAGCTTTTAAACTGATTAAAAAGGGGTGTAAAGGGTATCTGTGTTGTGTATTGACTGTAACTACTGATGCTAAACCTGATGTGAACAGTATTCTCATAGTCAGAGAATTCCCAGATGTTTTTCCAAATGATTTGCCAGGGGATTTGATTGATAGGGAGATTGAATTCACTATTGATGTGATTTCAAGTACACAACCAGTATCTAAAGCTCCTTACAGAATGATACCGACTGAATTGAGAGAGTTGAAAGTTTAGCTGCAAGAATCAAGTAGATAAGAAGTTCATCGTGCCCAAGATTTCACGTGGGGCTACTGTCTTATTTGTGAAAAGAAAGACACTGTTGAGACTCTACATTGACTATGAATTGAACCATTGGGCCTCCATGCTACAGTTCGGACTCCCTTTTGTTTGTGTTGCGGTTCTAAATCTGAACCAAAGAGTCCAACTCTGGCAAATCATTTGAGAAAACAGATTTTTTTTGAAAAGTAGTGCCAAACATGAACTGCTTTGTCAGATTACAGAGTCGCCACCTAAATATTTTTAAAATGGGAAATTTAGGAAACCCTGACTCGGTGCCGAAGGCCACGTGTCCATCATCACCAAATGTCTTGGCTCGGGAGCTTGGGTACGATCGGGGAAGGTCAGCTATGAGCACCCCCTTTCGCCCGGTCCGAAGACCGGCCTCTACTAACCGTGATATCCGATTTTGAAAACATCATGTGCTCTTATTCCAATTATTAGTCTAGAATTACTATGTTATGCGCGCAGCAAATAAGTATAGACTAGATTGCCTAATTTGGAAATAAACATTGCATATCCGTTTTGTCTCAAAAAAAACGTGTTAGGTTTTGCTACTCGCAAGTAGGCTAAAATATGGATTTCAAATGAGTTTTCCCAACTCAGGCAATCTAACCTCCACCCACAGGCATTCAAACAGTAATATCACATAAGCATTTAGCCGCATGGCAGGCATACTGTCATGTTAACATTCACACGCATGCGACATGCTAAAGCATAAAACTTACATCAGACTCGTACAAAACAATAAACTAGTTAGCAAACATGCATGTCCTAGTTCATGTTAAGTGGCTAATGCAACACAAGCAAGGATGCAATTTAGAATAGGCTCGGCTAACCCTAAACATGGCACATGAAATGCAGCAACTACCACGTATTCAATTTGGAATTGAAAGTACGATGCAGTTTGCATGATGTGCCAAGCCCGATGCATGTAAACAAATGCATGAATGCACGCATGTGATAGCATAAGGTATGCTAATTTAGATGTGCCTTAATCTACCATCGTAAGCAGGTAAATAAAAGGGTAGAAAGAAATGGGGGTTGGAAGACATACACCCACTCACACACACTTATTACAAATGCGCCCTCACTCGGAGGGACCAAAAGAATAATACAGTCCAAGAATAAATGAATAAATTATTACAAAATTCTAATTACTAAAATTAAATTAAGTAAATAAAAGAAAGGGGGCCTCAGCCCTGCCTCGGGATGCGCGGATGATGCATGCTCGTTGCGACTTGCCCGGAAAAGCCTACGCCGTGCCACTGCCACCTCTGTTTTTACTGCCCCGTCTCTCAAAAAAAAAAACAAAGTCCCAGGAAACCTTCCTTGTGTTCTGCTGAGTGCCACCGGCTGGAGGAAATTCCCACCGGCTGCCTATGGTGGCCACCGGCTGCAAAATAGTATATCGGCCATCAATACAGTGCCGGTCGGCACTCTTTCCTGCCGGTCGGCACAAAATTCCTGCAGAAGACAGTTTGACAGCAACAGCAGGCAGCAGTGCATGGTATTGGATTTTTGAGCATATTTATGCATGGCCAATGCTTCTTATCATGAATGGGACTCAAGGAAACATGGCTCTTGGTTCTAGGGCTATCAATTGTGCACCTCGGTGCATGATAGCCTAAGATGCCAAGGTTGCATTTCAATGTAAAAAATGCATGCAACACAACAATGATAACTAAGTCCTTATCATGCCAAAGTCAAGGGCCTTAGTGACATGGGAATTGAGGTGTGTTTTGTCACTTGGAGTACAAACACCCCCCACTTCCCACACTTGGTTTAACACCCCAAACCAAGTAATGAAATGCAATTCATGCAAACATGCATCAACAATGCAACATAACACAAAAGTGCAAGGCATGCCGAATGCTATGTAATACATCTTGGGAAGTATACAATGCTAAGTATGCACAATGTAAAGTGTGATACAAACATGAGCACCTAAGGCAATAGAATTGTCTTATGTCAAGACCATGTTGACTAAGCATGCAACACACATATACTAAACATGCAATGGTAGACTAGGCTACAATGGGACAGCCCTCAAACCTCCCTAAAACAGTGACAAAACATGCCCAAAATGATGACCAAAAACTCATGCAAGCATGCAAGGCAATAGGCCCAAAACCAAGGGCACCAAAGAGAGTACCTTACTACCATTATCAAGGCCACTCATGGCGTGCATCTAACAACCTAAAACAGATTTCTATCATGCAAAATGACACCCAAAACCCACATATGGCAGCCCCAAAATGTATTAATCATGCAAGCATACACAATGCCAATTCCTAGACATAAAAGGGGACACCCTTGAAGCATGAGAATGGTCACATGTGTAAACATACACAAAAGATTTATGGACTGAAATAGGGTCACAAATGATGCCAAATCATGAGGATGATCAATGTTGAACATGCTAGGAACCAAAATGCATGAGGCTTACAAGCCTAGAATACAAAACAACCATGTCAAGCACACTATACATGGCAAAATCAGTGGCTCACAGCCCTAAAACATGGCAAATCAAGACCAACATCTTCAAGAATGCTAAGCTAAAAACATGGAGATGCATGGGGCTAAACATATGGCATGTCTCTAAGCAAAATGGAATATTACAAAGCAAGTATGGGAAGCATGTTAAGGGCCACGAAACCAACTTTAGACAGAGGTATAATATGACTTAAAACACCCCAAAAAGTTCTGAAATGAAGCCAAATGCAAGCATGCACACATGCTACCTCATGAGCCAAGAATGAAAGCCAAAGATGGACAAAGGGGAGAGGGGTATAGCGATTCCGGGTTTAACCCTTATTGTACAGTGATCCGGACATGTGTCCGTGGATGTCAATAGTTGAGCATTGTCTTGTTTACATCATTTTCTACATTGTATTTGAGTTATAGGATGTGTTGGACAGGTTTGTTTCAGGTTGGTTGTGTTTGGGAACCAAGGGTTGCCGCCTGCATTTTGTCCTTCGCCGGCGAGGAGTTGGACGCTCGAGCGAGAGTTGAGTTTTGTTTCTGGTGGGCCGAGCCAGAGTGGCTTCGCCGACGAAAGGATCGGCTCGCACCGACTCAACACCATGATTCTGCTCGAGCGAAGCCGTTTCTTCGCCGAGCGATCTGTTCGATCTTCGCCGAGCGAAAGCTTGCCGCCGAGCTTAGGCCTAGTTGCAGACTGGCGGTCGAGCCTCGCTCGAGCGAAGCTTCTTCGCCGAGCGAAGCTTAGGATGTTGGCTCGAGCGAGACCTTCTTGGCTCGAGCTACGGTTTCAGGTTCCGGGTCGCCGAGCGACCAAGTCTTCGCCGAGCGAGCCTGCTTATATGGCCGACAAACAGCCGAAGTTTCAAGTTAGATTTTTACAAACTTTTGATCCAATCCTCCAGATTCCGAGAGCCTCTCTCTCTAACTTTACACTCTCTAAGGTTTGATCTATCTAGGATCATTTCCTTCCTTCTTGTTTTGTTAAAAAGGTAGAGGGTGACTTGGGCTTCGATATAATCCGAAAAATATTCGGTTTTGGAGCAAGTTGGGTGTTGGGTCTTCATCTCCTTTTGGGCTTAAACTTTGAGGTAGGGATGTCCTACTCCTCCTTATGGATTTTGACTTTGAATTTTAGCATTTTGATATGTTGGTAGTTGTTGTGTAATTTTGGGAAACTTTGGGTCATTGTGTAATTTTATAAAAGTTTGGGGTTTTGTCTATAATAAACCTAGAAGCATGTTTGGTATAGAAACATGGAATTAATGTTGAAACATTAGTGAAATTGGAACCTAAGGGTTGTAATGTAAATTATGGAAATGTCCTAATTACATTGATTAATTAATTTGAATAATTAATTGTGGAAAATGAGGAATTGAGATAGAATTGGGTCATGGGTTATGACGATGGAAAGAATACATTGATTTTATGTATTGATATGTGATGTGTATAATTGTTGTATATATGCATTGTGTTGTGTTGGAGGAGATAGAGGATGTACTTCATGTTTAGGGAAGATAGGAGATGGACCTCTAAACCGGATGTTACCGGGAGGAGATAGGATGAACTCCGAGATAGAGCATGTATGCTTATCTAGAAATATATTGGCAGAGCGTATATGCTTGTCATGGAAAGTATGAATGTAATCGTTTTGTTTATATTTGTTGAAGTGATGAAAGAATGTAAAAGAGTTGACCATCTATCAATTGTTAATCTTTTAGTCATTATTTATAATCGGTTTAGTATATTTCTACCGGCCGTGGCTCACCCTATATGGGAACATCACTTTCGTGTATCGGTAGCATGCCACCTCCAAGGACTTAGCTTGGGAGGCTAGTGGCGGACGGACTTTTTGGTTGTCTTTCCTTTTGCGTTGTTACATGTAAATTCAAGCCTAGGGCTTAATGTGTAAATGAGTTAGTACTCTACTTTCTTGTAACCAAGTGTTAACTTGAAAGTCAGAAGTCTGTGAGGGCATTTGCTTTGTTGTTGACATGTAATAGAACTCGATGAATGGAAGGACGTGATCTTCTAAATATCATAGCATGTCAATATCGTTGGTTTAACATCGTCAGTTTGAGGGCGTTACAACTTGGTACCAGAGCATACCGGGTTAGAATACCTTGGGTACGTGGGAAGTGATTAGAATCACAATGGGTTTGTCTCGCTTGATAGAGACTTAGGTGTATTGATATATGCTTATGTGATAACATGCTTATGTGATTATTTGGGTATGGGATTTAGTTTCTAGGATGTTGACCGGATCTTTGGGTTTCGAGAGTCCCGCTGGAAAGGCACTTGATCAATGCCGCTTTCTAACCCAGACTCTAGTAACGCCTTTGGGACCTGCTATCATCCTGAAATGAAATTGTAAGTGCTTATGTGTTTATGTGCTTACGTGGAATGAATTACGCTTATCCATGTATTAGGACATGAGTGTCTAGTTTTGGCACGCTTATAAATGTGCTAATGTTTTGGGTTACCTTTATTAGGATGTCGACGAGCAAGAGGTGGTAGGCGTGGTAGGCCTAGAAGACAGAAGTGCCATTACCGGATGAGATTCCTAAGCTCAGAAGGGGTTGGTCAGCCAATGTGGCCGAGCTGGGTCAAGAAATGGGTGCCTTGGCCCGGAGATAGCAGGGCTTTAGGTCTTCTCGTAAGTGAAATCAAGTAGCCGAGGCAGACCTTCTTTCTTAAAGAGGGAGTTCTTCCTGCCTAATCCGGAGGAGTTTGTTGGGGATCCTAAGGAGCCATTGAAGGCGCATTTAGTGGCTAGAACAAATGAGTAAAACGTTCGATATGCTAGGCATTGAGGACGAAGCATTGAAAGTGACCTTGGCATCCTTCCAGCTGAAGGGAGATGCGGGTCAATGGTGGAAGTATGAGAAAGTTCGTGTGGGTGGTACTTGGGAGGCGTTTGTGAATGCTTTCCAGGAGAGGTTTTTATCCGCAGTGGCTAGAGAGAGACTAAGGGATCAGTTTACCAAGCTTAAGCAGGAGGGTTTGTCTATGGCCGAGTTTGAGGCTACATTTACTAGCTTGTCCGTGTTTGCACGAACTTGTGGCGACAGAGGAGCGCCTGCTATGAGTTTGAGCGAAGTTGAGGTGGGACCTCAAGTTGAAAGTTGGTGGACCTTACATTCGAGAGCACAGCATTTAGGATGCCGCAGCTCATATGGAGCCGATGATGCAGAGGGAGAAGAGGAGAAACATGGGGCTCCAAGAGGGGCCAAGAGGGACAGTGATGGCAGGAGGCAGAGGGGTTATAACCCTCACCGGCCCCTGTGGTGGTTTGGCAGTCGACTTTCCCAAGACCGAGTGCAGTTCGGAGGGGCAACAGGAGAGTTCACTGTACAAGTGTGGCCACCGTCACAAGGTTTCGCTTGCCCAATCAAGGGCGGGGTCGAGAGTCGCTTCTTCGTCACCTGCACCACGAGTCGAGTTCAAGGGGGCAGCCAGATCGTGTTACTAGTGTGGACACCGCACATGAAAAGGTATTGCCCACGGTTGAGTGCCACTTCAGAGCTGCCTGGTTCTAGACAGACGCAGGATTTCACCACCACGTCAGGCAGCCTCGAGGGCCAATCCGGGCTTGCTGCCCCAACAAGACAAAGATTCTATGTCTGAGAGGCGAGCAGTAGATCAGGCCTACAGTATGCTGGTATGTCGTTATCACAGACCTAGTACCGACTCCATCACTGGTGAGAGGTACCTTTCTGTTTTGCAATTCGGTTGTTAGTGTGTTGATTGATACTAAAGTGCCTCATTCTTTTGTATCTCAGATTCAAGATCTATTTTGGAGTTGGAGTTAGCACAATTAGCATCTCCTATTTGTGTAGTGTCACCTCTTGGGGGCTTAAATGATTTTGAAACAAGGAGTTAGGGGTTGTGATATAGAGGTCGATGATCATAGAATCCCTTTTTCTTTTGTGGTTATGCCCATGAAGGGCTTCGATGTTATTTTGGGTATGGATCGGTTATCGCCATACCGGCATTTATTGATTGCTACCGCCGAGGGTCACTTGTTGTACTATTAATCTGAGAACGTTTTCATTTTCTGGGGGACAGGGTTGGTAGTGTTTTGCCACCGGGGTATGATCCGCGAGGGCGGAGTGAACTTAGTGGTCTACTTGCTAGTTTTGAGAATGGTGAGTGTGATGAGACCCAGATTGAGTTGCCTAGGGTAGTTTGTGAATACTCGGACGTCTTTCCCGAGGATCTCGTTGATTTGCCACCTCACCGAGAAACGTAATTCTATCGATTTAGATGCAAGACGGCGCCGATTTCTATGGCACCTTATCGCTTTTGCCCTCAAAGAGAGTTGATTGAGTTGAAGGTTCAACTCCAAGAATTGCTAGATAAGGGCTTCATTCGCCCTAGTGTATCGTCAGAGCACCGCCCTCTTGCTAAAAAAAGAAAGACGGTGCCTTGAGGTTGTGTATCGACACGGAAGTTGAATCGGCTACGCTAAGAATAAGTACCCTATGCCCCATATAGATGACTTGTTTGACCAGCTTGAAGGGTTCCGTTGTTTCTCTAAGATAGACTTGAGATCGGGTTACCACCAGCTTGAGGGTCGAGAGGACGATATTCAAGACGGCATTCCGTGACGCTGTATGGCCATTATGAGTTTCGGTGATGCCATTTGGGCTTACTAACGCACCGGCCTTTTTATGGACTTGATGAACCGGATTTTCCGGAATTCTTGGATCGCTTTTGTGGTCGCTTTTTGTGGATGATATTCTTATCTATTCACCCTCGAGCAAGAGCACGAGGAACACTTGAGAGTGGTGCTTGAATTGCTTAGAGCCCATAGGTCAGATGCCAAGTTTGGGAAGTGCGAGTTCGCTAAGAGAAGTCAAGTTCTTAGGTCACGTGGTTTCGGGAAGGTGTCTGCTGATACATCCAAGACCGAGGCAAGGCAAGATTGGGCACACTTAAGAGTGTGTTTGAGATCCGCAGCTCGATTAGCTGGGTACTACCGTCCGATTGTGAAAGATTTCTCCAAAGTTAGCTTCACTGCTGACTAGGTTGACTTAAGGGAGTCAAATTTGTATGGAGGACACTTGTGAAAAGTCATTCCAAGAACTGAAAGTTAGATTGACCACCGCCCAGCCTTGATTATTCCGGAGAGGGTTGGGTTACGCAGCCTATTGTGATGCCTCACGAGAGGGTTTGGGTTGTGTGTTGATGCAGGAGGGAAAGTAGTAGCTTATGGCTCACGCCGCTAAAAATACATGAGAAGAACTACCCTACACACGACCTAGAGTTAGCGGCCGTGATTTTTGCCTTGAAAACTGGAGGCACTACCTTTATGGTGAGAGATTCGAGGTGTTCTCGATCATAAGAGTTTGAAATATCTCTGCTTTCACGTATGACTTGAATTTGAGGCGAGGAGGTGGATGGAGTTTATAGAAGATTACGACTTCGAGTTGCATTATCACCCGTGAAAGGCCAATGTTGTGGCCGATGCTCTTAGTAGGAAATCCATTAGTGATGTAGCTTGTGTAGCCATCCCGAGTGGGAGATGTTGGGGCACTTGGCGAGTTTGACTTGCTTCGGCGAATCCGCTGAGGTCGCGCCTTGTTTTCTCGTTGTTGCGCAGCCTACACTTGTGACTCGAGTGTTAGAGGCACGAGAGGTGACCTTGAGGTAGAATCCTCAGAGAGAAGATCTCCAAAGGGGAAAGTTGAGAAGGGTTTGACGGCAGATCCCGACCGAGTTTGAGATACCGAGACCGTCTGCTTGTGCCGAGTCCTGCCGAGAGGAGGTACTCCGAGAGTTCCATCATTCGCGCTTTGCGGTGCACCCGGAGGTACTAAGATGTATCGATTTGGGTCGCCGCTTTGGTGGCGGGGTATGAAGAGAGATGTGGCGCTCTTCGGTCTAAGTGCCTTACTTGTCGCCAAGTGAAGGCCGAGCATCGAGGCCGGGTTTGCTACAACCCTTGCCTATTGCCGAGTGGAAGTGGAGCACGTCACCATGGACTTCGTTGTAGGTCTTCCAAGACTCAATGGGTAGTGACACTATTTGGGTGGTTGTAGACCGTTGACCAAGTCGGCGATTTCATTCCAATGCGCGTGAGAGATTCAAGAGATCATCTTGCCGACTTGTATATTCGGGACATAGTGAGATTGCACGGGTCCGGTGACGATCGCCTCGTGATAGAGATCCTCGCTTATCGCTAGGTTGTGGCAGAGTTTGCAGAGTGCTTTAGGTACTAAGTTGACCTTTAGCAGCCTTATCATCCTCGTGACCGATGGGCATCCGAGCGCACTATTCAGATCCTTGAGGATATGCTTCGGTTGTGTCCTTGATTTCGGGGACATGGAGAGGCACTCATCACCGTGGAGTTTGCCTACACAACAGCTAGCCTAGTATCGGTATGGCACCGCTTGAGGCCTTGTATGGTCGAATCTTGTAGGTCTCCAGCTTGTTGGGCCGAGGTGGGTGACACACCTTGTTGGGTCCTGAGTTGGTTAGGGAGACGACGGAGAAAGTTGAGCTTATCCGTAGGAGGCTTGTTCTGACCTCGTAGTCGCCGAAATCCTATGCTGACCGTAGGAGGAGACCGTTGGAGTTTGAGGTGGGTGATCATGTCTTTCTAAAGATATCACCTAGACGGGGTTTGTTGAGATTTGGGAAGAGTGGGAAGTTATCCCCACGGTTTATTGGTCCTTTTGAGATCCTTGAGAAAATTGGCGAGGTTGCTTACCGTTTAGCTTTGCCGCCACAGTTGTCCGGAGTTCATGACGTGTTTCATGTGAGTATGCTTCGGAGGTATGAGCCGGATCCATCACACGTGTTGGATTGGACCGACTTAGAAGTAGATGAGGGTGCCTCAGATGAGGAGAGACCGTTCAGTCTTGGATAGGCGGATCAAGTCTGCGTGGTAAGACCATCCCTTTGGTTAAGGTTTTGTGGAAACATCACGGAGTGGAGGAGGCCACTTGGGAACGTGAGTTGGGAGTCCGTGAGAAATATCCGGACTTATTTGTTGATGTGTAATCAAGTGTTGCAATTTTGTAATTGTAATGAACTTTAAGAACATTTGAAATGTCTTAAGTTGTAAAACATGGTGTATGTTTTGGTTAATGTAAATGTTGTAGAACCTGCCTTGTTATGAGAGTTGATTATAATATTGCATATGTTGGCTATATTATAGAAATAAAATTGTATCATGATTATTGCTTATGATACAAATTGTAAACCATATATGTGGGAAATGGTTGAAATGGAAAGAAATTGCATGTTGAAATGTACATGTTGAGAAATGCCTCTTAATAGGAGATGGATGACCGGTAATGGGTCGAATTGTTAAATGTTGTGTTATGACATTGTTTAAAATAGAGAAAAACTTGCTTTTCAAAAACTTGTTTTTAATTTCGGGGACGAAATTCTTTAAGGGGGGGAGGTTATAGCGATTCCGGGTTTAACCCTTATTGTATAAAGGATCCGGACATGTGTCCGTGGATGTCAATAGTTGAGCATTGTCTTGTTTACATCCTTTTCTACATTGTATTTGAGTTATAGGATTTGTGGGGCAGGTTTGTTTCAGTTTGGTTGTTTTTGGCAACCAAGGGTTGCTGCCCAGAAATTTTATCCTTCGCTCGAGCGAGGAGTTGGTCGCTCGAGCGAGAGTTGAGTTTGTTTCGTGGGTCGAGCGAGTGGCTTCGCCGATCGAGCGATCGGCTCGCACCGACTCAACACCATGATTCTGGCTCGAAGCGAAGCCGTTTCTTCGCCGAGCGATCTTCGCCGAGCGAAAGCGGCTTCGCCGCCGAGCTGCGCCTAGTTGCAGACTGAAGGTTGAGCTCCTGCTCGAGCGAGCTTTCCTTCGCCGAGCGAGCTTCTAGGATGTTGGCTCGAGCGAGACCTTCTTGGCTCGAGCTACGGTTTCAGGTTCGTCGCCGAGCGACCAAGTCTTCGCCGAGCGAGCCTGCTTATATCGATTCGACAAAGAGCCGAAGTTTCAAGTTAGATTTTTACAAACTTTTGATCCAATCCTCCAGATCTCGAGAGCCTCTCTCTAACTTTACACTCTCTAAGGTTTGATCTATCTAGGATCATTTCCTTCCCTTCTTGTTTTGTTAAAAAGGTAGAGGGTGACTTGGGCTTCGATATAATCTGAAAATATTCGGTTTTGGAGCAAGTTGGGTGTTGGGTCTTCATCTCCTTTTGGGCTTAAACTTTGAGGTAGGGATGTCCTACTCCTCCTTATGGATTTTGACTTTGAATTTTAGCATTTTGATATGTTGGTAGTTGTTGTGTAATTTTGGGAAAACTTTGGGTCATTGTGTAATTTTATAAAAGTTTGGGGTTTTGTCTATAATAAACCTAGAAGCATGTTTGGTATAGAAACATGGAATTAATGTTGAAACATTAGTGAAATTGGAACCTAAGGGTTGTAATGTAAATTATGGAAATGTCCTAATTACATTGATTAATTAATTTGAATAATTAATTGTGGAAAATGAGGAATTGAGATAGAATTGGGTCATGGGTTATGACGATGGAAAGAATACATTGATTTTATGTATTGATATGTGATGTGTATAATTGTTGTATATATGCATTGTGTTGTGTTGGAGGAGATAGGGGATGTACTCGCGGTTTAGGGAAGATAGGGATGGACCTCTAAACCGGATGTTACCGGGAGGAGATAGATGAACTCCGTAGATAGAGCATGTATGCTTATCTAGAAATATATTGGCAGAGCGTATATGCTTGTCATGGAAAGTATGAATGTAACTGTTTTGTTTATATTTGTTGAAGTGATGAAAGAATGTAAAAGAGTTGACCATCTATCAATTGTTAATCTTTTAGTCATTATTTATAACTGGTTTAGTATATTTCTACTGGGCTGTGGCTCACCCTATATGGGAACATCACTTTCAGGTACTGGTAGCATGCCACCTCCAAGGACTTAGCTTGGGAGGCTAGTGGCGGACGGACTTTTTGGTTGTCTTTCCTTTTGCAGTATTACATGTAAATTCAAGCCTAGGGCTTAATGTGTAAATGAGTTAGTACTCTACTTTCTTGTAACCAAGTGTTAACTTGGAAAGCTGTAAGCCCGTAGGGCATTTGCTTTTGTTGTTGACATGTAATAGAACTCTGATGAATGGAAGGACGTGGATCTTTTATATATCATAGCATGTCAATATTGTTGGTTTAATATCTTTATTTTGAGGGCGTTACAGGGGTGTCCCTCCCCTACATGAAACTTCAAAACACCTCCCTCACCACTGAAAACCCACTGGTTTTCAGTGGTGAGAAGACCAAAAACACTGAAGTTAGACAATGCTCCAAAAAAAGGGCACAAAAGGACCAAAACAAGGCCTAAAAGAATGAGGCTTCACTCAAATACAAAAGTGACCTTAATGAATGTCCTTGAGCAAGTAAAAACAAGGTTTTTTTTTTTATGTTAAACACAAATCCAAAAACACAAAGAAAAAGGGGTAGAAACTAGTTGCAAGAATGGGGAATCTAAAGCAAAAAGTTTACCCTTGAAGATCCAATGAAGAACGGGTGGAGCAGCCCTCCTCTAGTGATCAAAACCAGTCCAAGATCACACAAAACAAACCTCCAAGCCTCCCAATCTCGGATTAAGGTGTAGTAGTGTGTGTAATGGTGGTCTAAAAACACACACACAAGAGGAGAGAGAGGGAGATATAGATATATATGGATGTATATCAGAGAAATATATGTATAAGCTCTGGTTTTGTCCTCAAAATGTCTAACCTCTATCAAAGGGAGAGAAGGCTTGCTTATATAGGCCAAGAAGACTTGGTGGCTAAGTAAAACAAAAGGGTCAAAGGGTGCAAAGGATCAAAGGGGGTGCAAGGCTTCTTGGAGAAGCCAAGACAGCTGGCCAAGCTTCTCCAAGAAGCTTTGGCCAAAGGGGCAAGCTTCTAGAAGCTTTAAGGGTGCAAAGGTGCAAAGGGATCACCCCTGTGCACGGGGGAGTGTGATAGTGCATTCCAGCTGGCACAGCTGGCATGCACTATGCCTCAGAGATATACAGGGTACACACCGGCCAGCCAAAAAGGTCATCGGCACAAAAAAGTGCCGGTCGGCAGTATAAAGTGCCGACAGGCCAAAGTTTTTGATAAATAAGTGCCGATAGACAAAAGAGAGTGCCGATAGGGGTGTGGAGCAGCCGGTGGGCTTCAAGGATGGCTAACAAGCCTCTCCCTACCCTCAGATGCAAAACACACAAGTCTTGGTACAAAACCAAGCACAGAACAAACCGGTTGAGAGGTCCTGAGGCACGACGCATAGCCGGGACCTCCGGGAACTCAAAACAAACACCAACATGGATAATCACCGAGTGTTCAAGCAGTGACGTCCAAGTCTTGAGGACAGTCAAAAATGGGGTGTCTACACTACCGTGAACTGAACAAGGTAACAGTGAAAAATAAATATCCATTACCTCGTGTTGATGATTTATTTGACCAATTACAGGGTGCCCAAGTGTTCTCCAAAATTGACCTTAGATCTGGACACCACCAGTTGAAAGTCAACACAGGGGACATTGAAAAGGCTGCCTTTCGAACGAGGTACAGATATTATAAATTTTTAGTTATGTATTTCGGAGTCACTAATACACCTGCTACATTTATGGACCTCATGAACAGAGTTTTCAAACTATTCCTAGATGAATTTGTAGTTATTTTCATAGATGACATTTTGATTTATTCCAAAAGCACGGAAGAACATGAACATCATTTGAGAATTGCCTTGCAGACCCTAAGAGAATAGAAACTGTATGCTAAACTGACTAAATGTGAATTTTGGCTTGATAACGTGATGTTTTTGGGGCATGTGATCAGTAAAGATGGTATTACAGTTGATCTGCAGAAAATTGAAGCAGTGGTGAATTGGCTCAGACCGTCTAATATTACAGAAGTTCGAAGTTTTCTAGGCTTAGCCAGGTATTACAGGAGATTTGTGAAAGACTTCTCCAAGATTGCCTTACCGTTGACTCAGTTGACTAAAAAAGGGATATCATTTGACTGGACTGATCGGAGAGAATCAGCTTTCCAAGAGTTAAAGACTCGACTTGTGACTGCACCGATTCTTACCCTACCCTCAGGTACGGATGGTTTTACCATATTTAGTGATGCTTCTTATAAGGGTTTGGGATGTGTTTTAATGTAGAATGGTAAAGTGATTGCCTATGCTTCTCGACAATTGAAACCGCATGAAAAGAACTACCCGACCCATGACTTGGAACTTGCTGCAGTAGTGTTTGCACTGAAAATCTGGCGTCACTACCTTTACGGGGCGACATGTGAGGTGTATATAGACCACAAGAGTTTGAAATACTTCTTCACACAGAAAGAACTGAACATGAGACAATACAGATGGTTAGAACTGATAAAAGACTATGACTTGCAAATTTTGTACCATCTAGGAAAGCTAATACCGTTGCCAATGCACTGAGCCGGAAGTCAATTGGGAATTTAGCCTATTTACTCACCGGGCAGAAAGAATTGCTATGTGACCTTGAAAAATTTGAAGTTGAGATTGTTTTGCGTGAACAAGGTGGAACCTTAGCCGCTATTTCTGCTCAACCGGCATTGATTGAAGAGATTAAAGAAAAACAGCATCAAGATGACTTTATGAGAAAAGTTATTGATGAACGGGAATCCAAACCGAGACCGGATTTCAAATTTGAGAACAATGTATTGAAATTTCAAGGAAGGTTGTGTGTACCGAATGATTCTGAACTGAAAAGACAACTTCTACAAAAGGGCCACAATTCGAAACTGTCCATCCACCCAGGAAATACGAAAATGTACCAAGACTTGAAACTGAATTTCTGGTCGCCGAGAATGAAGAAAGAAATCGCCGACTTTGTATCGAAATGTCTTCATTGCCAACAAGTTAAAGCTGAACATTAACGACCTACAGGTTTACTGCAACCCTTACCAATACCGGAGTGGAAATGGGAACATATCACTATGGATTTTATCGTTGGTTTACCTTCTTCCAGTAAAGGTATGGACTTAATTTGGGTTATTGTTGATAGATTGACTAAATCTGCTCACTTCTTACCTGTCAAAACAATTTATAATGCGGACAAATTGGCTATAATCTATATTGATGAGATTGTTAGATTGCATGGAGTGCCTGCGTCCATTGATCGAGATTCTGGCAAAGTCTGCAAACTGCATTGGGTACTGAACTGAGACTCTGAGTAGTGCATACCATTCGCAGACAGATGGCCAGTCAGAAAGAACCATCCAGACTCTGGAAGATTTACTGAGAATGTGCGTTCTTGATTTCCAAGGAAATTGGGAAAGTCACCTACCTTTGGCTGAATTTGCCTCCAACAACAGTTTTCATTCAAGCATCGGTATGGCATCTTTCGAGGCTTTGTATGGCAGGAAATGTCGATCTCCTATCTACTGGGCAGAAGTTGGAGACGGGTCTTTGCTTGGGCCAGAAATTGTACAAGAAACCACCGAAAAAGTGAAACTGATTTAACAGAGATTGAAAACCGCACAAAGCCGACAGAAAAGTTATGCGGATGTCCGAAGGCAACACAAAGAGTATGAAGTAGGTGACCATGTGTTTGTTAAAGTGACACCAATGAAAGGCCAGACTCGTTTTGGAGTCAAGGGTAAGTTAGCGCCGAGATATGTCGGACCGTATGAAATCATTGAGAAAATTAATCCGGTGGCGTATCAAGTAGTGCTTCCTCCTGAAATGGAGCATATGCATAATGTGTTCCATATTTCGATGTTGAGAGATTATCTTCGGGATCCCTTCCATGTTATAGAGCCTACCCGTGTAGTGCTAAGTAACGCCTACACTTATGAAGAACGGCCTATTCAAATTGTGAACCGAAGGATCAAGAAGTTGAGAAACAAAGAAATCCCGCTAGTGAAAGTTGACTGGGAAAATCATGGTGGCGTTTATGCCACTTGGGAAAGAGAAGACGACATGATGAAACGATATCCTGAACTATTCCCTCTGGATCCGGTATTCTTCTAAAATGAAGGTAATTCGAGTTTGGAGGACCAAACTCCTTATAAGGAGGGGAGACTGTGACAACCCTCACCATTGATTACTGTTAAATTCTGACTGAACATGATAAGTAACTGAATCGACTGAAATTCTGAACTGATTGATTGAGTGTGTTAGTTTAAACACATTTCTATTTGTTTGACCGTTAATTGATCTGTTCATGTTTTAGCTTCGCATTGCAAATTGAAGGCCTCATCGGCGGCCGAATCTAAAATTGATTGGTGTTTTATGTTAGTTAGAATTTATGTGATTTTATGGTATATTTAATTAAAATTTGATTTGGTATGATTAAATTAGATTAAATCGTATTGAATCACATTAGTTGCTTTCACTACCATTTTGCCATCTAGTGGGCCACCTCACAAATCTTGTCTAGAGTTTAGTCTTGCATCATTTTGTGTTCACTTCCTAGACCAAAAACGTGAGAGAGAGCTAGAGAGTTGGAAGAGGGGCTTGAGTTCATCAAATTGGCTTGAAACTAGAAGAAATTGAAGAGAGATTGCATATTTGAGCTTCTAGACTTGAAATTGAAGACCTAAGGTAGGAGAATCATCTTTTTGATTGTGAATTTTAGTTGTATCTTGCATGGTTAATGAGTCATTAGTGATCTAAGTCTAGAATTGGTTCTAACATGTTGAATTGAGGCTTAAATCATGCATGCATGTCCTTATATTGAAGTTTTGAGGTTGTTTTTATGGAAATTCTTACATGCATGTCTACACTCTAGTTGCAGCTCATGAATTCATCATGTTTTTGGAAGTTTTGACTCATTTGATTATGTATTAGAAGCTTTGATTTCAAGTGAACACATGCATGTTACATACACTTTATGTTCTTGAAGTTTTGTTTGGATTTGTGTTTAATTGAACTACCTTTGGGTTTTGATTTTGCAAATTGATCTTCAAAACATGTCATATTATGAGTTTTAAAGTGTTTTCCAGAAATTTAGCCCAAAAGGATCGGATTTGATGTTTTAAATGTTGAATTTGAGCTTGGAGGTTCAATCTGGAAATTCCAGATTTTGGATCCACGCTCGAGCGTAAGACTTCACGCTCGAGCGTACACACTGAGTACATGAATCCCGCTCAAGCGAGAGAAGTAATGCTCGAGCGTGAAATGCGTGTATCCAGTACTTTGCATGTGTTTACAGTCCGCTGGAGCGATGGAATGCACGCTCGAGCAAGGACTTGTGTCTCACGCTCGAGCGTGGATCGAGCGCCCATCGAGCGTGATTTTTGTGCATCCAGTACTTTTACTGTAGCTTACAGTACGCTCGAGCGAAGAAAGTCACGCTCAAGCGGAGCTCCTTTATCTGCATGTCCGCTCGAGCGTAGGAAGTCACGCTCGAGCAAGACCCCTGTTTTTTGAAAATTTTGAAAAGTATTTTGAAGTACATCTTTGCATCCTCTTTTCATCCTGGGCATTCTTAGGGCATGTTTAAGACATCTTAAGGAGGATATTGATGTAGAACCACACCAAGACAAGTTAGGGGTTAAGTTATCAAATCCAAGTGTGTAACTTAGTGTGTGTTTATCCTGTAACTGTGTAGGGTTGGCATCCGAGGACACTCACTAGCCTATCTGTAGCATAGAACTCTGTGAGTAACAATGTTGCAAAGATATGTTCAAACATGAATATTTTCTGACTGTTTAACCGTACTGCTTTCTGAATTAATACTGCTTACTAAATGAATGTATGTCCTCTATTCTAAATTGTATTGTGGCATCCATAGCATCTACTGTTACTGTTACTATTACAGAGATCTCTGTCAGTTCCTATTCTTGGAACTTCTGTTTACTGTTATGATGGCCATCATTGACTGTTCGGTCTTTTAAGACCTACTATTTACTATACTGTTCTGCTATGGGATGTACTATATATGACTGTTATGATTTTTAAATGACTGTATGGCACGAAATATGAGCCACTGACTGAATGAATGATTTACTGATAGAAATGACTGTTTAAATACTGAAAGGATATTTATTCTTAACCTCTTTACGCATTTGTTATTCATTGGGTTTTAGCTCACTGTTTATATATATATATATATATATGTAGGTGTCCAGGCACCGTATCGGAGCTAGGACCGTTGGGTTAAACCCCTTTTTTTGTCAAAGCCAACCAACGTGCCTCACTGCAAGGTTCCAAGAGTGTTCAAGCTTAGGGTCGTCTGGGGTGTCTCAGTTCACCTTCGCTTCGCTTTTGTAATATCAGTATAGACTAAATCAGATCTTGTTATGTTAGGGATTTGGTCCCTAACCTGAATGCCTGTATATGATGTATGTATATATTGTTTTTGTTCCGAATGTAAATGTCATGAAAAGTCTTTTTGCATACAGACTGTCACAGCACATTGGACATCTTTCATTTACTGTTTTGACTTCCACCAGCCCATGTACTCTGTATTACTGTCATTACTGTTAAGCAGGCCTTCAGTAATCGCAAATTACTGGCCGGTTTCGGTGCTAAACCCATAGGGGCGGGTTTGGGTCGTGACACCATTTCATCTCCTTTAAGTAATTAGATTCGTTAACCCTGATGTAGTAACTATTGAAGCTATCATCATAGATAGATTGTGATAACACCTCTGTGTTTTTGTAGATGTTTGTATTTACAAATTTGAAGATATTTGTATTGAAAAATTTTATGAATATTTTTAAGGATGTTTGTATACTTTATGTTTTTGTGGATGATTGATGTTTTTAATGAAAGTGAATCTATAAACGTACGACAACAAATGGTTGAACAAATCTAATTTGTTTGGTAACATGACGCTAGAATAATCCAAATTGTTTTTCAATGTATAACCAAATAGGCCCATCAAAAATTTAAAGGAAAAATGTTTAAAACTGGACAAATATGATTTATTCAGTAACATAACACTAGAGTAAATCAAAAGGAATATCTGTAATAAGAAAATTTGTAGGGATTTTGAAAATGGTTTAATTTAACGTTAGTTTTGATATTGTAAAAGATGTAATGAGAATTTCAATTCTTATAGAGAAATTCTACTTACACTACAAAAAAAAAACTCATTACATCGTAATATTTCGAAATAAAATTATTACACTTTCACCCCTTTTCAAAATTACCAAAAAAAACCCTAAAACCTTAATTATCCTTTCACTACCATCTTCACCGCTCACCATAAGTGCCACTGTAGCAGACAATTTCCCTTCCCATTGCTGGGAAGCTACTACCATTTCTGCAACCTCCAAACGTCAAACCCCATCAAAAATGACCTTTATTTGTCGCTCCACTATCGTGCCTTGTAGATCTTCGTTGTCGTAGCCACCGTAACCAATAGCCATCGTGATCCACCTTTACGTCCCTCAAAGATGTGTATTATATTCAGTATTGTCCTTCATGGTAATTATACAAATGATGTGTTATAACCTTTGTCCTTTCTGGTCATTTTATCTTAGGTTAAAATTGTAATAAAAAAAATTTACTTAATAGTGTGTCTTGAGATGATAACTGGTATGTAAATAGACCCTCTCAACACTGCCACACCAAAAATGGTGCCATCCAGCCAGGTTAAGTACGCATATGACCCTTCATTTAGTAATATTGTCAACGACTTGTGAAAGCACTACCACCCCAAAAATTGTGCCATCCAACCAGGTTAAGTACGCATCAAATGTCATATATTAAATTGATTAGAGGGTCAAGTAAGCATCCGATGCCACATATTGAATAGAAGAGAAGTGATTGAGACCCCCTCAATCACCAACCCCCACCACCCCCCACACACACATGTGGGGGTTGGTGATTGGAGGAGAAGAAGGAAAAAAAAAAAAAAAAAAATTCTGGCTAATCACAGGCCAGAGGGGGTCGTGTGGGTCACCCTTGGAGGGGGTTCGGATCATTTTTCTAAATAGAATAAAGGATGTGTAAAGTCTGAATCCTATTTATTTATGGGTTAATTACTTAGAGCATTTTCAAAAGTTCACTAAATATTTTATTAAATTTGAGTAAAAATATGAATAATTTTTCTATTTGATATCAGATATTCTAATGGAGCTTTTATCAAACCACAGGAAGTGGGGGGGGTCAACCGGCAAAAGCAAAATTATTATTATTATTTTTTGCCTTCATTTTTGTTTCCTCAATTTAAACAATAATTTTTCAGAATATCCACAGTGAGAATTTTTCAGAATATGTATGTATACAAATTATATATTTTTACATAATTTAATTGTTAGTCAAGAAGATTGGAAGATTGAGGAATTGAAAAATATTGAATAACTATTAATCAAAAATATGTATATATACATATGCAATTAACAAGAACACAAAATTGGAAGATTAAGAAATTGAAAAAGATTGAGATGTTTGGTAGTTAGAGAGAGATTTGTAAAATGTGGAAAGTATAAAGATTGTTGTTAAATTCCAAATTAACATATCACCATCAAACTAATTTCAGTCAGAACTGAAAACAATAAGAAGAACATAAAAATACTGAGATGGAAATATAAACTTCATGTTCTATTTGAGACTGAGCTCTTGGGTGCTTAACCTATACTCATGGAATTGGAAATGAAATTGGAATTGGAGGTATAGAGTGGATTAGATATCAGAATTGAGAAAGAGAACAGGATGGAAATGGATTCAGGAGAAAATGGAAATGGAGTTAAAAAGATGTTGAGGTGGTCGATCGGGGGATCAACTCATCAATGTAAATTTTCATAATTTTTTGCCTTAAAGTGGTCATCTGGGGGGACATTCGGCCAAATGTCTAGCTGGTCGTCCGGTGGGTCCAACTCAACAGCTATACACAATAAATTGCTGAAAGGTGCAAGTCATCCTCAGTTTGGTGAAACGTTTGATATTTTCTCAATTTGATACCGTTTTGGTGCAACCGTTGGAATACAAAAAGTACCTCTTTTTTACCAAATTTGAATCTGATGATGGATTTGGTGAACAGTTGGAGATGGCCTTAAAAGGTCATAAAGTTTTTTTTTGGGTAAGTTCTAATGAAAAAGTTGGTATTCCATTAAATTATATTTCGGTTTAGTTTGAAAAGTGGATTGGTTTTTTAATTTTTTAATTATTTTAGTGTGGGGTTAAAAAGTTTGTTTGGTTTAGCTTTTTTAACTTTTATGAGAAAAAAAGTAAAATGATTATGGTTTAAATGTAATATTTTATCTTATTAATTTTTTAGTTTATTTTGTCTTTTTATAGCCACCAATCTTATTTTAGCCCATTGTCAAATGAAGGCTTCATCGTTTTTAATCTATATAGCTATATTTTCAAAATATTTATGTATATATGACTATTTTATCCTTATTAAAAAGTAGAATAAATTGAAAAGCATTAATTCATTGATTACTAATAAAAAATTTATTAGATGTTACAAGTATATCACATGACAATATTATCTACCAATCACCAAGTATCATGCCTATGTCCTAATATAAAATTGTGATTTTCACCAATGAGAAATATTTTGGTAACTACCTAACCATGTCTCCAAATTACTAGATAATTTCTTTTATTCAAGTGAGTATTGTTGATGTGATATTTGTATTTGTTTTAATGTTTCAAAACGTAAAACTTTCATAATATTTACCTGCTTCGTTTGGAAAGCCAAAAGTTAGGTTTTTTTTGATTATTTTAGCCATAAAAAAATAAAATTAGCTTTTTAACTCAATAAGACAAAATATCATATCCAATTCATTATCATTACATTATTTCTCTCACAAAAAAGTTAAAAAAGCCAAAAGCCCTTTATAAACCAGGCTTTTTAGCCCAAGCTAAAATAGCCAAAAAAAACCAAAAAACCAACACACTTCTCAAACGAACCCAAAAAGTATTTGAGATATTCTAAATAAGTATATTTTTTAATTTTTTACGAATCGATATATAAAAAAATAAAAAAGTAAATGTGATGTGACTCAAAAAAATTAAAATATATATATATATATATATTAATATAGGGGATACCAAATAGTATACATATTTATTTTTAATAAAAATCATATTTTTAGAGTCTATATAATGAGATCTATCAAATATGATCAATATTGAATGTAAAACTTTATATAAAAATAAAATATTATTTTAGCTATACGAAATTAATAATTTTTCAATTTTTGAATTATTCAATAAAACTGAAAAAAATTCAATTTTTTTCCAATTTAAAAAGTTTAAAAACTAATAATATTCTCAGTTTTAAAATTGAAAAAAAACTGAGAAGTTTCTCCGTTTAGTACAGAAATGTTTCATATAATTGTTTCGTCAACTAAGAATTATTTTAGTTTTCTTAGTTTAGTAATTGAGATATTTCTCAATTTATTTATATATATATTTATGTGTGAAAGAGATATTTCATTTGTTCAAAATTTTAATTTATGACTAGAAATTTTAAAAAATTTGTAAATAAAAAATTAATATTAATCTTATTTGATAAATTTCATTGTGTTGATTCTAGAAATAAAATTTTTGTCAAAAATACATATATACTGTAAAAACTATAATATTTTAAAATTTTGAAAATTAAAATAAATATCACGTTAATATATTTTTTAATAAATCATTACAAATGATGAACAAGCATAGATAGAAAGATAATTTGATCTATTAAAAATTAAGCAACCTTAAAAAAATAATAAATTTTATCTAAAATTTAATAAAATATAAAGTTACAAAATAAGACTTATATGTAAATATTCCCTCAGGGTTGTTTGGGATGTCCTAAATAAGTGTATTTTTTGACTTTTTAGACTAAAAAGTTGAGGAAAAAAAGATGATTGTTTAGGTTAATTTTTTACTTTTTACGAAAAAATGTGTATTAAAAAATTGTATAAATTAGTGTATAGGAGAAGTTTTTTCTTTATAGGGTGTACGATAAGCAGCATGGTTTGCAGAGAGTAGTATAGGAGATGCTTGCCTCCTTTTCGGGTATTGAATTGAACGTTGTTGTTCGGCCTGTAGGGGCCCACCACGGGCCTCATTTTGCTAATCGGAACCGTTCAATGTGTAGAACTCATCGAATACTATATGTTCATAAAAAATCACGTTGATCGGATATTGATAGCTATCTGATCGATTAAATTTTTTTCAAACGTTAACTACAACACCATATATTTTTTTATACAAAACTGAATTGGTCATGCAGTTAGAGATATCCGATCAATGTAATTTTTTACAAGTATATAGTACTCGATAAGTTATACACATTGAATGGTTCAGAATATCAAACGAGATCCGTGATGGACCCCCCACGGGCCGAACAGCACCATTCCATGTTAATTTTTTTGTGCACATTCGTTGTCAATTTGTACCACTGACTATCACTTCAATATGTATGGCTTGTACTTGGCCATCATTGGCATCACTTCATCACTATATATGCTTGTACTGCGGCACCTGTGTAATTTATTTATTTATTTTTAATATATTTTTTATGAATACTGATAACTTTTTAAGACTTAGTTTGGGATGTTCTAAAAAAGTGCACTTTTTGACTTATTGGCTTATATGGGTTAGATTTGGGTTGGGTTTGATGTGATGTGTTAGAGAGATGGTGTGATTTAAATAAGATGATGTGACTTAAATAGGATATTGACTTTTTGACTTTTTGTATTATTTAGGTTATGCCAAACTTGACCAAATTTTTTTAATAACTTTTTGACTTTTTATCTTTTTCAATGTATGTCAAACCAGGACATAGGCCTAGTTTGGCATAATATAAAAAAGTTAAAAAGTTAAAAAATTATTATCTTATTTAAATCACATCATCTTATTTAATTACATCATTTTTTTTTTATTATTTATTGTATTGTCAACGACCTAAGAAAGTAGTGGCACACCAAAAATGGTGCTATCTAGTCGGTCAAGTACGCGTCAGATAGATTAAAAAAAAAAAAAAAAGAGTACCCGTCAGATTACCCTCTAAAAAAAATGTACGCGTCAGACATCACATATTTAACAGATGAGAGAGTCAAATATGCATCGGACGTCACATATTAAGGCCGTTTTTAAAATGTGAGTTAAAAGTTATTTTTTAGTTTTTAATTTTTTTTATAAAAAAATGTTAAAAAGAGTTAAAAAATTAATTTTTAATTATCTTTTCAAAATATTTCTAATGATTATTTTAGAAAAAGATTTGACTTCTTTTTAGTTCGTGATTAGATTAAAATGTATTATTAGGCTCGTAAGGATTTATTGCGGGTCTCATTTCAATAATTCGAACTGTATAATATATAGAACTCGTCAAGTATTATATATCTGTATAAAAATTACATTAATCAGATATCGATAGTTACGTTATTAAATCAATTTTGTATAAAAAAAAAATAGATAGTGAAAAAATAAACGGTTGATAAAAAACTTATCTAATAAAATAACTATTGATACCCAATCAACGTGATTTTTTATAAGCATATAGTACTCCATGAGTTTTATATATTAAATGGTTCAGACTATCGAAACGAGACCCGTTATGGGTCTCTACAGGCCTAATAATATCCTCCAATCGGACTGGAGGGAAGCCCAGCTCTTTAGAAAAATAATAATAAGTAATTTTTTTTTTTCTTATTTTTTGGCTTATGTCCAAAATTATTTGGAAAGATAGAAAAAACTCCTTTTTCATTTTTTTAAATTATTTTAATATATTATCACATGAGTAGATAAAGAGATAGATGGATCATATTATCCTCATAAAATTATGTGAAATTACAAGTTTATCCTAGTTCTCTTGCATACACAGAATGCTATTTTTATAATTTTAAAAGTTGACTGATTTTTAACTTACCAAATGATTTTTTGCTCAAATGAGCTAGTTTTTAGCTTTTGGAAAATAAGTCAAAAGTCAACTTTTCTTTGTCATCCCAAAATAGCTCTAAATAGATGATACCTAATTTATTAATCTTACAAATCACTCTTAATTGATGTATTAGGCAAATAAATAAATTAAGAGATGTTAACAAGTGTCCCAAAGGCACTTGTTAAAGATATAATAAATGTACCTATCTAACTCACTATCATGAAAAAAAATAAAATAAATGCAATAACTATCTAGTTATAAAAAATTAAAACAATCAACATATCTTTACTTATTTATTTTTATTTTTATTTTTATTTTTGTCTTTTGTTTTTTGTTTATTTCTCACTATTCTAAAACCTTTCGACTGTTTTCTCCTTGAGCTTAGCCGTTCTGCAGCTACTGAAGCTCTGCTTTTTGCTTTCCTCGTAGCAACATGGAAAGGTCAAGATAAAGTACACAAAGAGGCGGTTCAAAAAAAAAAAAAAAAAACCCTCAGAAGAAAAGGTACTTTTATTTAATTCATATATATATATATATATATATATGGGAAAAGCGGGGGAGCTCGAGGGGGTGCCCCCGAATCCCCCGAAATTGCTATTTCGGGTAAAAAAAAAAAGCAAGGCAAGTGAAAATAAATAAAAAAAAAAACAGTTTATTAAAAATGGAAATTAGGGAGATTCGGGGGAGGAAAATTCGAGCTACCAATCAAAATTGTATATATATTGAGATATGATATTGATTTTTTTTTTTAATTGAAAACGCTTGTTTTTAGTTTTTCAAAAATATTTGTTAAAAATTTTACTCTCTTATTTTTTGTTTACTGAATTTTTTTTAGTATTTTAAGTAATTTTTTTAATTTTTAAACACACTTACTATAAATACACATAAAAAGTATAATTTTTGGGAAAAAAATATTTAAAAAATTCACTAAATACCAAAATTATAAAAAAATACAAAAATTCAATATATTTTTCATATTTTTATGTATTTATTAATTTTTTAAAATATTTTTTCATAAATTTTTTACTTTTTAGATATATTTAAATAAGATGCATCTAAAAAAGTTTTAAAAAATGTTTAAAATTTTAAAAATATTCATTAAAAAAAAAAAAAACTTAGTTTTCAAAAAACTCAAACTAAACACGTAGATTTTTTTGTTTTTGTTTTTTTGTTTTTCTTTTTTTTTTTTAACAGCAACACCGAATTGCATTTCAAGAAATTGTTTTGACATAAATAGTAGGGGTAAGCATGGTCCAGATTGGTTCGGTTTGAGATAAAACCAGGACTAATTATTGTCTACGATTCTATAAAAATTGGAATCAAACCAATCCATTTAAATAATGGAATCAATCCAAACGAAACCATTTAAATATGATTCGGATCGGTTTGAAATCACGGTTTCATATAATTTCAATATGTACATAGAAGATTTGTTAAAACTACTTTGAATTATAGACTTTCCTATCAGAAGACTGGAACAAAATAGTGACGCATTGAGCAAACGAAAAGAAAATTAGCCAAACTATAGCAAAATGAGCAAATATTTTCACTCCACCTTATCAATCAAAAACTAAAGAAACAAGACTTCACAAGAGATGCTGAAATCATGAAACTTATATGTCAAAATAATTAATTGAAGTCACAAAAATATAGAATACATGACAAATGGTCCAGATCAATTCTAATTTGAAAACCGTGAATTGAAAACTGGAACCAATTAGTGAACTACAGTTCCTCAATTTTCCAATCTATAACCAAATCACGGATTCGAAAAACCAAACCAAACTTATCGGATTGAACTAGACCGGTTCGGTTTGCGGATTATACAGATTTCTTACTCAGCCCTAGTAAATAGAGTCTCCTAGAGAAGGTATTGTTTTAATTTGATTTTATAATTTTTTTTTATTTATAATAAAATATAATTCTTGATTTTTATTTTTTGTATTTATGTATTGTTTTTATTTTATTATAATTTTTCATTAATAATAAAATATGATTGTTTGACTGTTGATTTTTATTTTTTATTTTATGTAATTCTTGTTAATGTAGCACAAATATATGAAGATTTAATTACAAGTGGAGAGAAAAAAGATAATTTAGTCCTTAATCAGGTATAGTTATTGACAGCAGAATTAGTTAGATATATTTATTACATCCTTAACAAGTGTCTTAAAAACATTTTCTTAACAAAATCCTTGTTATAAATGGATTAAAGGATGGTTAAGTCTGAATCGAGACTAATTATTCATTGATTAATTTTGTCAACGACCTATGAAAGCACTGTCACACCAAAAATAGTGCCATCTAGTTAGGTCAGGATTATATGCATTAATTAGTGTATATATTAATATGTTAATTAGCATTATTATATTATTAATGATCCTATTTATTATACAAATTATAGATATCTAAAATTTTTAAAATTATATTATATCATTGATACACTAATATATAAACTAATTAATGTATATAGTATTATTTAAATGGATTAGAGGTTGAAGTACGCATCGGACGTAATATTAAATGAATTGAAGGGTTTCGACCATAATAATTACAGTTGTTGGTCTCTCTTGTGGCTGCTTGAGTTGTAATTTCTTCCACCATATAAAAAAAAATCATAATAATTTGAGCACTCCTTAAAAAATATATATATTTGAATTAAACCGATTATTTTATAGTATTAATCAAGTGGATCAATTATGCAAATAATTAGGTTGATCTTATATTAACAGCTAGATGATTGGATAACATTTATCATGTAATTTTGAGTATAATTGCTATTTTTTTTTTATATAATGCAAAATGTGATTTAAATATATAATTATTAATATTTGATCAATTTAATATTTTGTGGAAATAATTTATTTAAAAAATATTAAAAATTGAATAGTACATATCACCAAAATAAGTTCACAATATTCCCATAGAGCCTCAAATGAGCTGTAACAACTGCGAAACATTCAAACCATATATGTAACAAAAATAAAATATAGAGGTAGGTCATCGGATCATCAAAATCAGATTCAATTTTGTTAATGCTCGGATTCTCAAGTTTTACATATATAAATAGTAAAATTATTAATTTCTTACCTATCTTATACACAAAAATTATTTAAAATATTAGGTGATAAATCTAATTTTAAAATAATATATTACTAAATAATTTGATTATAATTTATTTTTTACAATAATTATAATTTGACATAAATTTTGGATATTTTCGATGGGTAATGTTATTAATTTATTTAATTTTTTATATGACGAAACTGATTGAATGTAAAATTTGATCAACTTGAATTGGAAAAATTATTTCTCCAGAGGCAAATGTAATTGGTATAATTGACAATATTGTATAAATAATCTATACATTTAGTAAATAACCATCCATTACTATTAAATAATTCACCACTTCAATTATTTTATAAAAAAAATCAATGAAACTTTATTTTTAAACTACTAATATAATAATGTAACATTTGGTTTACAATAATAAAATTGAATAGAATGAAATGATCATTTCCCATCCTTTATAGAGAATGACTATTATCTCACAATGATGATTCTATTTATAATATTTTTTCATCATTTTTGTGTGTGAAGTAAACGTAAAAATAAACATTATCATAGAATGATTATTTTATTTCAATAATTCAAACTTAACATATGAATTTAGTGGTGTTTTAAGAAGATAGTAAAAAATTAACTTTTGACTTTTTTATGTGAAAAGTGATGTAACCCAAAAATTTTTTTTAAAAAAAAAACACTAAAAAGCTAATCTTCCCAAAATCCTGCAAGGACCCTACTTTTTACATAGAACGTGGGGTCCGAGGCAGCCGCCTTGGGGGCCTTCCTTCGTGGCTGGCCCTGCCACCCGTGAATAAATAAAATGACCTCCATTAGTGGATGGTAGAAAAAAAAAATGACAGATTAATGATAAAGTTTATAAATTTTAATTATTAAAGTAATAAAATTTTTCTTTAGTATGTCATTATTTTTCTATTTGTAAAGTTGGTTCCTCCATTAAGTCCTACTAGATTTATAGCGACCCTGGTTGGAATCCGACCCGTTGATGTTTTGGATTCGGGTTTTATTACATTTTGGTTGTTTATATCTTGCTTCTGCTCATTGTTTATTGGTTTTGATTATCGGAGTGTCTTGGTTGCGTTGGGAACAGGTTGGTGACTTATTTCTCAAGTTGTTATTGCCCAGAATTTTTCTTCTACGCTCGAGCGGCACTTCTTGTGCTTAAGCGATCATTGTGAACTTCTAGCACTTTTGCAAGTCTGCAGAGATATTTGGAATTATCATTCTTGCGCTCGAGCAGTATTTCTTGTGCTCGAACAGTGGTCACTTATCTGTAAAACTTCTAAGAGTTTGTATTCTACGCTTGAACGACACTTCTTACGCTCGAGCAGTCACATTTCTTGTGTCTGGATGCTCGAGCGTTACTTTTTGCGCTCGAGCGGTCTGCGTACTCAAAAAGTCACTTTTTGCTTTTCTCTCTCTTCTCTCTTCTCCTTTTTCGTCATTTTAGGGTTTCTTGGACCTAAAATCTTGGGTTTCATCTAGTTACACCCATTTTCTACCCCTAGTCCTATAAATCAAAATGTAGAGGGTCGCAAGGGCTTCCTTTTGATCTGAGCAGATCATGTTTTTGTCGCCAGTGGATTTTCGGCTTCTTTCCCTTTCACTCCAAGAGGTAGGAATTCTTGAGCTTCTTTTCAACACCTCACTATGGATATACTTGTGGTAATTTTTATGGCATTTAAAAATATAGTTTATTGTTGATTTTTGTTAAAAAGCATATGGGTGGATTTGTGTTTATATTGGTGAGTTCGAGGGTTGCGTATAATTGGTTGTGGGTTATAAATTATGTTTAGGATATAAATTGGAAAGGTTGGGTGTTTTGTTTATTGATTTGGAATATTAAAGAGAGGTTTAATGTTAAATAGAAATGGGGTTATAATGTGGTTGTTTATGAATAATTGGGGTTTTGGTTTAATGTTGGTGGACGTGGCCACTGTGGTATTTGTTGAGATTTGGAGTAGTAGGGTTTTATTTTCAAAACAAAATGGAACTAATTACCCCTTTTTATAAGAGTTTGCGATGAACGGGAGTGTGGAATTACCTAAGGGTGTATCTATTATCTCGGATTATGTAATTGGCGTCTAGAGTTATCCTTGGCCATTGGTGGAGGATGGTATTGATCATTGTTGGATATATGCCTTGTGTACTAGTGTAGGATGGACCATATGTTATGAGATATTATGTTGTTGGTTGTAAGTGGGCATTGTGAATAGACAATTCCATTGTTGAGTTATGAATTATGTGTTAAAGAGGTAATTGGAACATTTGTAATTGTTGTTTCTGTTGAGAAACTGTGGTTGAATAGTTATGGTCTTGATGTTTAGTACTTCATGATGTGTTTTGGGAATGTTTGAAATAAAGGAAAACCTGTGTGGAACGGTGGTTCGCAAAGTATATTTTAAAAGAAATGAGTTAATGTAATTAACGGATTGTGGCTATAATGATGATAATTGAAGTAGGTGTATGTATTACACCCGTGTAGTATTCTGTTAATTAGCTTGTTATGATTTTAATGTGATATTGTTGGGGGGTCCATTTCCCGTCGTATTTTAGCCGGCAAAGTATGGTACCTTGACAGAGGTTTCCTCATCCCTTCCAGTTTGCGCCCAATAAAGTGTGAAAAGGGGGTCCATTTCCCGCCGTATCTTAGCCGGCAAAGCGTGGCGCATTGTGATAGGTTCTTCGTTCCCCTACGGTTTGCACCTGGTAAAGTATGACCTAAGGAGCACCTCTTTCCAGGTGGAGCCGGTAAAGTGTTATGTGTTATTGGTATTGTTGGATTTACCATCCGTGCTGTAGGCCGGTGGAGATGAGATTGGTAGTATGTATTACTTCAGTTATCTCGTTTGGATATATATATATACATGTTGTCGGTTTTCATATTGTGGAGATGAGATTGGTAGTATATATTACTTCGATTATCTCGTTTGAGTGTATATATGTGTTAACGGTTTCATACTAGTTACCTTTTTAAATCCTTAGGCCCATGGTCAGGGAAGGTTGTGGATATATAAATTGGGATGTAAATGCTTATGGTGCATTGTGAGGTAGGATAGGGATTATGATCAGCATGGGGGGTTATATTTTTAGAACAGTTGTTTCAATGAGATTCTTTTGTTAACGTGGGGAGTTTTATCAAAAAAAGAATGAGGTTTTAAAACATTTTTTTTTTTTTTTGGAAATAATGATGGGAATGTGAAAGAGAAAAAAATTGATTTTATATTGAATTGTGTCAAGAGGAAAGTTTTGAGAAAAATACAGTTATATGTGTATGTTTTGGTATATTAAATGTCACACTACTTGTATGGTATGTGTTGATGCATTCATGATCATTTTTATCTATATGTTGTGATTGGTTAGGATCTTTGGGATCTCTACTGAGCTTAGTACTCATCCCACATGTTAATAAACTTTTTCAGATACAAGGCTGGAGAAATCGTGTGTGATGTGAAGTCTTTCACTTGTTGGCCAGGGAGCCCTTTACTTGTTGGACGTGTGGCATGTATTGTATAAGGGTAGACCCCTTTTGTTTTATTTGTTGTCATTCAATGTAAGCCTAAGGGTATTGTACCATGTCTTATTGATATCATCATTGTTGTCCTGAGATAATATTATTATTTATTCTTGTTCTTGTTCTCAACTAAATGAAATTATGGTTATTATAAAGGCTTTGGTAATGAACTCAATTAATAAAAGTCGGGGCGTGACAAGATTATTTTGATCAATAAGGTCTCATGTTCAAGATATTTATATATATATATATATATATGAAAGCGTCAATTCAACAAGTGCTAATAAAAAATTAGACAAAATTCACTTTATCCCTTTATGGTTTGGCCTCGAAGTACTTTACCCCTTATGATTTTGGATGAAAGTACAAAGCTAGCTCTGTTAAAGTTAAGGGCAAAATTACCTAAATATCGCTATGTTATATTCTCTTTTTCTTTTCTCTAATACACATAATTTTCTATCTTAATCACATATTTAACAAATTAAGTAATGAATTAAACTAAATACCCTAATTTATTACTATAAAATTACCTTAAACTATTTATATTTTTTATTTTTAAACCATTTTTTCTTTAATAACTTTTTTAATTAAACATAAAATTATTATAAATTAAATGTCTTAATTTATTAACCATAAAATTAGCTTAATCTAAGCTTTAATTTTAAATTTTAATCTAATTTCTTATATATAACAAATTAAATGATAAATTAAACTAAACACCCTAATTTATTATCATAAAATTACATTATTTGATAACATTTTAAATTAAACATATAGGTGTATATATATATTTATTTAACAAATTAAATCATAAATTAACATAAATACCTTAATTTATTAACATAAAATTAAATCATAAAATTACCTTAATTTAATTCTTAATTTTAACCCGATTTATTAATTTAATAACATTTTAAATTAAACATTTACACACACACACACACATACATATATATAAATTAATTAAACCATAAATTAACCTAACTATTTTAATTTATTACCATAAAATTATCTTAATCTACCTATAAATTTTTAACCCTATTTCTCATTTAAAAATATTTTAAGTTAAATTAAATTATTGATGGAAGATCTCAATTAGGGTTAGGAATAATACTATATGCACCAATTAGTGTACTAACTATTATACTAATTGATGATGTGGCATAATTTCATATGTTTTTGGTATTGGTAATTTGTATAATGAGTGAGGTCAATAATAATGTTGTCACGCCCCAGATTTACGGAGTCCAGCCCATGTGAATAAACTACCCATAGGTAAACAATAAAGAATAACTCTCATGCAGATGTATATAATATAATCACACAATACATGTATTTCTTCAATTTCATACATTCCTGGATACAACATCTACGTCGAATGAATGTTCTATACTTGAAACTTACACAGATGTTATAATTTAAATTAAACACCTAGAGACTTATAACATATATAAAGGATGTAACCCTTATAAGAATAACACACGGTCAATAAATAACAACAATGGCCCATGGCCTACAAATAACAGAACCACCCTACATGGTTCCAAACACATCTTCACGTCTCAGTCCACATCCACACATGTACACTTGAAAAACATTTTTAGCCATGTAGGGTGAGCATAAAGCCCAGTAGAGAATATTTCAAAACTAAACATGCTCCACAAATATAAATGATCATGCTGCAATACATATATACAATATGCTCAAATGCCTTTTCAAATCCATCTGGTTTCTCAACAAAACCTTTTCTTTCTAGTTACTAAAACCTTTCGTTTATTCAAAAGGTTTTCCAAATTCAAAACATCAGTTTGATATAAAATCCCATTCCAAAACCAATCCAGGTATCTCAATACCAACTGGCAAATACATTGCCAAATAAAATACGAATACATCATTAACTAGTAGCAATTATATTGCTAAAATCATTTCCAAATCATTTCTTTCCAAAACCAAAATGCCAATAAATAAAGTGGGTAAATCTCCAAGGCTAGTGTTCATACGAGTAACTATATAAGTCACAAGGTCATTTTTACTCGGATTATCCGGAAGGCTCGACACCTACCGCGCAGGCTTTAGGTCTTATACTATGGACACACAGGCCAACTTAATTATACTTTAACACCCCCTACCCAGCTTTACCACTTTATTTACCCTTTTCTAAAGAACACAATACATGTGATCCAATATATAGTTTTTCCAAAACAATGCAATGTTCCAGATATAATACAAGACTTCCCAAAATCTGCTTTCCAAAACATACCGTTTAAATTTTCAAAATCCATTACATGCTCCATGATATGCATGATTTACAAATAGCCAGTTTGCCTAGTCCACATGCAATTTCTAGCACACGGTAATCCTATCCTCCACCGCTAGCCAAAACAATTATCTCTAATCCAATAATTAAAAGATAACAAACATAGCTATACAATTCCATATAACTCCCAATAACCCCATATTTTCCAAAAGGTTCAGGAACCCACCATTTCTAAAATCCAATAACCATTTTCCAAAACACAATCTAACTCCCAAAACAACATTATTTAGGGTTTTCTACAAATTTGGGTGTTTGCATTTGTAGAAATCCATATGCAATTTTATATACTGAAAATACTTGTGGTAGCAAAACCAAAGCTCAACAACTCCCAATCTCACAAAACCCTCAAACCTGAAATAAAATTCCAAAATCAACCAAATGACTACAAAACATAAATAACCAAATACGCCACAAATACACTACCGAACTCATATTGAGTTAAAGAAATAGACTCTCCCTCTTTATGCGAAGAGGAGACAAGCCGAAAAAATCACCGGCGACGAAAACACAATCCACTCAGATTAAAATGAATCCCTCTCTGAGCTCTACGTTTTTATATAAGGGACTAGGGGCCGAAGGTGGGTAAAAATAGATGAAACCCAAGCTCAAAGGGTTGAAAAAGTCAAAAATGGCAAACAAAAGAGAGAAAGGGAAGAAACATATCTAAAAAGTGATATTTTCAACTTTTCGAACCCTTATATAGAAAAATAGACAGCGAGCACGAACCCTAGGCCGCGGCTGCCAACTTAGCCACCTAGCCTGGTCGCAAGCGTAACCAGGTCTATTGCGGGTGTGACCAACTAGGTTGCACAGTCACAGACGCGGCCACTCTATTCGTGGGCGTAACTTGTTGAGCTGTGACCTGACACTGCAACCTCTCGCGACCCATGCGCCTCTTCTCCCATACATAGGACTTGAGAGCTGGTTTTCATCGCAGCCTGGCCATGGGCGCCACCTGCACTAATGCCCATTGCGGGTGCGATGCCTACTGGTCACGGGGGCAACCAGTCTATGCTCAGGTTTTTAGGCTACTATCTAGCAAACCCTCAGACATAATCCGAAGGTCCGAATAGCTCAGAAAGGTCCAACTCACTTGGAACAACCCCGTGTCAAAGAAAAAGGTTGGGTTAAGCTAATCCGAGCCACTACAACCTCTCTCACTTAGGAAATTTTATCCCCGAAATTGAAGAAACGCCAAAACCACTAAGGCCACCCAATCTATAAAAGAAAACACAATGCTAACCCAAGCTTAGATCTATTTGAGGGTACGTTCTCGGATCTCAGTCCAACACCTCGGTCCCCAAAGACACCCGAACACCCACAATACTAAAAATAAGCATGGCGGCCTCTTTGACCCACATAACTCGTAGTGGTCTATGAGACAAGAAACAACAACCACCGCAACAACAACAACTCAAACTCAGAAACATCAACCATGCCTGAACCACCTACAACACCGCAATCACCACAAGATGCTCAAACGCTCAGACACAGAGAACAAGAAAACACATGCACATCAGACTCTCGGTCAACTCTTGGAATGAGGACACACAAAACGAAACCACCAGATAAAATACGGCTAAAGAATAGCGAAAACGGCATAGTAAGCCTCAGACATTTCTAAACGCCTGCAAAGTAAACACATAGCACATAACTAGCAACCCAGGCGAGATCATAACGCACAGTTCAACACAAGGTACCACATCTAAGTTGAAGAAAATTCCTTACTTTTTTTTTTTTTTTTTTCAAAACACTTTGCTTTCCCAAAAAGTGTTCCACTCACACCGTCACAATTCACATATATGTTCAACAGTCCACAACAAAATTCTGAGATTTCCAGCCCAAGTATTTGAAAACTACAAGTGTCACTCAAAACACCAAAATCAGTTTCATTTTACAAAAATTTTGATTTGTTAGTTCGGCTTTTTATGAAACCAAAGATTTATATTTCAAACCCAAAACCGTTTTTATTTAAGAAAAATAACCAAGGCCATAATACCAAAAGAAAATTATGTTTTTCTCAAAACCAACCAGTAGTATTCCTCCGGTGAACCCCAACACGGTCACCCAACCAAAACCCATCACACCCACGATGATGCCGCAACACCAAAAACAAATTTCCACGATGAGAATCCCTAAAAATTTCCAAAATGCCAACGACGCAATTACACAAAAGAGAGAAATCACATAATGGCACAAAAGCACAGCATACAACCAAGGTTCCCAACCGTAACCCCAAGCCGGTTACCACAAACCCAAAACAACTTTCCAACTATCCATACAGGACTTACATGATATACCAAAACACCGTTCAATTACACAATCCTCACTTCCAATCTATTCCTGAGGTGACTATATATCAACCACCCAAAATACCAACTAATCAACTATCCATCACCACTATCCCGCACCATTCTCCAAACACTAACATACCATTTACTACACTTATCTTCACAGCAACACCAACACCAACACCTTGCTCAACCTCACCAACTCCAAAATGGAGTTCCATACACAACTGCCCATGCTCGTTGAATCACTCCGGATTCCTCAAAGTTAAACCATTGGACTCGGATTCTCTATTCACCCATCACACGTATGCCTACATGGCACATACATCTTCACTTCACATTTGAGTCTAAATTGGACTTCTCAAAGGACAAGGTAAAATACAACAAACCCTAGCAAGTCAAAGCACACCCACCAACACTTCACACCACACACACAAGGACTGATAAGGTCAAAACAACACTGACATCGTGCACCAATCACTCTACCTAATTTTACTTCACTCTGAGTTTCACTCTCGTAACCAAAATCACCACAAGAATTGTCCTAATACGAGAGATTCCACACAATACTATCAAACAACAAAAATACACACCAAGGTGACTCAGCACAAATGAACATTAGACCACCCTATCAATACATTAAATGCACCATTGCCATACCGAGGCAACCTCCTGGAATAGTCCGATGACCCATCCCCCTCATCACATCATCTAACAAAAAACACAAACCATATACTGGTACACATCACACGAACAAAACTTCATTATTTATTGCATAACCTCTCACCCTCAATCCCAAATGGGTTATGTCAACACTATATCCCTCATTCTGCCAAGGTACTCACAATCCCAACTAAATTCATAACCATAAATTTTACGTATTTATTTCCTCGCACCAAGCCAATCCACAAAAGCCTACCACACTACAACGCCACCGTTACCACGTAACAACCCAAATCGAACGATAAACAAACACAACACCTTCATCTCTCAGCGACCAATAAGGTCAACTCTATAATCCGCATTCTAACTCATCACCCAATATCTGCGTACAACCAAAATACTAAGTCCCTTGGTCAAACTACCAGTTACTCATACTTACCGAACAATTACCCTGAACAAACCCAACACCTACACATATGGCCATGTGTAGACTTTTCCAAGTCATACTAACCTATTTCCATAGAACAACAAAAGAAGTTCCCAACCTCCTCCACCACTCGAGCTACAACTCTACATTCCCAACTACTCTTTCAACCAACCCAGAACACTACTTGAGCCAAAACATGGCTCACCTCCGAAGAAAATCACCTACTCCCTGTCATTTTAAACCTCGATCAACAAATACAAAACCACTGTGACCCTATACATAAGTCACGCACCAAACATGGGTTATCTACTGAACCAACCTTTCCACAAACATCTCTTAACTTGACCAGAAGTGAGGTACACGCCTCTCGCACCCAACTACAATCACTAAATCTTAGAACTTAGGAAACGTCCGCAGTACCACTGCCTAAATCACAACACAGAGTGTTCAGAACACACCACACACCAAACACCAAACACCAAACACTAACAACCAATTTGCAACAAAGGACTAACATCTTTCACAAGAACTAACCAACCAGATAATACCAAGATCCGCTAACATAAGCCACCATTATGATATACGTCTATACTCAACTATAAAATACTCTATTCTTTAAACACTAATAATTATAAATCTCTCTACACCTAAAATAAAGGGATATGCCAAGTTTCGATACATCCATACACCACACCATACCAATCCACTAGGTCAACCCTACACTAGTCCATCACGACAACCCGTCGCCCAAACACTAACTCAAAACCAAGCACAAAACACCAACTCAAAACCCATCAAGTCATCCACGACCTCCTAACGCACCTCATGTTTTACCAAATTACCCAAATCAACTAGAACCCTGCCAAGTATTCAAAAAACTATCTCACTCAACTATAAAGAAGACGACTCCTCCTACTCCAATCACACATCATCTACAAAGAGGACCCCAAGCCTCCACGGCCCAAAAAAAAAAAAATTTCCACTAACCTCGAGAAAAGTCAACCACCACTTACATCCCAACCAATCACACTCCACAGCATTAACCTCTAGATCACAAACACCATAGTCGAAACTATATACTAACACTACCGACACATACGAGTTCAACCCTGACTCTTCGTGTCCCAAACTCCAACACCATCTACACCCCTTCCACAGGTTACAAAACTTAAAATAACTCACTCAATTGAGGAACACTCCCCACACTACACCGCACACCTCCAACCTTCCAAAGTCATAACAAACACCAAACACACTAGTCCGCAGACTAAAAACCAACACCAAACCCACACGGTGTCACTTAATTGAGTATCACAACTCCACCCAACCACCAAGCACAAAGGACTTGAAACACCACTGTCTCTCATAAACATACTAATTCACTAAAGATGAACCAACACCAACTCATAACCTATGCCAATACACAGCATCTCACCCATATGACACACACCAAGGTGCCCACATAACGTTCACTACCACAGCCCAACACATCTCTATGAAAGAGAAAACACACAACCTAGGATACGTAACACCAGTACCCTTCACCAAAATACTTACACAGTACCATCATAAAGCAAATATGCAAACAATCGCATAGAGACTTCCATCAATTTACATATCATCTACCACATAACATGTAACACATAATCGCGCTAAGTCTACAAAGATCATTCATTCTAGCACTCACTTAGATTTCTCATTAGAAACAATGTTGATCAAGCGCGTTTCCAATAAGACCTCCAAGTTAGTCAACTAGACACCGAATAATATCTATGTATCTCAACACCATGCCTACATAAATGCAACACATAAGCATGTTATCACATAGCACACAACATATAAATGTCCTCACCAAGCATGATAAACCCATTATGGCTAACCAATTCTCGCGAGCCCAAGGTTTTCAAACCCGGTTAGCTCTAATACCAAGTTGTCATGCCTTGGATTTATGGAGTCCGACCCATGTAAATAAACTACCCATCGGTAAACAATAAACAATAACTCTTATGCAGATGTATATAGTATACACAATACACGTGTTTCACCGATTTCATACATTCCTAGATACAACATCTACGCCGAATGAATGTTCTGTACTTGAAACATACACAGATGTTATAATTTAAATTAAACGCCCAGAGGCTTATATCATATACAAAGGGTGTTACTCTTACAAGAATGGTACACGACCAACAGTTCCAAACACATCTTCACGTTTTAGTCCATATCCATACATGTACACCTGAAAACATTTTCAGCCATGTAGGGTGAGCATAAAGCACAATAGAGAATATTTCAAAAACTAAATATACTCAACCACCATAAATGATCGAGCTGCAATAGATATATACAATATACTTAAATGCCTTTTCAAATCCATCTGGTTTCTCAATAAAACCTTTTCTTTTCAGTTACCAAAACCTTTCGTTTGTTCAAAACATTTTCCAAATTCAAAACATCAGTTTGATAGAAAATCCCATTCCAAAACCAATCCAAGTATCTCAATACCAACCAGCAAATACATTACCAAATCAAATACGAATACATCGTTAACCAATAGCAATTACATTGCTAAAACCATTTCCAAATCATTTCTTTCCAAAACCAAAGTGCTAATAAATAAAGTGGAATCTCCAGAGCTAGTGTTCATATGTAACGCCCCGAAAACAATTCAACATGAACTACTCTCATTAATAAACATTTACTAATCAATGGCAATAATCCTTCCATCTTCCTATATATATATAATAAATGTGTTTAATACTAAAATCCCATATGTGGCATACATTCACAACATAAATGAATACATGAGTCTACAGCATATGAAGCATCTAATCTCGAAAACAAATAAATGCCTTTAAGGGCTTACATCTTCCAAAGCAATGGCCTGGTTACATAAAATGGTCTCTCGGACCCATACACATTAGCCCTTGGCTTCACAAGTTCACAACAAAAATAAAAGAGCTGTTTACTCTTCACGAAAGTATCCACGCCCTCAGTTCAGCGGGATCACCACATCTTTACCTGCACCAAATCCCACAAGGGTGAGCATAAAGCCCAGTAGAGAATTCTAACAAAGTATATACAGTTATGCAATTCCCAATAAAAATGCAAATGTCAACGCTATGCCATGCTCTTTTAAGGAAAATATCATTTCATGCTCTTTTGAAAATTTCAAATTCTCAATTAAAAACTTGCAATCTCAACACATTTCGAACTTTCAGTTTTAATTAATGGGGGCGGTAAATACGACACTGGTAATCCCTAGGCTGGTGTCTGCAAGTAGACCCTATGAGTACTACCAAACTATCATTTTTACCGATATTAACCGGAAGGCTCGACACTTATCCGCGCGGTTTTCTAGTCTTTCACCATGGACACTCAGGCAACTTATCAAGTTCAACTACACCCCCTATCCGGACTTACCACGTATTTACCTCATGTCACATTTCCATAGTTCTCATTACAACATCGTTTTGTTTCATGGAATAAATATCTTCAATCAAAATTTACAATGCAAAAGTAATAGTTGAATAAATATGCAATGTCATGATCTCTCCATAACTCATAACATTTCTCCATTTAAGTAACATAACAACAATATTAAATAAATACATTTATCATTTTCTTTCTTCAATATTATTTCACAAAATAACATATGTACCTTGATCTCATAGCAACTCCCGCAATCATGGCACATACCAACTTCCCATTTCCTTAGTCATGCATGCTCATGTATTACATAATAACTTCAACAATCCCATTTTTCCATTACCTCTTTCATTACTCTTTCCCAAGATAATGTTATCTTCCTTTAGCCACAATTTCACCTTTCACAATTCTTAGAAATATAATCTCATCAAGTCTACATGTAATATTTTTCAAACATTAGTTCTCAAAATCCATATCCACAACAATTCATCATTTCATGGCAATATATATATACTAGTACTTAGCAATAAATTCTCAACAAATTTATCTTATCTTTAATCGTAGTTTTTCTAAAATGAGTTCTCCTTCTTCATATGTCAAAACTACCATCTTTTGCAATCACATTATAAAATCTAGATACATTCATCTCTTATCATAAGAAAAGAAAGAATTTCAAGAAATCCCCAAACTTCTAGGGTTTTCGCCAAAAACCCAACATCCTCCCATTTCATGGTGAAACCCAATCAAAATCACATTTTTTTGAGTTTGTAGAAAAAATCATTCTCATGGATAGGAAGAAGTTTTAGTTCTTGGAAACTTTTTCTATGTTTGGAACGAAAAAAACAAAATCAACACAAAAGCAACAAAAGCTTTGAAAATCTGCATATATATAGCACAACTTGTATATATGACTCAAAAAATCCCTACCTCAAGCTTGACGAAGAGAGAGAGAGATGATGATCTAGACCCCAGATTTGCAAGAATCAAAGTGTTTTGGGTGTTTGATAATGTTTTCTAGAGAGAAGGAGGAGAGAATAGGGTTTAGTGAGAGAGAGGGAGACCCAAAAAAATGAGATACAATTTGGCCAAAAGAGAAATAAAAACAGAGCCTCAGATCTGGGCCTTTCCTGCACGTTCGGAGCCCACTCATGTACGTGCAGCCAGTGTCTCCCGCACGTGCCTTTATTGCAGTATGCACTGTCCAGCCTCCCCTGCTCCTTGCACGTGCGGCTTGGCCTCCTGCACGTGCGGCCCCCATTCCGCACGTACGGCCCTGGGCCCCCGCATGTGCGGCCTTGGCCTAGCAGCCCAGAAAAATCCCGCTTCGCTTTCGGGCACTTCGGATCTGGCCCCACGCTCTCCGAAACAAGTGAAATTCAATCACCGAACAAAAACAAGAATGAGAAGTTTATCTGAGAAAATTATTTCCAGACGTTTCAAGCCCAACAAAGAAGAAAATACAAGAAAAGTGGAGTGAAGGAAGAAAGAAAGAAGAACCGGTCATCACAACCTCCCCATCGTAGGAAATTTTGTCCCCGAAATTTAAACAAACCATAAAACCAAAGTGTTCTAGCAACAACAATCATTTTAAACACGTTCCCAAGTCACAACACTTATGTTCAACCAAACACTTACCATTCGTTTCATCATCATTTCATCAAAACAACATTTGTTCATACAAGACATGAAATAAAACATCTATAGCAAAACATCGTTCCTTCACAAGCTCACACTTAGGTTAACAACACATATATTACACGTGATCAACACTTAACACTTTTTCTCTTCTACACAAGAAATCATTATAATTTAAACAAACATCTAAGCAGACTCAAACAAATCTGGACACTTGGAGCGGACTCCCGCCTCTCGTTCCCAAGTCGCTTCCCCAACCTCGCGGCGCCTCCACAACACCTTCATTAATGGTATGGTCTTATCCCGCAACACTTGTCCTCGAATATCTAGGATTTGAACCAGTCGCTCCTCGTAAGAGGCGTCCTCGTCTACCTCCAAATCAATCCAATCTAACACATGGGAAGGGTCGGGTTTGTACTTCCTAAGCATTGACACATGAAAGACATTGTGAACTCCCAAAAGTTGTGGCAGTAAGGCTAACTGGTATGTCACTTCCCCAATCCTCTTCAATATCTCGAAAGGCCCAATGAACCTCGGAGACAACTTACCACTCTTACCAAACCTCATCAAACCTCGCCTAGGTAAGATCTTAAGGAACACATGATCACCTATTTCAAAGAACAAAAGTCGTCTCCCTAACAATCTCCGGACCCAACAATGGTGCATCCCTCACCTCGGCCCAATAAACTGATGACCTACAAGGTCAGCCATACAAGGCCTCAAACGGTGCCAAGGAAGACCTCTCAACCAACCAAGGAAACACAACACCAACTTCCGGCCACAACCAAATTTGGAATACTACCCCGACTCTAAGAACACCAAGGATACCAAATTAGTCAAGAACACATGATACTGAATTTTGCCCTAAAAAATTCTTAGATGCTCTAAGTGTTAGATTATATAATATATTAGTTGTCAAACCTTTAATAATGTATCTTTAATAATGTTGTTTGCTTTATGCTTTCGGTGCCTCAATTGGCATCTTATGTTGTCTTCTCCTCTCTATAAAGAGAGTGTGCATCTCTTTGTAAAACATTCAAGACAATCAATATACATACAATTCTTTATTTCTCTATACATTAAATTTAACATGGTATCAGAGCTAGGTTAACAACCTAATAATTCCGCTTCACCGGCGGGCGGCAGTCTCACCTTGGCCGCCCGCCGGACCTCTACACATACCTTGACTCTGCTGCTACTAAACCCAATTCACCATCCACTTTCAAGCTCAGAGCATCGTCACCATCGTCCATCTTGGTCAGCTCCAATAGCTTCCTCATTATAGCCACTTTAGCCAACCTCTCTCTTGGCTGTCGGCTCTCTCTCCATAGCTACGCGAGGTCAGTACATGAATGGCGGCCATGAAGCGGCTGTTGTTGAAGGCTTCACCTTTGTCATCCTCAGCCATCAATTGCTTGAAGAGGTGTGTATCCACAGTTGCTGTGTCTGAGACCCGCATTCTTGACCTTTCTTTCGGCTGTCCTGAACCCACTTATCATCAAGAATCTTATCTTCTTTAGGCCATTTCTCTTCAGCACTCTGAGTCCTGAAACCTCATTTCACGGCCGATCACGAAGCAAATCAATGGACAGAACGCCTCTTCTGCGGCATGGGTGTTAACCTTACTGTTTACGAGCTCGACGAAGATCCCATCAGCGGCAAAGGCATCAAGAAGGCCCTCATGAACCTTCTCGGAACCTCCTTCGCCGTCCCTGTCATCTTCATCGGTGGCAAACTCGTTGGAGCTATGGACAGAGTCATGACCTCTCACATCAATGGCTCTCTTGTCCCACTCCTCAAGTAGGCCAGAGCTCTCTAGCTTTGATCTCTCTCTCTCTCTCTCTCTCTCTCTCTCTCTCTCCAACAATGGCGACCGCTTTCTTATCAAATTTCCATTACTCCGACAGCCTAACCGTGGTCAGAATCTCGGTCTGCACCGCCATAGTCTGCGAAGCTATCTCATGGGTTCTAATCTACCGAACAACCTCGTACAAGTCCCTCAAATCCTCCATCGACAAAGCTTTAAAGAAGCTCGAGACCATGAAGACCGACTCGAACCCTTCTCTCAGATCAAGCCCTAACATGTCTCTCTCTTCACTTTACTCTCTCTCTAATAAAATAATCCTCCACTCTAGAGAGGCTCAAACCCATGTTCCCCACTTCTTTATTTATTTATTTTTTATTTTGTAATCAATTTCCCATCATTCCCCTACTACCCACTCTCTCTAGACAAATGATTCTTTCTTCACTTTATCACATGGGCTTGTCCCCTCTCTCCCCTCCGATTAATTTCAAAAATTATTATTTTTACTTATTTTCTCCAAATCACTTTTAATCCCTTTTAAATACCCACTCTATAATAATATATCTTTTGCAGGGGCACTAACCCCAACTTTATTTTGAAACAATCACACTGATGTTTTTCATATAACCCATCCACAAATATTTTTTTATCTATTTTCTTTATCCATTGTTTATTTTATTTTATTTTATTTTTATTATTAAACAAAACAACACCAAAAACATTTCACAAACTTGTCATTTCTTCATATCAGGGATCAACCCCGATCACCATTTTACACCAAAAAAAATCAATCAACCAACCACACATTTTTCGTTTCACTTCTTCGCCTCTTCAGCTGTTCTCTTCTTCTTGCCTTGGTCTTGGGCGTCCCTTGACGGCACTGCCTCCGTGTTTCCTACCCCGCCGAGCACGTTCACTTCCCGTTGCTCCTCAAATGTCATATATGGCGTACCTCCGAATCTGAGCATAACGGTGGCCTTTCGCTTCAGCTCCTTGTTTTCCGCCTTCAACACACTTATCTTTGTTCGAGCATCCTTATACATGCCCTGGAGCAGAGCTAGTTGGGCGTTTAACTGCTGCACCTCATTTGTCCTACTCTGAAGCCGGTGCGACAAGTTTGTGACCGCAGTCATGGTCTCAACACATGACTTTAATGTATAATAATTGGCCTCAATATCAGATTGAGCAGCCATTATTTGCTCAACTGACAACATCAGATAGTTCAACGGCATAAAACCAAGGGCGCTTGGTCCAGGGGCACTTGGTTGCGGTTCAAGGGCAACTGCCCCGGTTATCTCTCTTGTGGACTCATTGAGGTCGGGAAAGAGAGTGAGCAGACCACGGGAAGAAGAGGCTATGTTCTGGGTAGCTGAACAGGAAGAAGAGGCCATATTCTGGGTTGCAAAGTGTCTCAGAGAATTAGAGCTTTCAGACTGGTAATGTCAACAAGGGTCAGCTGCAGAAGACGGGTTGGTTGTAGAGTGTTTGCAAACGAAGAAGTTTTCAGCAGGTGTTTTGTTTCAGCCTCAGGCTCTGTCTTGGTTTAAATAGCCAAGGCAGACACGCGCATCGTGCGCCTCTCGACGCCAGACGACAAACCGGGGGCACAAGCCAAGGCGGGCACGTGCATCGTCGCGTGTCGGGCACGTCTTTTGATGGCACGCCTTTTGATAGATTGGGCACGTTTTTTGAGGGCGCGACTTTTGAGGGCTCGATATATATACATGTATATTTTTTGGGCAGCCTATATACACAATCATACAGTGTATTTTCTACGTGGGTCCGACAAGACTCTGTAAACTGTCCCGACATTGATTCCGATTAGCTTCTTCATGGGTCCGACAAGACTCTGTAAACTGTCCCGACATTGATTCTGGTTAGCTTCTACATGGGTCCGACAAGACTCCGTAAACTGTCCCGACATTGATTCCGGTTAGCTGCTACAAGGGTCCGACACGACCATACAGTGTCTTCACCAACGGTGTGACACGACCATACAGTATCTTCTATCCCCTTTTATTTTATTTGTTAGTATTTTTACGTTTTGTTACTCTCTCCAAACTCAAGTTGGTTGGTTTCTATCCACATTGAGTTTGAGGGGGGATGTTAGAATATATAATATATTAGTTGTCAAACCTTTAATAATGTATCTTTAATAATGTTGTTTGCTTTATGCTTTCGGTGTCTCAATTGGCATTTTATGTTGTCTTCTCCTCTCTATAAAGAGAGTGTACATCTCTTTGTAAAACATTCAAGACAATCAATATACATACTGTTAGGACCTTTTGTTGTCAAATTCCATGAATCAAAACCAAAGTTGTAACAAGAGTTCTTTAAGAAGTTGGTTTCCTTCAAAAACAGGATTTCTTGGGAGTTTTGATTGAAGTTGGTTTTCTACAAGATTCCAACAACATGATTACTTGGGAGTTCTGAAAGAAGTTGATTTGCTACAAGAAGTTGATTTTCTACAAGAAGTTGGAACTCTGCAAGAAGTTGGTTTTCTGCAAGAAGTTTTTTCCAATCTTGGATTACTTTTGGTTCTCTATAAATACTTGGTTTTCTCCCAAAACTAAGTAATGAATTAATTATTCCTCGGATCTTCTTTTTGGTCCTTAAAGGTTTATATCCGGGATATTTTATTTTTCTTTGATGTCTTATTGAGTATTCAACTCATGATCGAAAAGGCTACATCAAAGGTTTTGTTTGTTACACAAAGAGAGAGTTGTTCTTCGGTTGTGGATTACGAAGAATTGATGCAAGCTTCGATTGGTGGAATCGGGAGTGGCTCATCGAAAGACAATTCCGTGGTGAAGATGGGGTTGGAAGAGGCACATAGAGGTTGGTTCAATTAGGCGTTGTGGATTCGCTAGATAATTGAGAGTGATACTGTAATTCCTTTATATCTTCTTAGTGGATTGTTACGGTGGGCGTGGCGTGGTTTTTATCACAATTGGAAGGTGTCCAATTGTGGTTTTTCCACGTAAAATCTTTGTGTCTCTTTCTCTTGATTGTTTGATTGGGATTTTTATACGCTTAAAATTGATACATAATCACAAATCAACATCTAGGAGGTTTCTAGATTTTTCAATTGGTATCGAGCGGTCGTTTTATTTTGTTTAAAACAAAAATATTTTTTAGAACGAGATCTGTTTGATTTGTGATAATGGATACAATTCGTGATGATGAATCTTGAGAGTGATCATGAAGAGCTTGAGCAAGCTTATAAAAAGTTGTATAAGGAGTCTCTTAAGTTATTCAAATTGAATGACAAACTCACAAAGAATCTCAAAGCATGTGAATGTGAGAATGTCAAACTTAAAGAGGAGATTTCCAAGGCTAGGATCAATGCCATCAAGATAGCTGATGATCAACAAGTCCTTTGTGGAAAACTGTTGACCTGTGAGACAGAGAGGAATGAGCTCTTGAAACTCATGCCATGTATGAAGAAAAGATTGAATCTCTCGAGATGTCTCAAGTTGCTTTGGAAGAAGCGATGATCAAGAAAGAGGAAGAGCTCAAGTGTGCCATGGTTACCATTAGTCTTTGGAACAAAGGATCAAAGACTTTGGAGGATATCATTGGGTCTCAACAAATCTGTGCAGACAAGAGTGGCATTGGCTTTGGTGGCAAGAAAGAGCAAAAACAGAGTGCTTCCACATCTCATGATACAAGAACTCAAGGAAAAGGAGGACAAAGGATTCAACATGAGGATAGACTTCTCAAACTTCCTAGAGTTGGTAAGGTAAAAGAAAAGAAGGTACACCCTGTTTTTATTTGTCATCATTGTGGTATGCATGGTCATATTCGCCCTTTTTGTTATAAATTGCATGGGAGAATGTCTCAAAAGGGTAGAAATTCGAATACTTTTTGGGTTAGGAGACAATCTTACTTGTCTAGGCGGAATACCAAGATTCATGAGGGTGTTCACAACACCATGACATTTACCAAGACCGCTAGACCTGATTTTGTTAAAACCAAAAAGATTTGGGTAAGAAAACTTGACTTGTGTTAATGTGTTTACTCTTTTTAGTTTTTTTTGGGTCTTTGTGTGTTTTTTTTAATAAAAAAATGTGTGCATGTTTGTTTTTTTTTGTCTTGCTTTGTTTAAGAAAAATAAAAAAAACCCAAAAAGATTTTCTTAGTATGGTTTTGCAAGTTTGAATTTTTGAGATGTCCTTGGTGCATATTGGAATTGATGAGAATATCCATTACATGTTAATATGTGTGTGCTTTCTATGGTAATTACTCATTTTGGAGTGTGTGTTCTTTGATTAGTATGTCTCATTCTGTACACACTCTTGGATTAGCAAATATTTGAGTCTTTTGCCTTAGTGGTTATTTTTTCCATGGACTTCTAGCATGATATCTCTTGCTTTTCTAGAGGAATTGACCTATACTAGCATATCATGGGTGATGTTGAGTCTCTTAACCACCTTCCATCTTTTTGCATCTCCATGGCTTTCCCCTCTATTCTTTGTAGTCCAAGCATGAGGAAAAGGCTACCTCAGAGTCACCAACCAGGCCATCCTTAATATATCCATGCTTCTCTTGTTCGGTTTCCATACTCTTGAGCGTGTCAGCCGCCAATGAATGTACAAAAGAAAGAAAGGAAAAAAAAGTGCAAAAGAAAAGAAAAAAAATGTGAAAAAGAAAAAAGAAAAAAAAAGGATTCATTGATTGAGGGGGAGCCTCCGTCTTTACTCACCAAATACCCCTTGATTTCTAGTGGTTTGACTTTCCTTAGTTGTGCTTAGATTCTCTTGTCGGAGGTCCAACTTTCATATCATATCACTGCTAGGATTTGAATCTCGTGTTTGTCGAACTCCAAGAGTCACACACACACACTTTTATCATGGGATCTATGCTTTTCACATAATGCATCACTTTCTTTTATGAGGAATTTTCTAGAGGCTGTGCACATTGTGTTTTCAAGTAATTGTGTTTCTTGGATAATCTTGTGTGTTTCAAGGTACAAATTAGAAATTCCTTGCTTGCTCCACCATATTATTTTTGTCGTTTTCTTCTTGTTCACTGTTTTCAGTTTTTGTGGTTGCTTGTAGTAAGGGGGAGTTCGATTAATCGTTATCATTGCTTGTGTGGTTTATGATCTTGCTTTTGTTGTTTGAGGGAAGAAAGTTGTTTTTAATGTGTCTTAGGATTTCATGTTTTTATGCCATGTGTCGGGTTCAGGTTTTCATGCTACATGGTCTTAAAATCTCCAAGTCGTTTTTATTCATGTTTCAAGATGGTCTTATATTTCAAGATGGTCTTATATTTCATATACTCTTGTGGGACTAATATTTGTTTTGGAGATTGTGGCCGATAGTTGTTTTCTTGATTATGACCTTGAGAAATAAGTTTGTAAAGAGTTTTGGTTATAAGTCTTTGGTTCCTAGTTGGTGGTATTATTCTTGTTTTGATTAGAAAATTGTTTTAGTGTTTTTGTTAGGAAATTTGTTTTAGATTGGTTTTATCGAGATTTGACAAAGGGGAGATTGTTAGGACCTTTTGTTGTCAAATTCCATGAATCAAAACCAAAGTTGTAACAAGAGTTCTTTAAGAAGTTGGTTTCCTTCAAAAAGGATTTCTTGGGAGTTTTGATTGAAGTTGGTTTTCTACAAGATTCCAACAACATGATTACTTGGGAGTTACGAAAGAAGTTGAGTTGCTTCAAGAAGTTGATTTTCTACAAGAAGTTGGAACTCTGCAAGAAGTTGGTTTTCTGCAAGAAGTTTTTTCCAATCTTGGATTACTTTTGGTTCTCTATAAATACTTGGTTTTCTCCCAAAACTAAGTAATGAATTAATTATTCCTCCAGATCTTCTTTTTGGTCCTTAAAGGTTTATATCTGGGGATATTTTATTTTTCTTTGATGTCTTATTGAGTATTCAACTCATGATCTGAAAAGGCTACATCAAAGGTTTTGTTTGTTACACAAAAGAGAGAGTTGTTCTTGAGTTGTGGATTACGAAGAATTGATCTAAAGCTTCGGTGGTGGAATCCGGAGTGGCTCATCAGAAAGACAATTCCGTGGTGAAGATGGGGTTGGAAGAGGCACATAGAGGTTGGTTCAATTAGGCGTTGTGGATTCGCTAGATAATTGAGAGTGATACCTGTGTAATTCCTTTATATCTTCTTAGTGGATTGTTCTGGTGGCTGTGGCCCGTGGTTTTTTTTATCACAATTGGAAGGTGTCCAATTGTGGTTTTTCCACGTAAAATCTTTGTGTCTCTTTCTCTTGATTGTTTGATTGGGATTTTTATATTCTGCTTAAAATTGATACATAATCACAAATCAACATCTAGGAGGTTTCTAGATTTTTCACATACAATTCTCTATTTCTCTATACATTAAATTTAACACTAAGTACACTATATGATATTATTATTCACCACTCACTGAGCATTATGTTTTATGCCCCAACACAAAATTTTAGGCCTTACCCTTTCTACCAATCACAAACCTCCTAGTAACCACTGACCATGCCCTAAAAATATTAGATAATTTCTCCTAGTTCAAGTGGGCTCTAATGTTGTCACATTTACTTTTGTTTTGTTGTTTCAAAATTTAAAAACTTAATAACTTTTATTATATATATATATTTATTTTTAATAAAAAAAAATCATATTTTTGGAGTCTACACAATGAGATCTATCAAATAAGACCAATTTAGTATATAAAATTTTATAAAAGTGAAATATTAGTTTTTGAGCTATACAAAACTAACAATTTCTCAATTTATAAAATTATCCAGTAAAACTGAGAAATTTCTCAACTTTGCACCGAAATGGTGCATATAATTTTGCTTCGTCAACTAAGAAATTTTTATTTTCTTAATTCTGTAATTGAGATATTTCTTAATTTGTTTATGTATGTTTATGTGTGAAAGATATATTTTATTTGTTTAAAATTTTAATTTATGGTTAGAAATTAAGAAAATGTAAATTGACTTATTTTTCAATTTTTTAAACTAAGAAAGTTCTTCAAACTGAAACATTTTTTAAATTTTAGTAATCATATATTTTAGATAAATTTCATAGTTGCAACGTAATTTTTTAATTTTTGGATGAAATTTGTAGTGTAACTTTTTCATTTTAAGTATGAAATTTTCTCTTAATTAACTCAACCAATTCCATATATTATATAAGAAAAAATTAGACCAAGTAAATATTGTTAGTTAAGTAAATTAAGAAAACTTATTATTAAAAACGGTTTAAACTGTAAATTTATAATAAAAAACATATTTTTATTTTTATATAATTTTAGATTTAATATTATTCTTGTTTAACAGATTTAGTTGGGTTGATTATAGAAATATAAATTTTATCAAAAATAAATGTATATTGTAAAAATTATGATGTTTTGAAGTTTTAAAAATCAAAATAAATGTCACGTCACCATACTTTTTTATAAACAATTACAAATGATGAACAATTATTATTTGAAGGGTAACTTCGTTTATGAAAAATTAATAGACTTGAAGGAGAAATTTTTTTTATTTAAGATTTAATAGAATGTAAATTTACAAAATAAGACTTGTGCCTATACATCGTGAAAAAAAAAAAAAAAACAAAACAAAACAAAACAAAAAGGTTGCTATAGCTATTTTTTAGCATGATGTACTTTTGCTAAACCCCAATATTAGACAAAGGACCTCTTATATTTGGGCTCTGTTTAAGTGTGTAACCCTAAAAGGGTTGCAAACCATATGCAACCTAATTATTAGCCTTAAGATTACAAAGAATTGATCAAGACCATTGAATTGTTTAATGGTAAAAGATTGAAAACTGGGGCAACCGGTTAACCCTCCTATTTCCATCCCACTTACCTTACTCTCTCTATTTTGTCTCTCCCTTTTCTTCTCTTCCTCAGTGTAACTCTTGATTTCCATTAATAACAAGAAGCCTCTGTTGGGTTCCATTGTTGAATCTCTGTATAATCCTTGATTTCCAGCAACAACGAAACTATAAGCCTCTGTTGGGTTCTATCGTTGAAGTGAAGGCGTTCTTTCTAACTAGATATCAGGTATGGAGCTCTCTCTCTCTCTCTCTCTCTCTCTCTACTTCAACGATTTTCCCTCAACCAAACCCCCATCCTAACTTGAACCCCTCTACAATTCGCTTAACCTGAAACCCCTCCATCTGTGACAATAACCTCTCTCTCTCTTTCTCAATCGATATATGGGGATGCCCTCACACTCTCACTCACTCACTCACTCTCTCTCTCTCTCTCTCTCTCTCTCTCTCAATCGATTTTTGGCATGCGCTAACTGCATCTTTCTTTTCATGATCGATCAATTGCTCAATCTCCTTCACACTTTTAAAATCAATTCTATTTATGCTTATTATTATTATTATTATTATTATTATTATTATTATTATTATTTAGACAGGTTATGATTTGAGTTAGATATGTAAGCTTTATTGTTTTAAAATATGATAGTGAGAGATATTTTCAAATTAGATTTGTTTAGATAGACTTTAAGGATTTTAAAATTTTAAAATTGAATATTGAGAGACAAAAGAAATATTTCAATTGAATAAATAAACAAATTTATTAATTTTAATCGGTTTGTATATCTGATATTTAATTATTTTTGTTATGTTATAATATAATATATAAGATATAGATAGATACTTACAATTCTCATGAAAAATATTATCTATTTTTGGGGGGAGAAAGAGAAGAAAAACAAGTTTTAATATTTTTTTTCAAAATCGGTGAGAGAGATTAGGATGGAAAGATTATAAAATATTTTTGTTATGTTCTCATTTGAAATCCATAAATTAAAGGATAATTATTATTTTTAAAATAATTAAATAAATCAATCAATCAATAATTTTTTTTAATCTATTTTATAAATTAAAAAAATCAACAATTTCAGAATGAGAATTTAAAACTCTTAAGAGACTTCTCATTAGAAATTTTCCATTTTTTATGTAGTATATAAAAAAAAATATGGCCTTGTTCAGAAAGTTGGCTATTTTTAGTTTTTGGTTATAGGTTAAAATATTTATGTTTAAGAAGATGGTTGGATTTTTTTATAATTAGATATGATATTTGTGAGAGAAAAAATAAAATGATTATATGATGTGACATTTTATCTTGATGATTATTTTAATCTATTTTATTTTTTTATAAATTTTAGGGGTAGTTTGGCATCTCCTAAATATTTCATCTTTTTATCTTTTTTTCATCACATCATCTTTCTACTTTTTTTCACATCTTTTTATAAAAAAATAAAAAAACATACTTATTTAGATTACTCCAAATAATCTCTTAGCCTAAAAACTAAAGAAAGTCTTTATCAAACTACGCGTGGTGCCATATTGTACCGCGTTGGGTTAGGTGCTATTACTTTATGCATAATGCGTAAACTGCATTGTTTTTGTCCCGACTTTTGCATTACCCGTGATTGTTATATAGGAGTTGTTTGGAATAAGTGTATTTTTTATTTTTTTAAACTAAAAAATTGAAAAAAAATTATAGATATTTAGGTTAATTTTTTGACTTTTTATAAAAAAATGTATATTAAAAAATTATATAAATTAGTGTGTAGGAGAAAATTAGGATTGAGAGTTGTACAGTCGTAATTTTTTACTTTTGGTGAATAATGTTAACTTTTTAATTTTTTATGGACTTTCCAAACTTGACCTTATTTATTTATTTTTTAAGATTGACTACTGTTGTTATAGCTTGATATGTGGTTGTAATAACAATAAATAAATAAATTAACGTGCCGTGTTTGGACTTACGAGCTCATTATTGGTTCTTTTTAATAATTTTATTTATGATCATCATTTAAATCAAATTAATAATCATTATTTTATTTTATTTTATTTTATTATATTATGTATGCCATAAAACATAAAAAATAAAGAGTTAATTATCTAAAAGTCATATTTACAAATGTTATGATAATTCAAATCTTATTTAAGATTTTTTAAATTAATAAGTTTTATTTATTAAAGTGAGAATATTATCAATTTTTTACAATTTTTAAAATTAAGAACATCATTAATTTTGCATAGTAGTATTCCATATAATTGTTTCACTAACTGATGAAAAAAACAAAGTATGAAATTAAACGTTCTTAGCCTTCTACTTATTAGTTTGATTCAACTATCCAATAAAACTAAGAATACTATCAGTTTTTTCTACTTTTAAAACTGAGAACATTATCAGTTTGTTCATTTTTAAAGTTTTTATTTTCAACTTTACACATCAATGTTCCATCATCATGTTCCTTTATAAACACAAAATTTTCAGCTTTGCATAAAAAGTAATTCAATTTTTTCAATTTTTTTTTTTTAAAATTTCAATTTGAAAGTTTTGAAAATCAAAATGTCAAATCATCACATTCCTATATAGATAATCATAAGTGATGAACTATCATTATTTGAAGAGTAATTCCAACTATTAAAAATTTAATAGAACTTGAAGGTCCAAAAAATCTTAATTAGGATTTAATAGAGTATAAGTTTATAAATTAGGAATTGTGTATAAATGCCCTTATATTAATAGTTAGATGATTAGATGACATTTATCATGTAATTTTAAAAATAAATTGTTAATTTTGTTTTAGGATGAATTACTTCTCAGTAAAACAAATAAAAAAAATTATACAGACATTGAATGGTGCAATTATAGCGATTCTGATTAGACTCGGCCCATTTTGTATTCTTGACTCGGGTTTCATGGTTTTATATTGTTGTGCTTGTCATGTTTCTCCTTATTTCTCATTGAGTTTGAGTTTCGGAGTGTCCTGAATGTGTTTGGAACCGGTTGGTTATTAGTTGGTTCAAATTATTGTTGCTCAGAATTTGACCTCTTCGCTTGAGCGAAGCTTCTTGCGCTCGAGCAAGCTTTGTGAACTCCTAGTACTTTTGCAGGCCTACAAAGATACTAGGGAGGTAGTGTTCTTCGCTCGAGCGAGATTTCTTATGTTCGAGCGACGATCTTCTGTCTGTAAAACTTCTAGGAGTATGCATTCTGCGCTCGAGCGAAACTTATTGCGCTCAAGTGGAACAACTTATTGTGTCTGGTACTCTTGTGTTCAAGTGAGCTGCGCGTATATTAGTTCGCAACAGCACATTTTTACATTACTTTTTCATATCTTTTTCTCTCAAAACCCTAGATCAACCATTTCTCTCTCTAAAACCCAACTTTTCTCTACAAATACACTTGGATCTAGGGATCTCTCTACCCTACTCCTTTTGAGAAAAAGATAAAGCACGCCGTGGACTCTCTTTTTCATCCGAACAAAAGTGGGTTTTGGTTCATTTGAGGTTTCTCCATTCTCTCCTTGATCTCTAACTTCGAGATAGGGACTTTCTATACTCTTCTATGAGTTTTAACTTAACTATTTGTTGATGTGTAATAAATATTGAAATTTGGGTTGATTTTGAACAAATCTAGAGTTTTGGTTTAAAATCAAAATAGGAGTTTTCAAATGTATATATTAAAAATGGTTATGGAATAGATATGAGGTTGTTTTGTGATAAATTTGTTGATGTTGATGCTCGAAATGGATTTTGGAAGAAAAATGGAGTTTTGCTCTAAAAGGTCTCAAATAATTATTTTGTATAAATAAATGAAATTAGTATTAGGAATATGAAATTGGATGGATGTTTATAAGGGTAGAGTTGGATACTCACTTATGAAAATTTGAATAATTTATCTGTCTTGGAGATTGTATAACTGTTTAGAAATATCTGTTTTTAGCTATCAGTAGAGGATAACTATGATTTTTTTAGAAATTACATGAGGATTAGGTGAATTGAAACTAATCTCTTATCCGTTGTCATTGAATATGATTATGTCTTTGATACATTGTAAATGTATGATGTTTTGGAGAAGAAATGAGATACACTTCGTGTTTGGGAGAAGAAAGGAAATGGACTCCATTGAATTAAGTTGGCCTGTGTATCCAGGGTAAAAGTTTTGAAAACCGTGTGTATACATGGGTGCCGATTCCCGCGTACAAAATATCCGTAAAATGACAAATGAAAGTGTCTGTATAATGGTTGTGCTGGTTACAGACCCATTGAGTTGTACCCTCAGTTTGATTGTTTGAATAAAATAGTGAATGACTCATGAATTGAGATATAAAGCTTGGCATGATATGGTTTTGTAATAGAGTTATAAATGATTTTATCATGAGCATTGGATATGCATATCATACTTATATTTTTGTTAAAATTCATATATTGTATTAGATTGTTTCTGTTGGGTTTTGGCCCACCCTACTTGGAAAAATCATTTTCAGGTGCTTGTGATATACCTCCAGGACTTAGCTTGGAAGAATTGTGGAGCTGAAGACTCAGTTTTGTTTATTTTATATTTAACTTTTGTACAAGCCTATGGCTTTATTTGTATTGAGCTTATGACTCATTTTTTATGTACCCAAGCCTTGGCTTGGAAAGATGTAAGTCCTTAGGGTATATGAACATTTGTTTAGTTTATTGTTTCTATTATGTCATCTTGTATTACTTGTTTGGAGTTGGATTATTGTAATTATTACGAGGCGTTACGGCAATTTTGAGTTGCATCCCATCATACAAGGAATTGCACCCCTATATATTTTACACTTTTTTTTTTTTTTTTGGGTCTTCTACCCTCTATTAATACTTCTTATTTTTTTTATATAATGCAAATGTGATTTGAATAAATAGTTATCAATCTTTGATCAATTTATTTTTTTATACAAAATAATCTACTTGAGAGATACTAAAAATTTCAGAGCACCAAAATAATCCCACGTAGTCTCAAAAGAACTCTAGCAAGTGCCGAACATTCAAGCCATATACATAACAAATATAAAAATTGGAGATCATTCGATCATTAAAATCATATTTAATTTTGTTAATGATCGGAGTTCTCTGATTTTATCCCTTTATTGATTTATTGGTTTCTTCTCATATTGTTATAGTAGCATGGTTCATTTTTCCTATCTTTCTAACATTATCACATTATTAATATCAATAATTAGAAAAGTATGGAACAAGGAGGAAACAGATCATCTCGACTAGTTAATTATAAAGTTATTTACACAAAGATTTTCTAAACTTTTGAGAAGTATCATTTTAAATCTCTACATTATAAAAGCGTATAAATGAACCTTTTAATCTATTGAAAAGTGTCACATTTCTTCCTTAAACTATAAAAAAGTATAAATAAACCCCAAACTATTAGCTTGTTTAAGTTTAACACCTTCCATTAACGGTCCAATTTGTACATTTTTATAAAACATATGTAGGCTTTTATAGTTTTGTTGGCTTATTTTTCCTACGAAGGAAAATATTATAAATGCGAGCGTGCCAGCAAGGATTGAAAAATTCTTACAGATTAAATTCAAGCCAATTATCAAGCGATTGTGTTGACGGTTCTTTTGCCTCAACAAAGAGGACTTCAAAATTGCCAAAGTGTAGAGAAAAGAAAAATTAAAAGAATAAAGGGAGATGGAGAAAGACGATTGAGTGAACAATCAAAGTAACAATTACTTACCTCTACTCCTATGCTTCGAAAAGGAAGTGCATGAAAATAAATACTTCGAAATATAAATCTATGTTAAACTACTCCTAAGATAAGGAAAATGACAAGAAATATTGAAATCAACTGTCTTTTATTTGAGTTCTGGATCCTTTACAATGTAGTCATGAATGGCTATTTATAGACAAATATTTGTAGGAAAAAACTTCCGGCAATAACTACCCAATAACCACCTAAAACTACCCACTTTTCCATCTTCATTCCCACAATGCCACATATTCCTCCATGTCTTCATTACTTCCTTTAACTTCCAATTAATGCTCCATGTTCTCCACTTCATTCTCCATCATCTTTTCACATTTCATAACTTCTCATAACCTCCAAATGAATAAGAGGATGCCATATGTCCTGCAATTATATAAATAATAAATAATAATAAAAATTACAGATTTATGGTGCCAACATTACCCCCCGCGGCCCTTAAAAATGATGTTTACTTGAATTTTTGAAGGGCCGAACCAAGCACATGACTAATCTAAGCAATAAAGTGCTTCGAATAATATCAACAAAGTGCTTCGAATAATGTAATAGCACCAATGAAGTGCTTCGAATGAGTATGAAATTATGACTAGATGTCTCGAATGCTAGCTATTATGGACCAGTAACAAGCTTCGAAGGTAGTATAAAGGACCAAAATCATCTTTCGAAGGTTGAAAGTGCCGACAAAGGACAAATTACATCCTTGGAAATATTCGGCAAAGCTTCGAAGGTTCACAACCACCATTATTGTTTCTTCGAAGCTGTTAATGCAAGATAGAGTGCTTCGAAGCTTACAAAATTATGGCAAAAGGGCCTTCGAAACAACTTTTGGCCAACATTGTGGTTATTCAAATTTTGTATGTTCTGGTTCATACATAATTAATGAAAATATTAATTTTGTGCTTCGAACCAATTATTAATTCTTCGAAGACACCAAAAACTGTTGTTCTTCGAACCAACTTATCATGCCAAAAAATAGGCATTATTCGACAACTAATTAATTGTCATTTTACATATATTTGGAGAGATGTACACATTTTGAAAGTTTTCAAAGCTTTATACAGTTTCGAAGGTGAAGTAATCAACCTTCGAAACAACTTTTGATGTTTCGAATGTATCTTCAAAGCTTTATATAGCTTCGAAGGTGAAATAATCAACCTTCGAAACAACTCTTGATGCTTCGAATGTATCTTCGATGCTTTGATTGTGTACATACAAACAACTGGCCATCAATTTGAAAAGATAAGCCATTCTCAACCATTTATTTAAATGCACAGGCTTTTTCTAGCCAAGTTCATGCATTTTAAATGGTCATCCCTTGTTTTTAGTGCTTCGAACTCATAAGAACAATTTGTTAATTTTATTAGCCACATCATCAGAATTATATTTTGATGTGAACCACAAATCCAAAAAGGATTTTGAACACCAAAAGTCATGGTATAGTGTGACCATGAAAATTCATACTTTTTGACATTTTGAAAAATGTCAAAAATTTTGAATTCATGAACAGTGGCTTGTTCATCATTCTTGACTATGTTTGTTTTAAAAACAAAACTTTCGCTGAATTGATTTTCATAATTATTTAACAAAGTAGGTTGTTTTTCCATGTTAGCCATTAATGGCTTATGAAAATCACCCATAAATATGTTATTTTCATGACTTAACTCTCTAAAATTTGGTTTTTGGATCCCCCGAGTCATACATGGAACATCATTTTTAGCCAAATTTGGCTCAAGAACATGCTCTTTTGTTGTGTTAATTTCATAACTTGGCTCTTTAAAAACGGACTCTTGAACCCCCCGAGCCATTGATGAAATCAACTCTTTACTTTTGCTATTTTCAACCATGGAAAAATTCTGAAAAATTCACCAATTCCGGCTATTAAAGCCTCAGTTAAAGACTTGGTAGTGAGAGTTGATAACTCATCATTCCATTGGCGAAATTCCATATCAAGTTGATGAATTTCTCCAATTAAATAGTGTCGTTTTTCTTCTACCAAATAATATTGTAATGGATGAAAGTTTATTTCATCAAGAAAATGGATCTTTTCTTGAAGATCCAAAATTTTTCTTTCACGCCAATATATTTCAAATTGACAAGTTCGAATGGCGAAATCCAAATTGTTTGTCATTTCTTACACTTGGCTGTCCCACTGGGCGTGTCAAAAATGTTGGCTTATTTTTCCTACGAAGGAAAATATTATAAATGCGAGCGTGCAAGCAATGATTGAAAAATTCTTACAGATTAAATTCAAGCCAATTATTAAGCGATTGTGTTGACGGTTCTTTTGCCTCAACAAAGAGGACTTCAAAATTGCCAAAGTGTAGAGAAAAGAAAAATTAAAAGAATAAAGGGAGATGGAGAAAGACGATTGAGTGAACAATCAAAGTAACAATTACTCACCTCTACTCCTATGCTTCGAAAAGGAAGTGCATGAAAATAAATGCTTCGAAATATAAATCTATATTAAACTACTCCTAAAATAAGAAAAATGACAAGAAATATTGAAATCAACTGTCTTTTATTTGAGTTCTGGATCCTTTATAATGTAGTCATAAATGGCTATTTATAGACAAATATTTGTAGGAAAAAACTTCCGGCAATAACTACCCAATAACCATCTAAAACTACCCACTTTTCCATCTTCATTCCCACAATGCCACATATTCCTCCATGTCTTCATTACTTCCTTTAACTTCCAATTAATGCTCCATGTTCTCGACTTCATTCTCCATCATCTTTTCACATTTCATAACTTCTCATAACCTCCAAATGAATAAGAGGATGCCATATGTCCTGCAATTATATAAATAATAAATAATAATAAAAATTGCAGATTTATGGTGCCAACAAGTTTAGAAGGTAAATTGATATTTCTTAATAATTTAGGAGGTCAATTTGTACGTTTTATAATTTAGAAGATCAAAATGATATTTCTCTATTATTTAAGGGGTCTTTGTGTAAATAATCCTTAATCATACCGACACCACACCCATTTACTGAATTCTTTGGACCATCTCGGCTGCTATAGCTATTTTTTAGCATGAAGATCAGTTTCTTAAATTCCAATGATTAGGCAATATTTTATCAATTGTTATAACTTGCGTCACATTTGACACCAAATTTAGCTATGGCTAAATTTTTTTGTTTTTTTGTTTTTTTGATTGGTTAAAAAAGAAATTTTATTGATGAATACAAATATACAACACAAAAATTTACATAAAAAAAAAAGGAAAAAAAAAAAAAAGAAGAAGAAGAAGGAAGGCGAGAGCAAATATCATAGCGAACTTCAAAATCCCAACTAGCTAAACTTGTTAGCTCAAAAACACTGTTCAGGTTGACTGTTCATCTTTCCAAATCACCCTGTCAAACAAATTTCAAGAAGTCTCAAAAATCATCAAATAGTTCAAAAATTTTCAATAAATCACCATAAATATTTTCATAAATTTTTTAAGAATACATGACACTCACGTCCCTTGAAATTTTAAGAAAATATAGTTAGTCCTACAATTTGACATAATTATACTAACTTCTATTGAGATTTTAATTCACATAGTAGTTAAATATTTTTTTCATCAATTATTATTGACGGAAAAAACAATATTCTTATCAATTTTTAACTAAAATGTATATTTATCTTTATACATTTTAGTATCTACCTATCATTTAGATTAATTTCAACTGTGTCACACTAAAAAAGATATTGATATAATTATATAAAAAACGTGAGACTAATTAAATCTCAAATAACTGTAATTTAACCAATTTATAATGATAAATTCGACCCAGTATTATTGCGTATCGTATCAACAATAAACGGGAGTTAGGACTTAATACCTAACAAGTCATGCTTTAAATTAATAGGCTAACACAATCCAACTCGCTAACCCGCAATTTTCAGCTTATACCAATCTCACAATAAACTTATCATTTTTCTAACAATTTTCAATGTTAACATATATGATTTTCAGGACTAATATGTCTATAAAAGTCTCATTGAAGACTAATTGGGTAAATTCAAATTAATAGGATCAATTGGTAGTTTTTAAAATAAATAAAAAACAAGGGTTTGGTGTGTGGGCTAGGAATTGGGTTTGTGAAGATATTATTGAAAGTGTAATGAGAACAAATTAAAATTAGATGAAATGTGAAAAGAAAAAGGGTGCAAAGATTTAATTTAATGGTATAAGTAGAATTTACGCTATCTCATTTTGGACAAAATAAATCTACACGAACTTGCTTTGAAATGAAAAAGCAACTGCACAAGGAAAAACTATGGGTGGTCTTTGGGACAAACTAAAATAGTATTTCAATTTAATATTTATTGATTAGGTGTCATATTGTACCGCGTTGGGTTAGGTGTCACATTATTTTATGCACTAACGCGTAAACTGCATTGTTGTTATCCCATCTTTTGGATGACCTTTTCATTTGTTATTGTTTTTTTTTTTTTTTTTGAATTGGCTAAAACTCTTAAATTAGAGTTTCCAAACATTATTTGTTGTTATAACTTGATATGTGGTTGTTATAACAAATTATATAAAAAAAATAAAATAAAATAAGAAATTAACGTGCCGTGTTTGGTTACGAGCTCATTATTGGTTTTTTTTAATAATTTATTTTATGATCATCATTTAAATCAAACTAATAATTATCATTTTTATTTTATTTTATTATGTATGTCACAAAAATAAGAGTTCATTATTTAAATGTTATATTTACAAATGTTATGGTAATTTAGGTCCTATTTAAAAAAAATTTAAACCAATAACTTTTATTTAGTAAAACTGATAATATTGTGTCATTTTGGAAACATGGTAAACGTGGCTTCCAAAAACGCCAGGAAAGCCATTTGGCAAGTGCCAAAAACGCAACCATAAAATTACAAATTAGGGCCTATGAAAAAAAAATAAAAAAATAAATCTCTTATGTTGGGTAATGGTATTTTGGTCATTTTAATTTGATTTGACACTATAAATAAATATCAAACTAAAAAGCAAAAAGTCAGCTTTTTACCAACTTCCCAAATTACTTCCAAAAAAGCCAAAAAGCTTGGTAAAAAGCCAAAAGTCAGCTTTTTACCAACTTCCCAAAACAATCCATTATTAATTTTTTTTAATTTTTAAAATTAAGAACATTATCAATTTTGCATAGTAATGTTTCAAATAATTGTTTCACTAACTGATGAAAAAAATAGAGCATGAGATTAAACGTTTTTGTCTTTCTATTTATTGGTTTGATTCAACTATCCAACAAAACCAAGAACATTATCAGTTTATCTAGTTTTAAAGTTTTTTTTTTTTTTTTTAAATTTTGCACATCAATGTTTCATCATCATACTTCTTTATAGATACAAAATTTTCAATTTTGCATTAAAAAATAATTCAATTTTTTCAAAAAAACCAACATAATTTTTTTTTAATTTTTTCAATTTGAAAGTTGATATTTTAAAATTTTAAAAATCAAAATAAGTGTCAAATCATCATGTTCTTATATAGATAATTATAAATGATGAAAAATTATTGTTTACAAGACAATTTCGACTATTAAAAATTTAATAGAATTTGAAGGTTTAATAAATTTTAGTTAAGAGTTAATGAAATCTAAGTTTATACAGTAAAACTTGTGTATAAATGTCCAAAAATAAATAACATATGACGGGGATTCCGAAAAGCTTTTTTTTTTTTTTTCTCTCTGTGACTTGTATAAACCTCTCTCTCTCTCTCTCTCTCTCAACTAAACCATCATTTTATTATGAGCCTTCTCAAGCAGTTTAGTCCAGCATCTCCACTCACTCCACATCCCAACCATTTCTCTTCTCCAACCGTCATCCTAGGCTACCCACCCCTTTAAACCCAGGTTTTGTTGGGAGGGAGGGACTGGTTTTGAATTCAATTGAACTACCACAGAATGATATTGGAAGTGCCTGTTGTGTCCTTCATTGTCAACAGACTTGGAGACTTGTTGATAGAAGAAGCAAAATTCTTATACGGAGTAAGCGACCAAGTCGAACAAATCCAAATCGAGTTAAATCGAATGCAATGCTTCTTACAAGAGGCAGATTATGCAATACAATCATATCATCATGTAGATGCGAGGGTCGACAACTGGGTTGCGGAAGTCAGAAAACTTGCTTATGAAACCGAAGACATCCTCGAAACTTATGTTATCGAAGTTTCATCCAAAAGGAACAGAAGGGGTTTCCGAAAGAACCTTAAAAGATTCGCTTGCATCTTCAACGAAGAGCAAGATGTTCACAGGCTGGGATGTGAGGTTGGTGCCATTAAAAACAAGATCATTGACCTCACCGCTAGTTTACATACATACGGCTTGAAATGTATAGGTGAGTCAGTTCAAGTGTTGAGTTTAAATTTAAATTTCTATTTATTTATTTATTAATACTTTCAATTATTGTTCTATATTTTTATTTTAAGTATATTTTTCTCTCTTTTGAGATGCAAAATTATTACTAATTAAAATTTGAAATTTAAATTATGTTAATATATTCCATTAATCTTTCGTGTGACATAATTAATTTTATAATGTTTTATATTTCAATTTTTCAGTTAAATTTAGGAGAAATTAAAAAGACATAACTCTATAAGTTTGTATAAGAATTTGAATAACAACTTGCTAGTTGAAATTCTTGAGATTTGAATATTAAAATAATAATGATAACTTTAACATTATAGTTCAAAATGCCCTCATGATTCCAATTAAAAAAAATTCCAAAACTCATAACTAAATATTCAATTCAAAACTCCTTTTAAAACTCATAACCAAACTCTCACTACTAAAATTTCAGTTTTTTGCGACGGCAAAATGCCGTCGCTAATACTCCTAATGCCGTTGCAAAAAATTTTTGCGACGGCAAATGACTTTTTGCGATGGCAAGAAGGGGGTCGCAATTGGGGCATTGCAAAAGAGTTTTTGCGACGGCATAGTGCCGTCGCTAATGTTTTGTGACGGCATTTTTGCCTTTTGCGACTGCACTTTGCAGTCGCTAATAATGTTTGAAATTTCTTAACTTTTTGCGACGACACTATTTTACCGTCGCTAAAATTGTTATTTGAGACGGCAAAAAATGCCATCGCTAATGGTCTTTTTTTTGCAACGGCAAGAACACTGTTTTTGCAACGGTGTGGTGCCGTCGCAAAAAGTATTAAAAATATGAAAATTTCTATTTTTGCGAAAGTATTAAAAAAATAATAAAATTTCTATTTTAAATAATAAAATTTCTATTTTTTGCGACAGTTTAGTACCGTTGCAAAAAGTAAAACCTGTAACAAAATCAATAAAAACATTAAAATTTTCTGTTTTTTGCGACAGTGTAGTGTCGTCACAAAAAAGAAAAAAACATCCTGCGATAAAATTATTAAAAATATTAAAATTTCTCTATAATAATTGCATAATAATATAAAAATTCCTGTATAAAAATAACAATTTCTCCATAATAAATATTCTTCCATTCATAATTACACATCAACAAAATTATCCCACTACATAATGTTCCATAATACATATATAATGTTTAAATACATGATTTTGTTCATAATTCAAAATAACATAAACCAAAATTAAATGTTTTTCTCATCATTCTTCGTAGATAACAAAAACAAAAGTTAGCCACATTCTCCACAGGCATGCATTCCACAAGAAGCACACACCTATATGGAAAATATCTGAAAAATAAAAATAAAAATAATTAATGACAATATAGTTATGTGTTAATGTTAATTACAAAAAAATATAAAAATTTAACTACTATAGCATCAAATACAACATGTTTTTTTATTAGTCATCAAATTCCACATGGATAATTAAACATCTCAATCAAATACAAAAATAAAAATTTAACTACTATAGCATCATATACAAAAAAACATAAAAATTATATCTGAAATCTGGCTCTAACTCCCAACAACATCAAATACAACATTTTTTTTGTTAGTCATCAAATCCCACATGGATAATTAAACATCTCAATCAACAATGAGAACAGATGCATTTCTGAGAAAATTAAGCAATGGAAATAAGTTATGACACCTTCAAAGAAATGTCAGCCTTCTAGTATCTATACAAAAGTTCATCATCCTTCAATTAATTGGCATATACGCATATATTATGTTTGTAGACATAAAGGTGTAGATAAATCTTAGACTGAGCTATATGCTACACAACAAAATGTAAACCTCTAGACCTATATACAACAGATATTTTATTCGTGGAGTTCCATAACTATGTTAATTTGTGGTTAAGCAAGCTCCAAATGCTCTTTTGGAAGAATCAAATTTTTATACACTACTCAAAACGGACTTCTTAAAAACATAGTTCTTTCTAATGTTGTAACTACAACCCTTTATTCATCAAATAGAGGTTAATATACAACCTTTAAATAAGATGACAATTTAAAAAAATGAAATAAAAGACCTAGGAACAAGCAAGGAAGAATTTTAACCCCCAACAACACGTTTGATGGGATTAATTTGTAATGTATCTAATGAACGCAATGATAATTTCAAATTTAAATGGCCTTAAACATCAATCAGTGAGTCCAGATCAAGTTTAAACGAAAATTTAAATTGAAGAAACAAAACCACTACAAACTTCAGAAGGTTATATCACATTTTTTTAGATAACAGCAGCGAAAAAAAGAGGAAATACCATGGAAACTGTAATGCCCTCATAATAAACCCATAAATCATGCATTCATTACATCCATAAACTGAAGAGAATAAAACATATTGCCATTCATCAGAGTATTTTTACAAAAGATATTACACGTTGACAACAAAAGTAAATACCCTATAGGCTTACAACTTTCCAAGTCAACACTTGGGTTCAACAAAAGTAGAGTTCTAACTCTTTACATAAAATAAGCCCATGGCTTGATATACATGTAATATACAAAAGAGAATAACAAAAAGAGCTATCAGCCTCAAGCCTCCCAAGCTACGTCCTTAGAGGTGGCATATCACTTGAACCTGAAAATGATGTCCCATATAGGGTAAGCCAACGCCCAGTAGAGATATGCTAAACATAATATGAGCAATAACTAAAACATTAGCATTTGATAAATGTTTAACTCATATAAATCAACTCATAACACATTTCAGTTCCATGACACATATGTCCATGTTTCATTCCATTTTCCTTTACTTAACAATTTCGATTTATAAACATGGCTCAGAACCTGGCCAACAATTCCCATGAGACTACGGCTCATGTTAAAAACCTTTCCAATATCAACAATTCAAATGAATTAAAATTCATAACAAACACTTCCATACTTCACAATTCACATGAGATAACAACTCATAATAAAACACTTCCATACTTCACAAATGATACACAGATTCGCTCTATCAATGGAGTCCATCCCCCTATCTCCTCCCAAATAACATCCGGTTTAGGAGTCTATCCCCTATCTCCTCCTACACAAAACAATGTATATAAACAATTATCATATACACGATCAATCAATAGACAGATTTGATGTATTATTCCAACCGTCATATTCAATGACATATTCAACCGATTAGTTTTAATTCACCTAATCATCATGTAGTGTCTACAACAATCAAGACTATACTCCACCGATAGCCCAAAGCAATTATTTCTAAACAGATAATAATTACATCCAACAGATAAGTTATCAACATTTCTAAGGTGGGTGATTAATAAATCCAACTCCACCATTCTACCTCATAATGAGCCAGTTTCATTATTTCCAACTCAATTTCATATACCCATAACTTTCCCAAATTAATTATATAAATTATTTCATAACAAACATTAGGATTTTTCTTCCATTTTCTCAACTTTGACCCAAAGGCTCAAACACTAACAACAAATATAAAAAATCTCATTTTTAGGCCCAAAATACATATGTATGGGTTAAAATAACAAAACCCCTCTTTCAATATTCCAAATCTCAAACCCTAACTTCCCAAATTAAACCATTTAATCAAAATACCAAACATCTATGTTAAAGATCATAAAAAAGTGAATAGTTATCCCTACCTCAAAAGATGAGACCAAATGAAGATGATGAAGAATTTCCAAAGTGTTCCAAACTTCAAGATTTTCGGATCAAAATGAAGAGCAAGCCAAACCCCACACTTTTTACAAAGGGACAAGGGTGGAGATTCACTCAAACTAGATCAAACCTTAGAGAGAAGTTGAAATCTAGAGAGAGGAGCTCTCTAATGGAGGTTTTGAAAAGTAAGAGAGAGAGAGAGAGAGAGAGAGTGTGTGTGTGTGTGTGTAAAAAGTGATTTAAAATAACACAGTCCAGGTATGATATACGTATGACCCGCTCGAGCGGAGAATAGGATGCTCGAGCGTCAAACACAAAAACTTAATCCACTCGAGCTCAAAAATACCCGCTCGAGCGCCAAGGCACAAAACAAGACACCACCTGCTCGAGCGCAAAAAGAACCCGCTCAAGCGTAGATTACACTCTTCCAGTACTTTTATAGGCATCGAACACCCGCTCGAGCGCAAGGATACCCGCTCGAGCGCGACCTACTCGAGCGTAAGGAAATCTGCTCGAGCGTGAAAAACACATCTTCAGTATTTTTGCATACGGACAAACTACTGAAGGTATGCAAACTCTGCTCGAGCGCAAGAAGACCAGCTCGAGCGGATCACTAAAAATCTGGGCAACAAAAGTTGGGACAAAAGCTCAACCAACCTGTTTGAAACATGCCAAAGAGAATTCTAAACTCAAATACAAAGAGTTAAAGGACGAAAATAAAATACAGACAACAACAACTATCAACGGAACCGAGTCCGGAATACAGTAAACATGAGAGAAAAACCGGGATCGCTATAGAAACAGATATCTCTCCACCAAACATCTCATCCAAGGACACCGCAAAGACGATCCGCGGTTTTAAAAACCTTTTCCATAAGAACATATTTTCCATTTAATTGCAATCAACACATCCTGATTCAGTACATTAAGAAATTTCCTTATTGTCGTCAAATAGATTACTAATGACATGGGGACAATAGTAATACATACTAGGTATAGTGGTGTGTAAGACATGCTCTTTTGACACAAATTCCAAAAAGAAAAACAACAAAAAAAATTCAACACATAATTTCCTCTTCAAGTTATCACAAATGTTAGTAGTGGCAAATCAAAGATGTTGAAACTTGGGGTTGTCAATGGTCAATACATAGAAAAAGCAAACATAATGTTTCTAAATGTTTGAATGAAAATATGATATCTCATAAAATAAAAATAAAAATACTGTAGAAGTGAGTAGTATTCATAACTACAAAAAATTATGGAGGACAAAATCTTCTACAAGATAAAATTTGGACCGGTTGGCAAATTTAACAACAGTTAAGAGTTTATTAATTCCAAATTCACATACCCAATTCCAAATTCAAACATGTCATAGTTGATGCCTATGGTGAGGTAGCACCATAAAACTAGAAAGCACAAGATGAAAAGATATAAAATTCAACATAAGTAGTGCATTGCACAAGCACAACGATTATAAGAAGCAGCCACCCTTTGCACCTTGTTGCACCCTGGCTAGTTTGTTTGGCCTTTCTTGCAACACTTTTATGTGTTTAAACTTTGAATTCCTACTTCTGAATTTACAAAAAATTCTATTACTTGGTAACCACCTCAACTAGACACCACCTCACCTAGAGAATATTCCTTGTAGCAATACAAAAATCTAAGTCAGCAAGTCCCATAAGGTTTATGTCATATGAGCCTAAGTATTTCAGTCCCATAGAGAATATTCCTTGTAACAGTACAAAAAGGTTTATATCACTACAACAACAGATAATAATTGAATTCCAACTTGTTCAAATTCTACAAAGATAAGAAAAAAAAAAATATAAATAACAATAAAAGATTTCTATGACTCTTTTTTAATATATTTTCTAAATCCCATAATATTTTTTTTAGGTTGCTGAGTTGGCCTGATAACCACTCAATCAAATGAAGATTTTCTATCACCGAAATAATCAAAATTTAGTCAAGGTTTTGAAGGCCCAAATTACTTTGGATTAAGCAGACACTAGAGCTATTGGTACAATTACAGAGGCATGAGTCATATATTCATATTGTATTTAAAAATTATGATATTCAGTATAAGATGCTTAAATAACATCCAAAAATATTTTAAATTCATTTGTTTAACAGGCCCTTTTGGTGAATCAAATTAGGATAAGTTACCAATAGGTCTCCTTTTGAGACTTATTACCTATTTAAGTCCTATTGATAAATTTATCAAGTCTCTTGTTTTTATGGATAAATTTACAATGATAAATTTATTAGTCAAGATCTGTAAATAAATAAATCTAGTTAATAGGATTAATTGGTAAGTGCCCATTAAATTATGCAAGGAGCTCATCCCAAATAATGGGTTATAAATGAAATGAAGATATCAATTGATTACATGATGTGAAATCTAACAACAAAGCAACATGTCACTAACGGAAGCAAAAGAATATAGAAACTGCAGATAAAAAAGCAGATGCTAATTATATAGCCACATTCTTTACTTTCAATATTTTCCATAGAAAAAGGTATGCAATTTAGTGAAATACAATAGGAGCCAGACATAAAAGTATACCTGCAAGCATTTAAAATTGTTGAAAAGGTGACAACATTTGGTTTTATTTTCAGATCGTGCATCTTTTGAAAAACTCCCAAAATGCACACAATCTCCTGTCTGCCCCTATTATGTTTCTTCGAATGGCATGAATTTTTAGCAGCCAACTCCTCAAAAACATAATAGGATTCAATCCTGCCCCTGATGGCATCCCGAATAACCACTGAGTTTGAAAATTCAGCCGGAGACTCATTGGCTCCTTCTAGACATGCACCAGTTGCTGACTGACCAAAGGCATTAATTATAGAATTGTAAGTGACTACATTAGGTTGAATCCCTTTCTCTGTCAAACATATTAATGTGCGTGTGTGTGTATTAGGTTTGGGGGAATTAAGAAAAGTTGCAAAACCTAGGGCATCAATATAGATAATGGGGGTATTTCAAAAATTTGATAAACTGAATTGGAAGTCAAACATGAACTAATGCATATATGTATGCATGTATGTATGTATGTATGTATGTATGTATAAACATGTGTGTGTGTGTGAGATGAGTAAAGAGTAAAGAAAGAAAGACATAAGAGATGTTGAGGTGGCGGAAGAGGAGGCCGACGCTGCTACTGCTCCAACGCTGCTCCGACGACGACGACGACGACGCTGCTGCTCTGACGTTGCTCCTTCGCCGCTCACCGTCGATCGAGAGAGAGGGGGGTAAGAAGAGATTAGGGATTTTTGGGTTTGAGATGGGGGATTTTTTGTTTTGGGAGGGGTCGCTGCTCCTCTCCTGACGACGACGCTGCTCCTCTGCCGCTCGCCGTCGATCGAGAGAGAGAGGAGAGTAAGAAGAGATTAGGGATTTTTGGGTTTGAGATTGAGGATTTTTTGTTTTGGGGGGGGGGGGAGAAGGGAGCGGGAATGGAAAAAAAAAGGGGGCGGGAATAAAAAATAAAAAAAAAACTTTTTTTTGGGTCAGAAATGAAATTTAAATAACAAAATAATATCGTTTAACTCTTTTTCTTTTTTTTTTTGCGACGGGGGTTGTCGTCGTCGAAAAATTTTATTTTTTGTTAAAATATATATATTTTTGTAGTTAATGAATTTTTTAAAAAAAATTTCTTTTTTTTTTTTAGTTACTAAGATTGAAAATTTATTTGTTTCATTTTTATTTTAATGAAAAATATTTTCCACTAAAATAAAAGTTAATTTTCTGTGGTCAATGAAAAATATTTTTATGCGGCCTAGTTTTTTTGGTTATTAAAAATCATGAACTAATTTTTTCTGGGAGAGGAGAGTAGCGGCAGTAGTGGTGAAGGTGGTGGTGGTGATGGCGAAGGAGATTAGTGGTGAAGTTGTGGTAGTGGTAGAGTAGATGGAGTGGCAAGGGTGAAGGAGAGATATTGGTAGTTGTAGTGGCAGTAGTGGTAGTGGTGGTAGTGGAGTGGTGGCAATGGTAGTAGTAATGGTAGTCGTAGAGGTGAAGTGGCGCCAATGGTAGTAATGGTGGTAGTGGAATGGTGTTTGCAGTAGTGGTGAAGGTGGTAAAAGAGATAGGTGGTGAGAGAGAGAGAAATGAGTAAGAGACAGAGAGAGAGAGAGAGAGAGAGAGAGCGAGACAGAGACAGAGACAGAGTAATGAGCGAGAGAGACAAAGTGGTCGCTAAAAGTGCATTTTCTTGTAGTGGACAGATAAATCGAGAGGAAGCTCAGTAAATAGAGAAAACGGAAGGGAGAGAGTGAGCAACACGAACACAGTGGGGGGAGAGAGAGAGAGAGAGAGAGAGAGAGAGAGAGAGAGAGACAAAAAGATAGAAAAAGAGAGAGTAAGAGACAAAAAAAAGAGACAGAGAGAGAAGAGAGATGAACGAGAGAGATAGAGAGAAGAGAAATGAGCGAGAGAGACATAGAGAGAAGAGAGATGAACAAGAGAGATAGAGAGAGAGAGAGAGAGAGAAGAGAGATGAACGAGAGAGACAGAGAGATAGAGAGAAGAGAGATGAGCGAGGAGACAGAGAGAGAGAGAGAGAGATAGAGATAAGAGAGATGAGCGAGAAAGACAGAGAGAGATGAGAGATGAGAGAGATAGAGAGAAGAAAGATGAGCGAAAGAGACAGGGAGAGAAAAGAGATGAGAGAAGAGATAGATGAGAAAGAGATAGGGAGAGAGAGACAGATAGACAGATAGACAGAGAGAGAAGAGTAATGAGTGAGAGAGAGAAAGAGAAGAGAAAGAGGAAGATGAAAAAATGGGTGAAAAGATATAGACAAAGAGAGAGAGAGAGAAAAAAAAGCGAAAAGAGATAAACGAAAGAGAGACAGAGAGAGATGAGCGAAAGAGATAAAGAGAAGAGAGAGAGAGAAGAGAGAGAGAAAGAGAGAGAGAGAGAGACAGAGAGAGAAGAGTGATGAGTGATGAGTGAGAGAGAAAAAAAGAAGAGAGACAGAGATACAGAGAGAAAGAGGGAGACAGACAGACAGAGAAGGGGGATGAGAGGGAGAGAGAGAGAGAGAGAGAAGAGAGACAAAGACAAAGACAGAGACAGAGAGATAGGAAGATGAAAAAATGGGTGGAAAGAGAAATATTCAAAAGAGTAAGACGATGTCGTTTTTTTTTTTTTGTGACAGAAAAATACCGTTGCATTTATTTAAACCATTTTGTGACTATATATATATGAAGCCGTCTCAAAGCCACAATATATATATATATATATTATTATTTTTTGTGTGCAACGGTACCTATTACAGTCGCAAAAAACTATATTTTTTTTTATGACGCAAATTGCACCGTCATAAAAACTCTATTTTTTATGACGACAATTTCGCCTGCAAATACTCTATTTTTTCGCGACAACATTTTATGTCGTCGCAAATACTCTATTTTTTGCGACGGCAAGTTGTGCCGTCTCAAAAAGTCACATTTTTTTTTTTTTGCGGCGGCAAGTTGTGCCGTCTCAAAAGGTCACATTTTTTGCGATGGCAAGCTGTGCCATCTCAAAAAGTCACATTTTTTGGCGACGGCAAGTTGTGCCATCTCAAAAGGTCACATTTTTTGTGACGGCAAAAAGTCACATTTTTTGGCGACGGCAAGTTGTGCCATTTCAAAAAGTCACATTTTTTGCTACGGCAAGTTGTGCCATTTCAAAAAGTCACATTTTTTGCTACGGCAAGTTGTGCCGTGGCAAAAAGTCATTTTTTTGCGACGGCAAATGTGCCGTCGCAAAAAGTTCCATCTTTTAAGCCCACTTTTCTTGTAATGTCTTTTTGAAAACTCTATTTTTTAAATAAAAAAAATTCAATTTTTTTTAGTTTTTTTTCTTTAAAATTATTATTTTTTATTTTTTTGAAAAAATATTTTTTTAGAAAATAATTTTTTATTTTTATTTTTTGAATAAAAATATTTTTTATTTTTTCAAAAAAAATATTTTGTTATTTTATTAAGTATTGGCCAAATAATTTGTTATGATTTAGATATATATGGGCAATCCAAAAAATTTTAAAATTTTTAAAAAATTAAATATTTAATAAAATATTTTGTATTTAAAAAAATTTAAAATTAAAATATTTAAAAAATAAAATATTTTAAATATTTTTAAAAAATAAATCAAACCAAGCCTTAAGTCCCATCAAATGGGGTCGGCTATATGAATCCTTCTTCTCCACTTGACTCTACCAACGGCCATTTGGGTAGTCAAATTTAGAAGATTTATATCTCTATTTACTATACTCTCCCATGTTAGTTTAGATCTGTCCATTCCCCTAACGCTTCCATCTACCGTCATTGCGTCGCATCTCTTCACTACTACATCTATCGGTCTCCGTTGTATATGACCAAATTATCTCAATCTATTCTCTCTCAACTTATCTTCTATTGATACTGCTCCTACTCATTCACGAATATATTTATTCATAATTCTGTCTTTTCTAGTCTTGCCACACATTTACATTGGCATCCTTATTTCAGCAACACTTATCTTATGTACATGTTGTTTCTTAAATGTTTAACATTCCGTTCCATACAATATCACTGGTCTAATAGCCGTTCTATACAACTTTCCTTTTAGTATAGTGGATACTCGTTTATTACACAGTGTCCCAGACGCACTCTTCCACTTAAGCCACCATGCCTTAATTCTATGAACTACATTGTAACGCCCCAATTTTCATACCCAAATTACAATACAATAATCATGGCCCTTTTTAAGGAAAATCAATCATACAATCCCACACTTGCATTTCATAATGTAAATAGTTCTTCATGCGATATAACATTAATTCGACAACAAGTAAATGAACAAATAAATACCCCAAAGGGTTTACAAGTTTCCAAGGCTTAAGTCCGTTTACACATAACGATTATTCAAACCCACACATACAAAGCCCTTGGCTTACAAATAAAATCACAGTAAATGAGAACCTTGTGCTCTCAACACACACACTTTTCCACGCCCTCAGTTAGGTGGATTCACCATGTTTTTTCCTTCACAAAAATCCCATAGGGTGAGCATAAAACCCAGTACAAAATCCTTCAAAAAGTATATACATTTTATACAAATCTCAAGAGATGAATGTATATGCCATGCTATGCCTTTTTACAGATAAATCACATCTTCATCTTTTGAAAACTATCATGCTCAATGATGCCATGCAATTTCCATTGTTCAAAGCTTAACAATTTAACTCAAGGGGCGGTAAATACAATTCTGGTAATCCTTAGGTCTGTGTCTGCAAGTAGACTATGTAAGTACTACCAATTTATCATTTTTACTAGTATCAACTGGAAGGCTCGACACCTGTAATCTGTCATTTTTACTAGTATTAATTGGTAGGCTCGACACCTATCCGCGTGATTTTCTGGTCTTTCACCAAGGACACATAGGCCAACTTAATTAAATTCATCTACACTACCTTTCAAGACTTACCACCGTATTTACCCCAAAACCAATTTATGAAAACTTGTTTCTCAACATTCTTTTCTCAATGCAAAGTTTTCAAATCAAATTTGAAAGATCTTCATTATCAAATGAATTAATATGCCAATGCAATGATTAATAATACAATGTAATATTTCTTCCACTTTCAATACTTCCACACAATATTCCCATTGTGATCAAAATTCTCATTTCCCATTTCAATGCAATTTCACAAGATGAATAAATACTTTTATTTCAATTCATCCAAGGGATAGCATAATTCCCACATTTCAAGCAATCTTAACAATTTAGTCATCTCAAGGCTATATTAATACTTTTAAACAACAATTCCCAAAACTTCAACAATTCCCATATTCCATGAAAATATCATTTATATGTAAATAAATAAATAATTTTTTAACATCATTTATTTTGGGACACAAAGTAAATATAACATCATATTCTAAAGATTTTCAATATATTTCTTAAAAATTCCCAATTTCTAGGTTTTCTTACCAAAAACCATTCATCTTCAAATATTTGAGAAGATCTCACCAAAAAAATCTTTCTTTTACCAACATAGTCCAAAACCCTCAATTTCTATTTTAAAAGAAACAAGAAAGTAAGCCCACCTTCAAAATCACTCATCTTCTTGAATCAACAATCCATGTAAAAAATAAAAAAAAATAAAAAATCAAAGGATGATTTTGAAAATCATCTAGATCTTGCAAAAATATATATATATATATATAACTCAAAGAAAATCCCTACCTCAAGCTTAGAAGAGAATATGAGCAAAACAAGGTTGAAATTCCAAAGATGTCAAAACCAACTTCTACTTGGAACAAAACGAAGCTCTTGACAAGATTTACACTTAATCTCAAAGGACCATGGTGAAAAAATCACTCTAGGTGAGTAGATCTAGAGATCTAGGTGCCAAAAGTCAAGTTTTATAGAGAGACGAAAGAAATCACGGTTTGAGAGGAAAAGAGGAGGAAAGGTAATGAGAGGAAAGTGGTTTGGGTCTATTTATAGTAGTAGAGAATTGCCCTAAAGTCAAATAAAAAGGACAAGTCAAATACCCCCAAGAAGTAGGGCCCAAACCAACCCAAAAAGCTGAAAATTATGCACAGGTGTCGACCCTTCAGACAGAAGAGCAAAGAGCGCAACAGGCAAGGTATCTACCCTTCCCAGACTGATGTTGACACCAAAAAACAGCAAGCAACTTCCAGATTTAGCAACACATAAGTGTCGACCCTTTCAGATTGGTGTCGACCCTTTCAGATTGGTGTCGACCCTTAAGGCCAAAAACAAAAGGCAAGTGTCGACACCACCCCCGAACAAGATTTTTAAGTTCCCAAACAACTTTTCAACGTAAACAAGAATGAACGAGCAATCCCAACAAGTTTAAATCAATTTGTAACCCTCCAAAACTAAGATACAACAACATTAAAAATTCCCAAAATAAAATAAAGGATTCAAATACTTCCTCAAAAGCTTTGAAGGACACAAGTGCTACACACATCCACACCAATCTCCTCAACTGTTGATAATCAATCCTAAATAATGAAAATGTTCACTCTTAGGTAGTTCTTGGTTCTCAAATTTCACTTCTTCTCTGCTTCTATTGTTACTGTTGCTAAAATTACATTCCATGTACTTGTCTTAGTTCTACTTATCCTAGATCCTTTAAATACAAGTGTTTCTCTACTAGTCTCCAACTTAGTGTTAACTCCTTCTCTAGTCTCATCCACTAACACGATATTATCTGCAAAAAGTATACACCATGGCACATCATCTTGAATATTTCTCGTCAACTCATTCATAACTAAGGCAAAAAGATAATGACTTAAGGTTGATCTTTGGTGTAACTCCACAATAATTGGAAATTCACATGTCTCTCTAGCAGACGATCTAATAGTGGTCACCGCACATTCATACATGTCCCTAATCACATCAATGTACCCTTTTGTCACCCATTTCTTCTCTAATATTTACAAGATTATATTCCAAGGCACTCTATCATATGCTTTCTCAAGATCGATAAAAACTATATGAATGTCTCTTATATATATATATATATATATTTCTATTACTCTCCTCAAAAGATAGATCGTTTCCATTGTTAACCTACCAGGCATAAATCCAAATTGATTCTCTAACACCTCTGTTAAAATATTTTTTTTAAAAAAAATATAGCGCACAAATGTAGTAAATACAATGCACATTAAAAAAATATATATATATATTTAGAATAAAAAAATTTACCCTAAAAAAAATAATAAAGTAAATTTTCAAAGATTTTAAAAAATAAACTCAACAATTTCAAAGTACAACTCAAAACTTAAAACTCTTTTTAAAACTCATAATCAAACAAGTTTTTTATTTTCAAAACTCATTTCAAAAATTTATCTTTCAAAACACAACTCCACACTCAAATCATGATTCAAAAATTAAACCAAACGAAGCCCTAAAATTTCTCATAACATCGTTTCTCTCTCATGTGACCTTTTACATTGTTGAAGTGATTTCAAAATTTTAAAATTAATTAACATTTGATTTATATCTCCATTTTTTGTAAAATTTATATTCTTAGAAATTTCATTGACTTAGTCTGACTTGGTCCTCGAAATTTCACTAACTAATCGAAATTTTACTAGCCTGTCTCATGTCAATAAAATTTCGTCAATTTTTTTTTTTTAAAATTTATATTCATCATGAATCTTATTTTATAGATCTCAATGAAACAATTCAAAAAATACAAATTTTATAAATAAAAAAAATTAGATCAAAAGCTATATAATTTTGAAATTTTGAAATTTTGAAATAAGTTAAAAAAGTAATAGGTGATACCTGAAGCGATATAGTGGGAGTATTTTTGTCATTGCATATTTTGGAGGACCTATATTACTCTGAAAAATTGTGCTGTCCTTGTTCTTCTAAAAAAATATTACTAGAAATCATAAACAAAAAATCCTGTAAATTTATAGAAACATATAAAAAAAAATAATATTTCACAATTTTAACCTCCATTTTTTAATATATATTTTATAAAGGATGTATTGTTATATGGTGAAAAATGATTCATAAACTAGAATTTATATATACAAAATTCATACAAATTCTGTGACACTGTTATTTTTAGACCATAAAATGAGTGTTTTTTTTCCCTATTTAAAATGAAAGAATCACAAAAGAAAAAGAAAAAAAAAATCATTTTATGTGAGGTTTTTTGTATGAAAATTCTATTTGTACAATATTGTTATTGAAAATCGATTGTTGTAAAGACTAAACTAATACTGCTATAGGTGAAGGCATAAGAAGTTCGACAGTTGAGAAGCAACAAGAATTGAGGCAATCGTATCAGCATGTTGTTGAAGAGGATTTTGTTGGGTTTAAGGAAGACTTGAACAAGGTTGTGAAACATTTGGTGCCAGTTGATGACTATACTCTTAGTCGAGTTGTCTCTATTTGTGGCATGGGTGGTTTGGGGAAGACCACTCTAGCTAAAAAAGTATATCATCACCAAGATGTCCAGAATCATTTTGATTATTTGGCATGGGTATGCATATCTCAACAGTACCAAACAAGAGATATTCTACAAATAATCTTCATTAAACTTGTTCCAGAGAGGAAGGAAGAGGTTGTCAGGATGAGAAATGAAGAGTTGTTTGAGCAACTTTATGAAGTCCAGCAGAGTAAAAAATGCTTAGTTGTATTGGATGATATTTGGTCAATAGAGGCTTGGAAGAGCTTGAAACCGGCCTTCCCAGATAGAAACACGGGCAGCAAAATATTGCTAACAACTCGTAATAAAGCACTTCCTTCACAGATAGATCCATACTATATATTCCATGAACCCCAGTGTTTAAATGACGAGGAAAGTTGGGATCTACTTCAAAAGAAATCATTACTGAGAAGAGATGGTAGAGCTAATATTAATTAGTCCACATTGCTATATATTTTGATACAAATTAAATTATTTCAATGCTAGTTTTCATATCATCTGTGTGCTCTATTATCATCTAAAAAGATTAATGACCCATGGGCATAAATTTGGAAAAGATGGAAAATACTCTCTATTGGCCATAGGGTCATACCAAATGTATTTAGAATATTCATTTTACGAAAACTACATAAAATTGAAAACTTTCAAGGGATTACTTTCTAGTGAGTTAGAAAATAAAATTTTACACAAACATGTTTGCACCTCCGTACCTTTTCACTTGCATCTCATCACATAATCACTTGCACCCCCATATTTTTATAATTTTTTTTCCTCTATCCCATTGTGTTGTAATTCCCCCAAGTTTCAATAGTTGGAAAAGGGAAGGACACATAAAAAAATAAAATAAATAAATAAAAAATCAAATTAATCAGGCATTCAAAATCACATGATCCATAGTTGTTTTCTAAAAGTAGATAGTATATTATCAAAATCACATATATATATATATATATATTTTTTTAAAAATATGATATTATTATGTGGTTATAAATATATGATTAATTATGATTTTTTTTTTTTTTACAGTTGATTTACTCAATAAATCTTATAGTATAAATGATTCAAATAATTGAAATAGACCCAAATTAACCCCACACAAAGGGTTATAACAAACATTCCCAATATACCAACAACAACTCAATGGTTATCAAACATATAGAAACATAAAATTTATACAAATATATATAGGGTAAATTATCAATAGGTCATAATAGTTAGACTTAATTTTCATCAAGTCCAATTGAAAATAAGTACTGGTAAAATCGTCACTAAAAATAACTTTTGTGATAATTTTTTGCATGTTGCTAAAAATTGACAATTTTTTTTTTTGTCACGGTTTTTATAGATTATAACTAAAACTTACAATTAGTGATGTTTTTCTGTGACGAAATTTTCAAACTGTCGCTAAAAGTTGAAAATTAGTGACTTTTTTGTGACATTTTTTTAAAACTCTCTCTAATTTTTGGATGGGGATAGAGGAAGAGAGAGTTCACTGTGTATATACATACATACATACATACATACATATATATATATAAATCTTTGATTGGGAAACATTATAACACAGAGAGAGAGAGAGAGAGAGAGAGAGAGAGAGAAGAAGAAGAAGAAGAAGAAGAAGAAGAAGAAGAAGAAGAAGATGAAGATAAGGGTATAACTATCAATTTACAACTTCTGTTAACAGAAGTTAGTACACATTTCAATCCACAAACCACATGAGAGTTATGTGGTGATTTCCGAATGTTAGGGGGTAATCCACACCCTGTCCAAACCACAAGGGGGTAAAGCGAAGTTTGCCTCTAATTAAAATAACAAATTCTCAAACGGGGCCACAGTTCACTTCTTAGCCCCTTAACATCACTCTCTTTGCACCAAATGCATGCATGAATTTGAGCTTTTTGTTCTTCTTTGTTGATATACAACTTTCGATTGAAAAGATGCAAGTATCAATGTAAATAGCGTTGACTTTAAGGCAAAGTTAAGGACGCGGCTGTTTTGGACCCCAAAAATTGGTTGAAAAAAAAGTATCCCTTAAATAGAAACAAAAAAAAAAGCTTGTTGATGTAGTAAATTATTTAAAATTAATGAATGCTTATTTTTCAAATATATAGTTTGTGTATAGAATGTTATTGACTATCCCCGTTACAGTTGTTTCTGGCGAAATTAATTTTTTAAAATTGAAATTGATTAAATTTTACTTTTGGTCAACTTTGTCATAAGAATGATTTAATGGATTTGATTGTTAAATTGAATTATACAAGTTTGATTAGTAATTTTATAACTACTAATTTGAGTTTTATACTTGAGAATACGAAAGTTCAAAAATTTTAAATAAAATTTAAATTACCAACCGATTTGATTACAAAAAAAAAAAAAAAAAGTTTAAAAATCAATCCATATTACAAGCTCACTTTAGAATTATCTATCTATATATGTATAAAAGGCCCATGTTAAAAAACTTGATTTGGGTCACGAAAAAGTTGGCAAATTTTCCTTTTTTATTGCTTATTCACGCTTGCATTCATTAGAATTTTCATTTTTGTTGTTTTATAGACTCTAGGCAATAATCTATTTTCTATTATTTTTAAATTTTTCATTTTGTTGTTTTTGTAGACTCTGGAGTGCTTGACACAAATATGGAGACCTTAGGGAGGAAAATGGTAAAGCTGTGTGCTGGTTTACCATTAGCAATCATTGTGCTTGGTGGACTTTTGGCAACAAAGCATACATTAAGGGAATGGCAGATGGTATACCAAAATGTTTGTTCGCATAAATGGAGTGACGATCCCATACAACATGACAATGGAGTATCAAATGTGTTAGCTTTAAGCTACCACGATTTGCCTTATCAATTGAAGCCATGTTTTCTATATTTTGGTCACTTTCCAGAGGATTATGAGATAGATGTTGAAAGACTATATCACTTGTGGATAGCTGATGGTATAATTATAGATGATGATAGAGTGGGAGATGAAACAATAATGGATGTGGCGAAACGTTACTTGGGTGCGCTTGCACAGAGGTGCATGGTTCAAGTACAAGTAGAGAAGTTTACTCAAAGGATCAATTATTGCCGCATTCATGACCTTATGTTGGAGCTGTGTTTATCAAAGGCAAAAATGAATGATTTTCTTGGGATCATTCATCTCCAACGCGAAACTGATCTAGCTAATTGCTTTTCCATGACATCATCAACAACTACTGCTCCTAAAATACGCAAACTTGCAATTCATTTGAATAGGGATGTCGAAAGAGTAGTCCTCCCTGAATTGGAGGCAACTAAACATCTAAGATCCATATTGTTCTGCAATTCAAGTAGTGTCAACAACGAGTCTTCAATAGAGTTGAACTCCCATTTGAAGTACTTCAAATTGCTTAGGAATTTGGATCTTGAAGGATTTAAGTTTGATGAAAAGTCAGTCGAATCAATAGGCAACCTAATTAGCTTGAGGTACTTGAGGTTTAGAGGTTGTTTGATACCGAAATGGCATTCGTCTATTTGCAAGTTGAAACACTTGCAAACCTTGGATTTACGACATTGCGAGTTCAACTCAGGTGAAGTAATAGTCATACATGGAATGAAACAATTGAGGCATTTGTATATTCAGTTGAATCTCAATGTTAAATTAAAATTTGATGGGTTGAGCAACCTCGAAACATTAGGAGGTTTTAACACAGGGTCTTGTGACGTCAATGATCTGTGTAAATTGATCAATCTTCAACAACTAGAAGATGCAACTTTCTTGAAGGTGCACAATCAGGACTTAGCGGCTTTCATTAGCTACCTAAGCATCAATGCCGACCACCTCCGACAAACATCCTTATTAGTTGAATTTTGCAAAAAAGAAGAAGAAGAGTTGACTCTTCTCAAACAACTGTTAGGGTGTCACCATCTTTACAGATTAAGAATTGATGGAATTATTCCCGAGTTACCAGAGTACTGCCAGGGTTTCTCTCCAAACCTCATCGAGTTAACGTTGATGGGATGTAACCTTGAAGAAGACCCAATGCCAACATTGGAGAGGCTACCTAACCTACAATATCTCTTTTTAGGTGGTGCCTTTGTGGGGGACAAAATGGTTTGCTGCGCTAATGGTTTCCTCCAACTCAAAACCCTAGAACTCTATTGTTTGCTCTACATAAAAGAGTGGGAGGTGGAAAAAGGAGCCATGGCTAATCTCTCTGCTTTAGAAATTGATTTTTGCCGAAGACTAGAAATGGTTCCAGAGGGACTGAGATTCATTGCTACCCTCCAACAATTTACAATTAAGGATGCGAGCGAAAATTTCAATAACAAGCTTCGAAGGGTCAATGGTGAAGAAGGAGAAGATTTTTACAAAGTGCGACATGTGTCTTCCCTCTACATTAGGTAAATTTCTTAATTCTGGATAATTCTTTCTTTCACAAGAAACGAAACAACTGTTGGGTCTCTTATTATTTCTTTCACATCCCCCTTATTAATTCTCATAATAAAATTTGTTGATATATATCTCTCTCTCTGCTTTTTTTCCTTCATATTGGTTTAGTTTTGAGTGTTCAATTCTATAATTCAATAGGATTGGATTAATTTTTGGTTTAGGTTCTATCTATATCGAACAAACCTGATAACCAAATCTATATATTTATTTATATTATAAGATTCAATCTATATCGGCATGTTTTTGCCTAATTGGTCTATTCTAATGGACTTGATTGCAACTAATCATTTCTCACTATTTATTTTGATTTTCAGTTGGTATTGAGAAGCATAAGAAGAAGAATGGGAAACGGAAGAAGAAAATACTGGAAGGTAGAGTTGGAATTTACAGTACTTAATTTTATTTTATTAGTTTTGTTACTGGATTTGATTTATTTTGGTTGTATTTAAGCTTGAGTTGGATTTCACTATTCTATTCACAACTGTTGGCTTGTATTAAACAATATTTATTTTATGTTTGTGTTAGATTTAAATATTAAAGACTTGTTTATTTTAATTATTTATTATTGATTGATTCATTTTTTTGGATTGGTTGATTTGGTTCAAGTGCATGATTCATTTACATATGTTCTAAATTTAATATCAACTCAAACCAAACTGACCCAATCACACCAACCTATTGGTTCATATCCATAAAAAAAAAAAAAAAAATTAATACAAGACCAGAGTAATAAAAGTTGAGATTTTTTTTTTTTTATAATAGATCCCTCATAATAAGATTTTTTATAAGAAAACAAACGAGCCCATAAGTTTTATTGTGAGGAGGACAACACGTGCAACAAACACAACCCAATTACTGAATAGCTAATTTTATTATTTAAACTTTTAAATACTAATTTTTAATTTAAATTTTTATTTTTTTAAAGTAATTTCTGGAATACTCTCATCGAAATTCATTCAGTAAGAGTTCATATTGAATATGCAATATTGAAGAAGATGTGATTTATTTTTGAATAATGAAAATTTTATTATCTATGAATAGAGAAATTTCAAATTAAAAGCTAAAAATACAAAATTAAGTGCTACAAAATGAAAAACCATATTTCATTGTTTGTAGGTTAGAAAGTAATTTCACTATCTATTGACATCAAATAGAAAATTTTAAACTAGAGGGATAAAATGAAAAACTAGCATTGGTTGCTAAAAAGATTGCGATGAAAATAGGCATCTTGCTCACCTATCAAGTAGAAACTTTTGTTATGTATGGTGTTTTTTTCTTTTTTGTTTTATTTCCTCCTATGCTCATTAATTTGTTTTTTACGAGCAATAAATATAAGCGGTGGAAAAAATATATATATATACATATATTAGCAGTCCACACACACGATGTGTGTACAACTTGAAAAAAATAATATTATAAGAATAATAATAAAAAAGAATGCACATGCATTGCTCAAGTGGTAAGAACATTTATTATTAAATCCATGGTCATGAGTTTGAGACTTGTCCTCCTCTTTGTATAATTTTTACAAAAAACTACAAATATAGGAGTATTTTGAAAAAAACTCAAAATATGAGACAAAAATGTCAACACCACCAACAGCCTTCTGTAGACGCGCCCTTGGGCTTTGCTACTACAGTTCGGACTCAAATGTCACGGTTCTGAATCTAATCCCGCAAAGTACAATGCGAGACCGATAAATCACCAAAGAGTCCAAATCCGACAAATCGTTTTGGAAAACTGATTTTTAAGAAAGAAGTGCCAAACATGGACTACTTTGCCAGATACAGAGTCGCCACCTAAATATTTTATTTTTGAAAAATTTAGGAAACCCTGACTCGTGCTTAAGGCCACGTGTCTGTCATCACCAAAGTTGCCTCGGCTCGGGAACTTGGATACGATTGGGGAAGGTCATCTATGAGCACCCCCGCTCGCCTGATCAAAGATCGGCTTGTACTAAGCATGATATCTTGTTTTTGAAAACACATGCGTTATTATTCCGGTTAATTAGCTAGAATTACTATGTGATGCGCACAACACACAAGTATAGACCAGATCGCCTAATTTGGAACAAAGCATCGCATATCCATTTGTTTGAAAATGATTTGAAGTTTGCTACTCGCGAGTAGACTAAAACACGGATTTCAATGAATTGTGCCAATTCAAGTAATCCAACCTTCACCCACAGGCATTCAGGCAATTATATCACATAAGCAATTAGCCTCATGGCAAGCATGCTGTCATGTTAACACTCATACAGATGCAAGATGCTACAGCATAAACACTCACAGTGTACTCCAAGCCAAAACAAGAAACTAGTTAGAAATCATGCATGATTCATGTTAAAATGACTAATGCATCACAGGCAAAATGCAACTAGAATAGGCTTGGCTAATCTAAAATCGCATATGAGATGTGACAATTCGATACATGTATTCAACTTGGAATTGAAATACAATGCAGTTAGTATGATGCGCCGAGCCCGGTGCATGTAATACAGATGAATGGATGCAAACATGCGAGCATAAGGATGCTAAATGAAACGTGCCCTAGAACTAACCATCGTAAGCGGTTAAATAAAAGGGAGAAAGAAGTGAGGGTTAGAAGACATGCATCACACACACGCACACTTATTACACAATTGCGCCCTCTCGACGGAGGGACCGAAAGAATAATACAAATTAACTAATTAACTACCTAACAAGCTAATTAATTAATTACACAACCAAATCGAAATAAATAACTATTCTAAGTTATTAAAACACTGAAATGGCCTCGAGACAAAGGATGAATGCATGCTCGAACGGTTTCGCTCGGAAATCCATCACCATGCTTTATGTTGCCTCTGTTTGCACTGCTCTGTACCTCTGAAAATTGTGCCAACTTCTGTGACACTTCTGAACCACCTTGTGGACACTGTGGGAGGTCATCGACCAAAAGATAAGGCCATCAGCCAAAGGAATGGTGTCATCGACCACTAATAAGGCTCTCAGCCAGGAATAGTTAGCCGATCGGCACTGAACATGGTCGGTCGACCATTTCTTCCTGCAGACTGCTCCTGTTGCTACAACAAAGGACAAACATAGCATGGCAATGCATTTACAAGACAATGTTTGCACAACCACACTCCTTATCATGTTTGAGACTCAAAGGAGTGTAGTTCTCGACCCTCGGACCACCAATCACGCATTTCAATGCATGATGGCCAAAGAAGCCAAGTGTGCAATTAAATATGGAATGAAATGCACAAAAACACACAAGGGGCCCCCAACCTCTATCATGCTTGATCAAGAGGCAAGGGATGCACACACAATGCAATGCAACCTAAGCATGCAAGCAAGCATGCAACAACATGTGAGGCAAGCATGCAACTAATATGCAATAGGCATATGACCTAAACATGTAAACTAGCATGGCATGCCACAAAATGCAATGGGGTTATCATGCAACAACATGCAATATACTAACATGCAACAACATGTAATATACTAAGTATGTAACAAGCATGTGACTACATGCAAGGCAAGCATGCAACAATATGCAAAGGAAGCAAGCATGCAACAACATGCAAGATAAGCATATAACAACATGCAAAGATGGACTTAAACTAATATGGATAGCTCTCAAATGTGCCCAAATCAGTGGCCAAAGTGATAAAACAAAAGGCATGAAATACACATACAAACATGCACATGTAATGGCCCATTACCTAGGCATAAAAGGGCAACTTTCAAGAACACTTAAAAGGGGATAAAGCATGCAAGTATGAAAATACTACAAGCTCTGAAATGATGCAAGGGATGATGCCAAATCAACCTAATAATCATAAGCATAGCGTGCATGAGGCTTAAAGCTTAAGACTAGTAAAGGGACTTGAGCCAAAGCTATACAAAACAAGGAGCATATGACAAGTATAACCCACAACAGTCCCAAGGCATGCCAAAGTGAGCCTAAAACATGTATTGAATGAGACCAAAACATGTTAGAAAGGTAAGCACTAAACATGAAGCATGCAAAGCTACAAAGGGGTGTTACACTACACCTAATACAACCAAACATGGCATGATTTAAGCAACCAAAATTAGAGTTATGGCATGTCAAAGTAAGCCCAAAAACCCCACTTAGATGGCATCCCAAAGACCTAAACAATGATGGCATACACAATGACCCTTTCATGAGGCATAAAACATCAACTCTTTAAAGCATTAAAGGAGTGACAAATGCAAGTATATGAGCATACTATATGGACTGAAATAACATAGCAAGTGATGCCAAATCACTGAAATGAGCCAAGTAAAGCATGCTAGTGACTTGGACACTCAAAGCTAACAAGCTAAAATGCATGGTGGCTATACAAAGCATGGCATACATGGTCAAAACAACTCAAACCAGAGCTTAAGCATGCTATAACAAGGCTAAAAGCTTCATGGAGTTGAGCCAAAATCATGCTATAATGACTGTTACAACATGATGCATATTAAGGCAAATGAGGGGAATGCACTACAAATGCAAGGAGCATGCAAAAAAAAAAAAAAAAAAACTAAATAATAGAGGTAATAATAAAAAAAAAACAAAAAAACAAAAAAAAATAGACACACACATAGCTAGAGAGAGACATGTCAAAACATGAATATAAAAAAGTGTGTGTGTGATTTACACTACAAGTGTATGGTACATGCAAGATGCCACTAAACCAACCTTAGACAGAGGTAAAGCATGGCAAAGTAACACCAAATATTTGCTGGAATGAAGCTAAGACAAGCTTAACAAACATGCTACCAACATAAGCCATTTATGCAAGCATACAAGACAACAAGGAGAGGGGATGACCCTCTCCTATTTAGGACCTCAAAACCACCTTTCCACCATTGAAAATCCTCTAGATTTTAGTAGTAGAAAGGTCATGCAAAGCTAAGAACAAGGGCCAAAAGGGGTGGCCTAAAACAAGGCCTTACAAGGCCTAAGAGGGGGGAAACAACCCCAAACCAAAAAAAGACCTTAACTAAAGATTTAAAGCACCAAAAAACATAACTTTTATCAGTTAAGAGTCAAGCTTAAAACAATAAGCAAGAAGGGCTAAAATCTTAAGCAAGAATGGGGTATTAAAATCAAGTTGCTCACCCTTGTAGAACCTCTTCAAGAACAAAGCTCCAGCACCTTTTCCAAGCTCAAACCAACCCAAGAACTCTAAAATCAACCTCAAGGGACCTCAGCTCCAAGAGGATGGTGTTCTAGTGTGTGTTTGTGTACAATAGTAAGACAATACTACACTTTTGAGTACAAAACAAGATCAAACAAGGTAAGATAGATACAAAACTAAATCTATCACTCTAACCTAATTTTTCTGAACCTCTGAGAAGGGAGGAGAAGCTCCCTTCTTATAGGAATTCAATTCCAAGGCTTCTAGGAGAAGCTAAGCAAAGGGTGCAAATCCCTCCATACACGTGTATGGAGAGGGTCAATTATGCATGCCAGCTGTGACAGCTGGTATAAAATATCTGCATAAAGCAGATGAACAGGGTTCGGCCAGAAAACATGGCCGATCGACCAACACAAGGGCCGGCTGACCAAATAATGTGCCGATCTTAGCCGATGGAAAGAAAACAAAGCTGATGGTCTCAAGCCTTGGCCGATGGGTTGAGGGGATGGCCAACAAGCCACCCTCTTCTCTCAAAAGCAAAAACACAAGTGCTTGGTCCACAACCAAGTACAAAACAAACAAGTTGAGAGATCTTGAGGCAAGGCACGCAACCGAGACCTTCGGGAACTCAAAACAAACACAAACATGGATGATCATCGAGTGTTCAAACGATGACGTCCAAGTCTTGAGGACGGTAAAAAATGGGGTGTCTACAGTTGCTCCTCTTTGACAGAACTCGAAAGTCATAAAAATGACAGGAGTGAATGTCAAAGCCCAGAGACGACCCATTTTTGACGAGGTCGAAGACTTAGACAAGCATACAAGATACCAAGATATGTGCTCGAAGGCAGGGGCAAAATGCAAGGAACATGCACGATACCAAACATAACTTATGATCATGCAAAGGGAGCTGTAATGAAGCATAAGATACAACAGTTTTAAGCAAGCAAGTAAACTACATTACATGCAGAAAGAATGTAAGAGAATTATACAATTCTCTCTACGTCTCATGCAGAGAATATAATACCTGTCTGGTTCGTTTGGTCTTGCCAGCTTCAAATGAACCGTACATACAATATCGTGCCTGCAAAAGAAAGAAACTTAACAGGTACAATATTGTTAGAAACATGCATAACAATGCAAGTGAAAAGTGCGTGACAACGCAAGTGAATTGTGAAGTGCATGACAATGCAGGTAGAACGTGCGAAACAACGCAAGTTAGAGAGGGTGCGAAACTACGCGGGAAAGGTGCAAGACAATGGAACCTAAATGGGTTTGCAAAACAATGCAAGTTAGATAGATCACAAAACAATGCAAGTTGGATAGATTGCAAAACAATCCAAGTTAGATAGGTTGTAAAACAATGCAAATAACGAGCAAGACAATGCCAGTTAAAGGGGTTTGTAAAACAATGCAAGCAACGAGCAAGACAATGGAAGTTATAAGGGGTGCAAAACAATGCACATAACAAGCAAGACAATGCCAGTTATAAGGGGGTGCAAAACAATGCACATAACGAGCAAGACAATGGCAGTTGTAAGGGGGTGCAAAACAATGCGCATAACGAGCAAGACAATGCCAGTTATAAGGGGGTGCAAAACAATGCACAAGTTAGTAGGGGTGTAAGACAATGCACAAGTTAGTAGGGGTGCAAGACAATGCACAAGTTAGTAGGGGTGCAAGACAATGCACAAGTTAGGAATGCATGACAATGCAAATGACATGTGCATGACAATGCATGTATTGAAAATGCATGACAATGCAAATGAAACGTGCAAGACAACACAAGGTAGGAAAATGCATGACAATGCAAATGACGTGCATGACAATGCAAGGTGAGGAATGCATGACAATGCAAATGACGTGTGCATGACAATGCATGTACTGAAATGCATGATAATGCAAATGAGATGTGCATGACAATGCATCTACTGAAATGCATGACAGTGCAAATGGAGTATGCGAGACGACGCATGTGATGAAATGCATGACAATGCAAGGTAATGAAAATGTATGACAATGCAAATGGAGTGTGCATGACAATGCATGTACTGAAATGCATGTCAATGCAAATGAGATGTGCATGACAATGCATGGTAAGGAAATGCATGACAATGCAAATGAAGCATGCACATGACGATGCAGATGAGGAAATGCATGACAATGCGAATGACGTGTGCATGATAATGCATGTATTGAAATGCATGATAATGCATGTAACATAATAAGATGTATGATGATGCAAATGAGATATGCGAAACAACGCGAATGAAAGGGCGCAAGACAATGCGACCTACGGGATGCGCATGACAATGCAAGCATGGCGTGCGCGACAACGCATAAGAGATGTGCATAACAATGCAAGCATGGTGTGCGCTACAACGCATAAGAGATGTGCATAACAATGTAAGCATGGTGTGTGCTACAACGCATAAGAGATGTGCATAACAATGCAAGCATGGTGTGCGCTATAACGCATAAGAGATGTGCATAACAATGCAGGCATGGTGTGCGCTACAGCGCATAAGAGATGTGCATAACAATGCAAGCATGGAAATGACGTATAACCAATGCGCACTCATTATAAACACGACAAAACGTTATAATGCAACGTATTTAAAGCAATTTCCGAATCTCGCAAGAGACAAAAGGATACAAAAAAGGATACACCTTGTACGTATCAAGTGCCGCACTCGGAAGGCACAATTCGAGGTCAACACGAATGCCGGTTGAGCTTCAAAAGTCTACTTTCTTGCACTTTCTTGAGAAATGAAGGCCCCAAACAACATAACTGACCCAAAAAAGGGTGTTGGAGGTGCATCGACCACAAGGGGAGTCCATCGGCTATCCATCGGCCACAAAATAAGCTCATTGGACAAATATTTAGCCGATCGGCTAACAATTTGGCCGACCAGCCAAAAATGGCAGTTGCGAGGCAGTTTTGTCTTTTAGCCACGGGTCTTTAAATATAGGGTTCCAAACCCTATATCCTCACTTCTCCAAGCTCAAAAATCCTCCCTCTTTCTTTCTAGGTGATTTCCTTCACTTCGATCCGTGTTTTTCTCCCGTTTTAGAGCCTTTTTCATCGTTCGATTCGTAAAACCCTCTCCGTTTCGCACACTTTGAACCGATCGAAATTCGTTTTCGGTGTCCCTTTCTTGGTTTCCACCACTTGGGGTTTGTTTCCCCTGAGTTATACCTCGATCTTTGTGCCTTTTCCACACTCCGACCTTTTCTCCCACTTTTCACCTTCTCGAGGTTGACTTTTCGCATTCTTGCTCGTTTTTCGCATCCTCAGCCATTTGCACACTCTTCCTAAGATGGCAGACGACATTCCACGAGGTGGGACTCCCCCGGAACTGGACATGGACTTTGAGGTCGAGCTCTTGCCTCTCCGTGTCTGACTATTTGACCCGGCGACCTACAGGCTAGCGGTACATGTGTTGCCTCCCGATGGCATTCGCCACTTCAGGAGCTATGCGAGGGGTGTGCCACTGGAGCTTTTGTTGCGCGAGCTAGAGTCCCATCTGTCTTACGGCGCCGCTGAGGTATATTCCTTCTCTGTCTCATTTTCTACAATGTAGAACATATAACGGCGATAGTCAAGCCTGTCCTTTAACTGCTTAACCCAGATACACTGATATGTCATATGCTTAGTTCACCGTGAGCACGCCCACACTCGATATCTGTTTAAACTCAAACACATACACACACACTGCATTGTCAACTGAATAACCCGAACATACTGATACATCAAATGCTGTAGTTCATCGTGAGCACACCCACACCCAATATCTGTGTAAACTCAGACACATGCACACACACACATTTATTTTTTTTTAAATAAATGACCAACATACCGATACATCATATGCTCAGTTCATCGTGAGCACACCCACACCCAATATCTGTAAACTTGACACATGCACACACACTACATTTTCATCAATTGAAGTGCATTCAACATCAGATTTCTAACATTGCTTCAAGAATCGCTTGTTTTGAACACAGGGAGATTCCCATGCCTTCCGGGGGTATAGGAACACTATCGCTTGAGGTTGGTATATGGAGCTGCCCGACGTGGTCTGTCATATTATCGACCAGGCCGGCTTTGGGACTTTCTGCATGGGACTCTCGCGCCTCACTGCGAGTAGGCCCCTTCTTGCTGCTTTGGTGGAGAGGTGGTGGGACACCACCGACTCCTTCCACCTTTCTACTGCCGGGGAGATGACGATGACTCCCTTTGACTTCTCCATGCTCACAGGCATCGGAGTAGGGGGTGATCCGATCCCCTTTGATACAGATATGGACGAGTAGAACGCCGCCCAGATATACTTGCTCGGCTCTCAGCCACCTCTTACCCGGTCAGGGTTCGTGAGGTACTCATGGTTCAAGGACCACTTCCGGATTTAAGCGCCCACGACCCGAGAGGAGGCGGAGCAGTATGTTCGCGGCTTCATCATGTTCCTGCTGGGGACCACACTCTTCGCCGATCGGGCGCACACTGTCGCCCTATACTTGCTGAGAGCACTGGTGGATGTGACCAGGATCCGCCGTTACGACTGTGGTGGCGCAGGCTTGGCCACTCTCTATGGATATATGAGCTCATCTTCCCGCCGCAATAGACACCTACTCGGAGGATACTGGCGAGCCTGGGAGGTACACTTTTCCTTTCTGTTTTATAGTTCTGCTTTATACTATCTGTACATTGTACACGCTGTACACATGCAATCTGCTTCACACTGGCTGTACACTGCACACACTGTACAATACTTTGCACAATACACCGTTCTGTGATTTCTGCTTTATTCTGCATTTTGCTTTATCTGATAAGCATACTGATGTTTGCCTTGTTACACTCTACAGTTGTGGGTGTATGCCTACTTCCCTAGGCTTGCCCCAGTACCGGATGAGGAGATCCCCCTCGGCGTTCCATTTTCTCACCGCTTCGATGTGAGATATGAGCGGGGGCCATGTGAGTCCTTCCTGTTCTTCTGCCGATACTTTGACACCATCACCGCCACTGAGGTATTTCAAACTTTACAGTTCATTTAAGCTTCACTTTACATTATACTTTTAACAGTAGATAACAAACTGTATATCCTATTTGCAGATCACCTGGCAGCCCTGGGTTCCTTTACCGGAGGCGGTCAGAGATCAAGATATGGGCGCCGGAGATCGCCTGATTCAGATTCTGCTAGAGGGCCCTGGCCTGGCTTGGTACTGGTGAGCATTTCTGCGCTGCACCTTGGCTTGCCAGAGCAGATAGTTCCGAGTCCATCTCCTTCCCACATGAGGCATACCGAGAGGTACACCTTTGAGGAGATGATGGATTATATGATCGGCTGGGACTCGAAGCCCTTTAGAGACGAGGGTGACTACACCAAGTTCATTCAGGCCTATCTGATGCGGTCTCTGACTAGTGCTCGCCGAGCTAAGCGAGAGAGACCTGCAGTGCCAGCGACCGGAGCAGGAGCACCGAGGGCACCTCAGGCCCGTGGGAGGAGTGGGTCTTGGAGAGGACAGAGAGCTGGATGGCCAGAGCTGCCTACGACGATGACATGCCGAGGACAGGGTGGGGAGACGTACCAGATACCCATCGCTCCTCCTCCGGCTGATCATGAGCTTATCGGAGTCTACGGCTCGACCCCGGTATGTACTACTATACTTTGCATTCTGTACAGTTATTTCATTTCACTTGATATTCCGTAGAATACTAATGACTTCAACACTTTTGCAAGCTTCCATCGAGTACACTCGCCAGTCTCTGGAGCTGACTGCCTCTGTGATAGGGATGCTGCAGCGGAGCATCGACCTGTTGACCATCTATGGTATCCCGGTAAGTTCCTTCAACCGCTGTCTCAAACTTTGCATAATCTGTTTCATACTGATCTGATATACCACATTGTCGATACGACACTTGATACACAGCACTCACGGCACTGATACACTTGAACTCACATACTACTCACAGCATTGCTCCCGGCATTCATACACTGTACTCGGACACTGCTCACAGCATTCATGTACTCACACACTGTATTCGGTATTCATACCCTGCTTTGCATAGCATAACTGATGCATTGACCATTTGTTCGTTTCAAGCCCCATTCCAGATTCTGACCGCGGGAGGTGCTCCAGCTGGACCATCCGTACCTGCCCGAGGGGGAGTTAGGCGGAGGATGACTATCCACAGCCGAGGCAGACACAGGCGCGCCTGTGCTAAGAGCAGTTCACGAGAGCCCTCCCCCAATGATTCTGATGAGGAGGCAGCGTCGTCCTAGGGTGAGGCCGGAGACAGCTCAGACTCTGACTACGGAGCCAGCAGTGGTGATCCTGGACCCTCGTCCAGGAAGAGGACCAGGACGGATTCCCACACTCGAGATGACTGATATTGATCCAGACTTTTGCTACTTTTCTTCTTTTTAGCTTTGTTCAAACATTTTGTTGCTTTTCTTTTCCTTTCTGCTTTATTTCCCTTTTTTGCTAGTAGTTTGAGCACATTGTACTGCCTCAGGCAGGTTTTATTTTCTTAAAACTATGTACTTTTGCAAAAGACATATGATGAAATGAAATAGCTATTTTGTTCAAAAGGTGTTACATTTGTACATTTTACGCATCGCATCGCACAAAAATGAAATTTGAATGAAAAATAGAACAACGTGTATTGCCAAGTCAGGTAGTGAACCAACTAACGACAAAACAACTCGATAAACAAAACAAAGACCTCAACAAGCTAACCAAGTGTAAATACAACTCGATAAGCAAAACAAAAACTTAAAGAATATGACATACAACTCGATAAACAAATGTACAACAACTCGATAAGCAAATAGGCGTGACTTCGCAAGATCAACACCGGAAGGCATTGGAAGTGGAACCAATCACAAGTTCTCAGCATGTTCAACACATAAACTGCTCATGGAATAAGGGAAAAGGCCATCGGCCAAAGGGAGAGGCCATCGGCCACAAGAAATGGCCATCGGCCAACATTATAGCTGATCAGCCAAAAAAGATAGTTGGTCGGCACTATTTTTGGCTGATCGGCCAAAAATGGCAAGAACCTCCAGAATATTGACACCTGTCTTCCACTCAACACCTTATCTTCTACAAAAGCCTCAGCTTTGTAGTTTTCCTCATTTCAACTCTGATTTGCACCAAATGGAAGAGTTTCTTGTCCAAAATCTCACAACTTGGATTGCCAATTTGGATGGCTCGGAAAAGCTGAATTTTCGGGGGCTTCGGCATAAATGCACTATTCACGTTGGGTCACACCCCGCTGCGTTTTCCATTCCTCTATGCCGTGGCAAGATTTTGGGATCCGGTAACACACGTCTTTAGCTTTTGCGGTCAAGAGATGTGTCCTACTTACGAGGATTTCCAAGCTTTAATGGAATCCGAGCGCGATGAAAAAATCTTGCCTCAGCTTCGGTTCGGCCACGTCCAAGCCTTAGAACGGATGTGCGGCCTTACTTTGCACGACGCTCGGTCATTGATTCACGATGGAGAGCTGGACATTCCAAGCTTGGTTTGTCGGTTTTCTAATGTCGGTGATCGCGACGACCATCATTGGCAAGGTTATCGGCGACATGCGCTTTGCCTATGCATGCTATCTCACTTCTTACTTGCCCCAAGCTCAGGAGGGTTTAGCACTCGTCTGATCGAAGTCGTCGAGGGCCTAAGAAAGGGTAAGAGCTGCATCACCATGACGTTAGCCGAGACATTGATGGGATTAGACGCTTTTCATCGCCGGAGACGGCTAGGTTTGCGGGGAGTCCACTACTATTGCAGGTAATGTTTCCCACCCCATCTCACACATGTATCGCTCGCATCACTCGGCCTTCAGGCTCGGTTTTTCTCTCAAAACCCTTTGCTCACTTTTTCTCTCAACTCACACCTCTCTATTCTTTAATATCTCATTTTTCATCCCTCTCCAGGTATGGTTGATGGATAAGTTGAGAGTGGTGGACTCATGTCCGGCATATTCAGCTCGAAGCTATTTCTCCCGACGATGTCTAGTCGATGCTTCGGATGAAGGATGGTGGTACAACTGGATGTGCAATTTGTCCGCAGACCACATTGCTTGGCGTTGCCCTTGGCTCAATCTGCCGGCGATGAGGTATAGCATGACTCGCCAGGCCGGGATCTAGTTGATTGGCCTAACACATTGCGTGTTTTACTTTTCGCTCTGGTTCCGGCGCCAGTTCGGACATGATCAGACTTGCCCAGAAGAGGGGATTGAGTACCTTGCAACATTTTCGGTCCGAGGCGCACAGCTAGCTCAGTATGCCACAACATGGAGGATGAGAGAGCTTTTGGCCCCCGCTCCCACTTTCAGCTGCATCCTCTCTGATGAGTGCTTAGATTGGCTCAATGAAGAGGCATAGTTAGGGCCCAGCTTAGCATCAGAGGCTTTGACTAGCTCTGGGAGGGGACGCAGGGACACCTGACTATGCCCCGGATTTATTTGCTTTAATCAGAACTTTCAAGTTTTCTTTATGAATGTAATGAAAAGCAACTTTAATTTTGTATTCAAGAGCAAGAGAACTCTGTATTGAAATCAATGAAATTGAAAGTTGTGGTACTGAAAATTTTCCGTTTGGTCCAAAAATGGTCTAAGTTGTAAAAAGATTAATTTGAGCAAAATCAACTTTTATTAAAACTTGTCAAAACCATTTTCGATATAGATCAAAACTGGACACGCCTGAGATCTGTCACTGAGATGCACAATCCCGGATTCCAGCAACTGGAAAGTTGCCCCTAGTCTGAGTAGCACTGCACTGGAGATCATAACCGAGCTCTTGAATGCTGAATAGACAAAGATGACCAAGGCGATCACATAGACAAAGTTGAAGTGTTTATGGCTGGACTTCAGGATGAAGTTGCCTACGTATCCCAAAGATGGGAATCAAGCCTTACGTAGTTCGGGTCAAGTTCACTCGTGTATTAACCCTCACCTTTTACGCTCTAACTTTTGCCAAGGTCGCCCTTTGCGGGTTTTCAACCTTGTGAGCTCAGTTTTTATAATTTCAAATTTTCTGCGCTCTAACTTTTGCCTAGGTCGCCCTTTCGGGTTTTCGGCTTAACGAGCCTCTCAGGGAAAATATTTCTTCAACTTGTCCATATTGATTGATTGGGAGAACTCTAGGCCATCTAGGTCCATCAGAATGACAACTCTGCCCAACTAGATAGACTTAATGATGTAAGGACCCGTCCAATTGGGTCTGAACATGCCCATAGGGTCGTGGATGGGAGCTCGGTTGTCTTTGAGCACCAAATCTCCTTCTTTCAAATTCCTGGGCTTAACTTTCTTGTTGAAAGCCCTGGCAATTCTGCGTTGATAACCCTGAACATGGTACAGCGCTTTCGCTCATCAAACAGCATGAGTTCTTCGAACCTGCTCTGCTGCTAATCTGCCTCAGCTATCTGACACACAGCCAATACTCGCAATGACGGAACCTCAATTTCGATAGGTAGAACGGCCTCCATCCCATAAACCAATGAATACGGAGTCGCCCCAGTAGAAGTTCTAATTGAAGTCCGGTTGCCCCACAGAGCAAATGGCAACTTATCTGGCCAGTCCCAGTAGGTTTCCACTATTTTCTGCAAAATGTGTTTGATGTTCTTGTTGGCAGCCTCAATTGCTCCGTTGGTCTGTGGCCGATATGTGGATGACTTATGAAAAGTCACGTTGTATTTGTGTAACAAGTCGATCACTTCTTTCTTGAAGTGGAAACCATTATTTGAAATGATCTCGTTCGGGACCCCGTAGCGACAGATGATGTTGTTCCTGATGAACTTTGCAACATGCGAAGCCTTCAACATCGCATAAGATTGGGCCTCAACCCACTTTATGAAATAGTTTATCGCGACCAGAATGAACTCATGCCCATTGGACCCCTTCGGAGTAACAGCCCCGATCACATCAATCCCCCAGACTGAAAATGGCCATGGCGAAGTCATGTTGTATAGCTTCGAGAGCGGAATGTTCATGCGGTTTGCATGGATCTGACATTTGTGGCATCGCCGGACAAAGCCAATACCATCCTCCTCCATGGTGGACTAATAGTAACCCTGTCTAAGGATCTTCCGGGCTAGCATCACCCCGTTCATGTGCGCTCCGCACTCTCCTCTATGGATGGCCTCCATCAGGCGCTTCGATTCTTCAGCATCAACACACAACTTATGCATTCCCAGATGACCTCTCTTGTACAGTTTACCCCCGCAAACGATGAACTGAGCGGCCATTCTTCTAATTGCCCTTTTGTCTTTGGCATTTGCCCTTGGTGGATATGCTTCCTTTTCTAAGAAGTTCCAGACATCATAATACCAGGGGTTCTCATCTTGTACCTCTTCTATGGCAGCAAGCAGCTCGTAGACCGGCATAAATTTCTGGTCAATGATGATCGGACGCATTCGGACTCCAAAAGGGATGTCTATCATAGAAGATAGAGTTGCTAGTGAATCTGCGAACCTGTTGTTCTCTCTTAACAGATAAGCGAAATTTAGTTTTTTAAACCGAGGAATCATCATGTCCAAGGTCTGGTGGTAAATTCTCATCTTTTCTTCTTTGACTTTCCAATCTCCTTTAGCTTGAGATACAACAAGGTTCGAGTCCCCGATGACGTCCAACTGTTTTGCCCGTAGTTCTAGGGCGGCTTCTAAAGCAGCAATACATGCCTAGTACTCTGCTTCGTTGTTCCAGACTTTGAATTAGAGTTTGAATGCTAGAGGGATACGGAAATTGTTGGGTGCTATTAGCAACACCCCTATCCCATATCCGTATTGGTTTGACGCTCCGTCAAAGTACATCGTCCAAGTTTCGTCTTCGACATGCAAAATGGCCTCGTCTGAGAATAGGTACTCAACTGCTTCATCCCCTTCCACAGGGTGATCGGCTAGGAACTTTGCTACTGCTCTCCCCTTTACTGACTTGCGCGTCACATATTTCAGATCGAATTCAGAAAGCAGAAGCAACCAACGGGCTAGCCTACCCGTAAGTGCCGGTTTCTCGAAGAGATATTTGATGGGATCTAATCTCGAAACCAACATTACAGAGTGAGCTAACAGGTAGTACCGCAGTTTCCTGGTAGCCCATACCAAGGCTAGATAAGCCTTCTCGAGCGGAGTGTAGCGGGTCTCGTAACCCAGCATCTTTTTGCTCAGGTAGTAGATAGCTCTGTCCACTTTGTCCTCGGACTCTTGTGCAATGCATGCAGCCCATTGTAGTTTCAGTCACTGAAAGATACAAAATCAACGGTTTCCCCGACTCAGGCGGTGACAACACGGGTGGGTTCTATAAATATTGCTTGATCTGTTCAAAAGCAGCTTGGCATCGGCCATCCCATTAGAACTTCGTTCCTTTCTTCAAGTGACCAAAGAGTGGTTCACAAATCAAGGTTAATTTAGCAATAAACCGTCTTATGAATTGCACTTTACCCAGAAAGCCTCGCACCTCCTTTTCAGTCCTCGGTGGTGGCATTTCTAAGATGGCCTTGATTTTGGAAGGGTCGACTTCGATACCTCTCTGTAATCAAGAACCCCAAAGATTTTCCTCGCCAGAACACCAAACGCACATTTCGAGGATTCACCAGAACCGAAACTCTCTGATCCATTGAAAGAACTTTTGCAAGGCGGTGTAGTGACCCTTTCTTTCTTTGGACTTGACAATCATGTTGTCCACGTACACTTCAACCTCTTTGTGGATCATGTCATGCAATATCGTGGTCGCAGCCCATTGATATGTAGCTCCAGCATTCTTCAACCCAAACGGCATCACTCTATAACAGCAAGTCCCCCACGGGGTGGTAAAAGCAGTCTTCTCCTGGTCTTCGGGTGGCATTACAATCTGATTGTAGCCTGAAAAGCCATCCATAAACGAAAGCAACGTATGCCCCGCTGTGAAGTTCACTAACTCATCGATATGCGGCAGAGGAAAGTCGTCCTTCGGACTGGCTTTGTTCAAATCTCTGAAGTCCACACATACCCGGATTCTGCCATCCTTCTTCGGTACTGGAACTATGTTGGCCAACCAAGTTGGGTATTCAGATACCAGCAGGAACCCTGCGTCAATTTGCTTGGTGACCTCTTCTTTGATCTTGATAGCCCAGTCTAGGCGGATCCTTCTGAGCTTCTATTTAACAGGTCAGGCCTCTGGGTCAAGAGGGATCTGGTGCTGTACAATCTCAAGATCGATTCCAGGCATGTCTTCATAGGACCACGCGAAAACATCTTTGAAATCTTTTAATAAAGCGACTAAGCGCTCGCGCTCCTCCGAAGACAACGTGGACCCGATCTGGACTAGCCGCGGGTCCTTCTCAGTACCAACGTTAATTTGGGTGATTTCATCAACCAGCGGTTTTACAAACCTCTCATGCTCTTGTTCTAGCAAATATTTCAAAACCGAAAGAATTTCTTCCTTGTCGTTTTCATCGAAGTTTTGAAGGTCTAAATTAATGCAATAAATCAAGGGTACAGAAAAGTAATCGAAGGCCACAGCCGCACAATTCTCATTAATTACTTCATCCAGTCCATCTGATTCTTCTGTTGCAACAGACTCAAAAGAGAAAGAAAAAGATGACCTAGACAAGATTGTGGCATCCAGGTTATCACTCTCAGGAATACCGGACTCAGACTCAGACGAGCTGGAACCTGATTCCGACTCACAAGACGCAGTGGAATCAGATTTTGACTCACTACCTAACCCGGTGCTACTCGATAAGAATCCCTCATCGTATTGCCAGACGAGGGAGGGTGCGATGGACGCATCCAAAATGTTTGAAGGTGGGCTCGCAACCGTTTCATTTCCAATCATAGACACTGAGAGATCATCCCCTAAAGCACTCATGTACGATCGGAGGATTTGATAGTAGATAGGCCAGTGTTACCCCCATTTCAAACTCGATGCTCCTAGAATCCACTTCCTTACACTGCTCAACCTCAGCTGATAGGTCTGTCTGCTCCTCGGCAACATCATCCCCAGATAATTGTAAGTCGAAGAAGATCTCAAATCTTGGCAGGCGTTTTTTCTCTGCGTTCAACCATGGCTCCAGGAAGCCGCAGAATGGAAAATCTTCCCCCTCTCAGACGAAGTGTCCGTTTAGGGTGCCCTGGATGGGCCGATGCATCAAATCAAAATGCTTTCCAATCTGCTTGGCTCTGGCTCTCCCAGCTATTTCTTTACCTTTTCTCACCCAGTCATCTTTGGTGGGCAGATAACCCAAGCCAAAGGTATGTGGGTTGTGCGGCAGTTGGGCCGATACTGCAATGCCCTTCCGGCCACTTTTTCCTAGTCCCATCCCGGGGATGTGCTGAAGCTTGTTCATGAGGTACACTGATTGTGCGCTGACATACAACCCCTCATCAATAGCCAAAATGCTCTGTACGACCCGGGCCTCGGCTAGGGTAAATCCTGACAGGAACACATCCTCCACGCCATGCTTGATTTCCAGAACTAGTGTAGACACCTCCGGCGGTGGATGGATTGAAGAATTCCCAAAAACTATAGCCACCCCTTTCCCGTGGGGGTATTTCAACATCTGATGCAGGGTGGAAGAAACCGCCTTTACCTGGTGCAGCCACGACCACCCTAGGATTAGATTAAAGGTTGTGGGAACGTCCAAGACATGAAAGTCAATCTTGTGTTGTCCTGGGCCAACCTGTGTTTGGATCTTCATGGTCCCCATCACTTCTCTGCTAGTATTGTCGTAGGCCCTTATCACTTAGGCAGTTGGCTCGAAGTCCACGGGCTTCAATCCGATTGCATATGCTGTCCTCGACGGGCATACGTTAATAGCGGATCCTGTATCGACAAGAACCACCGGTACCCACTTGTTTCTACATTCCACAGAGATGTAGAGAGGTTTGTTGTGATTTGCTCCCTCAAGCGGCAGTTCCTTGTCAGAAAAGGTCAACGTCGGGGAAGCTCCTCCCGGAAAAACCAATTCTACCAGCTGCTCAGGCGTGGTGTCTATTGAAAGTTTAGCTTTGTCCATTGCTGAGAGGACAGCTTGTCTATGAACTCTTGAAGCCATAAGCAGTCCCCAGATGGAGATGTCTGCCTGTATCTTCTTCAACTGTTTTAGCACTGCCTCCTCTTCAAGCAGCTTATCTTTTTGCTTCTCCGCCTCCTTGTCCTTTCCGGACGCTTCTGGTTGATCTAAGTGTGGGGGTTTGAAATAACGCCCGCTTCTAGTCATGTGGTCAACTTCGCCAATGTACCAGGTATCATCCGGCTAGTTATTCCCCTAGTCCTCATCTGTGTGAGCAAGACATAGATCATCATCTTCCCACCACATACCATCGGCAGCTGACAAACACCTGTCCGGCTCTGTTGCAACTATTCTTGTGCACACAACACGTTCTGTTCCTGTGCCCGCAGCATGTTCCATCCCCACAGGGGCTTTACCTTTTCTGACCCTTTTGGATTCTTCGATCCTTTCCTGCTCAAACTGCTTCAGTGCAGCCTACTGTTCAGTATCTTCTGTTCCTAAACTGCCCGTATTCTGAGCAAAATTCTTTACACCGGTGCTCTCCGGCGATGAACTTTGATCTTCGGCCCTTCCGGCCACTATGGATGTCTTCGTCCCTGACGAACCCTGTTCTAGCTGAGGTTGTTCAACAATATCTGGCTGATCGTCAAGCCACCCAGTAGACTCTGCTGACTCATCAAACCAATTGACTGCCATGTCCCCTGAATCCTGTTCTTCAAAGAACTGCAGATTTGTAATGTCTTCTTCTAGATCCGCTAGGTCATCTAGCCCCTGATTAGGTCCATCCTCTCGTACTACACAAATCTCTGCCCCCACTGGTAATTCCACATTCGGCCTAGCCTGGCCTGGCCTGCTGATATAATGTAACCACTTGGGTCGTGCATGAAACTCTCAGACCCCTCAGGCTCTATATAATCATTCTGATCTGCACCCGCAGTTGACCCAGTTCTATCTTCGATAGCCACCACCACCTCAGGTTTGGTTTAGGAGAAGTCCAACATACATAAGTCAGTTCTGTCAGGAATGATCACCTCCGGCTTGGGTAGGTGAGAAAGGGTGATGTATATGCTAGGGTCGTATGACACAACCCCAGTTTGGATAAGATTGATGCATTTGGCAGGTGGAGCTTGGTTATGTGGTCAGAGAGGGTTGGTTGTGACATTCGGTTTCTCCGGAGGCACGATCACCCTGTTATCAATGAGATCCTGAATCTCATGACGCAATTGAAAGCACTGGTCGGTGTCGTGACCATGCTGTTGGTGAAAGGAACAATACTTGGTCGGGTTATGGGAAGCAGGGAGTTTATCTGGTAGTGGCCGCGGCTCTAGGGGCTTCAAGTGCCCTTTCTTGATCAAAACCTCCAAAGCTTTGGACAGGGGCATGTATAGTGGAGTGAAGGTTCTTTGGCCTCGAGGTGAATACTTGGTTGTTTGTGGGTTACTTCTGGACGCACCGGTGAATGGCGTAGCTGCAAGGGTTCTTGGGATGGTGGTGGTGACCATGCCCACATCTGAAGATCTGGTTGCAGCAGCACTGTTTGTGCCTGCATTTATACTACTGTTGAATGCCCTCTTAGGCTGCTCTCTATCCTGGTCAATCAGACCCTGTTTCATAGCATCCTCGATCTGCACCCCTATCTCATGTAGATCTACAAAGGTGGGGAGGGGGCGAACGATCTTCTTTTGCATAAGCTTGGGCTGGAGGTTGCGCACAACCATCCGAATCTGATCTTTGTCGGCAGGCCTGATGGTCATCATCGAGGCCTTGGCCCTCTATTGGGTCACAAAATCGGAGAAACTCTCCTTTGGTTCCTGCCTAGTTGTCTCAAGATCACGGGTTGTGACCTCGATCTGTGTATTGTAGGAGTATTGAGCTATGAAGGCCTCGGCCATCTCCTCCCAACTCCTCTTGACGGAATCTTCCAGTTTTGCATACCAAATGGCTGCTACACCCGACAGGGTTCGGCCAAACAAAGAAAGCTTCTGCAATCTGGATAGGCCCATTGGCCTCAGTATATCCGAAAACAGCCGCAAATGCACCATAGGATCTCCAGACCTGTCAAAACAGTCTATATGCAGCATCTTAAATCGGTCCGGTAGCGTCACAGTCGAGTTGGTGTACCCATCCTCAATATCTAGAATGGACTTCACACCCTGGGACTTCTTGAATAGCTTTTCTAATTTGCTCACTTTTAATGCTGTGGGGTCCACCTTGAACTCAAAGGGAGAATCGGGTAGATTGGTCTGCTCTTTGGATTACTGGGGTAGGATTGGGGGCGGAGCCGACCCTATTGGAATGTCCATATCATCCTGGACGTTAGCTGTCTCCCCGAGTATTGGAACTCTTGGTGGGGGAGGAGCTTGGTGTGAAGCAGATGCTCCAGTTTGCTGCTGTAACCTAGTGATTAACTCTGCCTGTTGGGCCATGACCTCGGCCTGTTGCTTGGCAAACTCTGCTTGACGGGCAGCATCCTGTTGCATGGTTCTCATACTTTCCTGGAGCTGACGCATCATCTCCTCCAAGCTTGCCATATTGTGTTGATCTAACTGAATGATTGGTATATCTATCCCTGCAATAGAAACTGAGACCTCAGCCTGACTGTTCATGGGTGGGGTAGACCACTAATTTGGCGACCGCTGTACCGATACACTGCACCTTTTTGACCTCCGTCTGGTAACCGGGGGTAAAGAAAGGAACATTGCTTGTCTGTCTATCAGATCCCTAGATCGATTAAGTCTACGACCTCTGACCCAGAGTGCTCGGGGGATATCTACCTAGTCGGATGCAATGGTGCTAAACTACCTTGCAAAAAGATAAATAAAGCGTAATCAGGAAATAATGAACAGAAAAATGAACAGCATAACAGCTTAATAAAGACAACACACAGTTGGCAAACACACGCTGAATGAACTGTTCTCAACCACTAATCACTGTTCCCAAATTCACTGCCCCGAATCTAAATCTGATATTCGAAGATATAACTGATTCTCAAAATACTGATGCCCACAGGCCTGATACTCAGACTTGCAAACTGATACGTGTATTCCTGTAGAGGCACACTCTAAAAGCACATAGCAAATAAATGAGAGCCAAAACACCCCTATGTTGGGGTAGGGTTTCCCTGTCCTATTTTGTCAGGAGCTAGGGTTTCACTACGTATGCAGCGGTTTCAAACAACCTATACTCGGATAAGCAACCTGTCCTAGTTTGGAATAGTCACTATGGATTCCGAATATGCACTAGGTCGAATGGTCAGAAAGGGTGCCCCGGTAAAAACTGAGGTTTGTGTTCCCGTCGTAGCAGAGCCCGCAATTGGTCAGCCTTATGGCACACTTCTCAAAGCAAGCCTCTGGTAAACCGTTCAGGAATAGCATACGACAAACATTGTGTCCTAGGCGCACCAATGCACATGCAATGCAAAGAAACACATAAGTGTAATCAAAACAAGATATCATGAGTTTGAATCAAGTTCTCTAAACTCCCCAATGAGTCGCCAGAATCAGAGACGCGCTCGAGGACTCTAGCTACTACAGTTCGGACTCGAATGTCACAGTTTTGAATCTAATCTCACAATGTGCGATGTGAGACCGATAAATCACCAAAGAGTCCAAATCCAGTAAATCGTTTTGGAAAACTAATTTTTAATAAAAAAGTGCCAAACATGGACTGCTTTGCCAGATACGGAGTCGCCACCTAAATATTTTATTTTGGGGGAATTTAGGAAACCCTGACTTGTGCCTAAGGCCACGTGTCCGTCATCACCAAAGTTGCCTCGGTTCGGGAACTTGGGTACGATTGGGGAAGGTCATTTAATGAGCACCTCCGCTCGCCCGATCAAAGATCGGCCTGTACTAAACATGATATCTTGTTTTTGAAAACACACATGTGCTCTCATTTCGGTTAATTAGCTAGTCTTACTATGTGATGCACACAGCAAACAAGTATAGACTAGATCGCCTAATTTGGAACAAAGCATCGCATATCCGTTTATTTGGAAAATGGTTTGAAATTTGCTACTTGCAAGTAGGCTAAAATGCGGATTTCAATGAATTGTTCCAATTCAAGTAATCCAACCTTCACCCACAGGCATTCAGGCAGTTAATCACGTAAGCAATTAGCCTCATGGCAAGCATGCTTTCATGGCAACATTAACACATGTGCAGTATGCTAAAGCGTAAACACTCACAGTGTACTCCGCGCCAAAACAAAGAACTAGTTAGTGTAGACAACCCATTTTTGACCGTCCTCAAGACTTGGACGTCACCATTTGAACACCCGGTGATTATCCATGTTTGTGTTCGTTTGGAGTTCCCGGAGGTCTCGGTTACGCGCCTTGCCTCAAGATCTCCGAACTCGACTGTTTAGTGTCTGGTTTTGCACCAAACACTTGCGTTTTGCCTTGGAGGGGCAGGGAATGCCTTGTGAGGCATCCCCACACATCACCGGCCGTGGCTAGAGGCCACCGGCTGGTGTTTTGTTGCCACCGGCAATGTATATTGCCGGTCGGCACTCTTTGTTGTCGGTCGGCAGTCCATTTTGTCAAAATGGCAATTTTGAGCAGCCGACTACTATTCATCTGCTTTTGTAGATATTTTAGGACAGCTGTGTGGCATTTTGTTCCCCTCCATACACGTGTATGGAGGGATGCTCATCTTGTAAGCTTATTGTACAAGCTTTACAAAATGGTTTTGCCTATAAGAGAAGGGGTCTCCTCTTGGCATTGAGGTTGGAGAATTTTGTGAGAAAAACACAGAGGAGAGCTCTGGTTCTAGGGTTAGAAAGTTGTAACTATTCTATCTATCTTTTTCTCCCTTTTATGTTCTAGGTGCTTTTGTCCATACTATTGCACATAAACACCTAGTCTTTCACCTTTCCTTGGCTTTTGAAGGACCAGAGGTTTGTTCTTAGTGTTCTTGGCTGGATTGAAGCTCAAGGAGGCAACAAGATCATCTTTTGTGAAGAGGTCTACAAGGGTGAGACACTAGCCCCTTTTATCCCCATTTTTGCATAGCTTATTAGCCCATCTTAGAACTGTTTTTGTGCTTAGTGTATAACACAAAAAAGTTCTATTTTTAAGCCCTCTTGATTGTTTGTTAAGAGTGTTTTGTGGTTTGGAGGTGTTTGACCACCCTTAGGCCTTGAGAGGCCCCATTTTTGTGCCATTTTTGGTGAGCTCCGAGACTTTGGTGCTTGGGCCTCCTCACCACTGAAATCTTGAGGGATTTCAGTGGTGAGGATGGTGCCTTGAAGTCTCAAGAAGAAGGGGGCCACCCCCTCTCCTTGTTGTCCTTGAAAGGACCCATTTTGGTCTCTTGAGGGAGCATCATGTTTGAGTGTTTGTTGACTATACCATGGCTGTATTTTATGTTTATTTTGCCATGAAATAGCATTGTTGTATGTTGGTTTTGGTACACCATGTTAGTTTAACATACATGCCATGTAATGCCTTGTGGTTGCCTTAACATGTTTTAGGTTGTAACCTTTATTCTAGCATGTTTTATGTTTAGCCTTGTGAAGGTTTTGTGCTTATTTCACCATGTTTAAGGTCTGTCCATAGTTGTTTGAGTCGATCTTGACATGCATTGTATAGTCCCTTTGCATTTTGGGCTTGTTAGCCTTAAGTGTGCAAGTGTGTAGCATGTTATTCTTGCATGAGTTTAGTGGGTTGGGATCATTTTTCATGCTATTTCAGTCTCTCTAACATGCTTGTATGTGTGCCTTAGGCACCTCTTTAATGCTTTAAAAGGTTATGGTGTATGCTCCATGTTTTGGCCATTGTGCAAGCTTTTGAATTTGAGCCACTTAGATGCCATCTAAGGGTCCCTTTTGCATGGTCAAGGACTGCCTTGAAACTGTTTTAAGCCTTCTTGGCCTTATGGGGCTTGGTTGGCTTAGCCATGGTTTAAGCCTCTTTGACTTGCTTCAAGTACTTGGACTATTTGCATGCTAATGTTTGTCTTGTTTGAGTTGGTTTGGCACCTCTTATAACATGATTTTAAAGCTTTTCATTGCATGCTAATTGTCTATTGTTTGGTCTCTTTAAGTGTGCTTAAGAGTTGCCTTTATATGCCTAAGTGTTGGATCATGAGTGCTTGCATGTTTGTTTGTAGTTTGGCCTTCACTTCCATGGTTTTGGCCACTGATTTTGGGCCTAGTTAGGGCTGCCCAAGTCATGTTTAAGTCCATCATTTGCTTGTTTGCATGCTTACCTCGTGTGTTGTCACATACTTGGCCTATCTCATGTTGTTGCATGCTCGGAACCTTTTGCATTTGGCATGCATTCTTCTTTGGTCAAGTTGCTTACATGTTGCAAGCCGTGCATATTAACATGTTTAGTTGCATCTTGCATGCTTGGTTAGTTTGCATGTCTCACATGCTTGTTTGCTTAGGTTGCATGCCTTGTCCCTTGATTTAGTGATTGCGATTGGGCCTTGGTTTGTTGGTTTGCATTGCATTTGACATGAAAATGCACACTTGGTCCTCTTGGGCCATCACGCATTGAAATGCGCGATTGATGGTCCGAGAACCAAGAACCATACCCCTTTGAGTCATACACATGATAAGGGGCTTGTTTAGTGCATATATTGCTTGAATTTCATTGCCATGCAGGTTCTGTCCTCTGCTGCTGTAAGTTGCAGGTTCTGCAGGCATTATTTGCCGACCGGCAGTGTTCAGTGCCGACCGGCCATCCATTGGCAGCCGATGGATGAATCTTGTGCCGATGGCCATATCCAGCAGCCGGTGGTAATTCTACTCAGCCGGTGGTATTCCCCAATGTCCAGGGAAGCAATTCAGAGACTTTGGAAGTCTTCAGAGGGGCAGAGCAGGGAAAACAGAGGCAGTCTATGCATGGCAGTGCAATTCCGAGCAGGACCAGAGCATGCGTTGCATCAGGCTCTCCTCTCGAGGCGGTTTACTGTTTTTCCTAGTTTAGTTAGTTGTTAACTAATTAGGCCATTTGTAATATTTAATTAGCTTGCGTAGTTAATTAATTTGTATTATTCTTTTGGTCCCTCTGAGCGAGGGCGAATCTGTAATAAGTGTGGGTGCGTGTGTGTGCATGTCTTCCAACCTCCACTTCTTTCTCCCTTTTATTTACCTGCTTATAATGGTAGATTAGGGCATGTCTAAATTAGCATACCTTATGCTATCCATGCGTGCATCCATGCATTTGTCTTACATGCATCGGGCTCGGCAGATCATGATAACTGCACTTGTATTTCAAATCCAAGTTGAGTACTTGTTAGTTGCAGCATTTCACATGCCATCTTTAGGATAGCCGAGCCTACTGTAGTTGCATCTTGCATGCGTTGCATTAGCCATCCTAACATGAACTAGGATTATGCATTGATTACTAACTAGTTTCTATTTTGGCTTGGAGTACTAGGTAAGCTTTTATGCTTTAGCATACCGCATGCGTGTGAGTGTTGCCATAATAGCATGATTACTATAAGGCTAGCTGTTTATGTGATATAACTGCTTGAATGCCTGTGGATGGAGGTTGAATTACCTAAAGTGGAATAACGCATTGAAACTGTGAGTTTTAAGCCCACTAGATAGTGGCAAAACCATCTTTTCTAAAGCCCACTTGAGGGTGGCAAAATTTGCATTTTAAGCCTACTTGCGAGTAGCAAACCATCTTTCAAAAACAAACAGGAAATGTTTTGTTCCAATTCAGGTGATCCAGTCTATACTCGTATGCTGTGCGCATCACATAGTAAATCTAGGCTAATAACCGGAATAAGAACACATAACGTTTTCAAAATTGGATATCATGGTTAGTAGAGGCCGGTCTTCAGATCGGGCGAAAGGGGGTGCTCATAGTTGACCTTCCCCGATCGTACCCAAGCTCCCGAGCCAAGATAACTTTGGTGATGACGGACACGTGGCCTTTGGCACCGAGTCAGGGTTTCCTAAATTTCCCCATTAAAAAATATTTAGGTGGCGACTCTGTATCTGGCAAAGCAGTCCATGTTTGGCACTTCTTTTCAAAATCTGTTTTTTTCTCAAAACGATTTGCCAGAGTTGGACTCTTTGGTTCAGATTAAGAACCGTAACAAACAAAAAGGGAGTCCGAGCTGTAGAGCAAGGCCCAAGGGCGCGTCTACAGTTTCTGGCAACTCTGCTGGGGAATTTAGAGAGCTTGACTCGAACTCGTGATATCCAGTTTTGATTTCACTTATGTGTTTCTTTGCATTGCATGTGCATTGGTGCGCCTAGGACACCGTGTTGGCCATCTGCTATTCCTGAGCAGTTTGCCGGAGGCTTGACTTTGTCAAAGCATGCCACAAGGCTGACCGGTTGCGGGCTCTGCCAGTATGGGAACACAAACCCCGGTTTTACCGGGGCACCCTCCTTGACCATTCGACCTAGTGCATATCGAAATCCATAGTGACCATTCCAAACTAGGACAGGCTGCTTACCCGATATAGGTTGTTTGAAACCGCTGCGTGCGTAGTGAAACCCTAGCTCCTGACAAAATAGGACAGGAAAACCCTACCCCAACATAGGGGTGTTTTGGCTCTCTTTACCTGCTATGTGCTTTTAGAGTGTATCTCTATAGGAACACACATGTCAGTTCACAAGATTAGGTATCAGGCCCGAGGGCACCAGTATCAATGTTGTTGAGAATCAGTTATGTCTGCGAGTATCAGTTCAGTTTTGAACAGTGATTCTGGGGAACAGTGATCAGTAGTAGAGTGCAGTTGATTGGCTACACCCATATTTGATCTGTTTGGGGCTAAAATACTGCTTGTTTTCCGTTTCAGTTCAGAGATTCAGAGAGTTGATCCAGAATAGCTAGTGTCTTCTCCTTGCTGAGGCAGGACTTAGCATGACGCAGAATTCAGAAGAGATCATGGTCATGGCGGCCGTGTTGGATCAAGGAATCACCCTACAAAGTGAGACCAATGTCGATGTACCGCATCCACCCAAATCGTCGATTGCGCACCTGGTCTGGACCCCCCCAGCTATATCAGGCTCGCGAGCCCACCACATTCGAGCTAATAGGGATGATAGGTGATCTCCAAATATCCGTGGCAGATCTCGCCTATGGAATGTCTACTTCACCACCAGCCGCACCATATGCCGGAGGCTTTGTACCCCAGGAGCCCCCGCTGTTGGGACGGATTGTAATTGAACTCAGCCAACCGGAGATGGCCTCCAGCTATGGCAACGACGTACCAACTCAAATCCTAGATCAGGCTGAGGCCAGAGACAAAGGCAAGATGAAAGCAGATGCCGATCCTATCGAACAACTGCTGTGGGCAGTAGAGGCTTTGAAAGCCGAGGGGATGAACAAGCAATAGATATCTGCAGTTGTAACAAAAGCTGTGAAGGATGCTTTCCCCGCTCCACCTGAGGGTAGTTCAAGTCAGTCAGAAAGTCGGGATAGGCCCCGTCATGCCAGAACAGTTCCTTCTGGTCCCAACCCTGCACCCGGGAAGGATCAGAAATCCAAGGCCGCGCCTGCTGACCCGTTCGCTAGTGCGTCTAGCAAGACCACTCAAACTTCGAAGTACCTGCCCCGAGGGCGCAGGGTCTTCCATGCTCTCTACATGCCATTGTCCAAGGCACTTCAGATCATTGCCGAGAGGGGACACCTTAAACCCCTGGAGCCTCGGCCTCTCCCGAAGAATCTCCCTGCTACTTATGACCCTGCTCAGTACTGCGCGTACCATCAGCAGACTGGTCATGCTACCGATAACTGCTTCCGCCTCCGTCACGAGGTGCAGGATTTGATTGACAACGAGGCTATCCTCCCACCCACCTCAGCCAAGTCCGTTACTACCCAGCTATTGGATTTTGAGGATGCAGATACTGTGAGTATGTGATCAGGGTTGGACCACTTGTGAGCGGCGCCCAGTGTTTTTGATGTGGCATCTGGCATGCATTTTTGAGCATCTGCGAATGCTAGTTTTGTAAAATCTGGCTTGGGTGTCGAGTTAGTCTTTGTTTTATTTTGAGTCTGTCTCATTGTCTTGAGTCAGTCCTTGTTGCTCACGGGTTTGTCTTGTTGTAGCGAGTCAGTTCCCTTTGTATAGAATGTCAGGTGATTCCGGGGTTGTTGCCTCGAACACCGTTTTGTAATTATCCTTTTGTTTTTCCTTTTGAGTCTGTCTTGGTTGAGGAGCCAGTCACAATCGTGAATCAATGAAACATTGCGCTATCACGTTTCCGTACTTGTTGTTGTTTCAGCTAGTTGTGCCAGAGCATGTGAATGGAACGACAGTACATACCACCTACTCTCTTGTGCCTTAAACATCGTTGTAATGACCTAAGCTTTTCAAAAAAAAAACCCTTTTCGAACACTATGGTGATAAAAACGAAGAGGAAGCAATTCCTCGGGTTTTGCAAAACTTTGATCATTTTGAGAGAAAGAGGGGCATGTTGAGCCTTTTATGAATGAAATCATGCCTGTCAGCGTGAGTACTGAGAAGGACCCTGGCTTGATCCAGACTGGTTCCACACCATCTTCAGCGCGAGCGATTTGTCGTTTTCTTAAAAACTTTCAAAAACAAAATGTTTTGCGCAGTCCTATGAAGGCTTGTATGGAATTGCTCTTGAGATTGTGCAGCCTAGGATTGCTCTCAGCCTCGAGATTCAATCTGTCTGCTGCGAACCTGGAATCCGTTCAAAACGTTCAACAGTCAACTGCCATGTAAGGCCTGTGTGGCCCAATTCGAAGCTGCCCTCGAGCAAGAGGCACCAAAATCAGACCAAGAAGGTCAGGTCTCACCGGAAGAAGCTCGTGAAACAACTGTGATGGATTCTTTTGCAAATTAACACAGTAGTCACTCTCCCGAATACAGAGGGCTTCAATTTCAAAACCATTTGGCATGGACTTGTTACACTTTTTACCCTTGAGAGGCTCGCTGGGCCGAAAACCCGGAAGGGCGACCCAAGCAAAAGTTAGAACAAGAGAAAAATACAAAAAAGAAGAAAAACAAAAAAAAAAAAAAACACAAAAAAAGAAGCAAAAAAAAAAAAAAAGAGAAAAAAAGAAGAAAAATGAATGAAGAAAATGCAAAAAGATGAAAAAGAAAAAAGCAAAAAAAAGTAAAAATGAAGAGAGGAAAACAAAGCTCGCAAGGTCGAAAACCCGCATCGGGCACCTTGGCAAAAGTTAGAGCCTGAAAAAGTGAAGGTTAAAATACCCGAGTGTACCTTAACCGGAACTACGTAAGGCTTGATTCCCATGTTTGGGATACGTAGGCAACTTCATCCTGAAGTCCAGCCCCCAACGCTTTCATAGCGTCTCATGTCCATGTAATGATTTTGATCATCCTTTGCCTCCCCTGAATCCGATAGTTCGGTGTGACAACCGGAATTACATAGGCAGCTTCATCCTGAAGCCCGACCACCAACGCTTTCAAGGTGACTATGTCCATATATTGGTTCAACCGGAACCATGCAGCCAATTTCCCCTTGAAATCCGACCATCAACGCTTTCAAGGTGACTGTGTACATATATTGGTTCAGATCGTCTTCGTCTTCTTCGCATCCGAGGGATCGATCATCACCGACGAGGACTGGTTTGCCAAATGCTGTGGCATTATCCAGACAAGGGGCAACTTTCCGTTGCCATGCATTATCATAAGTTGCCCTGAGTTGCCGTCCAAACCAGGGGCAACTTTCCGTTGCCATGTGCCCTCTTTAAGCAAGGGGCAATTTTCCATTGCCTCCGATCCGAGGTCGTGCATTTCGGGGGTAAGTTCCGCACTCGTTGAGCATTGATTGTTTGCAAAAATAGTTTTTGAAAATTTTTACTGAAGTTGACTATTTTCTCGAAAACTATTTCATTTTCCAAAAATCGGACCATCTTCTTGGACCTAAAAAGGAAAATTTTCAGTGCTCATAGCCTAACTTGCATGATTTTGAGTCAGAAAAATCGAACAAGTATGTTAATCCGACTCGCATTTTGGTCAAAACTGTTTTAGAAAACAAAAAATGGTCAAAGTGACGAACTAGGGGCACAATTAAGTTAGGTGTTCTGTCTTTTCCCCGCCATCAACATACCTGCCAGAAAGGCACCCTATTGGCTGGAAGAGGTCTTCCCTGTCCGGAACCTCGATTGAACAACGCTGAAAGAAACAGCCGTAAGCTAACAGAGTCGGGCGTGAACCCACGACTTTTTATCCATCTATCAATTACCCTGGGGAGGGATTAAAAATGAGAGAATAAAGAATGGAGAGGTACGAGTTGAGAGAAAAGTAAGAAGAGGGTTTTGAGAGAAAAACTGAGCCTGAGGGCCGAGCGATGTGAGAATCACAAATCAGAAAGGGTGGGAAACATACCCAGAGGAATTGGCTCCTCAAGATTCGAGGTCTTTTGTAACATGTCCGTGTGTCGTGTCTTTTGATTTGTCAGTCTCAACTTTTGTTTTGAGTCTTTTCCGAGCGTGTCTCGTTGTGTTCAGGACGTGCGCCTTTTGTTTTCTCTATTTGAGTCCCTCCGCTATGTTTAGTCATAGGCTCGATACCCCGGTTGTGAAACCCTTTTTCAGAGATTAATCGTTTGTGCTCAGAATGCTGTACCATTCTCTACATTTATGCGAAGCAAGAGAATAAAAGGAAATTTGGGATATCCGAGCGTGTTTCAACTTCAACCGTTTCAGTTTTGTGGTCCGTCTTGTCAGATTGGGCTGTTTGTTCAGGGTTTGCTGTGTGCAGAATGAACCGAGTATTGTGTTATGGGCCGTATGCATACTAATCCCCAACAGAGTATGGGCCGTGTGTCCAGGTTGAGTAGTGGTTTGTATGAGTTGTTTGTTGTTAGTTGGTTGGTTATCCGATTAGCACAGTGCAAGCGCTCAATTTTCCGACAACAGATCGATTCCATTTGCATTTGAGGTGTAATATGATGTAATGTAGTGCAAAGTATGAAATGTACAGATGTAACACTTTTCTAAGACAAAAAAGAGTTTGTTTCATTTCATATCATCTTTTTCAAGTACAAAGTTTTGGGAACAAAAACCTGCCTGCGGCAGTACAAGGTAATCCAACCAAAAAGAGAAAAAGTACAAAAGGAAGGAAAAAGTAGGAAAAATCTGAAGTAGCATCAATGGTCTCATGCCTGGGGATCCGTCCTCGCCCTCTTCCTGGGCAGAAGTCCAGGAGCGTCACCAGGAGCATCACCCTCTGAGCCCGAGTCCGAGCCATCACCGGTCTCCTCCTCTGACGACTCTGCCTCCGCCTTAGACTCGTCATCTGGAACTGGAGCCCGCGAGCTGCTCCCAACATGAGTGCGCCCCCCTCTGGTGCGGGGATATACTCTGCCATCCCGGGTAGAAATGGGAGGTCTAGCCGGAGCGCCACCCACCGGAGGAATCGAAGGAGGTCAAAAAGCATGAAAGGCGAATGCAGAATTGTGAATGCCGTGAGCAAAGTGAATCAAGACTGAGAATGCGGTACGAAAGTACGATTAAGCAGTGTGAATGCCGTGAGCAAAGAATCAAGAATGCACGCAAAGGTATGAGCACAGTGTGTGAATACTGTGAGCAATAAACCGGTGCAGAATGCAGTGTATGAGTGCAGTGTATGTATGCTGTGAGCAGTGAATCAGTGCAGGGTGCAGTGTGTGAGTACAGTGTATCAGGTGTTGTGTTGTGCATCAGATTATGTAAAACAGTTTGTGTATGGGTTGAGGCTGTGGTCAGAAAGAACATACCGGAATGCTATAAAGGGCTAGGAGGTCGAAGGTCCGCTGTAGCATCCCCATCATGGAGGCATTCATCTCCAATGACTGCCGGGTGTACTCAGAAGACGCCTGCAAAAGTATCAGATGCATCAGTATTCTGCGGAATATTAAATAAACTGAAATGAAATAACAGTACAAGATGCGAAATGAAGTAATACATACCGGAGGCAAGTCGAGGACACCGACAAACTCGTGATCAGCCGGCGGAGGAGCAAAGGGGATCTGGTAGGTCGCCCCACCCTGCCCTCTGAAAGTCAGTGAAGTGGGCAGAGCAGCCAACGTCCCCGTCCTCTCATCAACTCCGCTTGCCACGGACTCGAGCTCTCGGCACTCCTTCCAGCCCTACTCGCTCCAATACCGGCGCCAAGGTCTCTCTCCGCTCGGTGGCCGCCACTCAGAGGTCGCATGATGAAGGCCCGGACGTACTCCGAGTAATCGCCCTCGCCTCTGAAGTCCTCTGCCTCCCAACAAAGGATGTAGTCCGCCATCTGCTTGGCGGTGAATCTCTCGGTATCCCTCATGTGCTCAGGAGGGTGCATCGGGACTATCTGGTCTGGTAAACCCAGGGTCTGGCGCAAGAAACGCTCGCCCAGGTACCAAGCCCGACAGACCGGGCCCTCCAGCAGAATCCGGTAACGCGAGGTCTCATCGGCACCGGCAAACCGATCCCGCGTCACGGCTGGCAGTGGAGCCCACGGCTGCCAGGTGATCTGGAATTGAAATACAGTTTGTTATCTACTGTTATTGAAACATGTAGTGGAAAAATGAAGCTTAAATGAACTGCAAGTAAAACATACCTCTGCGGGGGTGATGGTATCGAAGTAGCGGCGGAAGAAGCTAAATGTCTCGCGGGGCCTCCGCACGCATCTCCCGTCGAAGCGGCGCGAGAACGGGACGACAAGAGGGGTCTCTGCGTCGGGTACGGGAGCAAGCCTAGGAAAGTAGGCATAAACCCACAACTGTAGAGCAAATACCAGTGCATTTTATCAGATAAAGCAGAATATAGAATAAAAGCAAAAATAGCAGAGCCATGTGTTGTGCAGTGTATTGTGCAGAGTGTACAGTGTGAGCAGTGTGCAGTCAGTGTAAAGCAGAGTATGTGTGTGCCATGTGTACAGTATACAACAAGTATAAAGTAGACTACAGTGTGTGCAGTGTGCAGAGTACAGAAAATATAGAACAGGATTGAAAAGCAAAGAAAGAAATGTACCTCCCAAACACGCCAAGAGTCTCGAAAGCAACTGCTGCCGCCATGGAAGCCGAGCTCATATATCCGTGAGAGTGGCGGCAGCGCCACCCGGTCGTAATGTAAGATATCACGGCGTCCACCGGTCCGTTGGCGGCGAGAGGCACGATGTTCGCCCGGTCGGCGAAAATGGTCGTCCCAAACAGGAACATGAGAAAGCCGCGTGTGTATCTCTCCACGGCCTCCTGAGTCATCGGGGCTGCCTCGACAAGGGTGGGCTGGACCCTGAACTGCACCTTAAACCAGGAATATCGGACGAAGCCGGGACATGCCAGAGGTGGCAGCTCGCCGAGCAAGTAGATCTGAGTGGCCTCCCACTCATCCATATCCGTATCAAAGGGGATCGGATCACCCCCTACCCCGATCCCTGTGAGCATCGAGAAATCATAAGGGGTCATCGTCATGTCCCCCGTCGCAGAGAAATGGAATGAATCGGTAGTGTCCCACCACCTCTCCACCAGAGCGGCAAGGAGAGGTATGCATGTAGTGAGCCTGGAGAGTCCTCTGCAAAATGCACCAAAGCCGGCCTGGTCCACGATGTGACGAACTGCATCGGGTAGCTCGGCGTACCACTCACAAGCGACAGTGTTCCCATACCCGCGGATGGTATAGGAATCTCCCTGTTTTTAAACAAGTAGTTGCGAAGCATTATAAAATGTACAGTTTTGAAGAAATAGTCAAAATCAGTGCAAATTTGGCATGCATGCGTATTTTCAAGTTCGAATAGATACCGAGTGCCGGTGTGCTTACAGTGAACTACAACGCGTGATGCGTCAGCGTGTTTGAGTGGTTCAGTGCAAATGTGGCATGCATGCATATTTTTAGATTCAAACAGGTATCAGGTGCCGGTGTTTGCAGTGAAATACGGTGTGTGCCGTGTGTTGAGTGGTTCAAGGCTAGTGCAGTGTGTGTGCATGTGTCGGTCTTAAACAGATATCAGTTGCAAAGTGTGTTTGCAATCAATTACAATATACAGTGTATCGGTGTATCCGAACTAAGCAGTTAAAGACTGTAGTCAGCTATGGCAGTTGACAGTTAAAAGTTCTACATTACAAAAAGTAAAACAGAGAAAAAATGTTACCTCGGAAGCGCCGAAGGATAAGTGAGAGGCAGGCTCACGTAGCAGAAGCTCGGGATCCAGCGCCATGTCAAAACTCTTGAACTGGCGCAGTCCGTCGGGGGGCAGAACGTGAATCGCCGGCCGGTAGGTCGCCAGGTTGAACGGGCGCTCGCTCAAAGGTAGGAGCTCGAACCCAGGATCCATCTTGTGATCCGGAGGAGTCCCACCGCGTGGAATATCGTCGGCCATATCAAGAGTGATGAGGAAACAGCCGGAAAATGAAAATCGGGCTGGAATATGGAAAGTCAACCGAAAGGTCAACCCCCGAGGGGTAGAAAATGGCCGGAAAAGTTGGGGTGTGGAAAAGGCACGGAAATCAAGAGGAAAGTAAGGGGAACAAACCCCAAAAAGGTGGAAATGGCAAAAGAGGTACCGAAACAAAGATTTGTTCGGATGAAAACGTCCGAAATGCGAAGGAAATCGCGAATCCGACGACGAAACGGGAGTAAAACACGAAGAAAATAAGGTGGATTACACTACACCTATTAAGACCAAGCATGGGATGACTTAAACAATAAAAATCCGAGTTATATCATCGCATAATAACCCCAAAAACACATTGAAATGGTGGCTCACAAGCTATGTCATGAAGGCATATGCAACGGTTCATGTTAAGGCATAAAGGGGCAAACCCTCTAACGCATTGAATGGGTAACAAATGTGAATGCATGGCCATGAAACATGGACTGAAATCACATAACAGGTGATGCCAAATCATTGAAATAAGCCAAGTAATGCATGCTAGAGGATTCAATACACAAAGCTAACAAGCTAGATTGAACCAAGGCTATACAAAGCAAGTCATGCATGACGAATACAAGACAAATCAGACCTTAAACATGCTAAAACATGAACCAAGTCTTCTTTAAGCTAAGCCAAAAGCATGCTAAAATGACATGTTACAACATGATGCATGTTAGGCTATTTCATGGGATTGCACTACAAGTGCATGGAGCTGGCAAAGGATAAAGGTATGACATGGAAAAACATCACCAAAAACATGCTGAAATGGAAAGAAAATAAGCTAGAATGACATGCTACTTCATGAAGCATACAAAGCTAGTTTAAGGGATTTACACTACAAGTGTATTAGGCATGCAAGAGCTGACCAAATCAACCCAAAACAGATCTAAGGCATGTTAAAACAACGCCAAAAACCCATTGAAATGGCTCCAAAACAAGCTAGAAAGACATGCTCAAACATGAGGCATACAAGACTAGATTGTGTGATTTACACTACAAGTGTATTAACCATCCATGGAGTGACCAAAGTAAGCAAAAATAGTGGTATGCCACAGCAAAATAACCACAAATACAAGCTAAGATATGGTCAACATACACTTAGTAAATATGCTCAAACATGAGGCATATTAAGGCATGTATTGAAGATGCAAGGAGAGGGGATGGCCCTCCCCTTCTTAGGACCTTAAAACACCATCCCCACCACTGAAATCCCTTTGGATTTCAGTGGTGAGAAGGCCAAAACAAGTTGGTCCCGAAGCTCACAAAAAAGGCTAAAAAACAAGGCCAAACAAGGCCTAAGTGGGGGTAAACAACCCTAAACACAAAAGTGATCTGAAACAAAGATTAAAAGCATGCAAAAACAAAACTTTTATCAGTTATAAGTCAAGCTTAAAACAGCATGCAAGATACGCTAAAAGCTTAAGCAAGAAAGGGAGATTTAAAAGTCAAATGCTCACCCTTGAAGACCCTCTGTATAACTGCAACTCCAGTAGGTTTTTCAACCTCAAGACAACCCAAGAACACCAAAATCAGCCCCTAACACCTCAGTAGCAAAAGGATGGTGTTTGAGTGTGTGTTTGTGTGTTAAAGTAAGACAAACCTACACTTTAAGGCATGAAAATGAAGCAAACAAGGCAATATAGATACAACACTATATCTATCCTCTTCCCTCAGATTTTCTGAACCTGGAGGAGGGAGGAGGAGCCTCCCTCTTCTAGAAGAGGAAAGCCAAAGCTTCTTGGAGAAGCTAAGCTTGAATGCCATCCCTCCATACACGTGTATGGAGGATGGCTCAAATGCTCTCCAGCTGTGCCAGCTGTCCCAAAATATCTCCAAAAAGGTGTCAAAAAGCAGCCGACCACTTCAAGTGGTCGGCCTGCTAGTTTAAGTGGTCGGTTGACCACTTTGAGTGGTTAACCAGAGCAAAAATTGGTCGGCCATAGGTGGGAGAGGTCAACGCACTAAATGCAAGGTGGTGGTATGGTGGCCGACCAGAAAAGATGGTCCAAAGACCAAGAAAGCCAGTTATCTAACAAGAAAACTAGTTGGAAAAAGAAAAAGTGGTCTCCAAGGAGAAATACTAGTCTCCCACCCTTGCACCACCTTCCAAACAAGGAAAACAAGGTTTGTACCAAAAACAAACCAAAGCGGATGCAAGATGAGAAATCGGGAGGCGAAACACACAGCCAAAAGCCTCGAAAACTAGTTGACAAGCATCAAAAGTGGTATGCAACCACAAAAGTGCTCTCCCAGACCACAATGTTCCTCTAGGCAGAGGCAACAAAGTGTGGTTCAAAAACCACGCCAAACGGAGAATGTTAAGCAGTCCCGAGACAAGGCGCACGGCCAAAGGCTCCAAAAACCGAAAACTAGTCTCCAAACGAGAAAAGTAGCCTACGACCATGAAAAGTAGTCTACGACCATAGAGAGATGGTCTACAAGACCACTTCCTCCCTCCGGGAAGGAAAAACAAGACTTGGTCCGCAAATCGAGCCAAAGTACAAAAAGTTTCGAGGCCCGGAGGCAAGGCTCTCAGCCAAAACTCCGAAACCTCAGAATGAGCACAACATACACCATCACTGAGCGCTCAATCGATGACGTCTGAGTCTTAAGGTCGGTCAAAAATGGGGTGTCTACACCTTCCTTTTATATATTATAATAGATAGATAGATATTAGGAGCCATAAAGTAATTCTGATATCCACGTTGTTATGTACATACATCTATGTGTATATAGAGAGAGTATCATAAAAGAACTGAACAAATTTAGCTGAGGAAAGTCCTACGAAGCAAGGCTTCTACAGGGATTAGGTCAGTGTTGGCTATAAAAGCAGGGCACCCCCGTGGGTCTCAGAGAGGTGTGATATATTGTGAGTAGTAAGTTCCTTCTAGTGAGTTAAGCATAATTTGCTATCTTTGAGAGGTATTTGATTATTGACTTGATCGTCGAAGTGCCCCCCCGTGGACGAACTACCGCCGGATTCTCACCTTCATGTGTAGGTTGTTGGGCTTAATCTATTCTACCGGTGCTGTCCAGCTGAGTTCCCCTTTTGGTTGTATGGTCAAAAATCAACACCCACAAGAAGGATAGATTATAAATATCCCATTTACTTATTTATTTATTTTTACGCCTACTATATGCATTGTAAATATTATACATTGTGAAGAAATATTTATATATATACGTGTATAGAGAAATTTATATTTGTTTAAAAGCTCTCAAATACAAGACGGGAAAGTAACTCATTTTGAAAACTAAAATTACCTTGGAAAGGATTAGTTAGAAATTAGAAATCTACCAAATGTTGATGGAAGGCATATGTCGCACTTTGTAAAAGTCTTCTCATTTTTCCCCGTTGACCCCTTGAAGCTTGTTATAAAATGTTTTACTCAAATTGAGTTCAATTTAATTTGGGCGTGAATTCGCTAGATAATTGAAGATTTTCATGTGTATTTCCTTGGTTTTCTTAGTAGATTGGCTTGTGACTTTTAACCAGTGGCTTTTTTTAATCACAATTAAAGGTGCTCCAATTGTGATTTTTTTTTCACGTTATATCGTTGTGTTGATTTGTCATTGCTTGTTAGTAGATATAATTTAATTTTCATTTAATTAGATTAGATTTATGATTGTTTGATTAGGAATTATTGTTCATCATTAAAATTGAATCCTAATTGCAAATTACAATCTTGGAGGATTTTAAGATTTTCACTACCAAAAGACATCAATGCTCCCATGAACAACACTTCCAATCCTTAGATCTCCTAGGCGATTTTGGATCCCATTGATGATGCCTGCCAATTCTCTATTTCATTCCTTTCTCTTTGGATAAAATGGTTCTAGCACCTACTGACCAAATAGGATCTGCATCTTTAGGAACTAGTGCAAGATTTTTTGCTCTCTGCAATGAGATAAACAGAAAAGGTTTGAGTAGATAACATCTTCTATGAAAGAGATGCAACTCTAAGCTCCAGAGCATAGTGCATATATGCTTAAAAAAACTCTACAAAGTTCAATGAGTATCAATTTAAGAAGTATGGACACTTCTAAGAAAGTAACGTGTCGTGTCCGACACCAACATGATACGATACTCACTAGACTATTTCCAACACTTAGACACATGAAATATATTACAAGTTCGAATAAAATAACTTGAGATCCAATGATAAAACAAAAATTAAGTAAATTTATACCTATTATCCTCTTTTATACTTAAAGATGAATATATTTGACTCAAATATTCATATATATGACATAATAATTATTTATTTTTACATATAACATATCATAAATAAATAAATTATATATTTTGCAGGCGTCTCTTGTAACGCCCTCAAAATAATACAATAAAGATAACTCATATGCGGAATAAATATGAGAAACAACATACTTTCATTTATCAGAGTTCAATGTTTAACAACCATTTAAATGCCATGTAGGCTTACATCTTTCCAAGTCACTGCTTGGTTACACAAATTGAGTCTCGCTCATTACATCTTAAGCCCTTGGCTTTACAAATAACAAACATACACACATAAGGCATAATTAAGAAGCTCTTGCTTCCCAAAAGTCCATCCATGCTATTGCCTTGGAGGTAACATCTCACCTGCACCTGAAAATAATATTCCCGTATAGGGTGAGCCAACAGCCCAGTAGAGATAATCTATCACAATATATGAGGTTTAGCAAAGGTATAAATACTACGTGCATGAACAATTCCGATACAAAATTATCCACAAGGCCTGCATATTCATATGCCACTAAAACCTAACCTCATTTCCATTTTCCTTCAATTCATTTCCAATTCATATATGCTACTCAATTCATGAGTTAAATTCATTATCTTTCAACCACCAAAATGAGACTACAACTCAATGGTTCTCTAACTATGCAAAACACACATAAAACACTTCAAACTTGCCATTTTACGGATATTTCGTCCGAAGGAACCGGCACCCATATATATATGAAATTTCGGGTCTTTCACCTAGGACACTCTGGCCAACTTGTTTAAAATGGAGTCCATCCCCTTTCTCCTCCCAAACAAATATACAAGTGCAATGTATTTATAAACATAATCACATATGGAGTACATCCCCTTTCTCCTCCCAATAAATATACATATACAATGTATTTATAACATGGTCATATTCAATGACACCAACAATGGACTAGCACTAAATCGCCTAATCCTTATGCAATTTCTTTAACAATCATAGCTATCCTCCACCGATAGTCCAATACAATTATTTACAAAGAGATATTCAATCTCAAAGCAAATATTTTACTCAAAACTTACATAGGTGAGATAATACATATCCAATATCACCATCTATACCCATAACCTTCCAATTTCACATTTTCAATGTTAATTCCCAGTTATTTATATAAAATAATAATTTAATCAAAAATTAGGGCAAAATCTCCTTTTTTCCAAATATCAACCCAAACACCAAAATCAACTATTTTGGCACAACATGATCTATTATTCAAGCTTCATATTCATTTAGCTCATATTCATCAAAACCTTTCTTTTAATTTCACCCCCAAATCCTAAATTTTGTCCAAACCACAACCAAAATCTCATTATCTACACACAATAGCAAATAACTAAGCTAAAAACCATATTAGAGTGTAGAAATTCCCTACCTTAAGTATTGAAGAAGAATAGAGATGAAACCCCAAAATTTACGGTGTCGAAACTCGATCTCCACCGCACACAACGAAGCCCTCGAGAAGTTACATAACTTTGGCGAAGGAACTATGGCCAAAATCCCAATGGATTTGGAGAAATCAAAGGAAGAAGATGGTTTCTAGAGAGAGAGGCTCGAGGCTTTAGATCTGGATATTTCTGAGTTTTAGAGAGAGAGAGAATTGCAAAAAGTGATTTGAAAAGCTACATTCGCGACCTGATAAAGCATGGTCCGCTCGAGCGTGGAAAGCCCCGCTCGAGCGTACGACATAGACTCCCGCTCGAGCGTGAAACCCTACGCTTGAGCGTGAAGTACGCTCTCCCAGTATTTTTGCAGACATAGGTCAAAGTGCAGGAACCAAACATTCTCCGCTCAAGCGGAGAAATGGACGCTCGAGCGGACAAGCAACTTCGATCCCTGACCAGCCCAGTCGAAGTGGCAAAACATGAAAAAATGATCAAAACCGAGATCGCTATAACCTCCCCACCTTAGGAAATTTCGTCCCCGAAATTACAAATCAGGCTCTAAATCATAATTGAACTATTCTCAACCATCTTATTCCCACAAGTTCAACACCATGACCCATTCTCCGGTCATCTATTCACACCGACTTGATTCACAAGTCCCAAATTAAAATAAAATTTTCAATTTTTCCAAAACATTTACAATGTTTAACCAAAGTCCAAATTTTCAAAAATCGTACATAGCATATACAATGCTTTCGAAAATGATACAACATCATCAATATTCCAAATTCTCAAAACATAAGCAATGTTTATATTGAATCCATGTTCTTCCCAAACAACTATAACATACACAATGTTTTCATAAGTTAAAACATATACAATGCTTAGACTTTTCATTAATGCAATAAATTCTCAATACATGCTCATGTATCAACAAACAAATCCGGATATTTCTCTCGGACTTCTAATTCATGTTCCCAAGTCAGTTCCTCGACTCTGTGATGTTTCCACAATACTTTTACCAAGGGAATTGTCTTGCCTCGCAAAACTTGATCCCGTCTATCCAAGACTCTTATCAGTCTCTCCTCATACGAGGCATCCTCATCTACCTCTAAGTCAGTCCAATCCAATACGTGCGATGGATCCGGCTCATATTTTCGAAGCATACAAATATGAAACACATCATGAACCCCAGAAATTTGTGGCGGTAACGCCAAACGATAAGCAACTTCTCCAATTCGCTCAAGGATCTCAAAAGGGCCAATAAACCGAGGGGACAACTTCCCACTCTTTCCAAACCTCATCAAACCCCGTCTAGGTGATATCTTCAAAAAGACATGATCTCCCACCTCAAAAGACAAAGGTCTTCTCCTACGGTCGGCATAACTTTTTTGGCGACTCTGAGCCGTAGCTAGCCTCTTGCGAATAAGTGCCACTTTCTCTGTTGTTTCTCGAACCAACTCTGGACCTAACAAAAGTGCATCACCCACCTCGGCCCAACACACAGGGGATCTACACGGTAGACCATACAAGGCCTCAAACGGTGCCATGCCAATACTCGATTGGAAACTATGTTATAGGCAAATTCCACTAAGGGCAAATGCCTCTCTTATGAACCCTTAAAATCAAGGACACATCCTATAAGCATATCCTCAAGGATCTGAATGGTACACTCGGACTGCCTGTTAGTCTGAGGATGATACACAATACTAAAAGTCAATCTAGTGCCCAAGGCACTCTGCAAACTCTGCCACAACCGAGCAGTGAAACGCGAGTCTCTATCCGAAACAATCGTCACAGGGACCTCGTGCAACCTCACTATGTCCCTAATGTACAAGTCGGCAAGATAATCTACCGAGTCACCTACGCGCATGGGAATAAAATGCGCCGATTTAGTCAAACGGTCAACCACCCATCAAATGGCATCATTACCCCGTTGAGTTCTCGGAAGACCCACAACGAAGTCCATCGTAACATGCTCCCACTTCCACTCAGCTATAAGCAAGGGGTTGCAATAAACCCGCTTGACTCTGATGCTCGGCCTTCACTTGTTGACAAGTAAGGCACTTTGATACAAACACAGCCACATCCTTTTTCATACCTCTCTACCAAAATTGGTGACTAAGATCATGACACATCTTTGTGCCTCCCGAATGCACCGCAAGGCGTGAATAGTGAAACTCTCAGAGTACTTCCTCTCGGCAAGACTCCGGTACAAACAAGCAATCACGGTATCTCACACTCAGGTCGGGATACACAGTCAAACCTCTTTCTACCTTTCCATTGGAAATCTTCTCTCGGAATGATTCCACTTCAAGGTCACCCTTTTGCGCTTCCAACACTCGATTCACAAGTGTTGGTTGTGCAACTTTTGAAAACAAAGCCGTAGACTCAACAGACTCGCCCAGTTGCAAGTCAAACTCATTAAGAGTACCCAACATTTCTGATGTATTCATAGATGGTATCTCGATGTATTCTAAGAATGAGGAGGAACACAAAGAACACTTGAAAGTTGTATTGCAGACTTTAGGGAGCAACAATTATACGCTAAGTTCAGTAAGTGTCATTTTTGGGAGAAAGAAGTTCGATTTTTGGGGCATGTTGTGTCCAATCAGGGAATAGCGGTAAATCCTGAGACAGTTGTTGCAGTCAAAGAATGTAAGCAGCCTACGAACCCTACAGAGGTCAGAAGTTTTTTAGGACTAGTCGGTTATTACAGGAGATTTATAGAGAAGTTTTCCACTATTGCAGTACCCATGACCGAGTTGACCCGCAAGAATGTGAAGTTTGTATGGACAGATGATTGTGAGAAAACTTTCCAAGAGTTAAAGCAGCGGTTAACTACAGCTCCAGTGTTAACTATACCGGTACAAGGGGAAAAGTTAGTAGTGTTTACTGATGTGAGTGGAACTGGGTTGGGATGTGTGTTGATGCAGCATCAGAAGGTTGTATCTTATGCTTCTTGACAATTAAAACCTCATGAGAGACGATACCCTACTCATGACTTAGAGTTGGCAGCAGTTGTTTTTGCATTGAAAGTATGGCGACACAACTTGTTTGGGGAGCACTTTGAGTTGTACACAGATCACAAGAGCCTCAAATATCTCTTTTCCCAAAAAGAGTTGAACATGAGGCAACAGAGGTGGATTGAATTTGTCAGTAGTTATGATTTCGTGATCCTTTACCACCCGGGAAAAGGAAATGTGGTCGTTGATGCACTTAGTTGACAACATGGGATTATAGCTTCTTTGATGATTCAAGAATGGAAGTCCTTGGAGTTAATTTCGATGCATGATATTCAACCAATAGAGAGTGCTGAGAGGGCATACATTGGTAGTTTCACCGTGCAGCCAACGTTACTGGGTAAAGTTCGTCAGATGTAGAATTTAGATGGGTTTCTCGTCAAGGGCAGGCTGTGTGTACCTAACATTGTTGAATTGAGAAAAGAGATTATGGATGATGCCCACAGGTCCTGATATACCATTCACCCTGGTGGGACTAAGATGTATCACGACCTGAAGAGGACGTTTTGGTGGGAAGGTCTGAAGAAAGATGTAGGAGAGTATGTTTCTCGATGTTATGTATGTCAACAGGTTAAGGCAAAACACAAACGACCGTTTGGATTTTTGCAGCCTCTTGAGATTCCTACTTGGAAATGGGAGTACATCTCTATGGACTTCGTGGATGGATTGCCGTGGTCTAAGCGAGGCAATGAATCTATCTGGGTGATAGTGGATAGACTTACCAAGTCTGCTCATTTTATTCCTATCAATGTTCACCGAACTCCGGATAAACTAGCTAAGCTGTATATTCGGGAGGTGGTGCGACTTCATGGCGCACCAGTTTCTATAGTTTCGAATCCTGATTCGTTATTTGTGGCAGAGTTTTGGGAGACTTTCCCGCATGCTTTGGTTGCTAGGTTAGACTTGAGCACGACTTATCATCCTCAAACGGTTGGGCAAACTGAGAAGGTAAATTAGATCTTGGAGGATATGTTGTATAGCGACCCCGGTCCTTTCCCATTTAATTATTGTATCCGGACTTAGGTTCCGTAGATTTGACTGTGGTATAATTGTTGTTGTCATCCTTTATTTTCTTATTTGGAGTTATAGGATGTGTTGGGCGGGTTTGGAACAGGTTGGTTGAGCTTAGGAACCAAAACTAGTTGCCCAGACTTTGGCTTGTCCGCTCGAGCGGGGACTTGTTGTTGCTTGTTCGCTCGAGCGGGGGTTTTGGAGCTCGAGCGGGAAAAACACCCATCCAGTATTTCTTGTGCAGGGTTGGACGCTCGAGCAGGAGTTGGGCTGCTCGAGCGGGAGTCTGTGAGTGTCCGCTCGAGCGGGAGTTTGTCCGCTTCGAAAGGGCAGCTGAGTATAAAATCGTGTTTTAGCGTTTTAAAGCAGTTTTTCACCTTCTTTTCAGATTCTAAACCCTAAGTTCCGAGTTTTCTCTCTCCCAACTCATCTTCTCTCTCAGGTTTGATCTTCTTAGAGTGTTTTTCTACCCTAGTTCCTTCATTAAAAAGGTAGAGGAGAGTGAGGGCTTTCATTTAATCTGAGCATTTGTTGGTTTGGAGCACTTTGAAGTTTTGGGCATCATCTTCATCTTCTCCTTTTTGAGTTATTTCTTCGAGGTAGGGATTTCCTACTCCATTTATACGTTTTAATCCTAAGTATTGGTATTTTGGTATGTGGGGGTAGTTTGGAAATGTTTGGGAGAAACCCTAGGGTTTGACATAGATTAATTTATGTAATTAATTTAGGGAAGAATGTGGAATTGGGTTTAATTCATGAAATTGGGGGATTATGAGGTTAATTGATATAGTTGGAGAATTTAATCACTCATCTGTGAAATTGAGAGTTATGTGTTGTATATTTATTTCTTGTTTAGAAATAACTGTTTTGGGCTATCGGTGGAGGATAGCCATGATTGTTGTAGACGTTGCATGTGGATTAGGCAAAATTGAAACTAATCACTTGATTAAGTTGTTGAGTATAAAGGTTGGAGTAATACATTAAATTTATGTATTGATTGATTGTGTATATGACTTTATGTGTATATGCATTACTTGTGTATGGGAGGAGATAGGGGATGTACTCCACGGTTTAAGGGAAGATGGGGGATGTACCTCTAAACCGGTTAATAATTATGGGAAGATAGGGGATGAACCTGTGGTTGTCGCTTATATGCGCCTATAAGCGAATCTGACTCATATGCTTATCTATTTGATATGATACATCACCAAAATGTGTATCAGTTGGGAAGTATGGAAGTGAATTTGATTGTGATTGATACAATACCAACATGTGTATTTGTTATGTTATATGAGAGATTTAACTTGATGTGTTATCCCTGTTGAATTGGAAAGATTGTTAATAAGAGATGAAATCCCCGTTGAGCTATTTGGGCCAGGTTCTGAGCCATAGTTGGAAGGTGAATTATGCCATAGACAAAGTGTCATAGGCAATGTAGACATTTGTGTTATGAAATTGTAATTGGATTATTTTGTGTTAACCATGTATCAGATGCTACTGCTTTAGTTAATTCATATGCTTGGTTTAGTATTTTTCTACTGGGCTGTGGCTCACCCTATATGGGAACTTCATTTTCAGGTTCAGATGGTTCACTACCTCCAAGGACTTAGATTGTGAGGATTTGGACTCGAAGATTTGTTTTATTTTATTTGTTGTATTTGAACTTTATGTAAACATTCAAGCCTAGGGCTTTATTTGTATTTGAGTTAGAACTCATGGAATTGTGTCCAAGTGTTGGCTTGGCAAGATGTAAGCCCGTAGGGCATTTATTATGATGTTTTTATTTCTTAATACTCTGATGATTGAAATAATACAATGTATCCTTTGATAATGCATGTCAATGTCTTATACTTAATGGGCTTAATTTTGAGGGCGTTACATGTTGAGAGCTTGTGTCCTCGATCTTGGTGGTAGTTGGGGAGAACACTTGCCATTGGTGGAGTTTGCTTATAATAATAGCTATCACTCCAGTATCGGGATGGCACCATTTGAGGCTTTGTATGGGAGGCCATGTCGATCACCTGCTTGTTGAATGGAGGTGGGAGATACGCCGTTGCTAGGGCCAGAGTTGGTAAGAGACACCATGAAGAATGTAAACATTATTCGGGAATGTATTAAGACTGCACAAAGCCGTCAGAAGAGTTACGCTGATAGAAAACGGAAGGGGATTGAGTTGAATGTTGGAGATTTTGTGTTTTTGAAGGTTTCGCTGATGAAGGGTATCATGCGATTCGGAAAGAAGGGAAAGTTGGCACCTAGATTTGTGGGGCCATACGAGATCACTGAGAGAATTGGTAATGTGGCTTACAAATTAGCTCTACCACCTGCTTTAGCTATGATTCACAATGTGTTCGATGTATCTTGCGGAAGTGTGTACAAGACCCTTCCCAAGTAGTACCACAAGAAGTGTTAGAGATTAATGATGATCTCACATATGTGGTGCGACCGGTTACTATTTTAGATCGAGATGTAAAGTAGTTGCGACGCAAGAAAGTGAACTTGGTTAAAGTGCAATGGAGCGAGGATCAGAATGATATCACTTGGGAATTAGAAGAGAAAATTCGACGTTTGCATTCGGAACTTTTTGTTTAGTACTATCTCCTATTTAATCTCGGGATGAGATTCTATTTAGGTGTGTATGTTGTAGTGACCCTAATTTTTCGTAGATCATTACTTATTTATTATTACTTTATTTTATGTTTGGCTTTATTAATTGTGTGGATTTATGAGAATTTAATGTGATAATCTATTACATATAAGTAATTCAAATATTTATATATTATATATATATATAAAAGTGTTTTATATATTGATAAAATATATATAATAGTTATTTATGTTTTAATTATGTTGTATTTATATTATATAATATAAAAACTATTAGGTTATATAACAAGGCTTAGGTTATAAACTAAATTAAGGAAAAAGAGAAAACAGAGTAGCAACAGCGCCGAGAGAGAGAGAGAGAGAGGGAGAGAGAGAGACAGAGACAGAGACAGAGAGAGTAATCAAAGAAAAAGAGAGATCATGCGGCTTTATGTGTGAAAGAGAAAGGAAATGAAGAAAAAGATTAGGGTTTTGTTTTGGTGGCACCATTAGTTCTTCAAATAATTCTTTAATCTTCAAAAAAATGTTGTGAGTGCAAAACCCACTTCCCTTGATTTATGTTTAATTCGTTGTTTTTATTTATTTATTTATATTTATTTGATATTAGTTTGATTTTGTATTTATATAAAAATGATAGATTGATTTTAAGTATTTTGATTCGTTGTGCATGTAAGGTTTAGGATTTTTAGATGATTGATTGATTTTAATTATTTTGATTAGTTGTGTATGCAAGGCTTAGGGTTTTTATATGGATTTATTTTATAGTTGTAATCACACTCATTGATATATGAAATTAAAATAAATTAGGAACCCATAGATAAATTCCTTACACTCCACCATGACTCCATGGATTGTTGTTTTATTTGAGTGTTGGTGAGAAAGAGTGTATGAAAAAAAAAGTGAGGATTATGAGATTTATTTGAATGCCTTAGGCTTGGCATTGTTATGTTTATTCTCGTGAGTGAGATGTTGTGCATATAATATTGTTGCCTCGTTCTCATGAGTAGACGAATGCTTTGATTTACGCGTGTACGTATATGCTAACCATTCGGGGAGTGTGGGTCAAACTCGGGACGATATCCCCGTGCAAGTTTGGCTTCAGAGCGGTGTTAGGTATACGAGAGGCACATGGGATATATTTGTAGGCCGGAAGTGGAGGCCGAAGTGGTGGAGTTAAGGTACAAAGAATTTAATCATGAGTTTATTAGTATAGTGTGAATTGTATTGATTTGTACATCTTGAGAAATAGTAAACGATCTCGATAAATTATGAAATTTGAGCAGAGGCATGTATACGTGATTCTAGGCAACTTTTGCGTTTTAACTTTTTATTAAAAAAATCGATTAGAACTTATAATCGGATAATCTTGGTTATTCTAGTTTTGATTTATTTTAGCAATGCAGATTTTAGAGGCTGTTTTAACCCACGAAACGAGCTTATTTTTACTGGTTTCACGTAAACTGAAGTAAAATGTTATTCTGCACACTTTTCATGTTTTGAACTTTTCTGGAAAAAAAAAATTCCGCATTGACCTAGTGCCGGGAACTGCACCGATTTCTAAGGTGGCATACAGAATGGTGCCTAAGGAGCTTGTGGAGATGAAAAAGCAGCTGGAAGAGATGCTCCAGAAAGGGTTCATTTGTTAAAGTAACTCCCCGTGGGGAGCACCTGTGATCTTTGTCTCCAAAAAAGATGTCACTCTTCGTATGTGCATAGATTATAGAGAGCTAAACAAGGTGACTATCAAGAACAAGTATCCGCTACTTAGAATTGATGACTTGTCTGATCAGTTGAAGGGGGCAGCCATGTTCTCTCAGTTTGATCTTAGAATGGGTCACCATCAGACAGGTGTGTCAGAGGAAAGTATACCGCTTACTACTTTTCAGAGCCGGTATGGGTTGTACCAAATTCCTGTAATGCCTTTTGGTTTGACCAGTGCTCCTGTGTGAGACCCCTAACTTTTGTAAACCTTATTAGGTCCCAAAATTTTGAGTTACTATAACAAAGCCCTTAATTCATTGATTGCTCGCAAATTGAACCCTAGAGCCGAAAACGTATCACGGATGAACCCATACAAACCCAAATCGACCTTGGAAGCTTAGAATCATAACACTCTAATATTAATTATTTAACTCTCAAATTTTAGATTAATTGCTTTAAACCCTAACTTCCGGTTTTTACAGTCTTCATTCAGTTATTTACCTTTAAATTCAAAACAAGATAATACAAACCGAATTATTTTCCTAAACACTAATTTGAAATAGATATTTTAATTGAGCCCAAGCCCTCACATTTTTATTAAATCACAAATTGACCTCAAACAAGTACCATTATATATTTATATATATACTTGTACCCTAAAATCTTTTTTTAACATTATGTTTTACAATTTCCAAGATTTGTACACATAATAAATAGAGAAATCTCCCCAAATCTCAAGGACATGACTAGCCATCATCATTATACTTTAGTACAAACAAATCCCTTGAATCTTGGAGCAATAATGACTTTAGTACCAATAAAGATTTGCAATGAGTATTTATATTAGCCCTAAACCTAACTAGATCATAAGTAAATACATAAATAAGGTTCCAATACATGAGTTTAATTCCAAGCTCTCATTTCTTTTATTAAGAATTACCCCAAAAATAGTACATGTACCCTAATACTATTAGTACCATCAATCAATTGAAATCTATATATATGCATACATTGAGAACTGTGCCCCTAATACCTAAAATCATTAAAATAATAACCCCATTACCCTTCCCTATGTCTAGCCTTCCTAAAAGAAAGTGAGAAATCAATTTCCAAGAACCACCATCATGAAATTCTAGAAAAACACAACATAGTAACCTACCTAGGATGCAAAATCCAAGAACTAGTTTCATTAGAACTAGGTGTTGCCTAAACCAATGGAACAAGCCTCCCAAATCTCCTCCATTTCCTTAGAATCCAAACAAATCCTAACATTTCCATCCATTTCCAACTAATGGGCCTTTAGGACTTTTTGCATCAAAACTTGTCTATAAATACTAACACCCTCCATAGCTTGCAAGCACATATAACACACCACACCCACACACACACTTTGGCTAAAGAGAGGGAGGAGAGCAAGAGAGAGAAGTCTAGAGAAGAAGAGGGAAGAAGAAGAGAGCCTTATTGTGCAAAGCTTAGTAGGTAAGCCACAACACAACCTTCTCTTTCATTTTCCTTTTCCAAATACATCTTTCTAAGGGTTCTAAATAATGTTTTCAGATCTGTTATTTATGAGTTACTTGTGTTAAAAATGCTAAAAGTTGAGTATTGGTTCCATCTCTCTTGTATTTTCCCCCATTTTGGCACAAAACCATCTTTTTATACCAATCTCTCAAAATTTCCAAAGGCACACCTTCAAGAAAAATTTCTGAGTTAAATATATGTTAGTTAGCATGTTTTCTTCACAAAAAAAATGAAAACTTTCGCTCGGTGTAACCCTTTTCTCATAAATCTTCTTGTTTTGGACATTCCACCTTAAAATCTGTTTTTGCAGCCCACTTTCAAAAATTCCAGAAAAATGTACAAAAATATTATGGACCTCTATTTTATGTCAAAACCTTCCTTAATGAGTTATCTTTCAACTAAAATTGGTTTCATCGAAAAACATTAAGCGGTTTGCAAGAAAATCAAATTTTCGTAACGGTCGACAGATCTGGACAGATTCTGGACAGCGCTGGAATGTTTTCTAAATAACTTAAAATCTGGGAAAGCAATCCCATTTCCGAAAAATGTTCTAGAAACTAGATCAAATTCTCTACAAACCATAGGAAGGCCAAGTCCGGTGGAAGATCTAAAATAGGCCTTTCATTTCAATCTTTATGTGATATTAAATCTGGAAAATTTGTTATGCATGAATGTTCTATGCCCTTGTATTCATGAAAATGTTTATTTACTTACGATCATATCTTGGCATGATATTGTATGTGTTATGCTATGTTCTTCATCTTCTTCACCTTATTGATGCATGCTTATGTGGATATTATTATCTTGTAAGTTGGACTAACCTTGCCTTAAAACATTTAACTCAACGGGAAACCTAATTGGGAGGGTATTGGGTTTTCGAGCACTTGAGTAATGAAAAGATGAGAATATGTGATATATGGATTTTTGGGATGTGTTCCCTATTTGAAAGTTAAAGTCTTGCGCAAGCAGTTGTCGCGTAAACCCTGGAATGGAGCGGACGTATTCGGACTCTTTGCGAGGGATTGATTGGTGAGATAAGGTTGGGTCCGGATGGGACATTCAGGATGATAAAACTTTTTCTGGAAGGATGAGGTTGGATTTAGGAGATAAAATTTTTTTCCTTTTCGCTATCCCTTTTGAGGCCCTGCGGTTGGCGCTACGCGGTATATAACCATTGGAAGGCATCCGAGGTTAGTTCTGCAACAAAGCAGCAAAAGGGGGAGTTCCGAATAGTCCGATGTCCAATTCTTGCGGTTGGGAGGATGAAATCTCTTTGGGGGATTTCTAGAATACTAACCATTAGCATTATAACCTTGTTATCTATTTGAATGACATGCTCCTTTTCTCTTCTATTACTATTCTTGGCTTGGATATCATGCTCCACTACTTGTTTGCCATAAATGTGATGGTGTATTGGATTGGGAAAAAGGGACGGGGTGTGTGTGTGTTTACTGGGCATTCAAAGCTCACGGCGTGTCATGCCAGGTGCCGAAGAGGAGCTTATAGCTGGAGACGACAAACCTGAAACCTTCGAAGACTTTTGGCTATCTTAGGAAAGTTAGAAATTCCCTTTGATATTTTTTAAGACTCATACGAAGATTTAAGTTTTCTCTTGGGATGTAATGTAATGGATCAAGCTTTTGAAATTAATGATATTTGAGGTTGTTATGTACTTATGTTCTATATATTTATATGTATGAACCTTATTGTTGTTTATGAGACCTTGTGTCAATACCTTTTAAGATCTGTCAAAAGGGTAGTGCGCTGCCTAAGAAAGCCGGACTTAGAAGGGAGGCTAATTTGACTCCTCCGGCGATCTGGGATCTTACTTGGTTATTGACCATAGGACTCATTAGTGACTCTCCCGTAACTGCAACCAATAGTGTAGATTCGGGGTGTCACAACTTGGTATCAGAGCCTAGGTTCAACCCTTACCCACGCGTTTCGACCTGCGGTTAGAGACTACCTTCCCCGACTATGTTAGAATCTTTTTTGACCTATCTTAGGAAATTTCTTCGAATTTCGAGCACGCCAAGATCAACTCATGAGGACCTACTTCAGGATCGTGAAATGGTTTTAACTTTGAGTACGGCCTCACATCGGGCAGTAGGGGTACTATTAGTTCTACGCGTCTTCTATCGATCGGCGTACCCTCATCTTGTATTCGTAACCTTTATTCGATGTCGTCATTTTCCAAGATTAAGTCCTGTCCATCTAGTCCTATTTTATACTACTATTTGTAAATTTGACCTCCTTTGACCCTTGATTATTTTATTTAGCCCAAGGCTTCTTATAAATAATTTTATTTTCTTTGCTTGGTGATGAATCTTGGATATTCAGTTTGAAATGCGGATGGCCAACGCAGTTTCAAGTTAAATATCTAGTTTAGTCACTACCTCTATAACCTTGATCACATTGAAGTTCGAAACCATAACATCATACTATTCATCCATATTTCAGTTAATCCTAGTATTACCACTATAACTAATTCATATTCTTCGTTTCCACTTTGATCCAATTTCGAGAATCTTGTAATTATTATTATTATACATGAAGTTGTGCTGCGTGAACACCCTAGGATAATTAAACTCTAACTTAAGATTAGTTGCTTACCCATAAGGAATTGCCTCTGTAGTTAGAATTTGACTTACACATCACCGCATTCAAAGAACGACAAATGGTGGACCATACTTCGAGACAAGTAATAACACGAGCTCACAAGCAACAATAGGAATGCAGGACCAGGAAATTGAAACCTTAAGAATGGACTAGTAACCGTGGCTGAAATCCCAAACCCTATCAAGAATCAAATTTTGGAGGAGTCTTACCATCTTTGTGGAAATAACTTCATAATGAGAGGAGGTAGAATCCAAGAGGATTTGGAGGTTGAGGAAAGGAAACCCAACGTCATGAGAAACCAAAAAAGAGCAACCAGAAGAATACAACAAAGGGACAGCAATTATACGAAAGGAAGTCAAGGATGACTATTTAAAGGGAAGGGGCTAAAGAACACTAGAAACCAGACCACATTAGCACCTTATGTAAGGCATAGACAAGAATGGATGGATATGATTAATGACGAGCTTAGGGAAGATGCAACTAGGAAATGTTTGTATGATTAATTTTCAATTCCAAAGACATGGAGATACCCTGCTCATGACCTCATCTTAAAAATAGAATTGTTACGCAATTACCAAAAAATGAGATGACTTACCCATCCAACATAATGCATTTATTACTTTAAGGGGGATAGATGATTCAACAAATCAAATGGAAAGTATAGATCGCCACATCAGGAAATTGGCAATACAAGCCCTCGCACTGGAGCAGCGGTGTCATTACCTATATGCTGAATAGTTCAAGAAGCATGGGAGGTTAGCTTATCTCATAACGTCATTAATTGGGATGGAATTTGATTCAAAATGCTACTATTAGAACGAGACCAATGATGGCTTGGGCAAAGGAAGAAGAACTTGAGAGGAGAAGATGATCCGGCTAATTGCCCACAACATTTGAGAAATGAAGAATGTTTGAAATTTGGGGGATGAAATTTATTTTAAGGGGGATAGGTTGTGAGACCCCTAACTTTTGTAAACCTTATTAGGTCCCAAAATTTTGAGTTACTATAACAAAGCCCTTAATTCGTTGATTGCTCGCAAATTGAACCCTAGAGCCGAAAACGTATCACGAATGAACCCATACAAACCCAAATCGACCCTGGAAGCTTAGAATCATAACACTCTAATATTAATTATTTAACTCTCAAATTTTAGATTAATTGCTTTAAACCCTAACTTCCGATTTTTACAGTCTTCATTCAGTTATTTACCTTTAAATTCAAAACAAGATAATACAAACCGAATTATTTTCCTAAACACTAATTTGAAATAGATATTTTAATTGAGCCCAAGCCCTCACATTTTTATTAAATCACAAATTGACCTCAAACAAGTACCATTATATATTTATATATATACTTGTACCCTAAAATCTTTTTTTAACATTATGTTTTACAATTTCCAAGATTTGTACACATAATAAATAGAGAAATCTCCCCAAATCTCAAGGACATGACTAGCCATCATCATTATACTTTAGTACAAACAAATCTCTTGAATCTTGGAGCAATAATGACTTTAGTACCAATAAAGATTTGCTATGAGTATTTAAATTAGCCCTAAACCTAACTAGATCATAAGTAAATACATAAATAAGGTTCCAATACATGAGTTTAATTCCAAGCTCTCATTTCTTTTATTAAGAATTACCCCAAAAATAGTACATGTACCCTAATACTATTAGTACCATCAATCAATTGAAATCTATATATATGCATACATTGAGAACTGTGCCCCTAATACCTAAAATCATTAAAATAATAACCCCATCACCCTTCCCTATGTCTAGCCTTCCTAGAAGAAAGTGAGAAATCAATTTCTAAGAACCACCATCATGAAATTTTAGAAAAACACAACCTAGTAACCTACCTAGGATGCGAAATCCAAGAACTAGTTTCATTAGAACTAGGTGTTGCCTAAACCAATGGAACAAGCCTCCCAAATCTCCTCCATTTCCTTAGAATCCAAACAAATCCTAACATTTCCATCCGTTTCCAACTAATGGGCCTTTAGGACTTTTTGCATCAAAACTTGTCTATAAATACCAACACCCTCCCTAGCTTGCAAGTACATATAACACACCACACCCACACACACACTTTGGCTAAAGAGAGGGAGGAGACCAAGAGAGAGAAGTCTAGAGAAGAAGAGGGAAGAAGAAGAGAGCCTTCTTGTGCAAAGCTTAGTAGGTAAGCCACAACACAACCTTCTCTTCCATTTTCCTTTTTCAAATACATCTTTCTAAGGGTTCTAAATAATGTTTTCAGATCTGTTATTTATGAGTTACTTGTGTTAAAAATGCTAAAAGTTGAGTATTGGTTCCATCTCTCTTGTATTTTCCCCCATTTTGGCACAAAACCATCTTTTTATACCAATCTCTCAAACTTTCCAAAGGCACACCTTCAAGAAAACTTTCTGAGTTAAATATATGTTAGTTAGCATGTTTTCTTCACAAAAAAAATGAAAACTTTCGCTCGGTGTAACCCTTTTCTCATAAATCTTCTTGTTTTGGACATTCCACCTTAGAATCTGTTTTTGCATCCCACTTTCAAAAATTCCATAAAAATGTACAAAAATATTCTGGACCTATGTTTTATGTCAAAACCTTCCATAATGAGTTATCTTTCAACTAAAATTGGTTTCATCGAAAAACATTAAGCGGTTTGCAAGAAAATCAAATTTTCGTAACGGTCGACAGATCTGGACAGATTCTGGACAGCGCTGGAATGTTTTCTAAATAACTTAAAATCTGGGAAAGCAATCCCATTTCCGAAAAATGTTCTAGAAACTAGATCAAATTCTCTACAAACCATAGGAAGGCCAAGTCCGGTGGAAGATCTAAAATAGGCCTTTCATTTCAATCTTTATGTGATATTAAATCTGGAAAATTTGTTATGCATGAATGTTCTATGCCCTTGTATTCATGAAAATGTTTATTTACTTACGATCATATCTTGGTATGATATTGTATGTGTTATGCTATGTTCTTCATCTTCTTCACCTTATTGATGCATGCTTATGTGGATATTATTATCTTGTAAGTTGGACTAACCTTGTCTTAAAACATTTAACTCAACGGGAAACCTAATTGGGAGGGTATTGGGTTTTCGAGCACTTGAGTAATGAAAAGATGAGAATATGTGATATATGGAGTTTTGGGATGTGTTCCCTATTTGAAAGTTAAAGTCTTGCGCAAGCAGTTGTCGCGTAAACCCTGGAATGGAGCGGACGTATTCGGACTCTTTGCGAGGGATTGATTGGTGAGATAAGGTTGGGTCCGGATGGGACATTCAGGATGATAAAACTTTTTCTGGAAGGATGAGGTTGGATTCAGGAGATAAAAAAAATTTTTCTTTTCGCTATCCCTTTTGAGGCCCTGCGGTTGGCGCTACGCGGTATATAACCATTGGTAGGCATCCGAGGTTAGTTCTGCAACAAAGCAGGAAAAGGGGGAGTTCCGAATAGTCCGGTGTCCAATTCTTGCGGTTGGGAGGATGAAATCTCTTTGGGGGATTTCTAGAATACTAACCATTAGCATTATAACCTTGTTATCTATTTGAATGACATGCTCCTTTTCTCTTCTATTACTATTCTTGGCTTGGATATCATGCTCCACTACTTGTTTGCCATAAATGTGATGGTGTATTGGATTGGGAGAAAGGAACGGGGTGTGTGTGTGTTTACTAGGCATTCAAAGCTCACGGCGTGTCATGCCAGGTGCCGAAGAGGAGCTTATAGCTGGAGACGACAAACCTGAAACCTTCGAAGACTTTTGGCTGTCTTAGGAAAGTTAGAAATTCCCTTTGATATTTTGTAAGACTCATACGAAGATTTAAGTTTTCTCTTGGGATGTAATGTAATGGATCAAGCTTTTGAAATTAATGATATTTGAGGTTGTTATGTACTTATGTTCTATATATTTATATGTATGAACCTTATTGTTGCTTATGAGATCTTGTGTCAATACCTTTTAAGATCTGTCAAAAGGGTAGTGCGCTGCCTAAGAAAGTCGGACTTAGAAGGGAGGCTAATTTGACTCCTCCGGCGATCTGGGATCTTGCTTGGTTATTGACCATAGGACTCATTAGTGACTCTCCCTTAACTGCAACCAGTAGTGTAGATTCGGGGCGTCACATCCTGCCTATTTCATGGACTTGATGAACATAATTTTTCTACCATATATAGATAAGTTTGTGATTATCTTCATAGATGATATCCTGGTGTATTCTAAGAATGAGGAGGAACACAGAGAACACTTGAAAGTTGTATTGCAGACTTTGAGGGAACAACAGTTATACGCTAAGTTCAGTAAGTGTCACTTTCAGGAGAAAGAAGTTCAATTTTTGCGGCATGTTGTATCCAATCAAGGGATAGCGGTAGATCCTAAGAAAGTTGTTGCAGTCAAAAAATGGAAGTAGCCCACGAACCCTACAGAAGTGAAAAGTTTTTTAGGACTAGCCGATTATTCCAGGAGATTTATAGAGAAGTTTTCCACTATTGCAGTACCCATGACCAAGTTGACCCGCAAGAATGTGAAGTTGTTATGGTCAGATGATTGTGAGAAAGCTTTCCAGGAGTTAAAGAAGCGGTTAACTACAGCTCCGGTGTTAACTATACGGGTACAAGGGGAAAAGTTAGTAGTGTTTACTGATGCGAGTGGAACTGGCTTAGGATGTGTGTTGATGCAGCATCAAAAGGTTGTATCTTATGCTTCTCGACAGTTAAAACCTGATGAGAGACGATACCCTGCTCATGACATAGAGTTGGCAGCAGTTGTTTTTGCGTTGAAAGTGTGGCGACACTACTTGTTTGGGGAGCGCTTTGAGTTGTACACAGATCACAAGAGCCTCAAATATCTTTTTCTCAAAAAGAGTTGAACATGAGGCAACAGAGGTGGTTGAATTCGTCAGTAGTTATGATTTCGAGATCCTTTACCACCCAAGAAAAGGAAATGTGGTCGCAGATGCGCTTAGTCGACAACATGGGATTACAGCTTCTTTGATGATTCTGGAATGGAAGTCCTTGGAGTTAATTTCGGTGCATGATGTTCAACCAATAGAGAGTGCTGAGAGGACATACATTGGTCGTTTGACCGTACAGCCGAAGTTACTGGGTAAAGTTCGTCAGATGCAAAATTTAGATGGGTTTCTCGTCAGCAAGCTTGATAATCTTGTAGTGGATTTGATCGATGTCTCTGGACTCAAAAGGGAGATTGCGATTCAGGGGCAGGTTGTGTGTACCTACCATTGTTGAATTGAGGAAAGAGATTATGGATGATGCACATAGATCCCGATATACCATTTACCCTGGTGGGACTAAGATGTATCATGACCTAAAGAGGACGTTTTGGCAGGAAGGTATGAAGAAGGACGTAGGAGAGTATGTTTCTCGATATTATGTGTGCCAACAGGTTAAGGCAGAACACCAACGATCGTTTGGACTTTTGTAGCCTCTTGAGATTCCTACTTGGAAATGGGAGTACATCTCTATGGACTTCGTGGATGGATTGTCGCGGTCTAAGTGAGGCAATGAATCTATTTGGGTGATAGTGGATCGACTCACCAAGTCTGCTCATTTTATTCCTATCAGTGTTCATCGAACTGCGGATAAACTAGCTAGGCTATATATTCGAGAGGTGGTGCAACTTCATGGCACACTAGTTTCTATAGTTTTGGATCGTGATCCGTTATTTGTGGCAAAGTTTTGGGAGAGTTTTTAGCATGCTTTGGGTGCTAGGTTAGACCTGAGCACGACTTATCATCCTCAAATGGTTGGGCAAACTGAGCAGGTAAATCAGATCTTGGAGGATATGTTGAGAGCTTGTGTCCTCGATCTTGGTGGTAGTTAGGGAGAACACTTTCCATGGGTGGAGTTTGCTTATAATAATAGCTATCACTCCAGTATTGGGATAGCACCTTTGGAGGCTTTGTATGGGAGGCCATGCCGATCACCTGCTTGTTGGATGGAGGTAGGAGATGCGCCATTATTAGGGCCAGAGTTGGTGAGAGAGACCACGGAGAAGGTAAACATTATTTGGGAACGTATTAAGACTGCACAAAGCCGTCAGAAGAGTTACGCTGATAAAAAACATAAGGGGGTTGAGTTGAATGTTGGAGATTTTGTGTTTTTGAAGGTTTCGCAGATGAAGGGTATCATGCAATTCGGAAAGAAGGGAAAGTTAGCACCTAGATTTGTGGGACCATACAAGATCACTGAGAGGATTGGTAATGTGGCTTACAAATTAGCTCTACCACCTGCTTTAGCTATGATTCACAATGTGTTCCATGTATCTTTATTGCGGAAATGTGTACAAGACCCTTCCCAAGTAGTATCACCAGAAGTGTTGGAGATTAATGATGATCTTACATATGTGGTGCAACCGGTTACTATTTTATATCGGGATGTAAAGTAGTTGTGACGCAAGAAAGTGAACTTGGTTAAAGTGCAATCGAGCGAGGATGAGAATGATATCACTTGGGAATTAGAAAAGAAAATTCAGCGTTTGCACTCGGAACTTTTTGTTTAGTACTCTCTCCTATCGAATCTCGGGACGAGATTCTTTTGAGGTGTGTATATTGTAGCGACCCTAATTTTTCATAGATCATTACTTATTTATTATTACTTTATTTTATGTTTGGCTTTATTAATTGTGTGGATTTATGAGAATTTAATGTGGCATTTAATTAATTTAATGTGATAATCTATTATATATAAGTAATTCAAATATTTATATATTATATATATATATATATAAAAGGTGTTTTATATATTGATAAAAATATATATCATATTTATTTATGTTTTAATTATGTTGTATTTATATTACATAATATAAAAACTATTAGGTTATATAACAAGTGTTTAGGTTATATAACAAGGCTTAGGGTATAAACTAAATTAAGGAAAAAGAGAAAACAGAGCAGCAATGGCGCCGAGAGAGAGAGACAGAGACAGAGAGAGAGACAGAGACAGAGACAGAGACAGAGAGAGAGTAATCAAAGAAAAAGAGAGATCATGCGGCTTTGTGTGTGAAAGAGAAAGGAAATGAAGAAAAAGATTAGGGTTTTGTTTTGGTGGCACCATTAGTTCTTCAAATAATTCTTTAATCTTCAAAAAAATATTGTGAGTACAAAACCCACTTCCCTTGATTTATGTTTAATTCGTTGTTTTTATTTATTTGTTTGATATTAGTTTGATTTTGTATTTATATAAAGATGATAGATTGATTTTAAGTATTTCGATTCGTTGTGTATGTAAGGTTTAGGATTTTTAGATGATTGATTGATTTTAATTATTTTGATTAGTTGTGTAAGCAAGGCTTAGGGTTTTTATATGGATTTATTTTATGGTTGTAATCACACTCATTGATATATGAAATTAAAATAAATTAGGAACCCATAGATAAATTCCTTACACTCACCATGACTCCATGGATTGTTGTTTTATTTGAGTGTTGGTGAGAAAGAGTGTATGAAAAAAAAAGTGAGGATTATGAGATTTATTTGAATGCCTTAGGCTTGGCATTGTTATGTTTATTCTCATGAGTGAGATGTTGTGCATATAATATTGTTGCCTCGTTCTCATGAGTAGACGAATGCTTTGATTTATGCGTGTACGTATATACTAACCATTCGGGGAGTGTGGGTCAAACTCGGGACGATATCCCCATGCAAGTTTGGCTTCAGAGCGGTGTTAGGTATACGAGAGGCACATGGGATATATTTGTAGGCCGGAAGTAGAGGCCGAAGTGGTGGAGTTAAGGTACAAAGAATTTAATCATGATTTTATTAGTATAGTGTGAATTGTATTAATTTGTACATCTTGAAAAATAGTAAACGATCTCGATAAATTATGAAATTTGAGCAGAGGCATGTATACGTGATTCTAGACAACTTTTGTGTTTTAACATTTTATTAAAAAGATCGATTAGAACTTATAATCAGATAATCTTGGTTATTGTAGTTTTGATTTATTTTAGCAATGTAGATTTTAGAGGCTGTTTTAACCCACAAAATGAGCTTATTGTTATTGGTTTCACATAAACTGAAATAAAACGTTATTCTACACACTTTTCATGTTTTGAACTTTTCTGGAAAAAAAAATTTCACATTGACCTAGTGCCGGGAACTGCATCGATTCCTAAGGCGACATACAGAATGGCGCCTAAGGAGCTTGTGGAGATGAAAAAGCAGCTGGAAGAGGTGCTTAAGAAAGGGTTCATTCGTTCAAGTAACTCCCTGTGGGGAGCACCTGCGATCTTTGTCTCCAAGAAAGATAGCACTCTTCGTATGTGCATAGACTACAGAAAGCTAAACAAGGTGACTATCAAGAACAAGTATCCGCTACCTAGAATTGATGACTTATCTGATCAGTTGAAGGGGGCAGCCATGTTCTCTCAGTGTGATCTCAGAACAGGTCACCATCAGACGGGTGTGTCAGAGGAAAGTATACCCCTTATTACTTTTCGGACCCGGTATGGGTTGTACGAATTTCCTGCAATGCCTTTTGGTTTGACCAATGCTCCTGCCTATTTCATGGACTTGATGAACAGAATTTTCTACCATATGTAGATAAGTTTGTGATTATCTTCATAGATGATATTCTGGTGTATTCTAAGAATGAGGAGGAACACAAAGAACACTTGAAAATTGTATTGCAGACTTTGAGGGAACAACAGTTATATGCTAAGTTCAGTAAGCATCACTTTCGGGAGAAAGAAGTTCAATTTTTGGGGCATGTTGTATCTAATCAAGGGATAGCGGTAGATCCTGAGAAAGTTCTTGCGGTCAAAGAATGGAAGTAGCCCACGAACCCTACAGAAGTGAAAAGTTTTTTAGGACTAGCCGATTATTACAGGAGATTTATAGAGAAGTTTTCCACTATTGCAGTACCCATGACCAAGTTGACCCGCAAGAATGTGAAGTTGTTATGGTCAGATGATTGTGAGAAAGCTTTCCAGGAGTTAAAGAAGCGGTTAACTACAGCTCCGGGGTTAACTATACCGGTACAAGGGGAAAAGTTAGTAGTGTTTACTGATGCGAGTGGAACTGGCTTAGGATGTGTGTTGATGCAGCATCAGAAGGTTGTATCTTATGCTTCTCAACAGTTAAAACCTCATGAGTGACGATACCCTACTCATGACATAGAGTTGGCAGCAGTTGTTTTTGCGTTGAAAGTGTGGCGACACAACTTGTTTAGGGAGCGCTTTGAGTTGTACACAGATCACAAGAGCCTCAAATATCTTTTTTTCTCAAAAAGAGTTGAACATGAGGCAACAGAGGTGGTTGAATTCATCAGTAGTTATGATTTCGAGACCCTTTACCACCCAAGAAAAGGAAATGTAGTCGCAGATGCACTTAGTCGACAACATGGGATTATAGCTTCTATGATGATTCTGGAATGGAAGTCCTTGGAGTTAATTTTGGTGCATGATGTTCAACCAATAGAGAGTGCTGAGAGGGCATACATTGGTAGTTTGACCGTACAACCGATGTTACTGGGTAAAGTTCGTCAGATGCAAAATTTAGATGGGTTTCTCGTCAGCAAGCTTGATGATCTTGTAGTGGATTTGATTGATGTCTGTGGCCTCAGATGGGGGATTGCAATTCAGGGGCAGGTTATGTGTACCTACCATTGTTGAATTGAGGAAAGAGATTATGGATGATGCCCGTAGGTCCCAATATCCCATTCATCCTGGTGGGACTAAGATGTATCATGACCTAAAGAGGACATTTTGGCGGGAAGGTATAAAGAATGACGTATGAGAGTATGTTTCTCGATGTTATGTGTGCCAACAGGTTAAGGCAGAACACCAACGACCGTTTGGACTTTTGCAGCCTTTTGAGATTCCTACTTGGAAATGGGAGTACATTTCTATGGACTTCGTGGATGGATTACCGCGGTCTAAGTGAGGCAATGAATCTATTTGGGTGATAGTGGATCGACTCACCAAGTCTGCTCATTTTATTCCCATCAGTGTTCACTGAACTGTCGGTAAACTAGCTAGGATATATATTCGAGAGGTGGCGCGACTTTATGGTGCCCTAGTTTTGATAGTTTCGGATCGTGATCCGTTATTTGTGGCAGAGTTTTGGGAGAGTTTTTAGCATGCTTTAGGTGCTAGGTTAGACCTGAGCACGGCTTATCATCCTCAGACCGATGGGCAAACTGAGTTTGTAAATCAAATCTTAAAGGATATGTTGAGAGCTTGTGTTCTCGATCTTGGTGGTAGTTGGGAAGAACACTTGCCATTTGTGGAGTTTGCTTATAATAATAGCTATTACTCCAATATCGGGATGGCAGCTTTTGAGGATTTGTATGCGAGGCCATGTTGATCACCTGCTTATTAGATGGAGGTAGCAGATGCGCCATTATTTGGGCTAGAGTTGATGAGAGAGACCATGGAGAAAGTGAACATTATTCGAGAACTTATTAAGATTGCACAAAGTCGTCAGAAGAGTTACGCTAATAGAAAACGTAAAGGGGTTGAGTTGAATGTTGGAGATTTTGTGTTTTTGAAAGTCTCGCCAATGAAGGGTGTCATGCGGTTCGAAAAGAAGGGAAAGTTGGCACCTAGATTTGTGGGACCATATGAGATCACTGAGAGGATTGGTAATGTGGCTTACAAGTTAGCTCTACCACCTGCTTTAGCTATGATTCACAATGTGTTCCATGTATCTTTATTGCGGAAATGTGTGCAAGACCCTTCCCAAGTAGTATCACCAGAAGTGTTGGAGATTAGTGACAATTTAACGTATGTGGTCCGACCAGTTACTATTCTAGACCGAGATGTAAAGCAGTTGCGGCGCAAGAAAGTGAACTTGGTGAAAATGCTATGATATCACTTGGGAATTAGAAGAGAAAGTTAGGCGTATGCACCTAGAACTTTTTTCCTAGTACTCTCTCCTATCGAATCTCGGGATGAGATTCTTTTGAGGTGTGTATATTGTAGCGACCCTAATTTTTTGTAGATTATTATTTATTATTTATTATTTTATTTTATATTTGGCTTTATTAATTGGGTGGATACATGAGAATTTAATGTGGTATTTAATTAATTTAATGTGTTATTTAATTATATATAATTAATCTAAATATTTAAATATTTATATTTGTTATATAAAAAAAAGGTGTTATATATGAGGTGTTATATATATTTAATCTTATATTTATATTTATATATATTATAATTGTGTTGTATTATATAATATAATATTATATAATAGTGAATTAGGTTAGAATATGGATTAGGTAATCAAAGAAAAGAAAAAGAGAGAGTTGTGGGCGGTGAAGAGAGAGAGAGAGAGAGATATTAATCAAAAAGAAAATAAGAGTGCAAAAGAGAGAGACGCCGAGAGAGAAAGAGGAGAGGAGGAACAAGGAAGAAAAATATTAGGGTTTTATTTTGGTGGTTTCATTAATTGTTCAAGTGATTCTTTGACTTTCGAAAAATAATTGTGAGTACAAAATCCACTTTTCTTGATTTATATTTAATTCATTGTTTTTATTTATTTATTTTTATTTATTTGATGTTGAATTGATTTCATATTTGCATGTAGATGATTGATCGATTTTAATTATTTTGTTTAGTTGTGTATGTAAGGTTTAGGGTTTTTAGATGATTGATTAATTTTAATTATTTTGATTAGTTGTATATGTCAGGTTTAAGGTTTTTATATGGATTTATTTTATGGTTGCAATCACACTCATGGTTATATAAAATTAAAATTAATTAGGAACCAATAAATAAATTCCTTATACTCTACTATGACTCCATGGATTGTTGTTTTATTTGAGTGTTGGTGAGAAAGAGTGTATAAAAAAAGTGAGGATTGTGAGATTTATTTAAATACCTTAGGCTTGGCATTGTTATGTTTTCTCTCATGAGTGAGATGTTTTGTATATGTATATTATTGTCTCATTCTCATGAGTAGACGAGTACTTTAATTTATGCGAGTACGTATATGCTAACCATCCGAGGAGTGTGAGTCAAACTCGGGACGAACGATATCCCCGTGCAAGTTTGGCTTCGGAGCGGTGTTAGGTATACGGGAGGCATATGGGATATATGTGTAGGCCGAAAGTGAAGGCCCGAAGTAGTGGCGTTAAGGTACAAAGAATTTAATTATGAGTTTATTAGTATAGTGTGAATTGTATTGATTTGTACATCTTGAAAAATAGTAAACGATCTCGATAAATTATGAAATTTGAGCATAGGCATGTATACGTGATTCTAGACAACTTTTGTGTTTTAACTTTTTATTAAAAAGATCAATTAGAACTTATAATCGAATAATCTTAATTATTGTAGTTTTGATTTATTTTAGCAATGCAGATTTTAGAGGCTATTTTAGCCCACGAAACGAGCTCATTTTTATTGGTTTCGCTTTAACTGAAGTAAAACATTATTCTGCACATGTTTCGTGTTTTGAACTTTTTCGAAAAAAAATCATCTTAGGATAGTTTCTGTTCGTTTTCAGTTTCAGATTTTTCAGTTGAAATCCATCTAGGTTCTTCTATCAAGTTTTTCTCCCAATCTGTTCAGTTTCTACTAAATTCGTTCGAATGCCTTTTAGGAAATTTGATTCTGTACAACTTTTATTCTTTGAGTTTTGGTCAATTCAAATTATTTAAGTATGAAACGGTGCATTTTTATACTTCTTCAGCAAGTTGCTTATAATTAAATTATACTAACTTTATTTATTTTTTTTTGTGCAGGAGGTGGGTCTTACTAACTTTTTTTTTAATTTTATTTTTATACAAGGATGACCCACCATATTTTTATTTCTATTTTGTTTATTTTATACTCAACTTATATTTCGTTGTGTACGGGCAAGAACTAAATACCACCGTATCTCGAGAAACTACCCATTCATCTCGGTGCGGATGAAACTGCTTGTCTTGTTCTATAACAAGAATTAAATTTATTTTTGTTTGTGTCTGGTGGACACGTGGGTGCTAAATCTTGTACTCATATCAGTAGATCTGTATACTGACCCGTTTTGTCTCTTGGCAACTTGGGTGCGTTATGTTTAAGCATAGCCGAGCTTCCTTCGCAGGATTAGTTGGGGCTACGGTGGTGACGTGGATTAACTATAGTTGTTGGACATATGTAACACCCCGAAAATAATACAATAAAGATAACTCATATGCGGAATAAATATGAGAAACAACATACTTACATATATCAGAGTTCACTGTTTAACAACCAATTAAATGCCATGTAGGCTTACATCTTTCCAAGTCATTGCTTGGTTATACAAATTGAGTCTCGCTCATTACATCTTAAGCCCTTGGCTTTACAAATAACAAACATACACACATAAGGCATAATTAAGAAGCTCTTACTTCCCGAAAGTCCATCCATGCTATTGCCTTGGAGGAAACACCTCACTTGCACCTGAAAATGGTATTCCCGTATAGGGAGAGCCAACAACCCAGTAGAGATAATCTAACACAATATATGAGGTTTAGCAAAGGTATAAATACAACATGCATAAACAATATCGATACTAAAACACCCACAAGGCCTGCATATTCATATGCCACTAAGACCTAATCTCATTTCATTTCCCTTCAATTCATTTCCAGTTCATATATACTACTCAATTCATGAGTTAAATTCATTATCTTTCAACAACCAAAATGAGACTACAACTCAATGGTTTTCCAATTATGCACAACACACATAAACACTTCAAACTTGCCATTTTATGGATATTTCGTCCGAAGGAATCGGCACCCATTTATATATGAAATTTCAGACCTTTCACCCAAGACACTCTAGCCAATTTGCTTTAAATAGAGTTCATCCCCTTTCTCCTCCCAAACAAATATACATATGCAATGTATTTATAAACATAATCACATATGGAGTACATTCCCTTTCTCCTCCCAATAAACATACATATACAATGTATTTATAACATAGTCATATTCAATGACACCAACGATGGATTAGCATTAAATCGCCTAATCTTCATGTAATTTCTACAACAATCATAGCTATCCTCCACCAATAGCCCAATGCAATTATTTCAAAAGGGATGTTCAATATCAAAATAGATAGTTTATTCAAAACTTCCATAAGTGAGATATTACATATCCAATTTCACCATTTATAACCACAACCTTCCAATTTCACATTTTCAATGTTAATCCCAATTATTTATGCAAAATAATGATTTAATCAAATTAGGGCAAAATCCCCCTTTTACAAAATATCAACCCAAACACCAAAAACAACTATTTTGGCCTAATACAACCTTGTATCCAAACCTCAAACCCACTTATGCCAATTTCATCAAAAACCCTTCTTTTCATTTCACACCCAAATCTTAGATTTGTCCAAACTACAACTAAATCTCATCATCTATACACAATAGCAAATAACTAAGCTAAAAACCATATTAGAGTGTAGAAATTCCCTACCTCAAGAAGAGAAGACGCGCAAAGCAAGGTTGAACTCCAAAAATGACGAAACCCACTTTTACTTAGATCAATACGAAACTCTCGAAGTCCTCTACCTTATTCTCAAAGACACTAGGGTCAAGAACTCAATGGATTTAGATGAAACCTTAGAGAGAAGGTGGCTTCTAGAGAGAGAAGCTGCAAATTTAGGGTTTGTGAGTGAAAAATGAGATAAAAAATGAAGCAAAACAGCACTGCTATGAACTGATGTACACTAGGCTCGCTCAAGCGAAGGAGTTCTCGCTCAAGCGACCAGACACAAAAAGGTCGCCTCGCTCGAGCGCAAGAAGTGGCGCTCAAGTGTAGAATGCAAAGGTTCAAGTCTGCCACCCAATGCAGACGCACACTTGAGCGCAAGAATCCTCGCTCGAGTGAAGAAACATTTTCACAAGGCTCGCTCGAGCGCAAGAAGCCTCGCTCGAGCGAAGAGGCCAAAATATGGGCAATAACCTTTGTACCAAAAGACAACCAACCTATTCCAAACTCACCCAACAAGTCCTAGAACTCAAACTCAAAGAATTGAAGGGAGGAAACAAGACATAAACAACAATATACAATCTCGAAACCCGAGTCCGGAACACAATAAAGGTCGAGGTAAAACCGGCATCGCTATAACATATATCTTGGGTTTCTATTGTTTTCTTGAGCTTAGGGTTGATATTAGTTTATGTATTTATTATTATTTTTTTATGACTTTAGTATTGGGATAATTTGGCATGGTTTGTAACCGTACATTATTTAAGTTATTTTGACTATTTATTGTTACTTTAATGTTGGAGGTATTGGTTTGTTACGAAATTATGGTGGACGGTTTGGTTGGCGTTTAGTTTTTTTGTTTCACCCCTAGGATTTGGATGATGGAATATTAAGTGGGGTTCAGTCCTAATTTAATATTTAATTGTCCGAATTTTGGGGTGTGACAACTTAGTATTCTTTTGTCCGTGTCTAAATTTCTCTGGCATTTATAATTTTCTCTAGCCACATTACTTTTCTCCCTTGTGTGTGTCTGCCATGTTTAATTTTCTCTAGTTGTCTCTGTAAATTTCTCCGGCATTTTAATATTATGTGGCTTGCTAGATTTATGTTTTTTTTTTTTTTTTAAATTTCTTTGGTATATTTATTTTGTTCAATTCTTGGTTTCCTCCAAATTTCTCTGTTGTGTAATTTTCTGTGGCATGTTTATGTTGCTTTGTTTATTTTCTCTTGCTAATTATGGAATGGAAATTTTCTCTGGCTTGCCATGTTTAATTTTCTTTGGAATGTGTAATTTTCTCTGTTATTTTCATTATCTGTGCTTATTAGATTTATGTTTCTTTTTTGAATTTTCTCTGGCTATATTTTACTTATATATGTAATTTTAGCAATTATTGAAAATTTCTCTAGCATGTTTATGCTGTTTTGTTGATTTTCTCTGAGAATGGAAATTTTCTGTGGCTAGATGTATTCCACAGGAACACAATTAGTACTTTGACATTTAATTTTCAGTGTCTAATTTTCTCTCACATTTATAATTTTCTCTAGCCACCTTAGTTTTCTCCGTTATGTGTAATTTTATCTGACATGTTTAATTTTCTTTGGCATGTTTAATTTTCTCTGGGATTTAATGTTGACATCTTTATGTTTTCATTGTCTAAAAATGGCAAAATGCAAAAGCAACAAAACACCAAAAACACCAAACAGAAACTCTTTGAGTCTGGCAATTATGATCTTAGATCAAAAGGTAGCAAAACGCCACAAACTCCTTGCCAAAAAATAGAAGTTCAAGTCGAAGAAGCAACAAGCATGAAGATGAATACGCCAACTTCAAGAGACTCAAGCTCAAAGGGGAAAAAACCTGTTAAACTCCAAAGGAAGAGAGCTAACTACAACATTCAATACCAATCAAACCTATCATCTGTTGTCTCATTTTTTCAAATACTTAAATTCAATTCAAGCCAAGTTGTAGAGCTTCAAAAGATCCCATTCTGGTATTTGATCCAAGCTCTAACAACGAGAAGGATGGATCCAAGGAAGTGTAGGAAATCAGATGATGATACAGTTGCAATCATCCAAATATACAATGAAAAAACAAAAGCATTCAGAATTGGTAAGAAGAACTTGACCTTTACAACTAATGACATAACCTTGATTTTTGGTTTAGAAGGTGGACAAGGCGCCATGTCATTAAGATACTCAAAGAAGCCAAACACGCCATTCCTAAGGCAAAGATTCCCAAAGGAAACAAGGCTCACTTGTCCTATTCTAAAGAAGGCATTGGTCAAAGCAATGAAAGTGAAGCAACCACATGACTTCCAAGATGTAGCGATCATTGTTACCTTGTACTTGTGTCTCACCCTATTTTTTGCAACAAGTGGGAATTCAATAGGGTGGGTTTTTATCAAGTACGTGGAACCGCTTGAGTCAATGAAGAAGTATGATTGGCTAGAAGCAATAACAGCAACATTGATCGATTCTATAATAGCATTGCACAAAACTTCAGAAAAAGTTACGAGATGTGTCATTGCATTGCTGGTAAGTAGAATTTCCATTTCCATTTCCATTTCCATTTACAGTTATGATACTTACAATTTTGTGTGCTTATTAAAATTTAATTACTTCAATTTCCATCACAGTATTGGCTATGCGAATATGCAACTATTATTGACTCGGAAGACAGTAACACAATAGAATTCCCCAGATGTGCCAAGTGGAACCTGCAAAGCTTGACCAAACAGTTGCAGAAGACACCAATCGAATCTCTTGCACCTCGACATGTTAGATTTCTATCACCACTCAAGTCTTAGAAAAATTTCAATATTTCTCTAACTACTGGTTTGTTTCCCTCTTTGTCATCAAAATTTATAAACCAGTGTTAATCAAAATTTATCTGCAATTTTCTTTGGATGCAATAACTTATATGAAATAACTTATGTGCCTTAACTGATTGAGATCAATTTTCTTTGAAATTTCAATTTATGTTGGTTGTTTGATTAACACTCGTTTATTTATGCCCTTGTAATGAATTTTCTCTGGAATCCAAATTTCTCTGACCACAATTATAATAACGTTAACTTATATGCCTTCATTGATTTTCTCTGATATCTAAGTTATGTTGCTTGTTCCATAATTTTCTCTAACCCATAAAATTATGTCTCCTTGTGTGTAATTTTCTCTGGCCCATAAAATTTTCTCTGAAGTTTGTTTCTCATTAGTATGATTTAGATGAATTTTATCTGGCATTTGGTTGATCTTGTTTGAATTTTTCTCTCAGTAAAATTTTAATATTTCTCTAATAAAAGGCCCTCCTGTTACAAATAGATAACAAGGAACTGGTTAAAACTCCATTAGAGGAGTTTTGTCTTCGCAAAAAGAAGAAGAAAAAAGCAAAAAAGGCATTTGCCAAATTCAAGGAGACATTAGAAGATTCATCTAAAGAAGAAGGAAAGAATGGAGAATGAGAAAGCAACAAAGAAGAACAAGAAGCAAGCAATAGAGAAGAAGATCAAGCAAGTAGTGCAGAAGAGGAAGCTAGAGAATAAAATAAAGAAGTAGAAGACAAAGAAAAATATGAACGGAAAGAAGAAGAAGACAATGAAGAAGAGGATGAAGGCACTGAATCTAAAGAGGAAGAAGGAAACAATGAGGAAAGGGATAAAGAAGAAAATAATAAGCCGATGAACCAACATCATGATAGCATTTGTGGCTCAACAATACATCAGTCTCAAGAATCTGAGGAAACAAAGGATGCTCGAATTGCTAATCTACATCAAAGACTAAAGGTACTTTCTAAATCCAAAATAGAAGAAGAGAACATTGGAATCAATTACTCGAAGAAAAGGACATTGCAATAAGAACATTGACATCAAATAACTCGGAACTTCAAAAAAGAGACAGCACAAACCAAATGAAACTAAGGATGTTGGAGATTCAACAAGAAGATGATAAAAAATAATTCAACAGTTGAGGCATTCCATTTCAGAGCTTGAAACTAAAAATGCTAGATTGCATGAACAAATTCTAGAACTATCAATCCAAATAGCAACACAACCTTAGCGAATACCAACACAAGTTCAACCCCAAGGTCAGTGAAAATCTTGAACCACAAAAACTTATGTTCTTATGTCAACATAACTCAGAGAAATTTCTATTTACTAAAATTTTCGCTGTCAATGGTGATTTTCTCTGGAATTTAAATTTCTCTAACCATATTAGTTTGGCCAGTTTGATTTCTACAGCTTGTTTGATTTTCTCCATCTATTTGGTTCCATATGTGTGTAATTTGCTCTAGATTTTGAAATTTCTCTGACCACGTTGATTTTGGGGACTTGTTTGATTTTCACTGTGTATAGTTGGAATGGAAGTGGAACAACAACCAATTACCCAACAAGAAAAACTAGCTGTAGACGTCCCCGAACGCATCCCGGGGGAAAGGAGTGCGAGTCCCCCCCCTCCCGTTCTGGCTCGATATTGGGTCACTACAGTTCGAAGGACTCAAATGTCACGGTTCTTAATCTTGAACCGAAGAGTCCAAATCCGGCAAATCGTTTTGAAAACAGATTTTTTTGAAAGAAGTGCCAAACATGGACTACTTCTCCAGATACAGAGTCGCCACCTAAATATTTTAAAATGGGAAATTTAGGAAACCCTGACTCGGTGCCAAAGGCCACGCGTCCGTTATCACCAAAGTTGCCTCGGCTTGGGAACTTGGGTACGATTGGGGAAGGTCACTTCGTGAGCACCCCCGCTCGCCCGGTCAAAGACCGGCCTCTACTAACCATGATATCTTGTTTTGAAAACATTGTGAGTTCTTATTCCGGTTATTTAGCCTAGGTTACTATGTGATGCGCACAGCATACAAGTATAGACTGAATCGCCTGAATTGGAACAAGACACTTCGTGTTTGTTTGTTTGAAAATGGTTTGATGGTGCTACCCGCAGGTAGGCTAAGACGTGGATTTGCCACCATCGGGTGGGCTTAAGAAAGTATGATTTTGCCACTATCTAGTGGGCTTAAAACAAACATTTTATGAATTGTCCCAATTCAAGTAACTCAACCTCCACCCATAGGCATTCAAGGCAGTTATATCACATAAGCACATAGCCTCACGGTAAGCATGCTATTCATGGCAACACTCACACACATGCAAGGATGCTAAAGCATAAAACTTACCGAGTACTCCAAGCCAAAACAGAAGCTTATTAGAAATCCATGCATGGACCTAAGCATACTGAAATGTCTAATGCAACACATGCAAAAATGCAACTATAGCAGGCTCGGCTATTCTAAACATGGCATATGGAATGCTACAACTAACACGTATTCAATTTGGAATTGAAATACAAATGCAGTTTGTATGATGCTTGGCAGTCGTGCAAAACAGATGAATGATGCAAACATGCTGTCATACTGTATGCTAATTGAAATATGCCCTATATCTAACCATCGTAAGCAGGTAAATAAAAGGGAAGAAAGATGTGGGGTTAGAAGACATACATCACACTCACCCACACTAATTATAATTATGCCCTCGCGCAGAGGGTCCGAATAAATAATAATACAGTCCCGAATGAAAGAATATTACAGTCCAAAATATACAGTCCGAATAATATACAAATTCCTAATTAATTAACAAATTAACTAAGAAAAACTGTAAACTGGCATGCAAGCCGGTACGCTTACTTTATATTGAATGATGTATCTTTGTTGCCTTTTGGAAATCCACTAGGATGCCCCAATTAGCCTCTGTTTGCAATGTTCCTTGAAATGCGTGCCAGGCCTTGGAAGACTATTGATTCTTGATTTTGCTACAACAGAGAGCAGGAAAGGGGCATAGCAATGTATTTCACAAATATATGCATGCCTCGATCCTCGTGCCACCAATCACGCATATCGATGCATGATGGCCGAGGAGTCGGATTGCACAGCTCAATATGGGATGAATGCATATGAATGCTACAACAAAACCTAACTCCTTCATGGGTAATCCGGAGTGTCGGTGACTTGGGAATTGAGACCCGTTCCGTCACTCGGAGTACGAAACGTGCCTCGTTTCCCGTGCTCGGGCGAACTCCTATCCCGAACACGATGCAATATGCATGATATGCATGAATGCAACTAAAATACAATCCTAGCATGCACAATGCCATGAAAATGAGATGCCTCGAAATGCGTGCATGCGGGCACGCGAACCGAGGCGATGATCCTGAGGCATGTAATGGCATACGCAATGCAAATGGACTTACACTAACATGAGAGAGCCTCAGCCACACTCACATAAGAGGCCGTCGGATAAAAGTGAAGTGCCTCGAAATGCGTGCACACGGGCACGCAAACCGAGGCGATGGCATACGGAATGCAATGATGCTAAGAATGACATACGGAATGCAAAATGGACTTACACTAACATGAGAGAGCCTCAGCCACACTCATGTAAGAAGCCGATGGATGAAAATGAAGTGCCTCGAAACGCGTGCCCACGGGCACGCAAACCGAGGCAATGGCATACACGATGTAACGGGACTAAAATGGCATACAGAATGCAAAATGGACTTACACTAACATGAGAGAGCCTCAGCCACACTCACATAAGAAGCCGAGAGGTGAAAATGAAGTGCCTCGAAATGCGTGCACACAGGCACGCAAACCGAGGCAATGGTACTAAAGCATGAAATGGCACTCCAAATGTAAATTGGACTTATACTAACATGAGAAAGCCTCAGCCACACTCACATAAGAGGCCGATGGATGAAAATGAGATGCCTCGAAATGCGTGCACACGGGCACGCAAACCGAGGCAATGGCCCTAAGACATGAAATGACGTAGAAAACGATATGCAAACATGCAAATGAATTTTGGCACTGAAATGTGGGGGAAAACAGCCCCGAAATGAGGCGAAAGTACACCCGATGCATGAAATGGCCCCGAAACATGAATTTAGGCACCCGAAATGGCCTATAGCTATACCAAACATGCACAATATAGACATGGAATGAAAATAAAGTAGCAAGGAAGCCCCAAGAAAAGCATTTTTCAGTCATAAAAAGGGCTAAACAGAAAGCACACATAGGATTTAGCAAGAATGCAAAAAGGGCTCCCCAAGAGGGGTATTGAAGCAAGTGATATATGCAATGCCCAAATGGAAAAATACCCTTCTACAACACTGAAGAGGGACTAAAAATATGCATATTTACAGTAGATGAAATCCCCCAACTCAGTACGAAAACATGCTAAAAATGTCATGCAAGAACTAGGATACATAAGGCTATAACATGAGGTACCCCAAAAATTCATCAAATCAGCAAAGACCCTTAATGAAATATGTCAAGAAGATCAAAATATGGATATTTCAAGTACTGCTCATGGCCAGAAACAGAAGCTAGATAAGCTTAAAAAGGTATGCAAAATGGGGGTCAAAGAGGGATATAATGGCAAGTATAACATGGAGACCCCCAACAAGGTTGATCCCTTCTACAATGTTGTAGAGGGACACAAAATAATCTTACTTACAGTTCATGACATGCTCCAAAATAGAGTACATGTAGGCCAAACAAATCATGCAAATTTACGGTAAATATGAGAGATTATGAAGCAAGTGCATGATAGAGAGGCCAAACATGGTTTACCCCTTCTTAAATGTTGAAGAGGGGCTCAAAATAGGCCCACTCACAGTTTACATTATGCTCGAAAACAGATCACTCATAGGCTAGATATTCAATGCAAAATATTGGCATATAAGAGGATATTGAAACAAGTGCAAGATGGAGGGCTCAAACAGGGTTGAGCCCTTGAACAAACATGAATAATAGCTCAAAATAGAGCTAGTTTTAGTTAAGGTCGGAGCTCAAAATAATAAGCAAATAGGCTTAAGAAATGAGGCAAAAATGGGCTACAAAAGAGGAAAAGTGAGACTTACCCTTGTAGACAAGTCTTGGCTGCCTTTTGCTTGAAGAATGGGAGCCTCTTAGCTGCTGGAAAGCTCTCCTAACTGCTGGAATGGAGTTGTGATGGTAGAGCTTGAAGATGATGAAGAAATGGCACCAAAACTTGAAGGAAATGAAGTTGTATGTATGTATAAGCTCCAAATAAAGCTTGTGATCTCTTCTCTTGAGTTGGGAGGACACCAATGTAGGCAAGAGAGGGAGAGAGCAATCCTTTAACAAATGGAGGGAAATGGGCTCTTATTTCCCTCCATAGGGGTCCCCCGGATCAGATATTTTTGGGGGAAAATCAAAGCACAGCTGGAATGCATACATCCCAAGGAAGCAGGCCGGCTAGGCACTTTTACTGGAGGTGGCCGGCCGGCCACCCCCTATGGCTGGCCGGCCAAGGGAAAAAATGGAAAGTGGGAATTTCTAGCCGGCCACCAAAGGTTGGTGTCCTCTCAAGTGTGTACAACAAGGCCCTGTGGTTGGAATTTGGCAACTCTGAAACAGGAGAGACAACATGCCACTTTTAGAAGGGGTTCAAAAGGGTCAATGAGAGTTACTGGCCGGCCATGTGTTTTTAGGGTCCTCCCATGTGTGTACAACACAAATATGTGGTTTTGGCTCGAAGAAAATGGCCCTAGAGTGTTCAACATTGGCCCGGAAGTGAGAAAAAACGTCTTGGCGGAGGAGCATAACTGGTTCTTGAGACAATTGCTGGCCTCCCACCCTCCGGTGATCTTCTGGTGATAAAAGCAGGTACTGCCAAAAATGAACAAAAACCGATGCAAAACGAATGCTCGGGGGCCAAAACACGCAGTTCGGGGTCCCGAAAACCGACCGTTAAGCACCGAAAGTGGTGTTTGGCTACGAAGTGGGTATCTAAGAGCCCAGTGTCCCTCAAAAGGGAGTAAATGAGATGCATGCCAAAAACCGGAGGAGTCGGAGATGGTTGGGTGGTCCCGAACCGAGGCACACGGCTCGACTGGCTGGGAACTCGAAATGGGCAAAATAGCCTCTGACCCACGAAATGTAGCCTGACCTTGAGAGATGGTCTCTGGGACCACTCCTCCCCTCGGGAAGGAAAATAGAAAATCGAGTCAGTTATGGCAAAACCGAGGCAAAACCTGAAGAGAGTTTGGAAGTCCGGAGGCGGGCGCACGCGACTCTGAGACTTCACGAGCACAACATGCAACATCACCAAGCGCTCAATCGGTGATGTCGAGTCTTAAGGTCGGTCAAAAATGGGGTGTCTCTGATTGCCCCTCTTTGTGAACTTCGGAAGTCAAAAAGTGACGGGAGTGAATGTCAAAGCCTAGAGACGACCCATTTTTGACAAGGCCGAAGACTTAGACAATCATACAAGATGAACAGAGATGCGTGCCCGCAGGCGTGCCAGCAGGCAAGGGGCAAAATGCAAAGCAACATGCACAGAGCCAAATGATCATGCAAATGCAGCAAACTGTAATGAGGCAAGTATTCACAAATAGATGCAACAGTTTTAAGCAAGAATGCAAAGCAACAACTACATTTCATGCAGTTAGGAATGCGGAGAACCACTCGATTCTCGTCGCGTCTCACACGGAGAAGATACGATACTGGCGATTAAATGCGGTCACCGACCTCAAATGAACCGTACATACAATATCGTGCCTGCAAAAGAGAGAAATCCAACAAGAACAATATGCTAACAACATACATTCAATGTGATTCCTATGGTTCCGAAAGTTTGACACACGCAGTGTCGGCAAGTGAATGCATCGCAATGCGAGAAAGGAACACGCGTGACAACGCATGTTCAAGCACAGAGGTATGGTACACCAAGAAATCATGCATGACAATGCAAAATGTTCATGAGGATGCAAGTTATATGCACAACAATGCAAAACGAGCATAAATCAGGGCGCCCATTTGTTGCGAAACAACGAGCTGGGAAACGCGCATTTCGGCGAAGGCAACTTGATCGGGGCCTCTGATTCACCTCCCGGAGAGGTTACAACATGTTCAAAAAGGATACACCTTGATTTTGATGAGTAATAATGAGACACATGTCAGAAATTACAATGAAGTTCGTGAACAATTTCGCGCCAGAAAGTGCACTTTTCTTAAACTTTTTCAGGTCCCGGGAACTCCGATCTTCCTCAAAATTTACAGAGAGCTAGAGGGGGGTGTGGGGAACACCACCGGCCAGGTGGTTGCCCTAGGGGAGGCCACCGGCTAGGGACAAAAAAGCAGATGGCCGGCCAGCTAGAAAAGGTGGCCGGCCGGCCACCTATCCAAAAGTAGGGGCAATTTTGTCATTTTGCTCATTTCTATATAACCTCTCATCCATTCATTCCGAAATCACTCCCACAGCTGCAAAAACTCCTTCCCTTGCTCCCCAAACCATTTTTCTCTTCAGATCTGCACTTTATACGCGCTTTTCGGCCTTCCACGCAAGTTGTTTTCGCGAAATCTTTCAGTTTTAAGCACTTTGAACCGATTGAATTTTGATTTCGGGGCTTCTTTTCTCATTTTCACCACTTGAGGTAAGTTTGTCTCAATATTTGGAAGATTTTCTCAGGAGTTGACTTTTGTTGACTTTTCCATTTCCCGGGAGTTGACTTTTGTTGACTTTTTTCAATTTTAGCTCATTTTTGCTCCTTTTGCAGATTTCTTGAAATGGCGGGTGATTACCCTCATGGTGGAGGTCCTCCAGGCGCTGGGGATGATTTTGATATCATGACCTTTGCCCGTAGAGTCGCCTTTTGTTCTGAGAATACGCCGGTACATATGTCATGCCATTTTTCGTCGTTTCCTTGGGTTCAATGAGGGCACCGGGATTTACTTCTCTGAGCCGAGCACCTCTCTCACGATGCACGAGAGGCATTTTACTTTATTTTCTGCATTTTCGTGCATTTTGTAGCTTTGCCATGCTTGAACACACAGTTTTAGCTTATGACATAGTACTTTGCCTGCATCTTGAACATGTAGTTTAAACACTTGAATTGCTGAACACACGGCTCATTGACTGATTGTGAACGCACGGTACACATTAGTTAAGAATTGAACACACGGCTCAAACACTGATTTGTCGAACACACAGCCCGATTTTGAAGGTGAGCACACGGCACACACTGACTAAGAGTAGAATACGCAGCCCAAACTCTGATTTTCTGAACACACAGTTCAAGTTAATGGTGAACACACAGCCCACACTGATTGAGAGTAGAGAGCAGAACGCACAGTCCCAAACTCCGATTTTCTGAACACGCAGTCCAAGTTGATGGTGAACACACAGCCCATTGATTGAGAAGCGAACACACGATCCCAAACTCCGATTTTACGAACACGCGGTCAAGTTGATGGTGAACACACGCCCACCGATTGAGAGCGAGAACACAGTCCCAAACTCGATTTTTGAACACGTCCAAGTTGATGGTGAACACACGGTCCCAAACTCGATTTTTACGAACACGCGGTCCAAGTTGATGGTGAACACACGGCCCACGCGATTGAGAGTATAACACACGCCCTAAACTCGATTTTTACGAACACGGTCAAGTTGATGGTGAACACACGGCCCACTTGATTGAGAGTAGAACACCTGACCCTAAACTCGATTTTTGAACACAGTCCAAGTTGATGGTGAACACGACCCTTGCGATTGAGAGTAGAACACATGACCCTAAACTCGATTTTCGAACACGCATGATTTGAAGTGAACACACGACCCATTGAGTAAGATTTGAACACTGACCCAAAACAGATTTATTGAACCACTGATTTGAAGTGAACACCATTCTTGATTAAGATTGAACCTGACCCAAAACATGAGTTCTTGAACACGAGCCCAGTTTGAAGTGAACACACATTGCTTGATTAAGGATTGAACACCTGACCCAAAACCGAGTTCTTGAACCGCGACCCAGTTGAAGTGAACACCTGACCCACTAATTAAGAATTTGAACACAGCTACTTCATTTCATTTGCACACAGCTACTTCATTTCATTTGCACACAGCTTCTTCATTTCATTAGCACACAGCTTGCATTTTATTGTGTACTGGACACATGTATTCATTACGAATCTGAGGTTGGCTCTCGCCTTTATCTGAGGATCTGGCTCTACATGGCGAGAGAATCACGATGAGCTTCGAGTTTGTCAGGATCTGGTTGATCTAGCAGGGTTCGGAGCATTCTGCGTGGGATTATCACGTTGTCCTGCCAGCAGGACTTTGTTAGCTGCTTTGGTGGAGAGATGGTGGGACACCACCAATTCCTTCTATTTTTCTGCCACTGGGGACATGACCATGACTCATTGGACTTTCTTAGTACTCAAGCCTAGACATAGGCGGTTGGCCCATACCTTATAGCGAGGACATGGGAGAGTGGGCGGCCGCATGGACACATCTATTGGGGCTCGCCCACTGTGAACAGAGCTTAGGAGAGTCCGTACACAGTTCTCTTCCGTTTTGGAGGGAGATGGAGCTGAGTCTCCAGGAGGTTGGCGATGTAGTGGCTTCCTCATGTTCCTCTTTGGCACCACTCTGTTTGCCGATAGGGGGAACACTGTTGGGTTATATCTTCTGAGCGCTCTGGTGGACCTATCACAGGTCAGTCGATATGACTGGGGTGGCGTTGGCTTGGCTACCCTCTATTGTTACATGAGTCTGACCTCTGGCGGGAGACTTGCTTGGCGGCATGGTTCTGAGGGCGCTTCTGCGTCGGTGTGAAGTACGATTCTCAGGACCCTCCTGCTGTACCTCCAGCCACTATGCGGACTGCCGATAGACTCTCTGCCCAGGAGGTCATTAGTGCTATGCAGGGCACCGACGCTTTGTTACATCTCATGGAGGGGGACTACGCCACCTATCGTCGCATATATCTAATGCCCCCCTTGACGGGAGTGCGTGCTCCGTCACGGAGGCCTACTGATGTACCATCATCGAGTCGTGCCGGTGTTACGGATATCCCTTCCTCTAGCAGGACTGGTGCATCCAGGGGCAAAGGTAGTTCGATTCCTCCGATCCCTCCGTCTCTTCATCATCCTGGGTGGCCGGACATGCCGACCGAGTTGACGAGTTGGCGGTTCGGGACTCCTTACCAGGTCTCGCTAGAGCCTCCTCTTCCTGACCATAGATATGTCAAGGATCCTGATTCACCCCCGGTATGTTTTACAGCTTTGATTTATCAGTCAGATTACTTGGACATTCATTCCCTCGCTGACAGTTTTGTATTTGTATCTGTAGCCCCCAGTTGAGTACACGGATGAGATACTCGGGATGCTGGCCACATTCGAGGGCATGATCCTACGGAGGGAGGCACAGCTAGCCATTATGGGCGTCGCAGTCTTATTCATCTTCCTGCATTTAGCATATTTCGATGACATATTGGTTTTGAACATTCTTTGTATTGATAGTGTGTAGAGCACATCGACACACCCCTTTCGCATATTGTACTTGCATCGCTTTTCATATTTGGTGATGTATTTTGAACTTTTACTTTCAAATGCCTCCGTGTATGCTCCATCGCGGTAGGCCACCCGGCCTTCTCGAGGTCAGTCTGGACTGTTCAAGGTATGGGCCATCCGGGCCTTTTCGAGGGGCTGGGCCATCCAGGGCCTTCTCGGGCCATCTAGGTCTTTTCGAGGAGCTCGAGGCGGGGTCGTCTCATGAGCCTTGAGGGGCACCCATTATTGAGGAGGAGGAGGAGGTCATGAGATGTGAGTCGAGACATCTCTTTGGGAGGAGACTCGGTCTTGGTTCCGGGAGGCGAGAGATGAGGGAGGATCCGGAGGTGATAGCTCGACAGGATGGTGATGATGGTCAGAGGTTGTCCATGAAGAGGATGAGAGGGCCTCCTCATTCCCGTTCCCGAGAATATTGATGATATTTCCTACTTTATTTTACTTTTCGCTAGTAGTTTGTAGCACTTTGCATATTGTTAGGCAGTTTTATTTTCTGTAAAACTTGTACCTTTATTTTGTTGTAAAACATGATGGAATGAAACAGCTTTTGAAAAGATGTTTGTATTTGAAATTCTTAGCATCGCACCGCATCATTTTGCACAAAATGGAATTGAATGAAAATGTGCCTTGTGTATTTACCGGGTCAGGTAATGAACCGACACAACAAATCAAAAACTCGACTCACTAAGAAAATAACAGAATCTTAGCAAGTTTACAACTCGATAAGCAAAGTACAACAATGTTAACGACTCGATAAACAAGACTTAACAAAATTGTATAAACAAAAAAAGTAACAACAAAAAGTAATAACTCGAAACACAAAATGCGACAGCTCGACAAAACTTACAACTCGATAAACAAAATAACAACTCGATAAGCAAAAATATAACAAAACGTACTTCGGATGGACGATTTGGATGATGGAGCGTATCCGAAGTTGAGAGAAATGGGGGCCTTCGACTTTCCCGATGCGTGAAAGTGCCTCAAACTTCCTTCTGGAGGGCAAAATAGGACCAATGAGCATGGTGGGCCACATTTGCTTTTGGGGATTGGAGGGTGGCCGGCCTGCTAGAATAGGTGGCCGGCCGGCCACCTCTCCCTACAGCTCCCAGAACTGTGACACGTGTCCTCGAATAGTATTTTACCCCCCTATAAAGCTCCGACTTTGGAATTCATTCATTTCATCACTGCTTTGCACAAAATGGAGGCATTTTTCACAGAAAATCTCGCATCTTGGATCTCTTCTTTAGATGGGTCGGAAAAGTTGAACTTCCGAGGTTTCGGCTTGAATGCACTATTCACACTGGGCCGGACTCCGCTACATCTTCCTTTCCTCCATGCCGCGGCAAGGTTTTGGAACCCGGTGACGCATGTCTTCAGCTTCGGAGGGCAAGAGGTATGTCCTACTTTTGAAGACTTTCAAGCTTTGATGGAGTCTGAACGCTCAGAAGAGATCTTGCCTCAATCTCGTTTTGGTCATGCCCAAGCTTTAGGGCGGATGTGCGGTCTCAACGCGCATGATGCTCGATCCTTGATTGGTAACGGAATGTTGGATATCCCAAGCTTGATTTACCGATTCTCTGATGCCGGTGACCGCAGCAACCATCATTGGCAAGGTTTCCGACAACATGCCCTCTGCTTGTGCATGCTATCTCATTTTCTGTTTGTCTCGGGCTCCGGAGGAGCTAGCATCCATTTGATTGAAGTCGCTCAAGGCTTGAGGGAAGGAAAGAGCTGTACCGCCATGACATTGGCCGAGACACTGCTAGGTTTGGATGCCTTCTACCGTCAAGAGACAACCAGGTTTGCGGGGAGTCCACTACTGCTGCAGGTAATGTTTCCCACCCAAGCTCACATATGTATTTGCTCCTATCACTCGGCCCTCTGGCTCGGTTTTTCTCACAAAACCCTTATCTTACTTTTCTCTCATCGCACATCTCTCTATTCTTTATTCTCTCATTTTTCATCCCTCCCCAGATATGGTTGATGGATAAATTGCAAGTTGTGGACTCTTGCCCTGCTTACTCAGCCCGCGGCTACTTCTTTCGACAACGCCTGGTTGACGCCCTTGATGAGGGATGGTGGTTTGAATGGATGTGCAACTTGTCAGCTGAACACATTGCTTGGCACTGTCCTTGGCTTAACCTTTCGGCGATGGGCTATAGCATGTTCCAGGACACTGGGATTCGGTTGATTGGCCTAACCCATTGTGTATTCTATTTCCTATTCCGCATTCTGCGCCAATTTGGTCATGATCAGACTTGCCCTCGGAGATTGAAATGCGGTTACTTTCGGTCAGGTGCACACCTTGCCCGCCATACTCTGACGGGAGGACTAGAGCTCCTATCCCCCGTTTTTGATTGCACTTTACGGCGAGTCTTTGGGATTGGCTCAAAAGCGAAAGCTGAGTTGGGCCTAGGTTGGCATCGAGGCTTCAACCGACTCTCGAAGGCGCGAGGACACTGACTTGACTATGCCCCAGATTTATTGCTTTATTAGTACTTTCGAGTTTTCGTTATGAGTGTAATAAAAAGCAACTTCAATTGTATGCAAGAGCGAAAGAACTCTGTTTTGAAATCAATGAAATTGAAGGTTGTGGTACTGAAAATTCCCCGTTTTGGTCCAAAAATGGTCTTAGTTGTGAAAAGATTAGTTTGAACAAAGTCAACTTTTATTAAAACTTTTCAAAACTATTTTCGATATGGATCAGAACTGGACACGCCTAAGATCATCCTTTGAGATGCACAACCGGATCCTAGCAAGCGGAAAGTTGCCCTAGTTTGAAAAGTGCCTCGGCGATTCATAGCGGAAAGTTGCCCCTAGTACGGATGGTGTCGCAACGCTTCATTGCAGCGGAAAGTTGCCCTAGTCTGAATAACCATGCGGGAGATCACGATAAATCTTGATGGATAGAGATGACTAAGATGATCAAATGGACAAAGTTGATGGGGAAAAGATTGAAATTTGAACCGGGATGAAGGCGCCTCGTATCCATAGATGGGAATCAAGCATTACGTAGTTCGGGCTTAGGTTCGCTCGGGTATTTTACTCTCCTTTTGCGCTCTAACTTTTGCCAAGGCCGCCCTTTGCGGGTTTTCAACCTTCTTGAGCTCGGTTTTATAATTTCAAATTTCTATGCTCTGAATTTTGCCTAGGTCGCCCTTTCGGGTTTCAGCCTAGCGAGCCTCTCAGGGGTAGTAATTCTTCAACTTGTCCATGTTGATCGGTTGAGAAAACTCTAAGCCATCTAAATCCATCAGAACCACAGCTCCACAGACAGTTGACTTGATAATATAGGGACCCGGTCCAATTGGAGTGCGAACTTGCCCTTAGGTCGTGGATGGGAGCTCGGTTGTCTTTGAGTACCAAATCTCCTTCTTTCAAATTCTGGACTTAACCTTCTTGTTAAAAGCGGCGATTCTGCGTTGATAACCTTGGATGTGATGCAGTGCTTTCGGCCTTCTTTCATCGAAAAGCATGAGTTCCTCAAATCTGTTTTCTTTGCTAATCTGCTTGGCTATTTGGCACTTTCGGCCAATACTCGTAATGACGGGACCTCAATCTCAATAAGCGAAACGGCTTCCATCCCATAAACTAATGAGTGCGGAGTCGCTGAGAAGTTCGATCGAAGTCCTGTAGCCCATTGAGCAAGCGGCGGCTTCTCTGGCGATCGATAGGTTTCCACCATCTTCGTAGTATGCGCTTGATGTTCTTGTTGGCGGCCTCAACTGCTCCGTTGGTTTGCGGCCGGTAAGTAGACGACTTATGAAAAGCCACATTATATTTCTCCAACAAGTCGATCACCTCCTTTTTGAAATGGGAACCATTGTCCGAAACGATTTCATTTGGGACTCCGTAGCGACAGATAATGTTGTTTCTGATAAATTTTGCTACATGCGAAGCCTTCAACACCGCATAAGATTGGGCCTCAACCCATTTTGTGAAATAATCTATCGCTACTAAGATGAACTCATGCCCATTCGACCCCTTTGGCGTAACAGCTCCGATTACATCAATTCCCCAGACAGAAAACGGCCATTGCGAAGTCATGTTGTACAACTTTGATGGCGGGATGTTCATGCGATTTGCATGAATTTGACACTTGTGACATCGCCGGACGAAACCAATACAATCCTCCTCCATGGTGGACCAGTAATAACCTTGTCTAAGGATCTTCCGTGCCAACATTACCCCATTCATGTGTGCACCACATTCACCCCCGTGGATGGCTTCCATCAAACGCTTTGACTCTTCGGCATCAACGCACAGTTTATGCATTCCCAGATGACCCCGTTTATCTGTTTACCTCATGAGATGATGAACTGACGCCATTCTTCGATTGCCCTCTTGTCTTTGGCATTTACCTGGCGGGTATGCTTCTTTCTCCAAGTTCGGATGTCGTAATACCGGGGTGTTCGTCACGAACTTCATCTATGGGTATGTCGACTCATAGGCGGTGCAAATTTCTGGTCAATGATGACCGGACGCATTCGGACTCCACACGGGATGTCTATCATAGAAGATAGAGTTGCTAAAGAATCTGCGAACCTGTTGTTCTCTCTTAGTAGATGAGTAAAACTTAGCTTCTCAAACCGAGGAATCAGCAAATCCAAGGTTTGGTGATACATCATCATCTTTTCCTCTTTTACTTTCCAGTCTCCTTTAGCTTGAGACACAACAAGGTTCGAATCCCCAATGACGTCCAATCGTCTTGCCCCTAGTTCCAGGGCTGCTTCTAAACCAACAATACACGCCTCGTATTCTGCTTCATTGTTTGAGACCTTGAACCGGAGTTTGAAGGCTAGAGGGATACGGGAGTCGTCGGGTGCTATCAGCAACATTCCTATCCCATACCCATGTTGATTTGACGCTCCGTCAAAGTACATCGTCCAAGTTTCTTCGTCGATATGCAGAATTGATTCATCCGGGAATAGGTACTCGACCGCTTCATCCCCCTTAACCGGGTGGTCGGCAAGGAACTCTGCCACTGCTCTTCCTTTCACTGACTTGCGTGTCACGTACGTGAGATCAAATTTAGAGAGCAACAGCAACCAACGAGCTAGCCTACCCGTAAGCGCTAGTTTCTCGAAGAGATATTTGATGGGATCAAGTCGCGAAACCAACATTACAGAGTGAGCTAACAGATAGTGCATGACTTCTGGTAGCCCATACCAGAGCTAAGCAAGCCTTTTCCAGCGGTGTATATCGGGTCTCATACTCCAGCATCTTTTTGCTCAAATAATAGATGGCTTTTTCCACATTATCTTCTGATTCTTGTGCAAGCATGCAGCCCATTATAGTTTCAGTCACTGACAGATACAAAATCAACGGTTTCCCTGGTTTTGGTGGCGATAAAACGAGTGGGTTCTGTAGATATTCTTTAATCTGTTCAAATGCAGCTTGACATCGGCCGTCCCATTGGAACTTCTTTCCTTTCTTGAGAAGGCCAAAAAGTGGTTCACAAGTCAAGGTTAGTTTTGAAATAAACCGTCTTATGAATTGCACTTTACCCAGAAAGCCTCGCACCTCCTTTTCAGTCCTTGGTGGTGGCATTTCTAGGATGGCCTTGATTTTGGAAGGATCGACCTCGATGCCTCTTTGTGTGTCGAAACCTAGCATTTTTCATTTGTAACACCAAATGTACATTTCGGGGTTTAGCGCATGGAATTCCACGATCCTTTGGAAAAACTTGTGCAAGGCGGTGTAGTGGCCCTCTCTTTCCTTGGACTTGACAATCATGTAGTCACATACACCTCAACCTCTTTATGGATCATATCATGTAGTATTGTGGTGACCCGTTGATAAGTAGCCCGGCGTTCTTTAACTAAGCGGCATTACCCGATGTGATATGTCCCCCATGGGGTGGTGAATACAGTCTTTTCTCTGTCTTCTGGCGCCATCACTATCTGGTTATATCCCGAGAAGCCATCCATAAATGAGAGCAATGCATGCCCTGCTGTGAAGTCTACCAACTCATCGATGTGCGGTAAGGGAAAGTCGTCGCCGGACTAGCTCTGTTCAAATCTCTGAAGTCTACACACACGGATCCCGCCATCTTTCTTGACACGGAACAATGATCGCCAACTAAGTCGGATACTCAGATACGGCGAGGAAGCTGCGTCGATTTGCATGGTCACCTTTTCCTTGATCTTAAGAGCCCAATCCGGGCGGATCATACGAGTTTCGCAGCGAATTCGGACCTCGGGGTCAAGGGGATCCGATCTTGTACAATCTCGGGATCGATTCGGGCATGTCTTCGTGGGACCGCAGCGAAAACATCTTTGAAATCTTTTAATAAAGCGACTAAGCGCTCGCATTCCTCCGAAGACAACGTGGACCCGATCTGGACCAGCCGCGGGTCCTCCTCAGTACCAATGTTCACGGTAATGATTTCATCCATTAATGGTTTAACAAATCTCTCTTGCTCTTGCTCAATTAAACGTTGTAAAACCGGGGGAACTTCGTCCTCGTCGTTTTGATCAAAATTTTGAAAGTCTGAATTAATGCAATAAATTAGGGGCACAGAAAAGTACTCGGAAACCACAGATAGTTCATTCTCATTAAGTTCATCCAAATCGTCCGATTCATTGGTTACAACAGACTCAAATGAAAAGGAAAAAGACGACCTGGACAGGACTGTGGCATCTGGGTTAACATCCCCAGGAGTACCAGACTCAGACTCAGTCGGTGGAACGATTCGACTCACGGGACTCGGTGGAATCGATTCGGCTCACTACTGACCCGTCTTCTTTGGACAAGAATCCCTCCTCGTCTTGCCAAGTGAGAGAGGTGCGATTGATGCATCAAGATAGCTCTTGGTCGGCTCATGGCCGTTTCATCCCCAATCATGGAAACCACAGTTATCCCCAAGCACTCTTGGTTGATCGGAGGATCGAGAGAGGAGACATGCGAGCTACCCCATTTCCAATTCTGTGCCCTCGGGATCCTTTGCTTTATTCTGCTCAACCTCGGTTGTTGGAGTGCATGCGCTCTGTGCAACGTCATCCACGGATAGTTGCGAGTTGAAGAAGATTTGAAACGATGCAGCGCTTCTTCTCGCGTTTAACCATGGCTGGAAGCGCCAAAATGGAAAGTCCTCCCCTCCGGACAGCGTCCGTTCGAAGTACCTACTGAATGGGCACTGCATTAAATCAAAGGCTTCGGCACCGCTTCGCTCGCTCTGCCGGCCATTTCCTTTCCTTTCCTCACAGTCCTCTTTGGTGGGCGAATAACTTGATCCAAAGGTATGCGGGTTGTGTGGCACTTCGGCCCAATGACTCTTTTCTGCCGCTTCTTCCTAATCCCATCCGGGAATATGTTGTAACTTGTTCATGAGGTAGACGGATTGAGCAGCGGCGTACACACCTTCATTCTGACCATAATATTACGCACTACGGGCCTCTGCCAAAGTGAACCACGATAAGAACACATCCTCGTGCGTGCTCGATTTCCAAATGGCGTAGACACTTCCGGCGGATGGATGGATGAATTTCGAAAACAATTGCAACCCCTTCCCGTGAGGGTATTTCAACATCTGGTGCAGTGGAAGAGCGCTTTCACTTGGTGCAACCACGGCGCCCAAGAGCAAGTTGAAGGTTGCGAAATGTCCAAGACATGAAATTCAATGTTGTGTTGTCTGGACCAACTGGATCTGAACCTTCCCACTTCCCCATCACTTGGTATTATCATAAGCTCGATCACCGAGTGGTTGGTATGAAGTCTGCGGGTTTTAACCCAATTGCATATGCCGTTCGATTTGGGCAAACATTGATAGAACCGGTATCAACAAGTACCACGGTATCCACTTATCTCTACACTCACGGAGATGTAGAGGGGTTTTATTATGATTCACGCCCTCGGCGCAACTCCTTGTCCGAAAAGGTTAATTCGGGGAACCTCCTCCCGGAAAAACCAGCCCAACCAGCTGCTCTGGCGTAGTTTTGATGGAGAGTTTGGCCTTGTCCATAGCAGATAGGACAGCCTGTCTGTGTACCCTTGAAGCCATAGCGGTCCCAGATGGAGATGTACTGTATTTTCTTTATGATCTCGATCTGACTTCTTCTTCAATTTGCTTCTCTCTCTGTTTCTCAGCCTCTTTATCTTTCCCTGATGTCTCGGGTTGGTCAAGGTGTGGGGGCTTGAAGTACCGCCCGCTCCTGGTCATGTGGTCCACCTCATCGAGGTACCAAGTGTCATCTGGTTGAGCACCTGCCCAATCTTCATCCGTGTGGGCAAGACATAAGTCATCGTCTTCCCACCACATCCCACTAGCATTCAACAGACACCTATCTGGTTCTGGCAAGTTTGTACTCTCGGTACTTTCATCCCACATGCTCACAGCATGTCCTGCTCTTGTGCTCGCAGCACTTTCATCCTCTTCATGGTTCTTGGCTTTCCGGATTCTCTCAAAATTCCACATCTTTTCTTGCTCCTCCTGCGTTAGTAGGGTTTGTTGTTCGGTTTTCACAATATGTTGATCCCGAGCAAAATTCTTTGTACCGGCGCTCTCCGGCAATTCATTCTGACTCTCGGCCCTTCCGGCCATCATTGATACTTCTGCCCTTGCCGGGCCTTGCTCTGGCTGAATTTCCACAACATCTGGCTGGTCATCTAACCACCCGGTAATTTCTGCCGACTCCCCATATTCAAACCAATTGATTGTTGCATCCCCTGCTTCTTGGTCGTTGAAGAACTGGAGGTTAGCAAAATCTTCTTCCACCGTTGTCAAATCGTCTGCCCCTTGCTCAAATCCGTCCCCCCGAATCATGCACAATTCAGCTTTTTCTGGCAGCCTCACACTCAGCTCAGACTGGCTCACTGATAAGATATATCTGCTTGGATCATAAGCTCTTCCAGCACAATTCCCGGGCTGTCCCATCCCAGACTCACCAATTCTGCTTTCTTCTGAAACCTGCCCCGTTCCACCTTTGGAGGTCACCACCTCTGGTTCAGATTGGGTTGTGAAGGTGTCCAACATGCACAAGTCAGTGCAATCAGGAAGGATCACCTCCGGCTTGGGTAGGTGAGAGGGAGTAATATAGATACTAGGATCGTAGGAAACGACCCCAGTTTGGATGAGGTTGACTCTTTTGGGTGGTGGATCTTGGTTATGTGCGGGTGTAGACGCGCCCGTGGGCTTCACTCTACAGTTCGGACTCGATTTGTGTCACGGTTCTAAATCTGAACCAAGGAGTCCAACTCTGGCAAATCCTTTTGAGAAAAACTGATTTTTGAAAAGAAGTGCCAAACATGGACTGCTTTGCCAGATTACAGAGTCGCCACCTAAATATTTTTTAATTGGGAAATTTAGGAAACCCTGACTCGGTGCCGAAGGCCATACATAAAATCATCACCAAAGTGGTCTTGGCTCGGAGCTTGGGTACGATCGGGAAGGTCGACTATGAGCACCCCTTGGGTCAAGACCGGCCTCTACTAACCGTGATATCAATTTTGAAAACTTTATGCGTTCTTATTCGGTTATTAGCCTAGAATTACTATGTGATCGCACAACACAAAAGTATAGACTAGATCGCCTAACTTGGAAATAAACATTGCATATCCGTTTTGTCTTGAAAACGTGTTGTTTTCTTTGCTACTATAAGTAGGCTAAAATTGATTTCAACGAGTTATTCCAACTCGAGCAATCCAACCTCCACCCACGGGCATTCAAAGGTTTATCATGTAAGCATTTAGCATGTTAAGCATACTGTCATGGCAACATTCACACGCATGCGACATGCTAAAACGAAAAACACTTACATCGTACTCCGTGCCAAAACAAGAAACTAGTTAGCAAAAATGCATGACCTAGTTCATGTTAAAAGGCTAATGCATCACACACAGATGTTATCTAGAGTAGGCTCATTAACCCTAATCATGGCATGTGAAATGTTTCACGTAGCACGTGTTCAATTTGGAATTGAAAATTGCAATGCAGTTCGTATGATGTACCGAGCCCGGTGCATGTAAACAAATGCATGGATGCACGCATGCATTGCATAAGGTATGCTAAGATAAGTATGCCCTAATCTACCATCAAAGCAGGTAAATAAAAGGGAGAAAGAAATGGGGGTTGGAAGACATACACCCACTCACGCACACTTATTACAATTTTGCCCTCGCTCGGAGGGACAAAATAATAATACAAAACCAAATAAATAATTAACTACTCTTAGCTAATTAAATATTACAAATTAACTGAATTAATTAAATAAATTAATTAATCTAATTAAGCATTAAATGCCTCGGGATGAGGGCTAACTGCAGCGCGTGCCCGGGACTCGCTCGGAATCACACTGCCGTGCATGGGTTGCCTCTGTTTCCTCTGCTCTTCATCTCAGAAAATTGCCCAAATCTCAGGGATGCCTCTCAGGGCATTGGAGATCACCACCGGCTGGAGGGATTAGCCATCGGCTGAAGAAGGAGGCCACCGGCGCTGAATTTCATTGTCGGCTGCCAAAAGGCGTGGCAAGACTAAGGATGCCGATCGGCCCTTTATCCCTGCAGAACACCTGAATCGGCAATGTGAGAGGAAACCAAAGGCAAGGCAATGCAAATCAAAGCATATATGCACCAAGCACATCCCTCATCATGCTATGGACTCGAGAGGGCATGTGCCTCGGTTCCCGGACCATCAATCGCGCATTTCCATGCGTGATGATCCTAAGAACCAAGAATGCACCTTCACTTTCAAATGCATGCAAAACAACATAGGCATAAAAGGGGTACCAAACCTCTATCAAACTCACTTCAAGAGGCTTGGTGTGCATGTTAATGTGGTGCAATCCTAAGCATGTCATCTAGGATGCAAGATGGACAATGCAATGCAAGAATATTGTTGTGTGGACATACAAGCATGCAAAGCAAAGTAGGAATGGACTTACACATGAATTGGACAGCTCTAATAGGCCTAAAATCAGTGGCCAAAGTGCCTATAAAATGAGACCAAATGCACACAAACACATGCAAGTGTTAAGGCTCAAAACTTAGGCATTCAAAAGCAACTCTCATGCATACTTAAAGAGGCCAAACATGGACCAATAGCATGCTATGTGAGCTCTGAAAATCAGCTACAAAATGATGCCAAATCAAGCAACAAAATGAGCTAATCATGCAATAAATGGCCCAAGGCTTTAAGGCAAGCCAAGAGGCTCAAACTAAGGTCAAACCCACTAAGCCTCACAAGGCCAAGGGGGCTCAAAACAGGTCACATGCAGACCTAAACGAAGCCTAAGGAGTACCTAGATGGCATCTAAGAAGCTCAAGTACAAAGGCATGCAACATGATCAAAACATGGAGCATTCAACATATGCTTTTAAAGCATTAAAGAAACAACTAAAGCATGCATACAAGCACACCAAAAGGTCTGAAATAACATGCTAGATGGTTCCAAACAATCAAAAATGAAGTAAGCATGGCATGCTATACACTCATATTCTCAAGGCCAACAAGCCAAATGCAAAGGAGCTATGCAATACTAGTCATGGTCGACTAAAACAAGCATGGACAGACCTCATATAGGGCAAAATGAGCATACAAGCTTCATGAATCAAAGCCTAAAACATGCTAGAAACCAAAGCTAACAAGCTAAGCATATTAAGGCATAAAGGGGGGTATTACAAGGCAACCATGCTAAGCATGCAAAGGAGGCCTAAACCAACTTAAAACCAAGTTAAAACATGGCATAATAAGCATGGAAAACAGGTCAAACATGCTCAACACACACTCAAGCATGGTGCTCTCTCAAGAGGCAAAACTTGCCCTTTTAAAGGACATCAAGGAGAGGGGGTGGCCCTCTCCTTCTTGAGACTTCAAGGCATGCTCTTCACCACTGAAATCCCTCAAGATTTCAGTGGTGAAGAGATCCTATCACCAAAATCTCGGATCTCTCCAAAATAGCCCAAAAATGGGGCCTTTTCAAGGCCTAAAGGGGGTCAAACTTCCCCAAACCTCACAACACTCTTAATGAACAATAAAGAGGACTTAAAAACAGAGATTTTATGTGTTAATCACTAAGCACAAAAACTGTTCTAAACAAGGTAAAAATGAGGTGCAAAAATGGGGAATAAAGTGTAAACTTCTCACCCTTGTTGACTATCTTCACAAGAGTTGATGTTGTTGCCTCCTTGTGCTCAAAAACCACCAGAAACTACAAGAACAACCTTGGAGCCTCGGTTCAAGAAGAAAGGTGGGACACTAGGTGCTTTAGTGCAATAGTATGGCACAAAACACCTAGTTTTACAAGAATGATAGATATAGGATAGATATATATGTTTCTAACCTAAACCGGAGCTCCAACTCTCTAACAATGGTGAACTCTCTCAAGATTTTCTAACCTTAAGCCAAGAGGAAGAGCCTTCCCTCTTATAGGCCAAAAGCTTACAAGCTTGGCCACTAAACAGCTCATCCCTCCATACACGTGTATGGAGGAGAAACAAGTTGCATACATGTGAGAAAATATCTCACACAAACAAGTGCACGATGGTCGGGGGCAAAATGGTCATTTCGCCCAAAAAGTGCCGACCGGCACAAACAAGTGCCGACCGCACAATATAGTCTTGGTGACAACTTCTGACCCGGGGTGGCCTCTAGCCCCAGCCGGTGGTGTGTGGGGATGCCTCAGAAGGCATTCCCTGCCCCTCAAAGGCAAATCACAAGTGTTTGGTGCAAAACCAAACACAAACGGTCGAGTTCGGAGGTCCTGAGGCACGGCGCGCGAGCCGAGAACTCCGGGAACTCCAAACGAACACACACATGGATGATCACCGAGTGTTCAAACGGTGACGTCCAAGTCTTGAGGACGGTCAAAAATGGGGTGTCTACAGCGGGGAGTGGGTTAGTTGTGACGTTGGGTCTTTCGGGAGGCACGATGATATTCTTGTCAACGAGGTCTTGAATCTCGTAACGCAACCGGAAACATTGATCTGTGTCATGGCCATGCTGCTAGTGGTACGCACAGTACTTGGCTGGGTTGTGGGAAGGGGGGAGTGGATTTGGTAGTGGCCTCGGTTCTAGGGGCGTCAGATGCTTCTTCCTGATTAACACCCCCAGAGCCTTGGACAGGGGCATATATAGTGGAGTAAAGGTTCTTTGGCCTCTAGATTGATATCTCGGGGCTTGGTTACTGCTCCCGGAGGTACTGGAAAAGGGTGTGGCCGCTGCGGGCCTTGGTTGGGAAGGGGGAGTGGTGGTGACCATACCGACCTCCGAAGTCCTTGTGTTTGCAGCGCCACTCGGGCCTGCGTTGTTATTGCGGTTGAATGTCCTTCGGGGTTGCTCTCGGTCCTGGTCGATTAAACCTTGCTTTATCGCATCCTCGATCTGTACCCCCATCTCGTGTAAATCTGAGAAGGTGGGGAAAGGGAGTACGATCATTTTCTGCATTAACTTCGGTTGGAGATTGCGTACAATCATCCGAATTTGATCTTTATCTGTTGGCCTCAAGGTCATCATCGATGCCTTTGCTCTCCACCGAGTTACAAAATCAGAGAAAGTCTCTTTTTGTTCCTGCCTCGTTGTTTCGAGATCACGTGTTGTAATCTCGATATGTGTATTATATGAATACTGTGCAACGAAGGCCTCAGCCAGCTCATCCCAATTTCTCTTCACATCATCTTCCAACTTTGCGTACCAGATGGCCGCCACCCCCGACAAAGTTCTGCCAAATAAAGAAAGCTTTTGTGGTCGGGTTAGGCCCATTGGCCTCAAGATGTCTGAAAATAGCCGGAGATGGACCATAGGATCCCCTGATCCATCAAAACGATCAATCTGTGGCATCTTGAATCTGTCCGGCAGTGTCACGGCCACGTCAATGTAGCCATCTTCAATATCTGGGATGGCCTTCACCCCTTGCGATTTCTTGAAAAACTTTTCCAGCTTGCTCAGCTTCAGAGCTGTATGATCTACCTCGAACTCAAATGGAGAGTCCGGGTGGTTGGGTGTAAGGTTCTTGGGCGATTCTTGGCGAAGTGGGGCGGGCCGCCGTCGGAAAGACCTATGTCCTCTTGAGTGTTCTGGACGTTGGGCACGGTATTCTGGGTGTTCGGGAGGATATTCTGAGGATTTGGCAGGGTATTCTGACCAGTGGATACCTGCTCAGGTAGTGGAGCCGCTGGTGGAGGAGGAGCCTGATGTGAAGCAGACGCTGCATTCTGTTGTTGAAGCCTAGTAATCAGCTCGGCCTGCTGGGCCATGACTGTGGCTTGTTGTTTGGAAAATTCCGCTTGGCGGATGGCATCATCTTGCATCTGTTTCATGCTCTCATGCATCTGGCGCATCATCGCCTCCATCCCTGATGTATTCTGCTGTTCCATCTGAATGGCCGGTAAATGTACCTCTATGGCAGACACAGAAATTTCAACTTGACTGTTTACTGTCAAAGCAGCCCTCTGTTCCGGTAATCCCTGTTCCAACACACTGCGTCTTCTCGGCCTTCTTCTGATAACTGGGGGTAGAGAGTGGAACACTGGATGTCCGTCAACGAGATCCTCGGATCGGTTGAGTCGGCGACCTCGTGTCCAAAGTGCTTGGGGGGTATCTATTGGTTCGGAAGCAATCGTGCTAAAAACTGCCCTAGCAAAAAGATAATAAAGCAAAAATGAAATAAATGACCAGAAAAACGGGCAGCATAACAGCTTAAATTAAATACACACAACACACAGTCGGGCATACAACACGCAGTTGATAAGCTGAAAATACACTGTCCTCAATTCGATCCTGTTCTGTATCCTTTGTTCCCCAAAACTGAATCGGATATCCGCAGACAACTGATTCTCAGATAACTGACTGATGCCCGCAGGCCTGATGCCCAAACTCAACTGATACATGCATTCCTGAGAGACACACTCTAACAAGCACATAGCGAGATAAGTGAGAGCCGAAAACACCCCTATGTTGGGGTAGGGTTTCCTGTCCTATTTTGTCGAGCTAGGGTTTCACTACGCACGCAATGACTTCAAACAACCTATAAGCGGGTAAGCAACTTTGTCCTAGTTTGGAATGGTCACTATGAATCGAATATGCACTAGGGCGAATGGTCAAGGATGCACCGGTAAAACCAGGGTTTGTGTTCCCATATTGGCAGAGCCCGTAACCGATCAGCCTTATGGACATGCCTTGACAAGACAAGCCTCCGGCAAACCGCTCAGGAATAGCAGATGGCAAACACGGTGTCCTAGGCGCACCAATGCAAATGCAATGCAAAGAAACACACAAATGTATTCAAAACCAGATATCACGAGTTCGCGTCAAGTTCTCTAAGTCCCAATGAGTCGCCAAAATCAGAGAGGCGTCCCGACGCATCCGGGAAGGGAGTGCGAGTCCCCCCCGTTCTGGTTCGATATTGGGTCACTACAGTTCGAAGGACTCAAATGTCACAGTTCTTAATCTTGAACCGAAGAGTCCAAATCCGGCAAATCGTTTTGAAAACAGATTTTTTGAAAGAAGTGCCAAACATGGACTGCTTCGCCAGATACAGAGTCGCCACCTAAATATTTTAAAATGGAAAATTTAGGAAACCCTGACTCGGTGCCAAAGGCCACGCGTCCGTCATCACCAAAGTTGCCTCGGCTCGGGAACTTGGGTACGATTGGGGAAGGTCACTTCGTGAGCACCCCCGCTCGCCCGGTCAAAGACCGGCCTCTACTAACCATGATATCTTGTTTTGAAAACATTGTGAGTTCTTATTCCGGTTGTTTAGCCTATGTTACTATGTGATGCGCACAGCATACAAGTATAGACTAAATCGCCTGAATTGGAACAAGACACTTCATGTTTGTTTGTTTGAAAATGGTTTGATGGTGCTACCCGCAGGTAAGCTAAGACGTGGATTTGCCACCCTCGGGTGGGCTTAAGAAAGTATGATTTTGCCACTATCTAGTGGGCTTAAAACAAACATTTTATGAATTGTCCCAATTCAAGTAACTCAACCTCCACCCACAGGCATTCAAGGCAGTTATATCACATAAGCACATAGCCTCACGGTAAGCATGCTATTCATGGCAACACTCACACACATGCAAGGATGCTAAAGCATAGAACTTACCGAGTACTCCAAGCCAAAACAGAAGCTTATTAGAAATCCATGCATGGACCTAAGCATACTGAAATGTCTAATGCAACACATGCAAAAATGCAACTATAGTAGGCTCGGCTATTCTAAACATGGCATATGGAATGCTACAACTAACACGTATTCAATTTGGAATTGAAATACAAATGCAGTTTGTATGATGCATGAGCTTGCAAAAGCAAAATGATGAATGATGCAAACATGCTGTCATACTGTATGTTAATTGAAATATGCCCTATATCTAACCATCGTAAGCAGGTAAATAAAAGGGAAGAAAGACGTGGGGATGGAAGACATACATCACACTCACCCACACTTATTACAAATATGTCCTCCCACAGGTCAGAATAAATAATAATCTGATCGAATGAAAGAATATTACAGTCCGAAATATACAGTCCGAATAATATACAAATTCCTAATTAATTAACAAATTAACTTAGAAAAACTGTAAACTGGCATGCAAGCCAGGGGCTGCCTTACTTCCGCTGAATGATGTATGCTGGGCTGCCTTTTTGGAAATTCACTGGGATGCCCCAATTAGCCTCTGTTTGCAATGTTCCTTGAAATGCGTGCCAGGCCTTGGAAGACTGTTGATTCTTGATTTTGCTACAACAGAGAGCAGGAAAGGGGCATAGCAATGTATTTCACAAATATATGCATGCCTCGATCCTCGTGCCACCAATCACGCATATCGATGCATGATGGCCGAGGAGTCGGATTGCACAGCTCAATATGGGATGAATGCATATGAATGCTACAACAAAACCTAACTCCTTCATGGGTAATCCGGAGTGTCGGTGACTTGGGAATTGAGACCCGTTCCGTCACTCGGAGTACGAAACGTGCCTCGTTTCCTGTGCCCGGGCGAACTCCTATCCCGAACATGATGCAATATGCATGATATGCATGAATGCAACTAAAATACAATCCTAGCATGCACAATGCCATGAAAATGAGATGCCTCGAAATGCGTGCATGCGGGCACGTGAACCAAGGCGATGATCCTGAGGCATGTAATGGCATACGCAATGCAAATGGACTTACACTAACATGAGAGAGCCTCAGCCACACTCACATAAGAGGCCGTCGGATAAAAGTGAAGTGCCTCGAAATGCGTGCACACGGGCACGCAAACCGAGGCGATGGCATACGGAATGCAATGATGCTAAGAATGACATACGGAATGCAAAATGGACTTACACTAACATGAGAGAGCCTCAGCCACACTCACGTAAGAAGTCGATGGATGAAAATGAAGTGCCTCGAAACGCGTGCCCACGGGCACGCAAACCGAGGCAATGGCATACACGATGTAATGAGACTAAAATGGCATACAGAATGCAAAATGGACTTACACTAACATGAGAGAGCCTCAGCCACACTCACATAAGAAGCCAAGAGGTGAAAATGAAGTGCCTCGAAATGCGTGCACACAGGCACGCAAACCGAGGCAATGGTACTAAAGCATGAAATGGCACTCCAAATGTAAATTGGACTTATACTAACATGAGAAAGCCTCAGCCACACTCACATAAGAGGCCGATGGATGAAAATGAGATGCCTCGAAATGCGTGCACACTGGCACGCAAACCGAGGCAATGGCCGTAAGGCATGAAATGTAAGGACCCACATTTCATGCCTTAGTCATGCTTGCATACAGCTATACGATTTGTCATGTTAAGATTTGCTATTATGAATTGTGCCTTGTTTTGTACGTATTTGATTTGCCTAAGTGTATATGTATGCTTTGTTCCTCCCTTGTATTGTTTAGCCGAGGTCATCCTAAGCCTTTAGCTATTTCGGAATCTCTTTGTTGACCTCCACCTTTGACCTGGCATATTGGCCGAGATGATTATCATCTGGGCCGAGGTGTGTATTGCCGAGGCCGAGGTGTGTATTATCTGGGCCGAGATGTTATCCTTTGCGAAATGATCTTGTCTGGAATGGTGTGACCTAGACCGAGGTGTGGTACATCTAGGCGAGATGTGGCATGCTTAGTCAAGTGTTTCCTTCTAGCGAGATCATTGTTACCTTAGTTGCGAAGTCTTGACCTTAGCCGGAGTTCTGTCTTTAGCCGAGGTCATTGTCCTTTGTTTGCCGATGCCTTGTCCCTTGCCGATGTCATTCCTTGCCGGAGTGTTTTGCTGTGTAGCTTGTTGAGTACGCTTTGTCAGAGTCAAGTCTTGTCAATCTGTCACCTTTTTGAGGAGAGCCAACCAGCCGTTGCCACGTGTCCGAGCTGAGTGTTAAGTCAGCCGATAGAGAGAGAAACCTATCATTTGTTGTGTTTTGTTCTAAGGAAGAAGAAGCTCTAGAAGAGGAGAAGGAGTTCTAGAGAGGAGTAGAGAACCAAGCTTGATTCCTAGAGATCAAACCGTTAGATTTGTGTTTCAAGGTTAGATTCTTAATCTACTCATGTTGTTCTTTATGTTTATGTTATTGCATTGCATGATTGAACACGATTTGTAAGCCATGCATTGTTTTGAAGTTCGGTTTTAGAGAGAGAAAATGATATTCAAGTGTTCTTCAAGAAAAGTCATGTTTTGATCCGAAAGCTCAAGCCAAGATATATGTTTTTGTGTTTGTTTTCATATGATCTTCAAGTATGGGTGCCCAGGTCCATGTTTTCGAACTCATGGCATGAAAACTCAGATTTTGTATAAGCAAGTTATGATTTTGGCATTCATCATATTCATGTTCTTCATGTTCTTCACGGGTGGAAACCCAGATTTCCAGACTTCACTTCCCGAAGTGTAGTCACCGAGATCATTCTTACCTAGACCTTACACTTAGGCCAAGCATCGTATCTCACCTTGGCCTACCCTGCATGATCACTTGCACTCGTCTTGTTTGAACCTCGGCCAGGAGGCGTAGGACCTCGGCAAGGACCTGGTTAGTACCCAGCATGTCCTCCCGACATGTAAAACAGTGTTTTGACTTCCAGCATGTTTTTCCGAGATCATTTGCATGTATGTGAGACTTGTTTGAGAAGTGTGTTCAGTAGACTTTGCCATGTGTTTGTAGGACTTGGACCTTTGTTGTGACCCCGACGTTCCGAGAGCTAGGTGAGTGGTACCTTTAATAAAGTTATGTTCTAATGTTTTGAATAAGCTTTGCTGTGCTTCGTTTTGAAAAGTATTTGTCAAGCATGAATGATTACCCCTTTCTTTATGTATCAAATATAAGTTCTGTTTTGATGATGTTTTAGACAAGTCTGTACGTGCCAGGGGACTTTAAGCATAAGTGGCACAAGTCCGTACGTGCCAGGGGACTTTAAGCATAAGTGGCACAAGTCCGTACGTGCCAGGGGACTTTAAGCATAAGTGGCACAAGTGATGCGTTGGGGACTTTAAGCATAAGTGGCACAAGTCCGTACGTGCTAGGGGACTTTAAACGTTAGTAGCACATATGTTTTGTAAGGCCAAGATTGATGAATACGGTTCATCCTATGATTTGATAAGTAAGCAAGTTTTGAAAGCTTGGGTATGTTTTGCCACCGACGGTCTATGAACGGGTGGGTAGGTTTTGCTATCGACGGTCTATGAACGGATAGCCCCCACCGACGGTCTATGAACGGGTGGGTATGTCTTGCCAAGTATGATCTAAGCTCAAGTGCACGTTCTGTACAAGTAATGCCAAGAATATGTTCTAATGCAAGCCATGTTGTACGTATGTTTTGAATAAGCTACGCTCTAAGTACATGTTTTGAACAAGCTATGATATATGTATTGTTTTGACAAGACCTCGGGAATCATTTATTTAACCCCTTTATTACTTGTACCATTCACTGAGTTTCCATACTCACCCTCTCTATGTATATATGTAGGTTCCAAGCTAGAAGTCGGCTACGCCGAGCTGCGTGTTTTGTGCCGATGTTTTGTATGCATGTTAGGTCGGCATCAAGGATGTCGGCAACCATGAAGATTATGCTTTCGACGTTGTATTTCATGTGCCTTGTTTATGTCGGCTTGAGAAGCCCTTTTGTTACGATGTAATGTATATTTATAAGTTGTAAAGTTATATGTAAAGATGTATGCCATTTCATTTGACTTATGCACAGCTCTTATGGACCACTCGTATTTTAATTTATTGCTTCCGCTCTTGTTAGCCCCATATGTATACTCTGATTGTGTGTGATCTTTGTAAGTTGGCCTTCGGTAATCCCGGATTACTGGCCATCACGGCACCATTCTACTAGGGGCAGTTTGGGGTCGTGACATGAAATGACGTAGAAAACGATATGCAAACATGCAAATGAATTTTGGCACTGAAATGTGGGGGAAAACAGCCCCGAAATGAGGCGAAAGTACACCCGATGCATGAAATGGCCCCGAAACATGAATTTAGGCACCCGAAATGGCCTATAGCTATACCAAACATGCACAATATAGACATGGAATGAAAATACAGTAGCAAGGTAGCCCCAAGAAAAGCATTTTTCAGTCATAAAAAGGGCTAAACAGAAAGCACACATAGGATTAAGCAAGAATGCAAAAAGGGCTCCCCAAGAGGGGTATTGAAGCAAGTGATATATGCAATGCCCAAATGGAAAAATACCCTTCTACAACACTGAAGAGGGACTAAAAATATGCACATTTAAAGTAGATGAAATCCTCCAAATCAGTACGAAAACATGCTAAAAATGTCATGCAAGAACTAGGATACATAAGGCTATAACATGAGGTACCCCAAAAATTCATCAAATCAGCAAAGACCCTTAATGAAATATGTCAAGAAGATCAAAATATGGATATTTAAAGTACTGCTCATGGCCGGAAACAGAAGCTAGATAAGCTTTAAAAGGTATGCAAAATGGGGGTCAAAGAGGGATATAATGGCAAGTATAACATGGAGACCCCCAACAAGGTTGATCCCTTCTACAATGTTGTAGAGGGACACAAAATAAGCTTACTCACAGTTCATGACATGCTCCAAAATAGAGTACACGTAGGCCAAACAAATCATGCAAATTTACGGTAAATATGAGAGATTATGAAGCAAGTGCATGATAGAGAGGCCAAACATGGTTGATCCCTTCTTCAATGTTGAATAGGGGCTCAAAATAGGCCCACTCACAGTTTACATTATGCTCGAAAAAAGATCACTTATAGGCTAGATATTCAATGCAAAATATTGGCATATAAGAGGATATTGAAACAAGTGCAAGATGGAGGGCTCAAACAGGGTTGAGCCCTTGAACAAACATGAATAATAGCTCAAAATAGAGCTAGTTTCAGTTAAGTTTGGAGCTCAAAACAATAAGAAAATAGGCTTAAGAAATGAGGCAAAAATGGGCTACAAAAGAGGGAAAGTGAGACTTACACTTGTAGACAAGTCTTGGCTGCCTTTTGCTTGAAGAATGGGAGCCTCTTAGCTGCTGGAAAGCTCTCCTAACTACTGGAATGGAGTTGTGATGGTAGATCTTGAAGATGATGAAGAAATGGCACCAAAACTTGAAGGAAATGAAGTTGTATGTATGTATAAGCTCCAAATAAAGCTTGTGATCTCTTCTCTTGAGTTGGGAGGACACCAATGTAGGCAAGAGAGGGAGAGAGCAATCCTTTAACAAATGGAGGGAAATGGGCTCTTATTTCCCTCCATAGGGGTCCCCCGGATCAGATATTTTTTGGGGAAAATCAAAGCACAGCTGGAATGCATTCATCCCAAGGAAGCAGGCCGGCTAGGCACTTTTACTGGAGGTGGCCGGCCGGCCACCCCCTATGGCCGGCCGGCCAAGGGCAAAAATGGAAAGTGGGAATTTCTAGCCGGCCACCAAAGGTTGGTGTCCTCCCAAGTGTGTACAACAAGGCCCTGTGGTTGGAATTTGGCAACTCTGAAACAGGAGAGACAACATGCCACTTTTAGAAGGGGTTCAAAAGGGTCAATGAGAGTTACTGGCCGGCCATGTGTTTTTAGGGTCCTCCCATGTGTGTACAACACAAATATGTGGTTTTGGCTCGAAGAAAATGGCCCTAGAGTGTTCAACATTGGCCCGGAAGTGAGAAAAACGGGCGCCCGGAGAAGCATAATCGGTTCTTGAGACAATTGCTGGCCTCCCACCCTCCAGTGATCTTCTGGTGATAAAGCAGAGGTACCGCCAAAATGAACAAAACCGATGCAAAACGAATGCTCGGGGCCAAAACACGCAGCCGGTCCCAAAACCGGCCGTTAAGCAACGAAAGTGGTGTTTGGCCACGAAGTGGGTATCTAAGACCCCAGTGTCCCTCGAAAGGGAGTAAATGAGATGCATGCCAAAAACCGGAGGAGTCGGAGATGGTTGGGTGGTCCCGAACCGAGGCACACGGCCTGACGGCTCCGAAAATCGGGAACCGGGCTCCGAAATGGACAAAATGGCCTACGGCCACGAAATGTAGCCCACGGCCACTGAGAGATGGTCTACGGGACCTCTCCCTCCCCTCAGGAAAGAAAACAGAGAAAACCGAGTCTGGTTCGCAAACCGAGGCAAGGCACAGAAGAGAGTTCGGAAGTCCGGAGGCAGGGCGCACGGCCGCGACTCTGAGACTTTTGAACGAGCACAACATACAACATCACCGAGCGCTCAATCGATGACGTCTGAGTCTTAGGGTCGGTCAAAAATGGGGTGTCTACACTAGCAGACAAACAACAACCAAAACAACAAACAAAAGTCTATGGTAACTGGAAAATATTGAAATATGATCTGTTACTTCAGAGAAATTTAACTTTTACTGATATTTTCACTGTCTACAGTGAAAAAAGATCCTACATCAACGATAAAGAATTTAAAGGCAAAAGAAAGGAAAGAAAAGCAAAATCCAAACATTCAATATCCCAAAGTTATGAAGATCACTAGAGGTTCAAAGCAAGCTGCAAAGCCAATAGAGCAAACCACCAAAGACAAAGAAGTAATTGATGCCGATGACCATGTCTTTTCTCAACCAACAAATGTCAAAAAATCTTAGATTTTTCCACAAAGTCTACCGGTTACAAAATTGGTAAAAGAACATGTCAAAGATATCTTACAGCATATATCAAATGTGTCTGGACAAGAGTAAGTGCAACAAATAAAATACAAGATAACAAACAACAATTTACTAACTTATATTGCATTAACAACTATTAAATTCATTCTTTGTCATCTTGTAGGACTTTAATTTGGATAAGTGAGTTGAATCCCATTACTTTTGAAGATATCGAAAACCTAATAAAGGAAAAAATAAATTGCCAACAATGTAAGTCTTTCATCAAATTTCTCTATAATGTTCCATAAGCCTTTATAAACCAATGTTACAATTATAAATGATATTTTCATGTCATTGATGGTTATGGAGAGATACTATTTGCTGACCAAAGGAGAAAAGGACAACAAGCCACTTCATTTTTTTTCACATGCATGAGCTTGGTATGTTACTACTCTATTATTTGATTTTCTCTGGAATTTACTTACTACTTTCTCTTGTTAAGATACTTCTTGAAGCCAGTTATGTCACTTGTCTAATATTCTCAAGCTAGTTATAGCGACCCAAGTTTTTACCCGTCATTTGTAGTGTTCTGGACTCAGGTTGGTATGACTTTGAATGGTTATTCATGTCTTGTTTCCCTTATATCCCCTTTATGTTGGCTATCGAGTTGTAGTGGTGTGTTTGGAACAGGTTGGTTGCTTGTTTTTCCAAAACTTTGTTGCCCAGAAATTTGCCTCTTCGCTCGAGCAAGGCTTCTTGCACTCGAGCGAGACTTGTGAAATTGTTTCTTCGCTCGAGCAAGGTTTTTTGCGCTCGAGCGTGCGTCTGAGTTGGTGGCAGACCTAAAGCTTTACATTCTACGCTTGAGTGACACTTCTTGCTCTCGAGCAAGGCGACTTGTTGTATCTGGTTGCTCGAGCGACAACTCCTTTGCTCGAGCGAGCTTGTTTATATCAGATCGTGAATGAGATATTTCAGAACACTTTGGCAACTCACTCTCTCTCTCTAAAACTCTCCAAAAACACAAGTTTTCATACTCTCTCTCTAAAATACACCTTCTCTCTAAGATTTCATCTAGATCTGTTGTGTTCTTGACCCTAGTGTCTTTGAGAATATGGTAGACGACTTCAAGAGCTTCGTGTTGATCCAAGTAAGAGTTGGTTTCGTCATTTTTTGGAGTTCAACCTTGCTTTGTTCGTCTTCTCTTCTTAAGGTAGGGATTTTCTACACACTAATATGGTTTTTAGCTTTGTTATTTGCTATTGTGCATAGATAATGAGATTTGGTTGTGGTTTGGACAAATCTAAGATTTGGGTGTTATACGGAAAAGAGGGGTTTTTGATGAAATTGGCATAAGTAGGTTTGAGGTTTGGATACAACGTTGTATTGTGCCAAAATCGTTGTTTTTGGTGTTTGGGTTGATATTTGGTAAAAGGGGGATTTTGCCCTAATTTGATTAAATCATTATTTTGCATAAATAATTGGGATTAACATTGAAAATGTGATATTGGAAGGTTGTGGTTATAAATGGTGATATTGGATATGTATTATCTCACCTATAGAAGTTTTGAATGAACTATTTATTTTGATATTGAACATTTCTTTAGAAATAATTGCATTAGACTATCAGTAGAGGATAGTTATGATTGTTGTAGAAATTACATGAGGATTAGGGGATTTAATGCTAATCCAATGTTGGTGTCATTGAATATGACCATGTTATAAATACATTGTATATGTATGTTTATTGGAAGGAGAAAGGGAATGTACTCCATATGTGATTATATTTATAAATACATTACATATATATATTTGTTTGGGAGGAGAAAGGGGATGGACTCCATTTAAAGCAAGTTGGCCAGAGTGTCCTGGGTGAAAGACCCGAAATCTCATTTATAAATGGGTGTCGATTCCTTCGGACAAAATATCCGTAAAATGGCAGGTTTGAAGTGTTCATATGTGTTTTGCATAATTGGAAAACCATTGAGTTGTAGTCTCATTTTGGTTGTTGAAAGATAATGAATTTAACTCATGAATTGAGTAGCATATATGAACTGGAAATGAATTGAAGGAAAATGGATTAAGGTTTGGTCTTAGTGGCATATGGTTATGCAGGCCTTATGGGTGTTTTAGTATCTACATTGTTTATGAATATGGTACTTATACCTTTGCTAAGTCTCATATATTGTGTTAGATTATTTCTACTGGGCTGTTGGCTCACCCTATATGGGAATATCATTTTTCAGGTACATGTGATTAGCTTCCACCAAGGCAATAGCGTGGATGGATTTGTATGAAGCAAGAGCTTCCTTATTATGTGTGTTATTTGTAAAGCTGAGGGCTTAAGATGTAATGAGAGAAACTCTCTTTTATGTAACCAAGCAATAGCTTGAGAATATGTAAGCTTACATGGCATTTAACTAGTTGTTAGACAGTGAACTCTGATATATGAAAGTATGTTGTTTCTCATATTTATTCCACACATGAGTTATCTTTATTGTATCATTTTGTTGGGCGTTACACTAATTTTGTGCATTTAAAATTTTTCTGTGTGTATATTTATGAAATTCCTATCATTTCAACTTTCTCATAACCATTTTTTGACTTTCTCTAACCACAAAACTTCATCAAGATGACAGAAAATCAAACTTTCTGAATCTCATTGTTTGACAAGCATCTTGAAACCGCATTGAGGAACTACAGGTTCCTCCATTTCCCAATAAATAGCGGTAGCAATGAGAAGTCAACTGAAGGAAATCATTGGACCTTGCTTGTCTTGGACAAACAAGACAATTTATGGAGGTACTACAACTCACTAAGGCCAAGGAGAGATGATGCACACAACAAATATCTCAAAGATACAAAACAATTGGTAACGAGTGCAAATTTCTCTGATCCATGATAATATTTATGTGATGATAATTTTCATAGACTCCCATTAATTTCTGTCTTTGTGTCCTTGTGTATAAATTTCTTTGTTATTTCAAAATTATCTTTTTTGCAGCAAGATTATGTGGAGAATTTTTTGAAAGCATGCCTTAAAAGAGAGGCACAATCACAACCCTCGTTCAAATTAATAGACTCACAAAGCATAAATTATGACTTTCAATATGTCGACAATGCTCCATAAAGAGCCAGTGATTCGTAAGTTTCATACAACATCTATAAATAAGATAATTTAATTTGAATGTTTCTCAAAACTAACTATACCTATAATTTGTATGCAGTGTGGATTGTGGCCTCTTTGTGTGTTACATAATGAGACAATATATCAACCATGAACCTATTAGCTCAACATTGTCAACACAAGACGTAAGGTTGATGAGGGCAGAAATCATTGAGAGATTAACGACCGAAGTCGGCCGGTCATGGACAGAACCAATTCAAATACCACCAGAATGTGAAAGCACACTAGTGAAAGGAAGACAATGCACACAATGTAATTAGGAATAACCCTTCAATATTTTTTTTCATATATTGAAGGAATGATGATGTTTGACATATATGTATGTATCTTTTTCTGACATATATGTAAATATTTTTTTTTCATAATGCGTGCTAAGTGATGATTGTCAACACAATGCACAGAGAAAATTATATGTCTAAAGCAATTTCTTTGGTTTGAAGCTACCAGAATTTCACAAAGAAATTTATCAAGTATCATGCAAAGAGGGTGCCTATATGATCATGTAACTTGTAATGCACTGTGTTGGTACAAAATTTTCTCGGCTACTGCCACAAAGTAATTTTCTTTGCTATTTAGCAAAATTGCACTTTCTAACAATTTATGATCCCCTCCTTGGCTGACAAGTTGTTATAGCATACAATTGTGCACAAAAGAATTCATAATTTTATAATTGAGGGAGGGTGTAATTGTTTGGAACTAAGAACATGATAATGGGGCATAATTTGATTGACCATGAATCAATTTGTTCGGCAATGACATAGATAAAAATATTCATTTAGGAGATTGTGGTTAGACTATTTGGTATCTATGACATCCCATTGTGGTGTAAACAACAGTCATTCAACCTCAGTACTGTCACCAATAATTACTTCTCTTAGTTACTGCATGCTTGATCTTTATGCATCCTGATCTTGCTTGTTTCAAGAAACACAACGCAGGGAGTAATTTTCTATGTTATTGGCACACATGCCCAAAGTATGTTCCAAAAAACATTATACACAAACATTTTCTCTGCTATTTGCGAATTTCTCTGGATGAATTTGACTGGTATTATAAAGACACTCTCAAAGTATGTTTCAAAAAACACGATACACAAAGTAATTTTCTCTACTATTGAAAAATTTCTCTTGATGAATTTGATTGGTATTATATACACACTGTCCAAAAGTACATTTCAAAAAACACAATATACAAAGTAATTTTCTCTGCTACTGGCAAATTTCTCTGGATTAATTTGACTGGTATTATAAACACACTGCCCAAAGTATGTTTCAAAAACACAAGTGCATTGATCCAGAAATTACAGAAATTTTTTTAGGGAAAATACTAAGCATAACGCACAACAGACACATTATTTTTGTAATAATATCCATACCCATACAAATTTCTCTCTGTTAACCAACATCAAAAAAATGCAACATAAATTCCTCTAACATCCTCAAATGTATTATTCAATTAATAAGATCTATTATTCTCAACTATTTAATAAAAGTTCTCTGCATGTCCCCTTATTATGACGACCAATACTCTCACATCAACTACACTTCATCACCCTTTTGAACTCTCCAATAGAAGCATTTTTGTCCTTCTTTGGCCTCCCAGCTGGTCTCCTACTCAATAGAGGTAAAATCATAGTATCATCAATGCTACACACAAGTTTTTCAACAGTTGGAACTGGGCCAATTAAAAACGAGTATGCTTAACAATACATATCAACATGAAAAAATGATTCAACAAATGAATTCAAATTCTTTCCACTCCTAAAAATTGCAGCAATAACATGTTAACATAGATACCAATTTATTTCCCATTTTCGACATGAACAAGTTCTCAACCCAAGATCAACCAGAACTGAAGGAAAACAATGCACTTCAAACACATTATCAGATGATAAACTCACATTCCACGTCCTTCCATCCATGAAAGCCTTCTCCAATACACTATCCATACGAGGACAGAGAACTTTATTCCATTTACTAGAAAGTAGCCTCCGATCAGACCTCATTCATGATTTGCAACCGTATCATGTCCACCAAATTTGTTATTGGCAAGTGTCGGGCTTCTCATATCCATGAATTGAATGACTCAGCAACATTTAAATACATTTCGCCATAACGTTTCCCCTCGAAATATGCATCACTCCAATTTTCATATGGTAAACTTCTCAAGAAAGTACTCACAATGTCTCTTCCTTCACTTTTTAATTCATTTAACTTTAAATGGAATGATGCCTTTGTTGGCATATATGCACATTCTAAAAACTTGGGCACGATCGTCTCCCTAACCAAATTTGTGTTTCCACATGATAACATATCCCTCAAATTTCTCTTTAGATGTTCAAGACAAAATCCATGATAGCAATTAGGAAAAAACCTAACAATTCCTTCCACAATACCACAATGTCAATCTGATATGAAACTTATCATCCTCTCTTATCCCAATAATTCACATAAATGTTCAAGGAACCAAGACCAATTGTCTTTATTCTCAGCATCAACTATGACAAAAGCTATAAGAAAAAACCCTACAAAACAAATAGGAACAAGCATATCAGATATACACATGCAGAGAAAATTGGAACAATAAACAACCAGAGAAATTTCACACTGCCAAAATCCAAAGAAACTTTACACAGTGGCCAAAATCCAGAGAAAATTCACACAATGGCAACATCCAAAGAAAATTCACATATAACTAAATCCAGAGAAAATTCACATAGTGACCAAATCCATAGGAATTCACACAGTGCCAACATTCAAAGAAAATTCACATAGTGGCAACATCTAGAGAAAATTCACACAGTGGCAACATCCAGAGAAAATTCACATAGTGACCACATCCAGAGAAAATTCACACAATGCCAACATCCAGAGAAAATTCATACAGTGAAGACATCTAGAGAAAATTCACATAGTGGTAACATCCAGAGAAAATTCACACAGTGGCCACCTCTAGAGAAAATTCAAAGTGTCAGAGAAAATTCACAAAACATAACCACAAAAAATAGAAAAATCACTCAATTCCAACATGTATAGAAAATTCACATACTTAGAGAAAATTAAATATATTTACAATTACCTTCATTCTCATCTTTTCCTATCGCAGCAAGCATAACTCCATTGTATCGTCCCTTCAAAAATGTTCTATCAAGAAACAACAGTGGTTGACAATATTTGAAACCAACAATGCATGCATGAAACGCCACAAACACTAATTTGAAACGCTTGTTATCTTCAAAATCTAACTCAAAATGACTACCTAGATTGTTCTTCCATGCCTCATCAAAATACCACCGTAATTGATCGAATGACAAACAAGAATCTCCATATGTACTACATTTTGCTTTTTCAACCCCCAACCAACCACAGTTATCATTGATTGACACCCCATACTTGTCTTTCATTTCTTTGACAACATCCACTGGACGAGTTAAAGGTTTCGCACTTACCTCTTCAAGTATCAGCCCAGAAACTAAGCTGGAAGTTATCCTACCATATATACTAGTACGAACCGCCACACCACATATGTTCATTGTTCAAAGTTCTTATGTAAAAGAATCCATTTATTTTTTCAACTAAAGTATGTACACGCCACATACATCCCCTTGATTCCTTATATGCACATTCTGCCGTAACCCTCAGCTTGTCACTTTTAACATACGTAAACTGAAAACCAACCTCAATAGCATACTTGCACAAAATAGTATGAAACTCAACACCACCCTCAAACTTTTGTCCAACACTTCTAATATTATTTCGCTAACCAGTTGACAAAAACACCTTCTCTTGGTGAGTACAAAACTTAGAAAGTGAATTCCGTTCAATATCCACAAGCCTATCACATTCACCATGCACAACATTTACCCAATTAGACCCCACTTCATCCTCTTGATCAAAAGTACTACATCTAACAACTGAAACATCAACTATATCAACGCCATGTGCACAAACAACCCTTAACATATTCAGAAAATCAATATTATTTCGAACCATACAATTCTGATGGCCCACAATAGAATATGAAATACAGATCATCTCAGGTTTCAAATTCTCTCATGTTTTACACAAAATGCCAACCAATTCCTCAAAATTCAATTTGCATGAAACATTAGTCACGATAGTATCATTCCTATATTTGCACAGCAACAAAACTACACTGTCCTTCTAAACTGAAAGAAAAAACACGAAAAATAACTTTTGCTCAGAAATTAAACATTCAAATTTAATCACAAAACATTCAATTAAATCCCCAATCCATATATATATAATAACAAACTTATAATTTTCTCTGAACTACAAATAAAAGTCCAGAGAAATTTAAGAACTTATATTCACTTTCAAGATCACAAAAACAAAAACACATTAACATCAAAAGACAAAAATGCTAACTATTCCACACAAACTCAGAGAAACTCATAGAGAAGATCTGTTATGCTCACAAAACATTTAATTGAAAAGATTAAAAATAAAAAATAACAAACTTATAATAACATGTCCATAACAAATTACAATTTTCTTTATGATTTACAATGGACTACAAACTTAAAATTTTCTCTATGATTTTCACTGAACTACAAACTTATAATTTTCTCTATGATTCTATCCGCATTAGAAACTTATAATAATATGTCCATATGAACTTATAATTTTCTCTGTGATTTTCGTTGCATTATAATAACAAACTTACAATTTTCTCTGGACTACCAACAAAAATGCAGAAAAAATAGAGAACAAAACTTAGAAAACAAAAAATGATAAGAAATATACACTTATCTCTGGTTTGAGCATGTTGATGAAAGACAAAAAATGAAAAATGAACTCTAAAAATCAAAATCAAAATCAACTCTGTTGTCGACTCTCTTTGAAATTAATCAAAAAACAGAGAATGAAAAATGAACATTAAAAATCAAAATAAACTCTATCAAGCTGGCCCCTCTCTAAAATTGATCAATAACAGAGAATGAAAAATCAACTCCAAAAATCATAAACTTCACTGAGTTGGCCTCTCTCTTAAATTGATCAAAACTGAAAACAAAAACCTAATTCAAAATACACTTGAAAAACTAATATGAAATCAGAATCCTTACATACAAATCAAATCAAAAATCGAAATCCATATGGAATCTCCATCGAAAACATACCTGATTCAACTCCACTGAAAATCAAAACAAAAACTATAATGATTCCGGTTTTGACTCGACTCTTGTGGTACCCTAGACTCGGGTCTAATGGTTTCATATTGTTGATTACATCTTGCTTTCTTTGTATCTCCTTGAATTTGGCTTTGAGATTGTTGTGGTTGTGTTTGAGACAGGTTGGTTGCTTAGTTTCCAAACTCTTGTTGCTCAGGTTTTTAGTCCTCCACTCGAGTGGCATTTCTTGCGCTCGAGCGGGCTTTGCAAACTCTCAGTACTTTTACAGGCCTACAAAACTACTGGGAGAGTGTATTCTGCACTCAAGCGGCATTTTCTACGCTCGAGTGGCCTTTCTTGCGCTTGAGCGATGGTTTGTTCTCTGCAAAACTTCTGGGAGTGTGTATTCTGCACTTGAGCGTCAACTCTTGCGCTCGAGCAAAAAAACTTTTTGTGTTTGACGCCTGAGCGTCACTTCTTGCGCTCGAGCGGACTGTATGTATTTCAGTCCGTAAAAGTGACATTTTACATCACTTTTTCATATATCTCTCTCTCTACTTTTCAAAAACCCTAGATCTAGAGCTTCTCTCTCTAAAACTCTCTCCCTCTCTTCATTTTCACCTAGATCCATTAAGTTCTCTACCCTAGTGTCTTTGAGAAAAAGGTGGAGCACGTCGAGGGCTCTCATTTGATCTGAATAGATTTGTGTTTGAGCATCCTTGAAGTTTCTCCTTTGCTTCGTTAATCTTCTAAGCTTGAGGTAGGGATTTTCTATACTCCTATATAACTTTTGACTTAGTTATTTGTTTTGTATAAACATCATTGTGATTTTAGGAGGGTTGAAATAAACCTAGGGTTTTGGGTTAACATCAAAAGAGGGGTTTTCAAATGGGAGTATTGAAAATGGTTACGGAAGTGGTTATGAGGTTGTGTGGTAACCAAATGGTTGATTTTGATACTTGGGTTGAATTTTGAAAAAAAAAAAGGGGGAAGTTTGCCCTAAAATGTCTTAAAGATTTATTTTGTACAAATAAATGGAAATGGGTATTGGAAATGTAGAATTAGACGGTTGATTATATAAATGGTGGAGTTGGTTATGTATTGACACTCACCCATGGAAATTTGGATAATTTATATGTCTTGAGATTGTATATCTGTTTAGAAATATTTGTTTTGGGCTATCGGTGGAAGATAGCCATGATTGTTGTAGAAATTACATGAGGATTAGGTAAATTGAAACTAATTTCTCATCTGTTGCCATTGCATATGTTATGTTTTAAATGCATTGTATATGTATGATGTGTGAGAGAAGATAGGGGATGTACTCCATTGAATTAAGTTGACCTATGTGTCCAAGGTGAAAGTCCCGAAAACCGCGCGTATGTATATATATATATGGGTGTCGATTCCCGAGGACGGAAGATCTGCAAAATGGCAAATAAAAGTGATTGTATGATGGTAGTACTGGTAGAGACCTTTTGTTTTGTATTCTTAGTTTGGTTGTCTGAATGAAATGGAACTAATGTCATGAATTGGAATAATACAGTTGATACTGCACGGTTTGCAAAAGAATTATGAAACGGTTTATCAATAACATTGTAATTGCATATTAACCTTATATCTTCGTTTAGTTTCATATGTTGTACTGGATTATTTTTATTGGACTTTGGGTCACCCTATATGGGAAAACCATTTTCAAGAGTTGGTGATATACCTCCGCCAAGGGCGTAGCTTAGGAGGACTGTGGAGCTGAAGGCTCATATTGTTTATTTTGTTTGTATTATGTATTTCTTATTTGTAAAAGCCTAGGGCTTTATTTGTATTGAGGTTATGACTCACCTTTGTTGTACCCAAGTAGTGGCTTAAAAAGATATAAGCCATCCAGGCATATAACTATCCGTGTAACTTACATTTTGTTCTGAAGAATGTATATTAAACTCTGATTAATGAAAGCGTGTCGTTTCAATTATACTGCTGTTTATGGGATGGATTTATTGTATTTATTTCGGGGCGTTACAACTTGATTTGAAATTTCGGGGACGAAATTCTTTAAAGGGAGAGGTTATAGTGATTCCTGTTTTGACTCGACTATTGTGTACCCGGACTTGAGTTTAATGGTTTCATATTTTTGATTACATCTTGCTTCCTTTGTATCTCCTTGAATTTGGCTTTGAGATTGTTGTGGTTGTGTTTGGGACAGGTTGGTCCCTTAGTTTCCAAACTCTTGTTGCTCAGGTTTTTAGTTCTCCGCTAGAGCGACATTTCTTGCGCTCGAACGGGCTTTGCAAACTCACAGTACTTTTGCAGGTCTACAAAACTACTGGGAGAGTGTATTCTGCGCTCGAGCGGCGTTTCCTACGCTCGAGTGGATGGGTGCTCGAGCGGCCTTTCTTGTGCTCGAGCGATAGTTTGTTCTTTGCAAAATTTTTTGTAGTGTGTATTCTGGGCTCAAGCATCAACTCTTGCACTCGAGCAGAACAACTTCTTGTGTCTAACGCTCGAGCGTCACTTCTTGCGCTCGAGCGGACTGTGCATATTTCAATCCATAAAAGTGACATTTTACATCACTTTTTCATCTCTCTCTCTCTCTCTCTACTTTTCAAAAACCCTAGATTTAGGGCTCCTCTTTCTAAAACTCCCTCTCTCTCTCTTCATTTTCACCTAGATCCATCAAGTTCTCTACCCTAGTATCTTTGAGAAAAAGGTGGAGCACGCCGAGGGCTCTCATTTGATCCGAATAGATTTGTGTTTGAGCATCCTTGAAATTTCTCCTTTGCTCCTTTGATCTTCTAAGCTTGAGGTATGGATTTTCTATACTCCTATATGACTTTTAACTTAGTTAATTGTTTTGTATATCCATCATTGTGATTTTGGGAGGGTTAAAACAAACTTAAGGTTTTGGGTTGACATCAAAATAGGGGTTTTCAAATGGGAGTATTGAAAATGGTTATGGAAGTGGTTATGAGGTTGTGTGGTAACAAAATGGTTGATTTTGATACTTGGGTTGAATTTTGAAAAAAAAAAAGTGGGGGGGAAGTTTGCCCTAAAATGTCTCAAAGATTTATTTTGTATAAATAAATGGAAATAGGTATTGGAAATGTGGAATTAGATGGTTGATTATATAAATGGTGGAGTTGGTTATGTATTGTCACTCATCCATGGAAATTTGGATAATTTATCTATCTTGAGATTGTATATCTGTTTAGAAATATTTGTTTTGGACTATCGGTGGAGGATAGTTATGATTGTTGTAGAAATTACATGAGGATTAGGTAAATTGAAACTAATTTCTCATCTGTTGCCATTGCATATGATGTGTTTTAAATACATTGTATATGTATGATGTTTGGGAGAAGATATGGGATGTACTCCATGTTTGGGAGAAGACAAGAGATGTACTCCATTGAATTAAGTTGGTTTGTGTGTCCAAGGTGAAAGTCCCGAAAACCACGCATATATATATATATATATGGGTGCCGATTCCCATGGATGGAAGATCCACAAAATGGAAAATAGAAGTGATTGTATGATGGTAGTACTGGTAGAGACCTATTGTTTTGTATTCTCAGTTTGGTTGTCTGAATGAAATAGAACTAATGTCATGAATTGGAATAATACAGTTGGTACTGCATGGTTTGCAAAAGAATTATGAAATGGTTTATCAATGACATTGTAATTACATATTACCCTTATATCTTCATTAAGTTTCATGTGTTATTCTGGATTATTTCTGCTGGACTTTGGCTCACCCTATATGGGAAAACCATTTTCAGGAGTTGGTGATATGCCTCCGTCAAGGGATTAGCTTGGGAGGACTGTGGAGCTGAAGGCTCATATTGTTTATTTTGTTTGTATTCTGTATTTCTTTTTTGTACAAGCCTAGGACTTTATTTATATTGAGCTTATGACTCACCTTTGTTGTACCCAAGCAGTAGCTTGGAATGATGTAAGTCATCCAGGCATATGACTATCTATGTAAATTACATTTTGTTATGAAGAATGTATATTAAACTCCGATTAATGAAAGCGTGTCGTTTCAATTATACTACTATTTATGGGATGGATTTATTGTATTTATTTCGGAGCGTTACAAAAACAATCAACACTACTACAACACCTACACGATCATAGCAATCTTCATCGTCAAGTCCACTGCAACACTTACAAAATCCCTACGAAATCTCCACTGTGAAGTCTATCCCCATGAAATCTTCTAGAAAACAGTAATACAATATTTAGTTTGCCAAAATCCAAACAAACGTATGTTATAAAGAAGGGTAAATTAGGTATTTTACAACCTAAAATAAGGTTGAGAGACCTTAGGCATCAAAAAAATATTATTGTGGACCTCTTCTCCTCCCAAAAGTTGGGCAGGGATCTTAAACTATTTTTTCCTAATTTAATTGCTCCTTTAATGTGTTGCGAAAGATAATCCTAAAGTCTATTTTAGCAGCATATATTAATAGTTAATTTTTTGATTTCTTTTAAATCATATTTCTTCTTTAATTTTTAATATATTTTTTTAAAAAAAATTAAAAAATTAACTTTTAATCTCCTTCCTAAAATAGACTGCTTATCTTTCACAACACATTAAAGACACGATTAAATTATTCACTGTAATAATTCATAAAGTGAGTGGACTCCATTTAAAAGCAAAAAGTGAGTAGAGTGCATGTTAAATGAAGGAAGGGGTGATAGAGAGTTCTAATTGATGAATTTTAAAATAAATTTTATTGAGGTGGCAGTGAAAAAAAAAATGCATACATAATATCATAGTAGGGATCCATGTCATTAGAGCTCTTTTAGAGTTCTAAAATATGTTTATTTTCAACCTCGATGCTAGACAAAGAATTCAAAAGAAAAGAAAAATCTTATATGCACTAATTAGTGTATTAACTAGTGCACCAACTGATGATGTAGCATAATATGACAGGTTTTTGGTATTTGTAATTTGTATAATGAGTGGAGTCAATAATAATGTCATAACTAGTGTTAGTACACTAATTGGTGCATGTAGCACCACCGCCCAACGCATTCAACATATTTTTCAAATGTTGATGTTAATAGCATCAACAACTTAATTAAGGGGTTGTTTGGTATGATGAATATAAGTGCACTTACTTAGATAAGTGTATTTATTTGGGTCATATCGCCTCCTTATTTTTTTGCACATCTTTTTATAAAAAGTCAAAAACCTATGTTTATTTAGATCATCTCAAATAACCCCAAAGAAAGAAAAAGTTTTGGCAGGAGAGCATAACTTTTGTATATAAATTAGGTTGTGCTTTTTCTTCTTTAAGCTTGTTTTGGAAAGTTGATTAAAAATTATTTTTTTTGATTTTTTTTTATTAAAAATTAATTTTTTGATTTTTTTTTTTGGGGGATTTTTAAAAAATTGTATAAAAAAATAGAGAGATGATATGATTCAAAATATGTTAAAAGCCAAAAATTAGCCAAATTCTCAAAACACCATTAAAGATTTATATTTGTGAGAAAAACAGAAAGCAATTGAAAGAAGAATGTTGCTGAACTTCTCTGTTTATTCATTGACTGAAAGCAACTTTAAATAGAATATACAAAACAAACTTAGCAGATAATATGGAACTAATCTTGATCCATGACTAACAGACTTCCAAGATAATAGAATACTCCTAAAACTTAGGACACTACAGCTGACTCCCAGAAGAACAGGACAACATAGACCTATTCAAAGAAATAACAATAATTAAAATAAACTCTTAACACCCTCCCTTAAACTGAGTATCTTTTAGACATCAGTTTAGAGAAAACAAGCTCCAACATCTGCATGACAGTGGTCTCCTCTTCCCTCAAACGACATCCTTCAACAAACAAATTCCCAACATTTGCTTCAACTTCACAAACACAGGTAGCTTGAGAGGCTTGGTGAAAATATCTGCAGCTTGATCTTCACTTCTACAGAAAATTAAATCAACGATACCATCCTTACAGAGATCATGCAAGGAATGATATCTCATATCTATATGCTTGTTCCTCCCATGTAAAACTGGATTTTTGGAAAACTTGATTGCAGAAACATTATCACAATAAATCAATGTTAGACGTTGCTGCTGGTAGTGGAGTGCTTCAATTAACCTTCTTAGCCAAATAACTTGACATGAACATGACACTGATGCAACAAATTCAGCTTCAGTTGTTGATAGAGTCACAATTTGCTGTTTTTTGGATGCCCATGAAACAGCCCATGTCCCCATCATAAACACGTGACCTGAAGTGCTTCTTCTATCAATGGGATCCCCCGCATAATCACTATGTAACCAAATAGACCAGATTGTGCTCCCCTTTTATAGAAACACCAAAATCCTTTGTACCTTGCAAGTAACGAAATATTCTTTTTGCTGCTAAGAGATGAAGCTCTGTTGGATTCTCCATATAGCGACTGATTAGGCTGACAGCATGCATTATATCAGGCCTGGTTGAAGTCAAATACATTAGACTTCCCACAATTTGCATATAAAAAGTGGCATTTACCTTATTTCCATCTGACTTCTTTTCTAGCTTCAAATCAGGTGTTGTTGGGGTTCCAACTGAATTGCAATCCTTCATATGAAACCTGTTCAAGACTTCTTGGACATATTTCTTCTGAGAAACAAATATCCCAGCTGATGACTGTACTACTTCGATGCCGAGAAAGTAGTGCATCAATCTCAAATCTATCATATCAAACTCAATCATCATAGATTGTTTAAAACTATCAAACATGGCATTATCATTACCTGTGTAAATCAGGTCATCCACATATAAGCATACAATAAGAATTTTTCCACCTTCTCCAAGCTTTGTAAAAAGTGTATGCTCTTATGGACATTTATGAAAGCTGTCTCTAGCAAAATAAGCATCTATACGACTGTACCAAGCTATGGGTGCTTGTTTCGGTCCATATAATGACATCTTTAACTTATAAACTTTTTGCTCATTTCCTTGCTTCACATACTCGAGAGGTTGATTCACATACACTTCTTCTTGTAATTCGCCATGTAGAAAAGCCGACTTCACGTCTAACTGCAAGATAGGCCATGAATTTTCTTCAGCAATGGAAAGCACTAACCTAATAGTATCTAATTGTCATGACCCGAACCCGCCCCTATGGGTTAAGGACATAACCGGCCAGTAATCTAGGGATTACCTACGGCCTCAAACCAAACAAGACATAACTCATCAGAGTAAAGAGGCCAAACGGAAGCAAAGTTTAAAACTTTGTCCTTTGAGCTGTGCTTATATGACACGTCATAACAAACCATACATATACATGTTAATAACTCACATCAAAATATGTACTAACACAAAGCTCTATACATACAAGATCATTCGAGTCAAAGTCAGCCAATCAAAACTATATACAAACGTATCCAAAGTCCTCGCCAACATGACAAAATAAAACAAGATAGCAAAATGGCGAAGACGAGTCTCGTGCGTGAGACGTAAGGGCTAACTCTTCAAAACCTTGGTTGTTCCACACAACTTCACGGAGGCTGGGTTTGGACCTCCCTTGGCTCACCTACAGACACATGAATGAGTGTGAGCGAAAACCCAGTGAATAATATCAAATAAAGAAGTTACACAAACGGTATTTAGAACAACGTGCTTCAAACGGCCTTGGAGCCAATTCATATTCTATCTAGCATATATATATAAATACAGGTCAAGTGACTGCGGTTCCAAACACATCATACGACCTCGGGCCCAATTCATTCGTGTCATACGGCCTCTAGCCCATTCATTCATTCATGTCAAATTGGTCTTCGGCCCATTCATTCTTTCATGTCAAACTGGCCTTCGGCCCATTCACTTATAGCAAATGGCCTTAGGCCCAACCATATGGCATAGCAAACATTTGTCCACAATCCAAATCGACAAACTCATAAAACTTATAGAGAAATAAGTAATTGGACAAATAACATGTCTCAACATATCTTTATTAAGATATTACTCACAGTGATCGGCTGGATGATTTGCCCTGAAGCTCGACCCTACACATTCCATGAACACAATGGATCACAAACAATTCAATCTGTTCTTAATTCAAATATTCCTCTTTAGGCTTCATTCTTGTCCTTTTAACTCAATTACAATGCTTAATGCATGCCTAAGAGTACTTAGAAGTGAAGGAGAACGGAAAACGGAACACAGAACATTTTTACAAAATTTCAGAAACAGGGGTCCCCGCTCGAGCGTGGACTTCCCCGCTCAAGCGGACCCATTAGGTTTGCAAAAGTTCTGGTCACCTCATTTTTACGCTCGAGCGTGAATTCGGGCGCTCGAGCTGAAGGTCATTCTACATAGCTCCCCACTCGAGCGTGAAATTCTCTGCTCAAGCGAACATCCATGTCTGCAAAAATACTGGGAGTCCGAATTTCCAGCTCGAGCGAACATCCCAAATTCTGGAAAATCCAGGATTGTTCTTGAGCTCAAATTCAACATTCAAATCAACATATCTTGCATTTTATGGCTCAAACTTCACATATACATATACTAACATGGTACAAACACCAAATTACAACATTATGAAGCTCAATTCCATAAATTACTTACATGCATGTTCCAAATTGCACCAAACTTGTTTCCATCATAACAATTTCATGTATTTCAAACCCATTTTCTTATGGATGGTACATGCATGTGAAACACAACTTCTATTCTCAACTTAGATGATGAAGAGATGGTCAAAAATATGAGCTTCAACTAAAATCTCACATGGATTATACATTTTGTGCTCAAACATGCAATTTCAAAGCAATTTCTCACATGCATGTGCATATTGACTTCCAATTCAACAAAACCAACTCAATTCCATCACTTATAACACAATTCTTGTTCTTGATCATCAATCAACTTTAAATTCACAAAATTACAACATTAAACTCATGAATTTACTCACCTAGAGGCTCAAATCTTTCAAATTATGGTTAACTCTTGAATGTAGCTTCAAGATTACCAAGTTCCCTAGCCAAATCTCTTCCTTGAGCTTCCTTTCTCACTAATTTCGGCTCCCCCCTCTCTCTAGAGCCTAATTTCAGATGTTGGGCTCAAAAGAAACAAAGTGAGGGTGCATAATGGCCCTTTAAAAGCTTCCTCTCAAATACAATTATTTAATATTAAATAATTGGGCACCATTTCATTAATTTAATCTATTTAATTTGATCCGAATCAATTTTCAATTAAATTTCACCGTAGGTTCTAAAAATTATGCCAATCACAATGGCGTAATTAATTTCGGGTTCCGCGGCTGATAAGGCCTTCAATTTAAATTCCAAAGCAGATAATCAAACAGATATTCCTACGGTAAACAGATAGAAATTCAAAACCACATATTTTCACATAAATAGCACACAAAATCATATCAAACACATAATCACATTCATAATAAGGATCAATTAGTGTAATATGGAACAGGGTTATCACACTAATCTTGCAACTAAAGCAAACACCTCTTTGTAATCCACCCCAAACTATTGCTTATACTCTTTTGCCACTAAACGTGCTTTGTGCTTGTCTACTTCTCCCTTCTCATTTAACTTAGTTTGGTACACCCACTTGACATCTATTGTTTCTGACCTTTTGGAAGATCTATCAACTCCCATGTGTCATTTTTCTCTATGGCATTGATTTCTACATCCATGGTTTTCTGCCACTTTGTTTCTTTGACAGCATCTTGAAATATTACAGGATCACAATCTGTAAATAGAGCAAAGTGCGTGAGTGGATCAATTGTTCGATCAAATCCACTTATCTCATAATCTTGCATCCATGCTGGCCTCCTTTTAGTGCATTGAGATCGCGATCCGGTTGGAGCATCAAGATGTTTTCCTGCTGAATTTGATGGGAGCATATCACCAAATATTGTTGTTTCTGGACTTTGTGGATTGGTGGGGATGGAATCTGTTTGCTACTGCCTATGATCATCTGAAGGCTGATTACTTTCTTCATTATTTCCATCAAAATTTGTTAGAATCTGCTACTGCTCTGAGTCATCAACAACCCACGTCCATGACCTTTCTTCGTCAAACACTACATCCCGGCTGAGAACAATCTTCTTGGTGATGGGATTATACAACTTATAGGCCTTTGAATGTTCACTAACACCAAGAAAAATACATTTTTCTGCTTTGTCATCAAGCTTCTTCCTCTTTTCATCAGGAATGTGAGCATATGCTATACATCCGAAAATTCTGAAATGATCAACGAATGGTTCATACCAAATTTATGCTTCTTCGGGTGTCATGTTTTGGACAGCTAGTGTGGGACTTCTATTCAATATGTGAACTCCCCAATTGACTGCTTCCGGCCAAAAACTCTTTGGAACGCTTCTCCTTGCCAACATACTTCGCACCATGTTTAAGATTGTATGATTTTTTCTCTCGGACGCACCATTTTGCTGTGGTGTATAGGCTGCTGTAAGTTGCCTTTTGATTCCATGTTCCTCACAAAAATTTGCAAATTCTCATGAATTGTATTCTCCACCACGATCAATTCAAAGAATTTGAATAGCTCTCCCAACTTCTTTCTCAACCAGAGCCTTGCAACTTTTAAATGCTGAGAAAGCTTCAGATTTTTGCTGCAAAAAATATACCCATGTTTTCCAACTATAATCGTCAATGAATGTAATAAAATACCTCTTATTACCATTGGATGTCTGATTTATGGGCCCACAAATATCAGAATGGACCAGCTCCAGCATTTTTGTAGCTCTCCATGCATTCTATTTTGGAAAGTGATCACAATGTTGCTTACCAACAACACACTCTTCACAGATTTGCTTAGGAGGAACAATTCTTGGAAGGCCTGTTACCATCTCTTTCTCATATAGGGTCTTTAACCCATTAAAATTCAGATGACCATAGCGAAGATGCCATAGCCATGTTGAGTCTTTCACATTGGCAGAGAAGCAGGACTGAGTATCATACTTGATATGTAATGGAAACATTCAATTTGCAGTCATCTTGACATAAGCAATTGCACCTCTTTGGGGATCATTAATTGAACAGACACCATCTTTGATTGTGATTGTGTAACCCTTCTCTTGAAGTTGACCCACACTAAGCAAGTTGCTTCTCAATTCTGGCACATAAAAAAACTATAAATAATCTGAGTAGAATTATCTCTAGTTTGAATGTGAATACCACATTTTCCCATAACCGAAATTATAGAATTGTCACCAAACTTTACAAAGGTTCGAAAAGATTCATCCAAGTTTGTAAAAATTGACTTACTTCCACACATATGATTACTGTAACCTGTGTCTAGATACCATAAATTCTGCTGATTCCCTTCCATGGTATGACACACCATTAAAAGAGTGGCTTCTTCTTCTCTCTCTACAATATTGGACTTTTCCCCTTTTTCTTTGTGTAAATTAGTACGGCATTCAGACTTATAATGTCCATACCTGTGGCAGCGGTAGCACTCAATATTTGATTTGTCCCATTTTGCTTCATGATTAGTTGACTGCTGATTGTAATGCTCCTTACCTCTGCTTCTTGAATTTGGAGTGTGGTTGTCCTCTTTGTTATTTATGGGTCTGCCATAACGACTTTCTCTTCCCCTGCCTCGACCGCAGCCTTGTCCTCTACCTCGACTGGATCCTCTTGCTGCTAAAGATTCACCATTAGTTGAGACCTTCAAGGCTTGCTCCTCTATGGTACTACGGTTGAGTTTTTGCTCATGGACCTGCAACGAACTCTGCAACTCATCAACCGATAGTTCATCAATGTCCTTGGACTCCTCAATTGAACAGACTATGTAATCAAATTTCGTAGTCATGGAGCGAAGAATCTTTTCCACGATGATAACATCTTGCATCTGGTCACCATGGATCCGCATCTTATTTGCAATCGCCATTGTCCTTGAAAAATAATCTGAAACACTCTCACCAGATTTCATTTGAAGGGTCTCGAATTCTCAGCGAAGTGCTTGGAGGTGGGAGCGCTTGACCTTCGATGTGCCTTGATATTTCTTCTTCATTGAGTCCCATATCTTCTTGGAAGTTTCTTTCTGGAGAATGGTCTCCAGAATTGTACGATCAATTGCCTGAAATAAGTAATTTTTCACCTGAGATCTTTCAGCCTTTGTTCATTGAGTCTCTTCTGCTGTGCTTCTGACAAAACTGCTCCAGTTTCTGGTTCCACAAAGCCGGTTGCCACGAGAGTCCAATATTCTTTGGATCTTAGAAAATTCTCCATCAACATGCTCCAGTGATCATAGTGACCATCGAAGCCAGGAATAGCTGGCTGGACATAGTTATCGACTACCTTGTCAGCCATGAATGATTGTTACTGATAGCAAGAAGACTGCTGCTTCTAAGGAGAATTTCTTGGTAGCTCTGATACCAAAATGTGAGAAAAACATAAAGCAATTGAAAAAAGAATGTTGCTGAACTTCTCTGTTTATTCATTGACTGAAAGCAACTTTAAATAGAATATACAAAACAAACTTGGCAGATAATATGGAACTAATCTTGATCCATGAGTAACAGACTTCCAAGATAATAGAATACTCCTAAAACTTAGGACACTACAACTGACTCCCAGAAGAACAGGAAAACATAGACTTATTCAAAGAAATATCAATAATTAAAATAAACTCTTAACAATATTATGAGTCTTACTAAAGTGTCTCTAGTACGCAAGTAAACGACAAAAATTTTAAAGAACACAAGAAATTTTTTATTAAATTCAATATATTTTTACTGAAATCAATACAATTTTTAACATTTTTACATATTTTAAAAATATTTTATACACAATTCTCAATATTAAATAATACATAAAAAACACTGATTAATATTTGTCTAATATTATAACCCTTTAGTAGTGATGGATATCACATCTACATCGCTGGAGTCATAACCATATGAATTAATTTACAAAATTTGAATCTTGACTAATTATATAATAGTATAGATTATTTATAATAATCACATGACCTAATAAAATTAGAGTAATAGTCACCACTAAAGTTTGTCTTCATTGTCTTTCGCTGCCTTTTTTGTTTGGGAAATTACTCGATAATTTCATAAAGTTATTATAAATTTTATAATTTTAATTATTATAAATTAATAGTATTTTTCATCAAATACTATTTTAAAACGTTACTAATTGTTAATTTTCAACGATAGTTTAAAAATTTTGGCACCAAAACGTTACTAATTATAAATTTTAGCGACATATTCAAAATATTATCACAAAAAAAAAGTCGCTAATTTTTAATTTTCACCGACAGTTTAAAAAACTTATCACAGAAAAACGTCACTAATGGTAAGTTTTAGAGACAATTCATAAAAATCGTAACCAAAAAGGACATTAATTATTAATTTTTAGCGACATGCAAAATAATCGTAACCCCGAAAGGTTGGCCTAATGGTGGAAGCTTGGGACTTAGGAGTTTGCTCCTCTCTAGGTCTTAGGTTCAAAACCTCTTAGGTGCTATCAACTCTTGTGTTGGGCCAGTCCATACAGAGCTTTGCTCTGGCTTTAAATAGGCCCCCCGCTAGTAGACAGTGGGATTGGTCCCCCAGGGATTAGTCGAGGTGCGCACAAACTGGCCCGGACACCCTGAGTTATCAAAAAAAATATGCAAAATAATCGTCACAAAAAATATTTTTAACGACAATTTTATTAAGATTTATTTTTAATAAAATTTAATGAGAATTAAATCTAACTATCAAAATCTATGGGTGATTTACCCTAAAATTAAACTAATAGAATAAAGTCACCACTATAGTCAGCCTTCATTGTCTTTTGCTGCCTTTTTAGTTTGAGGAAATTACTCGGTAATTTCATAAAGTTATTATAAGTTTACAAAATAAATTTTATAATTTTAGTTATTAATATTTATTTTTTACTTATTTATACTACTCACCCTATTTGGTTTTCATTTCCAGAATTTACTTTTCAAAAAATTTTACTTTTTTGTATTCATATATTTTTTTCATTGATTTTTTTAATATTTTAAGCAAATTTTTTAATTTTTAGACACACTTAACATAAATACACTTAAAAAGTATAATATTTGTGAAAAAAATCTTCAAAAAAATCACTAAATACCAAAAATATAAAAATTCAATACATTTTTCGTATTTTTGTGTATTTATTAAATTTTTTAAATAATTTTTTACAAATATTTTATTATTTAGATATATCTAAGTAAGATACATCTAAAAAAAAATTACTTTAAATTTTAAAAACATTCACTAAAAATAAAAAAATATAAGAAAAAAAGAAATTTAATTTTCAAAAAATTAAATTTGAAAATTTGAAACCAAATTATTTTTAACATTGAAAACTTTTCCTTTTATTTTTTGTAAATTGTTGCCACCTCTGTATTAACGCATACAAATATCTCACACGTTTGAATGACACCCATTAGATCGCGTTCTCAACGCGTGAGCCCAATCCCATTGTCCCACGTTGGGTTGGGTCCCAACCCATGTGTTAATTTGTGAATCACATCGTTCCGCGTTGGATCAGCTTTTCGTCAGTGTTACATGTATTAATTAATATAAATACTAATATATCAATTAGTATTATATAATTATTACTGATTCTATTTATTGTACAAGTTATAAATACTCAAAATTTCTAAAATTATGTCATATAATCTATTAATATACTAGTTGGTACATATAACATTATTCAAAAATTATATATATACTTTTAAAAATTGACACTCAAATTCTATGATCCAAATCATTCTAGAATATTATGTATATATTATTAATAAAAAAAATTAATTTAATTTAATAATTATAATTTTTTATATTATATAGTTTATTTATGAAAAAATAAATAATAAATATATATTCAAAATTTAATCATCTATTTTATTTTTTGGATGATTATAGATACACTCCTGTTGTTTGTTTAAAATATAAATTGTCTCATATAGTTTTGAAAATTACATTTCATTCCTTCAAGTTTCTAATCACACAATAAATGACCATTTTTATTAATAAATTATCACTTCAATTAATAGTTTTTAATAATATTATAATTATATTTCAATTAACGATTTAAATAATTTTATTGTTGTATATGAGCGTAATTAGAAATTTTATTTTTTTATTCATTCTCTTAAATAAAAAATTCAAAAAATATATATAATATTTATCATTTTTAAAATTATAAGGATAAATTATATTTTAAATAAACTTAAGAAGTGTATTTATATTTTACATTTCATTTTTAAAGATAAATAGGATAAAATTAAAAAAAAATGAAATTAAAAAAAAAAAGAGAAAATTAGTCTAAGGTCCCTCTTCCATTTTTAGTAATGAAAGAGATCCACAATATTATTTTATGATGTCTAAGGTCCCTCAACCCCACGTATACCTCACGGCTTCAAATCTCCACCTCCCTCTCTCTCTTCTCTCTCTCTCAGACTCACGTCTCACCTCCTCTCTCTCCTCGCTGCTCTTCTCTCTCTCTCTCTCTCATCAATCCAGCTTAATCAATCCAAGATCCCTATGTCAAGAACTCCTCAACCACTCTTGCTCCGATTGAACCACTGTATGAAGGTCTTCCACCATGGCTCAACGACGCCGTATGAAATGATTGATTTTGAGGATGAGCCTACCTTGAACAAAATACCCAGTGAAGGTTATGGTTGGGTTGGGTGCACTACACGCTGCATGAGATGTTTGGCTTGTTTCCTAAATTGAATCTACCTTCTTAGTTGAGGCTGTTTAATATATATACATACACACAAATATATCTATATATATATATATGTATATATATATATATATATATAATTCTGTACACTATTATATGAGACAAATATATAAATTTTGGTTGATTGAGCTAAATTTCTATATAACGAATTGCATAACTTGGAAGATGAAGCTCAAAAACATATATCTGCAATTGATTCTCTCGTTTTTTTATTTCTCCTTTCCAAGTAAGTTTTCTATTTTTGTATTAAGTTGACCATCTCCATGGCAGAGCAAACAACATCAATTTTTATTTTTTTTAAACAAAAGAATTTAAATGATTAAACATGGGGATTGTTTATTCCAAGGCATATTTTGGGAAGTGATTTTGTATTGGAATTTCTTTGGATTCCCAGAATTTCTCTGGAGGAAGAAGATGATGAACAAAGAAGATGATGATGAAGGCTTTAGGAATTTCTCTGGGAAATTCAGAATTTCTTTAGAGAGAAATTTCTCTGGACTTCTCAGAATTTTCTCTAGACAAAGAAGATTATGAAGGCTTTAGGAATTTCTCTGAGAAGTCTAGAATTTCTCTGAAGAGAAATTTCTCTGGACTTCTCAGAATTTCTCTGGACAAAGAAGATGATGAAGGCTTTAGAAATTTCTTTGGGAAGTCAAGAATTTCTCTAGACAAAGAAGATGATGAAGGCTTTAGGAATTTCTCTGGAGAGAAATTTCTCTGGACTTCTGAGAATTTCTCTAGATAAAGAAGATGATGAGGGCTTTAGGAATTTCTCTGGACTTCTTAGAATTTCTCTGGACAAATGTCACGCCCCCAAAATATTACAATAAAGAAAACTCATATGCGGAATAAATATGAGAAACAACATACTTTCATATATCAGCGTTCACTGTTTAACAAGCAATTAAATGCCATATAGGCTATCATCTTTCCAAGACATTGATTGGTTACACAAATTGAGTCTCACTCATTACATCTTAAGCCCTTGGCTTTACAAATAACAAACATGAACACATAAAGCATAAATAGGAAACTCTTGCTTCCCGAGAGTCCATCCATGCTATTGCTTTGGAGGTAACACCTCACCAAGACTGAAAATGATATTCTCAGATAGGGTGAGCTAATGACCAAAGAGAGATATGCTAAACATAATATGAACAATAACTAAAACATGAGCATTCGATAAATGTTTGACTCACATATATCTTTTCATAATCCATTTCAATTACATGACAATTGTACCCATGTTTCATTCCATTTTCATTACTTATTCAATTCCTCAATTCATAACCATGGCTCAGAACTTGGCCAAGCAACTTATGTGAGACAGTAACTCATATTAGACATTTTTCCATTTCACATTAGATAAGCATATTAGCTATATCAACACATCAATAGATAAGCACAAGAGCTATATCACACTTCCAAAGATAAGCATATGAGCTGTATCAACATATCAATAAATAAGCATATGAGTTGTATCTACGGACGTTTCTCATTGCACAATAGATAAGCATACTAGCTGTATCACCATTTCATTCACCGATAAACATATAAGTTATATCACATCTCAACAGATAAGCCTACAAGCTGTATCCACACTTTAACAGACAAGCATATTAGCTGTATCAATACTTCCATAGATAAGCATAGGAGCTATATCAATTCATTATCTGACAAGCATATGAGCTGTATTAGTGGAGTCCATCCCCTATCTTCTCCCAAACAACATCTGGTTTAGAGGTCCATTCCCTATCTTCCCCTAAACCGCCGGTTTAGAGGTCCATCCCCTATATTCCCCTAAACCGTGGAGTACATCCCCTATCTCCTCCCACACAACACAACATATATATATACACAAAGGTCATATACATATTCAATTAATACATAACGTTAATGTATTCTTTTATCCGTCATACTCTATGACTTAACCAATTGATTAGTTTTAGTTTGCCTAATCATCATGCATTGTCTACAACAATCAAGACTATCCTCCACCGATAGCCCAAAGCAGTTATTTCTAAACAGAAAATAAATGCTACAACAGATATAAAATCTCAATATTTTTAAAGTGAGCGATTGATAAATTCAATTCCACCATTCTAACCCATAATGAGCTAATTCCATTATTTCCAACTCAATTTCACATTTCCATAACAATTGTCATTAATTACACTAATGACCCAAATATATCCAAACATGGCATTTTCTTCCCTTTTTTCTCAATATTGACCCAAAGGTCCAAATATTATCAACAACATCAATCCTATCATTTTAAGACCCAAATATATATTTATGAGCCAAAATAATAAAACCCATTGAATTGGGATGTCAAAAGAGTTGTCCTCCCTAACTTGGAGACAACTAATCAGCTAAGATCAATATTGTTCTGCAATCCAGGAGTGTATTCGACAAAGTTGAACTCCCATTTCAAGTACTTCAAATTGCTTAGGAATTTGGATTTTGAAGGATTGAGGTTTGATGAGAAGTCAGTCGAATCAATAGGTAACCTAATTAGCTTGAGGTACTTGAGTTTTAGAAGTTGTTTGATACCGAAGTGGCATTCGTCTATCTGCAAGTTGAAATACTTGCAAACCTTGGATTTACGAGATTGCCGCTTCAAATCAGGTGAAGTAATAGTCTTATGTGGAATGGAACAATTGAGGCATTTGTATGTTCCGTTGAATCTCAGTGCTAAATTAAAATTTAATGGGTTGAGCAACCACGAAATATTAGGAGGGTTTTGCATAGGACTTTGTGACGTCAATGATCTGTGTAAATTGATCAATCTTCGGCAACTAGAAGAGGATACTTTCTGCGAGAAGGACGATGAGGACTTTGCGGCTTTCATCAACTACCTAAACATCAGTGCCAACCACCTCCGACAAACATCCTTATCAGTTAATTTTTACAAAAAAAACAAAGAAAAGTTGACTCTTCTCAAACAACTGTTAGGGTGTCACCATCTTTACAAATTGAGAATTACTGGAATTATTCCCGAGTTACCAGAGTACTGCTAGGGTTTCTCTCCCAGCCTCATCGAGTTAACGTTGTGGGGATGTAAACTTAAAGAAGACCCTATGCCAACATTGGAGAGGCTACCAAACGTACAATATCTCTATTTAGGTGGTGCCTTTGTGGGGGACAAAATGGTTTGCTCCGCTAATGGTTTCCCCCAACTCAAAACCTTAGAACTCCATTGTTTGCACTACATAAACGAGTGAAAGGTGGAAAAAGGAGCCATGCCCAATCTCTCTGTTAGGTTTTTATTCTTGGCAACCCCGTTTGACAAAACTCCTTTGAGTTGTAATTTTATTCGCATTTTACTTTCAGTGAGGCTATGAGTTTATTAGATGCGAATCCAGATCGAATCGAGCCTTGTAGAGAAGTTTGTGAAAATGCATTCAAAAGTTTCCTGTCCGTTCATGTTATACTTTTCAAGATTTTCCAGTTTTGGCCTTCCCGCTCGAGCGGGGAAATGGGTGCTCGAGCGGGGTTTGCAAGTTCACAGCATCTCTGCGTTGGATGAAAAATACTGGATGGTGTGATTCCCCGCTCGATCGGGGAAACGGACGCTCGAGCGGGGAGCCTATATGAAATCACAAATTTTTGAAGTCTCCGCTCGAGCGGGAAGACCGACACTCGAGCGGACCTCGCGATCCCAGGTTTCCAGATTCTTTATGGAGTTGGTTTTCTTCTGAAACAAGGTTTATTTTTGGTTTCTATAAGAAGTGAGATTACTTTGGAGTTTTACAAGAAGTTGGTTTTCTTTCCCAACTGGGATTACTTTTGGATCTCTATAAGTAGTTGGTTTTCTCCCAAAACTAGACTACTCAATTATTCCTCCAGATCTTCTTTTTGGGTCTTAAAGGTTTATATCTGGGGATTATTTTTTGTTATTTTCTTTGATGTCTTATTGAGTATTCAAACTCATGGTTTAAAGAGTGTACATCAAAGGTTTGTTTGTTTGTTCTACAAAAGAGAGAGTTGTTCTTCAGTTGTGAATTTCAAGAATTGAGCTAAGCTTTGGAGGAATCCTGAGTGGCTCATCGAAAGACAATTCCGGTCGAAGATGGGGTTGGAAGAGACACATAGAGGTTGGTTCAATTAGGCGTTGTGGATTCGCTAGATAATTGAGAGTGATACGTGTAATTCCTTTATATCTTCTTAGTGGATTGTTCTTGTGGTCATGCCGTGGTTTTTTTATCACAATTGGAAGGTGTCCAATTGTGGTTTTTCCACGTAAAATCTTTGTGTCTCTTTCTCTTGATTGTTTGATTGGGATTTTTATATTCTGCTTAAAATTGATACATAATCACAAATCAACATCTAGGAGGTTTCTAGATTTTTCAATTGGTATCAGAGCAGGTCGTTCTATTTTGTTTAAAACAAAAATATTTTTTTTAGAACGAGATCTTGTTTGATTTGTGATAATGGATTTAAAGAGGTCGGTTGAGAATACCACTAATAATGAATCCTCTGAGAGTGATAATGAAGAGCTTGAACAAGCTTATGAAAAGTTGTATAAGGAGTCTCTTAAGTTATTCAAATTGAATGACAAACTCACAAAGAAACTCAAAGCATGTGAATGTGAGAATGTCAAACTTAAAGAGGAGATTTCCGAGGCTAGGATCAATGCCATCAAGATAGCTGATGATCAACAAGTTCTTTGTGCTAAACTGTTGACTTGTGAGACAGAGAGGAATGAGCTACAGGAAACTCATGCCATGTATGAAGAAAAGATTAAATCTCTCGAGATGTCTCAAGTTGCTTTGGAAGAACTGATGGTCAAGAAAGAGGAAGAGCTCAAGTGTGCCATGGTTACCATTGGTCTTTGGAACAAAGGATCAAAGACTTTAGAGGATATCATTGGGTCTCAACAAATCTGTTCAGACAAGAGTGGCATTGGCTTTGGTGGCAAGAAAGAGCAAAAACAGAGTGCTTCCACATCTCATGATACAAGAACTCAAGGAAAGGGAGGACAAAAGATTCAACAAGAGGAAAAACTTCTCAAACTTCCTAGAGTTGGTAAGGTAAAAGAAAAGAAGGTACATCCTGTTTTTATTTGTCATCATTGTGGTATGCATGGCCATATTCGCCCTTTTTGTTATAAATTGCATGGGAGAATGTCTCAAAAGGGTAGAAATTCGAATACTTTTTGGGTTAGGAGACAACCTTACTTGTCTAGGCGGAATACCAAGATTCATGAGGGTGTTCACAACACCATGACATTTACCAAGACCGCTAGACCTGATTTTGTTAAGACCAAAAAGGTTTGGGTGAGAAAACTTGACTTGTGTTAATGTGTTTACTCTTTTTAGTTTTGTTTTGGGAATCTGTGTGTTTTTTTTTTAATGGGAAAAAAAAAGTGTGCATGTTTGTTTTTTGGTCTTGCTTTGTTTAAAAAAAATATACCAAAAAGATTTTCTTAGTATGGTTTTGCAAGCTTGAAATTTTTGAGTGGTCCTTGGTGCATATTGGATTTGATGAGAATATCCATTACATGTTAATATATGTGTGCTTTCTGTGGTCATTACTCATTTTGGAGTGTGTGTTCTTTGATTAGTATGTCTCATTCTGTACACACTCTTGGATTAGCAAATATCGGAGTCTTCCAACTTAGTGTTTTTTTTTTTTTTTTTTTTTTATGGACTTCTAGCATGATATCTCTTGCTTTTCTAGAGGAATTGACCTATACTAGCATATCTTGGGTGATGTTGAGTCTCTTAACCACCTTCCATCTTTTTGCATCTCCATGGCTTTCCCCTCTGTTCTTTGTAGTCCAGACATGGGGAAAAGGCTACCTCAGAGTCACCAACCAGGCCATCCTTAATATATCCATGCTTCTCTGGTTCGGTTTCCATACTCTTGAGCGTGTCAGCCGCCGATGAGTGTGCAAAAGAAAGAAAAAAAAATGTGTGCACAAGAAAGAAAAGAAAGAAAATAAATGTGCAAAAGAAAGAAAAAAAAAGATGTGAAAAAAAAATAAATGATTCATTGATTGAGGGGGAGCCTCCGCCTTTACTCACCAAATACCCCTTGATTCCTAGTGGTTTGACTTTCCTCAGTTGTGCTTAGATTTTCTTGTCAGAGGTCCAACTTTTATTTTACTACTAGGATTGAATCTTGTGTTTGTCGAACTCCAAGAGTCACACACACACTTTTTATCATGGGATCTATGCTTTTCACATAATGCATCACTTTCTTTTATGAGGAATTTTCTAAAGGCTGTGCACATTGTGTTTTCTTGTAATAGTGCTTCTTGGATAATCTTGTGTGTTTCAAGGTACAAATTAGAAATTCCTTGCTTGCTCCACCATATTATGTTTTGTTTTTTTTTCTTCTTGTTCACTGTTTTCAGTATGTGTGGTTGTTTTTTGTAAGGGGGAGTTTGGTTTATTGTTACAAAAGTTTGTTCACCTGATCACTTTGATTTGGTTTGTAAGGGAGATTGGCAATAGTTGTTTTGCATGTCCTGATATTTACATCATCATATCATGCTTGTGTGGTTTATAATCTTGCTTTTGTTGTTTGAGGGGAGAAAGTTGTTTTTTTCATGTGTTTTAGGATTTCATGTTTTATGTCATGTGTCGGGTTCAGGTTTTCATGCTACATGTTCTTAAAATCTCCAAAGTTGCATCTTCATGTTATTCATGTTTTTCATCTCATGTTTCAAGATAGTCTTATATTGTTTTTTCATATACTCTTGTGGGACTAATATTTGTTTTGGAGATTGTGGCACTGATAGTTGTTTTACAGATCCTGACCTTGAGAAAGAAGTTTGTTTTTGTTGGATGTAATGGGTTGGGGTGATTAGGATTTTATTTGTTAGCTGTGTTTTGTCACGGCATTGTCAAAGGGGGAGATTGTTAGGTTTTTATTCTTGGCAACCCCGTTTGACAAAACTCCTTTGAGTTGTAATTTTATTCGCATTTTACTTTCAGTGAGGCTATGAGTTTATTAGATGCGAATCCAGATCGAATCGAGCCTTGTAGAGAAGTTTGTGAAAATGCATTCAAAAGTTGCCTGTCCGTTCATGTTATACTTTTCAAGATTTTCCAGTTTTGGCCTTCCGCCGAAAGGGAAATGGGCGCCGAGCGGGTTTATGAGTTCACAAAGATCTGCGTTGGATGAAAAATACTGGATGGTGTGATTCCCCGCTCGATCGGGGAAACGGACGCTCGAGCGGGGAGCCTATATGAAATCACAAATTTTTGAAGTCTCCGCTCGAGCGGGAAGACCGACGCTCGAGCGGACCTCGCGATCCCAGGTTTCCAGATTCTTTATGGAGTTGGTTTTCTTCTGAAACAAGGTTTATTTTGGGTTTCTAAGAAGTGAGATTACTTTGGAGTTTTACAAGAAGTTGGTTTTCTTTCCCAACTGGGATTACTTTTGGATCTCTATAAGTAGTTGGTTTTCTCCCAAAACTAGACTACTCAATTATTCCTCCAGATCTTCTTTTTGGGTCTTAAAGGTTTATATCTGGGGATTATTTTTTGTTATTTTCTTTGATGTCTTATTAAGTATTCAAACTCATGGTTTAAAGAGTGTACATCAAAGGTTTGTTTGTTTGTTCTACAAAAGAGAGAGTTGTTCTTCAGTTGTGAATTCTGAAGAATTCGAGCCTGAAGCTTTGGAGGGAATCCGGAGTGGCTCATCAGAAAGACAATTCCGTGCTGAAGATGGGGTTGGAAGAGACACATAGAGGTTGGTTCAATTAGGCGTTGTGGATTCGCTAGATAATTGAGAGTGATACCTGTGTAATTCCTTTATATCTTCTTAGTGGATTGTTCTTGTGGTCATTGTTCGTGGTTTTTTGATCACAATTGGAAGGTGTCCAATTGTGGTTTTTCCACGTAAAATCTTTGTGTCTCTTTCTCTTGATTGTTTGATTGGGATTTTTATATTCTGCTTAAAATTGATACATAATCACAAATCAACATCTAGGAGGTTTCTAGATTTTTCACTCTCTGCTTTAGAAATTGATTTTTGTCGAGGACTGGAAATGGTTCCAGAGGGACTGAGGTTCATTGCTACCCTCCAACGATTTACAATTAATGATATGAGCGAAAATTTCAATAACAAGCTTCGAAAGGTCAATGGTAAAAAAGGAAAAGATTTTTACAAAGTGCAACATGTGTCTTCCCTCGACATTTGGTAAATTTCTTAATTCTGCCTGAATAATCCTTTCTTTCACAAGAGGCGAAACAACTGTTGGGTCTCTTATCATTTCTTTCACATCCCCCTCGTTAATTCTCATCATAAAATATGTTGATATATATTTTATTTTTTTTATCAGCAAAAAAAGAAGCTTTATTGATGAAGAAAAGCAAAATACATGCCAAACTACCAACAATAAAGCAGGGAGCCCAAGATTGGTGAGAAACCAACCAAAGCAACCAAAGGGGAAAAACACAAAAACAGCAGATCCATTGGCAACCAAAGGAATAAAGAAAAACACAACCAGTTCCACTAGCAAGAAGAAGAAATACAAAACAATGAAATGCTTGACACCTTTGTACACACAAGCAAGAGGGCAACTATACAAAGAATCAACCATACAAAGACAGCCTCTGTGACACCTTTGAACACACAAAGAAGAGGGCAACTATACAAAGAATAATACTGCCTCAGAGCTCTCCAACAAAACCCAATCACCGCTGCTACTCACCAGGGCAATAACCGGGATCAACGACGAAGCAAGCAGCAATTTCACCCACAAAGCCGTAATGCGAGCAGAATAAGAACCAGACCATCCCAACATATTTATGTACCAGACCACTGAAGCTGCTGCTGTAAGCCTACTAACCCAGGCATCTTCTAACCAGATGCAGGTTATGTACCAGATCATTGACAGAATAGGGCAGAGAAGAAACTGAGAACTTCACCCACAAAGCAATTCGCACCTTAATGGTTTCACATAAAGCTTCAAAATTAGGTTGCACCCCATTAAACACACTATCATTCCTCTGTTTCCAAATGGACCAGAAAATAGCAAATGGGATTACACTCCAAAACTTCCTATCCATCCTCCTCTGTCTACAATATATATCTCTCTGCTTTTTTGCCTTTATAATGGCTTAGGGGTGGACAAATTATCATAAAATCAAAAAAACTAAACCAAACCGAAATTATTGGGTTGGTTTGGTTTTTTTTTAAATGCAATGGTTTAGTTTTGAGTCTTCAATTATATAATTCAATAGGATTGGATTCATTTTTGGTTTAGGTTCTATCTATATCGAACAAACCTGACAACCAAATTTATATATTTATTTATATTATAACATTCAATCTATATCGGCATGTTTTTGCCTAATTGGTCTATTCTAATGGACTTGATTGCAACTAATCATTTCTGACCATTTATTTTGACTTTCAATTGATATTGAGAAGCATAAGAAGAAGAATGGGAAGTGGAAGAAGAAAATAGTGGAAGGTAGAGTTGGAATTCGCGGTACTTAATTCTATTTTATTAGTTGTGTTACTGGATTTGATTTATTTTGATTGTATTTAAACTTGAGTTGGACTTCACTATATTAAACAATATTTATTTTATGTTTGCATTAAATTTAAATATTAAAGACTTATTTATTTTAATTATTTATTATTGATTGATTCATTTTTTTGGATCGGATTGATTTGGTTCAAGTGCATGATTCATTTAAATATGTTCTAAATTTAATATCAACTCAAACCAAACTGACCTAATCACACCCCTCTATTGGTTCATATCCATTAAAAAAAATATATATAAAAAATAATAATAATAATAATAATAATAATAATAATAATAATACAAGACGTGAGTAATAAAAGTTGAGATTTTTTATAGTAGATCCCTTATAATAAGATTTTTTTATAAGAAAACAAGCGAGCCCATAAGCTTTATTGTGAGGAGGACAACACGTGCAACAAACACAACCCAATTACTGAATAGCTAATCTTATTTTTTAAACTTTTAAATACTACCTTTTAATTTAAATTTTTATTTTTTAAGGTAATTTTTGAAATACTCTAATCAAAATCCATTCAGTAAGAGTTCATATTGAATATGCAACATTGATGAAAATGTTATTTATTTTCGAACAATGAAATTTTTATTATCTATGAATAGAGAAATTTCAAATTAAAAGCTAAAAATCCAAAATTAAGTGCTACAAAATGAAAAACCATATTTCATTGTTCGTAAATTAGAAAGAAATTTCACTGTCTATTGATATCAAATAGAAAATTTTAAACTAGAGGGATAAAATGCAAAATTAGCATTGGTTGCTAAAATGATTGCGATAAAAAGAGGCATCACGCTCATTATCAAGTAGAAACTTTTGTTATGTATGGCGTTTTTTTCTTTTTTGTTTTATTATATACTAGCAGTCCGCACACACGATGCGTGTACAACTCAAAAAAAAATTATATTATAAGAATAATAAATAAAAAAATGCACATGCGTTGCTCAAGTGGTAAGAACATTTATTATTAAATCCATGGTCATGAATTTGAGACTTGTCCTTCTCTTTGTATAATTTTTACAAAAAATACAAATATAGAAGTATTTTGAAAAAACTCAAAATATGAAACAAAAATATCCACGTTATGTACATACATGTATGTGTATATAGAGAGAGTATCATTAAAGAACTTAACGGAATTTTTTTATATTTTTTTCAATTACCAATCAATGCACATGCAATACATATGCCATATGACACTTCAAACAGATAAATCAGCACTCAATCAAACTTTAGTAAATCAAAATTTCAAATGTAAAAACAATTTGTTTTCTGTGGACATTTTGGTTAAGAGGTCCTTGTTTCAAATCATGAAAGGAGGATATTTATTTTTTTAAACAATGTTTGGATCATGGACTTAAGTAGGTATTTAAAAAGACAATGAAAAACTTGGTGAAATTTGCATAAAATATAACTATGTTTCACTTATTTTCACCCATCTTTTTCTCTTTCCCTTTTCGATTCCATTATCCAAACACAACCTTAATATTTTAACAAGACTCAATTGAGACACCCATGTCAAACCCTTCCTACTTACAAACCTTTGGGGGCTAGATATCATCTTGCCAAATCTCAAGGAGGAATATGAAATTAACCTCAAGACTCCATTAGGTTTGAACAATATACTAATCTAAACTTGTTAAAAAATTTCTTTTATGGGAATTAACCTTCTAAAATGTCACATATCTCCTCAATCTTCATGAGAATTTTTCACTAAAATTTTACGACTTAGTGATATAATCACATATGTGCTTCCTTTTCCAGATAAGAATGGTAATGCAGCTCCTGCAAGTAACACAACTATAAGTAAATCGAAAATTATCCCAAAGTTATGATTCAGTCACACATTGAGACTAAAACGGACAAACTACCAATTCAAACAGTTTCCCAAAATTCATGGTATAATTCCTAAATGATCAATGTATATATGTTGGGCAGCCATTTGCTAGTTAGTTATAGCGACCCCGGTCTTTTCCTTTTGGTTGTTGTATCCGGACTTATGTTCCGTAGATCCCGTTGTTATATTATTGTGGTTGTTGTCCTTTAAATTCCCTATTCTTGAGTTATAGAATGTCTTCCGGTGTTTATTACAGTGGGTTGGGTTTGGAAACCAAGTGTTCTTCGAATTTCGCCTTCGCTCGAGCGAGGAGTTGGTCGCTCGAGCGAGCCTTTGTTTTTGGTCCTTCGATCGAACCAGGGTTTCTTCGATCGAGTGAGAGATTGCGTCTAGTACAGACCTGAAAGCTGTAGTTCTTGGCTCGAGCGAGCATTCTGTCGCTCGAGCGTGCTTCTGGGTTGTAGACCTGAAGCATCGAGTTCTTGGCTCGAGCGAGACTCTCTTCGCTCGAGCGAGTCATTCTTGTGTCTGGTCGCTCGAGCGACCAATCCTTCGCTCGAGCGACCAATCCTTCGCTCGAGCGAGCCTGTCGGGTTTAAATAGGCAGCAGCGGTTTTTAAAACACTTTTTCACCCTTTTTCTGATTCCAGAACCCTAGGTACGAGTTTTCTCTCTCTCCACTCACCTTCTCTCTTAGGTATCATCTCTTTTTAGGGTGTTTCTACCCTAGGTTCTTTATTAAAAAGATAGAGTGAGTCGAGAGCTTCGTTTTAATCTGAAAGTTTGGCGATTTGGGCACTTTGGATTTTGGGTCGTCATCTCCATCTTCTCCATTCGGGTTATTTACTTCGAGGTAGGGATTTCCTACTCCATATTATAGGTTTTGTCCTAAGTTCTAGTATTTTGATATGTTGGGAGTTGTTTGGTAATTTTGGGAAAAACCCTAGTGGTTGAAATAAATTAATTTGCATAATTAATTTAGAGAAAAATGTGGAATTGAGTTTAATTCAAGGAATTGGGGAATTTAGTGATTTAATGGTGTAGCTGGTTAGTTTAATTACTCACCTATGAAAATGTTAAATTTACATTTGTTGATACATTTATTTTCTGTTTAGAAATAACTGTTTTTGGCTATCGGTGGAGAATAGTCGTGATTGTTGTAGACATTGCATGTGGATTAGGGAAAACTGAAACTAATCACATTGGTTAAGTCATTGATTTTGACTATTGAATTAATACAGAAAATACGTGTATTGATTGTGTGTTGCATATGCATTTTGTTTGGGAGGAGACAGTGGATGTACTCCACGGTTTAGGGGAAGATAGGGAATGGACCTCTAAACCGGATTTTGTTTGGGAGGAGATAGGGGATGGACTCCATTAGCATCACTATATATGTGCTTATTGATTTGAAGTGTTTTTACATGTTATTGATACAGCACTAAAACGTGTATCAATCGGGAAGTATGGAAGTGTTTTGGAATGAGCCTTAGTCTCATTTGTTTTGTTGATATTGGAAGGAATGTTAATGTGATATTTAGTTCACTGTTATAGTTTGGCCAGGTTCTGAGCCATATTGATATAATTGGGAAGTTAAATAAATAATGAAAAGTGAAACGTGTCATAGACATTAGTGTCATGAAACTGTATGTTGGTAAAATGAATAGTTGTGTTAACCATCTATTGAATGCTATTGCTTTATTCAATGCTTATATTTGGTTTAGTATATTTCTACTGGGCTGTGGCTCACCCTATACGGGAACATCATTTTCAGGTCCAGGTGATGTGCTACCTCCAAGGAATTAGCTTGGAAGGATTTAGAGTTGAAGACTCGGTTTAGATTAGTTGTTATTTCAGTTTATTTGATATTACATGTAAACTCTCAAGCCTAGGGCTTAATGTGTAAATGAGTTAGTACTCATATTTTTGTGACCAAGTGTTGGCTTGGAAAGATGTAAGCCCGTAGGGCATTTACTTTCATTATTACATTTAATGTTTTTCGATAAGATTACTCTGATGGAGGGAATAATGTTTTGATGCATGTTAATGATAGACATATTATGGGTTTATTTTTTAGGGCGTTACAACTTGGTATCAGAGCGTACCAGGTTCGAATACTTTGGGTACGTGGGAAGTGATTAGTATCACAATGGGTTTGTCTCGTTTGATAGAGACTTAGTGTAATGTTATATGCTTAAATAATATGTTTATGTGACTATGTGGGTATGGAATGTAGTTTCTAGGATATTGGTTAGACCCTTGAGTTGCTAGTAGTCTTGTTGGAAAGGCACTTGATCAATGCTGCTTCCAACCGGAACTATAGTGATGCTTCGGGACTGTCATTACCCAAGAATGAAATTCGTAGGTGCTTATGTGATTATGTGCTTACATGGAATGAATTATTGTTGTCCAATGCATTAGGACGCAAGTGTTATAGTTTTGGCACACTTATTAATGTGCTAACGTCTTTGTTACCTTTATTAGGATGCCGGGATGAGGACGAGGACATGGTAGGCGTGGTGGGCAGGAGATGCCTATACCGGATGAGATTCCTGAAGACAGAGGAGGAGTTGGCTGTGCCAATGTGGTCGAGCCAGAGGCAACAAAGCTATGGGCGCTTTGGCCCGAGAGATAGCAGGGGCATTCAGGGAGTCAGTAGGCATTCTCAGAGCTGAGAATCAGGCTCAAGTTCATGTTGCGGATGCAGGGCCTTCTTTCCTGAAGAGAGAGTTCTTCCGGTCGTCGATCTAGAAAAGCTGCCCTGAGACTGCTGAGGGTTAAAACCCTTCTGTCTCCTACCATCACTCTGTCCATCCTGACTCCTCTTGGAGCCTTTCTGCCCTTCCTCCTCCTCCTGCATCATGACCTCCGTATGGGCTGCAGCATCAACCAGACACCCATAATCCCGAATCATAGACCCTACAACTCTCAACTTGAGGCCGCGCCTCAACTTCTTCTTGAACTCAATACAACGGCGTTCCTCAGACACCACCAACTTAGGTGCAAACCTGGATAAGCTAGTAAATGAGGCCTCAAACTCCGCCACTGAAGAACTGTTCTGCTTAAGCTGGCAAAACTGATCTCTCAACCTTTCCTTAACAGCTAAAGACAGGAACTTCTCCTGGAAAGCATCTACAAAAGCCTCCCAAGTCCCTCCTATACAGCCCTTTGTGAACTTCCACCACTGACCCGCATCTCGCTTTAGCTGGAAAGATGCCAAGGTCACCTTCAGTGCCCCGTCTTCGATGCCTAGCATCTCAAACGTCTTCGTTGTCTGTTCGAGCCATAGCCAGGGAGACATTACCTGTTTCAAATGTGGCTAGCTGGGCCACAAGTCTCCAGTTTGTCCTCAGAGGGGAGGAGTCCAGAGAGCAGCATCTTCTTCAGCTCGATCTCAGAGCCAGAGTCAGGGTAGAGGCCAACTGCTCACTTGTTTTCAGTGTGGTCAGGCAGGGCACATAAAGAGGTATTGCCCGCAGTTGAGTGGCACATCTGGTGCATCTGGTTTGAGGCAGACTCAGAGTCATCAACCAGCTCAGTCGGTTCAGGCCTCGAGGGCTAATCAGGGGGCTTTATCGTCCCAGTCTGTACAGCAGTCGTATGCTCCTAGGGGTGAGCAGGTTGACCAAAGATCATCTGGGTGCGTGTATGCTGTTACCGCGCAGGATCTAGTACCGGCTCCATCTATTGTGAGAGGTACCTTCTTGTTTTGCAATTCAGTTGCTAGTGTTTTGATTGATACGGGTGCATCTCATTCCTTTGTGTCTGCTACATTTGCATGTGTTTTGGAGTTGGAGTTAGCACAGTTAGCATCTCCTATTTGTGTAGTGTCACCCCTTGGGGGTGAATTGATCTTGAAACAAGGTGTTAGGGGTTATGATATAGAGGTCGCCGATCATAGGCTTCCGTTTCCTTTTGTAGTTATGCCCATGAAGGGCTTTGATGTTATTTTGGGTATGGATTGATTGTCGTCATACTGGGCAGTTATTGATTGCTACCGCCAGAGGGTCACTTGTTGTACCGTGAGCGGGGAGTGTTTTCATTTTCTGGGGGATCGGGTTGGTAGTGTTTTGCCACCGGGGTATGATCCGTGAGGGCGGAGTGAACTTAGTGGTCTACTTGCTAGCTTTGAGAGTGGTGAGTGTGATGAGACCCAAACTATGTTGCCAAGAGTAGTTTGTGAGTACTCGGACGTCTTTCCCGTGGATCTTGTTACTTTGCCACTGCATCGAGAGATTGAGTTCTCTATTGACCTAGTACCCGATACGGCGCCGATTTCTATGGCACCATATCGTTTTGCCCCAGCCGAGTTAGTGGAGTTGAAGATCCAACTCCAGGAGTTGCTAGATAAGGGCTATATACGTCCTAGTGTTTCGCCGTGGGGAGCACCGGCCCTCTTTGCTAAGAAGAAAGGTGGTGCTTTGAGACTCTGTATAGATTACCGGAAGTTGAATCGGGCTACGGTTAAGAATAAGTACCCTATGCCTCGTATAGATGATTTGTTCGATCAGTTGAAGGGTTCCCGTTGTTTCTCCAAGATAGACTTGAGATCGGGTTACCACCAGTTGAGAGTCAGGGAGGAGGATATTCCGAAAACGGTATTCCGTACGCGGTATGGCCACTATGAGTTTCTGGTGATGCCATTTGGGCTCACCAATGCACTTGCAATTTTTATGGATTTGATGAACCGGATCTTCTGGGAATTCTTAGATCGTTTTGTAGTCGTCTTCGTGGACAACATTCTGATTTATTCACCTTCAGAGGAGGAGCACAAGGAACACTTGAGAGTGGTGCTTGAATTACTTAGAGTCCATCAACTATATGCTATTTTGGGAAATGTGAGTTCTGGCTAGAGGAGGTGAAGTTCTTAGGCCATGTGGTTTCCGGGGAAGGGGTGTCTGTTGACACATCCAAAATTGAGGCAGTGCAAGATTGGGCACAGCCAAAGAGTGTGTTTGAGATCCGCAGTTTTCTGGGATTAGCTGGGTACTACCGACGGTTTGTGAAGGATTTCTCCAAGTTAGCTTCACCGTTGACTAGATTGACTCGGAAGGGAGTCAAATTTTTATGGAGTGAGACTTGTGAAAAGTCGTTTCAGGAGTTGAAAGTTAGACTGACCACCGCTCCGGTCTTGATTATTCCGGAGAGAGGGTTGGGTTATGCAATCTATTATGATGCCTCACGAGAGGGTTTGGGTTGTGTGTTGATGCAAGAGGGGAAAGTGGTTGCCTATGGCTCACGTCAGTTGAAAATACACGAGAAGAATTACCCTACCCATGACTTAGAGTTAGCAGCTGTGATCTTTGCCTTGAAGATTTGGAGGCATTACCTTTATGGTGAGAGATTCGAGGTATTCTCGGATCATAAGAGTCTGAAATATCTGTTTACACAGAAAGACTTGAACTTGAGGCAGAGGAGGTGGATGGAGTTTATTGAGGATTATGACTTCGAGTTGCATTATCATCTAGGGAAGGCCAATGTGGTGGCCGATACCCTTAGCAGGAAATCTGTTGGTGACTTAGCTAGTATAGCCATCCGGAAATGGAAGATGTTGGGTGCACTTGGGGAGTTTGACTTGCTTTTCGGCGAATCCGTTGAGGCTGCAGCCTTGTTTTCTGTTGTTGCGCAGCCTACACTTGTAACTCGAGTGTTAGAGGCTTAGAGAGGTGACCTTAAGGTAGAATCCATCCGAGAGAAGATCTCCAATGGGAAGGTTGAGAAGGGTTTGTCTGTGTATCCCGACCTGAGTGTGAGATACCGAGACCGTTTGTTTGTGCCGGAGTCTTGCCGAGAGGAGGTACTCTGAGAGTTCCATCATTCACGCATTGCGGTGCATCCGGGAGGCACTAAGATGTATCGAGATTTGGGTCGCCAGTTTTGGTGGCGGGGTATGAAGAGAGATGTGGCGGTCTTCGTGTCTAAGTGCCTTACTTGTCAGCAAGTGAAGGCCGAGCATCAGAGGCCAGCGGGTTTGTTACAGCCCTTGCCTATTGCCGAGTGGAAGTGGGAGCATGTCACTATGGACTCCATTGTAGGTCTTCCGAGGACTCAGCAGGGTAGTGATGCTATTTGGGTGGTTATAGACCGGTTAACTAAGTTGGTGCACTTTATCCCGATGCGCGTGAGAGACTCGGTAGATCACCTAGCTGACTTGTATATTCGGGACATAGTGAGATTGCACGGGGTCCCAATGACGATCGTCTCAGATAGAGATCCTCATTTTACGGCCAGGTTGTGGCAGAGTTTGCAGAGTGCCTTAGGCACTAAGTTGACCTTTAGCACGGCTTATCATCCTCAGACTGACGGGCAGTCCGAGCGTACTATTCAGATCCTTGAGGATATGCTTCAGGGTTGTGTTCTTGATTTCAATGGGTCGTGGGAAAGGCACTTGCCATTGGTAGAGTTTGCCTATAACAACAGTTTCCAGTCTAGTATTGGTATGGCACCGTTTGAGGCCTTGTATGGCCGACCGTGTAGGTCTCCGGTTTGTTGAGCCGAGGTGGGGGATGCACCTTTGTTGGGTCCGGAGTTAGTAAGGGAAACGACAGAGAAAGTTGAGCTTATCCGTAGGAGGCTTGTTACAGCCCAAAGTCGCTAGAAATCTTATGCCGACCATAGGAGGAGACCTTTGGTGTTTGAGATGGGTGACCATGTTTTTCTGAAGATATCACCTAGGTGGGGATTGATGAGGTTTGGGAAGAGCGGGAAGTTGTCCCCTCGGTTTATTGGCTCTTTTGAGATCCTTGAGAGGATTGGCGAGGCTGCATATCGTTTAGCCTTGCCACCGCAGTTATTCAGAGTTCATGACGTGTTTCATGTGAGTATGCTTCGAAAGTATGAGCCGGATCCATCACATGTGTTGGATTGGACCGACTTAGAGGTTGACGAAGATGTCTCGTATGAGGAGAGACCGATTCGGGTTTTGGATAGGCGGGATCAAGTTTTGCGAGGCAAGACCGTCCCCTTGGTAAAGGTTTTGTGGAAACATCACGGGGTGGAGGAAGCCACTTGGGAACGTGAGTTGGAAGTCTGCGAGAAATATCCAGACTTGTTTGTTGATGTGTAATCATGTAGTGAGGTCTTGTAATTTTAATGAACTTTAAGAACATTATATATATGTCTTAAGTTATAAAACATTGTGAATGTTTTGGTTTAATGGAAGTATTTTGAAACTTGCCTCATAACGGAAGTTTAATGGAACATTGCATATGTTGAATATATTGTATAATTGGAAATGAATCATGAACATTGAATATGATACGAAATGGTGAATCTTATAGATTGATAATTGTTGAATTGGAAAGAAATGCATATTGATAATGCAGGTTGAAATATATGTTGCTTTCTATATATTGTGAGATGCCTCTTGATAACAGATGAAATGATCGGTATTGGGTCAAGTTGTTTATTATTGAATTGTCATATTGTTGGGAATTGAGAAAAAAAACCTGTTTTTGAAAACTTATGCTTAATTTCGGGGACGAAATTCTTTAAGGGGAGGAGGTTATAGCGACCCCGGTCTTTTCCTTTTGGTTGTTGTATCCGGACTTATGTTCCGTAGATCCCGTTGTTATATTATTGTGGTTGTTGTCCTTTAAATTCCCTATTCTTGAGTTATAGAATGTACTGGGCAGGTTTGTTACAGGTGGGTTGGGTTTGGAAACCAAGTGTTGCTGTCCAGAATTTCGGGCCTTCGCTCGAGCGAGGAGTTGGTCGCTCGAGCGAGCCTTTGTTTTTGGTCCTTCGCTCGAGCCAGGGTTTCTTCGATCGAGCGAGAGATTGCGTCTAGTACAGACCTGAAAGCTGTAGTTCTTGGCTCGAGCGAGCTTTCCTTCGCTCGAGCGAGTTTCGAGTCCTTTGCTCGAGCAAGCATTCTGTCGCTCGAGTGTGCTTCTGGGTTGCAGACCTGAAGCATCGAGTTCTTGGCTCGAGCGAGACTCTCTTCGCTCGAGCGAGTCATTCTTGTGTCTGGTCGCTCGAGCGACCAATCCTTCGCTCGAGCGAGCCTGTCGGGTTTAAATAGGCAGCAGCGGTTTTTAAAACACTTTTTCACCCTTTTTCTGATTCCAGAACCCTAGGTACGAGTTTTCTCTCTTTCCACTCACTTTTTCTCTTAGGTATCATCTCTTTTTAGGGTGTTTCTACCCTAGGTTCTTTATTAAAAAGATAGAGTGAGTCGAGAGCTTCGTTTTAATCTGAGAGTTTGGCGGTTTGGGCACTTTGGATTTTGGGTCGTCATCTCCATCTTCTCCATTCGGGTTATTTACTTCGAGGTAGGGATTTCCTACTTCATATTATAGGTTTTGTCCTAAGTTCTAGTATTTTGATATGTTGGGAGTTGTTTGGTAATTTTGGAAAAAAACCCTAGTGGTTGAAATAAATTAATTTGCATAATTAATTTAGAGAAAAATGTGGAATTGAGTTTAATTCAAGGAATTGGGGAATTTAGTGATTTAATGGTGTAGATGGTTAGTTTAATTACTCACCTATGAAAATGTTAAATTTACATTTGTTGATACATTTATTTCCTGTTTGGAAATAACTGTTTTGGGCTATCGGTGGAGGATAGTCATGATTGCTGTAGACATTGCATGTGGATTAGGGAAAACTGAAACTAATCACATTGGTTAAGTCATTGATTTTGACTATTGAATTAATACAGAAAATACGTGTATTGATTGTGTGTTGCATATGCATTTTGTTTGGGAGGAGATAGGGGATGTACTCCACGGTTTAGGGGAAGATAGAGGATGGACCTCTAAATCGGATTTTGTTTGGGAGGAGATAGGGGATGGACTCCATTAGCATCACTATATATGTGCTTATTGATTTGAAGTGTTTTTACATGTTATTGATACAGCGCTAAAATGTGTATCAATCGGGAAGTATGGAAGTGTTTTGGAATGAGCCTTAGTCTCATTTGTTTTGTTGATATTGGAAGGAATGTTAATGTGATATTTAGTTCACTGTTATAGTTTGGCCAGGTTCTGAGCCATATTGATATAATTGGGAAGTTAAATAAATAATGAAAAGTGAAACGTGTCATAGACATTAGTGTCATGAAACTGTATGTTGGTAAAATGAATAGTTGTGTTAACCATCTATTGAATGCTATTGCTTTATTCAATGCTTATATTTGGTTTAGTATATTTCTACTGGGCTGTGGCTCACCCTATACGGGAACATCATTTTCAGGTCCAGGTGATGTGCTACCTCCAAGGAATTAGCTTGGAAGGATTTAGAGTTGAAGACTCGGTTTAGATTAGTTGTTATTTCAGTTTATTTGATATTACATGTAAACTCAAGCCTAGGGCTTAATGTGTAAATGAGTTAGTACTCATATTTTTGTGACCAAGTGTTGGCTTGGAAAGATGTAAGCCCGTAGGGCATTTACTTTCATTATTACATTTAATGTTTTTCAATAAGATTACTCTGATGGATGGAATAATGTTTTGATGCATGTTAATGATAGACATATTATGGGTTTATTTTTGAGGGCGTTACATACTTGTTACACCTGTGAGCAAATCAGTATAATCACAATGGAGATAAAACTTTGATCTTTACTTCGAGAACCCCATGTGCTTCATTTTCTCAATATATAACCTCGATTCCTTTGAACACCATCTATTACTCAGAGTCAGAATCTGATGGTGGCATCTGGTAAGCATCTTTTGGTTATGTGTCAGTGATGAAAGGGGGACAATCTTGATTTGACACCGCTCTCTTCTTGCGTCTCTGATTTGTTCAATCTTCATCATCCTGGAAATTTTCATGTGGTGATTGAGCAAACATATAGAAAGCAGAGGAAGATAAAAATGCATAAAACAAATACTGTTTGACGTACAAAATGCTTATGCAAGTCCCACTGCAGTGAATTGGGCAGTTATGTATGCATAGCAAAATTAAGATCACTGATATTTATGTTTGTTAGTTGTAATTATGTGTTAAAATAGGAATTAATATTGGAGATTGATGTCAATTGTAAATTGTCTTTACAAAGTATAAATAAAAAGTTGCAAAATAAATTTGAGTTGTTTTTCTTTTTTTTCTATGAGATTTGTATGTTTGAGAGGTTCTATTTTAGTTGACTGCGAGGTTCTTCCCCAATGGTTGTAAGTTTCTTCCTCAATGGAAGTGAGTTCCTTACAGGTTTCTTCCTTGGGAGTGGAGAATCGCATTTATGAGTAAGAAACGTCAACCAAGAAAGAATTTTTTTACTACTAAGAGTGAAAAGCTCAATAGCTTAAGCTAAAAATGCCGATTTACCTTTGATGAGGGCAAGCTTCCATCTCTAAAATGAAACTTTTTGACTCGTCAAGGAGAAAAGTATTTACATCATATTTAATTTTTAATATTTGTTTACTATTTTAATATAAAATTCAAAATTCTAATGCCTCAACACCTTGAGGCTTACGCCTCTCCTCACGAGGGAAAAAATGCCTCACATTACGAATTTGCCTCTACAAACTTTGGTAATTAGTAGTAAGAGGTGCCAAAAGGAGAAATGTTGGAAATTTATCAAAAATAAATATAAAAAAAAAAGGAGAAACGTTGGCAGTGGTGCTAAAAATTATTCAGATTTCGAGGTTGGGAACTATATAACACAACACCAGCAGCCTCCAGGTAGTTCAACACAAAGTGAAACACAATTTCCTTTTCCAAAGGAGCCATTGAATCAATATATCCTTGAAAAATGGTGGGGGATAATTGTTAAAAAAATTATTAGAGAATATCAATGAAGGAACACAATCATACAAGAATGATTGATGGTGAGGGAAACAAGTTCAACTAGCAAGCAATAGATTCCCAACAAAGGAACAATCATAAAAGAATGATTCGTGGTGAGGGAGACAGAAAAATCCTTCTTTAGGGTTTTTTTATTTTTGTCTTTTTTAGTGTCTGAGTTTGGGGTGGGGTGCTGCTTTTTCAATGAGAATGACAAAGTCTAGAAATTGCAAAACTGAAAAATGTGAATTGTTCAATGAGATGATTCAGAGATATGCTCAAAGCTATCACTCAGTACAACAATCTGTTAGGGGCCGAAATAAAATGACAATGAATAGGCAATAACATGGCCATCGGGAAAATAAAATTAAAAAAAAAAAAAACAAAACAAAACAAAAAAGGCTGCTACCCACAAGGTATATGTGACTGCATTTGATCGAAATGAAGGGAAACTTTAAAGAATATGTTGTGAATAGGATTTATACCACATCTCACCAATGTGAATAGAAGCACACAATGCACACACCAAAGAGAAACAATTAGACACATTTTTTTGTGGTTCGGCACCAATTGCCAACATCCATGGGAGAGAGATTCAACTATGAATACAAAATAGATAATACATGTGAGGTGGTTAACTAGCTCAAAACCCATATCACTACTAGAACCCCATCCTCAAGAGTGGTTGAACCATTGATCACTCTAGTGCCTTCACGGTATTTTTTTGTCTTCCCTTACATTGCTATTTTATCCTCCTCTTAATCTTATCAAAACATAGTCTCCCATACTACTGATAATAGTCTGTCTATCGACAAAAAACCTAGTTCCATAAAATTAGGTAACCAAAACCTACACCTTGGGTTTCCCAATAGATTCGGACTCTACTATCCTAACCCAAATACATGCTTAAACTAATCTAACAAATGTATGTGACCCACATATATCACATGGGTGGACTAATCCTAACAGAATATTAATAGAAGTTACTAAATTAATCGAGTGAAATATTATGCAGCCAAGACATCACATATATAAAAAATAATTAGAAGGAAAATAATGATGCTGAAAAGTAGAAAAGGGAAATAAAAAAAAGGACTAATATGCAACCAAGACATCACATGTATAAACAATAATTAGAAGGAAAATAATGATGCTGAAAAGTAGAAAAGGGAAATAAAAAAAGGACTAATTACGAGTCAGAAGAATATCAATGAAATCACATTGGATTGGAGATGAAGATAATAGCTGGGAAAAAATATATATATATATATTACAATAACAATGCTCCCAGGAGCACAATATGCCATGACTTGCTTTTTTGCTCAGTTGAGTTTGATTATTTGATCGACTTGAATGGGTTGATTGGCTCCTTCGCAGCCAGATGCTACCAAAAGACATCAATGCTCCTAAGAGCAAGACTAGGCCAATCCTTGGATCTCCCAAGCGATTATGGATTCCATTCATGATGCTACCAATTCTCTGTTTCATTCCTGTCCATTTGGATAGAATGGTTTTGGCAGTGTTATTGAAGGCGATAAGCGCACTAAGGCACCAAGGTCTCTTGGGGCCTAGGCTCAAGGCGCAAGGCGAGGCACAAGCATCACCGAAGTGAGGCGCACCTTGGACGGAAAAAAAATATAATTTAATATAAGTAAATAATTTAGGGTTCAACATAAACAAAATGAAATGTTATACATTTATTGTTCTTCGGAGATTAGGAATTAGAGCTAATTTTTTTTCTATCATTGATTTGGGATTGAATGCTTAATGTATTGGCATATGTAATAAGAGTAGAGATCTTCTGTAGCTTCACCATATCAAATCAATGGTCAGATTTTAAAAAAAAAAACCCTCAAGACGCAAGCCTTGGGCCTTATTGTGCCTTGGACCAATCAGGAGCCTTATTGAAGCTGCCTAGCCTGGAACACTACAAGGCGCGAAACTTGCGCCTGGATGGGACTTGGGCCTAGGCATGCCTTATCGAAGCTACAAGGCGTAAATCTTGGGCCTGGATGGGACTTGGGCCTAGGCGCACACCTAGGCGCGCCTTTAATAACACTGTTGGCACCTACTGACCAAATAGGATCTGCATCTTCGGGAACAAGTGCAGGAGTTTTTGCACTCTGTGATGAGACAAATAGAAAAGGTTTGAGCAGGCAACATCTTGTATGAAAGAGATGCAACTCTAAGCTCCATAGTGTATACATCCTTCAAAAAACCACAAAGTTCAATGAGTATCAATCTAAAAAGTGCGGACACTTCTAAAAACGTAATGTGACATGTCCGACACTCATCGGATACCTATGTAGCACAGGTGCGCATATGGATACTGGTACGGGTACACTAATACGGCAAAACCTAAAAAAAATAGGATACAGGTATGGCTGTGGTTTGTCAACAATTTTTTATTTTTCATAGTTTATTGTTTGAGATTCAACCTACAAATCAAAGTTCAATACCAAAACTGGAAAGAAAATTACAAAACCAAAAGATAAATCACAGTTCAACAATACCAATATCAAAGCAAAGTCCATATGCTATTTTAATTCCATTAAAAAGGAGAAATTACAAAACAAAGTATCATTCCGAAAACAAACTAAGAAAAATTAGGAAAGTTGAAACATCAATTTTCACTTCCATCAATTTCATCATTGAATAATACATCTTTCATCTTTGACACATTAAGTAAAAGATTTGCAATTTCAAGTAAATCATAACTCTGTAATAAATTAAATGTATTACCACCAATGTCCCATAGCTTAGTGTACCCCCGATGTACCCATCATGTACCTAAGAAGTACCCACCTGTCAAAAAATGTCTAAAAAGTACCCCCGTATTTCAAGTATCCGATACGCATGCAATCCTAACAGTATGCGTACCAATACCCGATATGAGTTTGGCAATATTTTCGGAGTACCCGTACTTCATAGTCAGACACTTTCCAACACTTAGACACACATGAAACATATTACGAGTTTGAATAAATAACTTGGAATCCAAAGATACAACAAAAATAAAGTAAATTTAGACCTATTCTCCTCCTTTATACTTCAAAAATGAATATATTTTACTTAAATATTTATATATATGAAATAATAATTATTTATCCTTATATATGGCATATTTGATAAATACATAAATAAATTATATATTTTGCAGAAGTCCCCAACGTGTCGTGTCCTACGTTTTTTGAAAATTTACATGTCAGTGTATCAATGTCGTGTCACATGTTCATGCTTCTTAGGTATCAATAATGGAGTGAAGGTAATTAAACCCCCAGCAAAATACACAAATTCATCCATTCAAGCACCAAAAGGAAGCTTAATTCCACAAAAAGTTTGCCTATGTTAACTTACAAAAAAGGGGAGCTCCCTAGAGTCACCATCTTCGATTATTTGAGAGATCCACTTGATGATCTGCCAACCAAGTAAAATAGAAACTACTCAACCTGAAAACGTGCACTAAATCACAAAGAATGTTGCATTTGAATTACCTGCCCAATACAGAGTGAAATATATCTCAATAATTAAAACATGTAGTAAAATCCATCTCACAACAGATAGAAAGCCAACCCTCTAAACTTTCTTTGGAACCATTGTACCTCGCAACAAGTTGTGATGCAGGATCCACATCGTCATTCAGAAATGCCTCCAACATGTTTTTTGGATTTTTTTTTCCTCAATTTTAATACTATCTTCTGTAACATTCCTTCTGTAACGAACAATAATTAACTGTGGTACATCTATTATATCCCTCCTAGGCCCACATGTTTCATAGCTGTTCTCCGTTTGAGTGTGGAAAAAACAATATCGATGGAAAAGAAGAGAAATTTAGTAACTAATACAGTTGCAAAAGATCATTTGTTAAATGTTCCAACATAGAATAGTCCATCATAATCATTATTAATTAAAATATTATAATCCATAATTAGTAAGCATACATACTTCTACATACAAATGGTTCTAGGAATAACAGTGGTGAGATAGAAAGATCATTCCTTCAACTAAATAAAGCAGAAGTTGTGAAGCAACTATTTTAGCCAAAAAGCCAAAAAGTTACTAAAAAAACCAAAAAGCCTATAACTTATACCAAAAAGTCAAAGATTCTATTTTCTCTCTACTTTTTGCACATCTTTTCGTAAAAAACCAAAAAGTCATCCCAAACATACTAGTTTTTTTACCTCATATTTCAGCCAAAAAGTCACTAAAAAAGCTTGTTCCCAAACGAGGCCTAAATAACTTGACCTACAGAATAGCATAATTTGTATAGCTGGAGAGGAATCACATTCTTCGTACATATGGCTTGATCACAGAAATCATTCTAAGTACTTCCTACACTTCTTTGTATTTCATTCTTTGAGATGAATCACATTTCCCTGTACACATAGCTCGATCCACGGAACAGAATCAACCAACAAGAGTACAAACTTTTTGTGAAAGATAACCTCCAAAGTTTTTTAAATGACCAAGAATCATAATAAAAAAACTTTCACCTTCTTTGGTTTAATTTATGAATTGCATTTTAGTTTTTTTGTTTTTCAAAATTGGGAGGGGGGGCAGTCTTTAGTGAACTTTTTTCATATTTTAGTTTTTTTTTTTTTTATGCACCTAATCTAGATACACTTAAAAAATAAAATATTTGTGAAAAAATCTGAAATTGTCTTTAACCTTTTTCATATTTTTTTTCAAATATTTTAAATTTTAAGTGCGTTTAATTAGGCGGATCTAAAAATAAATAAAAACTAAAATATGAAGAGAAAAAAATCACCGAGACAAAAAAACAACAATTTTGAGTTCCAAAAGTTGGTTTTCAACTCAAATAGGATAACAATGAATGATGAATACTTTTAATTGGCCATGTCACACATGGAGAACATAATCTAATACACCCAACAATTGAGGTGTACATGCTTTGCACTAAACAGGCCATGGCTAAATATGTATATATCAAAGCTATAGCGATCCCGGGTTTATCTCTTATTGTGCAGTGATCCGGACATGTGTCCGTAGATGTTAATGGTTGAGTATTGTCTTGTTTACATCCTTTTCTACATCGTATTTGAGTTATAGGATGTGTTGGGCAGGTTTGTTTCAGGTTGGTTGTGTTTGGGAACCAAGGGTTCTCGCCGAAATTTTTTGTCCTTCGCCGGCGAGGAGTTGGTCGCTCGAGCGAGCGTTGCGTTTTGTGTCTGGTGGGTCGAGCCAGAGCGGCTTTGCTCGAGCGAGCTTTTGCGTCTGGTACTGGACCTGAACACCATGATTTCTGGCTCGAGCGAGCTTTTCTTCGCTCGAGCGATCTGGTTCGGTCTTCGCTCGAGCGAGCAGGTTGTCGCTCGAGCGTGCGTCTAGTTGCGAACTGGCGGTCGAGCTCTGCTCGGCGAGCTTTTCTTCGCCGAGCGAAGCCTGGGTTGTTGGCTCGAGCGAGACCTTCTTGGCTCGAGCTAGGGTTTTCTGTGTCTGGTCGCTCGAGCGACCAAGTCTTCGCTCGAGCGAGCCTGTTTATATCAGTGCGACAGCAGCGAGTTTCAAGTTAGATTTTTTATAACTTTTCATCCAAATCTTCAAAATCTGAGAGCCTCTCTGTAGCTTTACACTCACAGTAAGGTTTGATCTATCTAGGATCATTTCCTTCCCTTCTTGCTTTGTTAAAAAGGTAGAGGTTGTCGAGGGCTTCGATTTAATCTGAAAAAGTCGGTGTTTGGAGCACTTTGATTCTTGGGTTTTCATCTCCTTTTGGGCTTAAACTTTGAGGTAGGGATATCCTACTCCTCTTTATGGATTCTATCTTTGAATTTTGACATTTTGATGTGTTGGGGATAGTTGTGTAATTTTGAGAAAGTTTGGGGCTTTTATGCAATTTTATAAAAGTTTGGGGTTTTGTTTTAAATAAACCAATATATATGTTTAGTACATAGAAATGAGATTAATGTGGACTCATTGATGAAAATGGAACCTTTAGGGTTGAACGTTAATTATGGAAAATGCTATAATTATATTGTTTAATTAATTGGGACAATTAATTGTGGAATTGAGATGTTGATTATATATCCATTGTGCATTTATTTTCTGTATAGAAATACCTGCTTTGGGCTATCGGTGGAGGATAGTCGTGTTTGTTGTAGACAATGCATGATGATTAGGTAAACTGAAACTAATCTGCGGAAAGTGTCATGGAACTTGACGATTTGTAGAATACATTAGTTGTATTGATTGATTGTATATAGAACCAATGTGTTTATATGCATTATATGTAGAGGAGGAGATGGGGGATGTACTCCGCGGTTTAGGGGAAGATGGGGGATGTACCTCTAAACCGGATAGTGTTGGGAGAAGATAGGGGATGAACTCCGGAGACACAGCTCATATGCTTGTCTTGAAAAAATATAGATACAGCTCACGTGCTTGTCTTGGAAATGTGAAGTAGCTTGTATGCTTATCTGTGGTTGTATAGATATAACTAATATGTTTATCTATGTTGAAATGGAAAGAAAGAAAATATAGACTTGAATGTCTTGGAATTGTAGTAAATTGTGAAAGAATGTGAAAGTGTTGACCAATCTATCAACTGTTAATCTTTTAGGCGTTATTCATAATTGGTTTAGTATATTTCTACTGGGCTGTGGCTCACCCTTTATGGGGATATCATTTTCAGGTACAGGTAGCATGCCACCTCCAAGGACTTAGCTTGGGAGGCTAGTGGCGGATGGACTTTTTGACTTCTATTTACTTTTGATGTGTTACATGTAACTTCAAGCCAAGGGCTTTACGTGTATTGAGCTAGAGCTCTCTTGATTGTAACCAAGTGTTAACTTGGAAAGTTGTAAGCCTTAAAGGCACCCGCTTTTATTGTTCACATGTAATACTCTTGTACAGAACTGTTTAGTTAAATAGAAGAGGATGGACTTTTATTATGTTGATGCATGTTTCATTGATGGGTTTAATGTCTTTATTTTGAGGGCGTGACAAAAGCTTTTAAATGTGAATGCATAAGTCTCGAGGCATCAACACATGAGCATTTCAAATTTTTATATTTAGTGACAAAAAGTTAATAAAAAAACAACGCTCAATTAGTACACATTAATTTTAATTTTATTTAAAATTAAATATAAATGTATAAATACCTTTCTCCTCAAGGCGTTGAACATTTCATTACAAAATAGGAAACTTATCCTCATTGAAGATGAACTTGACATTTTTAGTTTCAGTTATTGAACTTCTTACTTGAGTCTTTGCTTTATGGGTATGTTCGGTTTGGCTTTGTAGAGTGATTGTGGGAAAAAAAAATTTAAAAAACATGTTTGGTTTGTAATTTTTCCAAAACAATTTCTAAAATCACTCTCTTTCCTACATATCAATCAATCACTTTTTCTCTCTCCTCTCTCCTTCTCAATCACTTTTTCTCTCACACACATCTACTCAATTACAATAAAATATCAAATCATTACAAACTCCTACACTCCAAAACTACTTTCAAAATACACAACCAAACAAATCAAAAAAATTTCTAAACTCCCTCCCCAAAACAATTTTTAAAAAATACTCCCTCAAAACCAAACCAAACCAAACATACCCTATATTTTTTCTTGGTTTTTTCCATGGAATATGATTGTTACAAAAGAGGTTCTTATTTTTTTTGTCTAAATTTAAACTAGGTATTAGACCATCAAAAAAAAAAAAAAAAAACAATAACAAAAAAAAAAAAAAAAAAAAAACTAGATACTATAATAAGCTTAACAACAACCCAAGACAAGCTCTCCGCATAGATACGAGTATCGGGTGCGGGTGTGCATCAACGCATCAGACCTTCATAAATTTAAATCTTAGGATACGTATCCAAAGATGGATATCTATACTGGAACATGTCATATGCACATATATATTATATTTTATATAATATTCTCGGATGAGATGTTGTAAATTGTGTAGAAATATACTAGAAATTAAATAAGATAAAGGAAAAATATGAAATTTTTATATCTAATTCATGTGAGACGCTAAAAATATTACTTTACCAACAAATTTGAGTTTCTTCTTCTTCATGTATTGTCACAAATTAAAAGATCTGAGTGCCTAAATTGGATACGAGTGTTGGACACATATCCCACATCCTTATCCATGTCATATCCGGTAGACACGGGTACTGTGGCAGAAATAGAAGAGTCCATTTAACACAACTCCTCATATTTATGTGCAAAGGGAGTACAAGGTGCACATGAGTTGCACACCTCAAACAGTGATATGCAAGTCTTTGGAGAGTTTCGTCCAAAAATTAAAAAAAAAAAAAAAAAACTCAATGCATTTTACCTTAGCCTCGCCTCGAAGCAAGCCTCAATACATCTTTTAAAAACACAATATATCTGTATAAACATGACAAATTGTAGGATTTGTGGATCAAATCATACATTAACTTTCTAAGATTAATAACACATATTTTGAAAGATTATTAAAAAGTACTTGAAAAAAAAAATTCTTTTTTTAAAGAAAGGAAAAGAAGAGCAATAAAAATGAGAATTACATCCTAAAATTCTATAATCTTCTCAAAAAACCATATTCGATGTCAAAAGGTTTATGAATGCAATCAAATTCTTGGACATCTCCAAACGTTTCAAGTAGAAATTCTCAGCTGCTTACAGCACGAGAGTATGGCGCATGACAATGTTTTTTGATACCCTGCATTTGCAAAACTAAAGGTCACATGTGGTTTTAGCATTTAATGTTTCAGAATTTATCCTGCTATTAGATTGAATGATTTGTAATGTAAATAATTTCACATCATTTTATGGCAATATAACAATGTAATTTATAACAAAGAATAATCATCGACCACCTTTTCCAACTTAGGCCACCATTTGGATTAAGATACTGGCACTTCGGCAAAAATCTTCCAATGCCAATAGTGATCCCAACTAAGTTCAACAAAGAGATTAAAATTTCAGAATAAATTGCTACCTACCAAGTACCATATAGCATCACATACATGACCCTCAAATTAATTAATCCATTCACTACTACAAATGTGAATTGAACTAGAACTAAACTTGGAAAACATTGACATGCCCGACAAACAAAAGGTGACACTTACTTGCTGGGCTTCCCCATCAAGCCAGGTAAATGTCAACCGCTTTTCCTTCAATGCAATAGCCGCTAGTGACGACGGCTGATCTTTATCAACTATAGACAGTGTTTCTTGGATCCTGCATACAGTCTTTATCATAGTAATGTACTCCATTTAGTAAACTAGAAGAATATACTAGCATTTGGGCATGCATACTTGAATCTTTCTGTTATATTCAATGTCAAATTGTGAATGAGTACACTTTCTGTGTCATAACTTCGAATGAACATCAGGATCTTTGCTAGGATTCAACAAATAAAGTTCTTTCACATTCTGTTTTTTCTTTCTAACCGCTTTCTCTACTATTTTCCTTAAGTTACCTTTTTCTATTCTTTCTTAGGTAGTTGTCTATATTAATTTATGAAGATTTGTCTTCAAAGTTCAGAAAAATCAGCTGGCATCACTAGACAATGATTTCCCAACAAAGTAGCTAAATCATTTCTAGGAAATAACTACCAAGTACGGATTTAATTTAACATAACAAGCAGGACAAACAAACTCACTGCACGCATTTTGTAGAGTTCTGGGCTTGATCTTCCTACTAAAATAACACAGTACCAAATTGCCGTTTCATTTCCAGCATGAGAATAGCCACGAGCATCACAACCCAGCTCCATGGATGTCACACTTCTCAATTGTGGAAGCTCTAAAAATAAGGAACGGAGAATAAACCAATGTATTACAGTTAGTTTCACAAAATCTTAGAATGTATAGCCAGGTTTGTGTTATACATGTATATGTAAATTTATCCCAATAGGTATGTATTATAGGCATAGGAATATAGACATAGTTATATCTTCATATAACTTCAAAGCTATGTTGCGTGCACTCGAAAACGGGTATCAGGTTCCTCCATGTGCTGAACTATCAAGTTCATCAAACCTTTTATGTCCAAGGACACCAGAACACAACTTGATTCATATACTATTAAGGCGATGCCACCCATGTTTTACACTATAAGAACCAAAACAATAAAAAAACAACTCCTATACATCAATCTACTATTATTTTAGAAGTGTGAAGAGGCTGCCATGTTTACTACTTTTTTTAAATCTCAATTTACTCTCTCAAATCTACTATAAAAGTCATAAGGAGTCATATATAAACCATCTCTTTATTTTTGGAGTTGAACACTCACAAACTATATATGTGCTTCCAAAAGTCCCATATAAATAAATATAAACAAACCGTCTCCCTTCTTATAAAAAAAAAAAACAAAAAAAAGTAGCCTTCCTATTTTTTACATTGATGATGATTGAAGAGCAAAAAATAATTACTCTTTTTTATTTCTCGTGTCTTCTTCTATATTGATATACGTAATATTTACAATTGTGCATCATATATTAAATCACTGTGAATAATTTTGGTTGACTCTTAAAGATGTATGCATTCATTCGAATCTAGATAGAAGAAAGCGCATGCGTTTTTAAAACAGAGATTTATATTGGATCTCAAAAATTTGCAAGTTATCTTCATACATTTTTATTTTTGTTTAAATTATATTTTATAAACTGTAATATTTTACATAGTACATTAATAACCAATGTATGATGTCAAAATTCTAAACAAGAACCGCTTTCATTGGTTTTATTTTTTGAATTTGTTTTTTAGTTTTTGATTTTTCATATTTTCTTAGTTTTGGTGATTAAAGATACTAAAATTTTTTTAGATTTTATATTTAAATTAAGCTTTTACATGAAAATCTAATATCTAATAATTTAAATAGAATTAAAAAGTAAAATATTAGTAAAAAAATTTAAAAATTCAATCATGTATGATTTTTTATTATTAATAATTTTTTTTTCCAAAACGAATACACAATTTTGCTAATTTTACACAAATTATTCACAAATTCCTTTCAATTTTTTTTAAAAAAAATGATGAACACATACAAAAATGTAACACTAAACATCTACATTATTACTAACTATTTAATTATGAATAATTAAGTTCTCAGTGTTACCTTTATTATATTGTTACAAAAATTTCACATATTACTTTTGTGATAAGTTATATATGTCAACATGAACATATATAAATATATAAAAAATACAAATGTAAATTTATATCTCTTACCATATTCATACATTGGTAATATGAAATGCTATATTACCATCAGATTCTTTTAATTTTCTAACATGTATCGCTTTAGTAATATATAGTCATATTTGTTAGAAAAAAAAAAACAACTATGGTGTATTGCTCTCCTATCAACTTATGTTCAATACATACATATATATATATATGTGTGTGTGTGTGTGTGTGTGTCATACAAATAAATATCCATACAAACATTTTCAATAACAAACTAACACTTTGCAAAACACCTCCATCAAGACAATAATTGTACTTCTTTTTTCCCTTGCAGAAAAAATCACATTATTGAGAGAAAATGGATTTTGAAATTCATAACAATATGATATCGCTTCAAACTTACTCATCAAAATATTTTTATTACAATGAGTTATAACAACTTGCTCTCCAAGCAAAGTTAGATGACCTCAAGCGGATATTGTCCTATCTGTTGTGAAGTTCAAGAAAAACAATGTACCTTATCCACACATTTTAGTCAAATTACAAATAAAAAATCAAATGATGTCCAAACATTATTGCAGCAACTCAATGATATAGAAAATAAGTACATCAAATAAAAAGTTTTGATCAATTTTTATTATATGCGAATTACTTACATATGCCATGATAAATTATACGTAACTTGGTAGTTTCATGAAAGCGACCCTGAAAATACTTACAAGTATGGATCTATAAATATCATGAAAATAACAATGAAATTCCTATATCGATCGAAATATTAAGTTACAGCATTCCATTTTCTTAAAGAAACTATTCTACATTTTCTACATAAATGAAAATATACCAATGACTAATGTTATATTTTTCATCATGCAAGATATTTGTGACACAAAAAATGAGACTTAACAACTCTTGATGTATGAAAATATATTACATATTTATATTAATGCATTCTTACACCAATAGTATGCAAATAATATGCAATAGTGGGTTCAATGAATTTGCATTATGAGATGAACTATTAAACAAAATTGTGTAATTGTGCAATTAATTTCATATACCTTCAATTGTATTATAGGTACGAATTATGAAAAATTGAATTGGAAAAGTGGATAAAAAAAGACATGTAATACTATATATTTAAAGGACCTGCTTATTGTTTATTGTTTAACATAAAATTGTGATCTCAACAATCTATCTATAAATTAATGTTTATAGTTATAAAATTTCTCATTTATCATTTAAATTCTTCAGCCGAGTATGTATTCATTTCTTACTTAATTATATTTTCGATACAGATCAATTTACCCATACAAGTCTCCATACTTTGTATACATATCACATACAGCTTTGTTTAGCCAGTTTAGCCGGGACCAACATTAGCCACAAAAAGACAAAATAGTCTAAAAAGTCAATAAGACAAAATATCACATCCAAACCATAATCATTTCACTTTTTCTCTCACAAAAGTTAAAAAAGCCAACCCAAAAAACTTTTTAGCCCGAACTAAAATAGTCAAAAAGCCAACTAAAGAAGTCAATTGCCAACTAAAAGACACGCATAATTACAATATTAACAGTTGATAAAAAAAATCACGTACCACGTGCAACTCACATGCCCAACCACTAGTATATTCAAAATTCTCAACAAAATTTCAAAAAGGATTCAATGAAGGCTCAACACCCCTCAAGATCCAATTGTAAAAGATGGTTAGAATTCTATTCTTTAAAACAAAAATGAAAGTCTTAAGACTCCTAACACCATCAAAACTTCTTCTATTAAGCTCCCTCCAGATGCTCCAAAATAAAATGGGAGGTCCTAACTGCCAATCACCTCTTTTTTCACTTTCCAACTCTGGCTACCCTCCATGAAAGCAAAAGGTCTCAAACATTTGAAGGGAAGACCCAAACCACATCAAACAAGATTAAAAATAAGGCCCAAATGTCCCAAAAGATGTGATCCCTCTCTCTCCTCACATATCACTAATAACAATCCCTCTATCGATTGCTATCTGTCTCAAGCTATACAGGCCAGCTCCAACTTCTCTCCACAGCAAAGATGTCACAAAAACTGAATTCTCAAACACAAACCTCACACGATTGTGAAAAACATACCCAACCTGCCTAATACCCTGTAAAAGGCCCACGCCAATGCACAAAAACTTCCAAAGACATCCAAACACCCCAACTACACCCATATTTTGCCAACACAAACCTTCCCCAAAATCTGTCCCGCTCACACACAAAACTCCATAACCACTTTCCCAAAAGAGCTTGATTGAAGATTTTACGATGCCAAATCCCCAACCACCCACTCAAATAAGGGAGCGAACCGTATCAAATCAACTGAGTGGTTAAATATATCCCCCAACCCACCCCAAAGAAAGTCCCTTCATAACTTTTTCAACCACTTAGCTACTAAGACTGGAATGGTAACCACCAAACCAAACCAAACTAAACATTGTGTCCCAATTGAGTGGAGTCAGCTACATGAATTCTTTTGTTCCATTCCGCTCTGTCAAAGGCTATATGGCAAATTAAATTTAATAAATTCAACTCAGTTTTTACAACATCACATGTCAGTTAGATCGTCCCCTCCTAACGTTTTCATTTATGGTGGTCATATCACTTTTACTTATTGTTGCATCTACAAGTCTTTGTTGCACATAACAACCATCTTTATTAGCATAAGGCTACCACCTTTTTAAAAAACAGAAAATAAATATATATATCAAACTCAACCTAAAATTAATTCATCCAAAAAACCAACAAGGAATTCCCTAAAACAATCGCCAAACTCTAATTAATTAAAGGAATCACTAAAACAATCACCCATTTTTTAATTCATGCACTCCGACCTCAAAAAGTTTATAACACCGCTACTTTCAAATATAACACAATATGCACAACGTTAAGGTTCCAACATTCACAAGTGGGGATCAAAAACCCTGATATTTTCACAGAGGTTCATAAACATTTCTACCTTTTTTACTTGTCCTCCCTTCCTCCCTACCTGGGAACATGTTTTAAGCCAACCCAAAAATGCCGATATTTCTGCTAACAAATCTATGACTTTCTCATTGTTTTAACAATTAGTATGTTCATTTTCAAACTTTTTTATGGTATATTGTTGCATTATTATTATTTTTTTTATTTAAGGAAGCTAACATATTCTGACTAAAGCTAAGAATTTAAAGGGATTTAAGCAACATAAAACTGACTCCTTGGCAACCCTATGTCAGAATGCGGATTCGAAATTTTGATGAGACTATCCTGTGTTTTGCTCTTTCCTTTTTTTATCGTTTATCATCCGTGTTTTTATAGTTTAATATATTCAAAAGGTTGTATTTATGCTTGTTATAGAAATTATGTAATAAACAAGATAAATAGATTCATGGTTAATCAATTTAAATTACATAACAAGAAGACATGCTAAAAATTACAACCAAATTGTATAGAAATACATAATACAACAAAATGGTAAAAGAGAGCAAACCCAAGCCTGTGTGATACCACAGTCTCCCTAAAACAGATTCGCCGCCTCACCGTCAATGTTGGAAGTACGTTGGCGTCTGTTTCCCAGGATACGACGGTTTAAACCCACTAACGCAGAAACACCTTATGTTAGCTTTGGCGAACCGACAATGGCAGCACTCTCACACAGGAAGAAAATTATAGGAGAAGACTGACTGCAAGTATGGAAGCCAAAAAATTTTGTGTTGACAACCAAAGAAGTTGGTCTCTATTTATATACTATAGAGGAGAGAGGAGGAGCCTGTCTGCCATGAAGGCTGGCAACAAATGTAGAATTAAACTGTGCAAAACTGATGGATTGAATCCATCATGAATATAGAGGAGTTACAAGGTTTTATACACGTGTATTGTGTATAATCCTGCAGCCACCAATCTGGTTTGGCCTAAAAAGATTAAGATAGGTGGGCCAAGAACTCGGCCCAACCCCCACACTTAATCCAGTCCAGCAAACCTCAGGCCCAAGATCCACAAACCCGGTCCAAACGGATGGGTGGGTAGTTCTCGCGCGCACGTGGCAATTTTTCCATAACCAACTTGGTCCATAGTCTTCGCCCAAGTCCATCTTTGAAGCATCCATAACTCCCTTCCTTCGGAAAATTTGGATGCCGCAAAGGGCTCGTACCCTTATCAAAATGTTAAGGTTTAAATACCCATCAATACTTTCCTCTACAATCAATGTGGGATTCGTAGTTATACACAATTCCCAATACCTCATTCATTAGGCCAACTTTATGAGAATTTTTCATTCAATTCTTAAATGATTTTTTTATCATTCTTTTTGTGGTGTAAAGATCTTGTTACAAAGAATCTAAACCCATTTGATCCCACCTCAACCGGTGGTTGGGATCTACTTTAACTTCACATTAAAGTCACCATAAAACTATTTTTTTCCCGACAATGCCTTGGTCCATGGGAACACAGAATGCTTTGTCTAATCTCTCGTCCATGATAACCATAATTTCAACATAGAACAACTTACGAGCATTTAGGCCAAGTTTGGCAAGTCCATAAAAAGTCAAAAAGCCAAAAAGTTACTCAAAAAGTTAAAAAGTTAACACTATTCACCAAAAGTCAAAAATTGCGGCTGCACAACTCCCAATCCTAATTTTCCCCTACACACTAATTTATACAATTTTTTAATACACATTTTTTCATAAAAAGTCAAAAAATTAACCCAAACATCCATATTTTTTTCCTCAATTTTTTAGTCTAAAAAGACAAAAAGTACACTTATTTAGGACACCCTAAACAACCCCTAGTAGATCACAAAAGTAAACTAAATCAACTAAAGGATATCTATAATAATATATTGTTTTGTAATGATATAAGGAATTGTATAGAACAAATAAAATATAGTGCGAGATATAGAAACAATATAATGAGTGTGTATATATATTAAAAATAACATACTACGGCATACAAAATTATGTAGTGAAAGTGTAATGCTTTATGGCATACCAAAAAAAAATGTCGTAAAAAGTTATATACAGCATACAAAATACGTCATAAATATATTAAAAATAACCTTCTACGGTATGTAAAATTCTGTTGTGAAAAGTATAATAATTTATGGCATGCAAAAAAATATAGGAAAAGATTATATACGGCATAAAAAGTATGCTATAAATGTTTTAATTTATTAGTTTTTATAACTTTATCTGCATATCGTAACCGACGATCAACCTTCCACGGCATGTCATATAACAACATTTGTGTGCATGCCGTGAAAGAGTTTTTACGACATGCATTGCAAGTCATAAAAATTCAATTTTGTTGTAGTGACAACCTAGTCAGTTTCCCAGTAACTCTCAAATGCAGACACAAGACGATCCCCCACAAGCAACTTTACAGGATGCATTGTTGAGTCATTTATTCTACTAAACCAAACCAAGCCAAGCCAAGCCTTAAGTCCCATCAAATGGGGTCGGCTACATGAATCCTTCTTCTCCACACGACCCTATCAAAGGCCATTTCGTTAGTCAAATTAAGTAGAATCATATCTCTATTTACAACGCTAACCAACGTTAATCTAGGCCTATCCCGTCCCTTAACACTTCCATCTACCGTTAACGGCATCACATCTCTTCACTACTACCTCTGTTGGTCTCCGTTGAATATGACCAATCCATCTCAATCGATTCTCTCTCAACTTATCTTCTATCGGTGCTACTCCTACCCATTCCCGAATACACTCATTCTTAATTCTGCCTTGTCTAGTCTTGCCACACATCCACCTTAGCATTCTCATCTCAGCCACACTCATCTTATCTACATGTTGTTTCTTGGTTGCCCAACACTCCGTCCCATACAACATCGCTAGTCTAATAGCCGTTCTATAAAACTTATATTTAAGTCTAGTGGGCATTCGTTTATCACATAGTATCCCAGACGCACTTCTCCACTTACACCATCCCGCCTTAATCCTATGAGCCACATCCGCATCAATTTCCCCCGTTGTTGTGATAATCGACCCTAAATAACGAAAATGTTCATTCTTAGACAATTCTTGGTTCTCAATCTTCACTTCTCCTCTGCTTTCATTGTTACTATTACTAAATTTACACTCCATGTACTCTATCTCAGTTCTTCTTATCCAGAGTCCTTTAGATTCAAGAGTTTTTCTCCAAATCTCCAACTTTGTATCAACTCCTTCTCTAGTCTCATCCACTAGCACTATATCGTCTGCAAAAAGCATACATCATGGCACGTCATCCTGCATATTTCTCGTCAACTCATCCACAACTAAAGCCAAAAATAAAAACTTAAGGTAGATCCTTGGTGTAACCCTACAGTGATAAGAAATTCATTTGTCTCTCCAGCAGGCGATCTAATAGTGGTCACCACCCCTTCATACATGTCCCTAATCACATCAATGTAACCTTTTGTCACCCCTTTCTTCGCTAACACCCACCATATTATATCCCGAGGCACTCTATGTCTGGAAAATGGTGGACAATGTGCAGGCTTATACTCACATAAAATCTAAAGAAAAAAGGTTACTTTATAAGGAGGGCCACATTTCACAAAAGATTCTACCACAAATTTACACAATACAGAGAAAAGGTTGCAACACATCTTATCAAATGAAAACAAAATCATAACCTGACAAGTTCTGTACAATTCAATTCATGTGAAGGAAATTATCAAGGAAGATTTCTACGTAGGAAAACATGTACCGAGGGGAAACACGTCATAGTCAGATTAGCTGATCCAATGTTTCAAGAAGAGAGAAATGATTGGTACAGTTCCCAGAAAAAAAATATCAAAATATAATCTAGATTTTTTTCCCCTTTTGCTGAAGAAAATAACTACATAAAGGACTCTAGTCAGTGGATAAAAAGACTGATGACAGCAAGAACCTCCAAATAATCATCAAGCTAACAGTTTGCACTTGTCAATCACGAGGTATACTTGCACATTAGAATCACTGTAACAACAAGCCATTTACACAATGGTTGTACTCACTCAAGTATTATGACCGAGCAAATTTTGTTATAGTGTCAAGGCCCTAGATTATAAAACTTGATAAAAGTACAAATAAACAGCATTACCTTGATGTTTATTATGTTCCATTATATCAACAAACCATGAATTGTTGGCAGGTCCTGTAGATAATGTGCACTGCTTAGCTTGTTATGTACACATTATTTATGTTAACTTGTTATGTACACATTATTTATGTTACAAAGAGTACCAAGAAAGACTATGAAACGAAATAAAAAGAGAGTGGCATACCATGGTACACAACACCATGTTCTTTCAAAAATACAATTGCAGATGCAGATTCCACTACAGACCTGCTGTTGATAACAAGAACACTATCAAGATCATACACTATTTTGGAAAAAAATTATTAAGCACCACATTTTTTAAGGTGGTTGTTGGCACCATAAATAAACACTACAACAAATGCACGTCGTGGATATGATTCTACGACGCACAAGGTAACGTCGTATTATGACCAATCATGGAAAGTCATTCACTTTCAACGGCATGCCATAGTACGCCGTAAAAAGCCCTTTAACGGCAGATCATGTGAGTCGTATTTGATTTTTTTACAACTATTTTTACACGCCGTTAAAAATCCTTTAACAGCGGATCTTGTGTGTCGTGTCTGATTTTTCTACAATACTTTTGCACGCCATTAATTCCTAAGACAAATCACAAATCACAACTCTCATTGCTCATTGTAAATATGTAATACAACAACTTATTATGTCTGTCGTAGAATATGCAGTATTTTTTTTTTAATTCAATAGGTTCTATTTGACCTATTCTGTATAATCTAACAAACATTACAAACAAGCTTCACAAAACATTAATCAACTACCAAATCATTGTTTAAGCATCAAAAAAAAAAAAAAACTATCCATAAATTCAACAATTGTCTGTACATTCCAAACATTCAAAAACTAAATCCTTAAGTTCTAAACTGTCCAAAAAATTTAAACCTCCAAAAGCTATGCATATCTAGGTTTCTAAACATATCCAAAATTATTCAGAGATTATCCAAAAATATCAGCAATAGTTCCTACAGCAAACTCACTTGCTCCTCTATCACAGGGACGAGGGTGCCCAATGTATATGCTAAGGCACCTAAACCCGCGGCACTAACTGGAGCAGCTAACCCGGTTCCAATAAAATATGAATTCATCGGGAAAAAACACTCATGTCATTAGAAGCTTGTTGGCCAATGGCATTTAAAATATTCAAAAGCCTAAGCTAAAGATGTCATACGACCAATAATTGCCAATAAGGTTCCTCCGGTTAATGCAGCTACTCCTATTATACCTCCACAATTCCACTTGTCTCAAGAGCTGCCTAGTGATTGGTTATCTCCTCCTTTTGATTGTTCCCTTTTTGCTGAAGCCATTGCAAAGCAAGCAACCATAATCTCCATGGCTTCCTGCAGATAGAAATTCTCTCTTTAGCGAGGGTAAAAATCTAAAGTTGAAAAAAAGAAAATTTCTAGAGTAAGAGATTTCACTTTAAAAAAATGAAATTGTTTGATTCCATTTCGCAAAGACTTGCAAGAATTTTAGCTGGGTCCACCCATTTCAATTCCTAATGCAGTCTATAAACCAACTTGATGTAGTCTCAGTGATACAGTGAGACAATCTGGGAGGTTATTAATACAAGTGTTAATCTCAGCTTGCCTTCCCCACTCCCTACGCTAAAAAAAAAAAAAAAAAGGAGAGAATAGAGACCACAACCTTTATATTATACACATTCCTGTTGGAGTTTAGGGGACCAATCACTCTCCTCTTTCAGATCTATTTGTCTGTTAACATTTTGAAATATTTGTTCCAACTATCCTAAACTACTATCACAAATAATATCGAGAAAGAAATTCATTAAAAATTAAACATGCTGACATCATTTAAGAATAAATAAATAATTTAATTTCCAAGCCAATAGCTTTAATTTGATTTACCTTAACACGAGTATTAAACTAAGATAATTTTCAAGTGTAAACTATCAAGAGACAATAATTGAAGAATGAGTAGAAGAAAACATAAAGAGGAAAAAAAATTAAACAAAACAAAAAAGAAGGTTCCAGCTCTCCTTGGAAGGTTTCTCCATTTGCCTTCTCCATGAGCTTTAATATAAGCTGCAAGTATTCTATCTTCTAGAGCAGTCCATGCTCTTCTGATTTTATGTCATATTACAACTTTAATTTTACTTTATACTATAGTTTAGGACGGTATAAGCTTTTTACATATGGGTTGGAACATATTTACGTATAAAGAATTTTGTTAAGTTACTTCTAATTGAAAAGCCAACTCAGCCAACTCAGGAGCAACACCACAGCAGCAGTTTGTAGTGATTATCTCTTTTATCTGTCAACAATGCTTTTTACCTGGTTTTCACCCATGAAACATTTAGATATTTAATAGAAGAAATCACAATGACGGTGCACTTCAAGATTAGCAAAGCTAGATAGAATTACATACTTTACGTTCAATTCATTGAGAACAAAGAATTAAAAGAATAGTAAAGCTCCCGCAACTGGAGGCCCTTAAAGCACATCAAGAAAAAAAATTAATATTTACATTCAGAACACTAAAAAAGATGAAGATACTAAAAAATTATACTCACCCCTCAATGTAATCCGACTAGAGAATATCAAGATATGTATCTCATTTGTTTCCAATGACCTTTAAAACAAAAAAAAATAATAATAAATAAGTTCAAAAAAAATTAGATCAAATCCACATACACAACATATTCGCCATATTTCAGATCCTCTACTCTGCCTTGCTTCAGGGCAGCCCATTTATTATTCTCCCTAAAACTTTTCTCTCTCTTTTCCTCTAAAAGCTGGAGTTCTATCTTTCCCTCTTATAATGCTTAGATGGAGTTCATTGTACTATTGTGCCAAAATATAATTCAAGAGATACTTGTCTTGAAAAGAGAAATATTAAATCTACATAATTTTCAATCACAAGTCATAAACACAGTATCACATTACCCTGTCAAGCAAGAGTTTGACAATTTCCATGGGAAAAAAAACATGTAACAATCTCAATTTTGAGCCAAACCACCAATTCATTAAACCAATGAAAGAGCCTGGAATAACCCACTTTACACCCCACCATTTTACAATTTCAGACCAAATACCCCCTCATATGTTCAAGATGCTACTTTATTTATTTCTGCTTTGGAGAATTCAACAAAAAGCCACAAATACAATCATGTTTTCATCGATGACACTTTTTTTCTTTTTGGTTCTCATCTCTTCCTCTGCTTGAGACTTGACATAATCAAGACTCAACATTGGGGGTCTACACTTCAAACCCCAGTTATTAATTATAACTTTAAATGGAAGCGAACAAGAGTAGACGGAGCGAGAATTAAAGGGAACATCTATTCCATTGCAAGAGTGAATATCCTTTTTTTTCCCCCTTCCCCCCTCCCAAATTAGAACGAGATGGCGGGACCTAAAAGGGGATAAATTAGAAATATTTAAAAATAGAATGGATAAGGAAGGTACTTGGGACTTGGAAGATAATGCTAACACTATGTGGAACTTGATGGCCAATTGTATAAGGAGAATCGCAAGGGAAGTGCTTGGAGAGTCGAAAGGAACGGGATCCAGTTCTAGGAAAACTTGGTGGTGGTGGAGAGAAGATGTTCAAGCGGTAGTTAAGGCAAAAAAAAGAGTGCTTCAAAAAGTGGCAAAAGGATAGAACTGAGGAAAACCTTAAGAGCTATAGATTGGCTAATAAGGAGGTCAAGAAAGTAGTGAGAGAGGCTAACTTGAAAGCTTATGATGACCTATACACTAGACTAGATAGTAAGGAGGGAGAGAAAAGGGTATACAAACTTGCCAATATACGGGAGAGGAAAACAAGAGATTTTAATCAAGTTAAGTGCATCAAGAGTGAGAATTCTAAGGTATTGGTGTGGGATGAAGCGATTAAGGAAAGATGGAAGAACCATTTTGAGAAACCATTAAATGAAAAACATGGAGGTACGGCAATAAGGGAAGAAATAGCCAGTAATACGATAAACCAAGACTATAGGTTCCATCGCAGGATTAAGAACTTTGAAGTGGAGATTGCATTTAAGAAGATGAAATCAAATAAGGCTTTAGGACCAAATGATATCTTTATTGAAATTTGGAAGTGTTTGGGTAAAAAGGGATTGCTTGGTTGACTAGGTTGTTTAGCAAAATTTTGTTGACTAGGAACATGTCTAATGAGTGGAGGAAGAGTATTTTAGTGCCAATCTATAAGAATAAAGGAGATGTCCATAATTGCAACAACTATAGAAAAATCAAGCTAATGTGTCATATAATGAAAGTGTAGGAGAGGGTGATAGAATGCCGATTGCGAGATATAACAAAGGTGTCGGAGAATCAATTTGGGTTTATGCCTGGCAGGTTAACAATGGAAACGATCTATCTTTTGAGGAGAGTAATGGAAAAGTATAGAGAATGGAAAAGTATAGAGAAAAGAAAAGAGACATTCATATGGTATTTATCGACCTTAAGAAAGCATATGATAGAGTGCCCCGGGATATAATATGGTGAGTGTTAGCGAAGAAATGGGTGACAAAAGTTTACATTGATATGATTAGGGACATGTGGTGACCACTATCAGATCGCCTGCTGGAGATAAAAGAATTTTCTATCATTGTAGAATTACACCCAGGATCTACCTTAAGTCCTTATCTTTTTGCTTTAGTTATGGATGAGTTGACGAGAAATATACAGGATGACGTGCCATGGAGTATGCTTTTTGCAGACAAAATAGTGCTAGTGGATGAGACTAGAGAAGGAATTAATACAAAGTTGAGGATTTGGAGAAAAGCTCTTGAATCTAAAGGATTCTGGATAAGTAGAACTAAGACAGAGTACATAGAGTGTAAATTTAGTAACAGTAACAATGAAAGCAGAGGAGAAGTGAAGATTGAGAACCAAGAACTGTCTAAGAGTGAACATTTTCGTTATTTAGGATCAATTATCACAATAGCAGGAGAGATTGATACGAATGTGGCTCATAGGATTAAGGCGGGATGGTGTAAGTGGAGAAGTGTGTTTGAGGTACTATGTGATAAATGAATACCCACTAAACTTAAATATAAGTTTTATAGAACGGCTATTAAACCAACGATATTGTATGGAACGGAGTGTTGAGCAATTAAGAAACAACATGTAGATAAGATGAGTGTGGCTGAGATGAGAATGCTAAGGTGGATGTGTAGCAAAACTAAACAAGACAAAATTAGGAATGAGTTAATTTGGTAATGGATAGGAGTAGCACTGATAGAAGATAAGTTGAGAGAGAATCGATTAAGATGGATTGGTCATATTCAACGAAGACTAACAGAGGCAGTAGTGAAGAGATACGATACTGTAACGGTAGATAGAAGTGTTAGGGGGACGGGACAGGGCTAGATTAACGTTAGTTAGTGTTGTTAATAGAGATATGGAACTACTTAATTTGACTAACGAAATGACCTTTAATAGCGGCCATGTGGAGAAGAAGGATTTATATAGCCAACCCCATTTGATGGGACTTAAGGCTTAGTTTGGTTTGGTTTGGTTTGGTTTGGTTTGGTAATTAGAGGCCCTACCGAAGAAGAAGAAGAAGAAGAAGAAGACCCCACAAAAGAGAGGTACATTACATTTAAAAGTGAAATGCATAATAGTGATAGCGATTTCCCCAAACTTTCGTGACTAATAAACACACAAATTTCATCAACAAAATTGTTAGTTATATTCTAACACAAGCACAAATCACTAGTCCCACATAAATCAATTTATAAGAATCTTCTTCTAACAAGAAAACTATTATATTTATATATATGCATACGTACCTTATCAAGATGAAGATAGACTTCGTCTCTGAAGAGAAAAACAACACTGGCCTCATCAAGAACACAGGTAAAGGAGCGACTGAGTGTTCCTGAAAATCAAATAATTGTAGTACTTCAAATAATTCATCCACAATTACAGTCTCTCACTGAAAACACAATAATTGAAATACATGGAGTGACAGTTACTAAAAAATGATTAATCAAAGATCCTAAATTTACTAAATATACTTCCACAACTTCAATTTGTAGATAAACACAAAAGAACAAACCCACCAAGCAAACTAAATTATATTCTCCAAAATTGTATTTGAGTCCAAAATTCGCCTAAATTATGTTCTCAAAGATCCAAAAGTTAAAAAAAAAAATTGGATCCAATAAACAAAATCACAGTAGGCCATCATTGATGCATTTTATCGAACATTTGACAGACAAGGAAAATGGGATTTGAACTCTAATGAGAGAAACCAGACATCACAATAACACCCAAAAAAGAAAAAATCTATGAAGGCACTTGGCAAGAAAAAAATCAATTAGGGCACAGAAATTGCAATTTATAGGGCAAAGAGAGAGAAGCACCCATGCCTGCGAATTTGTCAACATAAAAAATAAGAAGCTGAAGAAGAAGAGAGAGAGAGAGAGAGAGAGAGAGAATCTGCTCGAAGGTAGGAAAATTTCTATGAAACCTACACAATTCCAAATCTGATCGTTATGTACAACAAAAACAAAGTTCAAAATCATAAACCAATTACGATAGCAAGAAGGTATATATACATACATATGTGTGTGTGTGTGTGTGTGTGAAAGTATTCTTTCTCCGATTCCTTGGAATTCTCTCCCATTAAACGAACAGAAAACTAGGGTTTGGTCAAGTTCTCCCCCTCCGGCGGTTACTACCCAGTCCCCCCCTCCGGCGGTTACTACCCATTCCCCCCCTCCGGCGGCTACCGCCTCAACCCCTAACCTACGGCCACGCCCCTCCCTACCTCATCTACGCCAACCACCTCCACCGTTCTCGCCATTCGCTGCCTAGCTCATGCTTGACAATCATTTGGGTATGCTATTTGGACTCTTGAAGTCTACTATTTGGATGTTGAATGCGAAGAGAAGAGATGAGTGCGTACCGTCGATTGTCACCGCTGCCGAATCAGTTTTGCCGTAGCGTCGAAGTGTCCAGAGAGAGAGAGAGAGAGAGAGATTGAAACCCTTCCCTTTCGAAGCCTCTATCTTCTCCCTCTCTTCTCGTTTTCCTCCTTTGAATAGGTTTTCCTAGGATTAGAAGCATTGGAACAAAAGTTCGTGGAGTTTAATAAACTTTTTTTTTTTTAATATATATATATATTTCTTTTTTTTTCTTTTTTTTTTTATGGTTGGCATTATACTATTTTGGTTAATTACATTAATAGTCCTTATAGTTTAGGATTTATGTCACTTTGATCCCCAATTTTTCAATTGTGACACATTTTATCCTGAATTTTAAATCTTGTTCCAAATAAGGACGATTGAAATATCATTAGATTTTTCAAGGGTAAAATCGTCAATTTGATAAAATATAAACTAATTTGACAAAAATAAATGTCAAAAAAATATTTTTAATTTTTTTAAAATTATTTTTATCCATCAATGATAAAATTATGTAAAATTAATAAAAATTACATAATTAATTTTTTTAAATTAATTTTATATAATCATTATCCAAACACATAATAAAAATTAATTTGGTAAAAAAAATAAATAAATGTCTAAAAGATTTATCAATTTTACATAATTTTATTTTTAATGGGTAGAAATAATTTTTAAAAATTCAAAAATATTTGTTTGACATTTATTTTTGTCAAATTAGTTTGTATTTTATAAAATTGACAATTTTACCCTTGAAAAATCTAATTATATCTTCGATTGTCCTTATTTGGAACAAGATTCAAAATTCAGAGCCAAATGTGTTACAATTGAAAAGTCAGGGACTAAAGTGACACAAGTTCCAAACTATAGGGACTATTTGTGTAATTTGCTCTACTATTTTCTTTTGGCGCTTATTTTTTTCTCCGGTCATACCATTTATGACAAATTATGTGCTGTGAAAAGTGAGACATTTTTAACTGCGGGTGTACGCGTGTCGTGTATAATTGGTATATTAACGGCATGTCATATGCACATTATAGAAAAATTTATTATTATTTATGGTTAACATTGCAAGCCATAAAAAAATCATCGTTATTAGCATTTACAACCTATGCAATAGACACGTTGTGATTGGGAAATTATTTATGACATACAAAAAAAGTAAATAGTAAAAGTGAGAAAATCACAGCTTGCATTTACTCTATGTCGTTGATGTGAAGTCGTAAAAAACCTAATTTTATTGTAGTGAAATAATTTTATTATTAGTTATTATTTATATAATTGTAGGACATGTGCCACTCTCCTACTCATTTAGAGGTTATGAGAAGTTATGAATCATTAAACACATGTGAAAAGATGATGGAGGACAAAGTGGAGAACATTGAGCATGAATTAGAGGTTAAAGAAAGTTATGGACACATAGAGATAAAGTAGAAAATTATGGAGTGTGTGTGAGAGATAGAAAGGTATGGTAGTTATTAGGTAATTTTTTCCTACAAATGTTTATCTATAAATAGCCATTCGTGGCTACAATGTAAGGGACATCAAACTCAAATCAAAGACAATTGATTTATATTATTCTTATCATTTATATTTTATGCACTTTATTTTATTCATTTTCAAAGCATATAAGTAGAGTTAATTAATTGTCATTTATATTTCATTATTTTATGCACTTTCTTTGCAAAGCATAGGAGTAGATGTAATTAATTGTTACTTTGATTGTTCACTCAATCATCTTTCTCCGTCTCTCTCCTCCTTCTTTTAATTTTTCTTTTCTCTATACTTGGCAATTTTAAAGTCCTCTTCATTGAAGCAAAAGAATCATCAACACAAGTGCTTGATAATTAGCTTAAATTTAATCTGTAAAGATTTTTCAATCCTTGCTTATACGCTCGCATATATGATATTTTCCTTCGTAGGAAAAATAAGCCAACAGTGGTGTTTCACGATTAAGTTACTAAAGATTGGAAGGGAAAAGGGAACCAAAATTAGTTTCCAAAAAAAAAAAGTACATTCCAGTATGCTGGTTAGAGTAACCAATCTTTCTAACCAATAAGCTCGTTAGCCTGATGCATAATTGACGAAAAAGACGAAAAAAGAACAGTCGATTCCTCTCTGAACTATTTAATAAGGAACAAAAAAAAAATAGATGCCTTCCTAAAAAAAGGAACAAAAAAGTAGAAAAAGAAAAAGAAAAAGAAAATTTCAAAAAAGACCTGAAGATTAAACATGAAAAGCAGTGTTGTCAAAATCGTTATGAAAAATATATGTATTGCGAACATGAGATACATTTTGCATTGTATCAATTTCATATTATACACAATTTAAGATATATTTCTTGATTTGCTATCAATACCTTCTCTTTCACCTTTATCCCTATTAACAACATTTCGCAATGTCAATTGCCATTGCCTGCACTCGTTAAGCAATCCAAAACCATATTGCCAAAAAAACTCCATACCAAGGAGACCCAAATCCAAATAAACCCTAAAGCAAAAATGACTCTCATACTCCATTTGCTACAAAAAATTGAACGACTATAATGAATCTAATTCAAGTGAAAGAAACAAAGAGCTTACACACACAGACCATTTGGAATTGGGTTGAGACCCAAGATTTGGGCCAAAAGGCTTGTTTGGACTATGACCATATACCTCATAACAAGTATGTTTAAGCTATACTCATCCAAGTCCTAAAGAAAGTCTTTGGCCACAAACTGGGAACCATGCAAAATGGGAACCAAACGAACTAGCAACCAAGAAGTTGGGCTCAATTGAAAAACAAAAATCTTGTATTATTTTTATATTTGCAATGAAATCTCATTAATCCTTTTGTTGTATTAAATTTTGAATTTTCTTTCCAATTTCTTATGAGTTGGATATTTCGGTTTCTAATGAATGCATATTTACCTTTTTGTCGAATTTGTAAGTTTTTAGAGATTATTTTTCATGTCATTGGTAATATGCTTTAGTACTTCATTTTTTCAATATGTTTATGTATCATATGAAAGTACTTTTTATTTATTTATCTGTGTGGGTATCTATATCGTGGCGAGCCCTACGGGCATCACGTCATCACCATCATACATCCACGTAGCAGACCCCTAAGGCACCACAATGAGTTGGGATTGTATGCCTAGCCTAAATAGAGGCATGGACACCACCAAGTATGAAAACAGGACCACAGCTCTCATCTAGAGCTCTCCATGGCTCTTCATGACTCATAAGAAATATATTCCCTATCCACTCACCCCAACTCCATAGCAACATAGTTGGACCCTTGGCTCACCTATGTTTACTTAGCTGCTCAGGATAAGCCATTGGCTCACCCATGCACTCACCCCCTTGGCTACCTAGGTCGGGAGCAGCACCTAGGCACTCCCACTTGGAATCATTGGAGGATTGTGGATTAGAGGCTAAGACCTCAGGATCATCAAGGTCGCGCAACTGTCTCTCTACAGTGACAATTCCACCCTGACCTAGCTTAGAGAAAAGGGACGTTGACCTTACACTTACACTTGTTGCATAGATGATATGCCTCTCAAGATGTCATACCTACACCTGCAACTCCTATGATGCAACCTTCCTAAGGACCTGAATCATAGTACATAGCTAGTAGGGATGATATCACCATCCTGTTGAGTTAAGGAGAACTTGCCACCTGTGTTGAGGTTGCTTGGGCTCCAATACTCCTGGAGTTTATACAATGGCATCATAAGTGCAGCCACAATCATAACAAGAGCAACAAGAATCATACAACATATACAAAGTGTTCAAGGTCTCTCACTGCCACTCCTTTCCTCTCTAAGCATGCCTTGGTCTTCTTCTCTTCCACCTCCAATGATCTTGGGCCATTTAAGTGCCCACCATCTTCCCAGAGGTCAATGATCGATTGCCTCTGCCTTCTCTTACCCACAAACTGTAGTCATATATGTTAATGTATTTTATTATACATGATATGACATGAGGCATGATACACAATTCACAAAAGTGATATAACAATACATGACATGTATTCAACAACACTGATGAAAAGAATTTTCCTCACTTGATTTTCATCTGAAAACTTATTCTGTAATTTAATAGTCAAAAAGCAAAATAGAAGAAACAAATATGCTTGGAGGTTGATTTCAAGGAGATGCCAACAAAAGCATGAAATGATACAAAACATTTGTGATCCTAATTTACAAAACAGAAGAATGAAATGAAAATTTTAAAAGTTTGCACAAGATTTTTTAAAGGATTTGAAATATGAATAATCAAACCCTGACAACTTTAGAGCTGTGTAGCATGGACTTTGGTAAATATATTGGATCTAACTGTCAAGCCTCTTCCAGAACCCCAGATCTTATGATAGGACTTGGTTCAAAATACATACAAGGGCTGGGTAGGGCTACAGGGAAACATCCTGCACATTCAAATGCCTTATATTTCATATAATACTGAAATGAAAATTGTTATCCCCTTTAAGGGTATAACTGAACATAGTGAAATTTAGAAAGATGTCGTTGAAGGAAAAAGTTTGTATAAGTCTTTCCATGTGAGGCAAGAAAAACTTTTTCACTATCAAATTTGAGCTTGTTATTCTTCTTCTATCATAACATAAGTAGGATTTTGTTTGTTCACACATAACACTTCGTTATTGTCATGGGTAACATGACGACAAACGTTTTCTACTCCCTACCACTGCAATAAATAAAGAAATTTGATAACTACACTTATCCAAGATATAACATCTTTCCCGATCAAAGTAGTAGTTAACATAAAGTAGATAGTTGTGACTGCAAAAAAAAAAAATGGTTTTGCTGCAAAAAGAATTCCCTATTTATCATCAATCCTTCAAGACAATATAAGAAAGAATAATGATAGCTGCTTCTGCTCAATGAAGAAAGTAATAATTTAAAATAGTTTTGAAACTATTCTAAGATTTATTGCTGGTTAAATGACAAGATTATTTGGGGATTAGTCAAGCTTTAATCCGGATACCCCGGTGCCAATCAAAAAAAAATGACAACATTATTCACGAAACTAGGAAATTATTCCGAAGGAAGCTTGTAAGAACATTTAAGATATTAATCTTTCCTTTTCTTTTTCTTTTTTAAAAAAAGGAAGGAAAAAAATACATTCCTATACGTTTTCCCAAAAAAGAAAAGAAAGAAAATACACATATACATTCCACCAAAAGAAGATTCCTCTTCTCGACATGGCTCAAATGAGAAAGCAGCTGTTGCCTTTTTTGGCTTTCGAATGTTAGAAATGTAATTAGAGTATGCCAGCAAGGATCAATAAGTCCTTACAGAAATAATAAATGCCAACCAATTAACTAGACGATTGTTTTGAAGTTCTTTCTACCTCAATGAAGAAGACTTTTACTAGTGGTTTGTGTAGGAGAAAATATAGAAGAAATAACCCAAAAAGAAAAGAATGGGGGAGAGAACAGTGCTAGAAATTGAATTTAATTAAGTAATCAAGTGTTTACAGTAATACCTTTGCACTTTCACAGCCTCGAAGGCAAATTACAATAGCAAACAGACTAACTTAGAATTACTCCTAAGAAATTGAAATACAGTGCAAGAAAGCAAAAAATCGGAAAGAAAATGTAAAGTAAATGAACTGGTTTCTGGATCTGAATCTGGATCTAGAGAGTTTCAACTGTCAGCGTTCTCTTCTATTTATATGCCTTGCTAGTAATTGTCAAAGTAACCTCCACGAATGTCGAACATGGCTCTAAGCAGTTTGTTTCCACTAAGTTACTCTTACAGTTGGACTTCCCTCATGAATTTGAATTCGAATTTCCAGTAACCGTTTGGCTGTGTCACCTTGCTCATCTCGATTGTTCCAGTACTTCGCAAGTCCATTGCCATTGATACGATTTGCCATGTGTCCTTCGCTAGTTGGAAACCCTTACCGATTCCCCAAATTAACCCTTATGGGCCACGTGTCATGCTATGATTGGCTTATATAAAAATATGTAGCCAACAGTAGCATATGGCCAATAATTTAGGGCTGTTTGACGCACAAATAGAGCTACACACTCTCCTGTTTCTGAGAAGAAAATGACTTTCACCTATTAGCCAAAATTGAAAAATCAATTAAGGATGATAATAAATATAAAAAATTTAAAAAAACATAAATCTACCCATGGTATTGAAACCAAACAGTGCAAGAATGAGCGTGGCAGTGTCATCAAATAAGGAACACATGCCTTACATATCATCATGTTGTAAAGTATCAATTTGGATGGGTAACACGGTCAGCTAAAATAAAATATATAACTTGGATTTCACGGAAAGAAATAAAAGAACTAAAGACATGACTACACATAGCATTTCTTCCTCTTATTTGTTTCAAGGGTCCATAAGAAGATTGCAAGATCATAATTTTTGGTCAAGTAGAAACTATTAAATAGTTTTATTGGTGTGACAATAAATTATAATCAAAATTATCAAAGTGAAAAATAATAGTAAATTTTTTTCTTCCTTTTCTTCATCACGCAACTAAGAATTGGCTCTTTAACCATTTTATGTTTTTTCAAAACCTTATTTACAAAACTAGGGATTTTTTTGCACTTTATTCCCAAACCACTTGTACAAAGTCGGACGGGTGGGGGTGGGGGTGGGGGTGCGGGTGGGAATGGGAGTGGGGGAGTGAGGGCCATATAGAAGAGTTTAAAGTTGGGAGCAAGGACCCAATAGGAGTTTCCTTCTATCAAGTCCCAAATTACACGAATAAAGCACGGTTACTAAATTTCCTCATTTTGAAATTAGATTTGGAGAAGAAGTCTACTAATAATCGAAGTGCAGATAGTGCCGGAGCCAAGAAATTGAGTTAGAGGGGGCACTATTAATTATAATTTTTTATTTAAAAAAAATATGATGAACATTAAGATAATAATAATTTTATGAGCTAAATTTAAGCATAAAAAATTACATATTCATTATTAATAGGAACAAATTAAAATTCTATAATAGTGTATAATAACTTAGTGCGGGATGGTGATGTAAGTTTGTAATTTTAGCACAAAAAATTATGGATCAAATTGTTAATTTTAGAAAATAAAAACACATTGTTCATAGCACAAATTATTATAAAATCTATTTAATTTTTATTTGATAGAAAACTATTAAAGAGATGACATTGCTTATAAATGATGTGTTTTGAATGAAAATTATTAAACAATCTTAGAATATCATATAGCAATGCCTACGTGATGCTCAAAGCATGAGAAATCACAAATCACACTAAGCAGTCTGTCAACTGCTTGAAAATAATGAGTTCATTATATCCAATCTATAAGGATTTTCGCTATACTATTGGTTTAAACTATTACATAAATAATACCACATAGTGCTCTCAAAGTATCAAATAATTACTTGTTGTGAATAATACAATAAATCCTTAACCAAAAAACATGTTAAGAAAAAAAAAATACATTTTGTATATAACAACAAGACACAAAAAAAAAAAAAAAAAAAAAAAAAAAAAAAAAAATTTCTCAAAACTGTGGGGGGGGCACGTGACCCCCCTCGTCCTTCTTTCCCTCTGCCACTGAGTGCAAATAAAGAGTGGTTGCTGGCCACACTTTTTTATTAGAAACGTGGTTAGTAATCATGTTTCCACTGGAGTTTGAATATAAATAGGAACCTAAAACACATGGTTACTAAACATGCTTTCAAGAAAACATGTTTAGCAACTACATTTTCATGTAGGAAGCAAGTTCAATATATCCCTTAGTTTTAAATATGTTTAAAAAACACATAAATGGTTAAAGAGCCCTAAGAATTTGTTGATGACTTCAAGTAAAATTCAATTAGAGTGGCTAATAATGCACATAAGTATGATGGTATTGGGTTATGTAGCTCTTTTATGAGGATCAAGCCCTGTGGCAATTTTTGTCCAGATCTTGAGAAAAATCATAGCCCAACCAGCTATTACATTGAAGTACAATTTACTATAGTGTATTAACAAACATTTAATGAAGAAAAGCTAATTCTCTGTTATTTATCAAAAAACCAAAAAAAAAAATTTAATGAACAAAACTCAAAAATACCACTCATCAATTTGAAACAAAGATGTTAAATGAGTAAGAGGTTAAGACACTCCACAAACTTGACGCTTTCCACTTGAAATTTCCTAAATTCAGTACATCAATTCTACTTTTTGGGTTTTGCTAAGTGTAGAGGGTCAAAAATTAAGCCCCAAACTAAGTATGGACCCAAGCACTAAGATCGACCTAAAAAGGCGACCAGGAATAAAAAAAGAGCGTAGGCCAAAGCCCAAGGGAAGTAGGCCAAGGCAGGTCTGACCCGCCAGGGCTCCAGATAGACTCCGCGAAGCAAAATGCCCAAGTCAAGTTGTAGAGGCAACACCCACAACGGTGAAGTTGCCGAGGGAACATGTGCAGCGGCAAAGTTGCTGAGGCACTTTGCCTTAGCACCACCATTTCTAATAACTTCGATCCTGTTGCCATCCGAAGTTGCTGAGGGAAAGAGAAAGCCGACGCAACTAAGTTGCAGAGGCGATACTTGCAACGCCCAAGTTATGGAGGCATTCTGTTGGCGCCGCCATCTTCAATATCTTCGGTCCTACCGTCTGAACTTGCCACGGAAAATGACTACCACAGCAACTACTACCAGTAGCAACTAAGTTGCAGAGGGAATATCTTGCCAAGGTGATAGCAGCCTTTGAGAGAGGCATCCCTCTACAAGTAGAGGCTAATGCTTGGTGCTGACAGCAGGCCCCAAGGCATTACTAGCCTAGGGTTGATAGCAGGCCCCACAGTTCATTTAAGTTGGCATCGATAGTAGACGCCAAGACTTATTGGTTGGAGCTGATAGCAGGCCCAGAAATACCAGTTTACTGTGGCAACCCCGCAAAGATGGGGGCAGGGTAGCCCGAGTATAAGGGACTCCCTTTCCATTACCGAGGTCATGGACCTGCTTTAGTCGCACAGGCAGGACTAAGGAAGCCCCCTTGGGCTTGGTACTAAGGCACAGCATGGCTGATAGCAGGCCTGGCCATGGCCTTCGCCCTGGGAAGTTGAGGAGTTTGTGGTTAGGTGGCTAAGAGTGGAGGCTTCACTGAGGTGGGCACGAATATAGTCGATAGCAAACTAATGGAGTCCTGAGAATGCATGTACTTTCAAAATCAAACTGAGAAGGCAAGTGTAGCGGCGAGGTTCACCGCTGCAAGTGCACTTGTTGAGGTTCAAGCTGAGAAGGCAAGTGCAGAGGCAAACACTCTCGCGCGTAACTGCACTTGCTGAGGCTCAAAAGGGAGTTGCAGCGCCAAACACTCCCGTCGCAACTACACTTGCCGAGGCTCAAAAAGGTAGTTGCGAAGGCAAACAGATAGTACATAGTACATGCAGGGGGACACGTGGCACCTTTAGCCTGGTGGCTCAAGGCAGAATATTCCATGTGATCCTCTGGGACACATGTCTTTTCTCTATTTGGCGACTTGGTGTCCTCTTGGCACCAAGGAAAAGCCTATAAATAGGACCCATTTCCCAAGGTTCAAAAAAAGGGAATTTTGGGGATTTGGGGAGATGCTGCCCAATTTGGTACTGCCATACACTTCTCCTTAAGCCATTTGCTTCACCCTCACCCAGCTATACACTCTCCAACTCCCAGATAGTTACTGCTGCTCATTCTCCAGCCACTCCCACCATTATTGGACCATTAACATAGTTTTACCTCTCTAATCACCTCTCTAACCTTGAACCCCCCTACACGAAGTAAAAATGATAAGGGTTAAATCCTAATTATGATTTTGGCATAGGGCATTTTATCGACATTTAAATATATATATATATATATATGCAAAAGTGCCCTCACGTGATTTTGACTCATCTTGCACTTTACCTCCCTACTGTTACTAATTTTGTCCAAATTGATAGAAATTATGTCACATGAGCCTATTTTGAGAGTTGGCATGAAAAACAAATAGTCAAAAGTCAAATTTTGGTGTAAAAAGACAAATTTTCAATTTCATTTTCTTCTTCCCCATTTGAAAACCTTGACCTTAACTCACCCATTCTCTCTCACCACCATTCCCGCCACCTCTCTACCACCATCCCACACCTCTCTACCATGCCTTCCTGCTCCCCTCCAGAACTACTCGAGTTTCACAAATAACTTTCATTTATTTACAACATTCATTGCGAAAATTGTCTCAAAATCAATAATTACAGAAATATACCTAAGCAATTTCGAACAAAACGGAGGTGAGCCTGAACTAAAGAAGTATTTTCTTCTTCTTCATTTTTTTTAGGAAAAAAATCAACAAAACAAAACAAAGTGTAGATCGCTGCACCTAAGTCATCTTCATCTTCTTTTTTCTTTTTTCAACTAATCTCTTAAGGCTATTTGAATTTCGAAATAAACAATATACATACACACAACCCACACACACACACATATATACATACAGAACACATATATACATAATTTCTTTAGGTGTAAATTTCAAATCAAAATCAAATGTGTATCATGTGATGTAGTGGGATTACTGGATCTTAAAACCATGATTCAGGTTGGTTTGTTACAATGGGTTGAAATTTAAACCCAAAATCAAATGTGCATATCATATGATGCAGTGGGATTGCTAGATCTTAATAAAACCAAGATTTTGGATGGGAGTTACAATGGGGACTAGGGAGTAAGACAGTGCTAATAGTAGTGAGGGTGTTCAAGTCTTTTTGCAATTTCTAATAAAATAGTTATTTTAGTTCAATTTATGTAGGGGTAAAAGTGTTCCACGGTGAAACCACAAAGGGTAGAGTGGATTTTGCTCAATGATGAATTACAATTCATTAATCCCCAAAAATGCAGTGTACCATCATTGATTATTACCTAATACTATTACATACTGCAATTAATCAGCTGAATAATACAAGCAATTCAACGCAAGGTCAAAAGAACCCATTTGGTTTCTCTACTGGGGTTTTAAAAATCAGAACATAACCAATATGGTGTTTCAGCCTTCAAAACTCCATACAACTAGTATCCATATGAATACAAACACACACACACATATATATATATCTATATGTATGTAAACTAGGATTCAAAATCCAAGGAGCATCAAGATATCATCAAAATGTGAAAAACCCAATACAGTACCTTGTAAAGGTGAGAGAATTTGGGATGAGAACGAGATTGCCTAAGACCTCCACTAAACCCACTAATCTGGGACTGGACAAGAGTTGACGAACTCCATGAAGCTGTTGCCATTCTCTTTCTCTAAAAATCTTTCTTTCTCTCACAAGAATGGGTAGGTGAGGCGTCAATGGTTAGGTAGTGAGAGGAAGTTTGGTGCTTTTGTTTTCCGTCTCTGTAGTCTCTACCTGTAACCAAAATTCCAGCCCGTGAGTAAATAATAATAATAATGAAATTACTTAGTGACAAATTATTGCTTTAAAAAATATTTTTTTCTATTTGTATCCTATTGCTGCTAGATCGTCAGAATGCCTCTGGAAAATGGTCGAAAAAGTCATTGAAAATACGCCGTAAAGTTGTTGATGCGGCAATCGTTGGTTGTGGTGATTTGGACATATAAATACATGGACAAATAGACAAACTAGTTAAATATATAGGTGGTATATGAACAAATATGACGATGACATGTGGATAAATATGTAGACAGATAGATAATATTTGAATAAATAAGTGATGTTGATAGTAATATATATAGATAGGTAAGAATAATATGGTCAAATTATTTCAAAAGTTTTAAAATTTGACTTATGACCTGAGTTTCCTTCAATAAATTATAAATATATGTCTCCAAAGATTTGTCAAAAATATAGATTCTCTCCTTATATTTTGAAAATTACAAATGTCTCATTGTGAGAATTTATCCTTCAATTCAACTGATCTAACATAAAAAAATAAAATTACTCAACATAAAATATTTGTGATCCTTAAAAAAGTCCCTTAATTTTAAGTTACAATGATATGACATGATAAGTTTAAACTTTTGATTTATCACACATGTTAGGACCCTACTTATTCTCAAATTCTGTGAACAAACTTGGGTTTCATTAAGTTATAATTTTCCTTTGTTTTTGGTCTTCCCGCTCAAGTAGGGATCGTGGCTTCAGGCGAAGTTTCCACCATTGTAGTATTTTGTCTTGTTTGCAAAATATACTGAGCGGTGTGATTTTACGCTCGAGCATGAACCTTCGTTTGGAACACGTGCTGTAGAGTCCCCGCTCGAGCCTTCATTCCTACGCTTGAGCGGACCTCGCGACATCAGCAGCTATAAAGCTGTAGGTTGCTCCAAATCTAGGGTTACGTTTTCTAGATCTTCTTCAAGGGTTTTAGGATTTTCTTTTGGGGATGTTTTTCTGGTTTTCCTTGATGTTTGATTGAGTATTGAACTCATGTTCTGATAAGCACACATAAAGGAGTTTGGTTGATCTTCTTTAAGAGTATTCTTCTTCGGTGGAATCCGAAGATTCAAGCACAAAGTAATCAAAGGAGTTTAATGCTGTGTGCAGTCGTTGATTCGACAATGGATGTTGTGGATTCAACATCAGTCTAATCAATTCCGATGTAATCTTTCTTTCTTCAGTAGTGGATTGATTTGCGACGTTTTGCCTGTGGTTTTTTTTATCACAATTGAAGGTGTTCCAATTGTGATTTTTCCACATAAAAATCGTTTGTGTTGATCTATTGTTTTTTGAAACAACAATCTAAATCACATTCGTACGTGCTTGATGATTTAGATTGTTAGTTTTAATTGTTTGGGAACTGGTAGAATTAAATCTTGATCTAATCACGAATCACTTAGGTTTTTCAATTGGTATCAGAGCAGGTTACTTTTTGTTTTTATCAAAACTATAGGAGTGTGATTTTGTGTGATTGGTGATATGGATTCAATTCGCGAAGGTAACTCGATCCATAGACCTCCGTTAATTGATGGTATAAACTATTCTTATTGGAAAGCTCGTATGAGAGCATTTTTAAAATCTATCGATGAGAAAGTTTGGCACTATGTGATCTATGGATGGAGTGAACCTATTGTCACCATTGATGGTGTTGATATTTCCAAACCCCTTGATAAATGGGACGCATTCAACTATCGAAACTCGAGTTGGAACAGTAAGGCTCTTAATTCCCTTTTTTGCTCTGGCACACCTGAAGAGTTTCATTGTATTTGCACGTGTGAGGTAGCAAAAAAGGCTTGGGACATTCTTGAAACAATTCACGAGGGTACTACTTCTATTAAAAGGTCAAAACTTCAATGTCTCACATTAGCCTTTGAAACTCTTTTTATGCGTGATGATGAGACGTTTAATGATTTTTATGCTAAACTTAGTGACATTGTGAATTCCCATTTCACACTTGATGAAAAAATCCCTGAAGCTAAGATTGTTGGAAAAATTTTGAGGTCTTTACCCGAGAGGTTCCAATCAAAAGTGATAGCTATTGAGGAGGCTCAGAATGTTGATACCCTCAAGCTTGATCAGTTGGTTAGAAACTTCCAGACTTATGAAGCCCACCAGATTTCTAAGAAAAAACAAAAAGATAGTGTAGCTTTCACTAATGCTCATGAGACTGCAAAAACTCCAGAGATTGAGTTTGATCTAGAGTCTGAGATGACGGTTATGTTTACTAAATAGTTCAAAAAAAATTTAAAGAAAAAGATGCCTAATTTCAAGGACCCTATTTCAAAAGATAAAAGTAATGAAAAACCCAAAACCAAAACTTGCTCCAAAAACTGAAAAGAAGATTGTGAAGAGGCAAGGGGTCAAGTGTTATGAATGTCAAGGGTTTGGACATATTGCTCTTGAATGTCTATCGAAAAAGAATCGGAAGAAAGTCTATACAGTGACTTGGAATGATGAAAATGGGTCAAAGCAAGAACCCGAAGAAATCGAATTCAGTGAAGATGGAGATAGTACTTACATGACATTCTGGTCCACTCTCACTTAACATCTTTCAAAGCCAGTGGAATTTGCTCGTGGTCATAATCTACACCGTGCTCCTACCTTTGATGGGAGTAATTACTTGCTCTAGAATATCAGAATGAGGATGTTTCTAAGAGCTAACGACCCTGAGGGTTGGCAAGCCATTGAAGAGGATGTTGAGAGCACTGACAATCCGAGCAATGAAAGAGTTCTACTACCATTCGTGAAGCAATTTCTGATGAAGAACGACAACGGATTACCCACTGCACAAAGGCCAAAGATGCATGGGACATTCTGAGTCAATTTCATGAAAGAGGCGAGTCATCTTCACCACCATCTATCTATCTTCATGCTTTAATTGCTCGAATAGAATAGGTCCAAAAGAAAAAGAAGCAAAAAGAAGATGATGCGACCTCAAAAGACAATGATGAGATTGATGGTGATGACCTACAACAAGCTTATGAAAAGCTTCATGATGAATCTCTGAATTTGTCCAAGATCAATGACAAACTCACTCTCAAGCTCAAAGCATGTGAAAGCGAGAATGTCAAGCTAAAAGGAGAAATTGAAACAGCAAAACAAAATGTCATCAAGATCTCTAATGACAGGCAAGACCTATGTGGAAAACTTCTATCTTGTGAGACTGAAAGGAATAAAATTCTGAAAATATATGCCACATATGAAGAGAAGATTGAAAACCTTGAGATGTCACAAGCTACATTGGAAGAGATGGTTGATCAAAAAGATGAAGAACTCAAAGATGCTAGAGCCACAATTGCTATGTGGAACAAAGGTTCCGAGACATTAGAAGACATCCTCGAGTCTTAACAAATGGGTTGTGACAAAAGTGGTCTAGGCTATGGTGATGCGACAGTTCATAAGGGACAGGCCTCTACATCACATGACCTGAAGACTTAAACAAGGGAAAGCTGAAGATGCAACAGGGTGATCTCTCTTTTCATCTGCTTAACGGGGGTAAGATCAACAAAAGGGAGGTAAAACTTGTTTTTGTTTGTCATCATTGTGGTAGGCATGGCCACATTCGTCCTTATTGCTTTAAGTTGTTTGGTAAGGTGTTTCAAAAGGGTAGAAATTCTAATACTTTTTGGGTTAGGAGACAACCTTACATGTTTAGGCGGAACACCAAGATTCATGAGAGTGTTCACAATGCTAAGACATTTACCAAGACTGCCAGTCCTAATTTTGTTAAGACCAAAAAGATATGGGTGAGAAAGGGTGACTTGACTTGTTTAGTTGTTCATACTGCTCTAAAAGCACGTGACTCAAACATGTGGTACCTTGATAGTGGGCACTCTTGTCACATGTCAGGTGACAAATCCTATTTCACCTCCCTTGAAAAATATAAAGGAGGAATTGTTACCTTTCGTGATGGTGGCACTTCTAGAGTCATTGGTTAGGGCTCTATAAGTGTGGCTGGTCTTCCTAAGCTCGAAAATGCATTACTTGTTGATGGTCTTAACGCAAATCTTCTGAGCATCAGTCAAATGTGTGATTCCCACCATGAAGTATTATTTTCAAAAAATAAATGTGAAATTTTAGATAAAAAGGGAAATACTGTTATGTATGGGGTTCACACATCTGATAACTGCTATGGGATTCTTATCACTAATGATCTCACTTGCCACTCAGCCATCATAAGTAATATTGATCTGTGGCATAAAAGATTAGGTCACATGAATTTCAAAGACCTAACTAAGATAGCCAACAAAGAGCTTGTGAGAGGAGTACCTAAACTGGGTAAGAATATAAATCATGTGTGTGGACCATGTCAACTTGGGAAACAAACCCGTGCCTCTCATAAAAAGGTGAATAGCTTTATAACCAAATGTCCTCTTAAATTGCTTCTTATGGATCTTATGGGACCTACTCGCACTGAAAGCATTGGAGGTAAAAGATACATTTTTTTAACTGTTGATGATTATACTCGTTTTTCATGGGTAAATTTTTTAAGAGAAAAATCTAATACGTTTGATGCTTTCCAAGCCTTAGTCTTTAAAATCCAAAATGAACAGGGTGTTTCTATTGGGCGTACCATAAGAATCCGAACTGATCATGGTCATGAGCTTGAAAATAGTTCGTTTTTGGATTTTTGTGATATGCATGGAATTAAGCATGAATTTTCTGCACCAATTACTTCACAGCAAAATGGAGTTGTTGAGAGGAAGAACAGAGTTGTTCAAGAGATGGCTAGGGTCATGCTCCTTAGTAAGAAAGTTCCTCCAAAGTTTTGGACTGAAGCCTTAAATACTGCAATATATGTCATAAATCGTGTGTATTTAAGGCCCGGTACTTTACAAACTCCATATGAATTGTGGAAGGGATTGAAACCTAATGTAAAATACTTCAAAACTTTTGGGAGTAAATGTTACATTTTCAAAGATAGAGAGCCATTGGGAAAATTTGACTCCCGAAGTGATGAAGGTATTTTTTTAGAGTATTCAACCACTAGCACAACTTTTCATGTCCATAACCTGCAAACTTTATCTTTAATGGAATCGATCAATGCAGTTATGGATGACACATGTTCTCCTACTTCAGCGATAAATGAGGAAGAAAATGGTGAGTCTCCAATCCTGAACACTGAACCACAAAGTCAAAGAGAAGCCGAGGTCCAAGCACAAGAAGGTGAGACAGTACCAACTTCTCAGGTAAGTCAGAGTCCAAAGAGTGCACAAAGAGACACCAGTCCCGATGCCTCTGTCACCACAAGTCCAGAGTTCAAACCATCAGCAAGGGTGAAACTGAATCATCCGGCTCAATAGGTAATTGGAAGTGTCTCTGATCGAATGAAAACCTGAAGACAAATTCGGGAAAAGGTATCTCATATGTGTTATGTTTCATTAATTGAACCTAAAAATATAAAAGAGGCCTTACTAGATGATAGTTGGGTCAATGCTATGCATGAAGAATTAGGTCAATTTGAACGTAACAATGTTTGAACTCTTGTTCCCAGACCTAGAGACATGAATGTGATAGGTACCAAGTGGATCTTTAAGAATAAATCTGATGAGAATGGTACTGTAGTTAGAAATAAAGCTAGGTTGGTTGCTCAAGGCTATACTCAAGTAAAGGGTGTTGACTATGATAAGACGTTTGCCCTAGTTACACGTTTCGAATCTATTCGTATTTTACTTGGTGTTGCATGCTTTCTTGGTTTCAAATTATTTCAAATGGATATGAAAAGTGCATTTCTGAATGGGTATTTGAAAAAAGAGGTTTATGTTGAGCAACCAAAAGGGTTTGAGGACTCCAAATGTCTAAACCATGTCTACAAGTTAGACAAGGCGTTGTATGGGTTGAAACAAACCCCTCGGGCTTGGTAAGATAGACTTACTACTTTTCTACTTGATAATGATTTTCAAAGGGGTAGTGTGGATAAGACTTTATTTGTGAAACATACTAAGTCTCATATACTTGTTGCTCAAATTTATGTTGATGATATTGTGTTGGTTCCACTGCTGATCATGTAATGCCCCGAAATAAATTACCATGAACTACCCACATTAATTAACATTCACTAGACCATGGCATTAAACTTCTCATCTTTACATAGTTAATAAGAGAGTTTTATACAAAAGTTTCACATGCGGATATACATTCAATGATAAAAATGCACATCTATAGCATGTGAAGCACCTAGTGTCAAAACAATAAAATGTCCTTGAGGGCTTACATCTTCCAAAGCAATAGTTCGGTTACACAAAATGGTCTCTCGGACCCATACACGTTTAGCCCTTGGCTTACAAAAATTTACAACAAAAATAAGAGAGCTATTTACTCTTCATAAAATATCCACACCCTCAATTCGGTAGGATCGCCACATCTTTGCCTGCATCAAATCTCATAGGGGTGAGCATAAAACCCAGTAGAGAATTCTCACAAAGTATATACAGTTATGCAAACTCTCAATAAAAATGCAAATGTCAATGCCATGCCATGCTCTTTTAAAGAAATTTTGTTTCATACTCTTCTTGAAGATTTCTATTTCTCAATAAGAGCTTGTAATCTCAACACATTTCAAAACTTTCAACTTTAATCAATAAGGGCAGTAAATACGGCACTGGTAATCCCTAGGCTGGTGTCTGCAAGTAGACTCTACGAGTACTATCAACTGTCATTTTTACCGGTATTAACCGGAAGGCTCGACACCTATCTGCGCGGGTTTCTGGTCTTTCACAATGTACTCTCAGGCCAACTTATCAAATTCAACTACACCCCCTATCCGGACTTATCAACGTATTTACCCCTTACACATTTCCGTTAGTTCTCATTACAATATAATCCTTCTCAAGTAAACATGATGAGAATGCAATAATGGTAACGATTCACTTCATGCACATTTATGATAATGAATCAATGAGGGTGCGATGCAATAATTAATAGCTCATAACATTTCTCCATTTTCAAATATCTCTACAACAAGATCAATTAACTTCGTTTCTCATTTCTTCTCTTGCAATGTTATTTCACAAAACAACCATATGCCATCAATTCATAGTAACAACTATATTTCATCATGCACAATTCATATCAAGTTAGCCTCTTCATGACTACATACGATGTTCTCAACATCAATCTTCAAGGTTTTACAATTCTCACATTTTATAGTGCACAACCTTTTTACCAGAACCCAACGATGCATGTTCAAGTGTTTGACAAATACATATATATATTTCATAGTTCATTTCTCATACTTGCAAATTTCTAAACATGTAATTAAATTTACTTTCCTTTATCCCTTTGACACAAGACAATAAAGAATTTAATTGGCATTTCCTTTCTTCCAAAATCCCCCAAATTTCTAGGGTTTTTCATCAACCCAAAACATTTCTCATTTTCATGAAGAGAAAAATTATCAAAATCATCTTTCTTAGGTAGTAAACAAAAGGGCTCAAGGATCAACATAGAAACCTTTTGAATCTTAACCCTCTCTTAAGAAATCTCATCATTTTGAACCAAAAACTAAAATTTCATAACAAATCCAAGAGAAACATAAAATCAACATTGAACCTTGCAAAATATGTATATATAACTCAAGAATGTCCCTACCTCAAGGTTTGATGAAGAAAAATGATGAAACCCTAGAGTCAAAGGATGAGAGGATCTTGGATTTCCACCACACCAAGTGAAGCCCTAGTTCTTGATCTTCAAAATTAGAGGTAGATGATGATGATCTTGACTCAAGATTTGCAAGAATCAAAGTATTTTGGTGTTTGAGGAGATTTTCTAGAGAGAAGGAGGAGGAAAATATGGTTTAGAGTGAGACAGAAATGTCAAAAATGAGATACACTTTCGGACTAAAAGAGAGGGAAAAAGAGTTTGATCGCCCGGTCGTCCCGACGCGTCAGAGCCTCTCTCTCAGACGCGTCGGCTCCCAACCTGCGTCGCCCGCACGCACCTAGCTCCGCACCTGCATATATTCAATGTGCTGCCCAACCTTCCCCTGAAATCTGCACGTGCGGCCCTCTCCCGTATGTGCGGCCCTAGGCCCCCGCACGTACGGCCAGCCAACCTGTCCATAAATTTTTTTGGTTCGACTTCCGACCATTCCGGACTTGACCTCACGCTCTCTGGAACTAGTGAAAAATGACACTGAACCAACAAGAACAAGAACTCTAATCTAGAGAACCATTTTCGGACGTTTTAATTCCAACGAAAATCAAAGGAGAAGGAAGTGAAAAAGAAAGAAAGAAAGGGAAAAAAAACCCGGTCGTCACAACCTCCCCATCATAGGAAATTTCGTCCCCAAAATTTGAACGAACTCACTAAACAAAGTGCTCGAACAACTATATTCATTTTAACAACATTAACAAGTCGCAACATCTATGTCCAACCAACATTTACCATTCCTTTCATAATCATTTCATCAAAACAACAATTTCTCATATTAAACATTCAGAATAAAACATTCGTAACAAATATCATTCTTTCATAATTTCACACTTAGATTAACAATACATACATTACATGTGATCAACAATTTAACACCTTTTCTTTTCAACATAAGGGATCATTACAATTAATACAAAACAACTAAGCACGCTCAAATAAGTCCGGATACTTGGAACGGACTTCCACCTCCCTTTCCCAAGTCGCTTCTTCAATCCCATGGTGCCTCCACAACACCTTCACTAACAGTATAGTTTTACCCTGCAACACTTGCTCCCGGGTATCTTATATTTGGACCGGTCGCTCCTCGTAGGAGGCATCCTCATCCACCTCCAAGTCAACCCAATCTAGCACATGAGATGGGTCGGGTTCATACTTCCTAAGCATAGACACATGAAACACATTGTGTACTCCCGAAAGTTGTGGCAGTAAAGCTAACCAGTATGCCACTTCTCTGATTCTTTCTAATATCTCGAAAGGCCCAATGAACCTTGGAGACAACTTCCCATTCTTGCCAAACCTCATTAAACCCCGTCCAGGTGAGATCTTAAGAAACACATGATCACCCACTTTGAAAGATAAGGGTCATCTCCTCTTATCGGCGTAACTTTTCTGTCAGGTTTGAGCCGTGGCTAATCTCTTCCAAATGAGAGCAACTTTCTCGGTTGTCTCTCTAACGATCTCCGGACCTAACAACAGTGCATCCCTCACCTCGGCCCAACAGACTGGTGACCTACAAGGTCGGCCATACAAGGCCTCAAACGGTGCCATCTCAATACTGGCCTGATAACTATTGTTGTAGGCGAATTCAATCAACAGTAAATGCCTCTCCCAAGACCCATTGAAATCTAGGACACAAGCTCTATGCATGTCCTCCAAAGTTTGAATAGTGCGTTCTGACTACCCATCGGTTTGAGAGTGATAAGCGGTGCTAAAAGTCAACTCAGTTCCCAATGCCTTTTGAAGGCTTTGCCACAACCGGGCGGTAAAGCGAGGATCCCTATCCGACACAATGGTTACCGGAACCCCATGAAGTCGAACTATCTTTCTAACATACAACTCCGCCAAGTGCTCAACTGAGTCACTAGTACGCATTGGAATGAAATGTGTGGACTTAGTCGACCTATCATCAATTACCCAAATGGCATTATTGCCCCGCTGCGTTCGAGGAAGCCCAACTACGAAGTCCATGGTAACGTGCTCCCACTTCCACTCGGCTATTGGTAAGGGTTGTAACAAACCCGCTGGTCTTTGATGTTCGGCCTTCACTTGTTGACAAGTAAGGCACTTGGACACAAAGGATGCGACATCTCTTTTCATACCCCTCCACCAAAACTGACGGCTAAGCTTGCGATACATTTTGGTGCCTCCCAGATGTACCGTAAGGCGTGAATGATGGAACTCCCGAAGCACCTCCTCCCTACAAGATTCAAGTACAAACAGACGATCCAGGTAACGTACACTCTGATCTGAGTGAATGTTCAAGGCCTTCTCTTCCTTCCCATTGGAGATTCTAACACGAATTAACTCTACTTTGCAGTCCCCTTGTTGTGCCTCTACAACTTTGCTAATTAAGACAGGTTGAGCACTCAAAGCAAACAATGTTGCACCCCCTTCGGACTCACCCAATTGCAATTCAAACTTGCCGACTTCACCCAACATAACCCACTCCTGAATGGCCACACTAGCCAAACTACTCACGGTTTTTTGACTTAAGGCGTCAGCCACCACATTGGCCTTCCCCGGGTGATAGTGTAACTCGAAATCATAGTCTTCTAAAAACTTCATCCACCTCCGTTGACGTAAATTCAAATCTTTCTAGGAAAACAAATACTTCAAGCTCTTATGGTCGAAGAAAACCTCAAATTTCTCACCATATAAGTAATGCCTCCAAATTTTTAAGGCAAACACCACTGCGGCTAACTCTAAGTTGTGGGTAGGGTAATTCTTCTCATGGGTCTTCAATTGTCGTGAACCGTAGGCTACGACCTTCCCCTCTTGCATCAAAACATAACCAAGTCCATCCCAAGACGCATCACAATAAACAATGTAACCCAAACCTCTCTCCGGAATGATCAACACCGGTGCCGTAGTCAATCTAGTTTTGAGCTCTTGGAAAGACTTTTCACAAGCCTCACTCCACACAAACTTCACCCCCTTTCTAGTCAATCTAGTCAAAGGCGCGGCTAATCGAGAGAAGTCTCTTACAAAATGCCAGTAGTACCCCGCCAATCCCAAGAAACTCCAGATCTCAAAAAAAATTTTGGGCTACTCCCAATCTTGTACAGAGTCTATCTTCGAAGAATCTACCGTTACTCCCTCACTTGACACTACATGGCCCAAAAACTTCACCTCGGTGAGTCAAAACTCGCACTTCTCAAACTTGGCATACAATTGATGTTTTCTAAGCAATTCAAGCACTACCCTCAAGTGAGCCTCGTGTTCCTCCTTGGAAGTCGAATAGATTAGAATGTCGTCTACAAAGACAACAACAAAATGATCCAAGTACTCCCTAAAAATTCGGTTCATCAAATCCATGAAAGAAGCCAATGCATTAGTCAACCCAAATGGCATTTCAAGGAACTCATAATGGCCATAACGCGTACGAAAGGCCGTTTTCTGGATGTCCTTCTCCCGAACTCTCAACTGATGGTACCCCGACCTTAAATCTATCTTGGAGAAGCAACAAGACCCTCTAAGTTGGTCAAACAAGTCATGACACGCCCCACTTTTTATTACTCGAAGTCATTACCAAATTCATTAACTTAATTCAATTTCAGAGATAACGTGCGGAAGTAAACTCATATATTTAATCCGTAGAAGTGATTAGCAATACTCACATTCGTATGCAAAGTCAACATTACATGAACATACTAATAAATTGCCCTTAGGCTTACAACCTTTAAATAAACAAATGAAGGGTGTAACCCTTTTACACATATGGCGTTCCGCCAACAACAAAGAGGCCCCTTGGCCAACAAATAAGTAGATCCAAATCTTGTAGCACATCCTGCTAAACACCTGAAAAAGATTCAACAACGTGGGATGAACATATAGTCCAGTAGGGATCTCAACATGATCCTCAACAATAACAACACAGAGATAGCTATGATCATGAACACTCTTTCTCATACTAGAATAATAATGTGACGGTTTATACAAAAATATATATGTATGAACTTTCCTTTTGAAAACAACTGCTTTCATTCAACGCTACAAGCGATTCATCTTTCCATATTCCTCTCATTAATCCCCATTCCCATCCTTTCATAATATTAACCACTACTTAGGAAAATCATCACTAAGCCCGATACTCTCATCCATTTCCCACACATACGACGTATTTATCCTTTTTAAACATGTTTATTTTAAAACATTCGATCTCCTTCACACTTTCCAAAATACAAAAAATGACATTTTGATTCATTCCCAATATTATCATAACCGTACATGCATAACTTTGTAAAAATATAAATTACAACCCACCAACATGTATACCCTCAATCAATGGAGTAACTCGGTCCTCCGAACTGTAACCAATCAAATCCATGATATTTTCAGTCACAACTAAACCACAACAATTCCACTTTGCTCTACTAACTATGTGTTTAGTAAGCCAAAGATATCTTGCAATAACTACTATCAACTTCGCTCTACTAGCTATGTGCATAGTAAGCCAAAATGTACTTCTCACAACAACATACCATTTTACCAGCGCTAGCCGGAAGGGTGTGGCACCTTAGATTATAAGCGCATACAGCTTCTCCAGCGCTAATGAAGGTAACGGTATTTTGATTATAAGCTGACATATAACGCCAACAACCACCATGCACACAAGGCATATCCAACATGTATAATGCATATACATAAACTACCAAGATAACAAAGAATGTGTTTAAAATAGATGAACACATACGTAAAGCATACACAACAATTCAACACAACCGTATCATCCTCCACGATGACCAAGGACAAAACCTCTAGATGCAAGTATATTATACATCTATAAACTTACTCAATTATCATGAGATTATCAACTTAACACAAATACTAACATAGTAGTATAAGATACAAAGTCCAATATTCATACTTATTTCAAAGTACCATTCCTATTCCACAAAACCAATCCCACTTCCTTTTGTTTTCCCAAAACCAACTTCAAGGACAATAAGCCCTAACTCATTTTAATCAACTACATTCATTTCAAAGCCATTCCAATTTAATTATACAAATTAAATCATAACCACCATAATAGGGTTTTTCTTCCTCTTTCTCATTATTGAACAAAAGCCTCAATCATCTACAATAGCCAACAATGGTTTCATTTAAAACCCAAAACACCCAAGTATTTACCCAAAGATCAAACCCTCTATTAAATTATTAAATCAATAAATATTAGGGTTTCTCCTTTCAACAACAACTCGCTAATTAACTACCCAATTAGCCCAAAGCACATCTAATAATCAAAGATCTAAAACCAACAACCAACCCAAAGTTCAACCTCATGAATTTATATAAAATTCCAACATGATGTAGTTTTCATGCAATACAAAAATAACCACATGTCTATCTATAGTAGGAGTATTGAAAAGAGAACAAGGAGAATCCCTACCTCAAAGGAGAACCCAAACGGAGAAGATGACCCGGAATCAAAGTGCTCCAAATCCACTATTTTTCAGATTAAAAAGTAGCCCTCACTCTCCTCTACCTTTTTAACAAAGGACCTAGGATGGATTTATAGTAGAAAGAGATGAAATCTAGAGAGAGAGTATGTTTAGAGAGAGAGAGTCTTGGCTGCTAGGGTTTCAAGAAAGAAAGAAGGAGAAAAATGCTATTTTTCCCCGCCGCTCTTGAATACTGACAGGCTCGCTCGGCGAAGACTGTCGCCGAGCGACTGACACAAGAAAGCCTCGCCGAGCGAAAAGAAGCTCGCCGAGCCAAAACAAACCAGCTCGCTCGGCGAAGGGAAGCTCGCCGAGCCAACAACCATCGCGATCGTCTAGCATCGACGCAACCTCGCTTCGAGCCAAGAAAGGCTCGCCGGCGACTCAAGCCAAAATCGAACATCAAGAGTTGGTTTCTAAACCCAACCAACCTGCAATCAACCTGCCCAAAACATCCTATAACCAAAGAACAAGGAATCAAAGGACAACAACGACAACAAAATGGCAACAAAATCCACGGAACATAAGTCCGGATACACCAATCAAATGGAAAAAGACCGGGGTCGCTACAAGTCATCTATTCTGGGTAGAGGGTATTTGTTCTTGACAGTGACTCGATTCAATTTACGGTAGTCAATACACAACCGCAATGACCCATCCTTCTTCTTCGCAAAGAGAGCTGGCGCTCCCCAATGTGATGTACTAGGGCAAATGAAGCCCTTGTCTAGAAGCTCTTGGAGTTGGATCGTTTACTCATGCAACTCCGTGGGTGCAAATCTATACGGCGCCATAGAAATTGGTGCCGTTCCTAGCACTAAGTCGATGGTGAACTCAATCTCCCGGTGGGGTGGCAAACTAGTAAGGTCCTCGGGAAACACGTCCGAGTATTCACACACTACCCTTGGCAACTCGACTCGAGCTCCGTCACTTTCACTATCCAAAAGAGTGGCAAGAAGACCACTAAGCTCATTCCTACTACGAGGATCAAATATTGGCGATAAAACCCGATCAACCTTATCCCCCAAAAAGTAAAAACAATCCCCACTCGAGGTGCACACTGTGACCCTCTGACGAAAACAGTCAATCACTGCCCGATACGAAGACAACCAATCCATGCCTAGAATGACGTCAAAACTGGACATGTCCAGTAACACAAAGGCAAATGGGAGTCTACACCCGGCAACCTCTATCTTGCAATCGCGACACCCCCAATCTAAGTCAACTGTACCCCCAATCGGTGACTCAACTCTGAGTGGAGACGCTAACTATGCCACCTCTAACCCCAATGCAGACGCGAATGCAGCATATATGAATGAATGAGACGCACCCGTATCTATCAACACGCTGGCCAAATAATTACACACAATAAAAATACCTCTCACTACCGAGGATCCTGGCAACTACTCTAGCGTGGTAACAGCGTACACGCGCCCCTGTGGCCTCTGATAACCTGCTCGTCCCTCGAAGCATAGGTCGGCTGCACAGATTGAGCCGAAGCGGCTCCCTGATGAACTTGTGAAGTCTGAGCTGAGTGAGCTTGCTGATGGCCCTGAGTCTGCCTCGACCCTGATGCGCCAGACGCACCTCCCAATTGCGGGCAAGCTCTCTTTATGTGCCCTGACTGACCGCACTGATAACAAGTAGGCCCCTGACCCCTACTCTGAGACTGACTCTGAGATCGGTTAGGTGGTGATGGTGGCAACATCTGCTGTCCTCCTTCCTTCTATGGACAAGCAAAGGCCTTGTGACCCGGTTGGCCACATTTGAAGCAAGAAAACCCACTCGGTGCACTCTTTCTAGGGCTCACACTAGGCAAGGGGAAAGTAGATCTAGACTGTTGCGGCTAAGACTATGATGAAAAAGTGTTTCTGCTTTTCTTATTAGGCCTATAATCTCCCTGCGACCTTTGGCCCCTAGACCTCGAATTCCGAAGTTTCTCCTCCTCGGCCTCCACAATAATTTCCACATGTGCGATTGCCTCCACAAGGCGATCATAATTTCGGATCATGTTCCCGGCAACCTTGAATAGAATCTTAGTTCTCAATCTCTGTTCGAACTCGATGCCACAGCACTCTTCCATCGCTACTAATTCCGGTGCAAACCGGGACAAACTAGAAAAGGCTGCTTCAAACTCAGCCACGGACATATTGAGTTGCTTAAGGTCCTTAAACTCCTGCCTCAACCTCTCCCTAGCCATGGGAGGAAGATACTTGTCTTGGAAGGCCACCACAAACGCCTCCCATGTCGGTTCTATTCGGCCCTTGGCATACTTCCACCATTGGCCTGCGTCACCTTTGAGATAGTAACTCGCAAGAGTCACTCTAAGCTCACTGTCTTCTATGTGAAGCATCTCGAATGTCTTCACTGTCTGTTCAAGCCACTCGTTCGCTTTCTTTGGCTCAGGGCCACCATGGAATTCATCCAGCTTGGCCCGCAAAAACTCCCTCGTGAGGAAGCTCGCCCTTGTCTCCACGGCGTTCTCCCTAGCTTGGCTCTCCACCCTCAAAATGTTCATGGACTCCCTCAATGCCCCCGCCATTTCTGGGGCTAGGGCCCCCATTGCGGCTTGGCCCACTTGCCCCGGCACCTCCGCTTACCCCACTTGTTCGGCCATGTCAGCTTGGCCTAGACCCTCTTCTTATACTGGGACCTCGTGGACCGGTGTCTCATGTACACCTCAGCGACCTCGACCTCGCCTTCCACCCTTACCACCTCGTGTTTGAATCCTTCCCGACATCCTAACTGAGAATCAAAGTAAACAATTTAGCGCATCCTCCCAAATGTGCTCGTAACTTGCCTCACACGTTAAACTAAAGCAACATGTATCCTACCACACAAACAATTTTTATTCACTCCACATAAGCACTTAGTCACATAAACACATACGAATTATCCTTTAGTGATGAGATTCGTCCCATGAAAAACCAAGAATTCTTAGTAGAATGAGTATTGATCAAGTATCCTTCTAATAAGACCTCAAGGAATTTGATAGGCGCAAATAACATCCCAAAAGTCCAATCCCATACCCACATAGTCACATAAACATGTTATTCACATAATTCACAAACGCTAAACAAACATTTCCTAATCATGCGAAACGAATCCATTGTGGTATAACAACCACTTCCCGCGAGCCCCAAGTATTCAAACCCGGTAGCTCTGATACCAAGTTGTAACGCCCCGAAATAAATTAACATGAACTACCCACATTAATTAACATTCACTAGACCATGGCATTAAACTTCTCATCTTTACATAGTTAATAAGAGAGTTTTATACAAAAGTTTCACATGCAGATATACATTCAACGATAAAAATGCACATGAATCTATAGCATGTGAAGCACCTAGTGTCAAAACAATAAAATGTCCTTGAGGGCTTACATCTTCCAAGGCAATAGCTTGGTTACACAAAATGGTCTCTCAGACCCATACACATTTAGCCCTTGGCTTACAAAAATTTACAACAAAAATAAGAGAGCTATTTACTCTTCACAAAATATCCACGCCCTTAATTCGGCGGGATCGCCACATCTTTGCCTACATCAAATCTCATATGGGTGAGCATAAAACCCAGTAGAGAATTCTCACATAGTATATACAGTTATGCAAACTCTCAATAAAAATGCAAATGTCAATGCCATGCCATGCTCTTTTAAAGAAATTTTGTTTCATACTCTTCTTGAAGATTTCTATTTCTCAATAAGAGCTTGCAATCCCAATACATTTCAAAACTTCCAATTTTAATCAATAGGAGCGGTAAATACGGCACTAGTAATCTCTAGGCTGGTGTCTGCAAGTAGACTCTACGAGTACTACCAAACTGTCATTTTTACCAGTATTAACCGGAAGGCTCGACACCTATCTGCGCGGGTTTCTGGTCTTTCACCATGGACTCTCAGGCCAACTTATCAAATTCAACTGCACCCCCTATCCGGACTTACCAACGTATTTACTCCTTACACATTTCCGTTAGTTCTCATTACAATATAATCCTTCTCAAGTAAACATGATGAGAATGCAATAATGGTAACAATTCACTTCATGCACATTTATGATAATGAATCAATGAGGGTGCGATGCAATAATTAATATCTCATAACATTTCTCCATTTTCAAATATCTCTACAACAAGATCAATTAACTTCGTTTCTCATTTCTTCTCTTGCAATGTTATTTCACAAAATAACCATATGCCATCAATTCATAGTAACAACTATATTTCATCATGCACAATTCATATCAAGTTAGCCTCTTCATGACTACATACGATGTTCTCAACATCAATCTTCAAGGTTTTACAATTCTCACATTTTATAGTGCACAACCTTTTTACCACAACCAACGATGCATGTTCAAGTGTTTGACAAATACATATATATATTTCATAGTTCATTTCTCATACTTGCAAATTTCTAAACATGTAATTAAATTTACTTTCCTTTATCCCTTTGACACAAGACAATAAAGAATTTAATTGGCATTTCCTTTCTTCCAAAATCCCCCAAATTTCTAGGGTTTTTCATCAACCCAAAACATTTCTCATTTTCACGAAGAGAAAAATCATCAAAATCATCTTTCTTAGGTAGTAAACAAAAGGGCTCAAGGATCAACATAGAAACCTTTTGAATCTTAACCCTCTCTTAAGAAATCTCATCATTTTGAACCAAAAACTAAAATTTAATAACAAATCCAAGAGAAACATAAAATCAACATTGAACCTTGCAAAATATGTATATATAACTCAAGAATGTCCCTACCTCAAGGTTTGATGAAGAAAGAGGATGAAACCCTAGAGTCAAAGGATGAGAGGATCTTGGATTTCCACCACACCAAGTGAAGCCCTAGTTCTTAATCTTCAAAATTAGAGGTAGATGATGATGATCTTGACTCAAGATTTGCAAGAATCAAAGTATTTTGGTGTTTGAGGAGGTTTTCTAGAGAGAAAGAGGAGGAAAATATGGTTTAGAGTGAGAGAGAAATGTCAAAAATTAGATACACTTTCGGACTAAAAGAGAGGAAGAAAAAAAAGAGTTTCAGATCGGTCATCATCGCGTCTTGAGCCTCACTCCCCGCGACGGCTCCCAACCCGCATGTGGCCCTCTCAAGACGTGGCGGCCCTAAAGACGCACGTACGGCCAACCAACCTGTCCAGAAATTTTTCTAGTTCAACCTCCGACCATTCCAGACTTGACCTCACGCTCTCCGGAACTAGTGAAAAATGACACTGAACCAACAAGAATGAGAACTCTAATCTAGAGAACCATTTCCGGACTTTTCAATTCCAACGAAGATCAAAGGAGAAGGAAGCGAAAAAGAAAAAAAGAAAGGGAAAATGAACCCAGTCGTCACAGATTATCTTGTTAAATACTTTTCGGATTGCATGACACATGAGTTTGAGATGAGCATGATGAGAGAGTTGTCTTATTTCTTAGGTCTTCAAATTAAACAGTCTCTTTCGGGTATGTTTGTTTCTCAGGCTAAGTATGCCAAAAACCTTGTGTCAAAGTTCGGTCTTGAGTCGGCCAAACATGCACGCACTCCCATTAGCACCAGTCTTTACCTTTCCAAAGATTCCTTTGGTACTGATGTTGATCCTACCCTTTATAGGAGTATGATAGGGAGTCTCTTGTACCTCACAGTCAATCGTCCTGACATTGCATTTAGTGTAGGTGTTTGTGCCCATTACTAAGCCTGTCCTAAAGAGCCTCATCTTATTATAATCAAACACATCATTAAGTATGTGAATGGGACACTGGGTTATGGGATTTGGTTCTTGACCGACACTATAGCTGAAATCACTAGTTTTTCTGATGCCGACTGGGCAGGGTGTGCTGATGATCGTAAAAGCACATCTGGGGTGTTTTTACCTTGGGAATAATTTGGTTGCCTGGCATAGCAAAAAGCAAAATTCCATTTCTCTTTTGACCGTTGAGGCTGAGTACATTACTGTAGGGAGTTGTTGTACACAAATGCTGTGGATGAAACAAATGCTTCGGATGAAGCAAAAGCTTCATGATTATGGAATAGACCAGAACACTCTCACTCTTTTCTATGATAACACAAGTGCCATTAACATTTCTAAAAATCCTGTCCAACGCTCTCGCACCAAACACATTGACATTCGTCATCATTTTATTCGAGAGTTAGTGGAAGAAGGCCTTGTTATTCTTGAACATGTACCCACTGAGCATCAAAAAGCTGATATTTTTCCAAAACCCCTTGATCTTCTTAGGTTTGAGTTCCTTAGAAAGACCTTGGGTGTAGTGCTCAGTTACTAGAGTGTTACTTGTTACTTGAGTGGGTGTGAGTAATTGCTTTTATGTGTACTTGGATGCTATAATCTCATTTTCATTGATTCCTGTCATCCTTATATTTAGACTCATATGAACACCTCTCATGCTGCTTGCAAGATTACATTCTTCTTTGTTCATAGCTCATTCTGAATGCCCATGCTCATTGACTTTATGATCTCATTCTGTACACATTCTTGAGATAAACTGTTGCAGGGGTTTCTGCACAAGTGATCAAAGTTCTCTATGGACCACTAACAATGTATCTTTTACATTATTTGAGGAATTGACATATACTGGCATACCATGGGTGATATTGAGTCTCTTAACCATCTACCATCATTTTTCACTTTCACGGTTCCTCCCTCAGTTTATTAAAGTCCGGGGATTAGGAAAAGGCTACCTCAGAGGCACCAACCAAGCCATCCTTTCTGATTTTCATGCTTCTCTGGTTTGCTCTCTATACTCTCGAGCGTGCAAGCCACTAGTGAGTGCCCACAAAAAAGAAAAGTCACAAAAAAAAAAAGAACTCATTGATTGAGGGGGAGTCTGCCGCATTTACTCAACAAATACCCCTTGATTCCTAGTGGTTTGACTTTTCTCTGTGATGTTTCGTTACTCTTGCCGGAGGTCTAGCCATCCGATCACTACGAGGGTTAACTCTAGCTCTGTGGCCTCTCAAGGATTGCACACACACATTCATTATGTGAGCTCTCATGTTTGTTTTTGAGTTGTGCATTCCCATGTAGCTTATGATCATTGATTAATTTTTTCTTGATTTGCTCATGATTTTGTGCTTTATAATGTCAGCTTTGCAAGTTTGCAGGTTTCATGGTTTGTGGATCATCCCATCTTAGTGTCACATTCTTGCTATTATGCTTACCTCTGTTTGTTTTAGGTCATTCTTCCCATTACGAGTTGATTTTATTTCAAAAAAGGTGGTTTTTTGGTCATTGTTGTTTTTTCTTCCTTGCTTGAGCGTAGATTTCCTTCTTCCAGCATTTTTGCAGAGTTATCAAACTTCTGAGCGGTTGTTTTTGGCGCTCGAGCGCATGATTCCTTGCTCGAGCGTAGCTACACGTGTTGCGGCTCACGCTTGAGCGTTCAAACCCTCGCTCGAGCAGATCGGTTCGCTTTAAAAACTCAACCCTCGACTCTTCAGTTCATTTTTCCCCAAAACCTCTTCCTCTTTCCTAGGGCTTCTTCAGTGGTGCCTTGCCTTCCTCTTGCAACTTGGATTGCTTTGCGTGCGTGCCTTTCCTTGCTTTTGTGTGCTTTTCTTCCATCTTAGGTTTGTCTCCTTCTTCCTCTTTGGTACTTTGTTTTTTTTTTTTTTTTTGGTATTGTTTTTTTTCTCTCGACTGATTGAGGCATTGGGTGTGGTAATTTCATCTCTGTGTTTAGTTGTTGTTCTCCACTTGTTCACACACTTTCACAGTAGGTTGTACCTGTTGGGTTTCTCATGGGGTTGGTTTGGGCATTTTTGTATGCAATGTGATTCTATTTTGTCACTCTCTTGGTTCTTTGGTTTTATGCTCTAATGGGTTGTGGGATATTGGGCTATATCGATTGGTTTTCTCACTGATCTCTATTCTTTTGTGCTGTTCATTATGCCTATTTGGATTTTGTTACCAAATGTTACTCATTGGATTTTGTCATTTGCTTTTTATTCACTAATGATTTGGTTACTAATCTTGGCTATCTGATCTTTATCTATTTGACCTTTGCTTTTAATGGTTTATTTGTGTGTTTTGGTTTTGGTTCTTGTCTTGGGTCAGGAGGGTTTGTGGTTGTCTCCTTTGGTTATCCTTGATTTAGTCATGTTCACCTCTAAACGTAAGAAGTCAACTGCCACTCGCCCCTCCGATAATACCGATCGGTTTCCTTCGGCAGACAAAGCCAAGTTGTTTAGAGAGTCTTACCCCTCTAGGACAGTTCATTTAGAGCGGAATGTACAGCCAAACACTTTTGAGTCCATCCATATTCGCCCTTTGTTTGATCCTTTGGAGGGAGATTTGGTTCTTTTCTTCTCCGGCTGTCAAAATCTTGATTGGGTAAGGGAATTTTATTGTAATATTGAGGGGATTGACGATGTTGGCCCTTCTTTCAAGACCTAGGTCAGGTCTGAGTCTATTACTATTACACCTAATCTTATTCGTGAGCTTTTGGGTATTGGTCAAGTCTTTTCTTGTTTTTATCCTTTCCATGTTCGACCCACCTGTGAGTTCAACGGGGTGGCCACTGCTTTGTGTGGTACGTCTCGTTTGTGGATCCAGGGCTCTTTGATCAAACAAAATGAGCTTCTTCCCCAGTTCCGTTTACTCAATCTCATTGTTTGTGCCAACATCATAGTGACCACTCACAGCTCCGAAATAAATCAAGAACAAGGTTTTGTCCTTTATTGCATTACTTTCCACCGATCTATCGACCTTGCCACCTTGATCATTCAAAAAATGGTCACTGCCTTTGAGCGACCCTACTTATTGTCAAATTCCGTGAACAAACTTGGGTTTCATTGAGTTGTAATTTTCCGTTGTTTTTGTTCTTCCCGCTCGAGCGGGGATTGTGGCACTCGAGCGAAGTTTCCACCATTGCTGGCTTGTTTGCAAAATATACTGAGTGGTGTGATTTTACGCTCGAGCGTGAACCCTAGTTTGGAACACACATTGTAGAGTCCCCGCTCGAGCGTACTTGAGTGTCCATTCCTACGCTTGAGCGGACCTCGTGACTTCAGCAGCTATAAAGCTGCAGGTTGCTCCAAATCTTAGGTTACGTTTTCTAAATCTTCTTAAAGGGTTTTAGGGTTTTCTTTTGGGGATGTTTTTCTGGTTTTCCTTGATATTTGATTTAGTATTGAACTCATGTTCTGATAAGCACACATCAAGGAGTTTGGTTGATCTTCTTTAAGAGTATTTTTCTTCGGTGGAATTCAAAGATTCAAGCACAGAGTAATCAAAGGAGTTTGATGCTGTGTGCAGTCGTTGATTCGACAATGGATGTTGTAGATTCAACATCAGTCTAATCAATTCCAAGACGAAGGTTGCGGTGAAAGATATACAGAAGATTTGAAGACAAATTGGAAGCGTTTGGGTAATTTGTTTGGTATCTTTATAATCTTTCTTTCTTCAGTAGTGGATTGATTTGCAGCGTTTCGCCCGTGGTTTTTTTTATCACGATTGGAAGTGCTCCAATTGTGGTTTTTTCACGTAAAATCGTTTGTATCAATTTATTGCTTTTTTTAAACAACAATCTAAATCACGTTCGTACGTGCTTGATGATCTAGATTGTTACTTTTAATTGTTTGCGAGCTGGTATAATTAAATCTTGATCTAATCACGAATCACTTAGGTTTTTCAACATACTTAACTATATTGAACCCAACTCTATTGCTATATCATTGTGGGTGAATTATTGTGAATCTTTAGCATTTCTCATTGCCCAAATATCCTTGAGTAACAAAATGAAAATTATTATACTACTTTTATTTCAATCCACAATTCACCAAATCATTCTCTTCATGCCATTATGATAGTCTTCAACTCTTTTTGTTGATGCACCAATTATTTATAGGCAATAATTGTAGTAGTGTTAATTGAGAGTGGGAGAGAATAGGGTTACTAGTTGAGAAAAAATGAGGAATAATGAAGGTAGAGTAGGACAAATAAAAATAAAATAAATTTTTTAACTTCATAAAAGTTAATATAAGTATTTAAAATAAAAAATTGTTTCTTATATCATAGATACTGTTAGTTAAAGGTTGATTAATAAAAAATGCTATTTGTTATATGATTGAAAATCTCAAGAGATTTGATGTAATTTCCCAAATGTAATAATCTATATTTTTGATAAACCTCAAAAGATATATTTTTAATTTGCCAAATTTTTGTTTTTATTTTTTATTATTCAAAAATTGAACGTTTTCATTTACTTAAATTTATATTAAACTTAAATTTAAATAAATTTAAATATATATATATATCCTTCACTCATGGACTCAATTTATACCAAATAAAATTTTACTCAAATTTTTGCTTTAAAACAAAGAGACTCAAATGTTTAACTAAAATTTTCAAGACTGTTGTGTGACTCAAATTTATAAATTTGAATAAAATTTTGAGGAAAAGCTAAAGATTGCCTAATGTGAGCTCTTTTATAAACATCAAATGTTATCCCTCTATTTATTAAAGAATATAGTAAAAAAAAAAATAGAATAAAGTAATAGAAAATATTTAAGATTCTTAAAAAAGTTTTTTAAATTTGATTCACAATGAAATGACATGATAAGTGCCAATTTTTGATTTGTCACATACCTAATTATATAATGCCCAACTTTCTTGTCTCATCATTGTGGGTGAATTTATGGAAAAATTATTGATTGGTTTTGGGACGTCTATGCCTCACATCAATCATAATTTACCATATCCCCTCAAGTTCTCCAATCAGCTAATGCAAATTCATGGACTCCACTCCCTTCGCCAATTACAACACCATTGGAATACCACATGGTAGTGTCCCAAAACCAACTAATAACTTCCCGAGTTTGTGAGTCTAAATTATAGATATATAATATTTCTCTAAAATAATTACATAACTGTGTAATTGAATGGACATGCTTAAATTATAGACTCCATTGAAAATTTTTATTTGAGTAATGGTATAATTACAACACCATTACATAACTGTATAATTACATAACTATTTGATAACATTTATAATTTATTATTTTTAGTTTATAAAAAATATTAAATGTCTTTATATTAATTTTGATTAAAAACGAAAATAAAAATATATTTGGTACACAAGATTTTTAAAAATATATTTTGAAAACAAGTGAAAATAGGTGATTATAGGAGGTGGTTGTTGACAATTAAAAATGATGGCCAGATGTAGTTGTTGGCCATAGGAGGTGGTTGGTCGTAATCGGAGGTGGTTGTTGGCTACAGAAGTAGTGGGTGAAAGTGATTGTCGATAGTAAAAAATGATGGCTGATTGGTTGCCTAAAGTGGTAGCTTATGGTGGTATTCAACAAGAGTTGGTGGCCAAAATGTGGTTAGTGGTGGTGGGAGATAATGGCTGGCAGTGATTGACAGTGAAGTTTATCAATAATGTAGCTCGTAGCGATGAGCAATAGTTGGTTGTTGAGGGGAAAAAAAAAAAAAAAAAAAGGTAGAAGGAAGAGAAAAAAAATTAAAATAAATAAGTTTTTTTTTTTTTTTTGTGTGTGTAGTAAATTTTGTAAGCTATTTATAATTTTTTAAAACCAAAACAAATCAAGTTTTGTTTATAATTTTTAAAAATTCTATAAAAATAAATAAAAAATTATTAATATCAACATTAGCAAATATTTAATTATAATTGTTTTTGTTAATTGATGTGACAATTGTTATATTATTATAATACGCTATTGTTAAAATTTGAATTTTTATTAGTGCTTAAAAAATGGATTTTTTTAAAAAATTTATATATATTTTATTATTAGAAGCACATCAGAGTTTCATTTTTTAAACTTTTAGATCAACATGTTCAAATTTAAATCTTTTTGAGTTAAAAGAACATTTATGTTTCTAAAAGGATATTTATTTGTTTAAAACACTTACTTATCCAAATATTACTTATTTATACACGTGTTAACTGTCTATTTAATTATTTGTCCAAATGTCTGTTCTTTGTATTGTAGTCTTATATCACCTATCTATTCATCTTTGTGTTCACTCATCTCTACAAATCACCCACTGTCATCTGTCTGCCGGCCACTAGTCACTTTTTGATGATTTTTCAATCAATTTTTCAATAGCTTTTCAAGCATTGACAATTGTTTTGGTAATTTTTTCAAACTCATGTTGTTTTATAATCAAATTAACCACACAAAAAAAAAAACAAACAAACAAACAAACAAATAATCAAAAAAAAAAAAAAAAATCAAATAACATATGATAATAGTGGACTTTTCACCAATTACCTTCATTAATTATATCCTTATCTTGGTTATAAAAAAAGAAATCAATACTAATGTACCCATAATTTATAAACCCTAAAATATATACGTTGGTAAACCATACTGCCGTGTGAATGAAGGACATAAGAATATGAGACGAAGGGCAAACCTACAATTTGAGCTTTGAATGGAGGGAGATTTATCAAGTTCTTGGTGGACGACATAGCTCTCGTCTGGCTGTGGTGTTAGTTTTCTTGCCAGAACCGTAAAATCAAATCTAAAGGTAAAAGACCCAACTCACTGATCTCATCACTGATTCTGAATTCTACCCTTTTTCTTCCATTTCCATTTCCTTGGTGTGATTTGATTTGCATCATATGTTTTTTCTATGAGAAAACTTGTCATTGTTTGTGTATTTTGTTAAATTGGATTACTTGTTGGCTATGTTTTTCCTATGCTAATTCATGGAATGAAGTGAACTGTCCAAAGTGACCAAATGTTTGGGATTTGGGCATTTCCGGATACCTGAATAACTTGTAATTTGGGGGCTAGATATATATATATACATATATACTAGTGGTAGGTGCAAATGCTATCCGATTATAATTTTAAATTTAAGTTTTTGGACAGATGAATGAAGCAAATTGTTTTGCAATTTTGGGCAGTTTGATGAACGAAAAAAACCTATTTAGTAGTTATTGAATGTGGCAATTATTAGATGTGAAGGGCATTCTTTTTTCTTTTTTCTTTTTTTAAAAAAAAAGTGACAATGTTCACACAGAGATGTCTTTTTATGAAGGTAGAATTCCTCATATTGCTATAATTGCTAGTAATGTTTCTTATGAATTGGGATATTTTCATCTAGAATTTACTTACGATTACAAGATTTGAGACTAGGTGTTATTTGATTGGTGAAAATTCAGATACTGTATTGGAAATCTTGGTAGTGATTGGACTTCAATGTCATGGATAATAATATTGTTACAGGGCTTAGTGCTGAAGATAAGTCAAAACATTGTATTCCTATACAAGCTATGTTACACAAATCAAGCATCACAACAGCACTCAGAATTCAATGTTTCTTATTAATTTTATCTATGACAGCAGACAAACCGTGTATCTGACAACAACTGGAAGCCAACAATTTGCCACTGTGTCTGGTTGCACCTCTTTATCTGTGAATACAAAGATAATCATGCTGAGATATTAAAAAAAATTAAAAATTAAAAAAGAAAAAGCAGCTCAAATGTGCTTCATTTCGTCAGATTGCAGAAATTATCGACTGCAAAAGTAAAACAATATTTCTACCTAGTCTAATTTTCTACTTTCACTGATTCATCACTGAGCAATTTTCAGGAGTTTCTATTTACACATCATCATTCATCTAAGTACACACCATTTCCTAAATCCACATCACACCAGGGTGATGAGCGGTGGGTGGTGACAGGAGAATGTGGGAGGAGAATAGTTTTTTTTTTCTTCTTCTAAACAAGTGAAACTAACTTTTTTGTGGTTACAAGAATGTAGTAAATTTTGAAAACTGTTTTCAAGTTTTTATAAACAAAAATTGACAACAAACGAGTTTTTGTTTACAATTTTCAATATATATATTTTTTGTAAATATAAATTATAAATATGCATGTTACCAAACAGGTGCTTAATAATTTGATTTTTCTTGAAGCAATTGGAGGGAATCCATGCTGTATAATCTATCCATTCATATTAAAGATTTTGCTTTTATTATTATTTTTTTAGAAAGCAACTCTAATTAAATTTTTCCTCATCATTTTCTTGCGTTGCCTTCAAATTTTGACAATGATTTTTGGTTTCAATTACAAAGACCTGACCACACTGAAGGGAAAAATAAATAAATACTGCAATTTGTAGAAAGTGAGAAATACCATACATGAGAATGAAGGGCAAATGAACTGCATATTGAGTTGAATAACAGCTTTTGGACTTCAAATTTCATACTGCGACAGGTTCGGGTCTTTTGCTGGTTTTTATTCCTTTTATAGCTGTAACACATTCATTCAGCGCATAAAAAAGTTAAAATACATTCATGTCATAAAGAATTAAATTTATCTTTTGTAGGACTTATCATAGAAGTTGTGTGAGTCCATGCCTTCAGCATAATCTTTAGCTCCAAAGACAGCAGAACCAGCAACCAAAGCGTTGGCTCCAGCCTCAATCACCTGCCAAAGTGCCAACATTATAAGTATTCAAAATGGCTATATAGATCATATCATCAATTTGTCACTTGTACAGATAAATAATGAAAGAGATTTTGGGAAAAAAAAATTTACACATTATCGTAAGACGATTTGTTCTGTTCCAATAAGCCATGATGAGATTTATTTTATTTTATTTTATCGTAGTGTGGTTTAAATTCTCAAGTCTTAGTGCACATTTTTTCTCAATACACATAATTATAAATTCAAATATTTTGCTTTTGCTCAATCCACACATGTTTATCTCAAAAATACCATTATCTTCAATCTTAGAAATCCTAACCCTAACCTTAACTACCTCTGGTCAGTCAGCACTGTCACCACCGACCTCGTCCCCCGACCACCCTAACCACTCCCCCACCCTTGCCCTACCACTATCACCCTCTCTCTCACCTCCCCGAAAACCCTAGCCCCTTCTCACTGTCTCGACCACCCTAACCCCACTTTCCCCCCTTACACTAGCCCTTCCCTACCATCCACTATGCTGGCACCAGCCCCTTCCACTATGCTGGCAGAGAGAGAGAGAGAGAGAGAGAGAGAGAGAGAGAGAGAGGAGAGTGTCTAGAGAGTGATCTGAGAGGAGGGGGGGAGGGTTGGTGATGGTGGGTGCTGGTGGTTGGTGGTAAGAAAATTGTTGTATTTTAGGGTTTGTCTAAAAGGGTAATTTGAGTAAGCGGTAAAATCATAATTAAAAAATGCACTAACGTCAACTGAGCATTTTTGGCGTGTGGAAATAGAAGCTGCCACATACTATTGGCGCATCAAGAGTTCAAGAACAGCACTGAGGTGGACAAGAAGTTAATACTTGCTTGACTTGCTCACAGACATTCTTAGGCAACACAAAAAATCCACCCAGAAGATAACACTACTTAGGGCCAGATCTCCGCATTAGAAAAAGGACAATATGATTTTAAATGATGGACCTTATATTATTTTTTTTTGACCAACTCCACCATCTACTTCGATCCATGGGTTCACCCCCTGCAAAACAAAAACAAACAAAAAAATGTTATTGTTTCCTTTCCTGGTAAAGTACTGCACTTGGAAATGAGAATGCAATACCTTCTCTGCACACATTCTTCTTAAATTTGAGATTTTCTTAACTTGGCTCTCAATAAAGCTCAGCCCACCAAATCCAGGGTTCACCGACATAATCAAGACCAGATCAACCACTGTTAACAAGCAAAGAAGATCATTTCGACAATTCCATTCCATGTGACCATATTAACCTAAATGATAACATGAAGACTTTTCTAACACTAATATCTTCTCCACGGAGCTTTTAATAGGAAAATGTATGGCAGTTTGGCCAGTATCAAATTTAGTATGCACAAAAGGTAAGTAATCTTGCTAAATTAATTTACTAATATGTTGTCTCCCAGTTTATATAAGAATTAAGTTCTTATCTTGATGACCAAAGTTGCCATGATCACCTTTTCATTTTGTTTTTGGTCATGTGTATCCAAAAAGGAAAAAAACTATCAAGTGAAAAGGATTCTCAGCAGAGAAAATCCTTCTCAAAGAGTAGTCCTTCAAAAACTTCACTACAAGGACTACCTTCGTAAAGAAACAGATCTTACCATCAAGGACATATTCTATTGTAGTTAGAGGTGTGGCAGGATTTAGGACAACTCCAGCTTTGGCTCCCAAACTTTTAATCTGAGTTATAGAAAAATAGAGTTGTCAAAAGAGATAACTAGTGCAATGAAATAGAAAAAACAAACTTCAATTAAGATTAAATGCAAAACAAATATATCAACACACGAACAGAAAAGGAGGCTCTCTTAGACGTTCAAAGAACAGATAACTCATCATTTTTATTTATTTATTTATTTTAACTTTTAGGATTACATTAAGTTCAACCTAAATCTGATGAATGTTAATCAGATTAATCTATACTAAAACAGGATATGCATTCACAAGTTCAGAGAAACCTTACTTGATTAACTGTACGATGCAAATGGATGGTGGAAGATTGCTCACAATGGACGCTAACTATGTCTGCTTCTGCCTTCACAAAATCAGGCACTCTCTGGTCGGGTTCAACATCATCTGCAATGAGTTTGTTCACATTAGCAATGCTATTCCCAATCAAAGAAGACTTGACAACAAATTACCTAGGTCATAAAAATTGAAGCATTACCAAATGTACATCCAATGGAAGGTCCGTTACGGGGCACAATGCATCAACTACAAGAGGTCCAATTGTTATATTTGGAACAAAACGACCATCCATTACATCAACATGAATCCAGTCACAACCTGCCAGCTCCACTGCTTTTACCTATATATATATATGTACACGAGAGTCAAATTCTAGCACCCATAGAGAATCAACCAACATCTCAAAGTAATAATGCTTGAGGAAATATAAATAAAGAAATTAAAAGATGATCTCAAAAACATGATTGAACAAAATCAAATGACAAGAAAATTCAGAGAGAGCGGTATCACAAGTAGAATTATGAACGTGAGGAATTGAACTTGCTAAGGAGTTTAACAAATTCCAAATGCCAATAGAAAAAGTAAAACACACACGCACTCACACAAGCTTATGCAGTAGAATACAACATAATTAACATGTGTTAAAAATGAGGATCGCACTCCTGGCCTTAAGCCTTGAGTTAGCACTAATAATATAACAACACATATCAAATATACAAAATAGAAACCTGCTCTCCCAGCTTCGCAAAATTAGCAGAGAGAATAGATGGAGAAACAATTATGTCGCTTTTTGAGAATTTATCCTCCCGAGAGCTTGCCTTCACTATAGTTCGATTCTTTCCCCTGGATTCATACAAAGAAAATAAAGCAAAACATAAAAGTAATGTAGTGCAAGATCAGGCACAAATCATGAGCAGTAACTAAAACCTATATATAAGAATACTTAGTATTTAAAGAATTTAATTGTTCATAATGATTAGATGGAATCATCTGCTTAAAGAACTGGAGAGATGTAACAAGAATTTCTTCTCCTTTAGTACAAAGAACTAAGGAAATTAGGAACCCATCAATGCATATGAGGTTAGATACAGACCTAAACATTAAAACGTTATTTATACCTATTACTCTCTCTCCACCTTTAGATTTTTCAATTATAAGTAAGAACTATAAAGCTTAAAACTTTGAAATTGTTGGTGAATAGAGTTTCTTTTTCTTTTTCTTTTTTATAATAAAAATAGATATTAAGAGATTTTATTCACATGTTTTTTAAATATATAGAATGTGAAAAAAAATATCTTACTATTTTGATACAACAAAATACAAGAGTATTTGTAACCCAAAAAAAAAAATGGTGTTATTATTTTCACGTATATATAAATAAAAAAAATAAAAAATAAAAATTGGTGGTGTCCCTACCATGTAGTGTCTTGATTTTTTTGATAATCATGGTGTCAGTGTGTCAGTAATCCATATCGTGTTGTATTGTATCTATGTTTCATATCTGTATTCGTGCATCTTAGAAGACAGACCTTAAGAAATGAAAGCAACAACTAGTTTCGAAATGTTAACCGGTAGGAACCCTCTTAAGTAATATTCGAACATGTACCATTTAACTTGCAATTCTCTTTCCCTACCTTGTCCCACTCCTATCCCAAAGGATAAAAAAAAAGAGTTGGCACAAGAAGCAAATAAAAAATGGACTATCATTCAAATAATACCATTTAGTTGGCACAAGAAGCAAATGAAAAATGGACTATCATTCAAATAATACCATTTAGTAAAGTTGTTGGGATTCTTAAAGCATCCAAGTTCCTCCGGGAAGCGAGTGAAAGTATATGTTAACTCGAAAAAGAAAGGTTATTAAGAAGCAATCAATTATGTGGAGAGTGTATGCAGAAACTACATGGAGAATAAGAGTTTTCAACTAGAAGCAAGTACGTTTGTGTCAGAATGAGAGTATGAACTTTCCATTGCATGAACACCAAAAATTGTGCAATCATATGTTTAAAGATTATATTTATATATCATGGGAAACACTGGAATAAAGGTAAAGCCAAATTTTGGTACCGTTTGCACCCAAATAGAGGCACTACTACTAACTATACTGAAGAGGTAGCATAAGTCAATAAATTTGGTCTGAGAATTTTGGAGATTACATTGATAAATAAGTGTAATTTTATGGGTTTTAGGAATTCATTACAATGAAACTATCTAACAGCCAACTGAAGTCGGGCAAATGTTCATTGAAAATTTTAAAAATATTGTTTTGTATATCTTTCAACCACCAAAATAGTGGAAATATAAGGTAAATACACCACCCCCCCCCCCCCCCCCCCCCCCCCACTTCATCACGCAACTAAGAATTGACTCTTTAACCATTTTATGTTTTTTCAGAACCTTATTTACAAAACTAGGGATTTTTTGCACTTTATTCCCAAACCATTTGCACGAAGCCGGAGGGTGAGGGTGGGAATGGGAGTGGGGAAGTGAGGGCCCTATAAAAGAGTTTAAAGTTGGGAGCAAGGACCCTATAGGAGTTTCGCGCTATTAAGTCCCAAATTACATGAAAGCACAGTTACTAAATTTCCTCATTTTGAAATTAGATTTGGAGAAGAAGTCTGCTAATAATCGAAGTGCAGAGAAAGCGTGGTTGCTGGCCACATTTTTTTTTAGAAACGTGGTAGGTAATCATGTTTTCACTAGAGTTCGAATATATTTCACCAGAGTTTGAATATAAATAGGAACCTAAAACACATGGTTACGAAACATGCTTTCAAGAAAATATGTTTAGCAACTACATTTTCACGTAGGAAGTAAGTTCAATATACCCCTAATTTTTTAAATATGTTTAAAAAACACATAAAATGGTTAAAGAGCCCTAAGAATTTGTTGATGACTTCAAGTAAAATTCAATTAGAGTGGTTAATAATGCACGTAAGTATGATGGTATTGGGTTATGCAGCTCTTTTACGTGGATCAAGCCCTGCGGCAATGTTTGTCTAGATCTTTAGGAAAATCATGGCCCAAACAGCTGTTACATTGAAGTACAGTTTACTATAGTATATTAACAAACATTTAATGAGCAAAACTCAAAAATACCATTCATCCATTAAAAACAAACATATTAAATGAGTAAGAGGTTAACACACTCCATGAACGTGACTCTTGCAAGCACAAAGCTTTCCACTTGAAATTTCCTAATTCAGCACATCAATTCTACTTTTTGGGTTTTGCTAAATAAAAATGAGAAGGGTTGAATCCTAATTATGGTTTTTGCTAAGGGCATTTTATCAACATTTAAATATAGATGCAAAGTGCCCTCACGTGATTTTGACTCATCTTGCACTTTACCTCCCTACTGTTACTAATTTTGTCCAAATTGACAAAAATTATGTCACACGAGTTTATTTAAGAGTTGGCATGAAAAACAAATAGTCAAAAGTCAAATTTTAGTGTAAAAAGACAAATTTTCCATTTCATTTTCTTCTTCCCCATTTGAAAACCCTAACTCATCCACTCTCTCTCACCACCATCCCCACCACCTCTCCCACCTCTCTGCCACCATCCTGCACCTCTCTACCATGGCCGCTACCTCCCCTCCAGCACTACTCGAGTTTCACAAATAACTTTCATTTATTTACAACATTCATTGCAAAAATTGTCTCAAAATCACTAATTACAGAAACATACCTAAGCAAGTTCGAACAAAATGGAGGTGAGCCTGAACCAAAGAAGTATTTTCTTCTACTTTTTTTTTTAAAGGAAAAAAAATCAACAAAACAAAACAAAACAAAGTGTAGATCACTGCACCTGAGTCATCTTCATTTTCTTTTCTCTTTTTTCAACTAATCTCTTCAGGCTATTTGAATTTCAAAGTAAACAATATACATATACAAAACCCACACACACACATATATACATACAGATCAAATATATATACATAATTTCTTTGGGTTTGAATTTCAAAATTAAAATGGAAATTTCAAATCAAAATCAAACATGTATCATGTGATGTAGTGGGATTACTGGATCTTAAAGCCGTGATTCAGGCTGGTTGTTACAGTGGGTTGAAATTCAAACCCAAAATCAAATGTGTATATCATATGATGCAGTGGGATTGCTGGATCTTAATAAAACCATGATTTTAGCTGGGTGTCTCAATGGAGACTAGGGAGTAAGACAGTGTTATAGTAGTGAGATAGTTATAGTCTTTTTGCAATTTCCAATAAAATAGTTATTTTAGTTCAATTTATGTAGGGGTAAAGTGCTCCAAGGTGAAACCACAAGGGCTAGAGTGAATTTTGCTCAATGACGAATTACAATTCATCAATCCCCCAAAATGCAGTGTACCATCATTGATTATTACCTAATACTATTACATACTGCAATTAATCAGCTGCATAATCCAAGCAATTCAACGCAAGGTCAAAAGAACCCATTTGGTTTCTCTACTGGGTTTTGAAAATCAAGACATAATCAATATGGTGTTTCAATCTTCAAAACTCCATAGGACTAGTATCCATACGAATACACATATATATGTATATATATAAAAACCAGGAATCAAAATCCAAAGCAGCATCAAGATATCATCAAATGTGAAAAACCCAATATAGTACCTTGTAAAGGTGAGAGAATTGGGATGAGAACAAGATTGCCTAAGACCTCAACTGAACCCACTAATCTGGGACGGGACAAGAGTTGACGAACCCCACGAAGCTGTCGCCATTCTCTCTCTCTCTCTCTCTCTGTCTCTCTAAAAATCTTTCTTTCTCTCACAAGAATGGGTGGGTGAGGCGTTAACGGTTAGGTAGTGAGAAAAAGTTTGGTGATTTTGTTTTCCGTCTCTCTGGTCTCTACCTGTGACCAAAATTTCAGCCCCTGAATAAATAATAATAATAATAATAATGAAATTATTTAGTGAGAAATTGTTTTGAAAAATATTTTTTCTATTTGTATTCTATTGCCGCTAGATCGTCATACAGCCGCTGGAAAGGAAAATGAGTGAAATTCCTTTTTCGAGGACCTTTCAACCCTTAAAGTGATTCACATCACTTATATATGCTTGAGCCTATATCATGAGCAGTGTGGATCACTTTGGGGGTTGTGGATCTTTCAAAAAGGTGTCTCTATCATTGTTGCATTGAAAAATGATTGAAAAAGTCATCGAAAAGTCGCCGTAAGGTTGTTGACATGGCAATCGTTAGTGGTGGTGATTTGGACATATAGATAGATTAGATGGACAAATAGACAAATTAGTTAAACAGATATGTGACACATGAGCAAATATGACGATGACACGTGAACAAATACGTAGACAAATAAATAATATTTGAATAAGTAAGTGATGTTGACAATACCATATAGACAGATAAGTATCAATAAGATGGTCAAATTATTCCAAAAGTTTTAAAATTTGACTTATGACCTGAGTTCCCTTCAATAAATTACAAATATGTCTCTAGAGATTTGTCAAAAATATAGATTCTCTCCTTATATTCTGGAAATTACAAATGCCTCATTGTGAGAATTTATCCTTCAATTCAACTAACCTAACATAAAAAAAATAAATTACTCAACAGAAAATATTTACAATCTCTAAAAAAAGTCCCTTAATTTAAGCCACAATAATATGACATGATAAGTATAAACTTTTGATTTGTCACACACTTAACTATATTGAACCTAACTCTATTGCTACATCATTGTGGATAAATTATTATGAATCTTTAGCATTTCTTTTTGCCCAAATATCCACTAGTAGCAAAATGAAAATTATTGTACTACTTTCATTTCAATACACAATTCACCAAATCATTCTCTTCATGCCATTATGATAGTCTTCAACTCTCTCCGGCCACACATCAAATATTTATAGACAATAATTGTAATAGTGTTAATTAATGGTAGGAGAGAATAGACTAATTGTGAAAAAATGAGGAATAATGAAGGTAGAGTAGGACAAATAAAAAATAAAATAAAATTTTTAACTCCATAAAAGTTAATATAAGTATTTAAAATAAAAAATTGTTGCTTATATCATAGATTCTATTAGTTAAAGGTTGATTAACGAGTCGCCAGGAGTGGTGGCCTAGTAGAGAAGACATTCCTCTCCACAGGCGTGACCCACGTTCGAATCCTGGAGGGGCGAAAAATGGTTGCTTTGCAGCTGGCTTTCTTCTAAGACCTCTCTCTGTATTATGATCATGGGCTCGTCTGTGGCGTGTGGTTGACCTCCATTGGTGCTTTTGTGGTAGGTCCCTTCTTATGAGTTGAGTCAAATCAAGCCGGCAACCGGTTACCCCGGGGCCTAGGTCCATGGATGCCGTGATGACACGTCATAGTATCATTTTTTCATGTTCAAAAAAAATAAATAAATAAATAAAATAAAGGTTGATTAACGAAAAATGTCATTTGTTATATGATTAAAAATCTCAAGAGATTGGATGTAATTTCCTGAATGTGATGGAATAATTTATATTTTTAATAAACAAAAGATATATTTTTAATTTGCCAAATTTTTATTTTATTTTTTATTATGCGGAAACAGAACATTTTCATTTACTTAAATTTATATTAAACTTAAATTTAAATAAATTTTTTTTAAAAAAAATATCCTTCACTCATGGACTCAATTTATACCATATAAAATTTTACTCAAATTTTTGCTTTAAATCAAAGAGACTCAAATGTTTAACTAAAATTTTTAAGACCGTTGTGTGACTCAAATTTATAAATTTGAATAAAATTTTGAGGAAAAACTAAAGATTGCCTAATGTGAGCTTTTTTATAAACATCAAATGTTATCTCTCTATTTATTAATGAATATAGTAATAAAAAAAAAGAATAAATTAATAAAAAATGTTTAAGACTCTTAAAAAGGTTTTTTAAATTTGATCCACAATGAAATGACTTGATAAGTGCTTGATTTGTCACATATCCAATTATAATGCATAACTTTCTTGTCGCATCATTATGGGTGAGTTTGTGGAAAAATTATTAGTTGGTCTTGGGATGTCACATTGCCATATCCCACACCAATCATAATTTACCATACCCCCAGGTTCTCCAATCACCCAACACAAATTCATGGGCTCCACTCCCTCCACCAATAACAATGCCATTAGGGCACCATGTAACGGTATTCCAAAACCAACCAATAACTTCTCGAGTTTGTGAGTCTAAATTATAGATATATAATATTTCTCTAAAATAATTACATGACTCTATAATTGAATGGACACGCTTAAATTATAGACTCCATTGAAAAATTTTATTTGAGTAATGTATGGTGCTGTTTGATAACATTTATAATTTATTTTTTTTAGTTTATAAAAAAATATTAAATATATTTTATATTAATTTTGATTAAAAATGAAAATAAAAATATATTTGGTATACAAGATTTTTAAAAATATATTTTGAAAACAAGTGAAAATAGATGATTATAGGAGGAGGTTGTTGACAATTAAAAATGATAGCCAGAGGTAGTTGTTGGCCATAGGAGGTGGTTGGTGATAACCAGAGGTAGTTGTTAGCTACATAAATAGTGGGCAAAAGTGATTGTTGATAGTAAAAAAATGATGGTTGAATAGTCGCCTAAAGTGATAGTTAAAGGTGATTTTCAACCAAAGTTGGTGGCCAAATGTGGTTATTGGTGGTAGGAGGTAATGGTTGGAAGTGATTGACTGTGAAGTTTATTAATAATGTAGCCCGTAGAGATGAGTAATAGTTGGTTGTTGAAAAAAAAAATAGGAGGAAGAGAAAAAAAATTCAAAATAAATAAGTGAAACTATTTTTTTTTTTTTTTTGTGTGTTTAGTAAATTTTGTAAACTATTTATAACTTTTTAAAACCAAAACAAAACAAGTGAATAATACTTCGTAGCTCGAAAAAAATTGGCCCGAAATGGCTCGAATACTCAAAACGACGTCGCTTTGGGTATTCTTTTTTTTTTCCTTTCCTTTCCCTTTCTGAAACAGACAAAAAAAGAAAAAGAAAGAGAGAAGAGGCGAGAGAAAGAGAAGAAGGAGAGAAGAAGGAAGAGAAGAAGGAGAAGGAGAAAAAAAAGATGGAGAGGAGGAGAAAGAGAAGAAGAAGAAGGAGAATACACACACAGATCTGCATACACATAGATCTGTGTATGTATACATAGATTTGTGTATACACACAGAGGAGACGGTGATGGTGGTGCCGGTGGGTGGCTCTCTCTCTCTCTCATATATATATATATATACATAGATATGTGTATACACACAGATTTGGTGTTGATGATGATGTGTTGTTGTTTGTTATTGTTGTTCAGATTCTACAATTTTTTTTTTGAATATTTTGGTATGATTGTTGGTTGTTGTTGCTCTCTCTCTATCTCTCTACCGATGGGTGGCTCTCTCTAACACACACACACACACACATATATAGATATGTGTGTACAGATCTGTGTATACACACAGATGTAGTGTTGATGATGATGTGGTGTTGTTGTTCAAATTCTACAATTTTTATTTTATTTTATTTTATTTTTTGTGATTGTTGGTTGTTGTTGATGATGATGTGTCGTTGTTGATGCTCTCTCTCTCTCTCTCTCTCTCTCTCTCTCTCTCTCTCTCTCTCTCTCTCGGTTCCCTAACTTCCTCTTCTCTCTTTCTTCTATCTTCTTCATCTTCATCTTCTTTATTTTCGCCTTTGTTTCAAAGAGGAAAGAGAAAGAAAAAAAAATAAAAATTCCAAAACAATGTCATTTTGGAATTCGAGCTAGTCATGCCAGCTTCCTCTCGAGCTACCTAGCAGACAAGTTTTGTTTATAATTATTAAAAATTCTATAAAAATAAATAAAAAATTACTGACATAAATGTTACCAAATATTTACTTATAATTGTTTTTGTTAATTGATGTGATAGTTGTTATATTATTATATTAGTGCTTTAAAAATGGCTTTTTAAAAAAAATTACATACAATTTATTATTAGAAGAGCTCCAGTTTTTAAACTTTTAGATTAACAGGTTCAAATTTAAATCTTTTTTAATTAAAGGAACATTAATATTTTTAAAAGGATATTTATTTGTTTAAAGCTTACTTACTTATTCAAATTAATATTACTTATTTATACACGTGTCACCTGTCTGTTCAATTATTTGTTCAAATGTCACTTCTTTATAGTTTTATATCACTTATCTATTCATCTTTATATTCATTCATCTCCACGAATCGCCAACAATCATTGCCTGTTGGTCACCAGTGATTTTTTGACGATTTTTCAAACTCATCTTGTTTTATAACCAAATTTTAAAATAAAATAAAATCAAATCAAATAACAAATAAAAATAAAATCAAATAACATATGATAATAGTGGACTTTTCACCAATTTATATACTTATCTTGGTAATAAAAAAAGAAATCAATACTAATGTACCCATAATTTATGAACCCTAAAATATATACGTTGGTAAACCATACTGCAGTGTGAATGAAGGACATAAGAATAAGAGATGAAGGGCAAATCTGCAATTTGAGCTTTGAATAGAGGGAGATTAATCAAGTTCTTGGTGGACGACAATCGAATCTAAAGGTAAGGACCCAACTCACTGATCTCATCACTGATTCTGAATTCTACCCTTTTTCTTCCATTTCCATTTTCCTTGGTATGATTTGATTTGCATAATATGGTTTTTCTATGAGAAATCTTGTCATTGTTTGTGTATTTTGTTAAATTGGATTACTTGTTGGCGAAGTTTTTCCTATGCTAATTCATGGAATGAAGTGAACTGTCCAAACCAAATGTTTGGGATTTGGGCATTTCTGGATACCGGAATAACTTGTAATTTGGGGGCTCGATGTATATACATACATATATACTAGTGATAGGTGCAAATGCTATGCGATTATAATTTTAAATTTAAGTTTTTGGATAGATGAATGAGGTAAATTGATTTGCAATTTTGGGCAGTTCGATGAATGAAAAAAACCATTTAGTAGTTATTAAATGTGGCAATTATTAGATATGAAGGGCATTCTTTTTTTTCTTTTTCTTTTTTTCTAAAAAAAAGTGACAATGTTCACACAGAGATGTGTTTCTACGAAGGTAGAATTCCTCATATTGCTATAATTGCTAGTGATGTTTCTTATGAACTGGGATATTTTCTTCTAGCATTTACTTATGATTACAAGATTTGAGACTGGGTGTTATTTGATTGGTAAAAATTCAGATATTGTGTTGGAAATCTTGGTAGTGATTGGACGTCAATGTCATGACATTAGGTGACCTACCTGAATCTTTTTTCTCTGTTATACTCTATCAAGGGCCATATGCTCACTTAAATTAAGTAAATTCTGATACTTATTTACTACACTATCCCATGTCAACATAGGTCTTTCCCTCCTCCCTAGCGTTTCCATTAACTGTGATCCTATCAAACATCCTCGCTGTTGCCTCTATTGGTCTTCATTATACACGACAAAACCATTATAATTTGTTCCCTCTCAACTTATGTTCAGTTGGTGCTACTTCTACCATTTCAAAAACAAATTTATTTCTGATTCTACCTTTCATGGTCTTACCACACATTCACCTCAACATTTTCATCTCAGTTACATTCATTTTACTTATGTGTTATTTCTTAGTTTGTTAACATTTGTCTCATGATGCATTGCTGACCTTATAACTGTTCTATAATTTTTTTTTTCAATTATGTTGGTATACGTCGATCACATAATATGTCAGAAGTATTCCTCCACTCTAACCAACCCACTTTAGTTTATGGGCCACATCATCTCCAATCTCTCAATCCTTATTAATAATTGAATCTAGATAATGAAATTGTTCACTCTTAAGTATCTCTTGGTTTTCAATTTTCACTTTTCCTCATTATTAGAAATCAAAGATAATAAATTATCTCAAAAGTGTTAATTTCTTAGCCAGCTCAACTGTATAAATTTTCATTGTTCTATTGTTTGTTGTCAAATGTTCTCATTTTTATTTTTATTTTTGTTTTGCATAGTTTGTTCTTATATTTATTTTTGTTACCTTGCTGGCTCGGCCACTTACATATTTCGTGCCTTATTCTTTCTTGTAGTTTGTTATCTATTTTCCTAAGATTGCACTAGAAACTGTAAGATTTCTTTATGGGGTAAAAGGACAAAACAAGCAGACCTAAACACACGAATGAGGGAGTAATTGGAAAATTGAGAAAACAGAACCTTGTAAGGAGATTGACCAGAGAGAAGGAAAGTAGGCATACAATTGAGAAGAAAAGTAGCAATAAGAACTGCTTCACCCCAAGATAAGAGGCAGAGAGAAGAAGAAACCTAGTTGTCTCAAGGAGATAATGGTATTTACGCTCAATTTGACCATTTTGGACAGGTGTATCAGTACAAGAAGTTTGGTGAATGGTACCCAAATTGGCCAAATATTCACAGAACTTAGTTTTAAAATATTCTCTACCCAAGTCAGACTGGAACAATTTAATAGTAGACCTAAACTGTAGTGACTATAAGCTGAAAAAGTAAGATATATCTGGTTGAAGGCAGACTTATGAGTCATAAGATAAATCCAAGTGTAACAGGTGCAGTCATCAACAAATGAAATATAGTATGTAGGACCCCCTTTAGTGAGAATAGGAGAAAGACCCCAGACATTAGTATGAACTAAAAAAAATGGTATATCAAATATAGAAATACTTTTACGAAAAGGTAAGGCTGTTATTTTGGAAAATTTACACCCCTAACACTTGGTAAGTTGAGTAAGAGAAACTTTACCCAATATACATGACTGAGCTAAAGACCGTAAGCGGTCAGCAAACAAATGCTCTAATCTGTAATGCTACAAATAGAAAGGACTTGATAGAGAATCTAATTGAAAGAAGAAAAGACAGTCGAAGAGGCAGTCATAGGCAGATGCAGACTCTCCACTACATAGAGGTCTCCAACCTTATGGCCAGTCTTAATCTGCTGCTTGGACATCCGATCCTGCATAACAGATAGAAGAAGAAAAGATAACATTAAAACTGGAGGCATTAAGCTGACTGATAGTTAATGAATTGACAAATAACTGAGGAACATATAAGACAAATGGAATAGAGACATCATACATAGCAGACGGTGACCCAACAGATATAACAAACGTACTAGACCCATTAGCAACATTAATAGTGATAGGAAAGGGAGGGGGAGTACAATTTTGAAGTAAGGAGAGATGGACAATCATATGATAAGAGGAACCAGAGTAAAAAATCTAGATAGACGAAGAGATACCTGAAGAAGACCCAAACAAATTTGAATAAATAGAGGAAACAACGGAGGCAGACGGGAATGGCTGGGAGGTAGACAGTATATGCTGAAACTGACCAATCTGAGCACTCAAGGAAGCTAAGTCAGGATCAAGAGCCGAAACAGGAGCAATAGAAGTGGTGTGAGGCCAAAGAGTACTCTGAAGAGGAGCACGGAACTGAGTTTGAGACTGCTGAGAAGACGAGGCAGGTAGACATCCCTTATTGGGATAATGATATTTCTAATGGCTTCTCTGATGGCAGTAAGCACACTCATCTAAAGCCAGTAGCCTATTTTTGCGCCTAGCCATTTTATCATCCGTCATTGTAATGAACTAGCAAGAACAATAAAAAAGATCCAAACAAAGGAGAGCCAATACGCAAATAGGGATATCCACTGGGGTCAAAGAATAATAAGCACTAAATTACCAAGTGAATAACACCTCAGATAAGGAACCAGATGATAATACCTCATATGGGTCAAATATCCAAACCCCGTTCAGAAAGACAATCTTCGCGATGTGAAGCTGAGCCAGAGAGACGATAGTGAATCAAAGCCAGAGAGTGGCCAACCAGATGAAGCCCTCACACACAGTTGTGATCCATGGCTACAATCCATGAACCAAAGAGGGTTACGGTGCAGCAAAGACCACCTACGAATCAGTGTCGCGAATCAGATGACCAGATGGGTCAATTGAATGAAACAGACGAGTCGACTCAAACAGATGGGTTGACTTAGATGACCAAATGGGTCGACTCAAACAGATAACCAAACAAGCCAAACCCAATCTCGAATTAGACCAACAAGAGTACCATAATCGGTGGATTGCAATTCGAACTCAGATGGGTCACACAAATCTAGAAAGCTGAACCCGAGAAGAATCGACAATGGTTGCTAGGGTTTTGAACATAGCTTTGATACTATGTAAGATTTTTTAATGACTTCTGTATATTCAATTGTGTTTCTAATACAAGAGTACATCGGTTTATATAACAAACTAACCCTAAGACTGAAAAGGAAACTAGAATTATTACTCAATCCCTAACATTCCCTAAAATATACAAAAAAATATGTGTACCATATATACATAAAACCTAATATTTTCACAATGGATTTGAGTTTGGATGTGGATTCAAATCTAAGGATTTAAATCTAAAATGCTAAGAATTAGTAGATGCATTGGGAACACACACACACACACAAAAACATACAATATGTACATACATATAGATAACGATATAGTGTTTGAGCTATTTGTAGAAAATCATGGAGGGGGAGAGAGAGCTGGCTCAAGCAAATCCGAACATAGTCCAAAAGTAATATATTTCTTAGGAATGAGCTCAAGCAAATCTTACTATATGTTAGACATATCTGTTATGTATGAGATAATGGTTATCTTAATTTACTTGCCTTTAAGCAATTGTTGTTTTGTGGTGTGTGATTTTAAGCTCTTCCAGTGCTCACTCCTTGTTCATTAAGGCCTTCATATTGTGGTTTTGTATAGAAGGTTAAAGAGTCATGTATAAGGACTCAAAGCCAAAGGAGTCAGGAGGAAAGGGAAAGGGAAAACAGGCAGCGGGAGGAAGTGATGATACTGCTTCAAAAGGTAAAGGAAAAGGAATGAAGATAGATGGGCTTGGCACCTGCACATATGTCAAAGGTTGTTTCTTCCCCTTAATCTGTTTTTCAGGAGCTTCTATGTTTTTTTAACTGCAATTTATCTAGTATGTTGAGTCTCCTGATTTAACTCTGGGTTTTGGATTTTGTTTTTAGCAAGGCATATCTTATGTGAGAAGTAAGGGAGGATTAATGAAGCATACAAGAAGCTAGAAAACATGGCTGGCTTAGTAATGGAGACAAGGTTCCTGTAGACACCCCATTTTTGACCGACCTTAAGACTCAGACGTCACCGATTGAGCGCTCGGTGATGTTGCATATTGTGCTCGTTCAGAGAAGTCTCGTCGCGGCGCATACTGTCTCCGGACTTCAACTCTCTTCATGCCTTTGCGGTTTGCGAACCGGATTCGGTTTTCTCTGTTTTCTTTCCTGAGGGGAGGGAGAGGTCCCGTAGACCATCTCTCAGTGGCCGTGGGCTACATTTCGTGGCCGTAGGCCATTTTACCCATTTCGGAGCCCGGTTCTCGGTTTTCGGAGCCGTCAGGCCGTGTGCCTCGGTTCAGGACCACCCCACCATCTCTGATTCCTCCCGTTTTTGGCATGCATCTCATTTATTGCCTTTCGAAGGACACCGGGGTCTTAGATACCCTCTTCGTGGCCAAACACCACTTTCGTGCTTAACGCCGATTTGAGACCGAATGCGTGTTTTGGCCCCGAGCATTCGCTTTTGCATCGGTTTTCGTTCATTTTGGCAGTACCTCTGCTTTTATCACCAGAAGATCACCGGAGGGAGGCCAACAATTGTCTCAAAGAACCAGTTATGCTCCTGGCGCCCCAGTACTGCTTTTTTCACTTCCTGCTAATATTGAACACCCTAGGGTCATTTTCTTGAGCCAAAACCACATATTTGTGTTGTACACACATGGGAGGACCCTAAAACACATGGCCGGCCAGTAATTCTTTGGTCCATTTTTGAACCTCTTTGAAAAGTGGCTTGTTGTTTCTCCTGTTTCAGAGTTGCCAATTTCCAACCATAGGGTCTTGTTGTACACATATGGGAGGACACCAATCTTTGGTGGCCGGCCAGAAACTCTCAAATGACCATTTTGCCCCTAGCCGGCCGGCCATGGGGGGTGGCCGGCCGGCCACTTGCAGCAAAAGTGCCTAGCCGACCTGCTTCCTTGGAATGTGTGCATTCCAGCTGTGCTTTGATTTTCCCCCAAAATATCTGATCCGGGGGAACCTTTTGGAGGGAAATAAGAGCTCATTTCCCTCCATTTTATTCAAGGATTCCTCTCTCCCTCTCTTGTCTACATTGGTGTCCTCCCAACTCAATAGAAGAGATTACAAGCATTGGTTGGAGCATATACATACATACAACTTCATTTCCTTCAAGTTTTGGTGCCATTTCTTCATCATCTTCAAGCTCTACCATCACAACTCCATTCCAGCAGCTAGGAGAGCTTTCCAGCAGCTAAGAGGCTCCCATTCTTCAAGCAAAAGGCAGCCAAGACTTGTCTACAAGGGTAAGTCTCACTTTCCCTCTTTTGTAGCCCATTTTTGCCTCATTTCTTAAGCCTATTTTCTCACTGTTTTAGGCTCCGACCCTAACTGAAAGGGTCACTCTTTTGAGCTATTCTTCATGTTTGTTTAAGGGCTCAACCCTGTTTGAGCCCTCCATTTGGTACTTGCTTCAATACCATCTTGTATGCCTTTATTTTGCATGAAATTTCTAGCCTATGTGTGATCTGTTTTCGAGCATAATATAAACTGTAAGAGGGCCTATTTTGAGCCCCTCTTCAACATTGAAGAAGGGCTCAACCCTGTTTGGGTCCTCTATCTTGTACTTTCTTCATAATCTCTCCTATTTACCGTAAACTTGCATGATTTGTTTGGCCTATATGTAAATTGTTTTGGAGTTTGTTATGAACTGTGAGTAGGCTTATATTGTGTCCTTCTACAACATTTTAGAAGGGATCAACCTTGTTGGGGGCCTCCATGTAGTACCTACCATTATACCCCTCTTTGACCCCCATTTTTGCATGCTTTTTTAAGCTTATCTAGATTCTGTTTTCGGCCATCATCAGAGCTGGAAAGAGTCATGTTTTGATCTTCTTGACATATTTCATTAAGGGTCTTTTCTGGTTTGATGAATGTTTGGGGTACCTCATGTTATAGCCTTATGTATCCTAGTTCTTGCATAGCATTTTTGCCATATTTTCATACTGATTTGGGGAATTTCATCTACTGTAAATGTGCATATTTTTATTCCCTCTTCAGTGTTGTAGAAAGGTATTTTTCCATTTGGGCATTGCATATACCACTTGCCTCATTGCCTCCCTTGCGGAGCCATTTTTGTGTGCCATGTTAGCCCTATTTGTGGTTGCTGTTTGGCCTTGATTTGAACTGTAAAAATGCTTGTCTTGGGGCTTCCTAGCTTCTGTTTTCATATTCCATGTCCATATTGTGCATGCATTGCATGGCTATAGGCCATTTCGGGTGCCTAATATCGCATTTCGAGAACATTTCATACATCGAGTGTCATTTCGCCATCTTTCGGGACTGTTTTCCCCCACATTTCAGTGCTAAAATTCCATTTGTATGTTTGCATATCATATTTCCATGCCATTGCATCGTGTATGCCATTGTCTCGGTTTGCGTGCCCGTGTGCACGCATTTCGAGGCACTTCATTTTCATCTCTCAGCCTCTTATGTGAGTGTGGCTGAGGCTCACTCATGTTAGTATAAGTCCATTTTGCATTGTTTATGCCATTTTAGTCTCATTGCATCGTGTATGCCATTGCCTCGGTTTGCGTGCCCGTGTGCACGCACTTCGAGGCACTTCATTTTCATCTCTCGGCCTCTTATGTGAGTGTGGCTGAGGCTCACTCATGTTAGTATAAGTCCATTTTGCATTGTTTATGCCATTTTAGTCTCATTGCATCGTGTATGCCATTGCCGGCTTATGCGTCTGCAGCACGCACTTCGAGGCACTTCATTTTCATCTCTCGGCCTCTTATGTGAGTGTGGCTGAGGCTCGCTCATGTTAGTGTAAGTCCATTTTGCATTGTTTATGTCATTTTAGTCTCATTGCATCGTGTATGCCATTTTCTCGGTTTGCGTGCCCGTGGGCACGCATTTCGAGATATCTCATTTTAGTCTCATTGTATATCATATTTCAGACCGTTTCATGTCTTTAATGCCATTACCTCGATTTGCGTGCCCGTGTGCACGCATTTCGAGGCACTTCATTTTCATCCATCGGCCTCTTATGTGAGTGTGGCTGAGGCTCGCTCATATTAGTGTAAGTCCAATTGCATTGCGTATGCCATTTTATGCCTTAGGATCATTTTCTCAGTTTGCGTGTCTGTGTGCACGCATTCCGAGACATCTCATTTTCATAGCATTGTGTATGTTAGGATTGTATCTTAGTTGCATTTCATGCATATTGCATCATATTCGGGATAAGAGTTAACCCGGGCACGGGAAACGAGGCACGTTTCGTACTCCGAGTAACGGAACACGTCCCAATTCCCCAAGTCACCGACACACCGGATTACCCATGATGGAGTTAGGTTTTGTTGTAGAATTCATATGCATTCATCCTATATTGAGTTGTGCAATTCGGCTCCTCGGCCATCATGCATCGATATGTGTGATTGGTGGCACGAGGATCGAGGCATGCATATATTTGTGAAATACATTGCTATGCCCCTTTCCTGCTCTCTGTTGCAGCAAAATGAAGAATCAGCAACTTTCCGGGACTTGGCACACATTTCGAGAAACATTGCAAACAGAGGCTGATTGGGGCATCCCAATGGATCTCCGCGCAAAGCAGCCCAACATGCATCATTTCATTATCCGGAGCGGAGTCAAGGCAGCCCCCTCGCTTGTATGCCAGTTTACAATTTTCCTTAGTTAATTTATTAATTAATTAGGAATTTGTATATTATTCGGACTGTATTATTCGAACTGTATTATTCTTTTATTTGGGACTGTATTATTTATTCGGACCCTCTGTGCGAGGGCATAATTGTAATAAGTGTGCGTGCGTGTGATGTATGTCTCCCAACCCCACGTCTTTCTTCCCTTTTATTTACCCGCTTATGATGGTTAGATATAGGGCATATTTCAATTAGCATACAGTATGACAACATGTTCGCATCATTCATCTGTTTTGCATGCACCAGGCTCGGCGCATCATACAAACTGCATTTGTATTTCAATTCCAAATTGAATACGTGTTAGTTGTAGCATTCCATATGCCATACTTAGAATAGCCGAGCCTGCTATAATTTGCATTTTTGCATGTGTTGCATTAGGCATTTCTGTATACTTAGGATCATGCATGATTTCTAATGAGCTTCTGTTTTGGCTTGGAGTACTCGGTGAGTTTTATGCTTTAGCATCCTTGCATGCGTGTGAGTGACTGCCATGAATAGCATGCTTACCATGAGGCTAAATGCTTACGTGATATAACTGCCTTGGATGCCTGTGGGTGGAGGGTGAGTTACTTGGATTGGGACAATTCATCAAATGTTTGTTTTAAGCCCACTAGATAGTGGCAACACCATGTTTTTCTAAGCCCACCCGAGGGTGGCAAATCCACGTCTTAGCTTACCTGCGGGTAGCACCATCAAACCATTTTCAAACAAACAAACATGAAGTGTTTTGTTCCAATTCAGGCGGCTCAGTCTATATTTGTATGCTGTGCGCATCACATAGTAACCTAGGCTAATAACCGGAATAAGAACGCACAATGTTTTCAAAATCAGATATCATGGTTAGTAGAGGCCGGTCTTTGACCGGCGAATGGGTGCTCACGGTGACCTTCTAATCGTACCCAAGTTCCCAAGCCGAGGCAACTTTGGTGATGACGGACACGTGGCCTTTGGCACCGAGTCAGGGTTTCCTAAATTTCCCATTTAAAAATATTTAGGTGGCGACTCTGTATCTGGCGAAGTAGTCCATGTTTGGCACTTCTTTCAAAAAATCTGTTTTCAAAACGATTTGCCGGATTTGGACTCTTCGGTACCTGCTGAGTTTGTAGAGGTGAATTCCCCATTACATTATCCATTTTCTCATTATTTTTTAACACATTTAGTTTAAAACTTTTACACTTGTTGGTCAAGGTTTTGTCGGTATCAATTTCTGGTTTTGAACTTGGAGGGGGTCATTTTTGACTCTTTCATATTTTTTTTAATGATTTGTGATCTTGATGGTGAACCTGATTCAATTGTATTTAGTTGGTTTTTATTTAGGTATTAATGGGTTCATCATTTTCACTTAGCTACTTAATTGCTTTCAAGCCTTCTAAAATGTGCTAAATAATCATGATCTCTTCAACTTAATGATTATTATAACAGTTTTGAAGTACAACATTACAAAACCGTGGTCATTGGAAACAAATTGCATGAACACACGATGTTGAAAGTTAACTAATGGTTCATATGTTTGGGTGAGAAAATGTTTTTTTATTTTTTGGCATTTGGTACAATGGAAAAGGAAAGTCAACAAAAAATGTCATGTGGTAAAAATAAACCTATTTGGATGGAAAATGGTTGCACTTTTAAAAAGTGCAAAACGTTTTCCAAACTAAAGTCTTACCCATCCCACCACACTACCACCAGCAACACCACCACCACACTACCACCGCCACCGCCACCGCCACAACCTCTTCCACATCACCACCCCTGCTCTTGCCACCACCACCGTCACCCTGTTGCCACCTCCTTACCACCACTAATACAACTATTAGTACATTAGTTTTAAGGACGCAAAATGTTTTTTGTTGGAAAATGTTTTTCGCTAAAACAAAAGGAGCGTAGGAAAATGGTTCGGGTGTTCTCTGTACAATCTCCTATAGAGAATTTTTTACCGAGATATTGTCTCAGGAATATTTGAAGGAGCCATAACACTGACATCTCTGCTTTTTGTCTTTTTTCTTCCAAATTTAGCCAGAATATTCAGAGTGTCCATCAGGGAAGAAGGGTGGAGACTTGGGATGGTTTCTGCGTGGCAAGACGGCTGGCCTATTTCAGGATGTTGCCTTTAGCACAACTATTGGAGCTACTAGTGCACCATTTAAATCAACGTATGCTATTTTAATTCTTGATTTTTGCTCCGCAAACCTGCTAACCACATGTTAAACTTTATCTTATGCTGTTCATGTTGCTCAGACCGGCTAAATTTGTTATGCTATTGATGATACAGGAATGGATACCACATTATCTTGTCCTAATGGAGGAAGAATTGATAGAACTTGGCATTCAAAGTTGTGCTCTCTCGGATTATTAACCACCAAATCAAAGTAAGCATTGTGTATTTATCTACGTGTGACTTTGGCTTGATTGTGGCATGGTTTTTAGAACATAATTGACTCAATGATGCTTCAACCTTTTAGACGTTGGTTTGATAAGTAGTTTTTTTTTTTTTTTTTTTTTTTTTTTTTTTTTGTGGTAGTCCACTTTCTGTTATATAGAGTTCTGACGGTTGGATTTGGTCTTCATTGTAGTCCACTCTATTAAAAATCATTTGATAATTATGATTTTGCGACCAAAAAAATTTACACATTTTGCGACCACTTTTGCCGACCAAAAAAATTTTGGTCGCAAAAAAATGACATTTGGCGACCAAATATTAATTAGTCGCGAATGATCATTATTTTTGGCGACCAAATATTATTGGTCGCAGAAGGTTATATTTTGGCGACCAAAAAATGAGTTGGTCGCAGAAAGTGGTATACTTTTGCCGACCAACTACAAATTTGGTCGCAGAAGGTCACATATTTTTTGGCGACCAAATATTTGGTCACGAAAAACTTATTTTCAGCAACCAAAAAAAATTAGTCGCCAAATTAGTACTTTTAGCGACTAATATTTTAGTCGCCGTTGATTGAGATTTGGCGACTAAAAATTTTTGTCGGCGAAAGAACCTGTTTTTGCGACTAATTTGATCTTTTGGTCGCAGAAAGTTTGGGGGGAAATTTGATTTTTATAGAGGCAGGAATTGAAAATTTTTGGCGACAAAAACATTTGGTCGCCATTTTAAAAACAAAAACCATTTGTACCACGCATTCACCTTCACATGCTCTCTCTCTCTCTCTCATTTCCTTTTGTTTGCATCGCTCTCCTACTACTGATTACCCCAACCCACTCCATCCACCAGCTCCAGCTATGAAAAAGCATATACATACACTTTCAAAACCCATATCATAAATTTCTAGGGTTTGAATTTTCAAATGCAAATCCATTCTTCTTCTTCTTCATAGATCAGAGAGAGAGAGTGTGTGTGATAAATTGAAATTGATAATGCCAAGGCAGAATCGGGTTGTGGAGAGTTTGATTCCCGGAGCCTGCAAGATCCGAAAGAGGGGTAGCTCTTCGTCTTCGTCTTCGTCTTCGTCCTCTGTGTTTCAGAATTACCGATTCAAGCGGGCCATTTTGGTGGGTAAGCCTCGGGGATCCAGATCGAGCACTCCGAGGTGGGTTTCTTTTTGGTGGGTTTCTTCGTCCTCTGTCTTATCCATCTCACAGTCCTGTTTTAGAGGTTGGTTTCTTTTTCTTTTTTGATAAATTTCTTTGATTGCTGTTTGGTTGCTGAGAAAACAGTTGAATAAAAAGGATATTTTTATTAGTAGTTGGTGTTTTCAAAATGTTTGATGTGTTGATGGTATTGTAGAAATTGGTAGCTGTTTAAACAAAATTAACTTGCAATTTAGATAGAAATATCAAATTGGCTTGCAGAAGGACAAAAAACTTAAAATTTGTGAAAATTTTAGAAGCATAAATATATGAAGCTTGGTTCCTTTCATGTGTAAAAATATCTGCAGTGCTTTGGAGTGTTTGAATCAAAAACTTCAACCACTTAAAATTATAAGATTGGTGTTGTTGGAAATTTCTATTGTTTACCTTCCTTTCATGTGTAATAATAACTATGTGCAGTTCTTTGGTGTGTTTGAATCTCGGTAAAAAGGTACCCATTTTGCTTGCTAAAACACAAAAAACATAAAAAGCCTTCAATTTAAATGGTTAAAAAAAATATACGGGGATAAATTCTTTAAGCTTTGCGTTAAGAAGCTTGGATTTGCCAAATGTTTTTCTTTTCCATTTCTTTCTCATACACTTTATGAAGCAAGTACTTCTTCTGCTAAGTCCTCAGAACTTGTCAAGTCAAATATTTATTAATACCTGATTGAGGATGTGTTCATTTCTGTTGGAGCTAGCAATATTCATAGAAACGGCCATGTTTTTGAGTTTTCAAACCATGCCAATGTTGTTCTGTTAATTAGATGTATATCTAGAACTAATTTCACATTTTCTATTTTCAACAGCTTAGAGCTTTCATTAAAGCTCATAATCTTCATGAAACTCAGATATTTGCCAAAATTGAGACAGTGGAGGTAAGCTAGGCATTGACATTATAATTGAATTCCTGAAGGAAATGATATGTTCTATTTTGCTGTTATATAATTGCAACTGTAGTGTATAGATGGAACTATCACCATTAACCTTAGTCCCAGAACAAAAAGCTATTTTAGGAAAACCACTAATTTTTATGTTAAGAAAATAGAAATATTTAATAGTGAGGGAGTGGACACCAAATACTGTACTCTAAACATTAGGTTCAATTTAGAATTTCATGCCTTGGAAATGTCTGAGAGGGGAACCAATGAACAAAAGCAACCATTTAAGAAATGCTTTCACTCCATAGGATATTATGGTGGTCTCTTTACATCAAAATTATTGCTACAAATGTGACGTTTGATTTGGAGACTTCTGGACGCATACATGGATGATTGAAGATTACTTCTGTAATTAGCTCTGTAAATAAATTTATCCTAATTTGTAAGAGAATTTTTGTCTATGATTTTTGTCATTGCTTTTGTATCATCTCCTAGGTGGATAGTCATGATTAGCTCATTGTTTGAAAATAATCATTAAGGAATTAATGAAGACGAACAATATCTCCCTAGGTGCCGCCGGTGATGTTAAAACAGTGAGAAAAAAACGAGATATATAGCAGTCCTCAATTTGTAAATGGCAGAAACTTAAATGAGCCAATTTCTATATACATGTTTGGCAAATGTTGTAAATGAGTGAAGTGATAAATTAGTATGCTCTTTCTTGATATTGATGCTGCCATGATTGTTATTATTATTCTTGTTATTGTTGTGGTTATTATTATATTGTGAGAAGTAGAGAACGTAGCTAAAGGGGTCCACAACAAATTCATTTTCTTACTATTTTTACATACTTTGACTCAGAGTTTGGTAGGTTAATTGCAGAGTATCCATTTCTGATTTTGTGTTTTGTTCAATATTTGTGTGGCTATGAAAACATTGGAGATTTATTCATTCTTTTGTCTAGAACCTGCAAGACTTTACATTTGAAGTCTCTAGCTAAAGAAAGCTTTCAAAAGGAAAAGAACAGAAAAAGTATAAAGTTTATCTAGAATTGACATAAAAAAAGTTGAGGAATTGATCTTCTTAAGTTATTGATTACCTTCTTGGTATGACTTTGTAGGGTAATAGCCTTATGAGGATCCTTAATATAGCAAAGATTTGTTGTGTCGATATTCTTGTACAGAGGGAAGAAATTGCAAGCCATTTAATCCATTATTGGGGAGACATATGAAGTCGCTTATCCAGATAACGGCCTCCGCTTTTATCTCAGAGAAGGTATTTTTAATTGTTGCTTCAAGTTTTAAAATGTTAAGTTCTCCATATATAATATATTTTTTCGAAGTTTGTGATGTTTAAAGTTGTATATGATTCACTACCTTCCGATCCTATTCTGGGAAGAGATCTATAGAAAAATATTGTTATGCTTATCTCAGAACTAACATATATAGAAAATGCTGTAGTTTTTTATTTTATTTTTTATACTTTAAGAATAGATTTTTGAGTCTCCAAACTAGGGGTAAGGTTGACTACCTATTACCTCTCCCAAACCCTTATAAAGCAAGAATTGTGTACTGGGTACAACCTTTGAAAATAGATTTTTACCTGTGTGATGTGTCACTCAATTGTAGTGTATAGATGGAACTATCACCATCACCATAGAACTATCACCATTAACCTTAGACAGATCTTGCCTTTCTCCCAAAAAAAAGCTTTAACAACCCCCTGTTTCGCCTGGTATGCATCTTTTTATTTTGTTTAAAATTAATTCATCTTTTCCCAAAATTAAAAAAATTACCCAGAATTAAAATATACGTATAAGATATATTCTTTGTATAATCCTCAATCACTAACTTTAAATTTACATTGTACACTTTATTTTCCTTATAAAATTATGCCTATAATTTATTATTTTGTGATAAATGTCACTATTGTACTGATCTAATAGCCTCATATCAGTTGTCTCATACCAATGCAACAAGGTCATACCAATGAAATTGACACCCAAGGTATTTGGATTTGCAGGACAAGTTTGTTAGTGGAACCAAGGTTGAGTTAGGTTTCCTATTTCATCGATACACTTTGTTTCGTTCCTTGACATCTGTGACCCAATCTTCAATATTGAGAAGATTTCTTCATCCCTTATGGCTTTGATTGATGGCTTTTAACTGTTGTTTTTATCACAAGTAATGCATTTTTTTTCCCTGCTTTAATTTGCTTTTCCCCTTTTTTTGCATCATGTAGCATTTGTGTATCTGGGACAGCATCTTAAGCTTGCTTTCATTGCAGGTACCTGGATCATAATCAATTTACTGGGAGAATCCCGGATGCATTCTATAAGCACACTTTCTTGAAAGAAATGTAAGTTTCTGTCTTCAATCACTACAAGCAAATTACAGTTACCCAACACTAGGTCAAATGCTAATTGATTAAATGTTGTCACAGGTATATTGAAGGAAATGCTTTCCGGCCAGGTGTGAACCCTATTGGCATCCACAATGTCCAGCACTATGTCAATGGTCAGGTTGTCATAGAATCAGCACGGGATACTCTGGAATCTTGTAGTATAGCACAAACGGACTCTTATCAGGAGGAAGTTGCAGTTGCTTAGAAACATATCTAGCTTATTCACAGCCTAATAGTTTTTTGGGCTATTTGTATTTTAGTCAAGGTGTTTGCATAACATCTTGAATTTGGAATTTGCAATGTTTCTATGGTACCTTCTCATATGTATATATAGAAAGTTTATTTTATTTTGTATCAATATTTAGCATTTGAGTACTTCTAGTTTGTGTTTTAAATGAATTATTAGTTTGCATAACATCTTAGGTTTATTATGGATTGAATGAATCATTAGGAATTACAGGTGTATTGTTTTCCTACTTTGGCAACCAATTTATTAGTCGCGACAAATAAATAATTTTTTTTTCGCAAAAAATGACAATTGTCGACCAAGAGTTTTGGTCGCAAAAAACTTATCTATTGCCGACCAAAACAGCTCTTGGTCGTGAAAACTCAGTTTTGCCGACCAAAAGTTTTGGTCGCGAAAAGAAACAAATGGCGACCAAAACCTTTTTTGGTCGTGGAATGTCACAATTGGCGACCAAATTTTTTGGTCGCGGAATGTCACGATTGGCGACCAAAATTTTTTGGTCGCGGAATGTGATAATTGGCGACCAAATTTTTTAGTCGTGAAAATATCACTTTTCGCGACCAAAGTGTTTTAGCGACTAAATGAATTAGTCGCGGTAATGATATATTTCGCGACCAAAAATTTAGTCGGCAAATCCGATTTTTCCCGACCAACCAAAATTTTGGTCGCGAATTACTTTTGCTGACCCTCAATTAGCGACCAAAGTAGCGACCAAAAAAATTGGTCGCGGATAACTTTTGCCGACCAAAAATAGACTTTTAGCGACCAATTTTTTTGTTGCCAAAAGTGTTAATTACTCTATTATAATCAAAGGTTTTGCATGGAATCCCCTGGTCCTTAGGGCATGTTTGTTTGGACATTCTGGATAAGGGGGTTTGTAATCCATCGGATTATTAGTCCTGGGATACATTGTCCCTAGACTATTTGGTTGGACTAGATTTGTATCCTATGTTTGTTTAGTCATGGGATTAGATATCTGGATTGGACTATTTTTTAATGAATCCAATATTTGGTTAGACGGACTAGATAAGGATAAATGTTCAAAAGACTATTTTACCCTTATAATTTATAATTTATATTTTTTTTATTTAATATATAATTTTAAATTTGTAATCTATAATTTATAATTTAATAACACTAAATTTTTTTAATTTATAAGGTCATAATTTTTAATTTTAAATTAACAATACTGAAAAAATAATTTTATTTAATATATAAATTTAATTTTTTAACAACACTAAAAAAATTTAATTTATAAGGCCATAATTTTTAATTTACTATTTCTAATTAAATTAAATTTATAATTTATATTTTTTATTTAATATAGAATTTTAAATTAACTACACTAAAAAAAAGATATTAAATACAATAGGGTCAAAAATGTAATTTCATAAGCTAATCCCATGATTTCTATCCCACCCCCATGAGATACAACAATCCAACAAATATAAGACTAATAATATTAGTCCGGAGCAAAAATTGGCTACCAAACAATGGACTAATAGTTCAATTTCATGCCCCAATCTTTCAAAATAAATACCACCTTAAGTTCATACAAAAATGATGAGTAGGGGAACATAACACCTCATGCACATTCCAGAATATACATAACACACTCTCTCTGTTACACATTATTTAATCACCTGCTTAAATAAGTGTATTTATTTAGATCATATCATTTATTATTTTTTTTTTTACACTTAATTCCAAACAATTCTGTAGTTTAGGTGCAGGTAATCTATGCAGAGTTATGCTTGTCATATGCAGGATTTTGGAATCATCATAGGCAAAACGGTCTCTGACATGTGCCAATCCTTATCACATTATTTGGTTTTCCAAGACGAGGATAAAACTCCTGTTTGATTTATTTTTTCTTGAACAAATTACTCTTAACCCCTAGATTAGACTCAAAACAAAGGAGACCCCATATAGGCACTGTTTGGCAAGTGGATTTTTAGCTTTTTTGAAGTTTGAATTCACAAAAGGTCAAAATAAGTTAAAATAGACAATAAAATAAAATGTCACATCAAATTTATAATCATTTTACTTTTTCTTTTACAAACATTACATGTGATTAAAAAAAATCTAACTCCCTTTTTAAACACAAAAATTTTAACTTACTAAAATAGTTAATTTTTTAAAGGAGGCCATAGGTTTGTTTGTGATGATAAACCTCCTTGTGATGATCACCGTAGTAGATCTCTTAACCAATAAGATGCTCTAAATAAGATGAGAGGAAAAAAAAAAAATGAAAGTTGAACATTTATGTTCATAGTAAAAAAGTTAATTTTTGACATTGATTTTCCATTAAAAAACATTGAGGATACAAAACAGATGCAAAATATGGAATCATGTACATACATGTACACAGAGTGAGAGAGAGAGAGAGAGAGAGAGGATAATATAATTAAAACGTTGAGGATATAATGTACATACATGGTGTTTAGCCTTGTTGGAGTATCAAGACATATTTATAATATAATTATTTTTCAAGGCTATTTAAGACTTCCCATGTATTTTTATTTATTTATTTTTAAATTCAAAATGAGGGGTATATGTCTGTTAAAATACAAGGATAGATTCTAAATATCCCATTTATTTATTTACTTATTTTTCCTCCTACTGTAAATATTACACATTGTGAAGAAATATTTGTATGTATAGGTGTATAGAGAAATTTAATATATTTATTTAAAAGCTCTCAAATACAAGAGAAAATAACTCATTTTGAAAACTAAAATTACCTTGGAAAGGATTAGTTAGAAATTAGAAATCTACCAAATGTTGATGGAAGGCATATGTTGCACTTTGTAAAAGTCTTCTCCTTTTTCCCTGTAGCTTGTTATAAAATGTTTTACTCAAATTGAGTTCAGTTTGCAATTTGGGTGTGAATTTGTTAGGTAATTGAGAGTTTTTGTATCTACTTTCTTTATTTTTTTAGTGGATTGGTTTGTGGCTTTTAACCTGTGGTTTTTTTTTAATTATAATTGGAGGTGCTCCAATTGTAATTTTTTTTTCACGTTATATCATTGTGTTGATTTGTCATTACTTGTTAGTAGATATAATTCAATTTTCGTTCAATTGGATTACATCTATGATTGTTTGATTAGAAATTATTATTCATCATTAAAATTGATTCTTAATTGCAAATTACAATCTCAGAGGATTTTAAGATTTTCACTACCAAAAGGCATCAATGCTCCCAGAGCAAGACTTCCAATCCTTGGATCTCCCATGCAATTTTGGATTCCATTCGTGACGCTGCCAATGCTCTGTTTCATTACTGTCCCTATGGATAAACTAGTTCTACATCCTACTGACCAAATAGGATCGGCATCTTCAGGAACTAGTGCATGATTTTTTTGCTCTCCGCAATGAGATAAACATAAAAGGTGTGAGCAGACAACATCTTCTATGAAAGAGATGCAACTCTAAGGTCTAGAGTGTATACATCCTTAAAAAAAACTATAAAGTTTAATGAGTATCAATCTAAGAAGAATGGATACTTTTAAAAAGGTAACGTGTCGTGTCTAACACCGACATGACACGATACTCACTAAACTCTTTCCAATACTTAGACACATAAAATATATTACAAGTTCGAATAAAATAACTTGGAATCTAATGATAAAACAAAAATTAAGTAAATTTATACATATTCTCCTCATTTATACTTAAAAAATGAATATATTAGACTTAAATATTCATACATATGACATAATAATTATTTATTCATATATATAACATATCATAAATAAATAAATTATATATTTTGCAGGCGTCCCTACTGTGTTATGTTCTACATTTTAAAAAAAATTTACATGTCAATGTGTTTGTGTCAGTGTCCTGTCACATGTCTGTATCCATGCCCTTTAAGTATATGAATAACGGCGTTAAGGTAATTAAACCCCTTAGCAAAATACACAAATTCATCCATTCAAGCACCAAAAGGAAGCTTAATTCTAAAACTTACTCACAAGTTGGTCTATGTTAACTATAAAAAGAGAGAGCTCCCTAGAGTCATCATCTTTGATTAGCACAACGGGTGTTGTGATAATTCTGTGAACTCTTTAAATTTAAATATTTTTAAAATAAAATTTAAGTGTAAATTATAAATACATTATTGATATTTGCTTAAAATATAAATTACCTCTTATGATTTGAAATATTAAAAATACTCCCTTATTAGAATTTTTTATTTATCAGAATTAACTGAAAAAATAAAATTTCTAATTGTTTTCTTATATAATAATAAAATTAACTGAATTGTTAATTGAAATAAATTTCAATTATCATTAAAAAATTATTAATTAACTTGATAGTTTATTAATAAAAAAAATTAGTTATGAAATAAAAAATTTAAGAAACGAAATATAATTTTAAAATTATAAAAAATATTTTATATTTTAAATAAATCTTAAAAGATGTATATATATATTTTTTAAATTTAAATATGAGAAACGAAACCGGCGATAATTTTCCAACACTGTACTTGCATTGAAATGGGACGAAAAGTAAAACTAACGCAAATCTGGTGCACCATATGTTGAACGCGTTTGGTTAGGTTGGGTGGGGTCGGATCCATATGTTCAACGCAATGACGTGTGAACCACTCATTTTTTCCGATGTTGTACTTTCTCTTTTTCTTTCTAACGGCTGATTTGGTAATATTTTAGTTTAAAAATTAATAATTTATATCAAAAAATTAATTTTTTTCTTTATTTTTTACACATTTTTTTTTGTAAAAAATTAAAAAATTATTTCAAATATATTAATTTTTTTACCTCATATTTTAACTAAAAAAATTTAAAAATTACTAAAATAATATATTCACAAATAAGTCCACTAATTTTATGACATTATTATAGTGAATAATTTAATTGCTCCTTTAATATGTGTTGCGAAAGATAATCTTAAGGTCTATTTCGACAATATAATTAAAAAGTTAATTTTTTAATTTTTTTAAATGATATCATCTTTTTATTTTTTATATACTTTTTAAAAAAAAATTAAAAAAATAATTTTTAATCTCCTTTTCAAAATGGACCGCTATCTTTCTCAACACATATTGAAGAAGATATTCGCCCAAAAAAAAAACATATTGAAGAAGATTAGAATTTTTAGAATCTTTAACATTTTTAATTAAATTATTCACTGTAATAATGTCATACAGTGAGTGGACTTCTTTAAAAATAAAAAATAAAAAGATTAGGAGCTCTAAATATTGTCCCTCACCCATGATATAATTTTTATTTATTTATTTATTTTAATACCAATTGTACAGAGCTTTGTTTAGAGCGCCAAATTTAAACGATATACTATTTCCTTCAAAACAAAAAGTGAGTGGAGTGCATGTGAAATGAAGGTGACCCTGACGAGAATATACTATTTCCGTCAAAACAAAAAGTGAGTGGACGGCATGTGCAATTCGCGTTAAGAACTGTGTCTCAATTAATCAATCTCTCTCTCTCTCTCTCTCTCTCTCCAGTCTCTACACTCACCCCACATCCCAACCCCTTCTCTTCTCCAACCTTCATCCTAGGTCACCATCTACTCTTTAAATCCAGATTTTGTTTTGTTGGTAGGGAGTGGGTTTGAATTCAATTGAAGTAGCACAGTTTGATAATGGAAGTGCCTGTTGTGTCCTTCATTGTCAAAAGACTTGGAGTTTTGTTAACTGAAGAAGCTAAATTCTTATACGGAGTGAGCGACCAAGTTGAACAAATCCGAGTCGAGTTGAATCGAATGCAATGCTTCTTACAAGACGCAGATTATGCAATACAATCTGATCTTGTAGATGCGAGGGTCAACAACTGGTTTGCGGAAATCAGAAAACTTGCTTATGAAACCGAATACATCCTCGAAACTTTTGTCATCCAAGTTTCATCCAAAATGGGTTTCCGAAACACCCTTAAAAGATTCGCTTGTATCTTCAACGAAGGGCTAGACGTTCACAGGGTCGGAAGTGAGATCGGTGCCATTAAAAACAAGATCACTGACCTCACCGCTAGTTTGCATACTTACGGCTTGAAAAGTATAGGTGAGCCAGTTCAAGTGGTGATTTTAAATTTAAGTTTTTATTTATTAATAATTTCAATTATTGTTATATTTTTATTTAAAGTATATTTTTTCTCTTTTGAGATGCAAAATTATTACTAATTAAAATTTGAAATTTAAATTATGTTAATATATTCCATTACTCTTTCGTGTGACATAGTCAATTTTAGGAAAGAATAATATTTTATATTTTAATTTTTCAGGAAAATTTAGGAGAAATTAAAATGACATCCCTCTACAAATTTGTATAAGAATTCAAGGATAACAATAATTTGCTTGGTAGTTAAAATTCTTGATATTTTAAATCTTTAAATAATAATGACCACTTTAACATATATATAGTACAAAAAGCTCTCATGATCTTAAAAATTCTAATTTTTCTCGTAACATCGTTTCTCTCCAGTGTGATCTTTTCAGTGGTTGATGTGATTTTAAAATTTAATAACTTTTTATTTATATCTCAATTTTTTTGTAAAATTTATAATTTTAGAAATTTCATTTCTTAGTCTAACTTAGTGATCAAAATTTCACTGACTAACCAAAATTTCATCAACCTGTCTCAGGTCAATAAAATTTCATTAACCTTTACTTTTTGAAATTTTATATTCATCATGGATCCTGTTTTACAAATTTTGATGAAACAATTCAAAAAAAATACAATTTTTATAAATAGAAAAAAGATCTAGATCAAAAGTTATACAATTTTGAAATTTTTATAAATGAATTAAAAAAGTAATAGGTGATATATGAAGCGGTATAGTGAGAGCATTTCACTGTATATTTTGGAGGACCTATATTACTATAAAAAAAAATTGTATTGTCCTTGTCCTCACTACAACATTTTCTTAGTTTAGTGACATTTGAAAGTGCCACAAAACTATGTGACACTATTATTTTTGGAAAAATATAAAAATAATATTTCACAATTTCAACCTCCACTTTTTTTAATATATATTTTATAAAGGATGTATTATTATATGGTGAAAAATGATTCAAAAAATAGAATTTTTATATACAAAATTCATACAAATTATGTGACACTCTTATTTTTGGACAATAAAATGAGCATTGTTTTCCTCTTTAAAATGAAAGAATCACAAAAGAAAAAGAAAAAAAAAATCATTTTATGTGAGTTTTTTATATGAAAATTATATTTGTACAACATTATTATTGAATATCGATCTCTAGAAAGACTAAACTAATACTGCTGTAGGTGAAGGCATAAGAAGTTTGACAGCTGAGAAGCAACAAGAATTGAGGCAATCGTATCAGCATGTTGTTGAAGAGGATTTTGTTGGGTTTGAGGAAGACTTGAACAAGATTGTGAAACATTTGGTGCAAGTTGATGTCTATACTCCTAGTCGAGTTGTCTCTATTTGCGGCATGGGTGGTTTGGGGAAGACTACTCTAGCTAAAAAAGTATATCATCACAAAGATGTCAAGAATCATTTTCATTGTTTGGCATGGGTATGCATATCTCAGCAATACCAAACAAGAGATATTCTGCAAAGAATCTTCATCAAACTTGTTCCAGAGGGAAGGAAAGAGGTTGTCAGGATGAGAAATGAAGAGTTGTTTGAGCAACTTTATGAAGTCCAGCAGAGGAAAAAATGCTTAGTTGTACTGGATGATATTTGGTCAATAGAGGCTTGGAAGAGCTTGAAACCGGCCTTCCCAAATGGAAACACAAGCAGCAAAATATTGCTAACAACTCGTAATAAAACACTGCCTTCACAAATAGATCCATACCATATCTTTCATGAACCCCCGTGTTTAAATGATGAGGAAAGTTGGGATCTACTTCAAAAGAAATCATTACTAAGAAGAGATGGTAGAGGTAATATTAATCAGTTCACGTTGCTATATATTTTGATACAAATTAAATTATTTCAATGTTGGTTTTCATATCATTTGTGTGATCTATTATCATCTAAAAAGATTAATGACTCATTGGCAGAGATTTGGGAAAGATGGACAATACTTTAGCTCTACTGGCCATAGGTTGTACCAAATGTATTTAGAATATTCATTTTACGAAAACTACATAAAATTGAAAACATTCAAGGAATTACTTTCTAGTGAGATAGAAAATAAAATTTTACACAAACATGTTTGCCCTTCCTACCTTTTCACTTGCATCTCATCACATAATCACTTGCACCCCTATATTTTTATAATTTTTTTTTTCTCTATCCCATTGTGTTGTAATTCCCCCAAGTTTCAATAGTTGGAATAGGGAAGGACTTATACAAATCAGGCATTCAAAATCACATGATCCATAGTTGTTTTCTAAAAATAGATAGTATATTATCAAAATCATATATTTAAAAGAATAAATAAATATGATCTTATTATTATGTGGTTATAAATATATGATTAATTATGTTTTTTTTCATAGTTCATTTATTTGATAAATCTTACAATATAAATGATTCGAATAATCGAAATAGACCCAAATTGCCCCACACGAAGGGTTACAACAGCATTCCCAAGACACCAACAACAATTCAATGGTTATCAAACATATAGATACATAAAATTTATACAAATATACATAAGGTAAACTATCAATAGATCCTAATAGTTTGACTTAATTTCCATTAAGTTCAATTAAAAATAAGTTCTAGTAAAATTATCGCTAAAAATATTTTTTTTTAAACAATTTTTTTCATGTTGCTAAATATTGACAATGATTGATTTTTTTTTTTTTGGTCATGGTTTTTATAAATTATCGCTGAAACTTACAATTAGTGACTTTTTCTGTGACGAAATTTTCAAACTGTCGCTGAAAGTTAAAAATTAGTGACTTTTTTGTAACATTTTTTAAAATTGTCACTAAAACTTATAAGTAGTGATATTTTTTGTGACAAAATTTTCAAATCGGCACTGAAAATTAACACTTATTAGGATTTACACGTAAGTTCTCCATATATATATATACAGATATATGATGTGACATATTTAAGTCTTCTTATTTTAAATCAAAAGACCTATTGAATGGGTCATGCTATATGCAAGTTATGACATTTATAATTTTGATTATCAAAAATGTCATAACTAGATTATTTTTTATTATAATTAAAAAATGAGTCATAACTAAACACCATAGAAGATATAACTAAAAACATTTTAAATTATATCTAAAATAATGTCATAATCAACATCACAATAAATAATAAATAACACAACAATGAATTATAACCAAATCACAACTAACAATATAATAGCTTATAAAATATCACAAAAATTACAGACCTTGAAAGTAGAATTTCCCCCCATTTGAGGTGACCTTTATTTCAAAAATACAATACCATATTATTCTAATTAAAAATTTTGTAAATTGATGATAAAATAGCATTTCCATCCCCCAAAAAAATGTGGTCCAAGCATTTCACTTAGAAAGAAAAGCTGCTTCTTTTATGTAATTTATTAATGGACAAATTATTTACACCTCCCTCGAGATTTAATGAAATTACAGATTTCCTCCTGAGGTTTCAAAAATTACATCATGTCTCATCGCAATTAACGCCGTTAACAGATATCATAAATTGAGTAAAATGCCCTTAGGACAAATTAGGGAAAATTACCTACACCCCCTTGAGATTTAGCTAAATTATAGATTCCTCCATGAGGTTTAGCTAAATTATAGATTCCTTCCTGAGGTTTAGCTAAATTATCATTTTTAAGTAAGTTATGAAATGTAAAATTAAAATGGAAAAACGCTTATCACATTACAAAAAATTAAGGTTTTAGAGACCAAAATTTAGGGACCATTATTTTTAGGAGACCAAATATTTTTGTTACGAAAAGTGTTATTATATTTTTAGCAACGAAAATTGAACAATAGTGATTAATTATATTTTTGGTATAAAATTTTTTGTCTTAAAAAATGAACCATTTTGAGACCAAATTATTTTGTTCCTAAAGTCTATTTATTATTAACATTTTCAAAATTTTATTGCTAAAAGCCTTATTTTTGACTTTTCAGGGTAACCTTTTAGCGACTATCCTCATGACGATAGAAATTAGTCTCTAAATGTCTTTTGCAACAAAATTTTCACTTTTAGATATAAAAAAAATTGATCACTAAAACTCTTATGTGTTGTAGTTTAAGATGGTAAAAATATCATAAAATTAAAAAATAATGAAATAAGTTAAAAACATAAGAAATGGCTTGCCAAAAAAATTCTTAGAATATGTTTGGTTTGATTTTTAGAAATTTATTTTTAATTTTTTTAAAAAAATTACAAATTAATTAAGAAATAAAAAAATTATTATTATTTTTATATAATTTTATCTTTTGAGTGGTTAGAAATAATTTTTACAAATTAAATATATTTTTTCATATTTATTTTTATTAAATTAGTTTTTATTTTTTTTAAATTCTGAAATTTTTTTCTAAACAATAAATCAAATATGGTTCCAAAAACTTAATTTTCTTTTCCATCTAACGTAGTTCTTTTGTAAATTTTGTTGATTTATTAAAGGGATTTCAGCCAGGGCAATGTCATCCATCAATTTATATTTTGGTGATGTCAACTAACCATTCTTAACGTTTAGTTAACGGTAGGGGTTAAATTATTATGCGAATATAAACCTCGAGGGGCGAGATGTAATTTCTAAAACCTCAGGGGGAATCTGTAATTTAGCTAAACTCAAGAGAGGTGTAGGTAATTTGCCCTTTATTAATCTAAAAGAACTAATAAACATAATTGGATGCTAAAAAATTTAGTGTTAATTATAATAACATCTCCTGAACTAGTATTGAATATTAATATCCTCTTAAACTAAAAAATTGTACAGTTAAACCTTTTAATTTTAAAATATCATACAAATATCTTTGTTTAGAATTATTAGGTACTTTCAAAATACCATGTTATTTACATGATCTACTCTCCATCAATGAGAAACCGCAATAAAAACTAAATAAGCTTCATTTGTCTGTTAACTAACCCCACAAAGATGAGTTAATATGTTCCATTCATAAAAGTTATTGCTATGCAATTAATATGAAACACCATATTGATAAGAATATAATACTTTGTGTACCAATTAATTAGTGTACTAATAGATGATATGACATAATTTTAAAAGTTTTGGGTATTTGTAATTTAATTAATAGGTGAGGTCAATAATAATAGCATAACATTAATTAGTATACTAGTTAGTACACTAATTGGTGCATGTAGCACCACCGTATTGATAATGACACATAATACTCAAAGACTAGTCACTAATTATTGATTCATGTATGATAACTTTGTAATACTAGCTTGAAGAATGGAATCCAAAAGGAAGGTTAGGGGTACATACATCACTCTTTTTATTTTTTTTATTCGTCTTTTTATAACAAATTAAAAATTAATTAAAATAACAAATTCTCAAATGGGGCCACAGTTCACTTCTTGGCTCCTTAACATCACTCTCTTTGCACCAAATGCATGCATGAGTTTGAGCTTTTTCTTCTTCTTTGTTGACATAGAACTCTTGATTGAAAAGATGCAAGTATCAATGTAAACAGTGCTGATTTTGAGGCAAAGTTGAGAACGCGGCTGTTTTGGACCCCAATAATTGGTTGAAAAAAAACAAAAACTATCCCTTAAATAGAAACAAAAAGGCTTGTTGATGTAGTAAATTATTTAAAATTAACAGATGATTATTTTCCAAATATATGGTTTGTGTATAGAATGTTATTGACTATCCCTGTTACAGTTGTTTCTGAAGAAATAAACTTTTTAAAATTGAAATTGATTAAATCTTACATTTGGTCAACTTTGTCACGGGAATAATTCAATGGATTTGATTGTTAAATTGAATTATGCAAGTTTGATTAGTAATTTTACAACTACTAATTTGAGTTTTATACTCGAGAATACAAAAGTTCAAAAATTTTAAATAAAATTTAAATTACCAACTGATTTGATTTTGCAGAAGAAATAAAATTTTTAAAATTGAAATTGATTAAATCTTACCTTTTGTCAACTTTGTCACAAGAATAATTCAATGGATTTGATTTTTAAATTGAATTCTGCAAGTTTGATTAGTAATTTTACAACTACTAATTTGAGTTTTATACTCGAGAATACGAAAGTTCAAAAATTTTAAATAAAACTTAAATTACCAACCAATTTGATTTTGCAAAAATAAATAAATAAATAAATAAAATAAAATAAAATCAATCCATATTACAAGCTCGCTTTAGAATTATCTATCTATATATGTATAAAAGGCCCACGTTAAAAAACTTGATTTGGGTGTCGAAAAAGTTGGTAAATTTTCATTTTTTATTGCTTATTCATGCATGTATTGATTAGAATTTTCATTTTTGTTGTTTTATAGACTCTAGGAAATAATTTAATTTTTGCTGTTTTTAAATTTTGCATTTGTTATTTTTGTAGACTCCGGAGTGCTTGACACAAATATGGAGGCAATAGGGAGGAAAATGGTAAAGTTGTGTGCTGGTTTACCGTTAGCAATCATTGTGCTTGGTGGACTTTTGGCAACAAAGCATACATTAAGGGAATGGGAGGTTGTATACCAAAATGTTCTTTCACATAAATGGAGTGATGACCCCATACAACCTGACAATAGAGTATCAACGGTGTTAGCTTTAAGCTACCATGACTTACCTTATCAATTGAAGCCATGTTTTCTGTATTTTGGTCACTTTCCGGAGGATTATAGGATCGATGTTGAAAGACTATATCACTTGTGGATAGGTTACGGTATAATTGTAGATGATGATAGAGTGGGAGATGAAACAATAATGGATGTGGCAAAACGTTACTTGGGTGCGCTTGCACAGAGGTGCATGGTTCAAGTACAAGCAGAGGAGTATACTCAAAGGATCAATGATTGCCGCATTCATGACCTTATGTTGGAGCTGTGTTAATCAAAGGCAAAAATGAATGATTTTCATGGGATCATTCATCTCCAAAGCGAAACTGATCTAGCTAATTGCTTTTCCACCACAACATCAACAACTACTACTCCTAAAATACGCAAACTTGCAATTCATTTGAATAGGGATGTCAAAAGAGTTGTCCTCCCTGAATTGGAGACAACTAAACATCTAAGATCCATATTGTTCTGCAATTCAAGGAGTGTCAACAACGTATGTTCAATAGAGTTGAACTCCCATTTGAAGTACTTCAAATTGCTTAGGAATTTGGATCTTGATGCATTTAAGTTTGATGAAAAGTCAGTCGAATCAATAGGCAACCTAATTAGCTTGAGGTACTTGAGCTTTAGAGGTTGTTTGATACCGAAATGGCATTCGTCTATCTGCAAGTTGAAACACTTGCAAACCTTGGATTTACGAGGTTGCCGCTTCAAATCAGGTGAAGTAATAGTCATACATGGAATGGAACAATTGAGGCATTTGTATATTCCGTTGAATCTCGATCTCAATCCCAATCTCAATGTTATATTCAAATTTGATGGGTTGAGCAACCTCGAAACATTAGGAGGGTTTCACACAGGGTGTTGTGACGTCAATGATATGTGTAAATTGATCAATCTTCGGCAACTAGAGGATGCAACTTTCAAGGAGGTGCACAATCAGGACTTAGCGGCTTTCATCAACTACCTAAGCATCGGTGCCAACCACCTCCGACAAACATCCTTATCAATTGTTGAATTTTACAAACAACTAGAGTTGACTCTTCTCAAACAACTGTTAGGGTGTCACCATCTTTACAGATTGAATATTCATGGAATTATTCCCGAGTTACCAGAGTACTGCCAGGGTTTCTCTCCCAACCTCATCGAGTTAACGTTGAAGCAATGTCAACTTAGAGAAGACCCTATGCCAACATTGGAGAGGCTACCTAACCTACAATATCTCTATTTAGGTAGTGATGCCCTTGTGGGGGACAAAATGGTTTGCTCCGCTAATGGTTTCCCCCAACTTAAAACCCTATATCTCTTTCGGTTGCTGGGCTTAAAAGAGTGGGAGGTGGAAAAAGGAGCCATGCCCAATCTCTCTGCTTTAGAAATTAGTTCTTGCCGAGGACTAGAAATGGTTCCAGAGGGGCTGAGATTCATTGCTACTCTCCAACAATTTACAATTAGGAATGGGAGCGAAAATTTCAAAAACAAGCTTCGAAGGGTCAATGATGAAGAAGGAGAAGATTTTTACAAAGTGCGACATGTGTCTTCCCTCAACATTTTTGGGTAAATTTCTTAATTCTGAATACAACAATGGTAGAGGGCTCTAATTTCTGTGGCTTAAATGGCTCGAATTTGCCAAAACGACGTCGTTTTGAGTACAAAACAACATCAAAATTGCCAAAACGACGTCGTTTTGGCAATTTTGAGCCATTTGAACCACAGAAATTAGGGCCCTCAAACATTTTTCTTCTGAATAATCCTTCCTTTCACAAGAGACGAAACAACTGTTGGGTCTCTTATCATTTCTTTCACATCCCCCTCATTAATTCTCATCATAAAATTTGTTTGATATATATCTCTCTGCTTTTTTTGCCTTCATATTGGTTTAGGGGTGGACAAATTATCATAGAATCAAAAAAACTAAACCAAACCGAAATTACAGCAATGGTAGAGGGTCACAATTTTTGTGGCTCAAATGGCTCGAAATTGTCAAAACGACGTCGTTTTGGCAATTTTGAGCCATTTGAGCCAAAAAATTGCCAAAACAATGTCGTTTTGGCAATTTCGAGCCATTTGAGCCACAAAAATTGTGGTCCTCAAACATTTTTCTTGAAATTATTGGGTTGATTTGGGTTTTTTTTTTTTTTTTTTGAATACATTGGTTTAGTTTTGAGCGTTCAATTCTATAATTCAATAGGATTGGATTAAATTTTGGTTTAGGTTCTATTTATATCGAACAAACCTGATAATCAAATCTATATATTTATTTCTATTAAGATTCGATCCATATTGGTATGTTTCTACCTAATTAGTCTATTCTAATGGACTTGATTGCAACTAATCATTTCTCATTATTTATTTTGGTTTTCAGTTAATATTGAGAAGCATCAGAAGAAGAATGGGAAGTGGAAGAAGAAAATATTGGAAGGTAGAGTTGGAATTTACAGTACTTAATTTTATTTTATTAGTTGTGTTACTGGATTTGATTTATTTTGGTTGTATTTAAACTTGAGTTGGACTTCACTATTCTATTTAAACAATATTTATTTTATGTTTGTGTTAAATTTAAATATTAAAGACTTGTTTATTTTAATTATTTGGTTTTAGTGCATGATTCATTTAAATATGTTCTAAATTTAATATCAACCCTCTATTGGTTCATATCCATAAAAAAAAATTAATACAAGACTTGAGTAACAAAAGCTCAAATTTTTTATAATAAATCCCTTTTATAAGATTTTTTTATCAGAAAACAAATGAGCCCATAAGTTTTATTGTGAGGAGGACAACATGTGCAACAAACACAACCCAATTACTGAATAGCTAATTTTATTTTTTTTTAACTTTTAAATACTAATTTTTTATTCAAAATTTCATTTTTTGAAAGTAATTTTTAGAATACTATCATCAAAATCCATTTAGTAAGAGTTCGTATTGAATATGCAATATTGCAGAAAATGTTATTTTATTTTTCGAACAATGAAATTTTTATTATCTATGAATAGAGAAATTTCATATTAAAAATTAAAAATCCAAAATTAAGTGCTACAAAATGAAAAACCATATTTCATTGTTTGTAGATTAGAAGGAAATTTCACTATCTATTGACATCAAATAGAAAATTTTAAACTAGAGGGATAAAATGCAAAATTAGCATTGGTTGCTAAAAAAATTGCTATAAAAGGAGGCATCACGCTCACTAAAGTTTGGCATCTACTAAATAATACAAAAAGTCAAAAAGTCACTATCCTATTTAAGTCACATCATCTTATTTAAATCACATCACCTCTCTAACACATCATATCAAACCCAACCCAAACCCAACCCATATAAACCAATAAGTCAAAAAGTGCACTTTTTTAGAACACCCCAAACTAACCCTTAGTACAAACTTTTGTTATGTATCTTTTTTTTTTCTTTTTTGTTTTATTTCGTCCAATGCTCATTAATTTGTGTTTTAGAGAGAGTATCATTAAAGAACTAAACTAAATTTTTTATATTTTTTTGAATTACTAATGCACATGCAATGCACATGCCATATGACCCTTCTAACAGATAAATTAGTACTCAATTGAACCTAGTAAATCAAAATTTCAAATGTAAAAACAATTTGTCACGTGTGGACATTTTGGTTAAGATTATGACAGGAAGATATTTATTTTTTTTAAACTGTATTTAGATCAGAAACTTAAGTGGTATTTAGAAAAGACAATGAAAAACTCAATGAAAATTAACCTCAAGACTCTGTTAAGTTTTGAACAATATATTAATCTAAACTTGCTGAAAATTTTCTTTTATAGGAATTAACCTTTTAAAATTTTACATATCTCCTCATAATCTTCATGAGAATTTTTCATTAAAATTTTACGACTTAGTGATACAATCACATATGTGCTTCTTTTTCCAGATAAGAAAGGTAAAGCAGCTCCTGAAGGTAACATAATAAAAAATTATCAAAAAGTTAAGATTCAGTCACACTGAAACTAAAACGGACAAACTATCAATTCAAACAGGTTCCCAAAATTCATGGTATAATTTCTAAATGATCAATGTATATATGTTGGGCAGCCATTTGCTAATTACTTGTTACACCTGTGAGCAAATCAGTATAATCACAATGGAGATAAAACTTTGATCTTTACTTCGAGAACCCCTTGTGCTTCATTTGCTTAATGTCAAACCCCGATTCCTTTGAACACCATCTACTATTCGGAGTCAGAATCTGATAATGGCATCTGGTAAGCATCTTTTGGTTCTGTGTCAGTGATGGAAGGAGGACAATCTTGGTTTGACACCACTCTCTTCTTGCGTCTCTGATTTGGTCTATCTTCATCATCCTGGAAATTTTCATATGGTGATTGAGCAAACATATAGAAAGCAGAGGAAAATAAAAATGCATAAAACAAATACTGTTTAACGTACAAAATGCTTATGCAAGTCCCACTGCAGTGAATTGGGCAGTTATGTATGCATAGCAAAATTAAGATCACTGATATTTATGTTTGTTAGTTGTAATTATGTGTTAAAATAGGAATTAGTATTGAAGATTGATGTCCACTGTAAATTGTCTTTACTAAGTATAAATAAAAAGTCGCAAAATAGATTTGAATTGTTTTTCTTTCGTTTCTATGAGCTTTGTATGTTTGAAAAGGTTCTATTTCAGTTGAGTGTGAGGTTCTCCCCAATGGGTGTGAGTTTCTTCCTCAATGGAAGCAAGTTTCTTACAGGTTTCTTCCTTGGGAGTGGAGAACCACATTTCTGAGTAAGAAACGTCAACCAAGAAGGAAATTTTTGCTACTAAGTGAAAAGCTCGATAACTTGAGCTAAAAATGCCGATTTACCTTTGATGAGGGCAAGCTTCCACCTCTACAATGAAATTTTTTGACGCGTTAAGGAGAAAAGTATTTACATCATATTTAATTTTTAATATTTGTTTACTATTTTAATATAAAATTCAAAATTCTAATGCCTCAAACACCTTGAGGTTTACGCTTCTCCTCACGAGGGAAAAAATGCCTCACATTATGCATTTGCCTTTAAAAACTTTGGTAATTAGTAGTAAGAGGTGCCAAAAGGAGAAATGTTGGCAGTGGTGCTAAAAATTATTCAGATTTCGAGGTTGGGAACTATATAACACATAACACCAGCAGCCTCCAGGTAGTTCAACACAAAGTGAAACACAATTTCCTTTTCCAAATGAATCAATATGTCTTTGAAAAATGGTGGGGGATGACTGTTAAAGAAAATTATTAGAGAATATCAATGAAGGAACACAATAATACAGGAATGATTGGTGGTGAGGGAAACAAGTTCAACTAGCAAGCAATAGATTCCCAACAAAGGAACAATCATACAAGAATGATTCGTGGTGAGGGAGACAGAAAAATCCTTCTTTAGGGTTTTTTTTTTTTTTTTTTTCCTTCGTTTTTAGTGTCTGTGAGTTTGGGGTGGGGTGGGGTGGGGTGGGGTGTTGCTTTTTCAATGAGAATGACTAGTCTAGAAATTGCAAAGCTGGAAAATGTGAATTGTCAATGAGATGATTCAGAGATATGCTCAAAGCTATCACTCAGTACAATAATCCGTTAGGGGCAGAAATAAAATGACAATGAATAGGCAATAACATGGCCGTCAAGAAAATAAAATAAAATAAAAAAACAAAACAAAAAAGGCTGCTACCCACAAGGTATATGTGAATGCATTTGAACTAAATGAAGGGAAACTTTGAAGAATATGTTGTAAATGGGATTTATACCACATCCCACCAATGTGAACGGAAGCACACAACGCACACACCAAAGAGAAAAACAATTAGACACAGATTTTGTGGTTCGGCACCAATTGCCAACATCCACGGGAGAGAGATTCAACTATGAATAAAAAATAGATAATACATGCGAGATGGTTAACACGCTCAAAACCCATATCACTACTAAAATCCCATGCTCAAGAGTAGTTGAGCCATTGATCACTCTAGTGCCTTATCGGTATTTTTTGTCACCCCTTACATCGCTATTTTATCCTCCTCTTAATCTCACCAAAGCATAGTCTCCGTGACTATTTATAATAGTCTATCCACAAAAAACCTAGTTCCATAAAATTAGGTAACCAAAACCTACACATTGGGTTTCCCAATAGATTCAAACTCTACTATCCTAACCCAAATACATACTTAAACTAATCTAACAAATGTATGGGACCACATATATCACATGAGTGGACTAATCCTAATAGAATTTTAATATAAGTTACTAAATTAATCAAGTAAAATATTATGCAGTCAAGACATCACATCTATAAAAAATAATTAGAAGGAAAACAATGATGCTGAAAAGTAGAAAAGGGAAATAAAAGAAAGGACTAATCATGAGTCAGAAGAATATCAATGAAATTACATTGGATTCGAAATGAAGATAATAGCTGGAACAAAAATAACAATAACAATGCTCCCAGGAGCACAATCTGCCATGACTTACTTTTTTGCTCGGTTGAGTTTGATTATTTGATTGACTTGGATGAGTTGATTGGCTCCTTTGCAGCCAAATGCCACCAAAAGACATCAATGCTCCCAAGAGCAAGACTGGGCCAATCCTTGGATCTCCCAGGCGATTGTGGATTCCATTCATGATGCTACCAATTCTCTGTTTCATTCCTGTCCCTTTGGATAGAATGGTTTTGGCACCTACTGACCAAATAGGATCTGCATCTTCGGGAACGAGTGCAGGAGTTTTTGCTCTCTGCGATGAGACAAAACAGAAAAGGTTTAAGCAGGCAACATCATCTTGTATGAAAGAGATGCAACTCTAAGCTCCAGAATGTATACATCCTTAAAAAAATCACAAAGTTCAATGAGTATCAATCTAAGAAGCATGGACACGTCTAAGAACGTAGCGTGCTGTGTCCGACACTCAGCGAAAACCTATGTAGCATGGCTGTGGGTATGGATACTGGTACGAGTACGCTAATACGACAAAACCTTTTCAAAAAAAAAAAAGGATACAGGTACGGTTGTGGTACGTCAACAAATTTTTTATTTTTCATATTTTATTGTTTGAGATTCAACCTACAAATCAAAGTTCAACACCAAAATTAAAAGGAAAATTATAAAACCAAAAGAGAAATCACAGTTCAATAATACCAATATCAAAGCAAAGTCCATATGCTATTTTAATGCCATTAAATAGGAAAAATTACAAAACTAAGTTTCATTCCAAAAGCAAACTAGAAAAATTTGGAAAGTTGAAAAATCAATTTTCACTTCCATCAACTTCATTATTGAATAATACATCTTTCATCTTTGACACATCAAGTAAAAGATTTTCAATTTCAAGTAAATCGTAACTCTCTAATAAATTAAATGTACCACTATCAATGTCTCATAGCTTGGTGTACCCCCGATGCACCCATCATGTACCTACGAAGTACCCACCTGCCAAAAAATGTATAAAAACTACCCGGTATGTATTTCATGTACCCGATACGCATGCAACCCTAATGGTACGCGTACCAGTACCCGTTATGAGTATGGCAATATTTTCGGAGTACCCGTGGGCCGTGCTTCATAGCTGGACACTTTCCAACACTATAGACATACATGAAACATATTATGAGTTTGAATAAATAACTTGGAATCCAATGATACAACAAAAATTAAGTAAATTTATACCTATTCTCCTCCTTTATACTTCAAAAATGAATATATTTTACTTAAATATTTATATATAAGACATAATAATTATTTATCCTTATATATGACATACATTTGATAAATACATAAATAAATTATATATTTTGCAGAAGTCCCCAACGTGTCGTGTCCTACATTTTTTGAAAATTTACATGTCGGTGTGTCAATGTCATGTCACATGTTCATGCTTCTTAGGTATCAATAATGGAGTGAAGGTAATTAAACCCCTCAGCAAAATACACAAATTCATCCATTCAAGCACCACAAGGAAGCTTAATTCTAAAAAAGTTTGTTCATGCTAACTTACAAAAAAGGGGAGCTCCCTAGAGTCACCATCTTCGATTATTTGAGAGATCCACTCGATGATCTGCCAACCAAATAAATAGAAACAACTCAACGTGAAAAGGTACACTAAATCAAAAAGAATGTTGCATTTGCGTTAACTGCTCAATACAGAGTGAAATATATCTCAATAATTAAACCATGTAGTAAAATCCATCTCACAACAGATAGAAGGCCAAACCTCTGAACTTTCTTCGGAACCATTGTACCTCGCAACAAGTTGTGATGCAGGATCCACATCGTCATTCAAAAATGCCTCCAACATGTTTTTTGGCTTTTTTTCCTCAATTTTAATACTATCTTTTGTAGCATTCCTTTTATAACGTACAATAATTAACTGTGGTATATCTGTTATATCCCTCCTAGGTCCACATGTTTCATAGCTGTTCTCTGTTTGAGTGTGGAAAAACCAATATCGCTGGAGAAGAAGAGAAATTTAGTGACTAATACAGTTGCAAAAAGATCATTTGTTAAATGTTCCAGCGTAGACTAGTCCATCATGATCATTATTAATTAAAATATTATAATCCATAATAGTAAGCACACATACTTCTACATAAAAAAGAAAAAAAAAAACCTACAAATGGTTCTAGGAATAACAGTAGAGAGATGGAAAGATCATTCCTTCAACTTCATAACACAAAAGCAAACAACCTCTAATCATATGTAGCATGCAGCTGCAATGACGTCTTGCACAATTACTATTGGAGTTTATGAATAATTTTCACCTTTGCAATACATGCCTCATATACGCAACCTGGTGAACTCTAGTTTATTTTTATTATATAACACCTTCTGTGAGAGGAATCACATTATGTTTCCTACACTACATAGCTTGACCTACAGAATAGTATTATTTGTATAGCTGGAAAGGAATCACATTCTTTGTACATATGGCTTGATCACAGAAATTCATTCTACGTACTTCCTACAGTTCTTTGTATTTCATTCTTTGAGATGAATCACATTTCCCTGTACATATAGCTCGATCCACAGAATAGAATCAACCAACAAAAGTACAATTTTTTTGTCAAAGATAACCTCCAAAGTTTTTAAAATGACCAAGAAGCATAATGAAAAACTTTCACCTTCTTTGGTTTAATTTATGAATAGCTTTTGAGTCTCTTGTTTTTCTAAAAAAAAAATTTGGGGGGGAGGGGGAGTCTTTAGTGAACTTTTTTCATATTTTATTTTATTTTTTTACTTTTTAGATACACCTAATATAGATGCACTTAAAAAATAAAATATTTGTAAAAAAATATGAAATTGTCTTTTAACATTTTCCAGATTTTTTTTCAAATTTTTTAAATTTTAAGTGCGTCTAATTAGGCAGATCTAAAAAAAATAAAAAAATAAAAACTAAAATATGAAGAAAAAAAATTGCTAAAGACAAAAAACAAAACAATTTTGAGTTCCAAAAGTTGGTTTTGAACTCATAGGATAACGATGAATGATGAATACTTTTAATTGGCCATGTCTCACACGGAGAACATAATCTACTACACCAAACAATTGAGGTGTACATGCTTTGGACTAGACATGCCATGGCTAAGTATGTATATACCAAAGCCTTTAAATGTGAATGCGCAAGTCTCAAGGCATCAACATGTATGCATTTCAAATTTCAAATTCTTATATTTAGTGAGAAAAGTAATTTAAAACTAAATAAAAAAAATGCCCAATTAGTACACATTAATTTTAATTTTATTCAAAATTAAATATAAATGTTTAAATATTTTTCTCCTCAAGGCGTTGAACATTTCATTACAGAATAGGAAACTTGCCCTCATCGAAGATGAACTTGACATTATTAGTTTCAGCTATTGAATTTCTTACTCGAGTCTTTGCTTTATACTTTTCTTGGTTTTGTCCATGGAATATGATGGTTACAGAAGAGGTTATTATTATTTTTTGTTTAAATATAAACTAGGTATTAGAAAAAAAAAAAAAAAAGCAGCAACAACGACGACGACGACGACGACGACAACAACAACAACAACTATGTATTATAATAAGCTTAACAACAACCCAAGACAAGCTCTCCATATACGCATTGTTACATGGGACTGAGGTGCTAGTATCGGGTGCAGGTGTGTATCCAAGCGTCAGACCTTCATAAATTTAAATCTTGGGATACGTATCCAAACTGAGATATGGATATTGGGACACATTATAAGCGCACATATATTATATTTTATATAATATTCTTGGATGAGATGTGGTAAATTGTGTAAAAATATACTAGAAATTAAATAAGATATAGGAAAAATATGAAATTTCTATATCTAATTCATGTGAGAGGCTAAAAACATTACTTTACTAACAAATGTGAGTTTCTTCTTCTTCATGTATTGTCGCAAATTAAAGCATCTGAGTGCCTAAATTGGGTACAAGTGTCGAACACATATCTCACACCCTTACCAATGTCATATCCAGTGGACACAGGTACTGTGGGGGAAATAGAAGAGTCCATGTAACACAGCTCCTCATATTTATCTGCAAAAGGAGTACAAGGTGCACATGTGTTGCTCGCCTCAAACTATGATGTGCAAGTCTCTGGAGAGTTTTGCCCAAAAATAATTAAAAAAAACTCAATGCATTTTACCTTCGCCTCGCCTCGAAGCTAGCCTCAATACATCTTTTAAATACACAATATATTTGTATAAACATGACATATTGTACGATTTGTGGCTCAAATCATACAATAACTTTCTAAGATTAATAACACATATTTTGAAAGATTATTAAAAAGTACTAGAGATTTTTTTTTTTTTTTTTAACGAAAGGAAAAGAAGAGCCATAAAAATGAGAATTACATCCTAAAATTCCAAATCAGTGACAGGCCTCTATAATCTTCTCAAAAAACCATATTCAGATGTCAAAAGGTTTATGAATGCAATCTGATTCTCGGACATTTCCAAAAGTTTCAAGTAGAAATTCTCAGCTGCTTACAGCACGAGAGTATAGCGCATAAGGAAGTTGTGACAATGTTTTTTGATACCCTGCATTTTCAGGCCAAAGGTCACATGTGGTTTTAGCATTTAATGTTTCAAAATTTATCCTGCTATTAGATTGAATGATTTGTAATGTAAATAATTTCACATCATTTTATGGCAGTATAACACTATCAGAATTTATAACAGCAATAATCACTGACCACCTTTTCCAACTTAGGCCACCATTTGGATTAAGATACTGGCACTTTGGCAAAAATCTTCCAATGCCAATAGTGATCCCAACTAAGTTCGACAAAGAGATTAAATTTCAGAATAAATTCCAACCGAGTACCATACATACAGCATCACATACATGACCCTCAAAGTAATTAATCCATTCACTACTACAAATGTGAATTCAACTACAACTAAACTTGGAAAACATTGACATGCCAGACAAACAAAAGATGACACTTACTTGTTGGGCTTCCCCATCAAGCCAGGTAAATGTCAACCGCTTTTCCTTCAGTGCAACAGCCGCTAGCGACGACGGCTGATCGTTATCAACTGTGGACAGTGCTTCTTGGATCCTGCGCAGAGTCTTTATCATAGTAATGTACTCCATTTAGTAAACTAGAAGAATATACTAGCATTTGGGCATGCATACATGAATCTTTCTGTTATATTCAATGTCAAACTTTGAATGAGTACACTTTCCGTGTCATAACTTCAAATGAACATCAGGATCTTTGGCAGGATTCAACAAATAAAGTTCTTTCACATTCTGTGTTTTCTTTCTAACCACTTTCTCTACTATTTTCCTTAAGTTACCTTTTATATTCTTTCTTAGGTAGTTGTCTATTTTAATTTATGAAGATTTCTCTTCAAAGTTTAGAAAAATCAGCTGGCATCACTAGACAATGATTTCCCAACGAAGTAGCTAAATCATTTCTAGGAAATAACTACCAAGTGGGGATTTAATTTAACATAACAAGCAGGGCAAACAAACTCACTGCACGCATTTTGTTGAGTTCTGAGCTTGATCTTCCCACTAGAATAACACAGTACCAAATTGCCGTTTCATTTCCAGCACGAGAATAGCCACGGGCATCACAACCCAGCTCCATGGACGTCACACTTCTCAATTGTGGAAGCTCTAAAAATAAGGAATGGAGAATAAACCAATGTATTATAGTTAGTTTCACAAAAATGTATAATCGGGTTTGTGTTATACATGTATATGTAAATATATCCCAATAAAAAACAACTCCTATCCATCAATATATTCAAAATTGTCAACAAAATTCAAAAAAAGGATTCAATGAAGGCTCAACACCCCTCAAGATCCAATTGTAAAAGATGGTTAGAATTCTACTCTTTAAAACAAAAATGAAAGCCTTAAGACTCTTAACACCATCAAAACTTCTATTAAGCTCCATCCAGATGCTCCAAAATAAAATGGGAGGTCCTAGCTGCCAATCACCTATTTTTTCTCGTTTCAACTCTGGCTACCCTCCAAGAAAGCAAAAGGTCCCAAACATTTGAAAGGAAGACCCAAGCCACGTCAAACAAGACTAAAATAAGGCCCAAAAGTCCCAAAAGATTTGATCCCTCTCCCTCCTCACATATCACTAACAACAACCCCTCTATCAATTGCTATCTATCTCAAGCTAGACAGGCCAGCTCCAAATTCTCTCCACAACAAAGATGTCACCAAATGGGGTTGTTTGGCATCCCCTACAATAGCATATATATTTATTTTATTTTATTTTTATCTTTTTTAGGTCACATCACCTCTCTACTTTTTTACACATCTTAAAGGCTATATGACAAATTAAATTTAATAAATTCAAATCATTTTTTACTACAACATCACATGTCAATTTAGATCTTCCCCTCCTAACGTTTTCATTTATGGTGATCATATCACTTTTACTTACTATTGCATCTACAAGTCCTTGTTGCACATAACAACCATCTTTATCAGCGCAAGGCTACCACCTTTTTTAAAATAGAAAATAAATATATATATCAAACTCTACCTAAAATTAGTTCAACCAAAAAACCAACAAGGAATTCCCTAAAACAATCACAAAACTCCAATTAATTAAATAATCGCTAAAACAATCACCCACTTTTTAATTCATGCACTCCAACCTCAAAAATTTTATGACACCACTACTTTCAAATACAACACAATATGCACAACGTTAAGGTTCAAACATTCACAAGTGGGGATCAAAAACCCTGATATTGGCACTGAGGTTCATTAACATTTCTACCTTTTTTACTTGTACTCCCTCCCTCCCTGGGAAAATGTTTTAAGCCAACCCAAAAATGTTAATGAACCTCAGTGCAAATATCTGGGTTGCAAACTGACTCAAAAATGTTAATGAACCTCAAAAATGTTAATGTTAATGTTTTTTTTTTTATTTAAGGAAGCTAACATATTCTGGCAAAAGCCAAGAATTTACATATATGTAAAGGGATTTAAGCAAACACAAAACTGACTCCTTTGCAACCCTATGTTAGAATGCGGATTGGAAATTTTGATGAGACCATCCTGTGTTTTGCTCTTTCCTTTTATTTATCATTTATCATTCATGTTTTTATAGTTTAATATATTAAAAAGGTTGTATTTATGCCTTGCTTCATGGGAACAAAGAATGCTTTGTCTGATCTCTCGTCCATGATAACCATAATCTCAACATAGAACAACTTACGAGCATTTAGTAGATCACGGAAGTAAACTAAATCAGCTAAAGGATATCTATAATAATATTTGTATAATGGCACAGCCCATTGGAACCAATAAACACAACCTAGTCAGTTTCCCAGTAACTCTCAAATGCAGACATAAGACGATCCCTCACAAGCAACTTTGCAGGATGCATTGCTGAGTCATTTATTCTACTGTGGAAAAAATGGTGGATACTCTGCAGGCTTGTACTCTCATAAAATCTAAAGAAAAAGGATTACTTTATAAGGAGGGTCACATTTGACAAAAGATGATACCACAAATTTACACAATACAGAAAAAAGGTTGCAACACAACATCCTATCAAATGAAAACAAAAACATAACCTGACAAGTTCTGTCCGATTCAATTCATGTGAAGGAAATTATCAAAGAAGATTTCTACATAGGAAAACAAGTACTGAGGAAACAGTTCATAGTCAGATTAGCTGATCCAATGTTTCAAGAACAGAGAAATGATTGGTACAGTTCCCAGAAAAAAATATCAAAATATAATCTAGATTTTTTCCCCTTTTGCTGAAGAAAATAGCTACATAAAGGACTCTAGTCGGTGGATAAAAAGACTGATGACAGCAAGAACCTCCAAATAATCATGAAGCTAACAGTTTGCATTTGTCAATCACATGAGGTTTACTTGCACATTAGAATCACTGTAACAAACCATTTACACAATGGTTGCACTCACTCAAGTAATATGACAGGGCAAATTTTGTTATAGTGTCAAGGCCCTAGATTATAAAACTTGATAAAGTACAAACAAACAGCATTACCTTGATGTTTATTCTGTTCCATTATATCTACAAACCATTAATTGTTGGCAGGTCCTGCAGATAATGTGCACTGCTTAGCTTGTTATGTACACATAATCATAGTTGTCAAATCGGGATTCGTATCGTGAATCGAAATGGTCTTGTACCGAATCGCGAATCGAATCGAATCGTGAATCGTAAAAATTCGGTCACTTTTTCTAAATTACTTAAAAACATATATCTACACATTTATATGTTAAATATATCTTATAAATATAAAATATTTAGACTTAAATTAATAAAAATGTTATTTTGAATAATAATCACGTAGTTTAATAGGTAAGAAGTTAACAAAAGTTCCTATGTAAGATGACCATATTACCTTTTTTCTTTTTTAGATATTTCTTATCAACCATTTTTAATAAAGATGTAATATCACCATCTTGTCTTTTTTTTTTTTTAGATATTTCTTATTGGCCATTCTTAATAAAGATAGTAACCAAATAGACAAACTATCAATTTTCAATTTCCAAAGTAACAATAATTAACAACAATGTTGATATTTGGACAATAAACATATATACTTTTCTAAGTAACAGTGAGCAAATAATAAGAAGAAGTTATTTAGAATCTTTTATTTTAAAGCCTAAAATATTTTAAAAAGTATAACTGACCTCACACATGTAATATTCAATTTAATAAAATAGTAATAGATAATTCATAGTATAACTTTAATCTTAAACATCTTTAGAGGATATATTATGGTGGTGTTTGGGAAGAATTGTAGTTGGGTTTTTTCTCATTTTTTCCACTAAAAGACAAATTTTGCAAAATAAAAAAAAACACATCCAAACAAAATATCACATCCAACCCCATAATCATTTCACTTTTTCTCTCACAAACATCACATCCAACCACAAAAAAAAACTCAACTATCTTCCCAAACACAAAAAATTTTCTTCAATAATATTCTACATCTAAAAAAACCTACATAAAAACTCACTTCCCAAACACCATCTATGATTTTTTATAAGGAAAAAAAAATGAGAAGAAAGATTAAAAATATGTTGGGTCTGATTGAATCTAATTGGATCCTATTAAAAACTCCATGATCACTAAAATAACAATAAATCATGTATATATGTTGGTTATTTTGGGATTAAACGCTATTAAAAGTTGTATTATGTCATTTTCACTAAAAAGATGGAGAAAAAAAGAGTCGAAAATATGTCGTACACAATAATTTCAAAAATTGCATGAATCGTAAAAAGTGAATCGAATCGTGAATCGATTGTGAATCGTGCGATTCACTAGAGATTCACTTCCAAAATAGATTCACCCATAAATTCGTATCGATTTTGCAAAAATTGCGAATCGAATCGTGAATCGAATCGCGAATCGTAAGATTCTGATAACAGAACACATTATTTATGTTAACTTGTTGCGTACACATTATTTATGTTACAAAGAGTACCAAGAAATACTATGAAACGAAATAAAAAGAGAGTGGCATACTGTTAGCACCTTCTACTTGAAGGCTGCATGGTGGGCATTGGCAGCACCTTGCACCAATGTCTAACCAAGACCAAGGCATGATGGTGGCATGCCAAGACAGCAAGTTGAAATGTTGTCCAAGTGCTGAGGCAGCAGCACAACCCTTGGCCAAAGTATGTGCAGCCGTCGCACAGATGCAAGGCATTAACATGACCCAAATGTGGACTGCAGTATGCTTGGGGGTTCAAAGCAATCAGTAGACAAAACTTGGTCTGGGGGCCAAGACAACCAAATTCGTGGCTGACTTGAGAAGGCAAACAACATGGGCAGTTAATGGCAGTTATGTTGGTCTGCTGGCAGCAGTTACTCATGTTGGGCAGAGACAAGGCAAGGCAGGACTTCAGGAAGCATGGCTGAAAGATAGCAGCAGTTGCTGGCAGTTACGTCCCAGAAATGATCCTAAGTCCCTAGGCAGTTGGGGATGTCAACTGCCATGCCACTTGGCATGCTTTCCTTGTAATGCTGGTTGTAAGTTATAACTGATTGTAAGCCTATTTAGGCATCAGCCATGGAGCTCGAAAATTAACTAAGTGTTGGTAAGAGTTTCCATAGGCATCCTTTGTATTGTTGGTGCAATTAATAAAGGTTGGGAGTTTTTCCTGTAAACATTTGTTGCCTATTCTCTTACTTGTCATAGCACTTTGTGTGTGTGTGTGTATTCATACTTGGCTGAGACTAAGTGTCCAACTTAGTGCCATTGCAGGCTGGAATTTTGAAACAAAAAAATTGACCCTGTAACACATACCAGGGTACACAACAGGTTTAACACCATGTTCTTTTAAAAATACAATTGCAGGTGCAGATTCCACTCCAAACCTGTTGTTGATAATAAGAACACCATCAAGATCATACTCTATTTTGGAAAAAATTATGAAGCACCACATTTTTGAAGGTGGCATTTCACGATCAAGTTTCCAAAGATGGGAAGGGGAAAGGGAACCAAAATTAGTCTCCCCAAAAAAAATGTACAGTCCAGTATGCTGGTTAGAGTAACCAATCTTTCTAACCAATAAGCCCATTACCCTGATGCATAATTGACGAAAAAGACGAAAAAAGAACAGTCGATTCTTCTCTGAACTATTTAATAAGGAACAAAAAAATAGATGCCTTCCAGAAAAAAAGGAACAAAAAAGTAGAAAAAGAAAAAGAAAATTTCAGAAAAGACATGACGATTAAATATGAAAAGTAGTGTTGTCAGAATCGTTATGAAAAATATATGTATTGCGGATTCATATGTTGGTAGATTGAATCGTGAGATACGTTTTGCATTGTATCAATTTCATATTGTATCACAATTTAACATGTATTTCTTGATTAGCTATCAATACCTTCTCTTTTACCTTTAGCCCTATTAACAGCATTTCGCAATGTCAATTGCCATTGCCCGCACTCGTTGAACAATCCAAAACCATATTATCAAAAAACCCCATACCAAGGAGACCCAAATCCAAATAAACCCTAAAGCAAAAAAGACTCTAATACTCCCTTTGCTACAAAAAAATTTAACAACTATCATGAATCTAATTCAGGTGAAAGAAACAAAGAGGTTACACACACAGACCATTTGGAATTGGGTTGAGACCCAAGATTTGGGCCAAAAGGCTTGTTTGGACTATGACCATATACCTCATAACAAGTATGTTTAAGCTATACTCATCATCCAAGTCCTAAAGAAAGTCTTTGGCTGCAAATTGGGAACCAAATGAACTAGTGACCAAGAAGTTGGGCTCAATTGAAAAACAAAAATCTTGTATTATTTTTATATTTGCGATGAAATTTCATTAATCCTTTTGTTATATTAAATTTTGAATTTTCTTTCCAATTTCTTATTAGTTGGATATTTGGGTTTCTAATGAATGCATATTTACCTTTTTGTCGAATTTGCAAGTTTTAGAGATTATTTTTCATGTCATTGGTTATATGCTTTAGTACTTCATTTTTTCAATATATTTATGTATCATATGAAAGTACTTTTTATTTATTTATCTGTGTGGGTATCTATATCATGCTTGGCACGTGGCGAGCCCAACGGGCGTCATGTCATCACCGTCACACATCCACGTGGTAGACCCCTGAGGCATCACAATGAGTTGGGGTTGTATGTCCAGCCTAAGCACGGGCATGCACACTACCAAGTATGAAAACAGGACCACAGCTCAACTAGAGCTCTCCATGGCCCTTCATGACTCATAAGAAATATGTTCTCTATACACTCACCCCAACTCCATAGCAACATAGTTGGACCCTTGACTCACCTATGTTTACTTAGCTGTTCAGGATGAGCCACTAGCTCACCCATGCACTCACCCCCTTGGCGGCCTAGGTTAGGAGCAGGACCTAAGCACTCCCACTTGGGATCATTCGAGGATTGTGGATTGGAGGCTAAGACCTCGGGATCATCAAGGTCGTGTAACTATCTCCCTGCAGTGACAGCTCCACCCTGACCTAGCTTAGAGAAAAGGGACGTTAACCTTACACTTATACGTACCTATTGCATATACGATACGCCTCTCAAGATATCATACCTACACCTGCAACTCCTATGATGCAACCTTCCCAATGACCTGAATCATAATACACAGCTAATAGGGCTGATATCACCCTCCTGTCGAGTTGAGGAGAACTCGCCACCTGTCTTGAGGTTGCTTGAGCTCCAATACTCCTAGAGTCTATATAATGGCATCATAAGTGCAACCACAATCATAACAAGAGCAACAAGAATCATACAACATATACAAAGTGTTCAAGGTCTCTCACTGCCAAACCTTTCCTCTCTAAGCCTACCTTGGTCTTCTCCTCTTCCACCTCTGATGATCCTGGGCCATTTAAGTGCCTGCCATCTTCCCAGAGGTCAATGACCGATCGCCTCTAACTTCTCTTACCCAAAATCTGTAGTCATATATGTTAATGTATTTTATTATAAATGATATGACACGAGACACGAGACATGATACACAATGCACAAAAATGATATAACAATACATGACGTGTATTCAACAACATTGATGAAAAGAATTTTCCTCACTTGATTTTCATCTAAAAACTTATTCTGTAATTTAATCGGCAAAAGCAAAATAGAAGAAACAAATATGCTTGGAGGTTGATTTCATAATCTTCACATAGAAATTTAAGGAGATGCCAACAAAAGCATGAAATGATACAGAACATTTGTGATCCTAATTGAGATTACAAAACAGAAGAATGAAATGAAAATTTTAAAAGTTTGCACAAGATTTTTCAAAGGATTTAAAATATGAATAATCAGACCCTGACAGCTTTAAAGTTGTGTATCATGGACTCTGGTAGATATAATGGATCTAACTGTCAAGCCTCTTCTAGAATCCCAAATCTTATGATGGGACTTGGCTCAAAATACATACAAGGGCTGAGTAGGTGATGTAGGACAAGATTTTAAGAATTTTTATATTTTTAGTTTTGATATATTATTAGGATTGCTGTAATTTAGTATAAATATTTTAGGATTATTAGGTTTTTAATTTTATTATTTTGGAATTAGATTTTGACTAGGATTTTAAATAGTTTAGAATTTTAGTTTCCTATTCTCTTAGGTTTCTTAATTTGTGTTGATTTAAGTTTCCTAGTTTATTTTGGAATTACTTTTCCTACAAGTATTAGGTTTAGTTTATTATAAATAGCTATGTAAGCCTCATGGCAAAGACAACTTTTATACAACTTTTATTCGACTTTTATTCATTCAATATTAAGATATTTTCTATTCCTTGTGGATTCAAGGTTCTATTTTTCTCGTGGATTTGAGAACCCCTTTCGTCTACTAGAACGATACCGTGTATTCCGCTGCGTCAAGTGGTATCAGAGCAAGGTTTCTCCTGGCTCGATGTCATTCATCGAAAGAGGAAGCACAAGCTCTATTGACGATGACCGTAGAGAACGATCTAATAGGATTTGAGTCAAGGGACTTGCCCAAGGCCAACCTGTTAGTCACAACATTAATAGGAACCGCGCTATGAGATTTGCCCAAGGCCAGCCTATTAATCACAACGTCTTAAGACGATCTTCTCGTTATCAATATGATAGTGAGGACGAATCTGAAGATGAGTTATTCGAAGATTATGGTGGTGAGTATCAGTCGGTAAGGCAACAACGAAGATTCAGTGATGTGTTCAATAGCAATAATTACATCAATCATGACTTTTCAAATTATCAAGCACCACTAGAAATTCTCTATTTTAATGCTTCTTGTCATGCCGAAGATTTTATTTATTGGTTTCGCAAAGTTGACAAATTCCCTAAGTGTATGGAAATCTCTGAAGAAAAGCAAGCCAAATATGTTGCACGTAAGCTACAAGGTTATGTTTCTACATGGTGGAAACAATTGCAGTATGATCGAAGGCGACAATACAAACAACCTATTAGGACGTGGCATAAGATGAAGAAATTGATGAGTTCTAGATTCCTTCAAACAAATCACGGGCAAATATTGTATCTACAATATCAAAGAAAGCTTGAATCAAAACAATTGTTCAAGGTAATTTTGATTCACAATATTCTTCGCAATTCAATAATTATTATGGAATTGTGAATACAGATTATTCGAGGAACATGACTATGGTTCTGCCAAGTTTGGGTCAATCAATTCTTGTAGGTCAACAAATTTATCACGCTCAATCACACATTGAAGAAGAAAAAGTTTTGAATATCTCAATGTTTCAAGATTTTGAAGACCCAAACAAACATTCAATTGAAGTAGAAAATCAAGTTGATTTCAACAATGGTGAGAACGTTGAAATTGATGAAAGAGAGGTCACTGAAATTACTTTGATCAAAAAGTTTGAAGAAGACAATGAAGAGGTGAAGCAAGAGGAAAACGTTGAAGTTAGCCAAGAGCTTCTAATGACGGAACTATCATCTCTTGATTATTACGATGGTTATGAGATCGCAAAAGGAGATCTAGTTGAACTCAATAGAAAAGAAGAAATAAAACATGAGGTAATAAAGTTGACATGCGCACCAAAGAAGTTGATTGAGGATGCAATTGATATTCCAAGATTGACAATTGAATGTCCAACTGAATCTAAGACGGAGCAAAGTCTAGAGAGTATCCAACATCAGCATAAAATACACTTTGTTGATTTTCTTAGTGTTAAGCAATTTAATTTGATTTTCAATGCTTGTCAAATTAATCTTGTCAACCAGTTGAAGCATATAGAGAAGAACCTTCAGAAAGAAAGCTTTTCTACATACAACTTTTGGAAAAGGGGCAAGCAACTGAAATATTCAAAATATCTCTTTATTTGGCAAGGAAGATGGCAGATATCTAATATAAATTCGAGGACGAGTTCTTTCAAAGAAGAGTCTGATGTAGGACAAGATTTTCAGAACAAGATTTTAAGAATTTTTATATTTTTAGTTTTGATATATTATTAAGATTGTTGTAATTTAGTATAAATATTTTAGGATTATTAGGTTTTTCAATTTTATTATTTTGGAATTAGATTTTAACTAGGATTTTAAATAGTTTAGAATTTTAGTTTCCTATTCTCTTAGGTTTCTTAATTTGTGTTGATTTAAGTTTCCTAGTTTATTTTGGAATTACTTTTCCTATAAGTATTAGGTTTAGTATATTATAAATAGCTATGTAAGCCTCATGGCAAAGACAACTTTTATACAACTTTTATTTATTCAATATTAAGATATTTTCTATTCCTTGTGAATTCAAGGTTCTATTTTTCTCGTGGATTCGAGAACCACTTTCGTCTACTAGAACGATATCTAGTCCCCGTGTATTCCGCTGCGTCAGTAAGGCTACAGGGAAACATCCTGAACATTCAAATGCCTTATATTTCATATAATACTGAAATGAAAATTGGTATCCCCTTTAGGGATACAACTGCATGGTGAAATTTAGAAAGATGTCGTTGAAAGAAAAAGTTCGTGGAAGTCTTTCCATGTGAGGCAAGAAAAACATTTTCACTATCAAATTTGAGCTTGTCATTCTTCTTCCATCATAACATAAGTAGGATTTTGTTTGTTCACACATAACACTTTGTTATTGTCATGGGTAACATGACGACAAACGTTTTCTACCCCTTACTACTGCAATAAATAAAGAAATTTGATAACTACACTTATCCAAGATATAACAGCTTTCCAGATCAAAGTAGAAGTTAACATGAAGTAGATAGTTGTTGTGACTGCAAAAAAATCTGGCTTTGTTGCAAAAATAATTCCCCCATTTATCATCAATCCTTCAAGCCAATATAAGAAAGAATAATGATAGATGCTTCTGTTCAATGAAGAAAGAGGTAATATAAAATAGTTCTGATACTATTCTAAGATTTATTGCTGGTTAAATGACAAGATTATTTGGAGATTAGTCAGGCTTTGATCCGGACAACCCAGTGCCAATCAAACAAAAAAAAAGAGACAAGATTATTCACAAAACTAGGAAATTATTCCGAAGGAAGCTTGTAAGAACACTTAAGATATTAATCTTTCCTTTTCTTTTTCTTTTTTTAAGAAAAGGAAGGGGGAAAAAAAAGCATTCCTATACGTTCTCCCAAAAAAGAAAAGAAAGAAAATACACATACACATTCCACCAAAAGGAAGATTCCTCTTCTCGCCATGGCACAAATGCGAAAGCAGAATATGGCCAATAATTTAGGGCAGCTTGACGCACGAATGGAGATGCACGCTCCCCTGTTTCTGAGAAGAAAATGACTTTCACCTGTTACCCAGAATTGAAAAATCAATTAAGGATGATAATAGATATAAAAAATTTAAATAAATAAAAAAATAAAAAAAAAAACATGAATCTACCCATGGTATTGAAACCAAACAGTGCAATAATGAGTGCGGCAGTGTCATCAAAGAAGGAACACATGCCTTACATGTCATCATGTTGTAAAGTATCAATTTGGATGGGTAGCACAGTCAGCTAAAATAAAATATATAACTTGGATTTCACGGAAAGAAATAAAAGAACTAAAGACATGATTACACGTAGCATTTCTTCCTCTTATTTGTTTCAAGGGTCCATAAGAAGATTGCTGGATCATAATTTTTGGTCAAGTAGTAACTGTTAAATAGTTTTATTGGTGTGACAATAAATTATAATCAAAATTATCAAAGTGAAAAATAATACTACATAGTACACAGTAAATAAAATAGACTGATTAGCAATATATGGAAACTGAAAATAATTTGTACCTTATGAGGACCGCTTTTTCCCACAACTTTGTAGCTGGAATAAATATATAATTCCATATCAGTTCCAATAAAAAGGCCATTAAAAAACATGAAAGCAAGAGAAACATTATTATCTCCAATGCAAGCCGGTTTCAGTTAAAAGTACTATGCAAAATGATAAAGGAATATCAAAATTGATTAGTGATTTATGTTAGGCAAGCATGCAGCTTGACAATGGAGAAGTAGGAAGGACTAAACTAGGTAAAACTCTAATGTCTGCCATCATTCGCACAGAGATGCAGCCTTCACAGCTGAACAGATTTTCTCAAACTTGTCTGCCAACCTTTTACAATTGCCCCAATTAATGGCTTCGTGAGCATGGTAAAATCAGCATACATGAAAAAGAGGAGGATCAATTACTACTCTTTTTTTCTTTTTCTTTTTTTCTCCTGGTACATTTGAGGAAAGGGGGGAATCAAACCATAACCTCCTAATGATGTAAACCAGTTCTCGCCAATGCCTAACTCCAGTGGTTAAAGATAAATTATGCTGTCCACCCCAAAGGTTTGGCTTCAATACACTTGCCACCCTATGGTATTAATAATTACACTGACTTCCTCTATTTGGGAAATCATGTAATAGATTTCCTCCTGTTGCTAACTGACCATTGGTGACAAAAATGAAATATGATGACATCATATTTTGAAATTTCGAAATGCCTACTTTACCCTTGATATAAGTTATAACTAGCCCAAATGGTGACATGTGTCACTCTAAGCCAGATCATCTATCACCACAACTTCTCTCTCTACATATACATTAATTGGACACAGCAACCCCATTACCATTGTCAAAGGTGGAGGGCATGGGATTCATTATGGCTCATATTATGGTGGATCTATCAAAAATCAAAGAGAGAGAGATAAAAGATGGAGGAAAAGAGGCTGCTAGAGAAATATGGGTCTTGGACCTGTTGGTGGAAGTGAATCATCAAAGATGATTTCGTTCAAGTTTCATTTGGAGAAGAGGGTTGTGATGATTATGTTGAGAGGGTTGTCATGATTATGTTGAGAAAAAAAGGTTTTGGGTGCTAAATTGGAGGAAATAATAAGGGCTTTAATTCATAAAGTTTAAAGAATAAATTGACATCATCTGTTAATAGTGTTTCCAACAAAGTCTGACAAGGGTGGTCAATGTAGTTTTTATATGATAGGGTCAATGAGAGTATTATGGCCAAACCTTAGGAGTGGTCAATGTAATTTAGCCATAAAAAATTCTTTTACCATCTCTTTTTAAGTGAAAAGAACATGGTCAAATTGTTACCCATCTTACCCAAACCTATATCAGTTTAATAGAGAGCATGAGTAAGACAAAAAGAAGGGTTGAGAAAAGAAAAAAAAAATGCTGGAGTCCCCATCCAATAATGAACTTAGTCATGATTATGCAAATATTAAATTCAAGAGAATATTGCAAAATGCTAATTATCAGAAAAGACTCCTAACTAAATAATGATTTCTTGTCATATTGCTTTTTCAGTGCATCAATCTATGAAATTCCACTCCAGCATTACAACATCATGCAAGCCTAGTCAATCGCTCCAAACAAAAGTTCATTCCTTCTACCTTATTCTCCACAAATTAACTTCAAAATTCAAGATAATTATAATGTGTTACGATCATAAACACTAGAACCATCCAACCTTATTGAACTCTAAACCCACAACCTTTCTTGGCCCTAAAACTACTAAAAATTCAAGTGTAGACAGCGTCATCCAAGTTTCCTAAACTATCCTACATCACAATTCAGTCGTAACAAAATGTGTATATGGACCCAGGAAAGAGTGTATTTATTACCAATGAATCCTTTGAGTAGTATAGAATGCGAGGCAAACTTAGGATCGTGGTTGCAAACCAATTAGTAACAGCATCAACAGAAAGCTCTCCCTCATACATGCATCAAACAATCAAAATGATGTTAAAATTTCCTTCAGAATCCATCAAGTAGAAAATTATAAAACAAATCCCATAATATATATATATATATATGTATGTGTATATATATATATAGAGAGAGAGAGAGAGATTGCATTGGGCATAAATAGAAATGTGCAAAGTTATAAAGCTTGTGTGTTGACTTTAAAACTCACAATGCAGCATGAGGGTAGCTTTCAAAATTTAAACCTCCGGCGGAAACTCACCTAATTAGACAATTTGCAGTGTTACATCCAGAGGGAAATGCAATGAGTGAAGGCAAGCCTGTACATATCAAATGAAGTTAAAATAGGGGAAGAAGTCAAGTGCTTATAACAATAATAGTTGTTCTCCCAACTCTTTAACAAGCATAATCAAACAATATATATAAATGGCAAACAAGAAAATATAAAATAATTTATTCAATTGAAAGTATGACTAAATTCCAGAAAGTGATAGAAAGTTCTTACTAGGGAGAAAATCAAGTGACAATCATTTCAGTCATAAAATCCAGATTTACTGTCTACTAGGGGTGGGCATCGACTGGGTTGGGTCAAGCTTCCACTTTATAGTAAGAATAAATGCATTATCCCAAGGCCCGCCCAACCTCGGCCCTAATCTAACCATCCCAAAAAAAATACTTCTACATCCCAAGCCCACACAATTAACTCGGTATATTCTTTGTGCAGTTCATTTATGTCAGGATGCAGTCCTATCTTTTTGCGGTTCCATTTGCAGTTTTTTAAAAATTTAGTTTGCAGTGCTTAATCATTCACATTGCATATAATTCATGTAAATTATATGAAAGAGAGCAAATATTTGATCCATAGCTTAGGAGATCAATATCTGTTTGGTGAGATTTTGTGCTGTAAAATCCCAAAGATTGCTCAATGAACTATTTTGGAGGTGTATAGAGGCAAAGAGTCCTAGTTTTTTTTAGTTTCTTGGTAATTATTCTAAAATTGAAATTTAAAAAATTTGATAAACTATTTACCATTTTGAAAGGAAGGCTGCCCTGTAAATGTCTTCTCAGCAAGGTCAGTAGCAAGCTAAACTTCTCCAAGTTCAACCATTCCAGTATTTGCCATGCCATCCAGCAGAGAAGCTGAACAAAGAAACGAAAACAAAAACCACTACTATCAACAAGGTAATCTAGAAACATAAAACTTCATAGAGAAAATGAAATAGAACCAAGTTGATTAGTCCAACCAAGAAAAGGAAAAAGACAAAAGAGAAGAATAAAGAATGATACAAGAAAACAAATATTAGCCAAGGTAAGCAATTTGTTACTTAGATTCTTATAGCAGAACAACTCCTTTTTCAATGTTCACCGAGTACAAAAGACAAAATGCATATGCTTTTGCTTCCAGACTTGCATCAGCAAAAAAAAAAATAGACAAGAACTGTGTTGGCATTCTTTTAAATCAATGGTCCAAAAAAAAAATTTTTTTTTTTTGGCAAAATTCATTTTACCTCCCTATGGTATGGTCCCCATAGCACTTTACCCCTTATCTTTTAAAAATAGCCACAAGCCCCCCATGTGGTTGTGGATTCAATTGCAATACTAACTCTATTAACTTTAGTGATAAAAAGACAATTATACCCTTGTTTTCTTGTTCTACTTCTCATTATTTGTGTCAGAATAAATGTAAAAATAAATAAATAAATCAAACTTGCCTCAATTAAGAAATTTGATTTTTTTAACTTCTAACTTAATTTCTAAATTTGTAACCTAATTACTAATTTAATCACATCTTAAGTTGCAATATATTCATATACATATATATATATTACCATTAGCAGGCAAAACAGAGTTTGAAAAAAAAAAATTTGAAAGTGTAAACAAAAAAAGAAACATAATGAACAAATGGCTAAACAATAGAAGAACTGTAGAAGCATGGGAGGGTTGGTGAATCTCAGACAAATGCTGAGATTTGTCATTACGATTTCAAAAAAGGGACCGAAATCAAACTCGATATCATATTATTTCTTCATCACAGAAACAAGATTACATATTACCTAAGTCGTTGTATATATATAGTGCATATATATATGAACTATTTAATAAGTTAAGAATGAGTTTTGTCCTTTGGTTTGCAGGAATCGTAGATTCTGCCAATTGCATTGCAGTGACAGGGAAGTTTGTACAGTGGCCAGGCCAGTGGTTGAGAGAAGGGAGATGGTGGCTGGGCGGTAGGGAGGGAGGTGGTATCTAGAAGGTGGGGAGGATGGCAAGGGAAAGTGGGAGGGAGTGGGGGTGGCTGGGAGGTCGGAGAATAAGGAAGGGGTGGCTGGCATGGTGGAGGAGTTGATGGTAGGCTTAGATTTAGTTTTTTTTTTTTTTTTTTGGAAAAGATGGTGAAAGGGGAGATTTTGTCTTTTTACCTTAAAAAGTTGACTTTAATTAATTATTTTTCTTCCCAACTCTCTCAAAATGCATGTGCAGTATAATTTATATTAGTTTTAGACAGAAAATGTAACAGGAGCGATATAGTCCAAAATCACATGAGGGTTAATTGGCTATTTTCAAAAGACGGGCTATGCTATTGGACCAAACCATAGGGAGGTAAAATGGATTTTGCCCCTTTTTTTATTTAAATATGTTGATCTCATTTTATGCTTTCTAATCACAATGCTAACTTTCAATCTATAACATGAAGAAACAGTTAAAGTCTAGAACCATAGGGTTTGGCAATTTCATGACTTATATTGTAGCAAGGGTGAAGAATAATCCAATATCCATAGAAGGGTTTGGAAAGGGAAAACTCATACAAGCCTCAAGCACTTGACAATTTCAAAGAGGCATCAAAGAGGCATCAAAGAGTCAAGGAAGGATGAACTCAAGTCATAAACAAGAAGGATGTCCAAGTGACACAAGAAGACCAAAATGTCTTAAATAGAACCACCTAGGGTAAAGACTTGACTTTGGAAGACATTTATGCTGGTCCTGGTCAAGATTGGTGACCATTTTGGTAAATGAAGTATGACCTCCTAGCCATCCAAAACCATAACTTAGGATCTAGGTTTTTATTTTTATTTTTTATCGGCCATAACTTAGGTTCTAGTTTAAAATTTTAAATCCTTGAGTACGACCAATTTCAAATGAAACTAGATTTACAGAGTTTCAATTTGAGCACAATTTTCACCCAAAATAGAGTTAACATGAGAGTTAATAATCTTTTGAAGTTAGCCGTGTTGCGGGTGGAAGAAATCAAGCAGACTTGAATGATCAACTATTTTGGCTGGCCAAACTGCGTGCAGCTTGAAAAAAATAAACTAGCCATTATCTAGCAGTTGGAACACACGCATTATACATAAGTTTCTTTCATTTTAAACCCAGAACTTGATGATTTGAGATCCAATATTACCTATATACATTAGAGAACATATCTTGAGAGATTTGGGAGAGCTTAGAGTATCCATCATATGCTAACTATCAACAACTGGCCCAAGCTTGAGAATCTTGAAAAGCAAACTTTGGACAACTTTTGGGCTTCAATTTAAGGTATAAATTCTTCCTATTAGTGTATTGTTGAGGTACGTTTACCACCCATTGATATTTATTTTGTAAATTGCAAAGGTTGGGGTAAGTGTTGGTGCCTGTTTGACTCTAATAGTTTGTGGTAGTAGGCTACCCATTGTGAGTTGTGCATTGTGAAAGAGGTAGTGGGGGAGCCTATAAACCCATTGTGAGTTAAGGACTGTGGTTGAGATTGTAGGTGATCCTAGAAACTCGTTGAATTCTGAATTGAGGAAGAGGATGAGGGTGATTTTGTAAAACCCAGTGTGGTGGGTTCTAGGTGAGCCCTTGAGTGAAAACCTAGAGACTTGAAGTATTGGGTTTTAGGTGAGCCCTTTGTGTGAAACCTAGAAAGAATAGTAGTGTTGTTCTTCAAGACAAAATATTAGGTAGATTAGTAGCATGTAGGTTAGCCTAGGAGAAACCTTCATCAAATGCAAGTGTAATACTTGAATAGGAGACAATAGGTAGATTAGTGGGTTTTAGGTTAGACTAGGAGAAACATTCTTCAAATCCTAGAGATAGTCTTTGTGAGGAGAATTTAGGTGGGTACTGGCGTGCCCATTGTAAGTCACCAGTTGTTTGGATGATTCATGGATACTTCAACCGAGAAGGTAAATAAAACTTGAACCTTTGATAGATATTTTCTATCACATTGAATCACTTACTAAGTTTTAAACATACCGAATGGTTAGAAAAATTGAGATTGGTCATTGAGGACTGGTGAAGAAAAAACAAAAGAACTGTCCTATTCACCCCCTTCTAGGACATTTTCATAAACACATAACGAGACACAATGACATGCCAATTCAGGTTGGTTTCCATGGCAATGGACTTCTGCATGAACCTTAAAAAAATTCAAAATTCCTAGTTTCAAGGTGGACCAATTATGATATGCATTGAGTTTTATTAAGAATTTTACTTGCCTTATTTCATGTTATGTTTGTTGTGCCAAACACCATAACATGAAATAATCTCCCATCCTCCAGTTATATCCTTCTAGAAAATCAAATCATAGTATTAGGATTGAAATAGAGCAACTTGTTTATTCTTTCCCAATTAAAGGAAAAAGCCGAATGATGCCAAGGAATTCTATCATATCTGTTAGAATATAATATGTAAAGTGCTACTTGTGCTGCTTTAATAATTAGGTTAGTATAATAATTAGTATGCTTTAATAATTCTGTTTTCTCTTTTTGCTTGTAAGCTTGTAACTCCTCTATATAAAGGAGCTAACCCATAACATTCAATACATCCATTAATACACAATACAATTCTCTCTCTTTATTTGTACATTATATTTAACATGATATCAGAGCGAGGTTAAGAACCTAATAATTTCGCTTCACCGGCGGGCGGCAGCCTTGTCTCGGCCGCCCGCCCGTCGGACCTCTACACATACCTTGACTCCGCTGCCACTAAACCCAATTCAACATTCACCTTCAAGATCAAAGCATCATCACCATCATCCATCTTGGTCACCTCCACCAACACACATGGGCTAAGACCAAGGCCTCTCTCTCTGTCTTCTCTGCAGAAAGGGCCGACCCGTCAGAATCTCGCATTTTCGAAGCCGTGCAAGTCGCTCACTCTATTCAACGACTTCCTCATTATAGCCACTTTAGCCAACCTCTTCGTGGCTCTCCAAGCCGATGTCGGCGTAAGCGGCTCACCCTTGCAATGGCTGATGAAGCCACTACCTCCTTCTGGTTTGCCACCCATTGCTTAGCAACCAAACCAACCTTCAATATCTCTGTTACCAGAAATGCATTCTTGGGTTGATCCGAGTGCATCGGCCAGGCCGCTATCGGCACTCCCGGGGTGATGCTCTCCAGGCATGAATTCCATCTACAGTGACTCATGAACCAGCCTGTCGATGGTGCTTTAGCTCTCTTGACATCGCCTGCGAAATCTCCTTATCGGCATCTCTCAACACCCAGATGAACTTTTGTCTGCTTTGTTATTGCAAGCTCTTTAATCTGCTGATCTGTCATCGAAGTTTTTGTTCCAAATGAACCATATTACATGGATTTTGGGGCTTGTTTGTCAAGCCAAATCAAACATTTGTGTTGGCTATATGAGTTGTTGGCCGTTTGAGTTGTTTTCTCCAATATGAACCCTTCACATCTACTAATGCAACCACGGCAGCAGTGACGACCTCCCGCTCCGTCGTATTTGTCCTCGTTGTCCTCCTCTTAGTATCAAAACAGCCCAGAAATGGAGCCAAATCTCCTCTTCCCCACCAGAAAACAAATTTTACTGGAGCCAAATCAGGCACAAATAAGCTTGCTCCGTCACCGGTTGCAGGGGTCTCAATTCATGACCAACACTCTTCCCTCTCGGCATACACACACACATATGCATGGCAGCTCTCTCCCTCTCGGCAACTCGCTCTTCCGGCTCTCTCTCGCATGGGCTCTCTTCTCTCTCAAAAAAAAAAACAAAAAAAACAAAAAAAACAAAAATTCTGACAAGCTCTCTCTCTCTCTCTCTCTCACTTTACACCCACTCTCTCTCTCAATCCGGGAAACAAATTTTCTCTCTCTCACTTTACTTTTTCCCCATCCACCAAATACCACTTTCCAACCCATCATCCACCACTTTACTCAAGTGCATTTTGCAGTGATTGGAGCATATGCTTAGTGCAGTCCACCATGAGTCCCCCATACCCCTTGAGTTTGTCTCCCATGGCAGCATATGCTTAATTAGTGCAGTCCACCATTTTCCTTTTTCCTTTTCTTTCATCCCACTCATGTTCCCCACTCCCAACTACGCCCATATTTTTGTACCCATACGTACATACCTCACTGCACAATCATAATATATATATATATTTTTTTCTTTTGACCAAAAAAAAAAAAAAACACGACACCAAATCCCTCAACTGCCACTGCCGCTGCCGCATATATTTACATGGCCATTCAGCCCTTACATTTTTAAGTTCCACATACCACAAAAAAAAAAAACAACAACCACACCCACACACCACCTCCCTCACATAGGAGGGATTTTTCTTTTCCCTTCTCTACTCTGTTGCAGGTCTCTTCTTCTTACTTTTATCTTGGGTGTCCCGTGCCAACGCTGTCTCAGTGCTTCCTAGTCCACCGAGCACGTTCACTCCCCGCTGCTCCTCCACCGCAGCATATGGCGGATCTCCGAATCGGAACATAACGGTGGCCTTCCGCTTCAGCTCCTTGTTTTCCACATTCAGCACACATATCTCTGCTCGTGCATCCTTATACATGCGCTGAAGCAGAGCCAGTTGGGCATTTAACTACTAAACCTCACTCATCCTGGCCTGCAGTCGGAGAGACAAGTTCGTGACCGCCGCCACTGTCTCCGTGCAAGCCCTCAATGTACAGTGGTTGGCTTCCATGTCGGATTGAGCGGCCATTATTTGCTCAATCGACAACATAGGAAGGTTCGGAAGAGAAGCAGTAGGGGCACTCGGTCTCGAACCAGAAGAGTTTACAGGATCGTTCAGGTCCGGAAACATAGTGAGGGGACGAGACGAGGAAGCCATGTGTTGGGGGTGGGAGATGTAAAAGAAAAGAAATGGGTTGCAAAGTGTTTCAGAGAAGTCGAGATTTTAGACTGGTAATGTCAGAAAGAGTTGGTTGCAGATTGTTTCAGCACGAAGATGTTGCAGAGTGATTGCAGAATGGTTTGCTTTCAGCCTCAGCCTCAGCCTCAGCCTCGGCCTCAACCTCAACCTCAGTTATATAGACAATGCAGCTTTTGAAACGACAAAGCGGGCACGCAAACCAAGGCGGTCACGCGCATCGCGCGCCGCTCGACGCCACAATGTCGGGCACGCCTTTTGATGTATTGGGCGCGCCTTTTGAGAACTCAATATATATATACATGTATATCTTTTGGGCAGCCTATATATACGATCATACAATGTATTCTACAACGGTCTGACACGACCACACAGTGTCTTCTACATCGGTCCGGCATAGCCCCGTAAACTGTCCCGACATTGATTCCGGTTAGCCTCTACATCGGTCCGGCATGACCCTGTAAACTATCCCGACATTGATTCCGGTTAGCTTCTACATCGGTCCGACATGACCCCGTAAACTGTCCCGACATTGATTCCGGTTAGCTTCTACATCGGTCCGGCATGACCTCGTAAACTGTCCTGCTACACCGGTCTGACACGATCATACAGTGTCTCCTATCCTATTTTATTTTATTTTCCTGATTTGTTACTCTCTCCAAACTCAAGTTGGTTGGTTCCTATCCTCCTTAAGTTTGAGGGGGGCTGTTAGAATATAATATGTAAAGTGCTCCTTGTGCTGCTTTAATAATTAGATTAGTATAATAATTAGTATGCTTTAATAATTCTGTTTTCTCTTTTTGCTTGTAAGCTTGTAACTCCTCTATATAAAGGAGCTAACCCATAACATTCAATACATCCATTAATACACAATACAATTCTCTCTTTATTTGTGCATTATATTTAACAATATCTTCTCTCTTATATGTTGTAGAATAGCTAGCAAAAATGTGTATGGATGTTGGATTGAACATTAATAATTGATATGATGTCATACAAGAACCATGGACAAATGGTGACAAGGGCATCCATATAAAAGGGCACTACTTTAGTAGCATTCAACTCCATAGTTGATATGTGAGACACTATTTAAAGTACCACCTCAGGTTTCCCCCCACCCCCCTCTCAAACACAACTCAATTCAATTTATCCCACTCAACAAAGCCTTGAGCCATTTGTCTCGGGTGGGTATGAAAGTTCTACCTATCCATTCCACTCTTTCAAGGGCTATAACTTTGGTTAAACCACCAACCTACATTTTAAGGTTATGATATTATCAAAATCAACGAATATCATGTCAATATCCTCATTAGATAGACTACATCAAACATACTTTCTTTAATCCTTCATATATAATGAATAAATATTCGCTATAAAATGAGTTAATAAAATATGATGACAGCCACAAATTGAGAAAGAAAATAAATAAGCTCCAACCGCAAAATTGAACAACTTGAAGATAGTTAAAAAAAAGAAAGAAATATGTTAAAGAGCAACAAGTGGTTCAACTATATGCCATCACATAGTAACTCAATTATCCATAGACATACAATATATAGTGTCTCATTAGATATTCTGATTGATATGTGCAACGACAAAATTGAGACATCCATTTCCCTAGTATTTTTACTATTATTGACATACTTCAATGATTATCAAAAGGCTACCAACATATGATATGTCAAAATCATTGGTTAATGGTTATATATATTCTGTTTGGGTGTCAAATGCCATGTTCTCAAAAGGCTGATTAGCACTCATGTCAATGTTAAATGTACATTAAAATATAAATTATCATCAATATAGCGTACAAATTGTGTTTCATTTGGGAGACATTAAATTTAAATAACTGTACTCTTAGGAAAATTATGACAAAATCAACTCCATTTGGGTTTGTGGTGGGTTTAGGGCTGGAATATGTTTTAGTGTTAGGGTTCTAAAAAGACAAAAGATAACTTCCAGGGTTTGTAGAATGGAGAAAAAAAAAAAAAACAAACCTAAATTTGTTGAATTTCAAAAACAACAGCTTGCCGGATTTTCAAAAAAGATTCTATTTGAGAGTAATTTATTAGCTAAAATGAAGGACCTTGGGAGAGGCCATTGAGGGCCAATAAGAAGAGGAAGGGGAAGGGTTAAGGTTGATTTAGGCTGGAAATAAAAAGTTAATTTTTCTAGGGCTTTGAACAGTAGTACGAGATCAGTGTTTACAGATGCTTCTGAATATTAGTAATTTTCTGGATCAATACTACATTGCTGTGATTTTTTGGTTTGGAAATTTTGAAAGCTATCCTGGAGTGCTGTTGATTCAGTGGCTGATGGAGAACATTTAGATGCTTTCAGAGTTAATTTTAGTCCAACTGTAACTTAAATTTTAAGGTTGGAAAGAATATAAACAAAGGAGGAACTGGAATACCTGCTCCCATTTCTTTGTCGTATCCAACATAAAGTGAACACAAATGAAATGTTTCAAATAATAAAAATGATAGAATACAATATCATTTAATCCATATTCCGAAAATCCCAAGTAGTCCCACTTTACATCCAAATCTAAAAACCTTATGCTGGCCACATACTCGAATGCAAGAAGAGCAATAAGGATGAATGAGATTCAATGAATTATCAGATTTTGCATGCAGATAGACCTATTCTGTTACAAAAGTAAATAAACTAATTAGGTAAATAGGTTTACTCAGCCTTGTGTCAGAGAAACATGTCTTGGCTATCAGAAAAAATAAGTTTTTAGTTTGTTATTTCACAAAATTGTAATCAAATCATTTCACTTAACTTTCATTTAAATACAACTCGTGCCTAACGGCTTAGTTTACTTTGAAAGTAAAATCTTTTATTGGGTTTTGTACCCCATATCTTTTTCAATGAACTAAGTTTCCTATAATGAGCAGCACAAGCTATGGAAAAGAGATTCATTTTATACAAATATAGGTTCCACATCTTTATCATGGACATATTAAGTATAACGAAGGAAAGAAAGCAAGCAGAGAACATATCAAAAAAGAAAAAATATAGTAAAAAAAGAGGGCAAGTAGACAGATAACACAAGTAAACAACATCACAAACAATAAATATATGCAACAATTAATATCAGAAATGCATACCAATTTTCTACCAGTTATTAGAAAATTGTGCAGAGCGGTTACTCCCAAATGAAAATACCTGAACCAAGTTTCGATAAACAACAATAAACACCTATAAAAATCTCTTTCCAGTACACTATTATTAGAATAACCACGACAACAACAGGAATGACAAAGACAAGATTGAGAGTTCATAATATTTACGGCAGCCTTCTATGATTATTTTGTATAGCTGGTATTTCACACATTTTCAACATTTGACTACAAACTCAATTGTTGCTTATTAAGAAAAAAATTCCAACATATGAATGATGTATCTAACCTTTTATATCAGTACGAAGAGTCTTTCCATCCCCACCAACATTAACATTGAAACCCTAGATTAAAGAAAAAGGTTTAAATTTCAAGGATTTTCTTTTTCACTGTTATTTCTCTTTCAGATTTTGGTTTTCTAGGATAATTCAAGTTCAGATATTTGTTACATATTACATGAAATATCATTTGTACAAAATGAACAAAAACAACACAGCCAGTCCTTTGTTACATAGATTCTAAGCTTCATGCACAAGTGTCGAGTGCAAGTATGTATCTAAGCATCAATTCATCTAATTCCCAAGTCCTAGGTCATCAAGCATGGTTACATATAGATTTCTACTACTATTTATAATTTCACAAGCTAAAATGGTATTTCAAGTGATATTAAGTGTTATGCTTCACTCACTTTGAATAAAATATGTAACAGAATTGATGCAGTAACGGAGTTTTATGTATAATTAAAGTTGAATAACTTTACATGCTTGCTAGGTGAATGTCCAACTAAAAATGTTAATTATTTAGAGAGTCTATGTAACATTGGTCCACTAAGTACTTGCTCTTTTGATAATAGCCAAGATATATCAAGTCACTGTACCTATTGAGAATACCTGAATTAGCAATGCCTTTGAATTTTCAAACTTAGACAGAAAGTTCCCAGAGGTGATGACCTCAAAATCATGATCTCCTGGATCTGATTTAACAGGAAAAGAAAATAAAAGAAAGCGATGATGACATCATATTAGAGTTGTATTTCCCACAACAAGAAACATATAGTACATGTTTCCAAATAAAAATCTTTGGTACAAAAGCAAATAGTCTAGAATGGAACAACTCAACTAACCAAAGGAAGCAGACTCCAGCAATGGAAGGTCAATTTCAGAAAAAATTGTCCCAGCATGTCGCTCCTTGATACTATCAAGAACATGCTACAGTCAACAAATCAATGTCATGCATCAAAAGATTATTAGTAAAGTCTACTAAGCAAAGAAAAATAGTAAAGGTTCAAACAAGCACCATAGGCTTCATATTGGTAGGTTGATAGTTAAAAACTCACAATGTGCTCGTCAATACCGAATATGTCGTAATCCCTCTACCATAAAGGATTTGTCAGCAGCTCAAAAGCATATCGAATCTGGAAATCAGACCACATAACTTAAATATTTACAATATTGGAAGTACTCAAGTTAACTCAAGTAGGATTTGATATTGGTGCCAACAAAACCACATAATTTCTAGACAAACCAAACCAAACCAAACTAACCCAATCAAGTGGTGTTGGCAACATGAATTCTTTTTCGTCATTATACTTTGTCAAGGGTTATATGCTCAATTAAATTAAATTAAATAAATACATATCATTTTTTACTATAGCATCCCATATCAATTTAGGTTTGGGGCTCTCCCTAACATTTCTATTTATGCTGATCACATCACTATCGGTTACTATTGCATCTACACCCTTCATTGTACATGATCAAACCATCTTAGCATATTCTCTTTCAACTCATCTTAAATCGGTGTTACTCCGGTCATTTCACGAATGTATTCAATTTCTAATCATGTATTTCCTAGCCTTACCACACGTTCTTCTACGTATATCTCTATCTTAGCTACACTCATTTTATAAACGAGATTAAATTCCTTACAACTTAGCCGTGATGGATGGACTTTACGGGTAGCCATTCAATAGTTGACATGTCAGACCCATTTTGTTTTTTTACTTATTTTCAATTTCTCCTCTGGTTTTTCTCTTCTCTCTCCCAGATTTCTCACTCAGTTCTTCTTTCAAAACATCTTATTGATAATATGATCTACATACACATAAAAATCTGACTGATAATCTACAATGTTCAGACTATATTATTTATCTGATGCAACTAACGAAGGGGGCATACAATCTTAAGAATACTTTATGAGCAAGAATATATAGAAGCTATGATATCATGGAGATCAAAATTACAAAGGACTGCAAAAAAATAAAAATAAAAATAAAAAAATAAATTTTTTGCAGTTGATGATGATGCAAATCCCCATCCTTCCATGAGTTTGTAATTGCAAAATCTTGTAGATCTTATCATAAATTCCATCTTCCACAAAATAATACAATAATTTCAAAATAAAACCCAAAATCTTGTAGAGCTTATCATAAATTCCATCTTCCATGAAATAATTACAATAATTTCAAGACAAAACCCAAAACCAAATCAGTTTTTCTAGATTGGAACTCAGGAGCTCCGTTTCTAGCTTGAACATGCGTGGCTTTTCATTTCTCCAGTCAGCAGATCTGACTTCCATACAGCCTTAATCGACAGCTTCTTCATCAGCACATCACTACCAATGATCAGGATTCTTCGTTTTGATTACTTGGTTTGTACCATTGTATAGAGAGGGAATGAAGAAAAAGCATCGAGAGAAAGAATGAGAGAGAAGAGAAAACCAGAGTGGTGGACATCTGTTCAATGGCCAACATAGCATCTGTTGAGTGGCCGCCCGTAAACTAGGTGGTTTACGGCTAAGCCGTGTAGAATTCATTCTCTTTATAAATATGTTGTTTTAGTTGCCCAACATTCTATCTTGTAAAGTATCACTAACCTCATAGTTCTATGAAATTTCCATTTCAATTTTGTTAATATTCATCGATCACATAATATGTCAGTAGCACTTCTGTACTTGAACCAACCTACTTTTATTTTATGGATCACATTATCTCTAACCTCTCCATCCTAATTAATAATCAAACCTAGGTTAAAAAAAATGTCCACTCTTTGTAATTTGCTAATTTTTAATTTTCACTTCATTATTTCTTCTACTATCAATACTAAAGTTACATTCCAAATATTCATTTTCAGCTCCACTAATTGAAACCCTTTTCACTTGAGTGTTTCTTTCCAAGGTTCTATTCTAGTGTTAATTTCTCCCTTAATTTCATCCACTAGAACAAACATCATCTACGAACAACATACATCATGGGACATCATACTAAATGTATACAAGACATCATGCTAACTAAATATATATAGTTAATTCATCCATAACAAAGGCAAATAGATAAGAGCTCAAAGTTGACCCTTGATGTAATCCTCCATTGGAAATTCACTAATTTCCCCTGCATGTAATTATAGTCACAACCTCATCATATATGTCCATTATCGCATCAATAAATCCCTTGGTCACACCCTTTTTCTCTAACACACACTATATCACATCATTAGGCACCCTATCGAAAGGTTTTCTTAATATATAAATATCATATGGACAGAGATGACTTCCACGTTGAGTAACTCTTTCAAACTGGGCATGGTGTCATATCTGTGTTTGTGACAGAAAGTAGACATGATAATTAAGACTTCATAAAGCATTAGATTTATAGATCAAACACCATTATAATAAAAAATAAATAAATAAAACCTTATATTTCAAAAAAAAAAAATTCAAATATTTTGAAGAAGCAACCAAAAAAAAATTTAAATGTAGAATTTGATCAAATTTTCAAAATGACTCATAAACAAGCCACAGATTGTATAAGTAAGAGAACTTTTATAATTTGACTGATTAAGCATTGGGATATCTTGTAACCATAAGGAAATTTATCAAAGGAGATCCTTTCCCCTTGAATAATTTCATTGTCATAACAGATTCCAGTAGTAACAAAGGGGAAATTTATTCTTAATTTCAAGAAGCAATATCAAGTGCAATGCAAAGCATCTGTACAAATTATCACATGGCTCAACTCAATAAAATATTATGCTTCCATGGATCTTATTTCATGAATATTTCATCTGGGACAGGGTCCAGAGTTGAATCAAAATAAACTAACATGTTTTTTCCAGTCCTTTTAGGTCCTTTCTTTGTATTCCCTTCATTAGGCAACACCTTCAAGACATTGCTCTCTCTAGTTGGCACAATTATTGGCCTTTGTTTCACATGATCAGCCCATCTACGTGTCTCATCCTGTACCAATTGATCCTACCACTACCTTCCAGTTCTATACTTCTGCTGTAGTACTACGCATCCATCTTGGAAAATTTCTTCCAATAATGTCATCATGAAAAAATTTTGTTTCTCAACTTCCAATAAATAATGTGGTCAAATTGGAGAAGCATAACAACAGGAGAACATATATACAATACAACGATATTTCACACATGACATAAAAATATATAACAATATTACAGGATGTTCAAAACCCACCCCCCACGCAAGACATACACACATATATATATATACACAAACATACACATGAAACTGATTTTGTAAATCGCCTTGAGAGCAAATGGAGACTTACAAACCTTGATAAACTCAGTTATAGGAGGAACTTCTGTGCCCGAATTCCTGAATCAATGCACTTGTTTGTTTAATATAAAAATATTTGGTATAACACCAATTAGAGAAGAAAAAAATAATACCATATATACAGTTAGCTACATATTTTATTAACATCTTCTAGAAAAGATCAGCATCAACTAAGCAAGAAAAGTTACTGTGGTTAATTCACAACAATGCATAATCGTGTCAACTAATATAATGACACAAAGTGATATAAACACACTCATATTGCAGCAGAAAAATAAATTAAAAACGAACAAACAAAGTAGAACCTTGAGTATATGACAATTATTAAGCAAATTAGTCTATACTGGTAGTGAATCAGTGATCATAGACATCCATTATTAAACTAATGCTTCAACTTTTAAAGTGCACAACTTTAACCGTCATCAAACTTCAGAACCAGCAAAAAACAAAATTGATGCTTGCAAGATTTAACTTCTAAATATTTCCACAAGTCAATTCTCCTTCTGAATGAGAGAAATATAACCAGTTCAAAGCTTAAATATAGTTATTCACCCAAAAAAAAGGGCTTAAATATAGTGGTCATTATTGTTAAGAGTTGAGAAATCATTATTGTTAAGAGTTGAGAAATAAGACTGGTCACAAAAGTAGTTGAAAGGAAGTGGAAATGATGTAGCTCTTATTCACAAAGACAAGAATGCTATGCTCAATTTTAGCAAGTTGAGTGGCTGTAGGGCTGAGGAAAGTATGTTAAGCGAAACTTTATAATTCAGTAGTTGAATTTAGGGGACCAGAATAGTGTTTTTTACTTTAAAGCTATAAATCAGAGAAGAGCTAGCCATAGAAATGTGGGAATAACAAAGTAGGGTGGTTCCGTCATACTGATCCAAATGAAGTAAAGACATTGTCTCATTTTTTGATAAACTTTTAGGTGGCATAAAAAACTATATCAAGAAGCAACTTACTGAATGTCAGAAATGTGAGTTACTCAGGTATGTTGCTCCTGCAGAGATGAAGCACTATGTTCTCACTGAAAGATGAAAAAGCTCCAACAGCTAATAGATACAATGCTATGTCCTTTAAAAATGCTTGGTCCATTATAGGTGATGATGTGATTGCTTGGATATCTTTTTTCTTCAGTTCTGGTGCTTGCTGAGAGAAGTTCAATCTATAGTGATTAATTGGATCAGCAAGCTGCCTAATCCTTCAAATCTAAGTGATAGACCTATCTCTTATTGTAATATCATTTATAAGTGCACCGCTAAAATTGTAGCAAATAGACTTAAAATGGTTCTTCCTTCAATAGTGTCACATTGTCAAACTGCCCATTATGGAGGATGGAGAGGATTGCTGATAATGTGCTGCTTTCTCAGGAAATATCATCACAGTGCTAATGGCAGGAAATGTGCTTTGAAGGTGGACTTAAGAAAAGCCTATGATTCAGTAAGTTGGCATTCCAAGCTCCAGACACTTGATGGGATGGGGTTTCCTGAAAAGTTTATCAGTTGGGTCAAGGCATGTATTACTTCTCCCAGCTTTTTAATTGATGGCAATGATAATGAACTGAAGGAATATTTCCCAAGTGCCAAAGCCCTTAAACAAGGGTACCCATGTCACCCTACTTGTTTGTTTAGGCTATAGAAATTATGACAGGTATCCTGAGAAAGAAGATAACAGTGAGTGACTTCAAGTACTCAAGGAATGCAAAGGAAAGGATTACTCATTTGACTTCCACTTATACATGCTCTTTTGCAAGGCTGATGTGAGTTTTATTACTCTATTTAAAGAGGCTTTGACTGTTTTCCAGAGTTTGCCTGGTTTAACTCCCAATCCTGCTAAGAGTGAAGAGTCTTCTAATATGGTGTTTCTAGCTTAATTTCTTCCAAGTTCATGGCAGAGTATTGTAGACGTCTTGTTGAATTATAGCCAGAGTTAAGTCCTGGACTAATGTATAATCTTGTGCTGGCAGATTTCAATTGATCAAAACCTATGTACATAGACTCGGGCACGGGTGTTGAGTGTGGATATGTGTTAAGTGTCAAATTCATATAATTCTCATGTCAAGGACACCTAGACACGGCTATATTTCATATATGTTATTTTCTTAATATTTTAAGGATAAAATGACGTTTAAAAACTAAAATATAGTATTTATATAGAAAATAGAAATCTTATGCATATTACTGTAATAAACTCAACAACTTATACATACTTTTTGGGTGCATCTCCAACTAGGCATATCGGACATATCCCATACCCTTATACAAGTGTTAACTGTCCAACACATATACTTCATAAATTTAGAAGAGCCCATATAATATTGATCAAGGCAGTGTTATTCTCTATTCAAATATACTAGTCCTCTATGATACATGGACTCTTCAAAATAAATCAAATACCCATGTCGGACAAGGGTATGGAATATGTATTTGATACTTTTCAATGGATACTTCTTATATAATTGTATATAACACTATTATTATATGTACATATTGTTGTATAAAAATGTCTTTTTGACACTATAAGTTACATATAGCACATTTTATCTTACATACTTGATTAAAAATATAAAAATACGACCTTTTTTTGCCGAGTCCACGTACCTTAAATTTATGGTTTGATGAATCCGACTTCTAGATACATACCCACACCCGACACCCATACCCAAGTCCATGTAACATAGAGTCCAGTATGTTTATTCTCCAAAAGAAAGTTCACTTCCACAGAAAAAGTTTTGCAAGCCTTTCTATGGAAATCTATGGAAAGGAGTGGATCTCACCTCTACCATAGCCAAGATTGCTGAAGATTCAAAGGAGGACAAACATGAACGAAATAAAGCTCAATTAGTAGGCATTTATGGAATTTTTTTTAATTACTAATGTTGGATCTTTGATTTGGGCAAATTGGTATAGATCACAACTTTAAAAATTCTTGAGGACCCACTTCGGCTTGGAGAAAGAGGTATTTTTTTATTGGCAGCAAAGAAAATCATATTAGAGAACATAGCGAGGGGCACAATCCTTTTGCAACCAAATAAAAAAGAAAAGACAGTAAAAAACATGAAAAAATGCAAAAGATAGACCCAATACCCCTTATAACACACAAACACATACCTAAAAAAAATAAGAATTCTAGGTACCCACCCTTAACTTCCCCAAATTTACCCCCGAATGGGATAGTGTAGTTGTGATTGAATTTGTGTGGTGTGGGGTCCATGTATAGAATAAATCTCAATCACAAGATGATAATTATGGGTAATTTCTGGGTAGTTAAGTTTGGGTTTGTAGTATTATTGGGAAAAAAAAAATCCACTTCAATTGCTAAGAAGACATCACTATGGTTTAACAAATGGTTGCCTCCTTTTTTTTCTATTCTTTTGTTCCAATTGCCTGAAAAAATACTCCAATTATATTTGATTCAAGTATGCGCAAAGAGGTTCGTTCATGTTTCCTCTATTATTTCAAACAATTGCTGGAAAGGCCAAGTGCAGATTCTATCAAATTGACAGATTAAAAGAGAGATTCTTGCTTACTTCTTCCCTTGCAGTAAAGACTCCAAACAAGATTGTATGGATATTTAGTGTTCAAGCTGTTTGGAGGATTTTCACATCTTAAGGTTCTAGGGTAGATTAGAATAAGCTTGTGTGGTCTCACAAGTCTGTTCCCCACCATTCTTTTGTTATTATAGTGAAATAAAAATGGGTCAAACCAGTTCAACCCAACGGTACCAGAATTATATTTTACTTTTTCTTTAACAATAAATATACACGCCTTTTAGGCTTTAAAATAAAGAGTTTTCACTTTATCTTTCTTCATTTTCTACTCTATCCCCGTTTGGGGAGTGGCTAAATTAGCCAATTAGCCAAAAAGTTACCTTTTTAGCCAAAAAGCCAACAACCCATACCAAAAAGTCAAAGATTCTCTTTTCTCTTTACTTTTTGCACAGCTTTTCGTAATTAGCCAAAAAATCATCCCAAACATACAAGTTTTTTTTACCTACCTTTTTAGCCAATTAGCCAAAAAGTTACTAAATTAGCCTGTTCCCAAACGAGGCCTAGAGTTCATAGGTCCATCTTTCGAATGTCAAGTTGATTGAGAATATATTATATAAACATAACACTGCCATTTACATAAATATATTTCATTATGGGCCTGTTTGATTCTAGTATTAGAGCATAGGATTGGATTGTTGATCCAGTGATATACACGTTCCTACGTTTGGATGGCATAAATGGTGGCCGGCTTAGTAATACGTACGATTTCTAATCCCACAAAATCGTGAGATATTCAATACCATATGGAAGTAGGCATTATTATTAATAATCCACTAAGGACTTGTTTGATTAGCAAGGATTAGTAGCAAGGGTATTAACAATCCATGGGATTAGCGTATGATTAGTTATCCAGCTGGATTGCTGAAATACATAATTTCCTCTTATCCAAGTTTATTTTGCAATAGATATAAAAATTTATAATCCCAATTATATGTATAAGTTGTAAGATTAAAAAATCATCAATTATGTTGGATAGAATAACTATTGGAATCTAATCCGAATAATAAAATTTGCAACTAAACAATGGAATGTGAGTCCTATGAATTAATAAACTCAATCTTCTGTTATAGTCTGCCTAATTAAACAAGCCTTAATTGAGTTGGACAGTCAATCCAATGGTTAATCCCATAGATTATTAATCCCGTCACTATTACTCCAACCAATCAAACAAGCCCTACCAGTACCGTATACCATTGTATACCATAGTAAAGCCACTCCATGAAATGTATGCCTTCAAAATATTAGAAAGAACACAATATAAAAAATTGATTACTAAAAATGACGTAAAGCTATGAAGCACAAACACCTTTGCGGAGGTTGCATACAGGTGTCTGACACATGTCGGACACAAACGCTAACACGCGCTGGACACATGTCGGACATGCTAGAAAGAGTTGCACAACACTTTGGACACGCCGCGGACACATTGAGACAAACAACGGACACATTGAGGATACGCTAGGGGCACTCTAGGGACACATTAGCGACACACTGAGTACTATTTTTTCTTTTTAAATTAAAATATTTAATTTTTTGACTAAAATAGCATATGATAAATTTGATAAAATCAAATATTTGACATAAAATATATATTAAATATTTAAAAATATACATATAATAAAAATATATGTTTTAAACGTATCCCAACGCATCGTGTCCTATACTTTTTAAAAATTTACGTACCCGCAGCAGGTCGCGTCGCCGTGTCTTGTCACATGTCCATACTTCTTAGAGGTAAAGACACAAAGTTAACCTAGCAATTTAGTATCTCACAAGTCACAAATAAAACTGTCAAGGGTTAAAACAGAACATACATTTTAGAGAGGCTAGACTGCATAGTATCACACTATGTATGCATATATAGATTGAAAACTTGATGTACTAAAAGATAAGATTTTAGAGAGTGAAGAGCATTATTACCACTTGGATGAGAACTTCTCGTAGGCTTCGGTGACTTGTTCCATGGAACTATACCTCTTGATCCCCAAAACTGAAATTACAAAAATTGATTGTTATGAAAAGTAGATAGTGAAGAAAGAGAGAGAGAGGAGAAATTTTGATAGTGAGTGAGTGAGTGTGACCATCGTAGTGAGAAGGAGGGTAGGAACGAGGAAGGATGAGGAGCTGATAGAACATGGATGCTGCGAAGAGAATCAGAGGAAACCAGTATGCTTTCAGCACAGACACCGGTGACGATTTCGCCATTGGAATCTCCGGCGAAACCCTCGTCGCCAGACTGGTTTTTGAGAGAGAAAGAGAGAATGAATGAGGGGTCTTCAGGGTCGCGATTGTTCTAGTTCCGGGCCTTTTTTGTAATATATAACAAATCAGGGTTCTAAAAAGATTCTAAAAACCGGACTCACCCGTTTGGCCCAAGAAAATACTATATAAATAAATAAATGATAAATTAAGGTGAGTTTGAAATTTTGAGTTTTTTGTTTTTTTTTAATAAATTTTTTTAATATTTTAGGTAAATTTTTTATTTTTTATATATACTTAATTTAAAATATGCTTAAAAAGTATAATGTTTATGAAAAAAAATTTTAAAGATTCACTAAATATAAAATATAAAAAATATTAAAATTCAATTTATTTTTGTATTTTTTGTATTTAATGAAGTTTTATAAAAAATTGTATAATTTTTTTACTTTTTAAATCCATTAAGATTAAGTGGATAAAAAAAAATTTAAAAAAATGATTAAAATATTGTAAAAATGATTAAAAATATAAAAATACGAATTGAAAATTTAAAATATTATTTTTGAAAATTCAAAACCAAATAAGGTGATTTTTTTTAATTTGAATTAGGGATAAGTATTATACAATGAATTTAAATGCCTATAAATTCTATACCCTTTTTTAATATTGATTTATTAGAATGAAACTAAATGTATTGGACTAGAATAGGGAGAGTAGTGAATGATCATTTAAGGTGATTTATGATTTTATTTATAATGTATTTTTTATTATTTTTTAATTAATCAAATAAGGTAATAGATTTTTTAATGAAACAATTATTTCATTCTAGTGAACTAAATACCACCTAAGTTTTAAAATGTTTATTTTGCCTCAACACTTTTTGAAGATATTGATAGGTAAAAATTAAAAATTAAAAAGCTTATACAAAAATAAGTTTGATTAATAGAACTGGATTGTAAGTCTCTTTAAAACAAATAACGTGAATCATTTTATCTTAATTTAAAAATATTTTATAACTTATAGGTGAAAGGATGATTTCAGATGATTTATGATTTCATTTATAATATAATTTTTATTATTTTTTAATTAATCAAATATGGAAATAGATATTTTAATGAAATGATCATTTTAGTATAGTGAAATATAACATTAGAAGAATTTATAAATAATTGAATAATAATTAGCAAGAAAAAGATGGTATTAAATAAACCTTACATATAATTTTTAGGAATGGAGCTAGGAGATAGAAAAATCAGGTTACAACCTCATATAGTTAAGAAAATTTTAGACTATCCAGATAAATTAGAAGATACAAAACAACTTCAATCCTTTTTAGGAATTTTAAATTATGCAATAATGTATATTCCTAACCTTAGTAAAATAATAGGACCCCTTTATAGTAAGACCACACCCACAGGACAGAAATATTTCAATCAGCAAGATATAGCTCTAGTTAGAAAAATAAAAGACATTTGTAAAAGTCTACCAGACCTACAACTTCCCTTAGAATCAGAATACATAGTTGTAGAAACAGATGCAAGCCAACTAGGATGGAGAACAATATTATTCGCTAAACCTAGTAAGTATAATAGTAAAAATAAAGAACGCATTTGTAGATACAGTTCTGGAAAATTTAAAAAAAAAAGATACAACCATGACCAGCTTAGATTTTGAAATACTAGGAGTAGTATACGCAATAAATAAATCTAGATTATTTTTACACAAACCTTTTACAATTAAGACAGATTGTGAAGCCATAGTTAGATTTCATAACAAACTCAACGAGCGCAAATTAAGTACTAGAAGATGGGCAAAATTTTTAGATTGTATAGTAGGACAAGGATATAAAGTAGAATTTGAGCATATTAAAGGAAGTGATAATAGGTTAACAGATTGGTTAAGTAGAAAGATTTATTTAGAAAAAGAAGATAACCAGTTTAATTTTTATGCAGATAATGGAGAACAGCAAGATCATGAACTTTGGGGGATTTTCTCTTCCCATTCATGAAGGCAGAACCAAATTCAGACCTTTAACAAAGATTGAGTTAGACCCAATTCAGCAGTGTCTTTTAGATAACCTTTGGAATAGTCAGAACCACCCAGCTAAACGCCTTTCGGCCCTAAACTCTCTCAGTATATATTTTTCAAAAATCCAAAATAAACCTTTGTCAAAAAGTTTTTCTTTCTATGTAGTAGCTAAAGGAACCAAACCTGGTATTTACCATGACTGGGTAGAAGTAGAACCCTTAATTAAAAATTTTCCTACACCCCAGTTTAAAGGATTTTATGATTTTGAGTTAGCCAGTACCTATGCCCGAAGACAAATAGGAACCAGCTACTTTATTAGTCAGATAGCTAAAGATTACCTGGACACATTGAGCAGAATGCCAACCATTCTTGCTACCAGTGGAGTTCCAGCCAGCCAGATATTTGGAAGCAGTAGTACAGGCAGTAGTAGTTCTAACCCTCAGATAAATTCTCAGAATCCTCTCCAGATGTGCAGACATTGTGAAGGCCTTACCAGAAATTTCAAGAAAATTATGGATAAAGGTAAAAGAGTCAGTGAAGAGCTAGACCAGCTCCGAGACAAAGAAAAACAATTGAGAGCAACCGTTCGAACCCTAACCAACCAGCTTAAAAAATTAGCTCCAGAAAGAACACTTACCTCCTTACCTAGCCCAGAAATCAAACAACTCACCAGTGAGGAATTTGAACAATTGAGTGCTAGAATGTATTTCTTTAGACATTCTATCATTCGATCTCTTTGTGAGAAAAGCCAAGTAATAGAAGACCTAAAACCCTATATTTACACCTTAGCCGAAGATAGCAGAAATAACAAGCTAGTCATTATTCAGCAATTTCTGCAGGACCTCTCCATAGCAAGAGTTGACTGCCCCGGCTTAGCTTATCAATGGACCTATACCTATGAAGATAAAGAGCAGCCCTGCTTCGAAGAAGAAAAATGCAATAAGAGATCCGAGCATTTTGGTAGATGTCAGTGTAACCTAGATTTCAGCATTTGCCTGTGTCAGATAAATCTAGCTACATTCGAGCCATTAGAGATAGAAATCAAGGGCGAAACACGTTATCTAACAGCTCCAAAATTGTTAGATTACGGCTTTGTCTCTAGATTAATTTTCACAGATCCAGATCAGACAGATAGTTTTGGACATAGGCTTGCTCATGCAGTACTGTGCGTAATGGAAGAACATCATCCGTATGTGGAAGCATTGATAGATAGCAAACTACCAGAGTGGAAGGGAATATGGTGCAATCCAACTAAACACAAAATGTACCTCAGAGGAACCTCTACATTCCCAAGATACCCAAGACTTCTCACCAGGAGACCCTGACCATGCAGAAGATTTCCACTCAAAGACAAGCTCAATAAATGGAGAAAATTCGCTAGCAACTCACTATTGGCATATAATGGTAATTATGGACATCTAGTCTATGAAGATAGACATCAGAAGATACATTGTAATTTAGCCATCCCAGGATATCTATTCAGCAAAGAGACATTTGTCGAAGAAAGTCAGTACCCTAACTATCAGCATGGCGTCTCTCATGAATCACCAGTAATGGGAGAAAATGATCAAGAATGGTACGATGAACCACCCATGGGAGATGGAGATGACTTTTACGACCAACTCTCAGCAGCAGACCTGAACGACCTAGCAGACAGAATGTATGGGAAAAAAAAAAAAAACAGGGGTGTTTATGTTGCCTCAGCACTTTTTTTAAGTTATTGACAAGTAAAAAAAAAAATTAAAAAAAAAAAAAAGACTTATGGGTAAATAAGGTTGATTAAGGGGACTAGGTGGTAAGTCTCCTTAAAATAAATAACACAAATCACTTTATATTAATTTTAAAATATTTTTTATTAAAAATTAAAAAAAAATTCTACATAAAAAATTAATAAAATATTTTTAAAATTTTTTAAAACAAATTATACAACCTAAATCTAAAAAACAAATAAGAAGAAAAGAAATTTGGATTGCCCCAACACTGCACAGGAAGTTTGAACTCAAAGGGCTCTACTTGGGGGTGTTTGGGTGTAGAGACCCTAATTTTTGGTAATTACACATGAAATCCTGAGCCTTAGTTTAATAGCATTTTAGCACCTAGTTTTGTAAAAATCTGCAAAATGGTCCAATAAAGAATAATTTTCCTGTATATTATCAAAATTAAACTGAGAACACCACTTTATAATTGGAAATACCCTAAAACTTGGTTTTTATTTATCTTACCTCATAATTTCTAAATTAATTCACACATTTTATGTTTATTTCTATTTTTTTGTTTTTGTTGTTCTTTCATTTATTGTTTATTTGAATAGAATACTATTATTTATTTGAATATATACATAGTTTAAATATATATATATAATATTTTGGTGGAAAAGTTGGTTGGATAACAACAAACAAAAATAAATAAAAAAAATAAAAAAAAATAAAAATATCTAGATATTTAGCTTCTTTAGTCATTAAGCTAAGACCAAGCTTATTTCCTATAAATTGAGAGCCTTGTCTCAATTCCACACACACACACACATACCAGCAGCCAAGGAGAGGGTGAGAGAAGGAGAGTGTGATTAGAGGGAAGTAGAGAAGACGAAGAAAAGAAAAGGAAGAAAATGGTGCCTTCTAGGGTCAAAGTAAGAACATACCTCTCCCTTATCTACTTCAATCCTTTCACCATCTCATCCTATTGTCTAGTATGCCTCTTGTGTTACAAATTAATGGGAAATAGGGTTTTTGGTGTATGTGAAAGTGTGGGTATGATATAGTGTCATTGTCTTGTGAATTTGTGAAATTAGGCACTGCTGCAACTTCTCTAATTTAAAAGAAATCTCAAATCTATCTAATTCTCAAATCTGAATTTATTGTAGGATATTTTGTGTGTTTAGAGCTTGTGATAATTTTATTAGCTCCTAATTCTGTGTTTTTAGGACTTGGATAATTTTTTGAAAAATATGGTCCTGAGTCTCTGAAAAACAGTCCACTTTTAGCAATTTTATAAAATTCCAGAAAAATCATCTCAGGTTGGATCTTTTATAAAAATTTAGGATTTTGAGTCCTCTTTTCAATGGAATTTAATTGGGTGAAAACCATCGGGTAGAATGAGAGAAAAGCTAGTTTTCCCAAAGGGTGACAAATCTGGACAGGTTTTCGAATATAGCTTGTAGATGAATTTTTGGAGGTGCTGTGCAAATTCTGAGAATTGGAATTGAAACTAGACAGGTTAATTATTATTTCTATGTTATTTCAGCCCCTAATTTGATCTAGAAGTATTTTTATCAAAGCATTCTTGTTAGCCCTGCAGAACCGAACAGTGCTAGAAATGGTATTCTATTGTGTTGTTTGTCTCTAAGTATTTCAAAGCATGCCTAATGTTATTTGCTTTCCTTACCATACTTATGTGTGACTATCATGGGCTATATTTCCTTTCTTATGTTTGTCTCATGCTCTTTTATATTACTGAATTACCGAATGTGACTAACTTACCTAGCAAAAGATCTAATAAATGGGAAATGGAAAAGGGTTGGTAATGGGTGATGTTCACCCTTGTGCCTCAGAATGATTTATGTAGTATACATGCGAGTGGGATTAAAACCAAATGAGTTAAGTCTTGCGCAAGTGGTCTAAGCGAGCCCATAGGTTGATACGGATGTATTCAGACTCTATGCGGTGGTTTTAGGGTGTAAGCGAGCCCTTTGGTATGGTATGTGCAGGGTGTAAGCGAGCCCTAGGCACGATTTGGGTGTAAGTGAGCCCACTTGTTTGGCTGTCCCTTTTGAGGTCCATCAATGTCATTGACCGGTAAACAATCGGAAGGTGGGCATAAGTGGTAAGGTCTGCAAAGCAGCAAAATGGGGAGTTCTGAATAGTCCGGTGTTCAATCCTTGTGGTTGGGTAGAATGATCTCTTTGGAGGATTCTAGATGTCTGGTCTAACTACTAATTTATAGAACTATTGTACGTTATGTTACCCAATTTGTTCTGTGTATGGTTGATTGGTTGATAGAAGATATGGGGGTGTGTGTGTTTTTACTGGGCATTCCAAGCTCATGGCGTGTCATGCCAGGTGATAAAACAGTTTACAATGGTGAAGGTTATTTCGAAGGCAAACAAGATGAAGTGTTGGAGCTATGGCTCATTTGAAGACTTAGACTAGTTGTTTTTTTTTTTCCTTTTGACTTTTGGTTTGGCAATGTTTTGGTAATCTTGTAATGGAACATAAACGAATTATCTGTGATATTAACTCTGGTATATATGTATAACAAGCCCGCGGGGGACCTCGGCTACAGTTCGGACTCGATTTGTGTGTCGGTTCTAAATCTGAACCAAAGAGTCCAAATTCGGCAAATCGTTTGAGAAAACAGATTTTTGAAAAAGTAGTGCCAAACATGGACTGCTTTGCGGTCTGAGTCGCCACCTAAATATTTTAAAATGGGAAATTTAGGAAACTCGACTCGGTCCGAAGGCCACATGTCCGTCATCACCAAAGTGGTCTTGGCTCGGAGCTTGGGTACGATCGGGAAGGTCACTATGAGCACTTTCTTTCGGTCCAAGACCGGCCTCTACTAACCGTGATATCCGTTTTTGAAAACTTTATGCGTTCTTATTCCGGTTATTAACCTAGAATTACTATGTGATGCGCACAACTCAAAAGTATAGACTAGATCGCCTAACTTGGAAATAAACATTGCATATCCGTTTTGTCTCGAAAAACGTGTTAAATTTTGCTACTTGCAAGTAGGCTAAAATGCGGATTTCAGTGAGTTGTTCCAACTCAAGCAATCCAACCTCCACCCACAGGCATTCAAACAGTTTATCATGTAAGCACTTAGCCGCATGGCAAGCATACTGTCATGGCAACATTCACACGCATGCGATATGCTAAAGCCATAAAAACTTACATCGTACTCCGTGCCAAAACAGTGAACTAATTAGCAAACATGCATGACCTAGTTCATGGTAAGTGGCTAATGCAACACAGGCAGAAATGCAATCTAGAGTAGGCTCGGCTAATCCTAAACATGGCATGTGAAATGCGATCAAATAGCATGTATTCAATTTTGGAATTGATTGTATGATGTACCGAGCCCGGTGCATGTAAACAAATGCAAGAATGCACACATGCATTGCATAAGGTATGCTAAAGTAGACGTGCCCTAATCTACCATAAGCAGGTAAATAAAAGGGTTAGAAAGAAATAGGGGGTTGGAAGACATACACCCTACTCACGCACACTTATTACAAATTTGCCCTCGCTCGGAGGGACCAAAAGAATAATACAGTCCAACGAATAACTAATTAACTACACAAGCTAATTAAATATTACAAATTAACTAAATTAATTAAATAAATTAATTAATCTAATTAAGCAGTAAATGGCCTCGGGATGAGGGTCCGATGCATGCGCTGCGTTCGGACTCGCGGAATTAATCGACCGTCATGCAAGTGTGCCTCTGCTTTCCTCGCTATCCTTCTCGTAAAATTGCCAAAATCCCGAAGTGCCTCTCGGCATTGGGGAGTACCACCGGGCAGAGAACCACCGGCTAAAAGATATGGCCACCGCACTAAATGAAGCTATCGGTGCCAATTGGTCACGGTCAAGACTAAACAAAGGCTTGGCCGGCACAAAATTCCTGCAGAACCTGCAGACCACAGCAGCAGAGGACAACAACAAACATGGCAATACAATCCAAGCTATTTATGCACCAAACACATTTCCTATCATGTTATTGACTCAAGGGGGCATGTGCCTCGATTCCCGGACCACCAATCGCGCATTTCCATGCATGATAGCCCTAAGAACCAAGAGTGCAACTTCACTTTCAAATGCATGCAAAACACATAGGCACAAAAGGGTGCCAAACCTCTATCAAACTCACTTCAAGAGGCTTGGCATGCATGTCAATGTGGTGCAAACCTAAGCATGTCATCTAGGCATGCAAGATGTACAATGTCATGTGTCTATGCAAGCATACAAACAAGCATATAATGCAAGCATGCAAACCACAAGAGGGATGGACTTATACATGAATTAGGCAACTCAGAATGGGCCTAAAATCAGTGGCCAAAGTGCCTAGAAAATGAGACCAAATGCACACACACACATGCAAGTGTTAAGGCTCAAGACTTAGGCATACAAAAGCAACTCTCATGCACACTTGAAGAGGCCAAACATGGGCAACTAGTATGCACTTAAAGCTCTGAGATTCAAGTTAAACATGATGCCAAATCATACAATGAAGCATGCCAAACAAAGCATGCAAATGGCCTAGGCTTAAGGCTAGTCAATGGGGGTTTGAACCAAACCAAGACAAAGCAATTATGGCACGCATTGATCGACCCAAAACAGATTTTTTTAGCATGTCAAAATAGGTCCAAAGGACCACTTTGATGGCATCTAAGAAGCTTAAATTCAAAGGCATGCGATAAGGCCTAAACATGGAGCATGCGACGCAAGCTTAAGAAGTCACAAAGAAGCATGCAATGTAAACATACAAGCACTTCTGAGGGACTGAAATAGCATATGAAGTGGTTCCAAACCATCAAAGACAATGCAAGCAAGGCATGCTATACACTTGTACCCTTAAAGCCAACAAGCCAAATATAAAGAGGACATGAAATACAAGTCATGGTCGACCAAAATGACCATGGACAGACCTCATACATGGCAAAATAAGCATACAAGCTTCATGGATGTGAGCCTAAAACATGCTAGAAATGGAGGCACACAACCTAGGTATGTTAAAGCAATAAGAGGCATTACAAGGCAACTATACTAAGCATGCATAGGAGACCAAAACCAACTTGAAAACATGTTATATCATAGTAATATAAGCATGGAAAACAAGCCAAACATGCTCAACACACACTCAAGCATGGGCTCACTTAAGAGACCAAAACATGCCCTTTTCAAGGACATCAAGGAGAGGGGGTGGCCCTCCCCTCTTTGAGACTTCAAGGCATGCTCTTCACCACTGAAATCCCTCAAGATTTCAGTGGTGAAGAGATCCTATCACCAAAATCTCGGATCTCTCACAAAATAGCACAAAAAAGTGCCTTTTCAAGGTCTAAGAGTGGTCAAACTTGCTCAAACCACAAAACACTCTTAATGAACAATAAAGAGGGTCTAAAAACAAAACTTTTATGTGTTATAGACTAAGCACAAAAACTGTTTTAAACTAGACAAAAATGGAATGCAAAAATGGGGTAAATAAAGTTAGTTTCTTACCCTTGATGATCCTCTTCACAAAGGTTGTTGTGCTTGGTCCCTTGAGTTCCAAATCAGTCAAGAACTTAAAAAAACAGCTCCTAGAACCTCAGTTACAAGGAGAAGGTGAAACACTAGGTGTTCATGTGCAATAGTAAGGCACAAAACACCTAGTCTTACAAGAGAAGGATAGATATAGAGGGTGTATGTAACTCAAACCCTAAAAACCGTAACTTGGACTGTCTAAACAATGTCTAGAATCTCTCCAACTTTTGTAACCCTTGAGCCAAGAGAAGAGGTCCTTCTCTTATAGGCAAAAAAGCTTACAAGCTTAGTCACCAAGCAAGCTCATCCCTCCATACACGTGTATGGAGGGGAAACCAAACCATACAGCTGTATGAAAATATCTCATAAAGCAACTGCACAGTGTCCGGCCGGCAAAAAGTGTCATTTTGACAAAACTTAGTGCCGGTCGGCACAAAAGAGTGCCGGTCGGCACAATAAAGTGCCGGTGGCAACTCTAGCCAGCCGATGGCCTCTAGCCCCAACCGGTGGTGTGTGGGAATGCCTCACAAAGGATTCCCGCCTTCAAGGCAAAACACAAGTGTTTGGTGCAAAACCAAACACAAACGGTCGAGTTCGGAGGTCCTGAGGCAAGGCGCGCGCAGCCGAGAACTCCGGGAACTCCAAACGAACACAAACATGGATAATCACCGAGTGTTCCAACGGTGACGTCCAAGTCTTGAGGACGGTCAAAAATGAGGTGTCTACAATATGTATATTAAGATGTTCTGGTTATCTATCCTACTTGTGTTGTATTATTGTGCATATTTAACGGCCCAGAAGTTGGGGCGTTACATTGGGAATATATTTTTGATTAAAATAATCAATAAAAATAAAATAGGTTAAAATAATAAATAAGATAAAATGTTACATTCAAGCTATAATTATTTCATTTTTTCTCTGACAACCATCAATCAACTACAATAAAAAACCAACTATTATTTCAAATATAACTTTTTTTAACTAAATTAAAATAACCAAAAATTCAAAACAATAATTAAAATAGTCAAGTTTGTAAACCTGCCCACTATCAGATAGGGATAATATACCCTCTTGGCTAATGTTTGATTGAAGTATAAAAAGAGGCATTGAATGTGAAGGAAATATTTGGGTCCATAAAAGTATTAATTGGGTAATTTTTTTTTTAGAGGGTTATTAATTTCGGAGTTATTTGGGATGATCTAAATAAGTGTACTTTTTGACTTTTTATGAAATATGGGTTAGGTTTGGATTGGGTTTGAAGTGATGTGTTAGAGAAGTGATGTGACTTAAATAAAATAATGTGACTTAAATAGGATAGTGACTTTTTGACTTTTTGAATTTTCTAAGAGTTGCCAAATTGTGGGATAAGGGATATGGAATTAAAGGTGAAAAACATGTGGATCTCACTGATAATTCTGGTGTTTGCTTTGCATATTAAATTTCGGATAATTGTAGTATTGATATGGATAATTAAATAGAAAAAAATGAAGAGATTAAATAATATCATAGGTAATGTGGTATTAGAAGAATGAAGCCTCTTTATCCATCCTTCAGTCAAAAATAATTATATCTTTTTATTTTATCCTAACCAAATATAATATCTCACTCATTTTATCCAATTATTTATCTTATTTATTATCCCATGATATAATCTTATCCCTCACAACAATCTTATCCATAATTCTATTAAATATACAATCCTTATTTCATCTAATTTCATAATAAAATTTTATCTCTCACAATCCTATAAATAATCTCATTTGGTAAGTGGTTTTTGTTTTTGGCTAGAATTTATAAAAGACAAAATAAATTAAAATAGTTAATAAAATGTCACATTAAATCCATAATCATTTCATTTTTTTTCTCACAAACATCATATACAACTATAAAAAAAAAATCCAACCATCTTTTAAAACACAAAAATTTAATCTACTAAAATAGTTAAAAACTAAAATAACCTACTAAAATAGTCAATTGTCCAAATGAAGCCTAATCTCATAAAAAAAATAATATACTACAATCAAACAAACAAACGCGACCTTGTTGCACAAAGTAATGGATAAAAAATTGTAGTCAATATATATAAATGATGGGTATAGCCCAGCAGGGTCCAACACTACCCCCATTTTGGAACTTACCTACTGAATTGGTTGTAGGTACAATTAGGAAGACAAAAGACAGTCAACCTGTGAAATGCTTAGATCAATCTGAATTATCTTCTCCCAACCAAACTGCATTATCAATAAATATATAAAGCACTAGCATAAAGCATATAATTGGGTTGAGTGTGATATTCTTGAGCATTCAAAGATAAGAGTTGATTGACAGGTGTAATTGTCATGGTGCTATTACTGTAACCAAATTATAGTTGGGTTTTGTTACTCATAACCAGTTTAGATTTTAGAAGGGGGCTTAACTTATAGAGGAGGCTTAACTTTCTCTATTAAAATCTTTATTATTTAAAAGTAATAAAAGATATTTCTTATTTAAAAGTGATAAAATAATGTAAAATGGAGTGACTCATTATATACAATTTTGTGATGAATATAAAGGATGGTAATAGAGTGAGGTTGCGTTTAGGGTGTCCCATCCCTAGCCCCCTCTTGATTAGGATAAATAAATTAGAGAGGTGATAAGAAGGGGATATGAGAGATGTCAGGATAATTTGTTAACTTAAAAGAATGAGTGAAATTAAAAAAGAGAGATAACATTACATATGAGAAATAACAATCGATAAGTTATAAAAGTTAAAAAGATTAAACATGACAAATATATAGTTTGTTATTGTAGTCATATTATACTTAACAAATTAAATTACATATAAATATTGAGAGGGGAAAATCCAATGAGCAGAATGGGCCGAGCTATGCATGTGCTCGGTCGAGAAGTGTGGGTCAAGCTGTGTGTAATTGAGGGGAATTTACACCAAACAAAAGACCGAGCTACATATGAAATTGCCCGACCTAAGGATAGTCCGAGCTAATGACACCATCCTCTGTATAAACCAAGCAACATTTGGTCGAGCTACGGTTGACCGGTTGGACACCTTGGAGTTGAGTCGATTGATGGAAGTTGGTAAACGGCTTTGCGTTGGGTCATGGTTAGCACGACAAGAGCTGCTACGTGGCCCAATTGGATTGCGATGAGGAAAACCCTCAAATAGTACGTGTCAATACCGTTAGGTGGTTTCGCTATTTGGTGTTTGGTAGTATTTACGCTTACACGTGGAAGAAGGTAAGAGGGGAACATATCCACGCGTTAGGAGGAGGATAGACAGAAAGGAGCGTGCAAAAACTATATAAACGGTGTTGCGCCTCTATGCACAGGTTTGGAACATCTAGTTATCAAAGCTACATACATATTTGTCTCTCTCTCTCTCTCTCTCTTCTTCTTCTCTCTTAGTGTGCTAACTTGACCATCGGAAGGTTTTTCCAGCAGCACATTGCTAGGTAGCTCACATTCTTTATGTTTTCAGGTCACTCGGAAAAAAGCGAAGCTTGGACACGAGGAGTGCAGAAAGCGACGAATATTTTCCTCCCATACAATTGACGTCATCTGTGGGAAATCTTTGACAGACAAAACCTTGTCCTCCAAGCTTTTTTAATCACCATCCATGGCGAACAACGATGACGTTTCAAAGTCCGTTGTCGACAGCATCACTCCTAAGTCAGTTTGGCATCGAGATGTCTTGCCCGCCGTTCCGACAATGGCCGATTTGAAGACCGTCTCGTGTATCGAAAGACCTTCTAGCAAAACGCGAGACAAACACACAAGGAGCTCTGGGTGCTCTCTGAGCCTTAAAGGGCATCACCGACAGCAAAAATCCAACACTCAACACCTAAAGAGCAAGCTGGGGGACCAAGACACTATTATTAAGAAGATGACGATAGAGATGAAGACCATGAAACGCCAACTAAAGGGAAAGGAAATTGCTGGAGTGGGAAACCACAGTGAGCGTGCCTAGTCCCAACACTCTAGCAGTTGGAGTAGATGACTTACTCCTTCACTCTTTATCATGAGAGCTTTAGAGCTGGCGACTCGTTGCATTAGCTGTATTATCTCGCACTAAAGACAGCAGCTATCAACATTCATGTCCACCAACAACGTCGAGGAACTCTTACTCCGATCGATCGGGGGACCTTAAGGATGTCTTGGAAGAGCGAGTCTTGTTGGCCTTGAGCATAAAGGGTACCGACTGTAGAGCCTCGGGCCTTGAGCGATGAAGAAGAGGTCGTCCCTGCGCTGGCTGGCGGCGCACGCGCCACTAGACAAGGAATTGGCAAGGCCAAGTGCCATCCCTTTTTCCATTGAGATAAAGAACATGCCGCTCCTGACTGGGTTCCACCAGCCCAAGTTCATGCTTTATGACGGAAAAGACCTATATGCACGTAAGCCATTTCCGGCAAGGTATGGCTAGACATAGGCGGAACGAAGCATTGATGTGCCTTATTTTCCCATTGAAATTAGGCAAATTGGGCCTAAAATGGTTCAAAAGGCTATTGAAAGAGAGCATCGAGAGGTGGCAACAGTTGGCAGAGGCATTTGTCACCAAATTCAAGGCAAACACCAAAACACCCAAGGAAATTGATCGTCTCTTAGGAGTAAGGATAGAGCCTGACGACTCTTTGAAGGCATATAACGCTAAGTATTGGGAGATTTTCAACGAGATCCTTGATTGCCCGACTAACCTTGCAATCACTCAGTATAAGCGTGGTCTTCCAATTGGACATCGACTGAGAGACTTACTCACAAAGAATCAACCGTTGACTATGAAACAACTCATGCAACACATTAATGAGTACATTTGAGTCGAAGATGATGCAGCCGCAGCTATTATGACGACAAGTCCGGTAGTAGAGGACAAGAGTGTAGCAGAAAAGGTTCACGTAGTCGGACAAGAGAATGGCCATGCAAATCACCATGGAAGAGATCGAGAGAGTTCGATTTTGGAAGATGTCAATAAGAAGGCCAAAGAAAATAGGCATAAAACTCGTAGAATATAAATGGCCTATCTATTTCCAGAACATCAAACTCTGCCAATCTAAAGTTTTGTTCTTAGCTCTATGTTTGTAACCCTTTTTGCCATTAGCGCAATGAAACAAATAAACAATTTTCTTAAAAATTATTGTATTTTTGCCTTGCCAAGCGAATTTATCACTGTCCAAGGGGTAACTGACGATCATCTTGATGGATTAGAATTTCTTACCGAGCTGATTTTGCTCGATAAGATAAAAGTTGGTGTTTTGTTCAACTTTGGAATTCCTTGCCAAGCGAATTTGCTCGGCAAAAGGTTTGTTGATGGTTTTGATCAACATTGAAATTCCTTGCCAGGCGGATTTTGCTCGGCAAGATGTTTGTTGATGGTTTGGATCAACTTTAGAATTCCTTATCGGGTTGATTTTGCTCGGCAAGAGGTTTGTTGACAGTTTTGATCAACTTTGGAATTCTTTGCCGAAGCCGAATAAGCTCGACAAAAGGGAAACTTTGACCTGGCCAAAGCAGAGTAAGCTCAGCAGGAGGAAAAGATGGGGTCTTGTTCAACTTAATTAATTCTTTATCTGTGGCAGATTGAGCCCGACAAGAGAAAAAAATGATCTTTGCTGGAACAAATAAAGCCCAACATGTGGACACTTGGTCCTTGCCTAGAGCAGATTCAGCTCAGCAAGATAGAGAGTTGGTGATTTGTCTAAACAAGTGAATTCCTTGCCTAGAGCAGATCCAGCTCTGCAAGAGGGGGAGTTGGTGATTTGTCCAACCAAGTAAATTCCTTGCCTAGAGCAGATCCAACTCGACAAGAGGGGGAGTTGGTGATTTGTCTAACTAAGTGAATTCCTTGCTTAGAGTAGATTCAGCTCGGCAAGATGTACAGTTGGTGATTTTTCTAACTAAGTGAATTCCTTGCTTAGAGCAGATTCAGCTCGGCAAGATGTAAAGTTGGTGATTTGTCCAACTAAGTGAATTCCTTACCTAGAGCAGATCTAACTCGACAAGAGAGGGAGTTTGTAATTTGTCAAACATAGTGAAATTCCCGCCTAGAGCAGATTTAGCTCGGCAAAAGAGGGAAAGATGGTGTTTTGTTCAAGTGATTTCCTTGCCTAGAGTAGTTTTAGCTCAACAAGAGGAAAAGTTGATGTTTTGTTCAATCATGTGCATTTCTTGCTTAAAATTAGATTAAGCTCAGTAAAGTAAAGGTTGAATATTTGTTTGAAGTTTGTACGGCAGAATTAGCTCGGTTTTTTAGCAGGGGCAATATTTCTAGCTCGGCTTTGAAGCAAAAGGAAAAAGTATTGTTGAGGTCACTACCTCGGTAATGAGGTAAGAGCTGGGCGTTCGGTTTGATCCTGTAGACAGGCCCGCGGGGGGGACCTCGCTACAGCTCGGACTCGATTTTGTTGTCACGGTTCTTAATCTTGAACCAAAGAGTCCAAATTCGGCAAATCGTTTTGAGAAAACAGATTTTTGAAAGAAGTGCCAAACATGGACTGCTTTGCCAGATACAGAGTCGCCACCTAAATATTTTATTTTGGGAAATTTAGGAAACCCTGACTCGTTGCCTAAGGCCACGTGTCCGTCATTACCAAAGTTGCCTCGGCTCAAGAACTTGGGTACGATTGGGGAAGGTCACTTCGTGAGCACCCCTGCTCGCCCGATCAGAGATCGGCCTCTACTAACCATGATATCAAGTTTTGAAAACATTGTGTGCTCTTATTCCGGTTATTAGCCTAGGATTACTATGTGATGCACACAGCATACAAGTATAGACTGGATCGCCTGAATTGGAACAACACATTTCATGTTTGTTTTTTGAAAGACAGTTTGCTACTCGCAAGTAGGCTTAAAATGCAGATTTTGCCACCCTCGGGTGGGCTTAGAAAACAATGGTTTTGCCACTGTCTAGTGGGCTTAAAACTCGCAGTCAATGATTTGTCCCAATCCAAATAACCCAACCTTCACCCACAGGCATTCAGGCAGTTATATCACGTAAGCACATAGCCTCATGGTAAGCATGCTATTCATGGCAGTCACTCACACGCATGCAAGGATGCTAAAGCATAAAAACTCACCGAGTACTCCAAGCCAAAACAGAAGCTGATTAGAAATCAATGCATGATCCTAAATATACAGAAGTGCCTAATGCAACACATGCAAAAATGCAACTATAGCAGGCTCAGCTATTCTAAAGATGGCATATGAGATGCAACAGTTAACATGTATTCCACTTAGAATTTGAAATACAAAGGCAGTTAGTATGATGCGCTGAGCCCGGTGCATGCAAGACAGATGAATGAATGCAAACATGCTATCATGCTGTATGTTAATTGAAACATGCCCTAATCTAACCATCATAAGGTGTAAATAAAAGGAAGAAAGACGTGGGGTTGGAAGACATACATCACACACACACACACTTATTACAATTATGCCCTCGCGCAGAGGGTCCGAAAGAATAATATATCCCGAATAAATAGCAGTCCAAATAAATAATACAGTCCAAAATATATACAAATTCCTAATTAATTTAACAAATTAACTAAGAAACAATAAACTGGCATGCAAGCCAGGGACTGCCTTGACTCTTCTTCAGATGATGAATGATGCATGTTCGGGTTGCCCTTGCGCAGAAATCCACGGCGATGCCCCGATTAGCCTCTGTTTGCAATTGTTCTTGGAATGCGTGCCAAGCTCTAGAAGGTTGCTGATTCTTGATTTGCTGCAACAGAGAGCAAGAAAGGGGCATGGCAATGTATTTGCACAAATATATGCATGCCTCGATCCTCGTGCCACCAATCACGCATCTCGATGCATGATGGCCGAGGAGTCGAATTGCACAACTCAATATGAAATGAATGCATATGAGGCCACAATAAGACCTAACTCCATCATGGATAATCTGGAGTGTCGGCGACTGGGAATTGAGACACGTTCCGTCACTCGGAGTATGAAACTCATCTCGTTTCCTGTGCTCGGGCTAACCCCTATCCCAAACACGATGCAATATGCATGACATGTATGAATGCAACTAAGATACAACCTAACATGCACAATGCTATGGAATGGCATACACAATGCACGAGGTAACATGACATACACAATGCGCTAACATACACCCTAGCATACACAATGTTATGAAATGAAATGGCATACACAATGCATAATGGGCTTACACCAACATGAGTGGACTTCAGCCACACTCACATAGGAGGCCATTAGATGAAAATGAGACACTCGAGATGCGTGCACGCGTGCACGCACACCGAGGACCAATCCTAAGGCACGAATGCCACTCTAACAAGACATGGCAAGGCATGGAACATGGCATACGAGCATACAAATTTCAGGAGCTAAAAGTGATGCAAAATAGCCCCGAAACATGAAAGCATGGCAACCGATGCATGGAACGACCCCGAAATGCAAAACTAGGTACACGGAATGGCCTACAGCTATACAAAGCATGCATTATTTGAACATGAGACCTAAAGATAGAATTAAGGAAGTCCCAAGATAAGCATATTTACAGTTTTAAGAAAGGCCAAACAGTGAGCACAAATAGGCCTAAGTTAGCATGCAAAAATGGGCAAAAGGAGGGGTAATTAAGAAAGTGGCAGCTTCTGACTTCAAACACAAGAGGGCCCTTCAATAATGTTAAAGAAGGGCCCAAAATATGGTATTTTACAGTTAAGGACCAGACCCAAAACAGTGTACAAGTAGGCCTAAAATGCTATGCAAAATAAGGCCAACAAGAGGTTTAAACACAAAGTATAACAAGGATGCCTCAAACAGAAAAAGACCCTTAATGAAACATGAATAGGGGGTCAAAATAAGGTCATTTTTAGTTCGGACCAGAGCCCAAAAACAGAAGCACAAGAGGCTAATAAATCATGCAAAAATGGGGCCCCGAGATGGATACAAAAGCAAGTGACACATTTGATGAGCCCTTCAACAATGTTGAATAAGGGATCAAAATAAGCTACTTCACAGTTTACATCATGCCTCAAAACAGATTATACATAGGCCTAAAATACTATGCAAATAATAGGCATTCAAGAGGGACAATGAAACAAGTGCAAAATGGGGGCCTCAAACAGGGAAATACCCTTAAACAAACATGAAGAAGGTCTCAAAATATGATGTTTTACAGTTAGGGTCGGAGCCCAAAAATGCAAGCAAGAGAAGCTAATATATTGAGCAAAAACAAGGCCAAAAAGGGAAGAAATGTGCTTACCCTTGAAGACCAATCCTTAGCAACCTTTTGGCTTGAGAAATGATGCCTCCTAAGCTTTGAGAAGGCCCTCCAAGCTACTGGAATGGAGTGGTGGTGTGGTGCTAGGTGGTGATGTAGAAATGGTGTAGGGTTTGGGAGGTTTTGATGCTTGAGAGAGAGAGATGGAGAGTGTGTGTATACAAGGCTCAAAGGGGTTTTTTTCTAACCCCTAAACCAGAGCTGGAGGCTCTGTTATATAGACAAAAGGAGGGGGAGAAAGAGGGGGAAAAATGGGGGGGAAAACATTTAAGTTTCCCCCCAAAATTTTTGGCCCCCCGGATACAAAATCTGGGGGGAAAAAGGTGTATATTTGAGATGTACCTGCAGCAAGGATTCTGGCCGGCTAGCTTTTGAGGTTGCAGGTGGCCAGCCGGCTCTCCCCATGGCCGGCCGGCCAAGGGTCAAAAAGGCCAAGTCAAATTACTAGCCGACCACCACAAATTGGTGTCCTCCCATGTGTGCTCAACACAACCAAGTGGTCAAAAACAGGCAACAGTAAACCAGGAGAGAGAACAACCCACTTTTCAAAGGGGTTCAAAAGGGTCAAGTGGAATTACTGTCCGACCACCAAATATTGGTGTCCTCCCATGTGTCTACAATACAAATATGGGGTTCAGGTTTGAAGAAAATGGTCCAAGGGTGGTCAACATTGGCTTTGAAGTGAGGAAAAACGGGCGACAGAGGGCGATGAAGGAATAAAGTTGGCTGACAGAACAGTTACTAGCCTCCCACTCTTCTACGACCTTCCTGGTGATGAAACAGAGATCCCTGCCAAAAATGAACGAAAACCGATGCAAAATGAAGGTTCGGGGCAGCAGCTTGATCTGAGGCCCCAAAATTTGTTAGGCACCGGGAGTGGTGTTCGACCACGAAGTTGGTCTCTCGGACCACAATGTCCCTCAAAAGGGAGTAAATAAGATGCATGCCAAAAACCGGAGCAAACGGTGGTAGTTAGGCGGTCCCGAACCGAGGCACATGGCTTGACGGCTCCGAAAATCGGGAACCGGGCTTCGAAATGGGAAAAAATGGCCTGCGACCACGAAATGTAGCCTACGGCCATTGAGAGATGGTCTACGAGACCTCTCGCTCCCCTCAGGAAGAGAAAACAGAGAAAATGGAGCCTGGTTCGCAAACCGAGGCAAAGTACAGAAAAGCCCGAAAGTCCGGAGGCAAGGCTCGTAGCCGAGACTCTGAAACCTCTGGATGAGCGCAATATACAACATCACCAAGCGCTCAATCGGTGACGTCTGAGTCTTAAGGTCGGTCAAAAATGGGGTGTCTACAGTTGTCTCTCTTTGACAGAACTCAAAAGTCAAGAAGTGACGGGAGTAAATGTCAAAGCCAGAGACGACCTATTTTTGACAAGGCCGAAGACTTAGACAATCATACAAGATAAACTGAGATGTGCCCACAGGCAGGGGGCAAAATGCAAAGCGATATGCAGGAAGCCAAATGTAACTCGATGTTCATGCAAACGTAGCAAGCTGTAATGAAGCAAGTATTCGCAAATAGATGCAACAGTTTTAAGCAAGAATGTAAAGCAACAACTACATTTCATGCAGTTAAGAATGCGGAGAATTATTCAACTCTCGCCACGTCTCACACGGAGAAGATACGATACCTACGCGATTCGTCTGGTCGCACCAGCTTCAAATGAACCGTACATACAATATCGTGCCTGCAAAAGAAAGAAACTCAACAAGCACAATATATCTAACAACATATGCTCAATGTGATATCGAATGCAGAGAATCGCGGTGTCGATAGGAAAGTGCATCGCAATGCGAGAGAAAAGCGTACATGACAACGCAAGCTTAAGCACAGAGGCATGGTAATATCAAGAAAACGTGCATAACAATGCAAGTACGTGCATGAGAATGCAGATAATGTAGAACAAGCGTAAACCAGGATACATGTTTGTCACGAAACAACGAGCAATGAAATGCGCGTTTCGACGAGGGCGACTCAATCGCGGCCTCCGGTTCACCGCCCGGAGAGGTTACAACATGTTCACAACGGATACACCTTGATTCTGATGAGTAATGATGAGACACATGCCAGAAGTTAAAGCTGAAGTTTTGGCGGAGCAATTTCGCGACAGAAAGTGTACTTTTTTTGTACTTTTTCAGGTCCTGGGAACTCCAATCCTTCCCAAAATTTGCAGAGAGCTTGGGGGCCACCTAGGGATCACCACCGGCCAGTTTTATTTCCCATTGGAGGCCGTCGGCTAGGTTTTGAAAAGGAGATGGCCAGCCAGCCTGAAAAGGTGGCCGGCCGGCCACTTGCCCAAATCCGCGGGCATTTTGGTCTTTTCACCTTCTTTTCTTTAAATCCACTCACCCAAACACTTTGAGCTCATAACCTCAGCTCCGAAATCATCTCCTCTACCTCTCCAAACCATTTTCCTCTTCAGATCTGAGCTCCATATGCGTTTTCCAACGCCCCACGCAAGTTGTTTTCGCGAAAACTTCCAGTTTTAAGCACTTTGAACCGATTAAATTTTGATTTCGGGGCTTCTTTTCTCATTTTCACCACTTGAGGTGAGTTTGTCTCAACATTTGGAAGATTTTCTTGGGAGTTGACTTTTGTTGACTTTTTCATTTCCCGAGAGTTGACTTTGGTTGACTTTTTCTAATTTTGGCTCATTTTTTGCTTTTTTTGTAGATTTTCTGAAATGGCCGGCCATTTTCCCTATGGTGGGGGTCCTCCGGGCACTGGGGATGATCCTGACATTATGGCCCTACCTCCGGGGGTTCGACCGTTCATTCTCGAGAGGTACGCCCCGCCGGCACACGTTCTTCCACGAGCTGTTTTCCATCACTTCACAGACTTTGATGAGCGAGCGTCCGGGGATCTGCTTCTGCGGGAGCCAGAGTATCACCTTTCATATGAGGCACGAGAGGTATTTACTTCGTTTTTACCTTTTCTGCAACATATTCTGCATTTTCATTCATTCTATGCCTTTGCTATGTTTGTCGGCTCATTTTGAGTCCACAGCTTACTTAGAATGTTTAGTTTATCACACAACATCCTTTTTGCATTCTGAACACACAGTTCAATCACTTGAATTTCTGAACACTTGGCCCATAATTTGATTGTGGACGCACGGCACACACCGGTAGAGAATTGAACACCCGGCCCAATACTTGAATTCTGAAATGAACACACAGCCCATTCTTTGATGTCGAACACACAGTTCATTGTTGAGGTGAACTCACGGCACACACTGATTGAGAGTTGAACAAGCAGCCCAAACATTTGAGATGAACACACAGCTCGTTGTTGAGGTGGACACACGGCACACACTGATTGAGAGTTGAACACGCAGCCCAAACATTTGAGATGAACATAGAGCCCACACTTTGATGTCGAACACACAGCTCGTTGTTGAGGTGAACACATAGCACACACTGATTGAGAGTTGAACATGCAGCCCAAACATTTGAGATGAACACACAGCCCACACTTTGATGTCGAACACACAGCTCGTTGTTGAGGTGAACACACAGCACACACTGATTGAGAGTTGAACACGCAGCCCAAACATTTGAGATGAACACACAGTCCACACTTTGATGTCGAACACACAGCTCGTTGTTGAGGTGAACACACTTCACACACTGATTGAGAGTTGAACACGCAGCCCAAATTGAAGGTGAACATGCAGCACACACTGATTGAAAGTTGCACATGCAGCCTAAACAATTGATTTTCTGAACACACAGCTCGAATTGAAGGTGAACACGCAGCACACATTGATTTGAAATTTGAACACGCAGCCCAAACTGATTTTCTGAACACACAGTCCGAATTGAAGATGAACCCGCAGCGCACACTGATTGAAAGTTGAACACGTAGCCCAAACAATTGATTCTGAACATACAGCTCAAATTGAAGGTGAACACGCAGCACACACTGATTGAAAGTTGAACACGCAGCCCAAACAATTGATTTTGAACACACAGCTCGAATTGAAGGTGAACACGCGGCACACACTGATTGAAATTTGAACACGTATGTTGGTTCTCGCCTTGAGTTGGTTCTTGATGTCGGGATACGGTTCTCTTGGCTTGAGATTGGTATGCCGAGCTCCGAGGTTGTCAGGATTTAGTTGACTTGGCGGGGTTCGGGCCCTTCTGTACTGGGCTATCTCGTTGTCCTGCCAGGAGGACGCTGATGGCAGCTTTTGTGGAGAGATAGTGGGACACCACCAACTCCTTTCATTTTTCCGCCACGGGGGACTTGACTATGACCCCGCTTGACTTTGCTGTGTTGACTGGCCTGGACGTGAGAGGTTGGCCGATTCCTTACGACAAGGATATGGGCGAGTGGGAGGCTGCTTGGGTGTACTTGTTGGGGGCTCGCCCTCCTATTGATAGGTCTTCAGGGAGAGTCCGATACACTTGGTTCTCTTCCCATTTTCGGAGGGTGGAGATGGAGCCCGGGACTCCTAAGGAGGCAGAGTAGTATGCCCGTGGTTTTCTGATATTCCTTTTCGGGACTACTTTGTTCGCCGATAGAGGGAACATGGTTGGACTGTATCTGTTGAGCGCTCTGGTGGACCTATCACAGGTCAGACGGTATGACTGGGGCGGCGCCGGCTTGGCCACCCTTTACTGCTATATGAGCGCAACCTCCCGCGGTCGGGGAGACTTACTTGGTGGCTACTGGAGAGCTTGGAAGGTACTTTCTGCCCTTTTGGTTTGCCTTTCTGCTTCTCATTATTTGTACATTGTACACACAGCGCACTTTACACTCTGTATTTTACCCTCAGCATTTTGTATTTACATGCCGCACTATCTTCCACAGTTATGGGTCTACGTGTATTTCCCGACATTAGCCCCAGAGTTGGCGGTGGCGGGGCCCCCCATGACCCCATATTCACTGGTATTTGAGGGTCAGCATCGGTCCAGACCTCGAGAGTCTCTCCTTTATTTACGGCAGTACTTCGACACGGTGCGGTCAACGGAGGTATTTCAGAACTCTCAGTCCTTTCTGTTTTCATCTTTAATCTGTCTTGTACTTTCCCGATTTCTGATTGGTTTATGCATCGACTGTTCGCAGATTACATGGCAGCCTTGGGCGCCTCTAGGTGAGGGTCTCCGATTCCAGTTTGCCGGAGGGCAAGGTGCTTCCCAGTACAGGATCCTATTCGAAGGGCCAGTTGGTAGGGCCTGGTTTCTGGGAGAGCGCTTCTTGCGTCAGGTATGGGGCTATACTTCTCAGGACCCTCCTTCAGCACCCCCAGTTGATATGCGGATCGCTGACAGGCTCTCTTCACGAGATATTACTAATGCTATGCTGGGTACTGATGCCTTACTGCATCTTGAAGAGGGAGATTATGCCACTTACCGTCACATCTACCTGATGCCTCCATTGACAGGAGTTCGTACTCCGGTGATGAGGCCTGCCAGCATGCCATCTTCGAGCCAGCCCCAGGCTACAGACATTCCTTCCACCAGCAGGGCCGGTATATCTAGAGGTGGGGGTAGACCGGTTCCCCCGATTCCTTCGACTTATCATCATCCTGGATGGCCGGACATGCCGTCTGAGTTGATGGGGTGGCAGTATGGGACTACTTCTCCGATTCCGATCCTGATAGAGCCTCCGGTGCCTGGCCACCGATATGTCAGAGACCCCGACTCACCACCAGTATGTTTTAAAACTTTGATTCATTACTCAGATACTAGGACGTTCATTCCTTTACTGATACTTTTGCCTTTGTATTTGCAGCCCCCCGTTGAGTACATGGATCAGGTGCTCGAGATGATAGCCTCACTTGAGGGGATGGTCCTGCGTAGAGAGGCGCAGTTGTCCATCATGGGCTTCTAGGTACCCTTTAGTTTTCTAGCATTTATCATACTCCTGATGGTACGCTGATTCTGATCATTCCACTGTACTGATAGGCTGTTTGTGTAGAGCACATCTGACACACACCACATTTGTGCACTGTACTTACATATATCCACTCTGTGTAGTTTGCTTGCATCTGTATCTGATATACGTGCTTGAGCTGATGTATTCTTTATTTTCAGATGCCCCTAGTATATGCTCAGCCGCATGGCGGGCCACCTGGGCCTTCTTGGAGAGGTGGGCCATCTGGGCCTTTTCGAGGGACTGGGCCATCTGGACCTTTTCGGGGAGCTGGGCCATCCAGGCCTTTTCGAGGAGCCCGGAGAGGGGGGTCGTCTCACAGACGCAGGGCGCATATCATAGAGGAGGAGCCCGGTGAGGATGGGGAGGAGGAGGTTGCAGACCGTCAGTCGGAGACATCTGCTGAGGAGGGGGACTCCGGTCTTGGTTCTGGGAGTGGAGGCGAGGCTGAGGGAGATCCCGAGGATGATAGCTCCGATTCTGATAGTGATGGAGGTGCAGAGGCTACTTCGCAGAAGAGGATGAGGAGGGCCTCTTATTCCCGCTCTTGAGAGCGTTGATGCTGCTGTTATCTGCTTTATTTCCCTTTTTGCTAGTAGTTTGTAGCATATTGCACATTATTAGGCAGTTTTTATTTTCTGTGAAACTTGTGCCTTGTTTGTAAAAGGAAACATGATGGGACGAAACAGCTTTTGAAAAAGTGTTGTATTTTTATGCCCTCAGCATCATATCGCATCATTTTGCACAAAAATGAGATTGAATGGAAATGTGCACTGTATATTTACCAGGTCAGGTAGTGAACCGACGCAACAAATTTAAACAACTTGACTTACTAAGAAATAACAAAACCTTAGCAAGTTTACAACTCGATAAGCAAAATACAACAAATTGATAAGTAAAGAGTAACAACTCGAATACACAAAACTTGACAACTCGATAAACAAAATAGCTCGACTAACAAAGCACCAACTCGATAAGCAAAACAACAACTTGATAAACAAAACTAAACAACAACTCAATAAACAAAGTGTATTTCGGACGATCTGGGCGACGGAACGCATCCAGAACAGAGGGAAATGGAGGCCTTTGACACACCTAGTGCATGGAAATGCTTGGAACTTTCCTCTGGAGGGTAAAACATGGCAAATGGCACACATTGGAGCATGGCCGGCCACTTTTGGGAGCCGGCCGGCCAGTTTTTTGTACCTGAGGAGGGAAAGGTGGCCGGCCTGCTAGAAAATGTGGCCGGCCGGCCACTTTGCTCAGCAGCCACCAGATTTTTGACACGTGTCCCTGAATAATGTCTCATCCTCTTTAAAAGCCTCAAACTCGTGGTTGATTCATTTCATCTTAGTTTTGCACAAAAAATGGAGGCATTTCTCGCAGAAAATCTCACATCTTGGATCTCTTCTCTGGATGGCTCGAAAAAGTTGAACTTTCGGGGTTTCGGCTTGAATGCACTATTCCCGCTGAGCCCGACTCCGCTGCATTTTCCCTTCCTCCATGCCGCGGCGAGGTTTTGGAACCCAGTGACGCATGTTTTCAGCTTTGGCGAGCAAGAGGTATGTCCAACTTTTGAAGATTTTCAAGTTTTGATGGAATCTGATCGTTATGAAGAGATCTTGCCTCAACTTAATTTTGGTCATGCCCAAACCTTAGGGCGGATGTGTGGACATACCGCTCATGAGGCTCGGTCCCTGATCTGTGACGGAATGTTGGATATCCCGAGCCTGATTTATCGGTTCTCCGATGCTGGTGACCGCAGTGACCATTATTGGCAAGGTTTCCGACGACATGCCCTCTGTTTGTGCATGCTATCTCACTTTTTGCTTGCCCCGGGCTTTAGTGGATCTAGCATTCGTCTGATTGAAGTTGCTCAAGGCTTGAAGGAAGGAAAGGGCTGCATCGCCATGACATTGGCCGAGACACTGGTGGGTTTGGATGCTTTCCACTGTCAGGAGACAACCAGATTTGCAGGGAGTCCACTACTACTGCAGGTAATGTTTCCCACCCAATCTCGCATATGTATTTGTTCACATCGCTCGGCCTTCAGGCTTGGTTTTTCTCACAAAACCCTTGTCTTTCTTTTCTCTCATCGCACGTCTCTCTATTCTTTATTCTCTCATTTTTCATCCCTCCCCAGGTATGGTTGATGGATAAATTGCAGGTTGTGGACTCTTGCCCAGCCTACTCAGCCCGCGGTTACTTCTTTCGACAACGTCTAGTTGATGCCCTTGATGAAGTGTGGTGGTTTGACTAGATGTGCAATTTGTCGGCAGATCGCATTGCTTGGCGCTGTCCTTGGCTCAATCTCCCAGCAATGAGTTACAGTATGTCCCGACAGATCGGGATTCGATTGATTAGCTTGACTTGTTGCGTATTCTACTTTCCGTTCTGATTCCAGCGCCAGTTCGGCCACGATCAGACTTGTCCACCAGAGGGGATAGAGTACCCGGCTACATTCCCGATCCAAAGTGCACAGCTGGTTCGGCAAGCCGCAGCATGGGGAAATAGAGAGCTCCTGGCCCCCGCCCCCACTTTCAGTTGCATTTTGTCTGACGAGTGCTGGGACTGGCTCAATGAGGAGGCATAGATTGGGCCCAGCTTGGCATCAGAGGCTTCTACTAGCTCCGGGAGGGGGCGTAGGGACACCTGACTTGACTATGCCCTAGATTTATTGCTTTATTAGTACTTTCAAGTTTTCATTATGAGCGTAATAAAAAGCAACTTCAATTGTATGCAAGAGCAGGAGAATTCTGTTTTGAAATCAGTGAAATTGAAGCTTGTGGTACTGAGGATTTTCCGCTTTGGTCCAAAAATGGTCTTAGTTGTAAAAAAGATTAATTTGAACAAAGTCAACTTTTATTAAAACTTTTCAAAACTATTTTCGATATGGATCGAATCGACACGCTGAGATCTCATCCGAGATGCACAACCCCGGATCCTAGCAACTGGAAAGTTGCCCCTAGTCTGAATGGTACTGCAGCACTGTATGGCAACGGAAAGTTGCCCCTAGTCTGAATAGCACTGCACCGGAGATCACGATGAATGCTGACGGATAAAGATGACTGAAATGATCAATATGGACAAAGTTGACCGGGGAAAAGTTTATGGCTGAACTTCGGATGAAGCTGCCTACATATCCCAAAGACGGGAATCAAGCCTTACGTAGTTCAGGCTTAAGTTCGCTCGGGTATTTTCACTCTCCTTTTACGCTCTAACTTTACTTTGCGGGTTTTCAACCTTGCGAGCTCGGTTTTTATATTTTCAAATTTTTTGTGCTCTGAGTTTTGCCTAGGTCGCCCTTTCGGGTTTTCGGCCTAGCGAGCCTCTCAAGGGTAGTATTTCTTCAACTTGTCCATATTAATCGGTTGTGAAAACTCTAAGCCATCCAGATTCATCAGAACCACAGCTCCACCTGACCAGATTGACTTAATGATGTAGGGACCAGTCCAATTAGGTCTGAACTTGCCCCTAGGGTCGTAGATGGGAGCTCGGTTGTCCTTGAGTACCAAATCTCCTTCCTTTAAATTCTTGGACTTAACTTTCTTGTTGAAAGCCCGGGCAATTCTGCGTTGATAGCCTTGAATGTGGTACAGTGTTTTCAGTCTTCTTTCATCAAAGAGCATGAGTTCTTCAAATCGGCTCTGCTGCCAGTCTGCCTCGGCTATTTGACATTCAGCCAATACCTGCAATGACGGAACCTCGATCTCAATAGGTAGAACGGCCTCCATCCCATAAACCAATGAATACGGAGTCGCCCCAGTAGAAGTCCTGATTGAAGTCCGGTAGCCCCACAGAGCAAACGGCAGCTTATCTGGCCAGTCCTGGTAAGTTTCCACCATCTTCTGCAATGTGTGCTTGATATTCTTGTTGGCGGCCTCAATCGCTCCGTTGGTCTGCGGCCGATAGGTAGATGACTTATAAAAAGCCACGTTGTATTTTTCCAACAAGTCTATCACTTCCTTCTTGAAGTGGAAACCATTATCTGAAATTACCTCATTTGGGACCCTGTAGCGACAGATGATGTTGTTTCTGATAAACTTTGCAACGTGCAAAGCCTTCAACACCGCGTAAGATTAGGCCTCAACCTACTTTGTAAAATAATCTATCGTAACCAGGATGAACTCATGCCCATTTGACCCCTTTGGCGTAACAGCCCCGATCACATCAATTCCCCAAACTAAAAATGGCCATGGTGAAGTCATATTGTACAGCTTTGTCAGCGGGATGTTCATACGATTTGCATGGATCTAACATTTGTGGCATCACCGGACGAAACCGATACAATCCTCCTCCATGGTAGACCAGTAGTAACCCTGTCTGAGGATCTTCCGTGCCAGCATTACCCCATTCATATGTGCTCTACATTCTCCTCCATGGATGGCTTCCATTAGGCGCTTCGACTCTTCGGTATGAACACACAACTTATGCATTCCCAGATGACCTCTTCTGTACAGCTTACCCCCATAGATGATGAACTGAATGGCCAATCTTCTTATTGCCCTTTTGTCCTTGGCATTTTCCCCCGGCGGATATGTTTCCTTCTCTAAGAAATTCCAAATGTCGTAATACCAGGGGTTTTCGTCCTGAACCTCATCTATAACAGCAATCGACTCATAGGCTGGTGCAAACTTCTGGTTAATGATGACTGGACGCATTCGAACTCCACACGGGATGTCTATCATGGAAGATAGAGTTGCTATGTTGTTCTCTCTTAGTAGATGAGTAAAACTTAGCTTCTCAAACCGAGGAATTAGCAAATCCAAGGTTTGGTGATACATCATCATCTTTTCCTCTCTTACTTTCCAGTTTCCTTTTGCTTGAGACACAACAAGGTTCGAGTCCCCGATGACGTCCAATCGTCTTGCCCCTAATTTTAGGGCTGCTTCTAGGCCAGCAATGCATGCCTCATATTCTGCTTCATTGTTCGAGACTTTGAATCAGAGTTTAAAGGCTAGGGGAATACGGGAATTGTCGGGTGCTATCAGCAACACTCCTATCCCGTACCCGTACTGATTTGATGCTCCGTCAAAGTACATTGTCCAAGCTTCGTCGTTGATATGCAAAATGGCCTCATCTGGGAATAAGTATTCAACTGCTTCACCCCCTTCTGCCAGATGATCAGCAAGGAACTCTGCTACTGCTCTTCCTTTGACTGATTTGCGCGTTACATATTTTAGATCGAATTCGGAGAGCAGCAGCAGCCAGCGAGCTAGCCTACCCGTAAGTGCTGGTTTCTCGAAAAGATATTTGATGGGATCGAGTCGTGAAACCAACATTACGGAGTGAGCTAACAGGTAGTGCCGCAGCTTCCTGGTAGCCCATACCAAAGCTAAGCAAGCTTTCTCCAGCGGTGTATAGCGAGTTTCATACTCTAGCATCTTCTTGCTAAGATAGTAGATGGCTTTTTCCACTCTGTCTTCAGATTCTTGTGCAAGCATGCAGCCCATTGTGGTCTCAGTCACTGAAAGGTACAATATCAACGGTTTCCCTGGTTCTGGCGGTGACAACACGGGCGAGTTCTGTAGATATTCTTTGATCTGCTCAAACGCTGCTTGACATCGGCCGTCCCATTGAAATTTCTTGCCTTTCTTCAAGAGACCAAAAAGTGGTTCACAAGTCAAGGTTAATTTTAAGATAAACCGTCTTATGAATTGCACTTTACCTAGAAAGCCTCGTACCTCCTTTTCAGTCCTTTGTGGGGGTATTTCTAGGATGGCCTTGATTTTGGAAGGGTCGACCTCGATGCCCCTTTGTGTAATCAGAAACCCCAGCATTTTTCCCGCCGTAACACCGAATGTACACTTCTGAGGGTTTAGCCGCAACCAGAATTCCCTGATCCTTTGGAAAAACTTTTGCAAGGCGGTGTAGTGGCCCTCTCTTTCCTTGGACTTGACAATCATGTCGTCCACGTACACCTCAACCTCCTTGTGGATCATATCATGTAATATTGTGGTCGCGGCCCGTTGATAAGTAGCTCCTGCATTTTTTAGCCCAAATGGCATGACTCTATAGCAGTATGTCCCTACGGTAGTGAATGCGCTTTTTCCGCCTTCGGTGCCATTACTATCTGATTGTAGCCGGAGAAGCCATCCATGAATGAAAGTAACGCGTGGCCTGCTGTGAAATCCACCAACTCATCAATATGCGGTAAGGGAAAGTCGTCCTTCGGACTAGCTCTGTTCAAATCCCTGAAGTCTACACATACTCGGAACCTACCATCTTTCTTCGGCACCGGAACGATGTTGGCCAACCAAGTCGGATATTCAAATACCAGCAGGAAGCCTGCGTCGATTTGCTTGGTGACCTCTTCCTTAATCTTGAGAGCCCAGTCCGGGCGGATCCTCCCGAAGTTTCGCTGATGTGTCGGGCCTCGGGGTCAAGGGGATCCGTCTTTGCATAATCTCAGGATCGATTCCAGGCATGTCTTCGTAGGACCACGCGAAAACATCTTTGAAATCTTTTAATAAAACGACTAAGCGCTCGCGTTCCTCCGAAGACAACGTGGACCCGATCTGGACCAGCCGTGGGTCCTCCTCCGTACCAATGTTCACAGTAGTGATTTCGTCCACTAGGGGTTTAACAAATCTTTCCTGCTCCTACTCAATTAATCGTTGCAAAACCGGAGGAACTTCGTCCTCGTCGTTTTCAAAATTTTGAAAGTCTGAATTAATGCAATAAATTAAGGGCACAGAAAAGTACTCAGAAACCACAGTTGCTTGATTCTCATGAGGCACATCCAAATCGTCTGATTCATTTACAACAGACTCAAATGAAAAGGAAAAAGACAACCTAGACAGGACTGTGGCATCCGGGTTAACATCCCCAGGAGTACCAGACTCAGACTCAGTCGAGCTGGAACCTGATTCCGACTCACAAGACTCGGCGGAATCAGATTCCGGCTCACTACCTGACCCGGTGCTGCTGGACAAAAATCCCTCCTCGTATTGCTAAGTGAGAGAGGGTGTGATAGATGCATCCAAGATAGCTGCTGGTAGGCTCGCGGCCGTTTCATCCCCAATCATGGAAACCGAGAAGTTATCCCCCAAGCACTTTTGGTCGATCGGAGGGTCTGAAAGTAGACATGCCAGTGCTACCTCCATTTCAACTTCAGTGCCCTCGGAGTCCACTGCCCTACACTGCTCAACCTCAGCTAATGGGTCCGTCTGCTCTTCGGCAACATCCTCCCCGGGTAACTGCAGGTCGAAGAAGATCTCGAAACCTGGTACGCGCTTCCTCTCCGCGTTCAACCATGGTTCCTGGAAGCCACAAAACGGAAAGTCTTCCCCCTCCCGGACAAAGCGTCTGTTTATGGTACCCTGAATGGGCCTGTGCATTAGCTCAAATGGCTTCCCAGCCTTCTTTGCTCTGGCCCTTCCAGCCATCTCTTTTCCCTTCCTCACCCAGTCCTTTTTGGTGGGCAGATAACCCAAGCCAAAGGTATGAGGGTTGTGTGGCACTTCGGCCAATGCTGCGACGCCCTTCCGGCCGCTTCTTCCTAATCCCATCTCGGGGATGTGCTGTAGCTTGTTCATGAGGTAAACAGATTGAGCGCTGATGTATACTCTCTCATTCACAGCCATGATATTCTGCACTACTCGAGCCTCAGTCAGAGTGAACCCTGATAAGAATACATCCTCCATGCCATGCTCTATTTCCAAGACTGGTGTTGACACTTCCGGCGGTAGATGGATTGAGGAATTCCCAAAAACAACGGCCACCCCCTTCCCGTGAGGGTACTTTAACATCTGATGTAAAGTGGAAGAGACTGCCTTCACTTGGTGCAACCACGGCCGCCCCAAGAGTAGATTAAAGGTCGCAGGAACGTCCAAGACATGGAATTCAATGTTGTGTTGTCCTAGACCAACCTGGGTCTGAATCTTGACAGTCCCCATCACCTCCCTGCTAGTGTTATCATAGGCTCTGATGACTTGAGTAGTCAGCACGAAGTCCGCGGGCTTCAACCCAATTGCATATGCCGTCCTTGACGGGCACACATTTATGGCGGATCCCGTGTCGATGAGAACCACTAGCACCCACTTGTCTCTACATTCCACCGAGATGTACAGGGGTTTGTTATGATTTGTGCCCTCAGGCGGTAATTCTTTGTTTGAAAAGGTTATCGTCGGGGAACCTCCTCCCGGAAAGACCAGTCCAACCAGCTGCTCTGGTGTGGTATCTATAGAGAGTTTGGCCTTATCCATAGCTAATAGGACAACCTCTCTGTGTACTCGTGAAGCCATAAGCAGTCCCCAGATGGAGATGTCTGCTTGTATCTTCTTTAACTGTTTGAGCACAGCCTCCTCTTCAAGTTGTTTCTCTTTCTGCTTCTCAGCTTCCTTGTCCTTCCCAGATGCCTCTGGCTGGTCTAGGTGCGGGGGCGTGAAATACCGCCCGCTTCGTGTCATGTGATCAACTTCATCGAGGTACCAGGTTTCATCTGGTTGATTGTTTCCCTAATCTTCGTCTGTGTAGGCAAGACATAAATCGTCGTCTTCCCACCACATCCCATGAGTGGCCAACAAACATCTGTCTGGCTCTGGCGTGATTGTACCCGTAGTACTCTCAGCCCACATGCTCGCGGCATCTTCTGTCTTTGTGCCCACAACACTTTCAATCCCTTCATGGGCTTTGGCTTTCCGGATCCTCTCAGAATCCCAAAACTTTTCTTGTTCTGCCTGCGTTAGCGCAGTTTGTTGTTCAGCTTTCCTTGCATTCCCACTATCCCAGTTCCGAGCGAAATTCTTCGTACCGGCGCTCTCCGGCAGTATACTCTAACTTTTAGCCATTCCAGCCACGACTAATGCTTTCACCCCTGCCGGGCTCTGTTCTGGTTGAAACTCCACAACATCTGGTTGATCATCCAGCCACCCGATGGCCTCTGCTGATTCCTCATAATCGAACCAGTTGACTGCCGTGCCCCCTGATTCTTGCTCATCTAAAAATTGGAGGTTGGCAAAGTCCTCCTCCACAGTCGTCAAATCATTTGCCCCTGGCTCAAATCTGTCCCCCCGGATTACACACAGTTCTGCCTTCTCTGACAATTCTATACTCGAACCAATTTGGCCTGCTGACATAATGTACCTACTCGGATCATAAGCTTCCCCAGCAAAAATCCCAGACTGTTCAATCTCAGACTCAACAACTCCACTCTGCTCTGAAGTCTGCCCTGTCCCATCTTTGATGGTCACCACCATTCGCTCCGGTTGGGTTGTAGAGATGTCCAACATGCACAAAGAGTCGGTGCAGTCGGGGAGGAACACCTCCGGCTTAGGTAGGTGGGATGGGGTGATGTAGATACTAGGATCGTAAGACACGACCCCAGTTTGGATGAAGTTGATTCTGTTAGGAGGGGGAGTTTGGTTATGTGGTGGGAGAGGGTTCGTTGTGACGTTGGGTTTGTCGGGAGGCGCGATCACCTATTTGTCAATAAGATCTTGGATCTCGTGACGCAGTCTAAAACAACGATCGGTGTCGTGACCATGCTGTTGGTGATACGCGCATTATCTAGCTGGGTCATGAGAGGGAGGGAGTGGATTTGGTAGTGGCCTCGGCTCTAGGGGTGTCAAGTGCTTTTTCCTAATTAGACCCCCCAGAGCTTTGGACAGGGGCATATACAGTAGAGTGAAGATTCTTTGGCCCCTGGGTTGGTATTTAGTGGTCTGTGTATTGCTTCTGGATGCACCGGAGAAAGGGGTGGCTGCCATGGGTTTTGGAATGGAGGGGGAATGGTGGCGACCATGCTCACCTCTGAAGTTCTTGCAGTTGCAGCACCACTCGGGCCTGCATTGTTGTTACGGTTAAAAGTCCTCCTGGGCTGTTCCCGATCTTGGTCAATCAGACCTTGTTTCATCGCATCTTCGATCTGCACCCCCATCTCGCGTAGATCTGAGAAGGTGGAGAAGGGGAGCACGATCACCTTTTGCATCAGTTTTGGTTGGAGATTGCGCACAATCATCCTGATCTGGTCCTTATCGGTGGGCCGTAGAGTCATCATCAAGGCCTTTGCCCTCCACCGGGTCACAAAATCTGAGAAGCTCTCTTTGGGCTCCTGCCTTGTTGTTTCGAGATCACGGGTTGTAATCTCGATCTAGGTATTATAAGCGTATTGCGCAACAAAGGCTTCAGCCATTTCGTCCCAATTCCTCTTGACATCATCCTCCAGCTTTGCATACCAGATGTCGGCCACTCCCGACAGGGTCCGGCCGAATAGCGAGAGCTTCTGTGATCTGGTTAGGCCCATTGGCCGCAGTATATCAGAGAATAGTCGGAGGTGGACCATGGGGTCCCCGGATCCTTCGAAGCGATCGATCTAGGGCATTTTGAATCTGTCTGGCAATGTCACGGCCACATCGGCATATCCGTCCTCGATATCCGGAATAGCCTTCACCCCCTGGGATTTCTTAAAAAGCTTCTCGAGCTTGCTCAGTTTGAGTGTCGTATGGTCTATCTCGAACTCGAAGGGAGAGTCCGGGTGGTTGGGTGTATGGGTCTTGGACAGTTGAGGCGGAAGCGGGGGCGGAGCCGGTCCCGTTGGAAGGCCCGTGTCCTCCTGAATATTTGGTAGGGTGTTTTGGGGATTTGGCAGGGTATTTTGGGCAGCCGGTGCCTGCTCGGGTAGTGGGAACCCTGGTGGAGGAGGGACTGAATGTGAGGCTGACGCTGCATTCTGCTATTGCAGCCTAGTAATGAGCTCGGCCTGTTGGGCCATGACTGTGGCCTGTTGTTTGGAGAACTCCGCTTGGCGGACAGCGTCCTCCTGCATTTGCCTCATGCTCTCCTGCATTTGGCGCATCATTTCCTCTATTTCGGCCATATTCTGTTGGTCCTGCTGACTGACCGGTATGTGTATTTCTATAGCGGAAACCTAAACTCAACTGCTCGCCATCGCTATGGTAGACCATCGCTCGATGATCTTCGCTTTCGACACACCGCGCTTTTTGACCTTCTCTTAACAACCGGGGTAGAGAATGGAACACCGATGTCCGTCAACGGATCCTCGATCGACGATTGAGCCGATGACCTCTTGTCCAAAATGCTTGGGGAATATCTACTGGTTCGGAAGCAATTGTGCTAAAAACCCTGCCCTAGCAAAAAGATAAATAAAGCGAAAAGGAAATAAATAACTAGATAAACAGACAGCATAACAGCTTAAATTAAATACACAACACACGGCTGGTCATAACGACACACGGTCGATAAGCTGAAAAAATGCACTGTCCTCAAACACTGATCAATATCCTCAATCATCGCCCTCAAAATCGAATCTCGATACGCAGATAATCGATTCTCAAATAATCGATCGATGCACGAGTTCGATGCCCAAACTCATAAACTGATACATGCATTCCCTGTAGAGACGCACTCTAACAAGCACATAACAGATAAGTGAGAGCCAAAACACCCCCATATTGGGGTAGGGTTTCCCTGTCCTATTTTGTCAGGAGCTAGGGTTTCACTACGCACGCAGTGGTTTTAAACAACCTATAAACGGGTAAGCAACCTGTCCTAGTTTGGCATGGTCACTATGGATCCGAATATGCACTAGGTCGAATGGTCAAAAAGGGTGCCCTGGTAAAACCGGGGTTTGTGTTCCCATATTGTCAGAGCCCACAGCCGATCAGCCTTATGGTCATGCCTTGACAAGACAAGCCTCCGGCAAATTGTTCAGGAATGGCAAATGGCAAACACGGTGTCCTAGGCGCACCAATGCAAATCCAATGCAAAGAAACACACAAGTGTAGTCAAAACCAGATATCATGAGTTCGAGTCAAGTTCTCTAAATCCCCAGCGAAGTCACCAGAAACTGTAGACAGGCCCGCGGGGGGGACTTCGCTACAGCTCGGACTCGATTTTGTTGTCACGGTTCTTAATCTTGAACCAAAGAGTCCAAATCCGGCAAATCGTTTTGAGAAAATAGATTTTTGAAAGAAGTGCCAAACATGGACTGCTTTGCCAGATACAGAGTCGCCACCTAAATATTTTATTTTGGAAAATTTAGGAAACCCTAACTCGTTGCCTAAGGCCACGTGTCCATTATCACCAAAGTTGCCTCGGCTTGGGAACTTGGGTACGATTGGGGAAGGTCACTTTGTGAGCACCCCCGCTCGCCCGATCAGAGATCGGCCTCTACTAACCATGATATCAAGTTTTGAAAACATTGTGTGCTCTTATTCCGGTTATTAGCCTAGGATTACTATGTGATGCGCACAGCATGCAAGTATAGACTGGATCGCCTGAATTGGAACAACACATTTCATGTTTGTTTTTTGAAAGACGGTTTGCTACTCGCAAGTAGGCTTAAAATGTAGATTTTGCCACCCTCGGGTGGGCTTAGAAAACAATGGTTTTGCCACTGTCTAGTGGGCTTCAAACTCGCAGTCAATGATTTGTCCCAATCCAAATAACCCAACCTTCACCCACAGGCATTCAGGCAGTTATATCATGTAAGCACATAGCCTCATGGTAAGCATGCTATTCATGGCAGTCACTCACACGCATGCAAGGATGCTAAAGCATAAAAACTCACCGAGTACTCCAAGCCAAAACAGAAGCTGATTAGAAATCAATGCATGATCCTAAATATACAGAAGTGCCTAATGCAACACATGCAAAAATGCAACTATAGCAGGCTCGGCTATTCTAAAGATGGCATATGAGATGCAACAGTTAACATGTATTCCACTTAGAATTTGAAATACAAAGGCAGTTAGTATGATGCGCTGAGCCCGGTGCATGCAAGACAGATGAATGAATGCAAACATGCTATCATGCTGTATGTTAATTGAAACATGCCCTAATCTAACCATCATAAGCAGGTAAATAAAAGGGAAGAAAGACGTGGGGTTGGAAGACATACATCACACACACACACACTTATTACAATTATGCCCTCGCGCAGAGGGTCCGAAAGAATAATATACAGTCCCGAATAGTACAGTCCAAATAAATAATACAGTCCAAAATATATACAAATTCCTAATTAATTTAACAAATTAACTAAGAAACAATAAATTGGCATGCAAGCCAGGGATTGCCTTGACTCTTCTTCAGATGATGAATGATGCATGTTCGGGTTGCCCTTGCGCGGAAATCCACGGCGATGCCCCGATTAGCCTCTGTTTGCAATTGTTCTTGGAATGCGTGCCAAGCTCCGGAAGGTTGCTGATTCTTGATTTGCTGCAACAGAGAGCAGGAAAGGGGCATGGCAATGTATTTGCACAAATGTATGCATGCCTTGATCCTCGTGTTACCAATCACGCATCTCGATGCATGATGGCCGAGGAGTCGAATTGCATAACTCAATATGAAATGAATGCATATGAGGACACAATAAGACCTAACTCCATCATGGATAATCCGGAGTGTCGGCAACTGGGAATTGAAACACGTTCCGTCACTCGGAGTACGAAACGCATCTCGTTTTCCATGCTCAGGCTAACCCCTATCCCAAACACGATGCAATATGCATGACATGCATGAATGCAACTGAGATACAACCTAACATGCACAATGTTATGGAATGGCATACACAATGCACGAGGTAACATGGCATACACAATGTGCTAACATACACCCTAGCATACACAATGCTATGAAATGAAATGGCATACACAATGCATAATGGGCTTACACCAACATGAGTGGACCTCATCCACACTCACATAGGAGTGCACGCACACCGAGGACCAATCCTAAGGCACGAATGCCACTCTAACAAGACATGGCAAGGCATGGAACATGGCATACGAGCATACAAATTTCAGCAGCAAAAAGTGATGCAAAACAGCCCCGAAACATGAAATCATGGCAACCGATGCATGGAACGGCCCCGAAATGCGAAACTAGGTACACGGAATGGCCTACAGCTATACAAAGCATGCATTATTTGAACATGAGACCTAAATATAGAATCAAGGAAGTCCCAAGATAAGCATATTTACAGTTTTAAGAAAGGCCAAACAGTGAGCACAAATAGGCCTAAGTTAGCATGCAAAAATGGGCAAAAGGAGGGGTAATTAAGCAAGTGGCAGCTTCTGACTTCAAACACAAGAGGTCCCTTCAAAAATGTTGAAGAGAGGCCCAAAATATGGCATTTTACAGTTAAGGACCAGACCCAAAACAGTGTACAAGTAGGCCTAAAATGCTATGCAAAATAAGGCCAACAAGAGGTTTAAACACAAAGTATAACAAGGATGCCTCAAACAGAAAAAGACCCTTAATGAAACATGAATAAGGGGTCAGAATAAGGTCATTTTTAGTTTGGACCAGAGCCCAAAAACAGAAGCATAAGAGGCTAATAAATCATGCAAAAATGGGGCCCCGAGATGGATACAAAAGAAAGTGACACATGGAGGCCCCAAACAGTGATGAGACCTTCAACAATGTTGAAGAAAGGATCAAAATAAGCTACTTCACAGTTTACATCATGCCTCAAAACAGATTATACATAGGCCAAAATACTATGCAAATAATAGGCATTCAAGAGGGACAATGAAACAAGTGCAAAATGGGGGCCTCAAACAGGGAAATACCCTTAAACAAACATGAAGAAGGTCTCAAAATATGATGTTTTACAGTTATGGTCGGAGCCCAAAAATGCAAGCAAGAGAAGCTAATATATTGAACAAAAATAAGGCCAAAAAGGGAAGAAATGTGCTTACCCTTGAAGACCAATCCTTAGCAACCTTTTGGCTTGAGAAATGATGCCTCCTAAGCTCTGAGAAGGGCCTCCAAGCTGCTGGAATGGAGTGGTGGTGTGGTGCTAGGTGGTGATGTAGAAATGGTGTAGGGTTTGGGAGGTTTTGATGCTTGAGAGAGAGAGATGGAGAGTGTGTGTATACAAGGCTCAAAGGGGTTTTTTTCTAACCCCTAAACCAGAGCTGGAGGCTCTGTTATATAGACAAAAGGAGGGGGAGAAAGAGGGGGAAAAATGGGAGGAAAACATTCAAGTTTCCCCCCAAAATTTTTGGCCCCCCGAATACAAAATCTGGGGGGAAAAAGGTGTATATTTGAGATGTACCTGCAGCAAGGATTCTGGCCGGCCAACTTTTGAGGTTGCAGGTGGCCGGCCGGCTCTCCCTATGGCCGGCCGGCCAAGGGTCAAAAAGGCCAAGTCAAATTACTAGCCGACCACCACAAATTGGTGTCCTCCCATGTGTGCTCAACACAGCCAAGTGGTCAAAAACAGGCAACAGTAAACCAGGAGAGAGAACAACCCACTTTTCAAAGGGGTTCAAAAGGGTCAAGTGGCATTACTGGCCGGCCACCAAATATTGGTGTCCTCCCATGTGTCTACAACACAAATATGGGGTTCAGGTTTGAAGAAAATGGTCCAAGGGTGGTCAACATTGGCTTTGAAGTGAGGAAAAACGGGCGACAGATGGCGATGAAGGAATAAAGCTGGTTGACAAAACAATTACTAGCCTCCCACTCTTCTACGACCTTCTTGGTGATGAAACAGAGGTCTCTGCCTAAAATGAACGAAAATCGATGCAAAATGAAGGTTCGGGGGCCGAAACGCGCAATCCGAGGCCCCAAAAACTGACTGTTAGGCACCGGGAGTGGTGTTCAACCACGAAGTTGGTCTCTCGGACCACAGTGTCCCTCAAAAGGGAGTAAATAAGATGCATGCCAAAAACCAGAGCAAACGGTGGTAGTTAGGAGGTCCCGAACCGAGGCACACGGCCTGACGGCTCCGAAAACCAAGAACTGGGCTTCAAAATGGGAAAAAATGGCCTGCGACCACGAAATGTAGCCTATGGCCATCGAGAGATGGTCTACGAGACCTCTCCCTCCCCTCGGGAAGAGAAAACAGAGAAAACAGAGCCTGGTTCACAAGCCGAGGTAAAGTACAGAAAAGCCCGGAAGTCCGGAGGCAAGGCTCGTAACCGAGACTCTGAAACCTCTGGACGAGCGCAATATGCAACATCACCAAGCGCTCAATCGGTGACGTCTGAGTCTTAAGGTCGGTCAAAAATGAGGTGTCTACAGATCCTAGCTTGGAAATAGAGTTGTGAAAAGACTTCAGCGCGTTAAGGTCAGCCTATAAACCAAAATTGGAGTTTAGCTCAGCTATGGAAGAGCGGTGTTGAAATTTATCCAAATTTAGGACTGGAGCAAATAGCTGTAGACACCCCATTTTTGACCGACCTTAAGACTCAGACGTCACCGATTGAGCGCTCGGTGATGTTGCATACTGTGCTCGTTCAGAAGTCTCAGAGTCGCGGCCGTGCGCCCTGCCTCCGGACATCCGAACCCTCTTCTCTACCTTGTCTCGGTTTGCGAACTGCACTGGTTTCTCTGTTTTCTTTCCCGAGGAAGGAGTGGTCTCAGAGACTATCTCCCGGTGGCGTGAGCTACTTTTTGTGGCCGTGAGGCCATTTTGCCCATTTCGAGCCCGGTTCCGGTTTTGCTGGATCGTCAGACCGCCCAACCATCTCCGACTTCTCCGGTTTTGATGGAGACCTCTGTTTAATGTTCCGGAACACTTGGGGCCCCGATGCCCTTCGCATTAACACCACTTAGGTGCGGCGACCCATTTTCGGGACCCCATGCGTTTTGGTCCCGAGCATTCATTTCGCATCCGCTTTCTCCGGTTTTGGCGGAGACCTCTGTTTAACATTCGAGAACCACAGGGCCCCGATGCCCGCCGTGGCCGTATGCCACTTTCGGTGCTATCGGTTTCGGGACTAATGCCGGTTTTGGTCCCGAGCATTCATTTTGCATCGGTTTTCTCGATTTTGGCAGGACCTCTGTTTTGTCATTCCGAGGACACTGGGGTCGCAGATACCCACTTATTGCTGAATACCACTTCCGGCACCGGCTCATTTTCGGGATCGAATTGCTCGGTTTTGGCTCGGCGTTCATTTCTCATTAGTTTTTGTTCAAATTTGGCGGTACCTCTGTTTCAACATCGGGAAGATCCTTGGGGTGGGAGGCCAAGAATTATCCCAGATAACGGTTTCGCTCCTCCGGAGCCCGTTTTTCTCACTTCCGGGCCAATGTTGAACACCCTGGGGGTATTTTCTTCCAACCAAAGCTACATATCTGTGATCAGGGGACATGGGAGGACCCTAAAAATGTATGGTCGGCCAGCAATTCCTATTTTCATTTTTGAGCCTCTTCTTCAAATGCAATGTTGTGAATCTTGCTTCAATGTTGCCAAATTCCGACCTTGGAACCTTGTTCTACACACATGGGAGGACACAAAAAAGTGGTGGTCGGCCAGTAATTGTGAATTTCATTTTTGAGCCCCTCCTTCAAGCTCTATGTTGTGACTTCTGCTTCAGAGTTGCCAAATTCCAACCTTGGGGCCTTATTCTACACACTTGGGAGGACCCTAATGTATACTGGTCGGCCCGAAATTCAACACTTCATTTTTTGGGGGTGGCTGGCCGGCCACAAAGGGTGGCTGGCCACCTTGCAGAGAACCACCGGCCAGGATTCTTGCTTTCCACTGTCCCAAATTGTCCGGATATTTTCCAACATATCCCGGCATCCGGGATATTTCGAGGGAAAGATTGGGTGCTTTCCTCCCTTTACACCCTATTTCTTGTCTATTTAAAGGGCCCTCCTCTCCTTCTTCAAGGTTGGAAAAATTGTCTCAAGAGATCATCTTCAAATTCCTCCATTTTCATAGCTCAAAACCTCAAAAAGCTTCTAAGTCCCTAGGTCTTCTCTTCATCAACACCTAGCCTCACCATCCCTACTACCATTCCAGCAGCTAGGAAGTGAATTTCAGAGGTTGAGAAGCTACAAATCAAAGCCAAGAATCAAAGAAAGACAAGTCTTCAAGGGTAAGTCTTCAAAACCAACTTTTAGGGCTTTTTCTTGATTCATTTCTATACTCTAATTGGTTGAGTATTGGGGCTCCGACCCCTACTGCTTTTGTGCTTTTTTTGAGCCCCTCTACAACTTTGTAGAAGGGCTCGACTTCATTTGATGCTCCTATGATATACTTGTTTCAATACCTAGCTTTTATGCCATTATCTTGCATGCTAGTTTAGGCCTATTTCCTTTTGTTTTCAGGGGTCCGACCCCTACTGGTTTTGTGCCCATTTTGAGCCCCTCTACAACATTGTAGAAGGGCTCAACTTCATTTGGCCATTGTATCCACCACTTCCTTCAAATTCCATCAAGTGTGCCCATTTTTGTATGCAACTTTTGACCTATTTCTATTTGTTTTTGGGACTTCGACCCCTACTGACTTTGGTCTTATTTTGACCCCCTTTACACATTTCATGAAGAAAATTTTGTCATTTGGTGCTTTCTTTGCATGACTCTTGTTATAGCCTCTTTTGAGCTCCATTTTTGCATGGAATTGTTAGCATGATTTTATTCTGATTTTGAGGATGTCATCTTCTGAAATTGTGCCTATTTTTAGCTCATCTTCAATGTTGTATAAGAAAGTTTGTCCATTTGGGGTTTTCATATGTCACTTGTCTCAATACTCCTCTTTTGGCCACTAACTTTGCATGCTATTGTTGATCTATCTATGCTTGCATTTTGGCCATGTTTGTTACTGAAAAATGCCATATTTGGGACTGCCTTGCTACTGTTCTTGCTTCCATGATCATATTTTGCATGTATGGCATGGCTATAGGCCATTTCGGGGCTTAATTTCACACTTTCGGGATGAATGCATGCTTCGAGTGTCATTTCGAATTGTTTCGGGGCTGTTTTCCCCTTTATTTAGGTGCTGAAATTCCATTGCCATGCTTGCATATCATTTCCCATGCCATTGGTATTATTTTTGCATTGCCTCGGTTTGCGTGCCAATGGGCACGCACTTCGAGGCACCTCATTCTTATCATTCCGGCAGCCTATGTGAGCGTGGCTGAGGCTATCTCATGTTGGCATAAGCCCAATTTGCATTTTCATGCTTCTACATCATCATTGCCCGATTTGGCGTGTCCGCGACACGCTGCGTTTGGAGGCAGTTTTGTTTTTTTCCGCCGGCCTACTATGTGAGTGAGCTGAGGCTCTCCCATATTGGTGTAAGCCCATCGTTGCATTCCGTATGCCATCTCGTCTTATTTCATCATCGCCTCGATTTGCGCGCCTGTGGGCACGCGTTTCGAGGCACTTCGGTTTTATCCGATTTTTATCATTTCATCATCGCCGATTTGGCGCTACCAGGCACGCTGCTTCGAGGCACTTCGTTTTATCCGATTTTCCATCATTTCATCATCGCCTCGACGGCGCTACCAGGCACGCGTTTGAGGCACCGTTTTATCGATTTTCATCATTTCATCATCGCCTCGATTTGCGGCGCTACCAGGCACGCTGCTTTGAGGCACTTCGGTTTTATCTGATTTTCATCATCTCATCATCGCCTCGATTTACGGGCCTGTGGGCACGCGTTTCGAGGCACTTCGGTTTTATCCAATTTTCTCATTTCATCATCGCCTCGGTTTGCGTGTCCGTGTGCACGTATTTCGAGACATTCTGTTTTATCCGCTTGGCATTGTGTATGCCTCCGCCTCTGTTTGCGTGCCCGTGTGCACGCATTTCGAGACATTCTGTTTTATCCAATTGGCATTGCGTATGCTCCGTCTCGGTTTGCGTGCCCGTGTGTACGCATTTCGAGACACTCTGTTTTATCCGGTTTGCATTTTATCATTGCCTCGGTTTGCGTGCCAGTGGGCACGCATTTCGAGCCACCTCATTCTTATCATTCCGGCATCCTATGTGAGTGTGGCTGAGGCCCTCTTCATGTTGGTATAAGCCCATCATTGCATTTCGCATGTCATTCCGCGTTGCCTCGGTTTGCGTGCCAGTGGGCACGCATTTCGAGGCATCTCATTCTCATAAGCATCGTGCATGCTAGGTTGTATGTTAGTTGCATTTCATGCATATCATGCATATTGCACGGGAAACGAGGTACATTCTGTACTCCGAGCGACAGAGTGTGTCTCAATTCCCTACCATCGACACTCGGATTACCCATGATGGAGTTAAGTTTTGTTGTAGCATTCATCCCCATATTGAGTTGTGCAATCCGGTTCCTCGCCATCATGCATCGGTATGCGTGATTGGTGGTACGAGGATCGAGGCATGCATATATTTGTGAAAAATACATTGCTATGCCCTTTTCCGCTCTCTATTCTGACAAAATCGAGGATCATCAACTTTTGAGTCGGTAGCATTTCGAGAAATATTGCAAACAGAGGCTAATCAGGCATTCCATTGGATTTCGCGCCAGACCTCAAAGATACATCATCTATCGAGCGAGGCGGTCCACGGCTTGCACGCCATTTTAATTCTTTTGTAATTAACTTGTTAATTAATTAGAATTTGTATTATTTCGATCGTATATTCTTTTATTCGTCTCAGATATTATTTATTCGGACCCTCTGAGGGCATAAATGTAATAAGGGTGTGTGAGTGTGATGTATGTCTTCCAACCCCCATTTCTTTCTCCCTTTTATTTACCTGCTTATGATGGTTAGGTATAGGGCTAATTTCAATAAGCATACAAGATGACAAAGATGTTTGCATCATTCATCTATTGCATGCATCGAACTCGGCGATCATACAACCGTGCATCTGTATTTCAATTCTAAGTTGAATACATGTTAGCCGTTGCATTTCATATGCCATCTTTAGAATAGCCGAGCCTGCTATAGTTGCATTTTTGCATGTGTTGCATTAGGCATTCTGTATATTTTAGGATCATGCATGATTTCTAATCGGTTTTCTGTTTTGGCTTGGAGTACTCGGTGAGTTGTTATGCTTTAGCATACTTGCATGCGTGTGAGTGTTGCCATGATAGCATGCTTGCCATGAGGCTATGTGCTTATATGATATAACTGCCTTGAATGCCTGTGGGTGGAGGTTGAGTTATCTGAATTGGAGCAATTCATCAATTGTTTGTTAAGCCCACTAGATTGTGGCAAAATCTGTATTTTAAGCCTACCTGCGGGTAGCAAACCATCTTTCACAAACAAACATGAAATGTTTTGTTCCAATCGAGCGGCCAGTCTATACTTGTTTGCTGCGAGCATCACATAGTAACCTAGGCTAATAATCGGAATAAGAGCATACAAAGTTTTCAAAAACAGATATCATGGTTAGTAGAGGGCGGTCTTTGACCGGGCGAGAGGGGGTGCTCACGATGTGACCTTCCCTAATCGTACCCAAGTTCCCGAGCCAACTTTGGTGATGACGGACACGTGGCCTTTTGGCACCGAGTCAGGGTTTCCTAAATTTCCCATTTTTTTAAAAAATATTTAGGTGGCGACTCTGTTATCTGGCAAAGCAGTCCATGTTTGGCACTTCTTTCAAAAAATCTGTTTTTCTTCAAAACGATTTGCCGGATTTGGACTCTTTGGTTCAGATTTAGAACCGCAACAAAAACCGAGTCCGAACTGTAGCGAGGCCCCCCGTCGGGCGTTGTTACAATAGCATAGTTAGGATATAAAGTCGTTCCCTAGCTCGGTTATAGAGCATTTGCAAGATTTTGTTCCACCTTCGTTCAGCTTGGCTTAAATGATGAGAATGGAAAATTAGCTCGGTTATAGAGCAGGTGGCTATCTGATGTAAAGTAGCTCAGTTATGAAAGAACTCTGTTCTAGCTCGGCCATGGAGCAATAGTATCGATTTCAGTATGGATTTGGGCCTATAACAGGCAGCCCAGCCGTGAGAGCTACAACGAGAATTTTGTTAGACGAATAGAATTACATGGGTCTGTTGTGCTTTAGAGTGTTGCAACTTCGGTGGTCATCTTTATTCTGGTGACCATGGCAGTCTTGTAAAAAAAAGTGTTCGAACTGTAAGAAAATATGGTCTCTTGATAATGAGATAAATGTTGGGTTTGTACTTGGGCTGTGGGTGTCACTGTCCCTTAGGGTTTTTTAGCTTCCGAGGTGGTGGTGGTAGCTGGTAACATCGTGCGCTGCCGGGTTTTGGTTTGGTTCACCAGAAATGGCTTCTCGTCGCGATGGGTCGCTAATGTTGAGTTTGTTTTGCTCGCTGTTGATTCACCGGCTTGTGGTGAAGCTTTCACCAGAGCTGTAGCAAATGAATTGAGGTAGAGAACTATAAGAGGTCAAGATAATCAGGCTATAATGGGTTGTCTATGCTTCGGCCTCGGTGTATTGGCAATATGATGGTCTCTTTTTCGGAGAGTATGATGATGTCCATACATTGTTGATAGCACGCGAAATAAGCATTGACCAGCTGTAAAGCTGTTTATTGTTACTGCTATCACGTGGGGTGATGGTAGGAATTTAAAGTTATTTTAAATTTGGTTGGTAGCTGGTTTGGATAGCCCTCGGTTTTTGTTTTCGAAAACCGGTAGTGGATTGGTCTTTGCTTCTCAGTGCTGCATGGGGGAAATTTTTGGAAAATGGCTACGTAGGCTCTAAATTAACACATGATTAAAACAAGAGATTCTTTTCAAAGTTTCGTAGTGGGACCTCCAAACACAAACATATTAATTAATATGTTTGTTGTTGAAAAAGTGCACGGCAATATTTCCAAGTGAGGAAATTTATTCCATGATCATGCAAGGCTTGACCCACCAAGCATTGTCATTATCAAATTGGTTTGGTATTGTAAAATTAAGTTTCTGGCCCCACACCCATTCCACCAAATGCAAAGTTGAAAATATTTGCGTCAATTAAAGGTCATGCCGTGATGGGAGCCAGAATGCGATATATGTGTGGGTCGAGATAAAAAAAAAAAAAGGGCATTTGAATGTCATGACCGAGCTATCCCAATGTTGAACACTAAACCAATCTGAAGTTGAGTAATCTCAATTGTGTTACAATAGAAAGGATTAAAGGCCAACAACCGAGCAAGGCGAACCACTGAGCAAAGAGTCTAGCCCAGCCTAGTAATGTAATTCTGGTCACACTGGTGCGAATGGAATTAAGGGGCAATTGAGAGGGAAAAATCCAATCAGCAGAATGGGCCGAGCTATGCATATGCTCGGTCGAGAAGCGTGGGTCGAACTGTGTGCAATTGAGGGAAATTTACACCGAACAAAGGATCAGGCTACATATGAAATCGACTGATCTAAGGATAGTCTGAGCTAATGACACCATCCTCTGTATGGACCGAGCAACATTTGGTTGAGCTGCGGTTGACCGGTTGGACTTGGAGCTGAGCCGATTGATGGAAGTTGGTAAACAGCTTTGCATCGGGTTATGGGTAGCACGGCAAGAGCCGCTACGTGGTCCAATTGGATTGTGAGGAGGAAAACTTGTCAATAGTACGTGTCAATACCATTAGGCGGTTTCGCCATTTGGTGTTTGGCAGTATTTGCGCTTATACGTGGAAGAAGGTAAGAGGGGAACATATCCACGCATCAGAAGGATGACAGACAGAGAGGAGTGCACAGAAACTATATAAACGGTGCTGCGCCTCCATGCACAAGTCTGGAACATCTGATTATCAGAGCTACCTATCCATTTGCCTCTCTCTCTCTCTCTCTCTCTTCTTCTCCCTTAGTGTGCTAATTTGACCGTCGGAGGGTTTTTCCAGCAACACACCACCGGGTAACTCACTATCTTTGTGTTCTCAGGTTACTCAGAAAAAAGCGAAGCTTGGACACGAGAAGTACATAAAGCGACGAATATTTGCCTCCTGGACAAATACATATACATAAAAATATATTAGGCAGGGTAATGATAAGGGGCGGGCAAATCCCTTCCCTCTACTGGTTTCTTACAGGACTGGAAAAATTTAGTAGAAATTAGGATTAAGCAGTAATTTAAAAAAATGGCAAATTTCACTTTATATGCTTCTAATTTGGGTCACGTGCAGTTTATTTTCTTAAAGTTTGAAAATAATTACATAACTTCCTTGTGATTTGTGCACTGAAGTGTATCGTTAAATCTGTTAACGATTTAATTAAAAAGATTAAAATACTCTTATATTTTAGTCATTTGTATGGTAAATAAAGTGCATTTTAACCCCCTATGCTTTATTCAATGTGTGATTTACTCCCTTGAATTTTGAAAATGAGCATATAACCCCTTATGTCTGCCACGTGTTTCACAGTTGTAGTTAAATTAGACAAAATATTTAATGGTACATTTCAATCCACGAACCACATCGAGGTTATGTGATCATTTTTAAATGTTAGGGAGATAAATCGCACATGGTACAAACCATAGAGGGTTAAAGTGAAGTTTGCCCTTTTAAAAATTATTATAATTTATAATAAAAAAAAATTAATTATTAATATTTATCACTTATTTGTAGTTATTTATTGTGGACATAATTGTCGTGTTATTTGTTCAAATACTTACACGAAACAGAGGGGATTTGAACTCTTAAAATTTTGTAGGGGAGGCAACCAAGGGCCGAGCCATTGGGCCTATGCTCACCAATCAAAGGCCAGTTTGATTATTATTTATTCATTTTTATTTTTTTTTTGGTTTGTAAGTTTTGTAAATTTTATGAGCCAAGCCCAAAGCACTAATTTATCTTAATTCCAATAAAACCTATATTAATGCCATAATTTCAGTAAATTGCACAAAACCACAAGTTTTTGTTTTGTAATGATCCAATTGTTGAACATATTGCACAGACAGCCCAGACCTCATTCATTTAGGCTTTGGGCTTGTGTTTTTTTATAAACTCAATAGGAGATCATGGGAGATTTTATTTACACTCAAAGAAAATATTTATGTGAATCCAATTTTTTAGTACACCCTATTAAATTATTTTTTAGGGTTACAATTCTTAGTGCATCTCCTTTTTTTTTTTTTTTTTTTTTTTTGAAATTACCCTTTTGAGGTACGCCAAAATAAAACAAATTAAAAATTAAGATTTCTTTTGAAAAACCTTTCTTCTGTTCACGTACATACATAGAATACGATTAGGAAACCCGACACCAGCCAAAAAGCATCGGCGAAGGAGGACGACGAATATTCAGCCTGTTTTTCGTCATTATTGTTCGGACTTTCAGAACCGAACAAAGTGAAATTATTCGGTTCTGAAAGTCCAAACAATAATAACGAAAAACAGGCTGAATATTCACTTTTATGTATAAAAAAATATAGAAATCAATAATTGTATTTTGATATTTATGTGAATACTTACCTTCTCTTTGATGAATTGTTTCAAAAAACTGTTTTGATTATTACTCTCATCCACTGTTTGATTTTGTTCAAACTTTCTTCTATTTGCAATTAACAATATAATAAAAAACAATGATATTGATGATAATGGTGAATCTTAGTGGGGTGGAATAGAGTTTTGAAGTAAGGAAGAAGAAAAATAGAAATAATTAAAATTTGGGGAAGAAGATGAAGAGATTTGAATAGGAATAATACGTATAATTGATTAGAATGTACCATGAGAAAAAAAATAATATTTTATTTTAATATTTAATATGTGTTGCCCTTATTAGTAAATTCACATTAGAGTATAATAAGAATTAAAATTTTAAAATTTGAATTGGACGTACTGAGATAATTTTTGGGTTCAAATAGAATGGTCCGGAGATTATATTCAAGGTCGAAACTAAGAATATCTCAGAGCATTTCCCGTTCATCAATTTTTTTCATCTAATTTAATTTTAAATTTAAGATAAAAAAGTTTGATTTAATAAGAATTATCCCAACTTTTTCATTAATTTTTTTTTAAAATTCATCTCTTATTCCAAATTTCTCTTTTCACCAAATTTGATTAAAGAAAATTATATTCAATATTTCATCTTTTTAAATTTTCATCAAATTATAGTTTGATGAATTCTCAATTTCATCATATGGTTCTCTCTTGATTTGATAAATGAAATTAGGGATGAGCACAGGTCGGTTACAGCCACGGAACGTCTAATCCGCCATCCGTTCGTCAGATTGGCGGATTGAAGAAAATCAATCCCCATCTGTTCGCTAATCTGGCGGATATGAATTGAGCAGATTGGCGGATGGATGCGAATCTATAGTGATCCCGGGTTTTACCCCTTGTTGTACAGTGGTCCGGACTTGAGTCTGTGGACGTTAGTAGTTGTTATTCTCTTGTTTGCATCCTTTTATACTTTGTATTTGAGTTATAGGATGTGTTGGGCAAGTTTGTTACAGGTTGGTTGTGTTTGGGAGTCAAGTGTTGCTGTCCAGAATTTTAGGCCTTCGCTCGAGCCAGGGTCTGGTCGCTCGAGCGAGGTGTATGTTTTGTGTCTGGTGGGTCAAGCCAGAGTGACTTCGCTCGAGCGAGCGATTGCGTCGTCTGACACGAGAGTTGCATTCTTGGCTCGGCGAGCTTTTTCTTCGCCGGCGATGGTTTTTCTTCGCTCAAGCGGCGGCAAATCGCTTCGGCGTGCGTCGTTAGACCTGATGGTTTGAGTTCTTGGCTCGAGCGAGCTTTTCTTTGCTCGAGCGGGCTTCTAAGTTGTTGGCTCGAGCGAGACCTTCTTGGCTCGAGTGAGATTTTCTGTGTCTGGACGCTCGAGCGACCAAGTCTTCGCTCGAGCGAGCCTGTTTATATCAGTTAGCAGCAGCCGTGATGAACATCACTTTTTCAAAACTTTTTCATCTTCAAACCCTAAATTCGGGACCCTCTCTCTCTAGACTTGTCTTCTCTCTAAGAAGTCATCTCCTTCTAGTGTGAATCTATCCTAAGTGCTTTGTTAAAAAGGTAGAGGGTGACTTGGGCTTCGATTTAATCTGAAAATCTTTGGATTTGGAGCACTTTGGTCGTTGGGTCTTCATCTCCTTTTGAGCTCAAACTTTGAGGTAGGGATATCCTACTCCTCCTTATGGATTTTGTCTTTAAATTTTAGCATTTTGATATGTTGGGTGTTGTTGGGTAATTTTGAGAAAGTTTGGGTCTTTTTTTATGTAATTTTACAAAAGTTGGGGTTTGTTTATAATAAACCTAAATGCATGTTTGGCATAGAAAAAAATGAGCTAGATGATGGATTATGTATGTAAATGGAACCTTAAGGGTTATAGTGTTAATTATGGAAAATGCCTTAATTACATTGATTAATTAATTGATATAATTAATTAATGGTGAGAAATGAGGAATTGAGTTGAAATGTTGATTTTATATCCATTCGATGCATTTATTTCCTGTTTAGAAATAACTGCTTTGGGCTATCGGTGGAGGATAGTCTTGATTGTTGTAGACAATGCATGATGATTAGGCAAACTAAAACTAAACACTAGAATTTGTCATTGAGTATGACAGTTGAAGGAATACATTAAATTTATGTATTGATTGATGTGTATAATAATTGTTTATATGCATTGTGTGTTATGTTGGAGGTGATAGGGGATGTACTCCACGGTTTAGGGGATGATAGGGGATGGACTTCTAAACCGGACGTTGTCGGGAGAAGATAGGGGATGGACTCCATGGATATAGCTCATATGCTTATCTAGTAATGTGTTGACACAGCTCATACGCTTGTCTTTGGAAGTGTGATATTGCTCTTAGGCATATCTATGAAAGTGTTGATACAGCTCATATGCTTATCTGTTAATGTGTTGATATAGCTAGTATGCTTATCTTTTATTGAAATGGGAAAATGTTTAATGTGAGTTACTATCTCACATAAGTTGTTGGCCAGGTTCTGAGCCATGATTATGAACTGACAATTTGTAAAGAAATGGGAAATGAAAAGTAACATAGACTTGTATGTCATGAAACTATAAAGTGTTGGCTACCTATCAACTGCTAATCTTTTAGTCATTGTTCATAGCTGGTTTAGTGTATTTCTACTGGGCTGTGGCTCACCCTATATGGGAATATCATTTTCAGGTACAGGTAGCATGCCACCTCCAAGGACTTAGCTTGGGAGGCTTGTGGCGGACGGACTTTTTGTTGTTTATCTTCTTTTGATGTATTACATGTAAATTCAAGCCAAGGGCTTAAGGTGTAGATGAGTTAGTACTCTCTTTTTGTAACCAAGTGTTAACTTGGAAAGCTGTAAGCCCTTAGGGCATTTGCTTTTGTTGTTAACATGTAATACCTTTTGTAATGAAACTCTGATGAATAGAAGAATGTGGATCTTTTATATATCAATGCATGTCTATATTGATGGGTTTAATGTTGTTATTTTGAGGACGTTACAACTTGGTATCAGAGCGTACCGGGTTCAAATATTTTGGGTACGTGGGAAGTGATTAGGATCACAATGGGTTTGTCTCGCTTGATAGAGACTTAGGTTTAGTGTGTTATGCCATGTGTTTAATTGATAACATGCTTATGTGATTATTTGGGTATGGGATTTAATTTCTAGGATGTTGATTGGATCCTTGGATTTTTGGGAGTCTTGTTGGAAAAGCACTTGATCAATGCTGTTTCTAACTGGAACTCTAATAACGCCTCGGGACTATCATTATCCGGAAATGAAATTCGTAAGTGCTTATGTGTTTATGTGCTTATGTGGAATGAATTACAGTTGTCCATGCATTAGGACGTGAGTGTTTAGTTTCGGCACATTCATAAATGTGCTAATGCTCTTCGTTTCCTTTATTAGGATGTCAGGACGAGGAAGAGGTGGTAGGCGTGGTAGGCCTAGGCGACAGGAAGTGCCTATACCAGATGAGATTCCGGCAGTGCAGGAGGGAGTTGGTCAGGCCAATGTGGCCGAGCCAGCGGGTCAGCAAGCTATGAGTGCTTTGGCCCGAGAGATAGCAGGAGCTTTGGGTATTCTCAGGGCTGGGAATCAGGCAGTTGAGGCAGGGCCTTCTTTCTTGAAGAGGGAGTTCTTCCGGTCTAACCCGGAGGAGTTTGTTGGGGATCCAAAGGAACCACTGAAGGCAGATGAGTGGTTGGAACAAATGAGTAAGACGTTCGAGATGCTTGGCATCGAGGATGGAGCACTGAAAGTGACCTTGGCATCCTTCCAGCTGAAGGGAGACGCGGGTCAATGGTGGAAGTATGAGAAAGTCCGTGTTGGTGGTACATGGGAGGCGTTTGTAAATGCTTTCCAGGAGAGGTTCTTGTCTGCAGTTACTAGGGAGAAGCTGAGGGATTAGTTTAGCCAGCTTAATCAGCAGGGTTTGTCTGTGGCCAAGTTTGAGGCTACATTTAATAGCTTGTCCAGGTTTGCACCTGAACTCTTGGCGTTCGAGGAACGCCGTTGCTACGAGTTTGAGCGGAAGTTGAGGCGTGGCCTCAAGTTGAGGGTTGGTGGTTCTTGTATCCGAGAGTATAGACATTTGGTGGATGCTGCAGCTCATATGGAGCTTATGATGCAAGAGGAGGATGAGGAGAAACATAGAGGCTCCAAGAGGGGCCAAGAGGGCCAGGGTGATGGTAGGAGACAAAGGGGTTATAACCCTCAGCCGTCTCAGAGTGGTTTGGCTAGGTCGACTTTCCCAGTACCGAGTGCAGGCTCCGGGAGGGGCAATCAGGGAGAGTTCACCTGTTACAAGTGTGGCCAGCTGGGTCACAAGGCTTCGGTTTGCCCGCAGAAGGGCGGAGGTCAGAGAGCTGCTTCTTCTTCAGCTAGACCGCAGAGTCAGAGTTTGGGCAGGGGGCAGCCCTTGTCTTGCTATCAGTGTGGACAGCCTGGGCACCTGAAGAGGTTCTGCCCACAGTTGAGTGCCACTTCAGGAGCGTCTGGTTCTAGGCAGACGCAGAGTTATCAGCCAGCTCAGTCTGTGCAGGCCTCGAGGGCCAATCCGGGAGCTTCGTCATCCTAGACTGTGCAGCAGTCGTATGCTCCTAGAGGTGAGCAGGTGGATCAGGGGCCTACAGGGCGCGTGTATGCTACGCAGGACCTAGTACCGGCTCCATCAGTAGTGAGAGGTACCTTTCTGTTTTGCAACTCGGTTGCTAGTGTATTGATTGATACGGGTGCATCTCATTCTTTTGTATCTGCTGCATTTGCATCTGTGTTGGAGTTGGAGTTGGCACTGTTAGCATCTCCGATTTGTGTTACGTCACCTGTTGGGGGTGAATTGATTTTGAAACACGGGTATAGAGGTTGTGATATAGAGGTCGCCGATCATAAGCTTCCGTTTCCTTTTGTAGTTATGCCCATGAAGGGCTTTGATGTTATTTTGGGTATAGACTAGTTATCGTCATACCGGGCAGTTATCGATTGCTACCGCCAGAGGGTCACTTGTTGTACCGTGAACGGGGAGTGTTTCCATTTCTTGGGAGACCAGGTTGGTAGTGTTGTGCCACCGGGGTATGATCCGTGAGGGCGGAGTGAGCTTAGTGGTTTACTTGTTAGCTTTGAGAGTGGTGAGTGTGATGAGACCTAGGTTGTGTTGCCGAGGGTGGTTTGTGAGTATTCGGATGTCTTTCCCGAGGACCTTGTTGACTTACCACCTCACCGAGAGATAGAGTTCTCTATTGATCTAGTGCCCGGTACGGCGTCGATTTCCATGGCACCTTACCGTTTTGCTCCAGCAGAGTTGGTTAAGTTGAAAGTTCAGCTCCAGGAGTTGCTAGATAAGGGCTTTGTTCGCCCTAGTGTTTCAGAGTAGAGCACCTACTCTTTGCTAAAAACAAAGATGGTGCCTTGAGATTGTGTATCGATTACCGAAAGTTGAATCGGGCTACGGTTAAGAATAAGTACCCTATGCCCCGTATAGATGATTTGTTTGACTAGTTGAAGGGTTCCCGTTGTTTCTCTAAGATAGACTTGAGATCGGGTTACCACCAGTTGAGGGTCAGGGAAGAGGATATTCCGAAGACGGCATTCCATACGCGGTATGGCCATTATGAGTTTCTGGTGATGCCATTTGGACTTACCAACGACTTAGCCGATCTTTATGGACTTGATGAACCGGATCTTCCGGGAATTCTTGGATCGTTTTGTAGTCGTTTTCGTGGACGACATTCTTATCTATTCACCTTCAGAGGAGGAGCACGAGGAACACTTGAGAGTGGTGCTTGAATTGCTTAGAGCCCATAGGCTGTATGCCAAGTTTGGGAAGTGTGAGTTCTGGCTAGGAGAAGTCAAATTCTTAGGCCATGTGGTTTTCTGGGGAAGGGGTGTCTGTTGATACATCCAAGACTGAGGCAGTGCAAGATTGGGCACAGCCTACGAGTGTGTTTGAGATCCGCAGTTTTCTGGGATTAGCTGGGTATTACCGTCGGTTTGTGAGGGATTTCTCTAGGTTAGCCTCACCGTTGACCAGACTGACTCGGAAGGGAGTCAAATTTGTATGGAGTGAGACTTGTGAAAAGTCGTTCCAAGAGCTGAAGGTTAAATTAACCACCGCTCCGGTTTTGATTATTCCGGAGAGAGGGTTGGGTTATGCGGTTTATTGTAATGCCTCACGGGAGGGTTTGGGTTGTGTGTTGATGCAATAGGGGAAAGTGGTAGCTTATGGCTCACGTCAGTTGAAAACTCACGAGAAGAATTACCCTACACATGACCTAGAGTTAGCAGCAGTGATCTTTGCCTTGAAAATCTGGAGGCACTACCTTTATGGTGAGAGATTCGAGGTGTTCTCGGATCATAAGAGTCTGAAATATCTGTTTTCACAGAAAGACTTGAACTTAAGGCAGAGGAGGTGGATGGAGTTTATTGAGGATTACAACTTTGAGTTGCATTATCATCCGGGGAAGGCCAATGTTGCGGCCGATGCTCTTGCAGGAAATCCATTAGTGATGTAGTTTGTGTAGCTATCCGAGAGTGGGAGATGTTGGGGGCACTTGGCAAGTTTGATTTGCTTCTGGGCGAATCCGTTGAGGCTGCGGCCTTGTTTTCTGTTGTTGCGCAGCCTATACTTGTGACTCGAGTATTAGAGGCATAGAGAGGTGACCTTGAGGTAGAATCCCTCCGAGAGAAGATCTCCAGTGGGAAGGTTGAGAAGGGTTTGGCGGTGTATCCCGACCTGAGTGTGAGATACCGAGACCGTTTGTTTGTGCCGGAGTCTTGCTGAGAGGAAGTACTCCGAGAGTTTCATCATTCGCGCCTTGCGGTGCATCCGGGAGGTACTAAGATGTATCAGGATTTAGGTTGCCAGTTTTGGTGGCGGGGTATGAAGAGAGATGTGGCAGTTTTCGTGTCTAAGTGCCTTACTTGTCAACAAGTGAAGGCCGAGCATCAAAGGCCAGCGGGTTTGTTACAACCCTTGCCTATTGCCGAGTAGAAGTGGGAGCATGTCACTATGGACTTCGTTGTAGGTCTTCCGAGGACTCAGCGGGAGAGTGATGCTATTTGGGTGGTTGTAGACCGGTTGACTAAGTCGACGCACTTCATTCCCATGCGCGTGAGAGATTCGGTAGATCATCTTGCCGACCTGTACATTCGAGACATAGTGAGGTTGCACGGGGTCCCAGTGACGATCGTCTCGAATAGAGACCTTCGTTTTACTGCCAGGTTGTGGCAGAGTTTGCAGAGTGCATTGGGCACTAAGTTGACCTTTAGTACAGCTTATCATCCTCAGACTGACGGACAGTCCGAGCGTACTATTCAGATCCTTGAGGATATGCTTCGGGGTTGTGTCCTGGACTTTAATGGGACGTGGGAGAGGCACTTGCCCTTGGTGGAGTTTGCCTACAATAACAGTTTTCAGTCTAGCATCGGTATGGCACCGTTTGAGGCCTTGTATGTCCGACCGTGTAGGTCTCCAGTCTATTGGGCCGAGGTGGGTGATGCACCTTTGTTGGGTCCGGAATTGGTGAGGGAAATGACGGAGAAGGTTGAGCTTATCCATAGGAGGCTTGTTACAGCCCAGAGTCATCAGAAATCTTATGCTGACCGTAGGAGGAGACCTTTGGTGTTTGAGGTAGGTGATCATGTCTTTCTAAAGATATCACCTAGGCGGGGACTAATGAGGTTTGGGAAGAGTGGGAAGTTATCCCCTCGGTTCATAGGTCCTTTTGAGATCCTTGAGAGGATTGGAGAGGTTGCCTATCGTTTGGCTTTGCCGCCACAGTTGTCTGGAGTTCATGACGTGTTTCATGTGAGTATGCTTCGAAAATATGAGCCAGATCCATCACATGTACTGGATTGGACTGACTTAGAGGTAGATGAGGATGCCTCGTATGAAGAGAGACCGGTTCGGGTCTTGGATAGACGGGATCAAGTCCTGCGTGGCAAGACCATTTCTTTGGTAAAGGTTTTGTGGAAACATCACGGAGTGGAGGAGGCCACTTGGGAACGTGAGTTGGAGGTCCGAGAGAAATATCCGGACCTATTTGTGGATGTTTGAACATATGTTATGTATACTGTTGTATTGTTGAACTTTAAGATCATTAAATATATCTTAAGTTGTAAAACATTGTGAATGTTTTGGTTTATGGAAGTATTGTAGAACTTGCCTTGATATGGGAGTTGATTGTAATATTGCATAGATTGGCTATATTATAGAACTGGAGATGTATCATGAAAATTTATTATGATATGAAATTATGAACCATATATGTTGGAAATGGTTGGAAATGGAAGAAAAATGCATGTTGATAGTGCACTTGTAATATATGTTTTGAAATGCCTCTTGATAAGATATGGAATGACCGGTAATGGGTCGAATTGTTAAATTTTGTAGTGTAACATTGTTTAAAATGGAGAAAAACCTGCTTTCGAAAACTTGTTCTTAATTTCGGGGACGAAATTCTTTAAGGGGGGGAAGTTATAGCGATCCCGGGTTTTACCCCTTGTTGTACAGTGGTCCGGACTTAAGTCCGTGGACATTAGCAGTTGTTATTCTCTTGTTTGCATCCTTTCATACTTTGTATTTGAGTTATAGGATGTGTTGGGCAGGTTTGTTACAGGTTAGTTGTGTCTGGGAGTCAAGTGTTGCTGTCCAGAATTTTAGGCCTTCGCTCGAGCCAGGGTCTGGTCGCTCGAGCTAGGGATATGTTTTGTGTCTGGTGGGTCGAGCCAGAGTGACTTCGCTCGAGCGAGCGATTGCGTCTGGTCCTGACCTGAGAGTTGCATTTCTTGGCTTGAGCGAGCTTTTTCTTCGCTCGAGCGGTCTGGTTTTTCTTCGCTCAAGCGAGCGTTCCGTCGCTCGAACGTGCGTCTGGTTGCAGACCTGATGGTTTGAGTTCTTGGCTCGAGTGAGCTTTTCTTCGCTCGAGCGGGCTTCTAAGTTATTGGCTCGAGCGAGATTTTCTGTGTCTGGTCGCTCGAGCGACCAAGTCTTCGCTCGAGCGAGCCTGTTTATATCAGTTAGCAGCAGCCGTGATGAACATCACTTTTTCAAAACTTTTTCATCTTCAAACCCTAAATTCGGGACCCTCTCTCTCTAGACTTGTCTTCTCTCTAAGAAATCATCTCCTTCTAGTGTGAATCTATCCTAAGTGCTTTGTTAAAAAGGTAGAGGGTGACTTGGGCTTCGATTTAATCTGAAAATCTTTGGATTTGGAGCACTTTGGTCGTTGGGTCTTCATCTCCTTTTGAGCTCAAACTTTGAGGTAGGGATATCCTACTCCTCCTTATAGATTTTGTCTTTAAATTTTAACATTTTGATATGTTGGATGTTGTTGGGTAATTTTGAGAAAATTTGGGTCTTTTGTGTAATTTTACAAAAGTTGGGGTTTGTTTATAATAAACCTAAATGCATGTTTGGCATAGAAAAAAATGAGCTAGATGATGGATTATGGATGTAAATGGAACCTTAAGGGTTATAGTGTTAATTATGGAAAATGCCTTAATTACATTGATTAATTAATTGATATAATTAATTAATGGTGAGAAATGAGGAATTGAGTTGAAATGTTGATTTTATATCCATTCTATGCATTTATTTCCTGTTTAGAAATAACTGCTTTGGGCTATCGGTGGAGGATAGTCTTGATTGTTGTAGACAATGCATGATAATTAGGCAAACTAAAACTAAACACTAGAATTTGTCATTGAGTATGACGATTGAAGGAATACATTAAATTTATGTATTGATTGATGTGTATAATAATTGTTTATATGCATTGTGTGTTATGTTGGAGGAGATAGGGGATGTACTCCACGGTTTAGGGGATGATAGGGGATGGACTTCTAAACCGGACGTTGTCGGGAAAAGATAGGGGATGGACTCCATGGATATAGCTCATATGCTTATCTAGTAATGTGTTGACACAGCTCATACGCTTGTCTTTGGAAGTGTGATATTGCTCTTAGGCATATCTATGGAAGTGTTGATACAGCTCATATGCTTATCTGTTAATGTGTTGATATAGCTAGTATGCTTATCTTTTATTGAAATGGGAAAATGTTTAATGTGAGTTACTGTCTCACATAAGTTGTTGGCCAGGTTCTGAGCCATGATTATGAACTGACAATTTGTAAGGAAATGGGAAATGAAAAGTAACATAGACTTGTATGTCATGAAACTATAAAGTGTTGGCTACCTATCAACTGCTAATCTTTTAGTCATTGTTCATAGCTAATTTAGTGTATTTCTACTGGGCTGTGGCTCACCCTATATGGGAATATCATTTTCAGGTACAGGTAGCATGCCACCTCCAAGGACTTAGCTTGGGAGGCTTGTGGCGGACGGACTTTTTGTTGTTTATCTTCTTTTGATGTATTACATGTAAATTCAAGCCAAGGGCTTAAGGTGTAGATGAGTTAGTACTCTCTTTTTGTGACCAAGTGTTAACTTGGAAAGCTGTAAGCCCTTAGGGCATTTGCTTTTGTTGTTAACATGTAATACCTTTTGTAATGAAACTCTGATGAATAGAAGAATGTAGATCTTTTATATATCAATGCATGTCTATATTGATGGGTTTAATGTTGTTATTTTGAGGGCGTTACAGAATCAGTTTGGCGGTTTAAAATTTTATAAATTTTCAACATAATTTAATTTGTGCACTTTCTCAAAAAAGAAGAAGAAATTATTACAGTCAATGACTTAAAAAAGTATTACAATCATTGTATGCCTCATCCAAAGAAAGAAAATTTGAAATTTTAGAATATTACAATCAGTGCATGCCCCTATCCACATATTACAATCACAGCATGCATCATTAACATAAAGTATTACAATCTGTGATTCTTAAAATACAAAAACAATTCAAACCACCAAAGTTATGTATAGAGAAGTAGTAGAGATTGTATGCGTTTGTATTGTTATATCTATATCTATTTTTTAAAACAAAAACCAACCAGCATATATTATCTTTTTTATTTATTATTTTTAGAGTTAGATTTACAAACCAAAAAATATAGATAAATAATACATTTATTTTTTCAATTCAAAAAATATATTCAAGTTGAAAAGTCTTTTTCAACAGAATATATTCAATAGAATATTTAAACTATTTTTCAATTAAAAACACAAATAGACTATCTAAACAAATTGAAAATACAAAATTCTACAAATTACTAATGATGCTCGCGATTTGACAGTTTGGTTGCGGCCAAAAGAACCTCAAATCTGCCATTGGTCTAAAACTAGGTGGATTGAAAAAAATCAATTCGCAACCGTCCGCTCGTCATCATGCATCCGTTCAAAACGCGATAGATCGATTCAGTTCGGTCGGTTTGGACAAATCGGTATATCCGCTAGTCACTCCTAAATGAAATGGAGATAATTTTTTAAACATTTTTTTTTTATCAAATTCAAATTTGATAAAAAATAAAATTATAAATTGGAGACATTCTTATGTCGTCTCCAACAATATTACTTTTTTAGCTAAAATCGGCAGTGATTTCATGAAAATATTGTAGTGACCAGCCAAATATAACTAGTTATTGTATAAAAAAATAATTTAACTCTCTTGCATCCCATCGCCTTATCCTTTATTTTCACATATTTTTATTTAAATAAAAATAATAATTTGAAGTAAAGTAAATTAGAGGTATATAGAGCGGAGTTTTTTTCCAAAATAAGCTAAAATACCAAGTTATTTCCTAAACTAAGCCTAATTCGGACGGATTTCTCAAAATAAGCTAAAACATGGTTACAAACCACGCTTTTACCGTTTTTGTGGTCCTCCCGTAGAAAATTTGTAAAATCGTAAAAGTGTGGTTACAAACCATACTTTTAATTAAGAAAACATGGTTATAAACTACGCGTTTAAGGAAATTTAATTTATACATAAAGCGTTATTAGGAACCACGCTTTTAAGTATTTTTTTTTTTTTCAAAAAACGTGGTTACGAACCACGCTTTTACTGTTGACCAAAGAAAGCATGGATGATAACCACGCTTTTAACCAAAATGTAAAAACGTGTTTTCAAAACACGTTTTCAATAAAAACACAAAACTTGCACTCACTCTTCATTCTCTCTCTCTCTCTCTCTCTCTCTCTCTCTCTCTCTCTCTCTCTCTCTCTCTCTCTCTGACACACACACACCCACCACACTCACATCAAACATATATAATTTTTAATATATATAAATTTTATTTTATAAAATTGAGACCAATATTAAATATATATAATAATAATTTATAATAGCAAATAATAATCAACTATATAATTTTTATAATTTTTGTAAATATAAATTATGTTTATATAATTTTAGAAATAATTTTTTACAAATTAAATTGAAACAACCATACATACGTATGTATATAACATGTCCAAAAATTAAAATGATAATTATTTTTTACCCTTGAATTATAATTATTTTTTATTTTTTATTTCTTAACCAAATTAGTTTTTAATTTTTTTAAAAAAAATTCTAAAAATCAAACCATACATAGCTTAAAAATCTTTTGATAAGTCATTTTTTATGTTGGTAACTTATTTAATTATTTGTTAATTTTACGACATTTTTACTATCTGAGGCATGTTTAGTAACCATTTCGTTTTCAGTTTTCAATTTATATTTACAAAAATTTTAAAAACTATCATAAAAACTTGTTTGATAATTTTTTTGGTTTATAAATAATTGTCTCAATTTGTAAATTTGAGGAAAAAACGTAAATTCAAAAAATGAGTTTACGTTGGTTTTTAAACAAAAATTTAAAAATTTTACTAACAAAGTTTTTTTTCAATTAATTTTTTTTCAAATAAATTCAAAAAATGAGTTTACTTTGGTTTGTAAATAATTTTTTTTTTCAAATGGAATGTTCTTTTTTATCGTACGCAATCAATTCATCATGGAATGTTCTTTTTTAACTTCATTTCAAATGGTGCTATTATCATTTCACAAATATTTTCACTTCTTAATTGTCTTTCCTAATCTTATTACCACATATTTATTTCATTGTCCTTATCTCAACTGCATTTGGTTTATGTTCGTGTTGTTTATAGTTATTAAATAGAATTTTCTTTTCAGTTTTATTGGTGTTTGTCAATTACAGATATGTCAAAAGCATTTCTCTATTAGAGTCAACTTATTTTAATTCTATGGATCACAGTATCTTCACCTTTCCATCCTTAATAATCAAACCTAAGTAACAAAAATATTCACTATTTGTTATTTCTTGATTTTTAATTTCATTTTTCCATTATTTTTACTTCTATTGTTACTAAAATAATATTCCACATATTCAATTTTATTTCTACTAATTTTAAATTATTTTAATTCGACGGTTTCTCTTTATATTTTTAATTTAGTGCTTTTGTTAGTTTCTGTTGGAAAATTTTAGAAGTAAATGAGAATTGACTCCATTTGAATAAAAGGATGCAATTCTTCATAGTGTCTATTCATATAAAAGAGTGTGAACTCAAGAGATATGATCATTCTAAAGGTCACGAGTATTTTTTTAAATACCATCTCATCCCATGGCATTGATGCATAGTTAAGGTTTGTTTTAGGATTTATATATTATGTCTAGTCGAGTATATAATAGAGAGTACATAGCACAAATTGGTTCGCTATACACATAGAAAGTTGTGCGATTTCTATGTGAGGTGATCATTGTATCCTGGAGGTAGGACGTCTATTAATCACAAACACCAGAGGCGAGGGTGAAATTTTGTCTTAAAGACACAGTGTTCAAACACTGGTCTCAGTTACAATCTGTTTTAAATTTACAAAATTTCTATAAGAAATTTCTTGTGTTCTATTTTATTATTTATTTGCATTAAATTGATTTTTTCGAAAATATTTTCCTACAATTTTAAGACAAAATTTGTATCTATAGTGATATAGATTAATTCTTTTTGGTTAGATTAATTTTTTTACAAATTTTATTTCCTATAAAATGTGGTTCCTATTTACAGTAAAACTCTTATTGTTGTTTACTATTATTATTCATGAGTAATAGAATCCATTAACGTTCTGTTTATCTTTTGCATTACACTGTTTTTTACAATGAGTGTTACATATTATTTGTTATTATTTTTCAGAATATTTAATTTGTATAATTATATTATACAAATTTCAAATTATTTGATATAACCAAAATTATTTGTTTGAACAGAATTGTTTGTAATACTTTTTTGTAATTCTTAAATTATATTTTGTATATTGAATTCAATTTCTCTTGCATTCAATTGTTCTTCACAATTCTTATCGTTTCTTCTTGTGTGCCACAATGCATATACGTCTCACAAGTTATTTGCCTTATGTTTTCTATCATCTGTCAAATCACTTGGGATTTATCAAACATTATAATGAATTAATATGGGTTATACATATTGATCCAGTTATATATATTTCCGTAGTTATGGTTAAACAGTTTATTTTAGACTAAATTTAATTTTGTTTTTGTTGTTATTTATTATTTACAGAATTTCTGATATGTTTCTGTACAGAATATTTTTTTATTTCTTGATTTGAATTGGTGTTATTTGTTTCACGTATGGTTAAACAGATTTAGGCTTGGTTTGGCATGTTCTAAATAAGTCAAAAAGTCAAAAAATCACTATCTTATTTAAGTCACATCATCTTATTTAAATCACATCACCTCTCTAACACATCACATCAAATCCAACCCAAATCTAATCCAAACACATCAATAAGTCAAAAAATATACTTTTTTAGTACATTCCAAACCAACCCATATTGTCAGAGATGGTTTATTTCACAAATTGTCTAACTTTATTTCTCTGTCTATATGTTAACATCATTTTAATGAAACTGTGCAACTTTTCATTTATTGTGTGTGGAGAGCATTGATGTATGAGTAATGATTGTCTATTTGGCTTTTTTTTTAATTTTTTCGAATTTGTTACATTCTCTTTTAATAGATTTTGTATTTTATGCTTTTTGGGATTTGTGAATTATAATTGTGTTTTATGTGTTCACGCTTATTAGATTTGTTGGAATCTGTTAAGTTATATTTTGAATATTTTATCAAAATGTATGCCCGTATTTTAATTCAATTTGCATTTTGATTTAGATACGTTATTATTTAAAGAGTTTCACATATTAGCCATTCTTGTAATATTTTTAAAGAGTTTCACATATTGGTCATTCTTGTGATATTTTTAACATGTATGTATATGTAAATGTCATCTCATGACTGAACTATTTGGTTATCGAAATTTTGTTAATAATTACATGGGCATATATGTTTTGACACGTGTTTTTTTTTTCTTCTTTTCTTTCTTTCATGATGACGGTGATATAAATATTGTTTTAATGAATTTGTTATGAAATATTATTATGTGGAATAATATATTGTGTATGTGAAAGTAGCATCGTTGCATCATCAAGACAATCATTGACATCAAGAAAATTTGACCTTGGTGAAATTTAAACATGAAGGTTTAAATAGTGGTGTCGTTTTATTGGAAGAAGATTGAGGAATCTTTTGTGTCAATTATTATGTTGCTAATAATCAATTTGAAAGTAATTTTTAAAGTAACTTCGAGTATTGTGACAAAAGTTGTTATCAATTATTATGACACTTGTGAAGAAAAGTTGGTTTATATGTTTTAGTGAGTATTCAATTATATATTTATTGCACTAAGCATTAACCATAAAAGGAAGAGTAAATAGTTACTCATGTGGGAGTTTCACCCTTGGTTAGATAATGTAATTATCATTTGTCACAAATATTTGTTTTCAATAAATAAACGATGATTCTATCAAGTACAAGTTATTAGTTGTGATAGTAACACTTGTCTAAAAATGAGTTATATTTTGTGCTAATTTATATATTATCACAAATGTGGGGAAGAAAAGCAGAGTTGTCTACTAATCATAATTCATATTAAGAGTTTGAATCTTAATTTGGAGGTACAAGTATTTTTTTCTTAATTGCATTGTAAAAATTTATACATCAAATGAGGTTTTGAATTGTTTGGTTTTTGGGCAAAATCCTTATGAGGATATGATTTTGTTTGCATTAATTCTAATTATTTTGGGTTTTGTATTTCATAAATTTGATTTAAAATTTTGTTACTCAAGCATGCGATAGTCAACAAGTGATGGATGTTATATTCTGACTTAATATCAGAATTGTGGGGATGTATTAATAGGAAATTAATTTTTCTTAGAGTACTTAAAATGTGGGGGTGCTTGAAGGATTTTACTAAAGTAATGATTCTGGTAGTAGGTCCACAAAGAATCTTAATTCTTTCTATAGGACAAAGTTGGAGTAGAAGCAAAAATGGTTTCATTAACTCCTATATGGAACATCTCTATCTCTATTATTTGAATTTAACAAATAAGAGTGACATAGAGTAATTGTAAGTCTTGATTTATTCAAAGACTTAATACCATAAGATATTTGTTCTGAGATTTAAATATTGTCTAAGGACAATATAGTGGATCCGCTAACTACTCAATGATATATAAAGAAGAAAGTCAAATAGAAAATAGCGATTGCTAAATAAAAAGTTTGACCAGAAAGTAAATGAGGAAAAGTTCATTGAAAGAAATGTGATTAAAGCCTATTAATTTCGAATCGCCATAATGACAACCCAACCTAATTGACTGAAGATCCCAATATTTAAGTTCAAAGAGACAACCAAATTATGGATGACTCACCAGAAATCACTAAGGGAGTTTATCTCCTATCCATTCCTATGATGAGAGTGATATCTGTAACATGTGTTGTATGTAAGGGACTTAGGATAAGTTATGTTTTTAATAATTACTTATATCTTGAAACTTAAAGGGGTATATTTTAAGAGGAGTATTTAAGAGACTCGAAATAAAAATCATCTATATGAGTGTGAAGGGCCCACTTCTATGAGAATTGATAAGGCTAAATTCTCTGAAGCACTAACAAAAATCAGGAATTTCCCAAGGCCAAAACGGGAACAACCGAAAGAACCAATATGTGTTAGGAGATATTTTATGTGAATTTTATTGTCTTGGCTTACATAAGCGGCTGAACAGTTCAATGCATCATGTCTATTGATTAGCTAGTAAATCCGATAGTCTTTCACTAAGGAATGTTCAAGGCCAAAAGTTACCTATCCAGATGCAGGATATTTCCATTTTATACTCTCTTTGTCAGTGTTTGCATTTCATTTGCATTGTGTCGCAATTTCATTCACGTGGGGGATTATTGGAAAATTTTAGAAGTAAATGAGAACTGACTCCATTTGAATGAAATGATGCAATCCTTCATGGTGTCTATTCGTATGAAAGCGTGTGAACCCAAGAGATATAAAGGTCACGAGTACTTCTATAAATACCATTCCATCCCAAGGCATTGATGCATAGTTAAGGTTTATTTTAAGATTCATACATTATATCTAGTCGAGTATATAATAGAGAGTGAATGGCACAAATTGATTAGCTATACGCACAGAAAGTTGTGCAATTTCTATGTGGGGTGATCTTTGTATCCTGGAGGTAGGACGTCCATTAATTGCAAACACCAGATACGAGAGCGAAATTCTGTCTTGAAGGCACAATGTTCAAACATTGGCCTTAGTCACATTCTATATTAAATTTACAAAATTTTTGTAAGAAATTTCTTGTATTCTATTTTATTATTTGCATTAAATTGATTTTTCCAAAAATATTTTTCCTACAATTTCATCTAGCAGAACAATATCATTTGTGAACGTACATCATGAGACTTCATCCCGAATGTGTTTTAAAATAATTCATCAATAATTAAGGCAAATAAATATGTACTCAAAATTATTCCATAATGCAATTCTATAGTAATTTAAAATTCAATAGTTTTTCTTCTAAATGATCTAATTGTAGTGACAACTCTTCTTATAATGTCTTTCATCATATCAATATACCATTTCATCATATCATTTTTTTTCAAGGGCCACCATATTATTATATCTCTAAATATTCTATCATATTTATTTTTCAATCTATAAAAGTCATATGTAAATTCCTCATCTTAAAAAAAAATATACAAAAAGAAGCTTTTATTTATTTATTTATTAGTGTGCTTAGTAAATTTACAGCTTCCATAATTGACTCATCTGTCATAAAACCAAACTCTTATATCCAATCACTCACTTCTGCCCTGGTTGACGATGCTTTACTCCAACAATTTCAATGTATTATTAATTAACTTAGGTCTTGTTTGATAATATATTATTTTAATTTAAAAGTAAAAAATTATTTAAAAAGTTAAAAAGTTAACAAATATTAAAAAGTCAAAAAAATCATTAAAAAGTCATTCCAAATGTATTAATTTTTTTATCTCATATTTTAGTAAAAAAAATCAAAATTACTAAAAAAAGTCCGTTCCCAAACAATGCCTTAATGTCTATATAGTTATTGTAACTTTGAATATATCTTTGATTTTTCTACATAAATATTAAAATATATATTTTGTTTGTACTTAGATCTTTTTCTAATTATTAAAATCTTATTATTAATTTTGTTAATGAAAACACCTCTCAATTCAAATACCTACATATTACGTTCTTATTTCCCTACTTTTATTCTTTTGTGAGCTGAAGAAAATAGCATAAGATCATCTGTCATACTCTATGTACCATTTTTATTTCATGTATTTTTAACTTTTAATTTTAAACATGACAATATGTATATAAAAAAAAATGAAATAGAAAATGAAACAAATAATTAATATGTGCTCTAAGAAAACAACTGATTTATTGACATCTTATCTTATAATATGAACACATATTGACCACGCATTACCCGTGAAATTTTTTTTTTTGGGGGGGGGGGGGGCACGTGGACTAAAGAACAATGCAAAACAATGACATAAAACCAGCTTGCTTGGTTGTGTTTTTCGAAAACACTTTTTAAAAAATTATACTTTCTTATTTTTCGTATTTTTTTGTTTTTGCTGAATTTTTTTTATTATTTTAAGCATTTTTTTTTTACTTTTTAGACATACCTAACATAAATATATCTAAAAAGTAAAAAATTTGTAAAAAAAACCTTTTAAAAATTCACTAAATACTAAAAATACAAAAAAAATACGAAAATTCAATACATTTTTTGTATTTTTATGTATTTATTAAATTTTAAAAATATTTTTTCACAATTTTTTTACTTTTTAGATACATCTAAGTAAGGTGCATCTAAAAAAATAAAAAAATATTTAAAATTTAAAAAATATTCACTAAAAAAAAAAAAAATGAAAACCAAAAAACTGAGTTTTCAAAAAACTTAATTCAAAAAATTCAAACCAAACATTATTGGTTTGGGATGTTCTAAAAAACTATACTTTTTGACTTATTGGCTTATATGGGTTGAGTTTGGGTTGAGTTTGATGTGATGTGTTAGAGAGGTGATGTGATTTAAATAAGATGATATGACTTAAATAGAATAGTGATTTTTTGACTTTTTGTATTATTTAATAGATGCCAAACATGACCAAGTGAGATTTTATACGAAAGTAGCAAGTATGTTCTCCACACTATTTGCTTTAATGCGTGTCTAATGAATGACTCCAAAGTCTCCAACTCCTACCCTTATCGCCATTGTGAGCCTTGAAGAAAACAAAGGACTTTACATTGTAAGAAAATTAATATGTAAAACCTCATAAGACCTTATTATAGGTTAAGCATTTTGTCTCTAAAAGATTTGTTTACTTTTTGTCTTATTTCTTCCGTACTTATCGAATCATATAAATGTCACAAAGACAAAAATTTCGAAGCAAAATTAAAAGCTATAAATAAGATAAGACAAATCCGTTTAGTTTTAAGTTTTCAAATACAATTTTTTTAGTAAACTTTTTCTTTTTTTTTTTTTGTTAATTTTGTTTTACTTTTTAGACGTACCTAGAAATAAAATATTGTGGAGAAATTAAAAATAATACAAAAATATACTAATTTCTTTTGGGTAATTTTTTATATTTAGTAATTTTCTTAAAGATTCTTTCATAAATATTTTTACTTTTAAGTGCATTTAGGTTAGGTACATTTAAAAAGTAACAAAAGATTGATTAAAATATTAACAAAGTCCACTAAATAAAGACACAAAAATATGGAAAATAAAAAATTCAAAAACTTAAATAGTATATTTGAAAACTCAAAACCAAACATAGGGCAAAAGTTTTGAAGACTAACAATGGCTAATTAATTTGTCTGTATAATCATTTTATTCATGCTAACATCATTATATTACTAAAACAATTATCACAGAGTCAATGGTTATTACAAAGAGTGATATTGTCCCTTTAACGTTATGAAAACGACATTTTATATTGGAGAAATGATAATGCAATGCATCAAAATGTTAGTATGCACTTTAATAGTAACCTTTATATTAATAGAATAAATTTTTTTGTACTATCACTAATTATATAAAAGATTAATATGCAATCCAAAATATTGCATTTCTTTTGAAATAAACTTAAAACAACTTGATATTTGGCATTAGAGAAGAAATGCTGAATCTAACCACGCATGTACTTGATAACAAAATGAATAGTCCAAGTTATTAATGACAATTCATATATACCATACATAATTTAAAAATGCATCTTAGTTATTATGACAATTTAAATTTCTCTTTATAATAATAATTCAAATGTTTTGTAAAATTCAACTCCACAAGATTCTCAAATTCAAATTTAAAATCTATAAAATGTCAAATTTAAATTTGAGTTGTTCAACTTAAATGAATAATGTCAAATCCTTTCATTTATACATATCACATCAATAAAATGAATAATGTTAAATTTATGAGTAATTTTAGTATGGCCCTCTCAAGTTTTCAAAAATTCTTTTATTGATCTTGTTTCATGAGTAGTTTTACAATGGCCCTGTTTGTCAGGGCTTAATTTAATTTCAATTTAATTTAGCTTGTTTTGATATGTTTATTTTTATGCTTATAGCTTATAGCTTTGTGAAATTTGAAAACCACTTATTCTGAGTCAAAATTTGATATGCTTTGAGAATAAGTTGGAAATCAGCTTAAGCTGAAAGTTATAAGCTATAAGCTGTTTGGGCATAAGCTATAAGCAGCTTCCCACAGCTCTACCAAACAGGGCCAATGTTTATGACACCTAATTATTTCACAAATTATGCAAAACCATCAGTTTAATTGATTTGATATGCAAACATCATTTCTTATTTTTTGTTAAAAAAAATCAAAAAATTTATTTTTTATTTATATATATTATATTAAACAATAAAATACCTTAAAATGACTGTCTAATAAAATTACACACCAAAATCCTCATTATATATATATATATATATATCTCAAAAATTGTATGAAATAGTTGAGATAAATATTATGAAATCGCTTACATAAATGTATTGATTTATTTTGTTAAACTTTTTCATAACTCTTATATAAGAAATTTTTACTATGAAAAAGAGTAAATTATGCAGATAGTCCTTGGAATTTATATGATGTGTTAATTTAGTTTCTAAAATTTTAATTTGTTCGAGTTTGTCTCTTAATTTAACTGATTGTGTCATATTAATCTAATAAATAACAGTTGTTAGGTTTGGTGGACGAAAAATCAAATGATTTGTCAATTTAGTTCCTATCAAAATTGAACAAATTGAAACAATATGGAACAAATTGACACATCGCTTGAGCATGTGACGACTTTTCGTCTACCAAATCTAACAACTGTTATTTATTGGGCTAATATGACAAAATCTATTAAATTAAGGGACAAAATCAAACAAATTAAAATAACATAGACCAAATTAACACATCGTATAAATTACAGGGACTATTTACATAATTTATCCTTTAAAAAATTAACTTTATTAATTTTTCTACATTTACCTTGCCCCTTTTAAATAAATTTTCTGGTTTCGTCTCCACATTTATTATCTATAAATGCAAACAAAACCTAAAATTTACATAATCATCATGAATCTTACCCTCAAAGCTAAGATCGGTACACTAAACGCAAGGACGGACGTGTTGAGGGATCAAGGGTCACATGCCCCTTGGATTTTGATTTTATTTTATATTATTTTTTTTATAAACATAAAGAAAATATTTTAAATAAAAAAATTTACAAAAATATTATTTGGAGTGAAATGTCAATGACATTTTTAAAATTATGAAAACAATAATGGTTGTTTTAATTGAGAATGAAAATATTATGGTAAGTCATATTTAGCTTGTTTGGTTCTGGTTTTCAAAAAATTTTACGTTTTTATTTTTTGTATTTTAATGTTTTCAATGAATTTTTTTAATATTTTAAGTAATTTTTTATTTTTTATTTTTTAGACACATCTAACATAAATATACTTAAAAAATATAATATTTTTGATTTTTTTAATAAAAAATACACTAAAATACAAAAAAAAAAATGAAAATTTTGTACATTTTTCATATATTTGTGTATTTATTAATTTTTAAAATATTTTTTCACAAATATTTTATCATTTAGATACATCCAAATAAGGTGCATTTAAAAAAGTAAAAAAAATTACTTAAAATTTTAAAAATATTCACTAAAAATAAAAAATACGAAAATGAAAAATACAATTTTCAGAAAATTGAAACCAAACACACTGATTATGTGTGAAAATTTCAATATAATGGTGATGTATATCATTATTGACATACAAACATAATTAATCTCAATGAAAATATGAAATTTATTAGCTTGTTAGTTACATTTGATATGTGGGGTTCATCCTCCATGTGTTTCCTTATTATTGGTTGGTGATATCACATATCAATGATGATGTGGTATTATTATATTGAATTTTATCCAAATTTTGTAGTAAAAAAATTTATTTATGATTATATAATTTATTTTAGAAATTATATCCATGACTTTTTTGGTATTATCCATGATATACTAGATACAAATAATATATATATATATATGAATAAAGATTGGGACCCCTTTTCTTTTTTTATTGGTCACTTTTTCTTTTTCTTTTTCTTTTTCTTTTTTTTCTTCTCCTCCAATCACCACCCGCCACGTGTGTGTGGGATGGTGGGGGTTGAAGTTTGAGGAGGTCTAAATCACTGTTGTATATATATATATATATATTTTTAATCTTTCTTGAAGACAATCGTAAAAATATATGTGAAATATTTTGTAAAATTTTTTAATGTTATAATTAATAAGTATTCCATCTAATTTTTTAACTGCATCACTTACTAAACTTATTAATGTCTGTAAATAACATTAGAGTTGATTACATAACGTATCTCACTAATCATAAATATTAAGAAACAAAATTTGACTGGATAAATGTTTTATAAAAAATGTGTCAAACCTCTAAATAAGGAGTTTTAGAAGGAATTTTAGAGGTGGGCCTCATCTTATGATTTGATAATTTGACTTATAATTTTATATTTATTTATTTATTTATTATCACATCACTAAAGTTGACATTAGGCCAAGTTTAGCATCCCAATATAAGTGCACTTATTTCATTTTTTTATCTTTTTTGAGTCACATCAATCAACATCTCATCTCTACTTTTTCTACACATAATACAAAAAAAATAAAAAAGTACACTTATTCTAAACTTCCCAAACTTGGCCTAAAACTTTAACTCTAGTCCCTCCTACCATTACTGATCTGCATAATGGCTTTACACCCCCTTTCTCATTTTTTACATAGAAGAAAACAAAAGAAAGGAACCAAAGTTTTTTCTACAAGTGCTAAAAAAACCAAATCTTTTGAATTATCTAAATTTATGATTGTCATCTTAATTTCAAACTTATGTGACCTAATTTTTTTAAAAAACTCAAATTTTAAAAAATGACAAAGAATGGACTAATCAATAATTTTTCAAAATTTTAATGTCACGTGACACTTTATATAATTGTGATTGATAAAGAGGATATAATTTATAATTTTGTTTTAGGTGATTTCCGTTTGTCAAGTTAGTTTGTAGTTAAAATAGCCACAAAAGACAAAGTAGGTTATTTTAGTCACAAGAAATAAAATATCACATCTAATTCATAATCATTACACTATTCTCTTACAAAAAAAAAGTCAAAAAAGTCAAAAAATAAAAAACTCTTTCCAAATTAAAATTTTTAACTTAGACTAAAATAATTAAAAAAATTAAAAAATTAAAAAGTCAGTCCATTTCCCAAATAGAGGCAAAAGAACATAAAATTTATGATTGACTTAAAATATGGATTACATATTGTCCCAGTTGTGTTCTAGACTAATCAATAATTGTTTAAATTTTTACCGTTACGTGGCAAAACACGGTTGGCCAAAATTCGGCGTTAGTTGGGCACCACCACGAGCACGCGCTTGTGACGCCATCAACAACACCTGAACTGCGTGTCCGATTAGCGCGAGCAACGAGGGGTTCCGGGCCCCACATGCCGACGTGTCAACCGTTAAATGTGGCCTAACTCTCTCTTACCTCCAACCCCAAACACTAACAAACAAACACACCCCAAGGAAAACCCGTTAAGACAATTGGGCTCGCTTGTATAATGACACAAATAGCCGCTCAAGATATCACTAATTACTTGGGTTGTATATCACTTGAGTGAGGATAATTATTATATTGTGGTTGTTGGCCTATGTTCCAATAGATATATGTCCATCTATATAATACAAGAAAAATGCTTAATGTATGTGTGAGACTCATTCATTAATAGTTGAAATCCAAAGAAGTTATGGGGATTTTCTAAAAAAGATATCTCAATCATTGTTAATAATATAATTGGATGGTTTTAAAAATGTTTAAAAGATATGATTAGTTAGAACGGTATGAATTGTCTTAATTAAAAATTAAATGATTTAGATTGCTTGATTTGATATTAATTTTTTGTCTAAATAATTGCTAAATTTATTAATTTTTTGTCTAAATAATTGTTAAATTTTATTTTACACAATCTCATATTAGGAAAAGAAAGAAAAAGTGAGTTGTTTTATTTAGAGCGTTTCTAACACTTCATCTTTTGTTTCATCAAATTTAAATTTGATAAAAAAAGTACAAGTTAGTGTTCCAACGTTAACATCAAATCAGTATTAAATTGAGGATATCTCAAATTTTTTATCAAATTGAGGGTGTTGGAATCTTTTACCAAATTACTATAGATAGTCATTACCTTTATAGATGATGCATGAGTACCGAACGACGGTCAGTTGCCCCCTCAGTCGATCACCTTCTTGCAACATTGCCTATAACTGAAACAAAAACTTACATTGGCCGATTGACCAGTTGGACATCTCCCTGGTTGTTTTTCCGGTGGACCGATGGTTTGATGAAATCTCAAATTGCTCGATTGAAATGCACAATATTGATGAAATTTTTACTCAAGTTTGATGAAAAAAAGAGAGAGTAAACGTTGGAGATGCTTTTATATAAAATGAATCTTATTTTTCCATTTAATATAGTAGTGTTGTACATGTTCACAGTTTAAATTTTAAATTTTAATTGTTAATTATTTTTTGTGTAAGGTGATTGGTTTTTTGACCTAACAGATTAGGCTTGATTTGATTGATCCGTTGGTTTAACAATGATTTCATCAAAATATATTGGTTAGATTTAATTATTAATTAATTTCTAACTTAAACAATTATTAGCTTTTATTTTATACAATCTTACATCGTAAAAGGAAGAATTGAGTGAGTTGTTTTACTTAAATAAAGTGAACTTTACACTTTCATTTAATATTAATATTATAATGTTATTCATGTTTCTATTCAATACAATTTAAATTTTAGAAATTTCAATGAATTAATTTAGGTCAGATGTTAAAACTAAATTTGATAAAACCTTATATTTGATAAATGTTTCAAAATATATTTGGTAAACTTATTTTGGGAAGTAGGTTAAAGCTAACTTTTTGATTTTTTTTTATTTAAAAAAGAACGTGTAAAAAAGTAAAAAAATGATGTGATTCAAAAAAATCAAAAATCTAATAAATTGACTTTTAACCTAGTTGCCCAAAAGAGGCCTTATGGTTGGGAGTGCCTTTAGGCACTAGTCGTTTGCTAGTATATATATGCCCAAATTAATGTAGATTGTATAAAGATGTAAAAATAAATAAGATAAAATATACCTTTAATATTCTAAGGAGAAGAGAGTTGTGTATTATGTGAATTAAAATTTTAAGAATTTTAATGTAATTATTTGAAATTTATGGGACTCATCATATTCCCCCCTCCCCCCCTTCTCAAATATCAGGGAAGGTCATTGTAATTTGTCCTTAAAAATTTGGAGTGTCCTTCGAAAATGGGTGTGTGATACGTAGGGTTACAATTCATGCAGGTTTGATTTGGTTAAGGAGTTGCATATGCTTAACTTGAATTGTGTTGAGCATTATTCAAGTCCGGCCTTTAACCAAAACTTGTTTTCTTAAGTTTAAATTAAACTTGGATTAGACTCAAATTACCCACAATTTTGAGTTATTTAGTAATTTGTTTTGTTTTCTATCTAAACTAATTAATTTGTTAAAGTTAGACTATATTAATATTAGAGAGAATTGAGAAATTGTTGTATAGTTGTGGTGGACTTTTATCATTTTTGAATGAGAAAGGAAAGTTGTAGGTTTTGTATTGTGTTACATGAATATATGATATGTAGCGAATATGATTTAAATATCTATTTTTTTTTTAAACCTAGTCCATATTTAATTTGGGCTATTGAATTTCTGCTCAAAGTCAAATTCAAAAATATATTGATCAAATCCTAAAGATGTGTACTTAATGAAATTTATTATCAATAACTACATAATATATTTGAAATTATAATTTAATCATGTTGTGTCATAATTGAGAATTATGACTTATTGTCGTAATAAAAACCGCATCACATCTTAACAAATATTATAGGGAAATGATAATGAGCCTCCCTATGGGTGTAAACAGTGTATTTAATTTGTACAAAATGTGTGTAAGAATATAAAAAAAATACATTAAAATTTTAAGTATTAAGAAAAAATATCTTCATACATAAGACTATCATTCACAAAATCTAATATTATATTTGAGAGGGTAATTTATACAGGTAAATTGGGCCGAGCTAAGTAATGGGCCGGTGTGGGCCGGAGTACGAAAAGAAGAGTAGAAAGACCTCGTAGTCCGGTCGTGGAAGTGTGTTATCTCGGCCACAATTAGCCCGGTCAAGAAAGAATGTTGTTATACCGGTTCAGGAACAGCGCTAGGGTTAGCTCGGTTGGGTCCTCTAGCCGAAGTAAGGGAAGCCATCTTCCCAAATGCCTTGAGTTAGTTCGGCAAGTATCTTCAATGGATAGCTCGGACGTCGTATGGGAAGCCAAGGTAGAAGACAGTAACGCAGAGCCGAACTAGCGTGTAGGATGGTCACTCCAGTTAGTCTCACGCGGCAATGTTACTTCGGTCGTAAGGCAGTTCGGCCATGGTGAAACCATCTCACATGGTTTAAGCGGTGAGGGGGTTGTTGAGAGAAGCATTATCTATCAGGAATGTGAATCCCAGGAGGACTCTACATGGAGGAGTAAGAGTTCTACTAGGATTGTGCCACATGAAACCTATAAAAGCTCACCAATATCACCTGTGGAGATTGGTTGTAAATTGGTTGTAGATTCTAGCCAACCTGTAAAGGTATGTTAGCTATGAGGCCATAAGAGCTGGCCATGAGGCCATGTGGCCATGTAAATTATGAGGCCATGTGAAGAAAGCCACCAAAAGTAGGAGTGAGCTGGCTGTCAGCTCACTTCCAAGATTTTCTCTTGTATTTGTAATCTCTATATATAGGAAGCTAAGGAGAGGTGACTGAAAAAAGACGACGAGCTTAGTAAGAGGAAGAGAGAATTACAGAGATTTGTTTGTAATTCTTACCATTTGTTCAATATAGTGAATCCGCGGCTCGTGGACGTAGGCGATTTGCCGAACCACGTTAAATTCTTTGTGTTATTGCTTGATCAACAGGATTATACGGGAAGGTTTATTTCTTTCCCGTACAATTGGCACCGTTTGTGGGAATTACTGACAAGAACGACACCTCTTGATCAAGCTTCTTTTTCTCTCAAAAATCAATGGCGAACAACGAAGAATTACCTCAGTCCGCCATTGACGGATTAACTCCAGAAGGAGGTGCAAGGCGCGAAGGCCTACCCTTGGTCACTCCCATGGTGTACCTGGAACCACAGAGGCAGAATTTCAGGAGGGATGCAAGGGAACGAAGGCGGTATAACAGCCCCCATCACTCTCGTTCGCGAAGCTCAGAAAGACAAAGGCGCAGGATTGATCCTCAAATTCTGAAGGATCGCGTCAGGGAACAAGACGAGTTGATACGGCGGATGGCGGCGGACATGGAATCTCTCAAACGCCAGGTGAAAGGAAAAGTAGTGCTGACAGGAGAGGAGCGCAACAACAAGACGCCCCCGCGCCACTCAGAGGGTCGCAATGGGAATTCTACACCCTCCCAAGCAGAGAATAGAAGCCTCAGGACAGGCGATACACAGTCTAGATCTTCCAGGACTCGTCGCTCCAGGTCCGAAAGGATGGAATCTGAGAAGTCATACACCGAGGGAAGCACATATTGGCCCTCGCATACGCACCAGACAAGGTCTAGACATACGGAGTTGCCCAGATCGTCCGACCTGCGAACAGTGCTTAAAGAGAAGGCACGATGGGAGGACGACGACAGGGCGCGTGATCTACACACAGTTTCTTCTTTAGAAAGGTTGGCTCCTCGGACGCATGGAAGCGTCGAGGTTAGAATGCCAATACCGCGCTCGGTCTACCAACCAACGGACAAGGCGTTGGTGAGGCTGCAGACCTCACCATTCGTCCCAGCAATTGAGAATGCGCCCCTACCATCAGACTTCCTTCAGCCCAAGTTCACTACGTATGAGGGGAAGATAGACCCCTATTCGCACTTAAGCCACTTTCGCCAAGTCATGGCTGTATACCGACGGAACGAGGCTTTGATGTGCATCCTATTCCCTTCAAGTCTTGGCGACCTAGGATTGACTTGGTTTGAGAAACTCCCAGAAGGCAGCATAGCCTCCTGGGCGCAATTGGCGGAGGCGTTCGTGACAAAGTTCCGAACAAATACTAAAACTCCGGTGGAGATCGACCAGTTACTCTCCATCGACATGGGCGACGAGGAGACCCTAAGATCATACAACAGTCGTTATTGGGAGACCTTCAACCAGATTGGAGACTGCCCACCAATCTCGCCATTGCACAGTACAAAAGAGGCCTTCCAATCGGCAACAGACTAAGGGACTCTATCACCATGACGCCGCCCCTCACCATGGAAGCCTTGATGGATAGAGTGCATCAGCACATCAGGGTAGAAGAGGATGGCGCCCGTGCCAAAGCAAAATCTAGCGCAACCACAATACCAGAGAAGACCTCAGCAAAGGTCAATGCGGTAGATCGCCCGAACCAAAACGGACGAGGCAGGCGAGACAACGGGGAAGACCAAGACAAGAGATGGTTGAGAGTCCGCACTGCCATAACCACGGTATTCAAGAAACCGATCTACCGAATACTTAGCGAGATTCGAGACGAGCCTTTCGTCAAGTGGCCAGCTAAGCTAGGCGCAACTCAGAAGGACTACGATGACAGATCACGGTGCATCTTTCACAAAGAAAAGGGGCACCGCACCGAGAATTGTACGCCATTAAGACAACATCTGGAAGAGTTGGTGGCGGCAGGCCACCTGGATAAATACATCGAGGGAGGGGCACAGCCAGCCCCCTATGGCCATCACAACCCCAACGGAATGCCGATTGACGCTCCACCTCAAGGCATTATCAACGTGATACATGGAGTTTTTGAACCTGAACGTGTATGCGAGCTCAGAGGGTCAATTAAAAAGGCAGAACACTTAAGAGAGGTGCTGAGTGCACAACCAGCCGTCAAGAAGGAGAAGACAGAGGCCGCAAATGTCATGTCTTTTTCGGATAAAGACTTGGCAAGAATATACTGCCCTCACAATGATGCCCTGGTCGTCACTCTCCGAATCAAGGATTTTGACGTTAAGCGGATTCTGATTGATCAGGGAAGTTCACGTGAAATCATGTACTATGAAACCTTCAAACAAATGAAGTTGCATGATAAAGACTTGGCATCCGCCGTATCTCCCCTAATTGGATTCAACTCCATGCCAGAATGGTCCGTCGACAAAATAATCCTCCCAGTCAAAACAGGGAGTGTGACGAAACAAGTGGAGTTCTGGGTTTTGAAAGTCCCCTCCACTTACAACATTATCTTGGGCAGGACATGGCTGCATGCCATGCGCTCGGTGGCATCCTCCTTCCACCAAGTGATGCGGTTCCCCAACGACACCGGAGTAATAGAAGAAATTTATAGAGATTAACTCATGTCGAAGCAGTGCTTTGTCGTGGTGAATGGCAGCCGCGCTGCCAAAGGATACGTTCATTCGGTGGAAGAACCTGAGAGTAATGAGTTGTTCGCCGATGTTGGTAAAGCGGCTAGTCAGAAAGCGGTGGAGGACTTGGTGGAGGTCAGAGTAGATGAAAAGAACCCGGATAAGTTCTTTTTGCTCGGATCGTCGTTGTCCAGCACTGAAAGATTAGAGGTCTTGCGATTTCTGACCTCCAACATCGAAGTGTTCGCCTGGACCCCGTACGACATGCCAGGCATTGATCCCAACTTCATCTGTCACTAACTCAATGTCCACCCATCAGCCAGGCCAATCATTCAGCGCACCCGCAGATCGACATTCCACCACGCCGAAATAGTGGCGGATGAGGTAGGAAACCTGCTGGAAGCAGGAGCAATCAGAGAGGTGCATTACCCAAGATGGATCTCCAACACCGTCGTAGTACCAAAGAAGAATGGCACATGGCGTGTTTGCGTTGACTACAAACGGTTAACAAGGCGTGCCCAAAAGATAGCTTTCCTCTACCAAGGATAGATCAACTGGTAGACTTAACGGCGGGGCACAACCGACTTAGCTTTTTGGCTGCATACAGAGGCTACCATCAAATTGCCATGCATGAACCAGACCAGGAGGTCACATCCTTTACGACTCCAAGGGGACTCTACTGCTACAAGGTCATGCCCTTTGGCCTAAAGAACGCAGGGGCGACGTTCCAGAGGATGGTCACTAAGATGTTTGAACCATTGTTAGGCAGAACAATGGAAGCTTATATCGATGATATGGTGGTTAAAAGCAAGGATAAGAATGACCATCTCAAGGACCTAGGTGAGATGTTCGAGATCCTGAAGAAGCATAAGTTACGCCTTAACGCGTCGAAGTGTGCATTCGGGGTAGGATCTGGCAAATTCCTAGGCTTCTTGGTGACCAACCGAGGTATAGAAGCAGACCCCTCTCAGATCAAGGCAATTCAGGATCTGAAGAGGCCAAATTCGGTAAAGGAAGTGCAGCATCTCACCGACATGGCTGCTGCGCTCAACCGGTTCATAAGCCGCCGTCGACGCATCACGACCATTCTTCCATGCACTGAAGGCCAAATTTGAGTGGGACGAAGAATGCGACCACGCCCTGGAAAGCCTAAAAGAATACATGTCTTCTCCACCACTGCTTGTAACCCCAATCCCTGGAGAAGAACTATACTTATACCTGACAGTCTCGCAGCATGCAATTAGCGCAGTGTTGGTCCGCGCCGAAGGAATCCAACATCTTCCCATCTACTATGTCAGCAAGACATTACTCGGCGCCGAAACAAGGTACTTGCCACTGGAGAAGCTGGAATTGGCCTTGATGATGGCCTCAAGAAAGTTGTCGCACTACTTTCACGCCCACACGATAATTGTTCTCACAGCCTTTCCATTAAAGGGTTTATTTGAAAGAGCCAATTTCTCTGGACGAATTCTAAAGTGGGCAGTAGAGTTGGGACAATACGACATCAAGTTCCAACCTAAGACCGCAATAAAAGCACAAGCATTGGCAGATTTCGTCGCAGAATTCACACCAGGAAGTCATCACATCTGCCCAGTCGACCTAACTGAAACAACCGAACTAGGGATGGAAGTTGACGTTGGAATAACGCAACCCCTAGTACTGATTACTCAGTCAGGCCCTAAGGCAGACCAAAGTAAAGAAAGGAAGGAAGAAGCAGACCATGCTACACCAAGTCAGGACTCACCAACAAATAAAGACTTGGTACAATTAGATAGTAAGAGGCAGACAGCAAGCATGGACTCTAAAGAAGACACAAACGACTTGGAAGATTCCAAGACATCATCTGATCCCTCCACTTGCTGGAAGTTGTTCGTTGGAGAGATGTGGAAGCTCTTCGTGGATGGAGTATCTAACCGACATGGAGCAGGACTTGGCATAGTCCTCATCTCTCCAGACGGCCTAGTGGTGGAGTAGGCAATCAACCTTGGCTTCCCAACATCAAACAATGAAGCGGAGTATGAAGCACTTCTGGCAGGTCTCAAGTCGGCATTCTACATGAAGGCCGCCGAGCTAATGGTTTACAGCGACTCACAACTGGTGGTAAACCAAATATCTGGCGACTACGAAGCAAAAGATGGTAGAATGGCTAAGTACCAAGAGTTGGTCAGAACGGAGATAAAGAAATTCGAAATGGTGCGAATAGAGCAGATTGGCAGGGAGGAGAATAGCAGAGCGGACGAACTAGTAGGCATTGCCTCAATGGTAGACACCTCCATCCCCCATCCATTGTTGATCGACTACCTGCCTAGACCAAGCATTGAAGACCCCGAAGCGGAAGAGGTACGTTGTGCAGAGTTAGGCCCTTCTTGGATGGATCCCATCATACTGTTCCTGAAAGACGGCACCGTGCCAGTAGAGAAGAAAGAAGCCAACAGAATAAGAGCAAAGTCGCAGTAATTTTGGCTCTCTCCATCCTTGGCATTGTACAAGAAGTCGTTCTCAGGACCTTACTTAAAGTGTGTTCACCCCAGCAAAGTGGAAGCATTCTTATTCGAAATCCATGAGGCGATGCGCGGCCCATCAAGGAGGAAGATCATTGGCGTACCGAGCAATTTCACAAGGATATTGGTGGCCATACATGCAAGCAGATTCAGAGAAATATGTCAAAAAGTGCGAAAAATGTCAAAAATTCGTACACCAAATACACCAACCTGCGAGAGAACTTCTACCTTTAACTAGCCCATGGCCCTTCGCGATGTGGGGCTTAGACATAGTAGGGCCACTTCCAACGGCACCAGGCAACAGGAAGTTCTTTCTTGCCGCAACCGACTACTTCACAAAGTGGGTGGAAGCAGAAGCCTTGGCGTCAATCAAGGAGAAAGATGTAAAGAAGTTTGTCCGCGTAATATCATCACCGACGGCATACCAAAGGCGTTAATCTCGCAACCAAGACTCGGTTTGACGGAAGGATTTTCAAAGGCTTTTGTGAAGAATACAAGATAGAGTTCTACAATTCTACGCCGGCATATCCCCAAGCAAACGGTCAGGCAGAGGCGTCGAATAAGGTAGTCTTGGATGGATTGAAGAAAATGTTAGAAAGAGCGAAAGGCAAGTGGGCAGAAGAGCTCCCCCATGTTTTATGGGTTTATCGCACCACGCCTCGACGATCAACAGGAGAAACACCGTTCTCCTTAGATTATGGCATGGAAGCAGTCATCCCATTGGAAGTTGGCCTCCCCACAATTCGAAGCGAAAACTTTGATCCAGACTTAAATGGCGAAGCCATAGCATTGGAGCTTGACCTTGCGGAAGAAAGAAGAGACAGAGCATTGGTCCACATCGCCTCTTACCAACAAGAGTTGTCCAGAAAGTATAACAAAATAGTGCATCCAAGGCAATTCAAGATCGGAGACTGGGTACTACGCAAAGTGATGGGAAATACCTTGGTTCCGGGAGATGGCAAGTTGGGGCCTAATTGGGAAGGATCTTACAAAGTGGTCGGATTAGCAGGTAAAGGGGCATACCACTTGGAAGATAAGGACGACAAAGCAATTCCCAGGCCATGGAATACTGCCAATCTCAAATTGTTTTATTTCTAGTATGTGTAATTTTTTACCATAAAACAAATCGATTCTTCTTTAGCATAATTGTTTTCAGAAGAAAGGCGTTTTAGTAAGTTAGGAGCTTTACAAACATAGTTGGCCGGAATAACCAACTATGACCCCTCCTAAGCCCAGGATAAGGCTGCAGGACGTTTGGTCAGAATAACCAAACACTTTATTCTAAATTGGCTGGAAAAACCAATTTAGAGGTTGGCTAGATTAAACTAACACCCCTCTTAAGCCCAGGATAAGGCTGCAGGACGTTTGGTCGGAATAACCAAACACTTTATTCTAAATTGGCTGGAAAAACCAATTTAGAAGTTGGCTGGATTAAACCAACACCCCTCCTAAGCCCAAGATAAGGCTGCAGGACGTTTGGTCGGAATAACCAAATACTTTATTCTAAATTGGCTGGAAAAACCAATTAAGAGGTTGGCCGGATTAAACCAACACCCCTCCTAAGCCCAGGATAAGGCTGCAGGACGTTTGGTCGGAATAACCAAACATTATATTCTAAATTGGCTGGAAAAACCAATTTAGAGGTTGGTCAACGTAAGGGTATGGTTGAAGAATGGTTGGCTGGATTAAACCAACTCTTTGTACTCCTCAGCCGAAGTAAGCTATATTGGCTGAAAAGTGGTTGGTTCAACTCTTTGTACTCCTCAGCCGAAGTACATTATATCGGCTGAAGAGTGGTTGGGCTGGATTAAACCAAATACTCTTCAGCCGAAGTAGCTAATCGGCTAAAGTATGGTTGGCTAGTAAGTTAGATAGCTAAAACCGAGATCACAGTTGTGCAAATGAATTCTTGGAAAAATTCATTACAAATGCAAGCATACACAAAACCGGAATAAGAATTGAAGAAGATTTTTTCATTAAAAAGTGCAAAGCAAGTACAATTGAGGGGCCGCAGCCCGGTTACAAAGAACAAAAAACAAAAGAAAAGAAAGGAGACAAAATCAACGGAAAAGTTCATCAAGTTCAGCATCGAAATCAGCATCAACAACTGTCTGGAGTCCGGTGTCGGTTGGGAACACAGTTTGAGCTGGGAGCTCGGTCTCAACATGAACCTCAGTTTCAGCCTGAACCTCGGTCTCAATTGGTTGCAGCTCGTCCGTTTGGTCTTCAGTGACTGGCTCCAATCGAACTGTTTGATTATTTTGCTGTTGTTCATTGACGACCGGGGTGAGAGTTAGCTCCTCATCCTCCTCCTCTTCATCATCATCATCATCATCTTCATCATCACCGGACCCCTCAAGAAATTGCCTTTGGAGATCGGCAGCATATTGCGAAAGCGAGGCCGGAATTGAATACGGTGGAGCATCGTAGACATCGGTGTCAGGCGTGCAACCGAGCCGCTCCACCGCACTCCTCCAGCTACATTTGAAGAATAAGTCCTTTGCTGCGTCGCACTGGAGGGTGTAGATGTCTTCAACCTTCTTAAAGCCTCTTTTTTCGGCTTTCTTCATTCCGGCATTCAGTTCGTTTATTTCGGTGTCTTTTTTCTTCTCAATCTTTGCCAAGTGACGCAGGTACTTGTCCTTTGTCTCAGTGGCGATCTTTTGCTTCTCAGCCTCGACCGAATTAACCACTTCGGTCAGCCGACCGTTCTCAGCACGAAGCTCGGCCAGCTGTTTTTTGGCATCCTCTAGCTCGGCCGACTTTGCTTCGGCCTCCGCCATTGCCTCCCTTGTATTGCGCCGAAGTTCCATGACCCTCCTATGAGTGACTTGGTTTTTCTGGATGGCCTGCAAAAGAGAAGTAACGTTTAGCCGGACTCAAAGTTGGAAAAAATTTACATAGAAAGAAGAAAGCTGTTTACCAGGATCATAGACTTCGTAGAAGACCGGATTGACTTCAGCTCGGTGTTAAGTTGTTTGTAATGGTGCTCCATATCCTTGGGAAGGCACACACTTTTGGCCAGGTTGAAACCCAACAAGTGGTCCTTCTCAGCAATTACAGAATCTGAAGCAGTGATATCTCGGTTGTTGAAGGAGAGGGTAGGAGCCCATTTGGAGGAGGAGGCAGTTCGGTCGGACTGCTCCGGCTGAGGGCTTTGTTGAAGGCTTGGGGAAGGACTTGGTGGCGGAATCATCTCGTCCACATCAACAAGTTGTGGCCCGGTTTGGCTAGTCCGGGCACGCTTGTTTCGGCGAGAAGTGGATGGCTGCTGGGATGGAAGGGCACACTAAAGTTTCAAAGTGGCTTGGTCGCACGTCGGTTGGAGTTGTTGCGGTCAGAAGGGCCTTTAGCTTGTTCTTCTTTTTCATTTCTTGTTCGGCTGTAAGTGGCACAAGGATGATCTGGGGCAAAGATGGGTCCGGTTTTGGTGCCTCTTCAAGAAGAAAGTCGGTCACCTTCGCTTTTCGGCGACCGCTGTATCGGTAGGTCGGCTCGAAATTCAGAAGTTTTGCCCAACTTCTCTCCTTAACTCGTAATGCGGCGCGCAGAAGACCGAGGTTGGGGTAGCCGTAATTTGAAAGGAGATGGGCTTTATTTGCAAAATAAGACAAACTGTTAGTTCGGTTCAGAGGAAAAGCCGAAATAAAGAAAAAGTGGAATACAACCGAAGTATGTATACCGGGTTCTCCTTTTTTCCAGTTTATTCTTCGGCCAGGAATCTGGGCTTGATGGTCTTCAAAATTCCCAGAGACCCAAAAAAAATCATCGTCGTTCAAGTCTTTGTCCGGTGTGTGTTTTTTTATTTTCTCTCAGCCACGGCGTATTCTTAAATAATAACACCAGCCATCATTTTTGGATCCTATAGAGTATTGATGGAGTATTTCGGCTAAACCGAGGTTGAGACCGGTTTGGTGGTTCAGTGCAGCTATTCCCATTATTATGCGGTATGTATTGGTGGATAGCTGGGTTGGGCACAGTCTGGTTTGCCTTAGGAATTCGCATATTAGAGGTTGGATTGGGAATCTAAGTCCGGTTTCTATTATTGATTGAAGGGTAAAAGGGACAAAGCCTTCATTGTCCCATGGGTCAACATCTTGTTCGGCCAGGGTAAGGTTTACATCGGCTGGAATGTTGTAATCTTTTCTGAATTCGGCTAGGCCTCCTGGGGTTTCTACTAGGAACCTATATTTCCCTATTTATTGTATAAGTTAAGAATAAAATATCTCGGTCGAAAAAGTGTGCTCAGTAGCTCGGCTGAGCGCAGGGAAGTGGCTGGCAACCTAAGTCTGCAAAGTGGAAAAACAAGGTGTTAAGCACAGATCGTTGACCGTGCTACAAAAAACAAAGCAAAAAAGACAAGTCCTACTTCGGCTACGTAGTGTACTACAGGATCTACCTCGGTTGTAACCGAGGTGCTTGTTATCTCGGTTTGGCAAGATACTTGGTTATCTCGGTTCTGCCTATGGTTTTTGTTACTTCGGTTAAGCATCAAGGGGCAGCTTTCTGAGTTTGGTTTAGGAACTGAGAAAGCTGGCTTAGCCCCCAAGGCTTAGCTCGGTCGAGGGCCCAAATTTTCTAGTTCGGTGCGTTTTTATTTCGACTAATGTAAATCAGTTGGTGGCCTATTGAAACTACTGTGATGTGCACAAGTGCTAGTTCGGTTCCAGTCTACCTAAGTCTTTATATAGCAAAAACAGTTTCCTAGTTCGGTTGGATGTGTTTTTTGGATCAAATACGCGTTCTACTGGCTATTACTTGAAGATTCATAAGGTTCTACAGAGTTTTTTCAGAAAGTACAAGAACACGTGGGAAAAAGTGGCAACAAAATGTTTTGTAAAAACATACGAAACAAACTGCAACAGATTGAATGAAAAGAGACACAGAGTCACGATGCTTACCTGGTTAAGAAGAAGAAGAACGAAAGGGAAGCAAGGGCATGAGCTTCAGAGGTGCGAGAACAGCAAAGAACTGAAGAAGAAAGAGAACAGGGAGTGAATAGTAGCAGTGTATGATCCAAAATAGAAAGGGATTGTTTTGTTTAGGTAGAAAAGGGAAAATGCGGGAACTATTCAATTTTTTCGGAGTACGAGGGCGGCTGTACAGCTGTGGAGGTCCAATCAGAAGCTGCCACGTGTCACTGGAAAGGAAAGCGTTTCAGTTGCTACAATTGAAGAGACGTTTTGACCGGACGCGCATAGCTTGGCTAAAAAGGGTTTTAGCTCGGCTGTAATGGCTAATGGATGTTTTTAGCTCGGCTGGGGGGGTTAAAACTCTAGCTTGGCTGATGGACAGGTAATCCCCATCATGCTACGCAGATGGAATTAAGGGACAATTGAGAGGGTAATTTATACAGGTAAATTGGGCCGAGCTAAGTAATGGGCCGGTGTGGGCCGGAGTACGAAAAGAAGAGTAGAAAGACCTCGTAGTCCGGTCGTGGAAGTGTGTTATCTCGGTCACAATTAGCCCGGTCAAGGAAGAATGTTGTTATACCGGTTCAGGAACAGCGCTAGGGTTAGCCCGGTTGGGTCCTCTAGCCGAAGTAAGGGAAGCCATCTTCCTAAATGCCTTGAGTTAGTTCGGCAAGTATCTTCAATGGATAGCTCGGTCGTCGTATGGGAAGTCGAGGTAGAAGACAGTAACGCAGAGCCGAACTAGCATGTAGGATGGTCACTCCGGTTAGTCTCACGCGGCAATGTTACTTCGGTCGTAAGGCAGTTCGGCCATGGTGAAACCATCTCACATGGTTTAAGCGGTGAGGGGGTTGTTGAGAGAAGCATTATCTATCAGGAATGTGAATCCCAGGAGGACTCTACATGGAGGAGTAAGAGTCCTACTAGGATTGTGCCACATAAAACCTATAAAAGCTTACCAATATCACCTGTGGAGATTGGTTGTAAATTGGCTGTAGATTCTAGCCAACCTGTAAAGGTATGTTAGCTATGAGGCCATGAGAGCTGGCCATGAGGCCCTGTGGCCATGTAAATTATGAGGCCATGAGGCCATGTGAAGAAAGCCACCAAAAGTAGGAGTGAGCTGGCTGTCAACTCACTTCCAAGATTTTCTCTTGTATTTGTAATCTCTATATATAGGAAGCTAAGGAGAGGTGACTGAAAAAAGACGACGAGCTTAGTAAGAGGAAGAGAGAATTACAGAGAGTTGTTTGTAATTCTTACCATTTGTTTAATATAGTGAATCCGCGGCTCGTGGACGTAGGCGATTTGCCGAACCACGTTAAATTCTTTGTGTTATTGCTTGATCAACAGGATTATACGGGAAGGTTTATTTCTTTCCCGTACAATATTATATTATAATGGAAAGAGTATTCATGATCCACATCATTTTAAGAGTGGGAATTTCAATGTGACTTTTATACACATACTGAAATTTTTGTTGTCGAATATGACGTGAAGAATGAATCCAAAAAAAGGAAAGATTACGGTAACGTTTGGTTGTGTTTTGTAATTATGATTTGAGAGTATGAGTTATATTTTGGGTTTGTGGGGTTTGGAATTATGATTTGAGTGTAGAAAATTTGTTTGGTAAAGAGTTTTGAAAATAATTTTTTAAAAGAGTTTTGATTTGAGTGGGGAATTGTTGATGTAACATTTGATATTTAATACAAAAATTTATAACTCATAACTAAACATACAATTCAAAATTATTTTAAAGGACATAAAAAATTTTAAAAAATATTTTTTTCGATTATATAAAAAATAACATATCAATTAAAAAAAAAAAAGCACTATTCCGGTCAACCAGCAGGACAACCCGTCAGGCAAAATTTTCAAAAAAAAATTTCTGAAAAGCACGGCTCAGTCAGTGCACTCCACAGAGTTTTGGAAACGTGATTCCAAATTACGTTCCAAATGTCATACTCAAACTCTGGTGTAGAATCACATTTACAAAACATAAACAAACAGAGCCTAAATTTAAAAGAAATAACTATTTTCATGATGTTTTAAGGTTCATCCGTGCAGGACTCAACTTGTTTGCCCAATTCTAGGAGATTAATAATGTGGGGAAATTTGAGAAGTTGATAATATAAATATCAACAGATATATTAGAATATTCTTACATCATGAACAGTGTGAGGGAGTTTTTATGTGCATTAGGGCCGAGCTAGGCCAAGGCATGGTAATGGGCCGTTCTATGGGTCGTTGTGAAAAGGGCTTAGCAAGTGGACCCAAGTTTTAGCTTGGTCCAAGTGTGATTACAGTCACCACGGTCGAAGTGGAGATAGTTAGCTCGGTCATAGTAGTCGGAGCCGAGGTATGATGGCTTCTCATGGTGGACCTTGCTCTAGTTAGCACGGTAGTAGCTTGCTATAGTTAGCTCGGTCTCAACAGACAACCGAGGTGCAAGTGAACAAGAGCCGAGCTATGAGTTGCATGTGAAGGCGTTGGATTAAGTATGACAAAGTGCTAGTGTTAGCTCGGTCATACTTTCATCCAACCGAATCAAAACCATCTCACTTGGTTTAAGCAGTAATGGGGGTGTTAAAGGATAAGCATTATCTTTCAGGAGTATGATTCCTAGGAGGACTCTACATGGAGGAATAAGAGTCCTACTAGGATTGTGCCATGTAGAACCTATAAAAGCTCACAACATAACCTATGTACAGGTATCATAACTTTGATTCTCGAATACGCAGAGTTTTTGTCTATTTGTCTATTTTGCTGACTTAGGCATCGGAGAGGTATCCGGCACACACCTGCCGGTTAGCTCACGTTTGTGTTTTCAGGGAGTAAAAGCAACGACGTTTGGAGGAGTGCAAACTTGATTAACAGGATAATATGAGAAGATTATTTCGCACTCGTACAATTGGCACCGTCTGTGGGAATTCCAGAAAGAACAAAACCTCTTGATCAAGTTTTCCTTGCTAGTTGGAAGCAATGGCGCACAATGAAGACTTACCGCAATCAGCTATTGACGGGCAAACCCCGGAGCGGGGTGGAAGGCGCGAAGGCTTGCCTTCTATCCCTCCCATGGCGGATTTAGAACCCCAACGACAGAACCCCAAGAGAGATACAAGGGGGAGGCGGGCTAACAGCCCCCGTCACTTTCAAAGTCCTGAAAGACAGAGGCGGATGATGGACCCTCAAGTTCTGGAAGATCGCGTGAAGGAACAGGACGAGTTGATACAAAGGATGGCGGCAGACATGGAGTCATTGAAGCGCCAGATAAAAGGAAAATGGGTGACGACAGGAGAGGGGCGCAAAAGCAACACGCCCCCTTGCCACTTGGAAGATCATGGTAGGCATACCACACCATCGCAAGCAGAGAGTAGGAGCTTGAGAACAGGCGACACTCAATCAAGGACTTCCAGGACTCGTTACTCCAGGTCTGAGAGAATGAGAATAGAGAGGTCATTTACTGAGGGAAGTACCTATCGGCCCTCGCACACGCACCAGACATCATCTAGGCACACGGAGTTGCCCAGATCATTTGACTTGCGAACTGTGCTTGAAGAAAGGGCACGATGGAAGGAGGATACCAGGGTACACGACTCGCGCAGAGTTTCAGCCCTTCAGCGGCTGGCTCCTCGGACGCATAGGAGCGTCGAGGTAGGAATGCCAATACCGCGCCTTGCTTACGAACCAACAGACAAAGCATTAGTAAGGTTACAGAGCTCGCCGTTCGTTCCGGCAATTGAGAACGCACCACTACCTTCGGGCTTTCAACAGCCCAAATTCACTACTTATGAAGGGAAGACAGACCCCTACATGCACCTAAGCCACTTTCGCCAGGTTATGGCTGTATACCACCGAAACGAGGCTTTAATGTGCATCATATTCCCATCCAGCCTTGGCGACCTAGGTTTAACCTGGTTCGAAAGGCTACTAGAAAGCAACATCGCCTCCTGGGTGCAATTGGCAGAGGCGTTCGTGACTAGGTTGAGAACGAATACCAAAACACTAGTGGAGATCGATCAGCTACTCTCCATTGACATGGGCGACAAGGAGACGTTGAGATCCTACAATAGTCGTTACTGGGAAACCTTCAACTAAATTGGGGATTGCCCTACAAACCTCGCCATTGCACAATACAAACGGGGCCTGCCAGTCGGCAACAAATTGAGGGACTCAATTACTATGATGCCACCTCTCATAATGGAGGCTTTGATGGAAAGAGTGCACCAGCATATTCGAGTGTAGGAGGATGGCACCCGTGCTAAAGTAAAATCTGGTGTAACAGCAGTGCCAGATAAAAAGACTATGGCAGAAGTCAACACTGTAGAGCAATCAAACAGGAATGGGCGAGGCAGGCGGACCAATAGAGAGGACCCATACCAAAGAAGGTTAAGAGTCTGCACCGCCATTACCACAGTATTCAAAAAACCAATCTACCGAATTCTCAGTGAGATACGCGATGAACCTTTCGTCCGATGGCCAGCTAAGTTGGGAGAAGCACTAAAAGACTATGACGAAAGATCTTGGTGCACTTTCTATAATGAAAAGGGGCACCGCACAGAGAATTGCACGTCGTTAAGACAACATTTGGAGGAGTTAGTGGTAGCTGGGCACCTGGACCAGTACATAGAAGGAGGGACATAAGCAGCCCCCCAGAACCACAACAACCCAAACGGAATGCCGATCGACGCCCCACCTCAATGCGTAATTAACGTAATATATGGGGTATTCGAACCTAAGCGGATATGGGAGCTTAGAGGAATGATCAAAAAGGCTGAGCACTTGAGAAAGGTATTAAGTGCACAATCTGCCATCAAAAAAGGGAGAACAGAGGCCACAAATGTCATATCTTTTTCAGACAAAGATTTGGCAAGGATATACTGCCCTCACAATGACGCACTGGTTGTCACTTTACGCGTCAAGAATTATGACATCAAACGGATTTTGATTGACCAAGGGAGCTCATGCGAGATAATGTATTACGAAACCTTCAAACAACTGAAACTAGAGGACAAAGACTTGGCACCTGCAACATCTCCCCTGATCGGATTCAACTCAATGCCAGAGTGGCCAGTGGGCAAGATAATCCTCCTAGTCAGAGCAGGAAGCATGACGAAACAGGTGGAATTCTAGGTATTGAAAGTTCCTTCCACTTACAACATAATCTTGGGAAGGACATGGTTGCATGCCATGCGATCGGTAGCGTCAACCTACCATCAAGTATTACGGTTCCCCAACAAAGCCGGAGTAATTGAAGAAGTCTTTGGAGACCAAATTATGTCCAAACAGTGCTTCTTCACAGTAAATGGCAGTCGCACTGCCAAAGGGTATGTACAAATGGTGGAAGAACCTGAGAGCAATGAATTGTTTGCGGATGTTGGCAAGGCTGCTGAACAGAAGGCAATGGAAGGCTTGGTACAGGTAAGGATAGATGAAAAGAACCCAGAAAAGTTCTTTTTGCTCGGCTCATCTATGTCCAGCAATGAGAGAATAGAGGTCATGGAATTCTTAACCTCTAACATCGAAGTGTTTGCCTGGACGCCGTATGACATGCCTGACATTGACCCAAACTTCATCTGTCACCAACTAAACGTCCACCCAACTGCCAGACCAATTATACAGCGCACTCGCAGATCAGCACTCCACCACGCCGAGATAGTGGCGGAAGAAGTGGGAAACCTTCTAGAGGCAGGAGCTATTGGAGAAGTGTACTATTCCAAGTGGATCTCCAATACCGTAGTAGTGCCAAAGAAGAACGGAAAATGGCGTATCTGCGTGGACTATAAAACAGTCAACAAGGCATACCCAAAGGACAGTTTTCCCTTACCACGGATAGACCAACTGGTAGACCTGACGGTAGGACACAATCGACTTAGCTTCCTTGATGCGTATAAAGATTACCATCAGATCACTATGTACGAACCAAATCAGGAGGTCACATCCTTTACAACGCCTAGAGGATTGTATTGTTACAAGGTCATGCCCTTTGGCCTAAAAAACGCAGAGGCAACATTCCAACGGATGGTCACCAAGATGTTTGAACCATTGTTAGGCAGAACAATGGAGGCTTACATAGATGACATGGTGGTCAAGAGCAAGGATGAGAAGGACCATCTTAGGGACCTAGGTGAAATGGTCCAGATCCTAAGAAGAACAAGTTGCGCCTTAATGCATCCAAGTGTGCGTTCAGAGTAGGATCAGGCAAATTCCTAGGCTTCCTGGTGACCAACCGAGGTATAGAGGCAGACCCCTCCTAGATCAAAGTAATCCAGGATCTAGAGAGGCCCAACTTAGTAAAAGAAGTGCAGCATCTCACTGGCATGACAGCTGCGCTCAACCGGTTCATAAGTTGGTCGTCAGACAAATGTCGACCATTTTTCCAAGCATTAAAGACCAAGTTTGAGTGGGATGAAGAATGCGATCGCGCCCTAGAAAGCCTAAAGAGTACATGTCTTCTCCACCATTGCTAGTAACCTCAATACCTGGAGAAGAGCTCTTTTACCGGCCAAAGACAGTCAACAAGCAGTTGTTGGTCGAGCGAAGGAATCCAACACCTGCCCATCTTTTATGTTAGCAAGACTTTGCTGGGCGCAGAAACCAGATACTTACCATTGAAAAAACTGACCTTAGCCTTGATAATGGCTTCAAGGAAGCTATCGCATTACTTCCACACCCACACTATAATCGTTCTAACAGCTTTTCCATTAAAAACTTTGTTTGAGAGGGCGAACTTTTCTGGGTGAATCTTGAAGTGGGCAGTGAAATTAGGACAGTTTGATATCAAGTTTCAACCCAGAACCGCAATAAAAGCCCAAGCTTTGGCAGACTTTGTGGCGGAATTCACACCAGGAAGTTATCACATCTGCCCAGTTGACTTAACTGGTACAACCGAAATGGGGACGGAAAGTGTTGCAGTAAATGCACAACCCCTAATATAAGATATCCAGCCACATTGCGAACCACACATGCTTGAAGATAAGTAGGAAGAGGCAAACCATGCTACACCAAACAAAAACTTGGTACAGTCAGATAGTGAGGGGCAAATAGTAGGTGTGGACTTGGAAGAAAACATCAACAACACTCACAACCCCAAGACATCATCCGACCCCTCCACTTGCTGGAAGCTATTCGTTGGAGAGATGTGGAAGCTCTTTGTGGATGGAGCATCTAACAAGCACGGTGCAGGACTTGGCATAGTCCTCATCTCACCAGATGGCCTAATAGTGGAACAAGCAGTCAACCTTGGCTTTTCAACATCAAACAACGAGGCGGAATATGAAACACTTTTAGCAGGCCTAAAATCAGTACTCTACATGAAGGCAACCGAGCTAATGGTTTACAGTGACTCCCAGCTAGTAGTAAACTAGATTTCAGGCGACTACGAGGCAAAAGATGAGAGGATGGCTAAGTACCAAGAGTTAGTCAGAAAGGAAATCATGAAATTCGAAGTAGTGCGGATAGAGCAGATCGACCGAGAAGAAAACAACAGAGCAGACGAACTAGCAAGCTTCGCTTCGATGGCAGATACATCCATCCCACATCCATTACTGATCGACTTCCTACCTCAATCAAGCATTGAAGAACCCGAAGTAGCTGAGGTATGTTGTGCTGAACTAGGCCCTTCATGGATGGACCCCATTATAGTGTTCTTAAAAGACAGCATCTTACCTGAAAAGAAGAAAAATGCCAACAAAATAAGAGCAAAGTCACAGCAATTTTGGCTCTGCCCGTCAAAGGCCTTGTACAAAAAATCCTTCACAGGACCTTACCTGAAATGTGTTCATCCCAGCAAGGTCGAAGCATTCCTATTCGAGATACACGAAGGCGTATGCGGGAGCCACCAAAGAGGAAGATCTTTACCCTACAAAGCAATTTCACAAGGATATTGGTGGCCTTACATGCAAGCAGATTCAGAGAAGTATGTCAAGAAGTGCGAGAAATGTTAGAAGTTCACACACTAAATACATCAACCAGCCAGAGAGCTTCTACCATTAACTAGCCCATGGCCCTTTGCGATGTGGGGCTTGGACATAGTAGGACCACTTCCGACGGCACCCGGCAACAGAAAGTTCTTTCTTACAGCAACAGACTACTTCACAAAATGGGTGGAAGTAGAAGCTCTCGCATCAATAAAGGAGAAAGATGTGAAAAAGTTCATCTGGCAGAATATCATCACTCGGTTCGGCACACCCAAGGCTCTAATATCCGATAACGGCATTCAGTTCGATGGCAAAATTTTTAGAGGCTTGTGTGAGGAGTACAAGATAGAATTCTACAACTCTACACCGACATACCCCCAAGCAAATGGCCAGGCGGAAGCATCAAACAAAGTCGTCTTGGATGGATTGAAGAAAATGTTAGAGAAAGCAAAAGGCAAGTAGGCTGAGGAGCTTCCCCATATTTTATGGGCTTACCGTACCACACCTAGACGGTCAATTGGAGAAATGCCATTTTCCTTGGCCTATGACATGAAAGCAGTAATCCCACTGGAAGTTGGCCTTCCCATTATTAGAAGTGAAAATTTTGACCTAGATTTAAATAAAGAAGCCATAGCCTTGGAACTCGACCTTGCGGAAGAAAGAAGAGGAAGAGCATTAGTTCACATCGCCTCATACTAGCAAGAGTTATCCAGAAAATATAACAAGACAGTACATCTGAGGCAATTCAACATTGGAGATTGGATGCTGTGCAAAGTAATGGGAAACACCCTGGTACCCGGAGATGGCAAGTTAGGGCCTAATTGGAAAGGACCTTACAAAGTGGTTGGATTAGTAGGAAAAGAGGCATATCACTTGGAAGATGGAGACAGCAAGGCCATTCTTAGGCCATGAAACACTGCCAATCTCAAACTATTTTATTTTTAACTTTTTCATTAAAATACTTGTAGTTTTTTTTTTTTTTTTCAATAAAACAAGTAGTTCCCTTTTTCAGCATAATTGTTTTCTTCTGTAAGAGTAGTTTTGGTGAGTTAGGGGCAATGAAAGCAGAGTTGGCCGAAAAAACCAACACTTGGCTCTAGGTTGGCAAGAATAACCAACTTTTAGCTCTTTTCAGCCAAAATCAGGATCTAGGCTGATGAAGTTTGGCAGGAATAACCAAACACTTAGCTCTAGGTTGGCCGAATTAACCAACACTAAGCTCTCTTCAACCAAGATCAGGATCTAGGCTGAAGAGGTTGGCTGGAAAAACCAACACTTGGCTCTAAGTTGGCAGGAATAACCAACTTTTAGCTCTCTTTAGCCAAGATCAGGATCTAGACTGAAGAAGTTTGGCTGGAATAACCAAACACTTAGCTCTAGGTTGGCCGGAATAACCAATACTGAGCTCTCTTCAGCCAAGATCAGGATCTAGGATCTTAGCTGAAGAGGTTGGCTGAAAAAACAAACACTTGGCTCTAAGTTGACAGGAATAACTAACTTTTAGCTCTCTTTAGCCAAGATTAGGATCTAGGTTGAAAAAGGTTGGCTGGAAAAACCAACACTTAGCTCTAAGTTGGCAGGAATAACTAACTTTTAGCTCTCTTTAGCCAAGATCAGGATCTAGGCTGAAGAAGTTTGGAAGGAATAACCAAACACTTTGGCTCTAAGTTGGCAGGAATAACCAACTTTTAGCTCTCTTCAGCCAAGATCAGGATCTAGGCTGAAGAAGTTTGGCAGGAATAACCAAACACTTTGGCTTTAAGTTGGCAGGAATAACCAACTTTTAGCTCTCTTCAGCCAAGATTAAGATCTAAGCTGAAGAAGGTTGGCTGGAATAACCAACTTTAAGTACTCTTCAGCCGAGATAAGGATCTCGGCTGAAGAGTGGTTGGCTGGAATAACCAATTTTTAATGCTCTTCAACCGAGATAAGGATCTAGGCTGAAGAGGTTGGCAGGTATGACCAAACAGATTACAAGGTTAAGACTAAGATAGGTATCTCGGCCAGAAAATGTTATACTGAATACAAATCATAGTAAAAAATAAATGCATGGAGTAAATCGAACAAACAGTTGAGGAAAACAAAAGAAGATTTCATTCAAAATTCAAGTCAAAGTTATAAGAAGTGGGACTTTAGCCCGGTTACACATTCTTTCCAAGAGTAGAAAGAAGAAAAAACAAGATCAAGCAAAAAGGTTGTCGAGATCTGCATCCAGATCAACTCGAACCTCGGTTTCAGTGCCGGTTTTAGCAGGTAGCTCGCTCACATTTTTAACCAAGTCTTCCACCGGTGGCTCCACTCGAGCTGACTGAACAACGGGGGGCATTATTGGGTCTAGGAGATGCTTCTTCCTCAACTTCAAGAAATTTTTGTTGAATGGCGTTTGTATACTCCGCTATGTAGCTCGGTATGAAGTATGGAGGAGGGTTCTGGAAGACCTCGGTCTCCTGGCCATGGCCGAGCTTCGCCACAACTGCCTTCCACCCACACTTGAAAAAATGTCTTTAGCAGCCTCACACTACAAGATGTATGTGGCTTCGCCTTCCTTGTAGCCGCGGTCTTCTGCGTCTTCCATCTTCTTCTCCAGCTCCGTTATCTCAGCGTTCTTCTTCTTCTCAACCTTAGCAAGCTCACACAGATAATGGTCTTTCAGCTCAGTCAAGGCCTTTTGTTTGTCCGCCTCCGCCGAATTTACTAGCCCGGTGAGTCGGGCGATTTCTGATTGTAGCTCGGCCATTTTTTGCTTAGCATCGTTTAGCTCAGCCGTCTTGCTATTGGCCTCAGCCACGACCAGCCTTGTCATCTTACGCAGTTCCAGCACATGCTTATGCGCAATGTGATTTTTCTGCATGGCCTGCAAAAGGGCGGTAAGTAATTTTGAATAAAAACCGAGCAAACAGATGATATAAAATGAAAAGATGATTAGAAGGAGCACTTACCAGCACCATTGACTTCGTCACCGACCGGATGGCCTTTAGCTCGGTCAAATGGTCATGGTGTTCCATGTCAGAGGGCAAGCACACACTCCTAGCCAGGTTAAAGGCGAGTGTATGATCTTTGTCTGCTACAACTGAATCTGTGTTTTGTATAGCTTGGTTCCTAAATGTAAGTTTTGGGGCCCAATCAGAAGAGTTAGCCCGGTTGGAACGTTCGGGCTCTGGGCTTGGCGAAGTGATTTGTGGAAGCACGATTTCATCCTCGTCGACAAGACGTGGCTCGATTGTGGAAGTTTGAGCGCGCTTACTTGGCTGAGATGATGAAGGCTAGGTGGTTAGAAGGGCTACCATAGCCTCTTGTGATTGGCCGGCTTGTGGTACCTCGGCTTGATTTGTTTCGGTGATAAGGGCCCTAACTGCTTTCTTCTTGGCCATTTCTTGTTCCACTATTAATGGAATGAGGTTGATTTGTGGAGGGGTTGGATCAGGTTCTGGTGATGGCTCTAAAAGGAAATCTGTCACCTTGGTCTTCCTCTTGCTGATGTACCTATATGTCGGCTCAAAGTTGAGTAGCTCGGCCCAACTTCGATTGGGATATCTTAGTGCAGCGCGGAGTGCGTCAAGATTGGGGTAACTATATTGGGTCTTTAGATGGTTCAAGTCTGCATAAAGAAAAAAGACAACGGTTAGTACGGTTGAAAATGAAACCAATGAAGTAAAGAAAGTACAAAACTGAGTTGAGGTATTTATACCAGCAACTCCTTTATTCCAGTTAATCTGGTCTCCTGGTATTAGGGCTTCTTGGTCTTTGAAGTTGCCCGAGACCCAGAAAAAATCATCATCATTTACATATTTGTCCGTGGTATTTTTTATTATCTTCTCACGGCGTCTTCTTATTCTTAAATAGTACACCCAGCCATCTTTGTTGTGACCAAGTGAATACTGGTGAAATAGCTCGACTAAATCAAGATTAAGGCCAAGCCGGCGGTTTAGCTCGGTGATGCCGTTTATTATTCTGTACGAATTTGTAGAAAGCTGGGTGGGGCAAAATGTTGTTTGTTTGAGGAATTCACAAAGAAAAGGCTGTACAGGGAATCGGAGTTTGGTTTCTACAATAGAAAGGAGGTTGAAGGGAACGAAGCTCGGTTTTTCCCAGGGAGTGGTGTCTAGTTCGGCTAAACAAAGATGAACGTCATCAGGGATGTTGTAGTCCCTTCAGAACTCGGCCATAGCCCCTGGGGAGTTTACTAAGAATTTATATTTACCCATGTGGACTTAAATAGGTATAAATTAGCTCGGTGTTAAGATGGTATTAAAGTATCTCGGTTGAAGCGTTCAAAGGAGTGCTTGGCCAACCTAAGTTAGTCTACAAAGTGAAAAGGAAAAGTGTTAAGCACAGATCATTGGACCGTGCTAGAAGAAACAAAGGCAAAATAAATGGAGTCCTAGCTCGGTTACGTGGGTTACTATCCATTCTTAGCTTCATTGAAGGTTAGGGTGCAGCATTCTTGGTTCGGTTTTGACTAAGTTAGAGAGCTGCTTTGGTCCCAAGTTGTAGCTCGGTCATTGGTTAAGGCTTCCTAGTTCGGTAGTGCGCAAACCTAACACAGTTCGCTAGCTCGGCTAAATGAAACAGCAGGTTCTTAGACCGATTGAAACTACAGGTATGGCATGAAGTTTTAGTCCGGTTGTTAGAGGAGTTATCCAGTTTTACAAACAAGATCCTAGTTCGGTTGTAGTATTATTTTGGATAAAAAACGTCGTTTCTTAGATTGTTCGTGAATGTAGTGGTTCTATTATATGGTTTTTAGTGGTTATTTCCCAGAAAAATGGAAGCCAAAATAGTGTGTTTTAAAAAACATACGAATAAGTACGCTACATACTACAGAAACTAGACAAAACAAAAAGGAAACAAGATTGAGTTACTTACAATTTGAAGACGAGAGGATGAAGAACGAGATCGCAAGGAAGAGCTTTGCAGATGCAGTGTTGAGGAAAAATGGAAACTCAGAGAGCGTGAGAGAGAAGGTGAACAAGAGTGTCTTTGATTCAAAAAGGAGGTTTTTTTGTATAAGGCAAAGAAAAGGCGGGACTGTTCAAAAATTTTGGAGTACGAGGGCGGCGTTGACAGTTGTACTCAACCAGTAGGGGCCAGCCACGTGTCTTTGGGATAGCAAGCGATTCAGATGTACAGCGTGATTGAAGAGACGTTTTTTGACCGAACCAATCTATAGCCTGGTGATGACTTAGCTCGGTTGAAAGTCTAAGGTTTTAGCTCGGCTGATAACAGGTAATCCCAATCATGCTATGCAGATGGAATTAAGGGGCAATTGAGAGGGAGTTTTTATGTGCATTAGGGCCGAGCTAGGCCAAGGCATGGTAATGGGCCGTTCTATGGGCCGTGGTGAAAAGGGCTTAGCAAGTGGACCCGAGTTTTAGCTTGGTCCAAGTGTGATTACAGTCACCACGGTCGAAGTGGAGATAGTTAGCTCGGTCATAGTATTCGGAGCCGAAGTATGATGGCTTCTCATGGTGGACCTCGCTCTGGTTAGCGCGGTAGTAGCTTGCTGTAGTTAGCTCGGTCTCAACAGACAACCGAGGTGCAAGTGAACAAGAGCCGAGCTATGAGTTGCATGTGAAGGCGTTGGATTAAGTATGACAAAGTGCTCGTGTTAGCTCGGTCATACCTTCATCCAACCGAAGCAAAATCATTTCACTTGGTTTAAGCAGTGAGGGGGGTGTTGAAGGATAAGCATTATCTTTCAGAAGTGTGATTCCTAGGAGGACTCTACATGGAGGAATAAGAGTCCTACTAGGATTGTGCCACGCGGAACCTATAAAAGCTCACAACATAACCTATGTACAGGTATCACAACTTTGATTCTCGAATACGCAGAGCTTTTGTCTATTTGTTTATTTTGCTAACTTAGGCATCGGAGAGGTATCCGGCACACACCCGCCAGCTAGCTCACGTTTGTGTTTTCAGGGAGTAAAAGCGACAACATTTGGAAGAGTGCAAACTTGATCAACAGGATAATACGAGAAGATTATTTCGTGCTCATATAAACAGTTAGAGAAAGAGATAAATGAATGAATGAATGAGGTCAGAGCTACATGGAATTGAATGTTGCTTCATTGTGGTGATGTGTTGTCAACATTCTAGTATGAGAGATAATTGAGACCCCTCAAACCTTCCACCCCCACCACCCCTTGGTAATAGGGAGAGAATAAAAATAAATAAATAAATAAAATTGACCAATCAAAGACAAAGGGGGTCGTGGGGTGACCCCCAAAGAAGGTCCGGATCTTTATCCTTCTAGTATATATTGAATCCATATAGGGATTGGTGGGATTGCTAGCCAAACATGCAAGGTGGAGAGTTGTAACACCCTCAAAAAAATAACATTAACCCACAATATTGACATGCATTGATATATGTAAAAGCTCATCATTCTTTCATTCAACAGATTAGTTCATTACAAAAATATTACATGTTAACAATAAAAGCAAATGCCCTAAGGGCTTACAGCTTTCCAAGTTAACACTTGATTACAAAAAGAGAGTGCTAACTCATTTACACATTAAGCCCTTGGCTTGAATCTATATGTAATACATCAAAAAAAAGTAACACCAAAAAGTCTGACAGCCGCTAGCCTCCCAAGCTATGTCCTTGGAGGTGGCATGCTACCTGTACCTGAAAATGATGTTCCCATATAGGGTAAGCCACAGCCCAGTAGAAATACACTAAACCAGTTATGAATAATGACTAAAAGATTAGCAGTTGATAGGTGGCCAACACTTTACACTTTTATTTCCCATTTCCTTACAAATTCCCAATTCATAACCATGGCTCAGAACCTGGCCAACAACTCATATGAGACAGTAACTCATATTAAATATTTTCTCATTTCAATAAACGATAAGCATACTAGCTATATCAATACTTCCGTAGACATGCACAAAAGCAAATATCACACTTCCAAAGACAAGCATATGAGCTGTGTTAACACATTACTAGATAAGCATAAGAGCTATATCCATGGAGTCCATCCCCTATCTTCTCCCAACAACATCCGGTTTAGAGGTCCATCCCCTATCATCCCCTAAACCGTGGAGTACATCCCCTATCTCCTCCAACACAACACACAATGCATATAAACAGTTATTATACACATCAATCAATACATAAATTTAATGTATTCCTTCAACTGTCACACTCAATGACGCATTTCAATGATCAGTTCTAGTTTGCCTAATCATCATGCATTGTCTACAACAATCAAGACTATCCTCCACCGATAGCCCAAAGCAGTTATTTCTATACAGAATATAAATGCAACAAATGGATATAAAATCAACATTTCAATTCGGTGAGTGATAAGTAATTCAACTACACCCTTTAATCCCATACACTTCCAATCTCAACATTTCCACTTCAATTCCTCATTTCTCACAATTAATTATATCAATTAATTAATCAATGTAATTAGGGCATTTTCCATAATTAACATTACAACCCTTAAGGTCCCATTTTCATCAATGTATTAACATAGATTCCAATTCTCAAGACCAAACATGTCTCAATGATCATTATGACTAAAACCCTAACTTTTTGTACAATTACATAAAAGCCCCAAACCTTCACAAAATTACACAACAACCTCCAACATCTCAAAATACCAAAATTTAAAAACAAAGTTCATAAAGAGGAGTAGGATATCCCTACCTCAAATTTGGAGTTCAAAGGGAGAAGATGACGAAACTCAAAGTGCTCCAAAACTCAATACGTTCGGATCAAAATGTAGCCCTCGACGATCAACACAACTTTTGTGAAGACCAAAGGTGAGAAAAACACCCTAGCTAGATCAATATTTAGAGAGAAGTTATGGTTTTAGAGGGAGGAGCTCTCAAATGGCTTTTTGGAAAAGTAAGAGAGAGAAATGGGTGTGAAAAAGTGAGCCAAAAAGCTGAAGCTCGGATTTAAATAACAGACGCCTCGCTCGAGACGCCCCGCTCGAGCGTGGAAATTCCTGCTCGAGCGCCACTCACAGACTCCCGCTCGAGCGGCCAAACTCCCGCTCGAGCGATGGATGCACACTTCCAGAAGTTTCTGCAGACAGGTCCCCGCTCGAGCGTCCCAACTCCCGCCGGCGCCACTACAACCTCCGCCGAGCGGCCAATCTCGCCGAGCGCCCAACACTACACAGAAATATCGATGAGTGTATTCTCGCTCGGCGAGCTCAAAACTTCGCCGAGCGGACAAGGAACAACAAGGTCCCCGCTCGAGCGCCGAAAGCCCCGCTCGAGCGGACAGGCCAAAATATGGGCAACTAGTTTTGGTTCCTAAGCTCAACCAACCTGTAACAAACCTGCTCAACACATCCTATGACTCAAATACAAAGTAGGAAAGGATGTAGACAAAATAGTAATCAGCTACTAACATCAACGGACACAAGTCCGGATCACTGTACAACAAGGGTAAAATCCGGGATCGCTATAGAGACAAAATTCAAATCCTAAAAGGAATGATTAATTAATACCATCTATTGCAATGATATCATTGGTGATGTTAAAATAAATAAAGTAAAATAAAAACTATACGATATCACGGGATAAACTTTCTCTTGAAATTATGAACTACTCATGTGGAAACTTTTCATGAAATTACTTTTGCACAATCTTTTCATTAATATATAAACCAAGTAATGATTTTTTTTTTTATTTTAATAATGCAATGGAAGCTACAACTTCCACAACCAAAAAGATGTGAAAATTGACCTTTTGGTTGACATTAAGAACATGACATGTTATTTTCCTATGACAAATGTTATGAGATATTGTTTAGTAGAGTGAAAATGATTTTAAAATATGAAAAAATGTTTTTAAAAAAATTAAAATTGGTGATTTTTTTTTTATTATTATTTTTTTCAATTTGGTAATAGAAAATGCCTCGTGCTTTATTTTTTATTTTATTTTAATGGCAAGTGCTCGTTAGAGCAAGACCCTTTATGAGAGCGTATTAGAAATTCATTTGTGCGTGATATGTAAGGTTTGGTCCTCATTTGGCACGATGTTTTTTTTAGTAGTTTTTTTAATTTTTATAATATTTTTTAAACTTTTTTATGAGGTGAAAAATATTAATGTATTTGGGAATGAATTTTTTTTTTTTTTATATATATAGAGAAAATTGGTGATAAATCTAATCTGAGAAGGGTGTAAGGTATTAGGTCCACTGAATATTTTTTGTTGGTGAGAAATTCATACTTTGTGAATTAGTTTGGTGAGAAATCCTATAAGACTTTTTGTTACTAATTTTATCCCTTGACTTTTTTATTTGTTTGATTTTTCGTTGACTATCTATTCAATTTTTTTGACTATTTGTTCAATTTTTCTCATAAATTCTATCTATCTGTTCAGTTTTTCCCTTTAATTCTATTTATCTACTCAATTTTTCCCTTAAATTATATCTATGTCTTCAATTTTTTTGACTATCTATTCAATTTTCCCCCTAAATTCTATTATGTTCATTTTTTTTTTCTATAGGTTGAAAATCTGTGTCAACTTTCTTGTTTATCTGTTGCAATCATCATCATCAATATCAATTTTTTTCCAGATCTGTCTCATACATACACACACTTACAGATATACAAATAAAATTCAAATTCAACAACAACAAACAACAAGAACTACAAAATAATAATAATTTGAACAAATCTAGGTCTGAAAAATCTATTCAACAACTCAACCTATCTGTTATAACAAGAACTTACAAAAAAAAAAAAAAAAAAAAAAATCTCAAATCTAGACCTGAGAAATTTGTGCAAGTTCCCTGTTCTCTTTCTTAAAATATGTTTCCTTTTGTTGCCTTGTATTGACCTAGATCAACAAAAATCATATATAAACAGATGTGTCTAAATTTTTTTGTTTAATCGATTGCAATCTGTTTCATCATCATCATCAAAACAATGGAAAATCTACACAATGGATTGTCAAAGCATTGGATTCTTGTACCTCTAGATCCTCAACGATGAAAATACATACGTAGATATACATACATATAGACTTATAGTTAAATATACAGGAAAATATAAATCTACATCACATGAGGTCTTATATGTCATATTTTCAACAATATATATATACAACCAAACAATGATCTAGGGTATGATAAAAAAAAAAAATGATCTAAGGTCCAACAATCTAGATACAACAATCCAAACAATCCGTTGGCCAGATCTTTAGAGATGTGAGAATAGAGATAAATCTGCAGAGATTAGAGTGAGCAGCGAATATACCGATTCTCCCAAACCGACCAAACTGAACCGATCCGCCGCATTTTGGACGGATGCGTAATGATGAACGAACGGTTATGGATTGATTTTTTTTCCAATCCGCCTAGTTTTAGATGAATGGTTGATTTGAGGTTCATTTGGCAGCAACCGAACCGCCAAACCGCGAGCACCCCTAATAATTTGTAAGACTTTGTGTTTTCAATTTGTTTAGATATTCTGTTTGTGTTTTCAATTGAAAAAAGTTTAAATATTCTGTTGAAAAAGAGTTTTCAACTTGAATATATTTTTTGAATTGAAAAAAAAATGTATTATTTATCTATACTTTTTGGTTTTTAAATCTAACTCTTAAAATAATAATAAAAAAAATGATATATGCTGGTTGGTTTTTGTTTTCAAAAGCAAATATAGATGTAACAATACAGAGGCATATAATCTTTATTACTGCTCTGTTCATGGCTTTGGTGGGTTGAATTGTTTTTATATTTTAAGAACCACAAATTGTAATACATTATGTGAATGAGGCATGCTGTGATTGTAATATGTGGATGAGGCATGCAGTGATTGTAATATTCTAAAATTTTAAACTTTCTTTCTTTGGATGAGACATGCAATGATTGTAATACTTTTTATTTTTATTTTTTATTTTAGGAAGTGCACAAGTTGAATTATGTTGAAAATATATAAAATTTTAAACTGCCAAACTTGATTCGCATCCATCTGCCGATTCGCTCAATCTATATCTGCCGAATTGGCTGACGGATGTAGATTGATTTTCTCTAATTTGCCAATCTGACAGACGGATGGTAGATTCGAGGTTTTATGGCTGCAACCGACCCGCGCCCACCCCTAGCAGAGATGTGAGCAAAGAGACGTGAGATCTAAAAAGAGATGTTAGAAGAGAGAGAGAGAGAGAGAGAGAGAGAGAGAGAGAGAGAGGCCTTCTTGGAGATGTAAACCGACGAAGAGCAAGATACGATACCTCTCGTTGCTCTGGTTTTGCGTGTTCAGCAACCTCATCTCCGCTCATCAACATCGCTACGACGACGACGACGGCGACAGCGATGGTCGATGTCCACCGTAGCAGCCATGGCTCCCATAGTAGAGTCAACTCCACTAATTTTTGTACAACCAGATTTGAGTGAGGTTGACTCGCTCGAGTTATAGTTTTGAGTTGCCAAGGTATAAATTGGAGATTGGAGAAAAGATAGGAGAGTCGACATTGAAAGAGAGAGAAAACGAGACGAGAGAGATAAGGAAGTGCTGCGATGGTGTTGCGACGGATGATAGTAGAGGAGGTGCTGCGGCGCCGCGATGAAGGATGACGAAGTTTGAGAGGGATCTAAGAGAGAGAGAGAGAGAGAGAGAGAGAGTTTGTAGTTATTGGAAAATGGGGTTGGAAATAAATGGGTGGTTGTAGAATATATATACATGGATAGTGTGGTCATTTTACATCACTTTGTCCTTATAGAAAAGTGTTTGAGCCCTTAGACCTATGGACAATAAAAATTTAAAATTGGAATTATCACTCAAACATGCCTTTTTTTTCTTTTTTTTTAATTTTGTGGGACTTTTTTAGTTGTATAGAAAATGTAAAATACTAACGTAATATTTTGACTTTTTACTTGAAATTATCATTTTACTCTTGTTTTAGTTGTATGAAAAACTTAATATAAGGGTACTTCAGCCTTTTTACATTGGTATAAGGCAACTTTTTTATATACATGCCAAACATATTGATTGATTGATTTATTTATTTAATTTTTTACTTTTTAACTAAAAACACCTGCAAATATTAAAGTTTGAGAATTGTGATTTTCTACAACAACTTAAAATTTTATTATTAGTCCATCCCCTATTTAACTCTTTTTCAACACTTTGATTTTCTTAATGATAGTTACACACTTCTTATTCAATTAATTTCTTGATTTTTCCCTCACTTCTAGCAGCTATAGCTCACCTAAATTTATAGTTATTTTTCATTTTTGTTTCTGAAATTTATGTCGTAAATCCAGGTTTTGAATCTGTCACTTTCTAGTATAGTAGTAAAGTACACAAATTTTGTCCTGGACTAATCCCAGTGGTTAAATACATGTCTATATCAAAGAGTTAGAAGATAACATTCACTTGGAAAATTTTTCTTCATGATCATTTTAGTCTTTATCTAGTCCACTTCATATGGCTAGCTAATGGGGGATTATTTTTTAAATGACGAAAAAAGCCGTCTAGATCTTTGATTGCAGGATAAACTTTAGATATCTACAATCACCTACAAATTACAGATATCGAGTAAGTCAATGTATTGCAAGTCTTTGAATTTATGATTGACAACGTTAAACTGGTAGGTTAGGAATATTTTTCCTGAAAGAAAATTGATTACTTTTCAATAGTATTAGAATTGTACAAAGAAAAAAAAACTCACCTACCATTGAATTCTGAGTAGAAGGTCCAGCTCACTTAGGTTTGTGACCACTTAAATGAGTTCATGTACTAAAACATGAATTTCATTTTTCATACACATGTTTCGGAAAGTAATGCCTTGTTTGGCATAGGCTTGTTTTAGCTTGAAAGTTAAAAAATTATTAAAAAAATTAAAAAGCCTATAATCTATATTAAAAAGTCAAAATTTTCATTTTCTCTTTACTTTTTGTACATTTTTTCGAAAAAATCGAAAAAGTCATTTTAAACATACTAGTTTTTTTTTTTTTTTTTATCTCATATTTTAGTCAAAAAATCAAAAAATTACTCAAATAGCTTGTTCCCAAACGAGGACAAACATGGAGTACAAACATGGTGTACATCCCATTTCTCCTCCCAAACATCATATATATACAATGTATTTAAAGCATAGTCATATTCAATGACAACCAATAAGAGATTAGTTTCAATTCACCTAATTCTCATGCAATTTCTACAACAATCATAGCTATCCTTCACCGATAGCTCAATACAGATATTTCTAAACAAATTTTCATCCTCAAGATAGATAAATTATTCAAAATTCCACAGGTGAGAGGTAATACATATTTAGCTTCTCCATTTATCTATGTATCCAACCAATTTCACATTCACAATACAAGTTCCATTCATTTATACAAAATAACTATTGGGACCATTCTAGGGCGAATTCCCCCTTTTCCCAAATATCACTCTAAATGCCAAAATCAACCATTTTGTCACCATACAACCTTATATTTAACCCCATAACCATTTTTACAACATACACATGAAAACCCCCCCTTTTTATTTCACACCCAAATCCCAGGTTTGTCCATAATACACCCAAAGCCCACCATTGTTACACAATAACCAAATAACTAAGTTAAAAATCATATGAAAGTGTAAAAAATCCCTACCTTAAGTGCAGAAGCCTAAAAGGGAAGTGGAGAAACTTAAAAAATGTCGAAACCAAACTCTATTCGGATGTAATGGTAGCCGTTGAGATGCTCCACCTTTTTATCAAAGGTAGTAGGGTAGAGAGATCCTTAGATCCTAGTGGATTTGTAGAGAGAAGTCGGATTTTAGAGAGAGAGAGAGCTGGTCTAGGGTTTTTGAGAGAAAAGATATCAAAAAGTGATGTAAAAAGGTGCTGCTGTAAACTGATATAGATGAGCCTCGCTCGAGCGCAAAAGTTGTCGCTCAAGCGACTAGACACAATAAGTCACCTTGCTCGAGCGCAAGAAGCATCACTAGAACACAGAATACAAACTCCCAGAAGTTTAGCAGACAGAGACCGTCGCTTGAGTGCAAGAAGCCTCACTCAAGTGGATAACACTACCCCATCGCTCGAGCGAATAACAACACTCTCCTAGTACCTCTGCAGGCCTGCAAAAGTACTGGGAGATCACAAAGCTCGCTCGAGTAAAGAAGCCAAAATCTGGACAACAACCATTTGGACCAACTAGCAACCAACCTCTTCCAAACACACCCAAGGCACTCCAATATTCAAACTTAAAGGGGAAAGGAGGGAAAAAGATATGAATAATAATATTAAACCACGAAACCCGAGTCCGGAACACAACAAAGGTCGAGTCAAAACCAGAATTGCTATATAAACCCTCAAGAAAAAATGACTCCCATACTTACTCCCTTTGCTACAAAAAATTGAACAACTATCATGGATCTAATTTAGATAAAAGAAACGAAGAAGTTTTTACACACATAGACTAGTTGGATTTGGATTGGGGTTGAGACCCAATATTTGAGCCGAAAGGCTTGTTTAGACTATGACCATATACCTCATAACAAGTATGTTTAAGCTATTTCATCCATATTCATCCAAACAAGTCCTAAAGAATGTCTTTGATTGCAAACTTTTTTTCTTTTTGTTTTTGAACCAAACGAAGTAACGTCAAGAAGTTGGGCCCAATTGAAAAACAAAAACCTTTTGTGCTCAGGTAATTTCATAGATGAAAGTTGGCATGAGATAAAATTTTGATACCAATATAAATATGCCAAACTCAGGTTTATCATCACATTATAAATGTGATCAAATGGGGGATGAAGGTATAAGAGATGATCACACTATAATATGATGGACCCTTTCACACCGAATCGTAACTTACAAAGTCGTGATGTACAAATCTTACCGCAGGAAAGTTGTGTGTTTGAATTTCAAACACCAAATGGTATAAACATTGGCGAAAGGTTATTATGAAAGGCAGTACATGTTAGTATTGTAAAACAAACTCAACAGGTGCGACCATTTCCAATAGCCACCATGATGTATATAAATACACATGCCAAGTGAAATTACAACCCACTTGAATCATTATGTTTTTGTTCTCTCCCGGATCCTCAATTTTCTTGCGTGATAAACACCCTTACGGAATTATCAATCTTCATCATTATTAGTTTATCCTTCAACTCCAATTAATTAAAGGAATCACTAAAACAATCACCCACTTTTTAATTCATGCACTCCCACCTCAAAATTTTTATGACACCACTACTTTCAAATACAACACAATATGCACAACATTAAGGTTCAAACATAAACCCTTTTGAAGAAGAAGAAGAGAAAATAATTGAAACTTAGAGAAGAAGATGAAAAGATTTGAATAAATAGAACATGTATAATTGATTAGGGTGTATCATGAGGGAAAAAATTATTTTAATATTTAATGTGCTATCCTTATTAGTAAATTCATCTTAGGATATAATAAGAATTAAAATTTTAAAATGAGTTCTAGTATTAGCACCAGCCTAACTTCTTTGGACTCCCTAATTTCTAATTTTTTTTTATTACAATTATATCTTGAAGTAAATTACATTAAAATACATCATTTAATGAAACACCTACCTACCAAATAAAAACTGATACTCTATAATATTGTACACCAACCCACACCCCCACCTCCAGCTATATGTATTCCACCTTTCTAAACCATAAACTTGTTACTCTTTATAACCAACCAATATAAACCCTAAACCTGTTACTCTTCATAACCATCTTAAACCCTAAATGTATCCTTTTCATCACCATCATAAACCCTCATGAGCCAGAAACCTTGAACTAGAAAGCTCTTTTCAAGTCCAATGTATTACTCTTCATCAGTTATTTCACTTTGTAGAGCAATGGAGGATGATGGCAATAATTCTAATGAGGCTATCGTTCCATTGGTAACTTTGTCTGTCTTGCATTAACATTCTCGGTCGTTTTCAATCGTTGTTGTTTTGTATGAGTTGTTCGGTACTAGTTTGCCAACTGTTAAAATTATGTTGGATAACACAGTATTAAACACAAACGTTTACTTCAATATATGGGTTTCTAATAATAATGCAGATAGTCGGTATTGATGTGTTGAACGGTTCAATTTTTGTATCTTCAATACCAGATTGTGTGTTTCGTGAGGGTTTTACCTAAGAGGAATTTCCGATGAGATTTTTGCAATGGTAGATAGGAATTTCTAACGAGTTTTCTAACCGTATTCTTGGGACACCGTCGAGTCGATTCCTCATTTCGTTGGAAGTTGACAGGAATTTTAATGATGGACCGTCGATACAATGTTTTCACTGAGGCAATAGTGTTTATTGATGCAATGACCGTCGGCGTTCTTTTCTACAGGAGATAGGCGGTCATCAAAAGGAGGAGAGAGGGTGTGAAGAATTAGGTAGGTGTGCCCTTAGGTGTGATAATATTATGAATATGAGTAAATTTGATATTAAATGGAGTGTTCAAAGAAATCTTATTGAAATTTAATTTTTAGGGTGGGGCCTCCAAAAAATGGGGGTCCAAAAAATTTAGATTGGTGCTAATTAGCAGCCCTCTTTAAAATTTAAGTTGGTTGAATTGAGATAATTTTTGAGTTCAAGTAAAATGACCATCCAAACAAGTCCTAAAGAATGTCTTTGATTGCAAACTGGGAACCAAATGAACTAGTGTCAAGAAGTTAGGCCCAATTGAAAAACAATAACCTTTTGTACTAGTTTCATATTTTGTAATGAAATGTCGTTAATCCTTCTGTTATATTAAATTTTGAATTTTCTTTCTAATTTTTTAGGCCATCTCCAATCTTTCATCAAATGTTTTATCAAATTTAAATTTGATGAAAATAGTACTCCAACTGTTGCATCAGATTAATATCGAATGAAGGGAGTGTTATATTTTTCATCAAATTACGGGAGTTTTTATCCTTCCATCAAATTTTGCTCGTGGCTGTTGGTGGATGACCGACCGGACAACCTTCCGGACAATCGGATTTTGGGATGAATTAGGAGTTTTGTAAAAAGATTTGATGAATTTTACATTTCACAGGACAATCGGCAGGATGACTAGCCGAACAACCAGCAGAATTGATGAAAACTTACCCTTCACCGTTGGAGTGCATCATATCAGATCAAATTTTTCATCAAATTATTACTCAAATTTGATAAAGCATTAGAAATACTCTTATGAGTTAGATATTTGGGTTTCTAATGAATGCATATTTTCCTTTTTGTCCAATTTGTAAGTTTTTAAAGATAATTTTTCATGTCATTGTTTATATACTTTAGTTTTTTTCAATATTTAAAAAAAAAAATAATGATAGGAATCATAAGAAAATATTATGAATTGCTCAGACCCTAACAACTTTAAAGCTATGTAGTATGAACATAGGTAGATTATGTCAGAAGAAATTAAATGAATAAGCCATATTATCTAGTGAAAATGATATGTTAGTAAAACTTAAATTTAAGATTTAATTGTTAGTAATTTTGCATTTAAAAAGAGAGAAAAATAAATTTTAAATAAAAATTATAGCGGTGTTAAAAAAAATATTAAAACAATCTCATTTAAAATAAGACCTTTAGCTTTCTCATGTAAATTCGGGGTGAGGTCAGTGATCTTTCTTTTAATGACATTTGATCTCACTTCTGACCCTGTGAACTGCCAGCCCTTTGTTGAAGATGCATACAAATCTTTGTTTCACATATTAAATGGATTGTACAGTCAATTGTTGGCCCACTTAAGTAATTTGAATTTAACTGTTTAGTACTCGTCAAGCAGATCAATCTTTTTGATCTTATATTGTTGGCCCATTTATGAAAAAATGTGTAAAAAGTAGAGAGAAAGTAGAATTTTTAACTTTTTAGTATGAATTGTTGGTTTTTTTAGTGACTTTTTGACTAAAAAAGCTATTTGCCAAACGAGGCCTAATAGTCAGATGATTGGATGACATTTATCACGTGATTTTAAGAATAAATTGTTAATTTTGTTTTAGGGTGAATTATATCTCAATAAAACTATTAAAAAAAAAATTATACGGACATAGAATGGTGCAATTTTGAGTTGCACTCTCAAAACTTTTGAGTTGCACCCCATCATACAAAGAGTTGCACACCCATATGTTTCACATATTTTTTGGTCTTTTACCCTCCATTAACACTTCCTATTTATATAAACCAAATGTGATTTAAATAAATAGTTATCAATCTTTGATCAATTTAATTTTTATAAAAAATAGCCTATTTGAGAGAGACGCTAAAAATTTCAGGGCACCAAAATGGTTTGGAATAATCCCACATAGTCTCAAAAGAGCTCTAACAATTGCTGAACATTCAAGCCATAAATGTAACAAATATAAAAATTAGAGGTCATTTGATCATTAAAATCATATTTAATTTTGTTAATGATCGGATTTCTCTAATTTTATCCCTTTATTTATTTTAGTTTCTTCTCATATTGTTATAGTAACCCAGTAGCATGGTTCATTTGTCCTATCTTTCTAACATTATCACATTATTAAGATTAATAATTAGAAAAGTGTGAAACAATTCGGTGACAGATCATCTAGACTAGTTAATTATAGGGTTATTTACACAAAAACTCTCTAAATTATTGAGAAGTATTACTTTAAACTTCTAAATTAACGGTCCAATTTGTACATTTTTATAATTTAAGAACATTTCTACGCTTTTTATAGTTTAGAAAGTAAAATGATATTTTTCAATAATTTAGGAGTTCAATCTGTACACTTTTATAATTGAGGAGATCAAAATGATATTTCTCAATTATTTAAGAGGTCTTTGTGTAAATAATCCTTAATTATACGAACACCCATTTACTGAGTTCTTTGGACCATCTCGGCTGCTATTGCTATTTTTTAGCATGAAGATCAGTTTTTTAAATTCCAATGATTAGGCAACATTTATCAATTGTTATAACTTGTGTCAAATTTGACATAAAGTTTAGTTATAGCTAAACTTTTTTGTTTTTTTTGATTGGTTAAAAAAGAAATTTTATTGATGAAAACAAATATACAACATAAAAGTTTACATCAATAAATTAAAAAATAAAAAGAAAAAAAGAAGGAGAGCGCAAAGAGTATGAGAACTTCAAAATCCCAACTGGCTAAACTTGTTAGCACAAAAACATTATTCAGGTTTACTGTTCATCTTTTCAAATCAACCTCTCAAACAAATTTTAAGAAGTCTCAAAAATCATCAAATAGTTCAAAAATTTTCAATAAATCAGCATAAATATTTTCATCAAATTTTTAAGAGTAAATTACACTCACGTCCCTTCAAATTTTAAGAAAATATAGTTAGGAAAAATTACTCATAGGTCCCATATTGGAAAATGTTACTCCATCTAGTCCTGAGTGTTTTTTTATAAACCATTTAGTCCTTTTTTTACATCAGAACATCATTATCAAAATAACATCAAACATCATCATCAAAACAACATCAAACATCACAACATTAATCATCAACAAAGAACAATCGATGCAAATTAAACACAACAAATTTATATAAATAAACCCTAGAATTCAAAACAATATAGAACTATGTTCCAAAAAAACATCGATCGGATTCAAAAGCACGAAGCTTTGAAATCAATAGTCATGAATATCAACAAAACTAGGGTTTCGAGCAGATTAATCGTCAAAACCAAAGCACTTGTGCACAATGCTACAAAAGTATGAATATGAGTTTGATTATTAATAGCAGGACAAAGAACACGATAAGAAATCGAATTGGCAGACCTAACAGCAGATTCGAGATCGAGATCAAAAACCCCCAAGGCGGTGCTCTGTTCCAAAGGTTTTGACGATGCGTATGAGTTCCAATCGGCCAAAAAAGATGATGATGAAGACGACGACAATGAAGACGTCAATGGATGCGGTTGTTGCCGATCTTCCTCGCCGCCGCTGACTGAAAACCACTTCTGCATTTTCGTTTTGTTGTTGGTTTCGAGCTCTGGTTATGGATTTTCAATAACTAAGATTCAAAGAATTAAAGAGAATTGATAATGTTTGATGAATAATAATGGTTGATGAATAATGTTTGATGTTGAAGAATAATGTTTGGTGAATAATGTTTAATGTTGAAGAATAATGTTTTATTTTGATGTTTAATCGTTATTTAAAAAATTGTTTAATCGTTATTGTGATATTGTTTTGATGATGATGGTGTGATGTTTGATGTTGTTTTGATGATGATATTTGATGTTGTTTCGATGATGTTACTCATAAATCTGATGTTTCATGTTTGATGTTTGATGAATAATCCTAATATTTAATGGTTCAGAATCTGTGTTTGATGTTTGACGAATAATCTTAATGTTTAGTGGTTGATGTTTGATGAATAATCCTGACGTTGCTAATGTTTGATGTTGGATGAATAATGTTTGATGTTTGAAAAGAAGGGAAATAATAAAAAAGCCTATAGTAAGCTTCTTGAAAAATAGGACCTATTAGTCCAACAAAAAACTTTCGGGACTAAATGGGTTAACATTCTCAAATTTGGGATTTATTGGTGCTTTCCCCATATAGTTAATCTTACACTTTTGACATAATTACATTAACTTCCATTAAAATTTTAATTCACATAGTAGTTAAATATTTTTTCATCAGTTATTATTGATGGAAAAAATGATATTCTTATCTATTTTTAACTAAAATGTATATTTGCTTTTATTTGAGAAATTGGTAAAAAGTCGATTTTTTAAAATTTTTTTTGACTATTTTGTCTTTTTGTGAGTAAAAAATATGAGAGGTGATGTGACCTAAACTAGGTAAAAAGGTAAAAGTTGACTTTTTTTTTTACTTCCCAAAATACACTTTTAATTAATACAATTATATAAAAAAACATGAGACTAATTATATGTTTTTCAAATCTCAAATAAGTGTAATCTACCCAATTTAGGCCAAGTTTGGGAAGACTAAGGCCAAGTTTGGCTATCCTAAATTGGTACACACTTTTTATCTTTTTTCCATCACATCATCTCTCTACTTTTCTGCACATCTTTTCGTAAAAAGGCAAAAGGTGTACTTATCTAGGTCATCCCAAACAACCCCTAAATAAGTGCACTTTTTAACTTTTTATCAAATATGAGTTAGATTTGGGTTGGGTTTGAAGTGATGTGTTAGAGAGGTGATGTGATTTAAATAAGATGATATGACTTAAATAAGATAGTGACTTTTTGACTTTTTGAATTTTTTAGAGGATGCCAAACTTGACCTTATAATGATAAATTTGACCCGGTATTATTGCATATTGTATCAACAATAAACGGGAGTTGAGATACTTACCAAGTCATGCTTTAAATTGATAGGCTAACACAATCCAACTAGCTAACTCCACAATTTTCAACTTATACCAATACTTACAATAAACTTATCATTTTTGCGATGATTCTTAATTATAAAATGTATGATTTTCAGGATTAATATGTCTATAAAAGTCTCACCGAAGACTAATTGAGTAAATTCGAAATTAATAGAATTGATTGGTAATTTTTATAATAAATAAAAATAAGATTACAAGGCTAATTCTATTTACACAACAAAAAGAGCTCATTACACTCCAATTTTTTTTTTAAAACAAAAAAAAAAAAAAACTTTTATCCCTTCATAAAGTTTCCAAAAGAACCTTAAAAATCCTAGTCCAAATTTCAAAGCACACTCATCTTTTTCCACTATCTCTACAGGCCACCATCAACATCCCCGTCTCCGGCGAGCCCTTTTGTCAATTTTGCCACCTCCGACGCCAAACTTCACCGGCGATTCAAACCCCCTTCTCCCTTCACCCTTCACCATCGTCCCTTGCTGCTCCATCTCCTCCCCTGTCACCTCTCGCAGTCACCCTTTCCTTCAACGGCGATTCACACCGTCGCCTTTGCCGCCTCTTCGCTCCTCTCATCTACTCTGCGATCGCTTGTAGCTGTCACCTCGTACACCATGGTGACCCAGCCATGCCCCTCACTCTCCTTCCGTTGCGCTTCTCAGACTCGTATCCTTCCGACATCCCGAAAGCGTGCGATACAATGACAAAGACGAATTTGGAAAGAAGAATAAGAAGAAGAACAAAAAGATGAGCTAGTGGAGAGAAGGGTTACGCTTATTGGATGTGGTGGAGAGGATGGTTGTTGGTGGGCGAGGTTGAGAGTTGGCTGCTGCAGGCCGCGGTGGTTGGGGTGGGTTTAGGTTTGTAAAGATAAGGTTAAGTTTGGTATTATCAAAACTGTAACGAGAACAAATTAAAATCAAGTGAAATGTGAAAAGAAAAAGGGTAAAGGATTTAATTTAATGGTCTAAGTGGAATTTTCCTAAAAACTATATGCTACTATGTCACGTGAAATTGACAACTTTGACAAAATAAGTCTACACGAACTCTTATTGGAGAATAAACTATTTACGGACATTTCGGAAAGGTGATTTTTATGGGCATCCACTTATATAGTGCCATATAAATAAAAAGAGTAATGATTGGGACTCCATCATTACAAGACTCATAAATTTAGATTATTTATGATGTGAATTTTACACATATGTAAATGGGCTTCACATATACATGAATGGCTAAGATCACTTTGAAAGTGTAGGATCGTCCCCAAAAGGATCCCAAATATTTCCCTAAACAAAAAAATGATCCACAACAATTGTATCTCTTCCCACCTTTCATCTCTTTGCTCTAATTTTTTCACCATCCTTACCTAAATCCACTTACACCCTCTGCAACCTCATGGACTTGGATCCTTCAACAAAACCCCTACCATCCATATCGATAGCCACCAATAGACGTAGAAGAGCTCATGACCACCGACCACCACCACATATTTATGCTTACAATCTCCTTTGATTGAACCCATCATCACCATCACATATACAAATGGAAAGCCAATTTAAAGAAAATTAGATCTATGATGGGTTCATAATGAACTACTGGTAATTTAAAATTTTATGTCTGTTTGTTTGTTTTTTTTTTTTTTTTTCTTTTTGGCTCTTTTTTATGTTTAACCCAATGAGAAATGTGTGTGTAAAGATCATAGCCTTATCCTTTAACGAAACCCCCATCTTTTGCATCTTCTCTTTCTCTTTTTTGTAATTATTTCTCTTCAAGATCAAAGCCACTAAAATCAACTCTTTTCTCAATCTAGTACTCTCTCCTTTATTGCTGTTGTTGTTGGGCAAATTCGAGAAATACAACGCATTAACTTTCGAGTTTGCCTTCCCTCACATGCCAAATCTTTACACCTTTTATGGTTATAATCTTTATACTAAAAAAATAAAAATAAATAAAAAACAATTTTGTGATGGATTTTATGTTGACCATCAATTGATCTAGATGATATGCAATAAACAATTGGGCTATTCAATTTCTCAGTCTTAAAAGGTAATGGGATGTTCAATAACATTTTTTGAGAAATTATTCAGTATTTTCGGAACACCACGTCATCCATCCCAAGTGGTGCTCCAAGCCAATCATAAAATGCCACAAAAGTTTAATGTAAGACTATCTCCAATGGTCGTCAAATCTATCATCTCCAATGCCATAAAATATGGTTATAATCTTTTCTTCTTTTTTTTTTTTTTTTCTTTTGCTTCGTTAGGAACAAGAATTTGAAAAACAATTGTGGATTAATAATATCTTTCCCTTGTTTGCGAATTTTGAGTGGTGTATAATGTAGTTCACTGTTGCTTCTATTTAGAAATTGAAGTGCCTTTATCTATATCTATGTCTGTATATTAAAAAGATTTACTATATATTTAAGGCATTTTTATTTTTATTTTTATAAATAGGTAATAATTATTCATTGAAAGAAAAAAATACTTAAAACCACTTCAAAAGACTTTTTGTATTGTATTTCATATGCATTTTACCCAGCTGAATTACAAATTCAATATTTCAATAGGTTTTTATATTATATTCGATAAGCATTTTATATTTGAATAAATAAAAATAAAAAAAAAACATTTTATCCAGTCAAATTACAAATTTAATATTCTAAAACTCTTTATATTGTTCCTGTTAGGGAAAATCGATGAATCTCCACAAGTAAATCAATCAATGAGAATATAAACTAATGCGGAAAAATTTAAATCAAAGGCAACACAAGAATTTTTACGTGGTTCCCTCAATGTGAGGTACGTCCACGGGATCGAAATCCGATTCCACTATCAACCAAATAAGTTCCAAACGATTACAAACGAGACGCTAATGGTCTCACAAAACCACCCTTAGGTGAATTCCAAATAATCACAAATAAATAAGAGGAAAAACCTCCCCAAATAGATGAACCAAAATCTTCAGAACCAGAGTTGTAGAAGACCCAAAATAACGAACCAAATCAGCTCCCACACAAAGAAACAAAAAACTTGAACAAATCTTCACCAATGGCACTGTTACCGAAGCTAGAGCAGCCGCCACTTTTTGTGTGTTGAACAAAAACAATGCCTCCAATATAAAACATAATATATATTGGATCTAGGGTTTTGTAATCAAACCCTAATTGTATCCCAATTGGATTGGGCCTTCACAAATATAATATATAAAAATATTATACCTAAACCAAGCCAAATTAAAACGCTTTTTCCAAAAAACGAATTGGGTCCCACACTCCAATAAGGAGGTATACCTAACAATTCTCCCCCTACCGACTTAGGTGGAGACATCAACCATACCCGCCAAAGTTCGACACTTTAAATGTTTCTCCCTCGACAAAGTCTTAGTCAGCATATCTGAAATATTATCATCTGTGTGAACCTTTTCGAGTTACAACAATTTCGAATCTAATACATCACGAATCCAATGGTATCTCACATCAATGTGTTTCGATCTCGAATGAAAGGTATAATTTTTACTCAAGTGAATAGCACTTTGACTATCACAATAAAGCACATATCTTTCTTGCTTCAAACTCAACTCTTGCAAAAATTTCTTCAACCATAACTCTTCTTTGCAAGCTTCTGTAATGGCAATAAATTCAGCTTCGGTAGTTGAGAGAGCAACACATTTTTGTAATTTAGATTGCCATGCCACAGCCTCGCAAAAGTCATCAAATACCAAGTAGATTTCTTAGAATCAACATCACCACCATGTCGTAATCTGTGAACCCATCAAGCATCGGCTTACCATCCCCAAAACACAAACACACCTTCGAAGTCCCTCGAAGATATCTTAGAATCCATTTTACCGCTGCCCAATGTTCTTTACCCGGATTAGAGAGAAAATGACTCACCACACCAACGGCGTGAGCAATATCCGGCCTTGTACAAACCATGGCGTACATCAAAGAACCAACTGCTGAAGCATAAGGAACTTTCAACATCTCTTCTTTGTCTTTCTCACTTGTAAAACATTTATTCGAACTAAGTTTGAAGTGACCTGTAAGTGGACAACCAACCGACTTTGCTTTATCCATGTTGAATCTCTCAAGAACTTTCTCAATGTAGCTCTCTTGAGACAACCAAATCAGTCCCTCTTTGCGATCACGAACAATTTTCATACAAAGTATTTGCTTTGCCGGTCCCAAATCTTTCATAGCAAAAGATTTACTCAACTCCAATTTCAACCTGTTAATCATGGTAGAATCTTGACCCACAATTAACATGTCATCAACATAAAGCAAAAGAATAATAAATATGCCATCCGGAAAATTTTTCACAAACACACAATGGTCCGAAGTGGTTTTAGAAAAGCCATTATTCATCATGAAAGAGTCAAATTTTTTGTACCATTGCCGCGGAGCTTGCTTGAGGCCATATAAACTTTTCTTCAATTTGCAAACAAATTTCTCTTTCCCTTTCTCCACAAAACCTTCTGGTTGCTCCATGTAAATTTCTTCTTCAAGATCACCATGAAGAAATGCGGTCTTCACATCAAGTTGTTTAACTTCAAGGTTCATACTTGCAGCCATGCCAAGTACAACCCGAATAGAAGACATCTTCACAACCGGCGAGAAAATCTCGTTAAAGTCAATACCTTTCTTTTGCCCAAAACCTTTTACTACAAGACGTGCTTTGTTCCTCAGATTCTTCCTATCATTCTTCAATTTGAAAACCCACTTATTTTTCAGAATTTTCCTCCCTTTAGGCAACTTCACTAAATCATAAGTATGATTTTCAAGTAAGGAATTCATCTCCTCTTCCATAACCTTTTTCCAATCATCTTTCTTTGCATGCTCAATTGCTTCTTGGTAGCTCTCCGGCTCCCCTTGATCAGAAATCAACACAAATTCATTAGGAGGATACTTTCTTGAAGGTTGTCGGTCCCTTGTAGATTTTCTCAACTCAAGTTGTGGTGGCGGTTCTTGAGTTGGATGCTCTTCCTCAATTTCTGGCTCAACTTCATTAGGATTAGCATCATCCTCCACATCTTTAATAGATGGCTGCACATCTCCCCCATTTTCATCATCAATTGGAGATGAAGGAGATGGATCCATGTCAATGAGATCACTAGTTTTTGGCTCCGGTTGATCACCTTTACCAAAGTCTTCAATTGTTTGGTCTTCAAGAAACACAACATCACGGCTTCGAATAACTTTCTTGTCGACCGGATCTCATAATCTATACCCGAATTCATCACGCCTATAGCCAAGAAAAATACATTGTCTTGACTTACTATCAAGCTTGGACCTCTCATCCTTTGGAATGTGAACAAAAGCTCGGCAACCAAACACTCTCAAGTGCTCATAAGACACATCTTTACCACCAAACTCTTTTCAGAACATCACCATTCAAAGGATAGCAAGGAGACAAATTGATCACGTCCAATCATTGTACTCATTGCCTCACCCCAAAAGGATCTTGGCAATTTAGCTTGTGAAAGCAAACACCTTGTTCTTTCCACAATGGTGCGGTTCATCCTCGGCAACTCCATTTTGTTGAGGAGTTTTCTTAATCTTTTTGATGCGAATACCTTGGCATGCGACATAATACTCATCAAATGGCCCAATGTATTCACCACCATTGTCTGCTCGGATGCACTTCAATTTCGCCTGCTTTCTTTCAACCATGGCCTGAAAATGCTTAAATACTTCTAGAACTTGATCTTTAGTTTTTAGTAGATAAGCCCAAACTTTCCTTGAATAATCATCAATGAAAGTAACAAAATAAAGTGCACCACCATGTGTTCTAACTTTTAAAGGACCACAAATATCCGAATGAATCATCTCCAACACATTTTCTTTTCTAGAAGCAACATTTTTATGAAAAGAAACTCTATGTTGTTTACCCGCCAAACAATGAACACAAGTTTTAAGATGTGTACCTTTCAAACTGGGTAGAAGTTTTTTCTTGAACAAAACTTGTAGCCCTTTTCACTCATGTGCCCAAGTCGCCTGTGCCACAATTCAGTAGAAGTATCATCTTCAAGTGCATTGACAACACCTTTACAAATTTTTCCTTACATCGAATAAAGTGTATGAGTCTTCTTGCACTTAGCCACCACCAAAGAACCTTTTGTGAGCTTCCATATTCCATCACCAAATTTGTTGTTGAAGCCTTCATCATCTAGCTTCCCAGTAGAGATCAAATTGAGGCGAATGTCGGGAACATGCCTTACATCTTTAAGCAACAACTTGCAGCCCAAATTTGTTTCCAAGCAAATATCATCCATGCCAATAATCTTGGACAAACCTTCATTACCCATTCTAACAGAACCATAATTTCTTGCAGTGTAGGTAGTGAAGAAATCAACTCGAGAAGTCACATGAAAAGAAGCACCGGAATCAATCACCCAACTGTTCTCTTGGCCCACAAAATTGATACAATCATTCTCACAAACGACCATGAGATCATCGGTAGTAACTGCCGTTGTGTTTTCTTGCTTCTTATCCACACTTTTGTCATGCCTTTTCTCCTTGTTCTTGAGCTTTCGGCATTCCCGCTTCATGTGCCCTTTCTCATGGCAATAATGGCACTTAATGTCTTTCTTTGAAAAAGAACTATCTCTTGACTTGTCACGACTTTGATCACGACCATGAGGAGTCTTACTCCTCCCCCTTGTTTTGCTTCGGCCTCTCACAACAAATGCTTCCGAATGAGAGGTACCGGCTGATTTTCTTCTAGTTTCTTCATTAAACAAGCTACTAGTGACTTGACCCATAGTGACAACTCCATCGGGCGCCGAATTACTAACTGTCACAACCAAAGTCTCCCAACTTTCGGGCAAGGAACTAAGTAGCATCAAAGCCTGCAACTCATCATCAAAAATAATTTTCATAGAAGCAAGTTGGTTAACAATACTCTTTATTTCATTCAGATGTTCCGGAATAGAGCTGCCCTCTTTATATTTTAAATTAACCGACTTACGAAACAGAAAGGCTTTATTTGTGGCTGATTTTCTATCATAAAGACTCTCTAATTTTTTTCCATAAATCATGTGCCGAAGTTTCAGTAGCAACATGATGAAACACACTGTCATCAATCCATTGACGAATAACACCAACGGCTTTTCGATTAAGCCTCTTCCACTCATCATCTTTCATATCAGCAGGTTTACCACTCTCACCCTCAATGGGTCCATACAAGTCTTTACAAAATAATAGGTCCTCCATTTTAGTTTTCCAAATTACCCAATTGCTTCCGTTGAAGCTAGATATACGACTCACATTCCCCTCCATTGATTTACACAAATAAATAAATCCCAATAAACCGTAAGCTCTGATACCAGATGTTAGGGAAAATCGATGAATCCCCACAAGTAAATCAATCAATGGGAATATAAACTAATGCGGAAAAATTTAAATCAAAGGCAACACAAGAATTTTTACGTGGTTCCCTCAATGTGAGGTACGTCCACGAGATCGAAATCCGATTCCACTATCAACCAAATAAGTTCCAAACGATTACAAACGAGACGCTAATGGTCTCACAAAACCACCCTTAGGTGAATTCCAAATAATCACAAATAAACAAGAGGAAAAACCTCACCAAATAGATGAACCAAAATCTTCAGAACTAGAGTTGTAGAAGACCCAAAATAACGAACCAAATCAGCTCCCACACAAAGAAACAAAAAACTTGAACAAATCTTCACCAATGGCACTGTTACCGAAGCTAGAGCAGCCGCCACTTTTTGTGTGTTGAACAAAAACAATGCCTCCAATATAAAACATAATATATATTGGATCTAGGGTTTTGTAATCAAACCCTAATTGTATCCCAATTGGATTGGGCCTCCACAAATATAATATATAAAAATATTATACCTAAACCAAGCCAAATTAAAACTCTTTTTCCAAAAAATGAATTGGATCCCACACTCCAATAAAGAGGTATACCCAACAGTTCCTCATACTTTTGTTAGTGCATTTTCAACTAACAAAAGGTATTTACAAATAAATTTAATGCTCTAACAAACTCTATTTTAAAGTCTTGTTGGAGTATATACTTTAGAGTGACTATGCAAATTAAAGTACACATTTTATGTTCTTTTGCCATGAAACAACAGGACCAAACAGAGTCACTCTTCTCAGGAGCACAAGTAATATAATTCAATATATTTGTGGAGATTCCAAGCAACACATTTGTAGGACTTTAATGTTTTGCGATTTATTTTGTAGTAAAAATTGAAAATTCCACATGTCAATACAAAATCTGCTAAAATACATATTAAAAAAAAAAAAAATTGGTGAAACATCTCTCTTTAACTTTATATAGTAGGAGAGGTCCAAGATGTTTTCAAGTTGAGAATACACCCTTTTTTTTTTTAATTTTGAAAGAAATTATTTTTATAAGTCTTTTATATAAGATCAAACACACAGTGACAAATTTTTTTATCAGTCCTTAGCAAATCTGTTTGTATTTGACTTTCAATTATTAAAATTTTCTAAATATAAAATATTAAAACTCAAAATCAATTTTTTCTTTCAAAAATAAATTTCAGTATATTACACAGGTTAACAACTGAGTAAAATAGTATTTCAATTTAGTATTTATTGATTAGGTGCTATATTATACTGCGTTGGGTTAGGTGCCATATTATTTTACACAATAACGCATAAATCGCATTGTCATTATCCCAACTTTTGGATCACCCTTTCATACGCGATTGTTATAGTCAAAATTTTCTAAACATAAAATATTAAAACTTAAAATCAATTTTTCCTTTTAAAAATAAATCTCCGTATATTACAAGGGTTAACAACTGGGTAAAATAATATTTCAATTTAATATATATTGATTAGGTGTCATATTATATGCGTTGGGTTAGGTGCCATATTATTTTATGCAACAACGCGTAAATTGCATTGCTATTGTCCCAACTTTTGAATCACCCTTTCATATGCTGTTGTTATAGTCTTTTTCTAATATTAACTACGGTTATAACAACCTAATATGTGGTTGTTGTCATAACAAATTATAAAATAAAAAACTTAACGTGCCGTGTTTGGATTTGCGAGCTCATTATTGATTCTTTTTAATAATTTATTTTATGATCATCATTTAAATCAAACGAATAAGCATCATTTTTATTTTGTTTTATTATGTATGCCATAAAAAATAAATAACATATGATGTGGATTCCACAGAGCTTCTCTCTCTCTGTGACTTATATAAACCTCTCTCTCTCTCTCTCAACTAAGCATCAGTTTAGTCCAGTCTCTCCACTCACACCACATCCCAACAGCTTTCTTTTCCAACCTTCATCCTAGGCTATTCACCCACCCACCCTTTATACCCAGATTTTGTTGGGAGGGAGGGACTGGGATTGAATTCAGTTGAAATACCACATAATCATAATGGAAGCGCCTGTTGTGTCCTTCATTGCCAACAGACTTGGAGTTTTGTTAACTGAAGAAGCAAAATTCTTATATGGAGTAAGCGACCAAGTTGAACAAATCCGAGTCGAGTTGAATCGAATGCAATGCTTCTTACAAGACGCAGATTATGCAATACAATCTGATCTTGTAGATGTGGGGGTCAACAACTGGGTTGCGGAGATCAGAAAACTTGCTTATGAAACTGAAGACATCCTCGAAACTTATGTCATCCAAGTTTCATCCAGAAGGAACAAAAAGGGTTTCCGAAACACCCTTAAAAGATTCGCTTGCATCTTCAACGAATGGCAAGATGTTCACAGGGTGGGATGTGAGATCAGTGCCATTAAAAACAAGATCACTCACCTCACCGCTAGTTTACATACTTACGGCTTGAAAAGTATAGGTGAGCCAGTTCATGTGTTGATTTTAAATTTAAATTTTTATTTATTTATTTGTTAATAATTTCAAGTATTGTTATATTTTTTTTATTTAAAGTATATTTTTCTCTCTTTTGAGATGCAAAATTATTACTAATTAAAATTTGAAATTTAAATTATGTTAATATATTCCATTAAGCTTTCGTGTGACACAATCAATTTTAGAAAAGAATAATATTTTATATTTTAATTTTTCAGTTAAATTTAGGGGAAATTAAAAAGACATAACTCTATGTTTGTGTAAGAATTTAAGGATAACAACAATTTCTTTGCTAGTTAAAATTGTTGAGATTTGAAATCTTAAAATAATAATGACAACTTTAACATTATAGTTCAAAATGCCCTCATGATTCTAATAAAAAAATTTCAAAACTCATAATCAAACACTTAATTCAAAACTCATAACCAAACTTTTTTCAAAATTCTATTTAAAAAAAAAAATCATTTTTTAAAAAAAAATTGTTCTTTAAATTTTTTTTATTTTTTGAAAAAAAAAAAATTTGTCAGAAAATAATTTTTTATTTTTTCAAAAAAAAATTATTTTGTTATTTTTTTAAGTATTGGCCAAATAATTTGTTATGATTTACATATATATGAGCGATCCAAAAAAATTTAAAATTAAAAAAAATAAATATTTAAAAAAATATCTTGTATTTAAAAATATTTAAAATTAAAATATTTAAGATATTTAAAAAAAAAAAAACCAAACTAAGCCTTAAGTCCCATCAAATGGGGTCGACTACATGAATCCTTCTTTTCTACTCGACTCTATCAACGGCCATTTGGTTAGTCAAATTAAGCATATTCATATCTCTATTTACTATACTCTCCCACGTCAATTTAGGTCTGCCCCTTCCTTCAACACTTTCATTTACCGTTATTGTATCACATCTCTTCACTACTACCTCTGCTGGTCTCCGTTGTATATGACAAAACCATCTCAATCTATTTTCTTTCAACTTATCTTCTATCAGTATTACTCACATCCAATCACGAATATACTCATTCTTAATTCTGTCTTTTCTAATCTTGCCACACATCTACCTTAGCATCCTCATCTTAGCAATACTCATCTTATCTACATGTTGTTTCTTAATTCCTCAACATTATCTCCCATACAACATCGCTAATCTAATAATCGTTTTATAGAATTTTCCTTTTAATCTAATGGATACTCGTTTATCACATAATACCCTAGATACACTCTTCCACTTAAGGCACTATGTCTTAATTTTATGGACCACATCCACACCAATCTCCTCAACTGCTGTGATTATTAATCCTAAATAATGAAAATGTTTACTCTTAGGTAGTTCTTGATTCTTAATCGTCACTTCTTTCATGCTTCTATTGTTACTATTACTAAAATTACACTCCATGTACTTTGTCTTAATTCTACTTGTTCTAAATCCTTTAAATTCAAATGTTTCTCTACAAGTCTCCAACTTAGTGTTAACTCATTGTTTAGTCTCATCCATTAACATGATATCATCTGTAAAAAAACATACACAATGGCACATCATCCTGAATATTTTGTGTCAACTCATCCAAGGTTGATCCTTGATGTAACTCCACAATAATTGGAACTTCATTTGTCTCTCCAGCAGGCGATTTAATAGTGGTCACTACATCTTTATACATGTCTTTAATCACATCAATGTACCATTTTGTCACCAATTTCTTTTCTAACATTTACTAAATTATATTCCGAGACACTCTATCATATGTTTTCTTAAGAACGATCAAAACCATATTAATGTCTCTTTTCTTTTCTTTATATTTTTCTATTACTCTCCTCAAAAGATAGATTACTTCCATTGTTGACCTACCAGGCATAAATCCAAATTGATTCCCTGACACCTCTGTTAAAATATTTTTTAAAAAATACATCGCACAAATGTAGTAAATACAACACACATTAAAAAAATAAATAAATATTTACAATAAAAAAATTTACACTAATAAAATAAAATTAAGTAAATTTTCAAATATTTAAAAAAATTATCTCAAAACAATTTCAAAGTACAACCCAAAACTTAAAACTCATTTCAAAAACTTATCTTTCAAAACACAACTCCACACTCAAATTATGATTCTAAAATTAAATCAAACGAAGCCCTAATTTTTCTCATAACATCGTCTCTCTCTTATGTGACCTTTTACGTTGTTGAAGTGATTTCAAAATTTTAAAATTTAATAACTTTTGATTTATATCTCCATTTTTTGTAAAATTTATATTTTTAGAAATTTTATTGACTTAGTCTAACTTGGTCATCGAAATTTCATTGACTAATCGAAATTTTACCGACCCGTCTCAGGTCAATAAAATTTCGTCAACTTTTTTTTAAAAAATTTATATTCATCAGGAATCTTATTTTATAGATTTTGATGAAACAATTCCAAAAATACAAATTTTATAAATAAAAAAAATCAGATCAAAAGTAATATAATTTTGAAATTTTTAAATGAGTTAAAAAACTTATAGGTGATACCTGAAGCGGTATAGTAGGAATATTTTGTCACCGTATACTTTGAAGGACCTATATTACTATAAAAAATCGTGTTGTCCTTATTCTTCTAAAAAAATATTACTAGAAATCATAAACATAAAATCCTGTAAATTTATAGAAACATATAAAAATAATATTTCACAATTTTAACCTCCACTTTTTTTAAGATATATATTTTTATAAAGGATGTATTGTTATATGCTGAAAAATGATTCATAAAATAGAATTTTTATATACAAAATTCCTAAAACTATGTGACACTGTTATTTTTTGACCATAAAATGAGTGATTTTTCCTCTTTAAAATGAACGAATCACAAAAGGAAAAAAAATCATTTTATGTGAGTTTTTTGTATGAAAATTCTATTTGTACAATATTATTATTGAAAATCGACCGTTGGAAAGACTAAACTAATATTGCTATAGGCGAAGGCATAAGAAGTTCGACAGTTGAGAAGCAACAAGAATTGAGGCAATCGTATCAGCATGTTGTTGAAGAGGATTTTGTTGGGTTTGAGGAAGACTTGAACACGGTTGTGAAACATTTGGTGCAAGTTGATGACTATACTCCTAGTCGAGTTGTCTCTATTTGCGGCATGGGTGGTTTGGGGAAGACCACTCTAGCTAAAAAAGTATATCATCACAAAGATATCCAGAGTCACTTTCGTGGTTTGGCATGGGTATGCATATCTCAGCAATATCAAACAAGAGATATTCTACAAGAAATCTTTATCAATCTTGTTCCAGAGAGGAAGGAAGATGTTGTTAGGATGACAAATAAAGAGCTGTTTGAGCAGCTTTATAAAATCCAGCAGAGTCAAAAATGCTTAGTTGTACTAGATGATATTTGGTCAATAGAGGCTTGGAAGAGCTTGAAACCGGCCTTCCCAAATGGAAACACAAGCAGCAAAATATTGCTAACAACTCGTAATAAAACACTGCCTTCACAAATAGATCCACACCATATCTTTCATGAACCCCCGTGTTTAAGTGACAAGGAAAGTTGGGATCTACTTCAAAAGAAATCATTACTAAGAAGAGATGGTAGAGGTAATATTAATTAGTCCACATTGCTATATATTTTGATACAAATTAAATTATTTCAATGTTAGTTTTCATATCACTTGTGTGATCTATTATCATCTAAAAAGATTAATGACTCATGGGCAGAGATTTGAGAAAGATGGACAATTCTTTAGCTCTACTGGCCATAGGTCGTACCAAATGTATTTAGAATATTCATTTTACGAAAACTACATAAAATTGAAAACATTCAAGGAATTACTTTCTAGTGAGATAGAAAATAAAATTTTACACAAACATGTTTGCACATACGTACCTTTTTACTTGCATCTCATCACATAATCACTTGCACCCCCATATTTTTATAATTTTTTTTTTTCTCTATCCCATTTTGTTGTAATTCCCCCAAGTTTCAATAGTTGGAATAGGGAAGGACTCATACAAAAAAAATCAAATTAATCTTGCATTCAAAATCACATGATCCATAGTTGTTTTTCTAAAAATAGATAGTATATTATCAAAATCATATATTTAAAAAAATAAATAAATATGATCTTATTATTATGTGGTTATAAATATATGATTAATTATGATTTTTTTCATAGTTCATTTATTCGATAAATCTTACAATATAAACGATTCAAATAATCGAAATAGACCCAAATTGCCCCACACGAAGGGTTACAACAGCATTCCCAAGACACCAACAACAACTCAATGGTTATCAAACATATAGAAACATAAAATTTATACAAATATATATGCGGTAAATTATCAATAGGTCCTAATAGTTGGACTTAATTTCCATTAAGTTCAATTAAAAATAAGTTCTAGTAAAATCGTTGCTAAAATTTTTTTTTTTTTTTTGTGACAATTTTTTTCGTGTTGCTAGAACTTGACAATTATTGATTATTTTTTTTATATTTTTTTGTCATGGTTTTTATAAATTATCGCTGAAACTTACAATTAGTGACTTTTTATGTGACGAATTTTTCAAACTGTAGCTGAAAGTTAAAAATTAGTGAATTTTTTTGTAACATTTTTTAAAACTGTCGCTAAAACTTATAACTATTGATTTTTTGTGACAATTTTCAAACTGTCACTGAAAATTAACACCTATTAGGACTTACACGTAAGTTCTATATATATATATACAGATATATGATGTGACATATTTAAGTCTTCTTATTTTAAATCAAAAGACCTATTGGATAGGTCATGCTATATGCAAGTTATGACATTTATAATTTTGATTATCAAAAATGTCATAACTAGATTATTTTCAATTATAATTAAACAAAAAAATGAGTCATAACTAAACACCATAGAAGGCATAACTAAAGACATTTTAAATCATATCTAAAATAATGTCATAATCAACATCACAATAAATAATAAATAACACAACAATAAATTATAACCAAATCATAACTAACAATACAATAGCTTATAACTAAATATCACAAAAATTACAGACCTCGAAAGTAGAATTTCCCCCCATTTGGGATGACCTTTATTTCAAAAATACAATACCATATTATTCTGATTAAAAATTTTGTAAATTAATGATAAAATGGCATTTCCATCCCCCAAAAAATTGTGGTCCAAGCATTTCACTTAGAAAGAAAAGCCACTTCTTTTATGTAATTTATTAATGGACAAATCACCTACACCTCCCTTGAAGTTTAACGAAATTACAGATTCTCTCATGAGGTTTCAAAAATTACATTATGTCTCATCGCAATTAACGCTGTTAACAGATATCATAAATTTAGTAAAATGCCCTTTTGATAAATTAGGGAAAATTACCTACACCCCCTTGACGTTTAGCTAAATTACAGATTCTCCCCTAAGGTTTAGCTAAATTATCATTTTTAAATAAGTTATGAAATGCAAAATTAAAATGGAAAAACGCTTATCACACTACAAAAAATTAATATTTTAGAGATCAAAATTTAGGGACAACTATTTTTAGGAGACCAAATATTTTTGTTGCGAAAAGTGCCCGTTATTATATTTTTAGCAATGAAAATTGAACATTAGTGATTAATTATTATCTTTTTGATATCAAATTTTTTGTCTCAAAAAATAAACCATTTTGAGACCAAATTATTTTATCCCTAAAAGTCTATTTATTATTAACATTTTCGAAATTTTATTGCTAAAAGCCTTATTTTTGACTTTTCAGGGTGACCTTTTAGCGACTATCTTCACGACGATTAAAAATTAGTCCCTAAATGTCTTTTGCAACAAAATTTTCACTTTTAGAGATCAAAAAAATTGATCACTAAAGCTCTTATATGTTGTAGTGTCAGATGGTAAAAATACCATAAAATTAACAAATAATTAAATAAGTTAAAAACACAAGAAATGGCTTGTCCAAAAAATTCTTAGAATATGTTTGATTTAATTTTTAGAAATTTATTTTTAAATTTTTTTTAAAAAATTAAAAATTAATTTGGTTAAGAAATAAAAAATAAAAAATAATTATTATGTTTATATAATTTTATCTTTTGAGTGGTTAGAAATAATTTTTACAAATTAAATATAATATTTTTGGGCAAATTACATATACTTCCCTCGAGATTTAGCTAAATTACAGATACCCCCTGAGGTTTCAAAAATTACAGATACCCCATGAGGTTTATATTTTCATAACAAATTACCCCCTGAAGTTTATATTTTCATAACAATTTGCCCCCTAATTTGTTATGCAAATAGTACCTTCAGGGGGTATCTATAGTTTCTCAAACCTTAGGGGGTATCTATAATTTTGCTAAACCTCGAGGGGGATATATGTAATTTGTCCTATTTTTTTTCATATTTATTTTTATTAAATTAGTTTTTCTATTTTTTTTTAAATTCTGAATTTTTTTTCTCTAAACAATAAATCAAACATGGTTTCAAAAGCTTAATTTTTTTTTTCCATCTAAAATAGTTCTTTTGTAAATTTTGTTGATTTATCAAAGGGATTTCAGTAGGGGTAATATCGTCCATCAATTAATATTTTGGTGATGTCAGCTAACCATTCTTAACGTTTAGTTAACGGTAGGGATTACATTGTTACGTGAATATAAACCTCGATGGGCGAGATGTAATTTTTGAAACCTCAGGGAGGAATCTGTAATTTAGCTAAACTCAAGGGAGGTGTAGGTAATTTGCCCTTTATTAATCTAAATGAACTGAACATAATTGGATGCTTAAAGATTTCGTGTTAATTATAATAACATCTCATGAACTAGTACTGAATATTAATATCCTCTTAAACTAAAAAATTGTACAGTTAAACCTTTTAATTTTAAAATATCATACAAATATCTCTGTTTAGAATTATTAGGTACTTTCAAAGTATCATGTTATCTACATGATCTACTCTCGATCAGTGAGAAACCATGATAAAAACTAAATAATCTTCATTTGTCTGTTAACTACCCCCACAAAGATGAGTTAACCATTCATAAAAGTTTTTGCTATGCAATTAATATGAAACACCATATTGATAATGACACTTAATACTCAAAGACTAGTCACTAATTATTGATTAAAATTTGAATGACATAAGTCATGTAAGATAACTTTGTAATACTAGCTTGAAGAATGGAATCTAAAAGGAAGGTTAGGGTACATACATCACTCTTTTTATTTTTTTTATTCGTCTTTTTATAACAAATTAAAAATTAATTAAAATAACAAATTCTCAAACGGGCCACCGTCCACTTCTTGGCTCCTTAACATCACTCTCTTTGCACCAAATGCATGCATGAGTTTGAGCTTTTTCTTCTTCTTTGTTGACATAGAACTTTTGATTGAAAAGATGCAAGTATCAATGTAAACAGTGCTGACTTTGAGGCAAAGTTGAGGACACGGCTGTTTTGGACCCCCAACAATGGGTTGAAAAAAACCTATCCCTTAAATAGAAACAAAAAAGCTTGTTGATGTAGTTAATTATTTAAAATTAACGGACGATTATTTTTCAAATATATGGTTTGTGTATAGAATGTTATTGACTATCCCTGTTACAGTTGTTATTGAAGAAATAAACTTTTTAAAATTGAAATTGATTAAGTCTTACCTTTGGTCAACTTTGTCACAAAAAATAATTCAATGGATTTGATTGTTAAATTGAATTATGCAAGTTTGATTAATAATTTTACAACTACTAATTTGAGTTTTATACTCGAGAATACAAAAGTTTAAAAATTTTAAATAAAATTTAAATTACCAACCGATTTGATTTTGCAGAAGAAATAAACTTTTTAAAATTGAAATTGATTAATCTTACCTTTGGTCAACTTTCTCACAAGAATAATTCGATGGATTTGATTGTTAAATTGAATTATGCAAGTTTGATTAGTAATTTTACAACTACTAATTTGGGTTTTATACTCGAGAATACGAAAGTTCAAAATTTTTAAATAAAACTTAAATTACCAACCAATTTGATTTTGCAAAAATAAAATAAATAAAGAAAATAAAATAAAATCAATCCATATTGCAAGCTCGCTTTAGAATTATCTATCTATATATGTATAAAAGGCCCACGTTAAAAAACTTGATTTGGGTGTCAAAAAAGTTAGCAAATTTTCATTTTTTTTTGCTTATTCACGCATGCATTCATTAGAATTTTCATTTTTGTTGTTTTATAGACTCTAGGCAATAATTTAATTTTTGTTGTTTTCAAATTTTGCATTTTGTTATTTTTGTAGACTCTGGAGTGCTTGACACAAATATGGAGGCAATAGGGAGGAAAATGGTAAAGTTGTGTGCTGGTTTACCATTAGCCATCATTGTGCTTGGTGGACTTTTGGCAACAAGGCATACATTAAGGGAATGGGAGGTTGTATACCAAAATGTTCGTTCGCATAAATGGAGTGACAACCCCATACAACATGACAATGGAGTATCAACGGTGTTAGCTTTAAGCTACCATGACTTGCCTTATCAATTGAAACTATGTTTTCTATATTTTGGTCACTTTCCGGAGGATTATGAGGTAGATGCTGAAAGACTATATCACTTGTGGATAGCTGACGGTGTAATTGTAGATGATGATAGAGTGGGAGATGAAACAATAATGGATGTGGCAAAACGTTACTTGGGTGCGCTTGCACAGAGGTGCATGGTTCAAGTACAAGTAGACAAGTATACTGAAAGGATCGTTTATTGCCGCATTCATGACCTTATGTTGGAGCTGTGTTTATCAAAGGCAAAAATGAATGATTTTCTTGGGATCATTCATCTCCAACGCGAAACTGATCTAGCTAATTGCTTTTCCACCACAACATCAACAACTACTGCACCTAAAATACGCAAACTTGCAATTCATTTGAATAGGGATGTTGAAAGAGTTGTCCTCCCTGAATTGGAGACAACTAAACATCTAAGATCCATATTGTTCTGCAATTCATGGAGTGTCTACGAGGAGTCTTCAATAGAGTCGAACTCCCATTTGAAGTACTTCAAATTGCTTAGGAATTTGAATCTTGAAGCATTTAAGTTTGATGAAAAGTCAGTCGAATCAATAGGCAACCTAATTAGCTTGAGGTACTTGAGGTTTAGAGGTTGTTTGATACCGAAATGGCATTCGTCTATCTGCAAGTTGAAACACTTGCAAACCTTGGATTTACAAGATTGCAAGTTCAACTCAGGTGAAGTAATAGTCATACATGGAATGGAACAATTGAGGCATTTGTATATTCAGTTGAATTTCAATGTTAAATTCAAATTTGATGGGTTGAGCAACCTCGAAACATTAGGAGGGTTTTTCACAGGCTCTTGTGACGTCAATGATCTGTGTAAATTGATCAGTCTTCGGCAACTAGAAGATGCAGATTTCTGGAAGACGCACAATCAGGACTTAGCGGCTTTCATCAACTACCTAAGCATCGGTGCCGACCACCTCCGACAAACATCCTTATCAGTTGAATTTGACAAAAAAGAAGAAGAAGAGTTGACTCTTCTCAAACAACTGTTAGGGTGTCACCATCTTTACAGATTGAAAATTCGTGGAATTATTCCCGAGTTACCAGAGTACTGCCAGGGTTTCTCTCCCAACCTCATCGAGTTAACGTTGTTGGGATGTGACCTTGAAGAAGACCCTATGCCAACATTGGAGAGGCTACCTAACCTACAATTCCTCAGTTTACAACCACATGCCTTTGTGGGGGACAAAATGGTTTGCTCCGCTAATGGTTTCCCCCAACTCAAAACCTTATATCTCTGTCGGTTGCAGGGCTTAAAAGAGTGGGAGGTGGAAAAAGGAGCCATGCCCAATCTCTCTGCTTTAGAAATTGAATATTGCCGAAAACTAGAAAAGGTTCCAGAGGGACTGAGATTCATTGCTACCCTCCAACAATTTACAATTCAGGATATGAGCGAAAATTTCAATAACAAGCTTCTAAGGGTCAATGGTGAAGAAGGAGAGGATTTTTACAAAGTGCGACATGTGTCTTCCCTCAACATTGGGTAAATTTCTTAATTCTGGATAATCCTTTCTTTCACAAGAGACAAAACAACTATTGGGTCTCTTATCATTTCTTTCAAATCCCCCTCATTAATTCTCATTATAAAATTTGTTGATATATATATATATATATATCTCTCTGTTTTTTTTGCCTTTATATTGGTTTAGGGGTGAACAAATTATCATAGAATCAAAAAAAAAAAAACTAAACCAAACCGAAATTATTGGGTTGGTTTGGTTTTTTTTTGAATACGTTGTTTTAGTTTTGAGTGTTCAATTCTATAATTCAATAGGATCGGATTAATTTTTGATTTAGGTTCTATATATATCGAACAAACCTGATAATCAAATCTATATGTTTATTTATATTATAAGATTCAATCCAAATCAGCATGTTTTTACCTAATTAGTCTATTCTAATGGACTTGATTGTAACTAATCATTTCTCACTATTTATTTTGATTTTCAGTCGTAAAAATTGGAACCATAAGAAGAAGAATGGGAAGTGGAAGAAGGAAATACTGGAAGGTAGAGTTGGAATTTACAATACTTAATTTTATTTTATTAGTTGTGTTACTGGATTTGATTTATTTTGGTTTTATTTAAACTTGAGTTGGACTTCACTATACTATTCACAACTATTGGCTTGTGTTAAACAATATTTATTTTATATTTGTGTTAAATTTAAATATTAAAGACTCATTTATTTTAATTATTTGGTTCAAGTGCATGATTCATTTAAATATGTTCTAAATTTAATATCAATTCAAACCAAACTGACCCCTCTATTGGTTCATATCCATAAAAAAAATGAATACGAGACTTGAGTAATAAAAGTTGAGATTTTTTATAATAGATCCCCTATAATAAAAAAAAAAATTATAAGAAAACAAACAAGCCCATAAGTTTTATTGTGAGGAGGACAACACGGGGAAATTCTATTTCCACCACCCTAATAAACTCAGGGCAAATCTTTTCTCAATACACATCTCGATTAATTTAATTATTAAGTAATTATCTCAACCCACATCCTTAAAATTACAAATAAATCCTTCACTCATATGTACACACACTTTACCCTCAAAATATACACTTTAATTTACCTCAATTTACAATTTTACTTCCACCCACTTTTGTCAAGACCAAAGTGACCCCAATCACCCTCTGTTTTTTGACGGATTATCAATTGAATCAAAGTAATAATCAATTTTACAACCAATTTTACTTCCAACTACGGATGAAAGACCACAATCAATTTTACACACTTTAATCAACCACTTTCGTCAAGACCAAAGTAATAATCCGTAGTTGGAAGTGGTGTGTAGTCTTCGGCACTGGCTTTCCGAATGTCTGTTTCATTCGGAACGTGGTTTCCGAATATTGGGTATAATTTTGTCCATTGAATGCCGAAAAAAATACATAAGTTTGGTTTCTGAATATATTCTATATTTTCGGTGATCTAATCCCAAATAAATACAATACTTTTGGCACTTAATTGTTGAAATATTTTTGTAAGTTCAGTCCTGAAGTGCCGAATGGGTTTTTTTATTCAAATACGTGAATATCCCACACATCCTCCTCTCATCTGTTTCGATTCGATAATGCTTCAATTTCTGTTACGCCTTGTTCTTCTTCCTCGACATCAATCAATTGAATCAAAGATGTGTATATAATTTTTATATATACAAATTCTCTATACATAATTTTTATATATACAAATTTCTGTTACGCCTTGTTCTTCTTCGATTTCTGTTACGCCTTGTTCAATTTCTGTGTATATAATTTTTTTGTTTCAAAAAATGTATATTGAGATATTTTAATTTGTAAAAGATGTGTATAGAGAATTTGTATCTATAATATTAGGAGTGTTGATCAATGGCTATTATAGTAATTTTTAATTAGGATATAATTGTCATTAATCTAATTTTTCATTAAGTGTGTTGACTGAGTTTATCAGGTGGTGGAAATAGAATTTCCCAACAACATGTGCTACAAACACAACCCAATTACTGAATAGATAATTTTTTTTTTTTTAACTTTTAATTACTAATTTCTGATTTAAAATTTTATTTTTTGAAAGTAATTTTTGGAATACTCTCATCAAAATCCATTTAGTAAGAGTTCGTATTGAATATGCAATATTGAAGAAAATGTTATTTATTTTTCGAACAATGAAATTTTTATTATCTATGAATAGAGAAATTTCATATTAAAAATTAAAAATCCAAAATTGAGTGCTACAAAATGAAAAACCATATTTCGTTGTTTGTAGATTAAAAAGAAATTTCACTGTCTATTGACATCAAATAGAAAATTTTAAACTAGAGGGATAAAATGCAAAATTAGCATTGGTTTCTAAAAAAATTGCAATGAAAAGAGGCATCACGCTCACTATCAAGTACAAACTTTTGTTATGTATGGTTTTTTTTTATTCTTTTTTGTTTTATTTCGTCCTATGCTCATTAATTTGTGTTTTAGAGAGAATAATTAAAGAACTAAACGAAAATTTTTATATTTTTTTGAATTACCAATGCACATGTCATATGACCCTTCTAATAGATAAATTAGCACTCAATTGAACGTAGTAAATCAAAATTTCATATGTAAAAACAATGTTACATGTGGACATTTTGGTTAAGATCATGAAAGGAGGATATTTATTTTTTTAAACTGTATTTAGATCATGATCTTAAGTGGTATTTAGAAAAGACAACAAAACACTCGATAAAATGTACATGAAATATAACTACATTTCACTTATTTTCACCTACATTTTTCTCTTTCCCTCTTCAATTCTATGATCTAAACACAGCCTTGATATTTTAACGAATGGAAACACCCATGTCCAACCCTTCTACTCAGAAACTTTTGGGTGCTAGATATCATCTTGCCAAATCTCAGGGAGGAATATGAAATTAACCTCAAGACTCCGTTAAGTTTTGAAAAATATATTAATCTATACTTGCTGAAAATTTTCTTTTATAGGAATTAACCTACTAAAATGTTACATATCTCCTCATAATCTTCATGAGAATTTTTCACTAAAATTTTACAACTTAGTGATACAATCACATATGTGCTTCCTTTTCCAGATAAGAAAGGTAAAGCAGCTCCCGAAGGTAACATAATCGAAAATTATCACAAAGTTATGATTCAGTCACACATTGAGACTCAAATGGACAAACTATCAATTCAAACAGGTTCCCAAAATTCATGGTATAGTTTCTAAATGATCAATGTGTATATGTTGGGCAGCCATTTGCTAGTTACTTGTTACACCTGTGAGCAAATCAGTATAATCACAACAGAGATAAAACTTTGATCTTTACTTCGAGAACCCCATGTGCTTCATTTGCTTAATGTCAAACCCCGATTCCTTTGAACACCATCTATTACTCGGAGTCAGAATCTGATAGTGGCATCTGGTAAGCATCTTTTGGTTCTGTGTCACTGATGGAAGGAGGACAATTTGTTTGACACCGCTCTCTTCTTGTGTCTCTGATTTGGTCTGTCTTCATTATCCTGGAAATTTTCCTATGGTGATTGAGCAAACATATAGAAAGCAGAGGAAAATAAAAATGCATAAAACAAATACTGTTTAACGTACAAAATGCTTATGCAAGTCCCACTGCAGTGAATTGGGCAGTTATGTATGCATAGCAAAATTAAGATCACTGATATTTATGTTTGTTAGTTGTAATTATGTGTTAAAATAGGAATTAATATTGGAGATTGATGTTGACTGTAAATTGTCTATACTAAGTATAAATAAAAAGTCGCAAAATAGATTTGAATTGTTTTTGTTTCGTTTCTATGAGCGTTGTATGTTTGAAAAGGTTCTATTTCAGTTGAGTGTGAGGTTCTTCCCCAATGGGTGTGGGTTTCTTCCTCAATGGAAGGGAGTTTCTTACAGGTTTCTTCCTTGGGAGTGGAGAACCACATTTCTGAGTAAGAAACGTTAACCAAGAAAGAAATTGTTGCTATGAAAAGCTCGATAACGTAAGCTAAAAATGCCGATTTACCTTTTATGAGGGCAAGCTTCCATCTCTACAATGAAATTTTTTGACGCGTTAAGGAGAAAAGTATTTACATCATATTTAATTTTTAATATTTATTTACTACTTTAATATAAAATTCAAAATTCTAATGCCTCAAACACCTTGAGGTTTACGCCTCTCCTCACGAGGGGAAAAAAGCCTCACATTACGCATTTGCCTTTAAAAACTTTGGTAATTAGTAGTAAGAGATGCCAAAAGGAGAAATGTTGGCAGTGGTGCTAAAAATTATTCAGATTTCGAGGTTGGGAACTATATAACACATAACACCAGCAGCCTCCAGGTAGTTCAACACAAAGTGAAACACAATTTCCTTTTCCAAATGAATCAATATGTCCTTGAAAAATGGTGTGGGATAACTGTTAAGGAAAATTATTAGAGAATATCAATGAAGGAACACAATAATACAGGAATGATTGGTGGTGAGGGAAACAAGTTCAACTAGCAAGCAATAGATTCCCAACGAAGGAACAATCTTACAAGAATGATTCGTGGTGAAGGAGACAGAAAAATCCTTTTTAGGGTTTTTTTTTTTTTTTCTTTTTTAGTGTCTGTGAGTTTGGGGTGGGGTGGGGTGGGGTGTTGCTTTTTCAATGAGAATGACAAGTCTAGAAATTGCAAAGCTGGAAAATGTGAATTGTTCAATGAGATGATTCAGAGATATGCTCAAAGCTATCACTCAGTACAATAATCTGTTAGGGGCAGAAATAAAAGGACAATGAATAGGCAATAGCATAGCCGTCAAGAAAATAAAATAAAATAAAAAAACAAAACAAAACAAAAAAGGCCGCTACCCACAAGGTATATGTGACTGCATTTGAACTAAATGAAGGGAAACTTTGAAGAATATGTGGTGAATGGGATTTATACCACATCCCACCAATGTGAACGGAAGCACACAACGCACACACCAAAGAGAAAAACAATTAGACACAGATTTTGTGGTTTGGCACCAATTGCCAACATCCACGGGAGAGAGATTCAACTATGAATAAAAAATTGATAATACATGTGAGATGGTTAACACGCTCAAAACCCATATCACTACTAGAATCCCATGCTCAAGAATAGTTGAGCCATTGATCACTCTAGTGCCTTATCGGTATTTTTTGTCACCCCTTACAACGCTATTTTATCCTCCTCTTAATCTCACCAAAACATAGTCTCTGTGACTATTTATAATAGTCTATCCACAAAAAACCTAGTTCCATAAAATTAGGTAACCAAAACCTACACATTGGCTTTCCCAATAGATTCGGACTCTACTATCCTAACCCAAATACATGCTTAAACTAATCTAAAAAATGTATGGGACCACATATATCACATGGGTGGACTAATCCTAACAGAATATTAATATAAGTTACTAAAATTAATCAAGTAAAATATTATGCAGCCCAGACTATCACATATATAAAAAATAATTACAAGGAAAACAATGATGCTGAAAAGTAGAAAAGGGGAATAAAAGAAAGGACTAATCATGAGTCAGAAGAATATCAATGAAATTACATTGGATTGGAGATGAAGATAATAGCTGGAACAAAAAATAACAATAACAATGCTCCCAGGAGCACAATCTGCCATGACTTGCTTTTTTGCTCAGTTGAGTTTGATTATTTGATTGACTTGGATGAGTTGATTGGCTCCTTCGCAGCCAGATGCCACCAAAAGACATCAATGCTCCCAAAAGCAAGACTGGGCCAATCCTTGGATCTCCCAGGCGATTGTGGATTCCATTCAGGATGCTGCCAATTCTCTGTTTCATTCCTGTTCTTTTGGATAGAATGGTTTTGGCACCTACTGACCAAATAGGATCTGCATCTTCAGGAAAAAGTGCAGGAGTTTTTGCTCTCTGCGATGAGACAAAACAGAAAAGGCTTTAGCAGGCAACATCTTGTATGAAAGAGATGCAACTCTAAGCTCCAGACTGTATACATCCTTAAAAAAAATCACAAAGTTCAATGAGTATCAATCTAAGAAGCATGGACACTTCTAAGAACGTAAAGTGCCGTGTCCGACACTCATCGAATACCTATGTAGAATGGGTGTGGATATGGATACTGGTATGAGTACGCTAACACGACAAAAACTTTAAAAAAAAAAAAAAGGATACAGGTACGGTTGTGGTACGTCAACAATTTTTTTATTTTTCATAGTTTATTGTTTGAGATTCAACCTAAAAATCCAAGTTCAATACCAAAACTAAAAAGAAAATTACAAAATCAAAAGAGAAATCACAGTTCAACAATACCCATATAAAAGCAAAGTCCTTATGCTATTTTAATGCCATTAAATAGGAAAAATTACAAAACTAAGTTTCATTCCAAAAGCAAACTAGAAAAATTTGGAAAGTTGAAAAATCAATTTTTACTTCCATCAACTTCATTATTGAATAATACATTTTTCATCTTTGACACATCAAGTAAAAGATTTGCAATTTCAAGTAAATCATAACTCTCTAATAAATTAAATGTATCACTATCAATGTCCCATAGCTTGGTGTACCCCCGATGTACCCATCATGTACCTATGAAGTACCCTCCTGCCCAAAAATGTATAAAAACTACCCGGTACGTATTTCATGTACCCGATACGCATACAACTACCAATACCCGTTATGAGTATGGCAATATTTTCAGAGTACCCGTGCTTCATAGCTGGACACTTTCCAACACTTAGACATACATGAAACATATTACGAGTTTGAATAAATAACTTGGAATCCAATGATACAACAAAAATTAAGTAAATTTATACCTATTCTCCTCCTTTATACTTCAAAAATGAATATCTTTTATTTAAATAGCTATATAATAAAGCAGGATGATTTTTGAATTTGTCCTACTAGGACATTTGGACGGCTCAGATCTATTCAAATTATAAAACAACGGTTGAGATAGATTTTTCAAAAAATATCCTACATGTACATTTTCTATTTTCCCGCTTCTCTCTCTTACTTTTTCTTTTTCTCACCCATCCTTCTATGATCCCATGATTCCATCTTCCTCTCTCTTTTCTTTTTATTTTTTTATTTTCTTCCATTTTTATTTCTCTTTATTTGTTTTTTTATTTTTATTTTCTCCTTTTTGTTCAATATATTTTAAATATATTTCCATACGATGTATGTATGCCCGTAATACACCAAGACATTACGGACATACATACAATTTCCATATAATTATATAAGCAAAGCAGTATTGTATGTATGCCCGTGGAAATTGTATATATGCTAGGCACATTTATCTCTCTAGCTGTTTATTACACAATCAAAAGCGAGTTTTCGTGGGGAGTTTTGTGAGAACTCCAAAATTTTATAATAAATTTGTGATTTTATCAAATTAAAAAATAAATTTAAATAGAGTTGGGATTACAATTATATTATAATCCTAATATTATTTATACCGTGCCTTCAGGTATGGGCATACGCTAGTTTATATATAAGACATAATAATTATTTATCCTTATATATGACATACATTTGATAAATACATAAATAAATTATATATTTTGTAGAAGTCCCCAATGTGTCGTGTCCTACAATTTTTGAAAATTTACATGTAGGTGTGTTAATGTCATGTCACATGTTCGTGCTTCTTAGGTATCAATAATGGAGTGAAGTTAATTAAACCCCTCAGCAAAATACACAATGTAGAGACCATAATTTTTTTGTAATTGCATTTGAAACCCTGAGCCTTAGTTTAATAGCATTTTGGTACCTAGTTTCGTAAAAGTCTGCAAAATGGCCCAATAAAGAATAATTTTCCTGTCTATTATCAAAATTAAACCGAGAACACCACTTTATAATTGGAAATACCCTAAAACTTGGTTTTTATTTATTTACCTCTTTGCTTATAAATTAATTCATACATTTTATTTTTATTTTTATTTTTGTTGTTCTTTTATTTATTATTTATTTGAATATTTATTACTTATTTGAATAGAGTATTATTTATGTGAATATATACATAGTTTAAATATATATATATATATATATAATATGTTGGTGGAAGAGTTGGGTGGATAACAACAAAAAAATAAATAAAATAAAATAAAAATAAATATCTAGCTATTTAGTTTTCTTAGCCATTAAGCTTCTTAGCCATTAAGCTACCTTATATTATATAAATTGAGGGCTTGTCCAAATCCACTCCCACGTTTTTCTAAAGCCCAAGGAGAGGGTGAGAGAGGGAGAGTTGGCTCAAGGGAAGGGAAGTAGAGAAGTAAGAAGAAGAAGAAAAAAAAAAAAAAAAAAGAAGGGAAAAAGAAGGAATTCTTGAAGGTAAGAACATACCTCTTCCTTATTTTCTCCAATCCATTCATCATCTCATTCTATGGTCTAGTATGCCTCTTGTGTTACAAATTGATGGTAAATAGGGTGTTTTTGGTGTGTGTGAAGGTGTAGGTATGAAATAGTGCCATTGTCTTGCAAACTTGTGAAATTAGGCACTGCTGGAACTTCTCTAATCTAAAAGAAATATCAAATCTATCTAATTCTCAAATCTCAATTTATTGTAGGATATTTTATGCGTTTAGAGCTTGTGACAATTTTATTAGCTCCTAATTGTGTGTTTTTAGGGCTTGGATAATTTGTTGAAAAATCTGGTGCTGAATCTCTGAAAAACAGTCCACTTTTAGCAATTTTATAAAATTCTAGAAAAATCATCTCATGTTGGTTCTTTTTTCAAAAGTTAGAACTCTGAGTCCTCTTTCCAACAGATTTTATTTGAGTGAAAACCATCGGGTAGATTGAGAGAAAAGCTAGTTTTCCCAAAGGGTGACAAATCTGGACAGGTTTTCGAATATAGTTTATAGATGAATTTTTGGAGGGGCTGTGCAACTTCTGAAAATTGGAACTGAAACTAGACAGATTGAATACTAGTTCTGTGCAATTTCAGCCCCTAATTTGACCTAGAAGTATTTTTACCAAAGCGTTCTTGTTAGCCTTGCAGAACCGAACAGTGCTGGAAATGGTGTTTTGTTGTGTTGTTTGTCTCTAAGTATTTTAAAGAATGCCTAATAGGTATGATTATCATGGGCTATATTTCATTTCTTATGTTTGTCTCATGCTTTTTTTTATATTACCGAATTACCGAATGTGACTAGCTTGCTCGGCAAAAGATCTAATAAATGGGAAATGGAAAGGGGTTGGTAGTGGGTGACGTTCCTTTGTGCTTCAGAATGATTTATGTATTGAACATGTGAATGGAATTAAAACCAAATGAGTTAAGTCTTGCGCAAGCGGTCTAAGCGAGCCCCTAGGTTGACACGGATGTATTCAGACTCTATGCGGTGGTTTCGGGGTGTAAGCGAGCCCTTTGGTATGGTATGTGCAGGGTGTAAGCGAGCCCTAGGCACGATTTGGTATGGTATGTGCAGGTGTGTTTAACCCTAGGCACGATTTGGGTGTGTAAGCGAGCCCACTTGTTTGACCATCCCTTTGAGGTCCATCAATGTCACCGACCGTAAATAACCGGAGGTGGGCATAGGTGGTAAGGTGCGCAGCGACAAAAGGGAGAGTTCTGAATAGTCCGGTGTTCAATCGTTGTGGTTGGGTAGAAGGATCTCTTTGGGGAATTCTAGATGTCTAGTCTAACTACTAATTCATAGAACCTTGTTGTAACATTGTATGTTATGTTACCTATTTTGTTCTGTGTATGGTTGATTGGTTGATAGAAGATATGGGGGTGTGTGTGTTTTTACTGGGCATTCCAAGCTCATGGCGTGTCATGCCAGGTGATGAAGCAAATTACAATGGTGAAGGTTATTTCGAAGGCAAACAGGATGAAGTGTTGGAGCTGTGGTTCATTTGAAGACTTAGACTAGTTGTTTCTTTTCCTTTTGACTTTTGGTTTGGCAATGTTTTGGTAATCCTGTAATGGAACATAAATGAATTATCTGTGATATTAACTCTAGTTATATATGTATATTAAGATGTTCTGGTTATCTATCCTACTTGTGTTGTATTATTGTGCGTATTTAACGGCCCGGAAGTTGGGGCGTTACACACAAATTCATCCATTCAAGCACCAAAAGGAAGCTTAATTCTAAAAAAAGTTTGTCTATGCTAACTTACAAAAAAGGGGAGCTCCCTAGAGTCACCATCTTCGATTATCTGAGAGATCCACTTGATGATCTGCCCACCAAATAAATAGAAACAACTCAACGTGAAAAGGTACACAAATCACAAAGAATGTTGCATTTGCATTAACTGCTCAATACAGAGTGAAATATATCTCAATAATTAAACCATGTAGTAAAATCCATCTCACAACAGATAGAAGGCCAAACCTCTGAACTTTCTTTGGAACCATTGTACCTCGCAACAAGTTGTGATGCAGGATCCACATCATCATTCAAAAATGCCTCCAATATGTTTTTTGGCTTTTTTCCCTCGATTTTAATACTATCTTCTGTAGCATTCCTTTTGTAACGTACAATAATTAATTGTGGTATATCTGTTATATCCCTCCTAGGTCCACATGTTTCATAGCTGTTCTCTGTTTGAGTGTGGAAAAAGCAACATTGTTGGAGAAGAAGAGAAATTTGGTGACTAATATAGTTGCAAAAGATCATTTGTTAAATGTTCCAGCGTAGACTAGTCCATCATGATCATTATTAATTAAAATATTATAGTCCATAATAGTAAGCACACGTACTTCTACATAAAAAAGAAAAAAACCTACAAATGGTTCTAGGAATAACAGTGGAGAGATGGAAAGATCATTTCTTCAACTGAATAAAGCAGAAGCAAACAACCTCTAATCATATGTACCATGCAGCTGCAATGACATCTTACACAATTACTATTGGAGTTTATGAATAATTTTCACCATTGCAATACATGCCTCGTATACGCAACCTGGTGAACTTTAGTTTATTTTTATTATATAACACCTTCTCTGAGAGGAATCACATTCTATTTCCTACACTACATAGCTTGACCTACAAAATAGTATTATTTGTATAGCTGGAGAGGACTCACATTCTTTGTACATATGGCTTGATCACAGAAATTCATTCTATGTACTTCCTACAGTTCTTTGTATTTCATTCTTTGAGATGAATCACATTTCCCTGTACATATAGCTCGATCCACAAAATAGAATCAATCGACAAAAGTACAATTTTTTTGTCAAAGATAACCTCAAAAGTTTTTAAAATGACCAAGAAGCATAATGAAAAACTTTCACCTTCTTTGGTTTAATTTATGAATAGCTTTTGAGTCTTTTGTTTTTCTAAAAAAAAAATTTGGGGGGAGGGGGGGGGGGGTTTAGTGAACTTTTTTCATATTTTTTTTAATTTTATTTTTTACTTTTTAGATGCACCTATTCTAGATGTACTTAAAAAATAAAATATTTGTAAAAAAATATGAAATTGTCTTTTAACATTTTTTAGATTTTTTTTCAAATATTTTAAATTTTAAGGGCATCTAATTAGGCAGATCTAAAAAAAAAATAAATAAATAAAAACTAAAATATGAAGAAAAAAAATCGCTGAAGACAAAAAACAAAACAATTTTGAGTTCCAAAAGTTGGTTTTTAACTCATATAGGATAACAATGAATGATGAATACTTTTAATTGGCCATGTCTCACATGGAGAACATAATCTACCACACCAAACAATTGAGGTGTACATGCTTTGCACTAGACAGGCTATGGCTAAATATGTATATACCAAAGCCTTTAAATGTGAATGCGCAAGCCTCAAGGCATCAACACGTATGCATTTCAAATTTCAAATTTTTATATTTAGTGAGAAAAAGTTATTTAAAACTAAATAAAAAAAACAATGCCCAATTAGTACACATTAATTTTAATTTTATTAAAAATTAAATATAAATGTATAAATACTTTTCTCCTCAAGGCGTTGAACATTTCATTACAGAATAGGAAACTTGCCCTCATCAAAGATGAACTTGACATTCTTAGTTTCAGCTATTGAACTTCTTACTTGAGTCTTTGCTTTATATTTTTCTTGGTTTTTTCCATGGAATATGATGGTTACAAAAGAGGTTCTTATTTTTTATGTTTAAATATAAACTAGGTATTAGAGAGAAAAAAGAAAAAAAAAAGTAGGTATTATAATAAGCTTAACAACAACCCAAGACAAGCTCTCCATATACGTATTGTTACATGGGACTGACATACGAGTATCGGGTGCAGGTATGTATCCAAGTATCAGACCTTCATAAATTTAAATCTTGGGATATGTACCCAAAATTGGATATGGGCACTAGGACACGTTATATGCACATATATATTATATTTTATATAATATTCTCGGATGAGATGTGGTAAATTGTGTAGAAATATACTAGAAATTAAATAAGATATAGGAAAAATATGAAATTTCTATATCTAATTCATGTGAGGCTAAAAATATTACTTTACTAACAAATGTGAGTTTCTTCTTCATGTATTGTCACAAATTAAAGCATCTGAGTGCCTAAATTGGGTACGGACACATATCTCACACCCTTACTAATGTCATATCTAGTGGACACGGGTACTGTGGGGGAAATAGAAGAGTCCATGTAACACAGCTCCTCATATTTATGTGCAAAAGGAGTACGAGGTGCATATGTGTTGCACGCCTCAAATTGTGATGTGCAAGTCTTTGGAGAGTTTCGCCTCGCCTCGCCTCGCCTCAAAGCTAGCCTCATTTTTACCTTAGCCTCTGTAACAACCCTCGTACCAATTACCAATTAATCACTGAATTACGATCTTGACATCGTTAAACCGAATCGATAATGACCGATAATTGGATTAATCGAATCTTGAATGGATGATTGAAATCAAAGCGAAATTGAATAAGTTTATCTATTGAATTGCATATTGCATCTGTTTGATTGATTGATTATCTGTTTGAATTTATATGTTTAAACTGTTAATTGAAGGCCTTATCGGCGGCCGAATTAGGAACCGTTTAGTGTTTTGTAATCAGTAGAATATTTGTGATTTTATGATACATTTACCCGAAAATCGATTAGGAATGATTAAATTAGATTTAAACGAGTTAATTGTCAAGATTGACTTATTTACCACATTGCCCCACTTAGTGGACCTTCATTTATTATTAGTCTAGAGCCTTATTATACTCAAAACAAACAATTGATCAGCCATTTGAGAGTTCATAGCCGACCAAGAGAGGAAATAGAGGGAGAGTAAGAGAATTAAGCTCACCTTGAGGAATTGGCTAGAAATTGCTTGGAATTGGTGGTTGAGTTGGCAAATTGAGCTTGTTCTTCTAGAAATTGAGACTTTAGGTAAGTGAAATCATCTTCTTCTTGTTGTCTTGAGCTAAACCTTGCATGTTTCATGCATCATTGTAGAGCTAAGACATGAATTTGTCCATAATTGTTGAATTAGAGCTCCATTGTTACATGCATGGTTGAATTGTTGATTGAAGGGTTAAATTCTTGGAGAATTATACATGCATGTCCATGTTTTTATCATAGTCCATGTTTCCACATTGTTTTCAAAGATTGGAGCTCAATAGAGCAAGATTTGAACCTTGAAATTGGTTTAAAACTCATGCATTGCATGTTTTGAAAGTGTTCTTGAAATGGGTTTGAATTTTGGATTTAATTAACTCACCTTTGGGGCTTGAATTCATAAATTGGCTTTTGAAACTTGTTATTCATTGTTTTAGAATGTATTTTCCAGAATTTGGGCCCAAGAGGTCGAGTTTTGAGTGAGAGAATGCTTGGTTTGAGCTTGGAAGGCAAATCTGGAAATTCCAGATTTGGCTTCTTCGCTCGAGCGAAGGATTCCTCGCTCGAGCGACCAACGTTTTCCTCTGAGCCACGCTCGAGCGAAGGATTGGTGGCTCGAGCGTAAAAATCGAGCATCCAGTACTTTTACTGTTTCATCAGACCGCTCGAGCGAAGGAAGGCTCGCTCGAGCGAACCCTTTGATTTTGGAAGCTCGCTCGAGCGAGCATCGAGCGAGCATCGCGCGAGGAAAATCAGCAACCAGTACTTTTACTGTTTCATCAGACCGCTCGAGCGAAGGATTGTTCGCTCGAGCGAAGCCTTTGATTTTGCAACCTCGCTCGAGCGAAGGAAGGCTCGCTCGAGCGAGACCCCTGTTTTCAGCAACTTTTGAAAAATGCCTTCCAACTGTATTTTTGCATCCTCATCTCATCCTAGGCATTCTTAGGCCTAGTTTAAGACATCTTATTGAGGATTAGATATAGAACCACACCGAGGAAATTTAGGGATTTGATTATCATCCTTTCGACTGTGAACTTAGTGTGTGTTCTATTTGTTAACTGTTTAGGGTTGGCTCTCGGGGACGCGCTCTAGCTGCTATTAGCCCAAACTCTGTGAGTAACAATTGTGTAAAGATATGTTCAAAATGATGATCTTTTGAATACTGAACTGAAATATTCATTGAACTGATATTGTTTATTGAATGAATGTATGTCCTGTATTCTGAACTGTATTGTGGCATCCTTAGCATTGACTGTTACTGTTACAGAGCTCTGTCGGTCCCCTTGTGGAACCATCTTTATTCTTGTTGATGGCCATCATTATTGTTGGGTCTTAAGACCCGGTCCTTTGGACCCTCTTGTTTATAGGCTAATGGATGTACCACATATGACCGATTGATCAAATCTTGAAAGATGAAATCTTGTTTAATGAATCGATTTCATTATCAAGGACATTCATTCATAACCTCTTACGCTTTATGTTATTCATCGGGCTTTAGCTCATCGCTTATATATATATGTAGGTTCTCGGCAGGACCGAGCTAGGAGCGTGGGTCGGTCCCAGCTTTTGTCAAGCCGGCCTATGTGCCTCATCGCGAGGTTCCGAGTTGCCATGCTATGGCTTGGGGTGTTTTGTTTCCCCACCTCCCCTCTTGTTTTGTATTCAGTATAGACCGTCTACCGCTTTTATCAGATCAAGTTATCGAGGGATTCGATCCCCGTACTGACTGACTGTAAATGATTGTATAGACTGTACTGTTCTGAACTGTATGAATGCATGAAAAATGTTTTTGGCATCTGATTTTCACAAATTTCAATGGACACTAGTTATTTCTTGTATTGGCTTCCGCCTTCTCAGACTCTATTTAATCAGTATTCGTTCAGTGAGCCTTCGGTAATCTCGATTCATCGGCGATTCTGATGCTAAACCCATAGGGCCGGGTTTGGGTCGTGACAGCCTCGCCTCGAAGCTAGCCTCAATACATATTTTAAATACACAATATATTTGTATAAACATGACATATTGTAGGATTTGTGGCTCAAATCATACAATAACTTTCTAAGATTAATAACACATATTTTGAAAGATTATTAAAAAGTACTAGAATTTTTATTTTATTTTTTTAACGGAAGGAAAAGAAGAACTATAAAAATGAGAATTACATCCTAAAATTCCAAATCAGTGACAAGCCTCTATAATCTTATCAAAAAACCATATTCAGATGTCAAAAGGTTTATGAATGCAATTAGATTCTTGGACATTTCCAAAAGTTTCAAGTAGAAATTCTCAGCTGCTTACAGCACGAGAGTATAGCGCATAAGGAAGTTGTGACGATGTTTTTTGATACCCTGCATTTTCAGGCCAAAGGTCACATGTGGTTTTAGCATTTAATGTTTCAGAATTTATCCTGCTATTGGATTGAATGATTTGTAATGTAAATAATTTCACATCATTTTATGGCAGTATAACACTGTCAGAATTTATAACAGCAATAATCACTGACCACCTTTTCCAACTTAGGCCACCATTTGGATTAAGATACTGGCACTTTGGCAAAAATCTTCCAATGCCAATAGTGATCCCAACTAAGTTTGACAAAGAGATTAAATTTCAGAATAAATTGCTACCAAGTACCATACATACAGCAGCACATACATGACCCTCAAATTAATTAATCCATTCACTACTACAAATGTGAATTGAACTACAACTAAACTTGGAAAACATTGACATGCCAGACAAACAAAAGATGACACTTACTTGTTGGGCTTCCCCATCAAGCCAGGTAAATGTCAACCGCTTTTCCTTCAGTGCAACAGCCGCTAGCGACGACGGCTGATCGTTATCAACTGTGGACAGTGCTTCTTGGATCCTGCGCAGAGTCTTTATCATAGTAATGTACTCCATTTAGTAAACTAGAAGAATATACTAGCATTTGGGCATGCATACATGAATCTTTCTGTTATATTCAATGTCAAATTTTGAATGAGTACACTTTCTGTGTCATAACTTCAAATGAACATCAGGATCTTTGCCAGGATTCAACAAATAAAGTTCTTTCACATTCTGTGTTTTCTTTCTAACCGCTTTCTCTACTATTTTCCTTAAGTTACCTTTCCTATTCTTTCTTAGGTAGTTGTCCATTTTAATTTATGAAGATATGTCTTCAAAGTTTAGAAAAATCAGCTGGCATCACTAGACAATGATTTCCTAACGAAGTAGCTAAATCATTTCTAGGAAATAACTACCAAGTGGGGATTTAATTTAACATAACAAGCAGGGCAAACAAACTCACTGCACGCATTTTGTTGAGTTCTGGGCTTGATCTTCCTGTTAGAATAAGACAGTACCAAATTGCCGTTTCACTTCCAGCATGAGAATAGCCACGGGCATCACAACCCAGCTCCATGGACGTCACACTTCTCAATTGCGGAAGCTCTGAAAATAAGGAACGGAGAATAAACCAATGTATTACAGTTAGTTTCACAAAATCTTAGAATGTATAATCGGGTTTGTGTTATACATGTATATGTAAATATATCCCAATAAAAAACAACTCCTATCCATCAATGTATTCAAAATTGTCTAACAAAATTCAAAAAAGGATTCAATGAAGGCTCAACACCCCTCAAGATCCAATTGTAAAAGATGGTTAGAATTCTACTCTTTAAAACAAAAATGAAAGCCTTAAGACTCTTAACACCATCAAAACTTCTTCTATTAAGCTCCATCCAAATGCTCCAAAATAAAATGGGAGGTCCTAGCTGCCAATCGCCTCTTTTTTCTCTTTTCAACTCTGGCTACCCTCCAAGAAAGCAAAAGGTCCCAAACATTTGAAAGGAAGCCCCAAGCCACGTGAAACAAGATAGGCCAACTCCAAATTCTCTCCACAGCAAAGATGTCACCAAATGGGGTTGTTTGGCATCCCCTACAATAGCATATTTTTTTATTTTTTTATCTTTTTTAGGTCACATCACCTCTCTACTTTTCTGCACATCTTGAAGGCTATAGGACAAATTAAATTTAATAAATTCAAATCATTTTTTACTACAACATCACATTTCAGTTTCGATCTTCCCCTCCTAACGTTTTCATTTATGGTGATCATATCACTTTTATTTACTGTTGCATCTACAAGTCTTTGTTGCACATAACAACCATCTTTATCAGTGCAAGGCTACCACCTTTTTTAAAATAGAAAATAAATATATATATCAAACTCAACCTAAAATTAGTTCATCCAAAAAACCAACAAGGAATTCCCTAAAACAATCGCCAAACTCCAATTAATTAAAGGAATCACTAAAACAATCACCCACTTTTTAATTCATGCACTCCAACCTCAAAAATTTTATAACACCACTACTTTCAAATACAACACAATATGCACAACGTTAAGGTTCAAACATTCACAAGTGGGGATCAAAAACCCTGATATTTGCACTGAGATTCATTAACATTTCTACCTTTCTTACTGGTGCTCCCTCCCTCCTTGGGAACATGTTTTAAGCCAACCCAAAAATGTCGATATTTCTGCTAACAAATCTGTAACTTTCTCATTGTTTTAACTAGTATATTCGTTTTCAAACTTTTTTATGGTATATTGTAGCATTATTATTATTATTATTTTCATTTAAGGAAGCTAACATATTCTGACTAAAGCCAAGAATTTACATATATGTAAAGGGATTTAAGCAACACAAAACTGACTCCTTTGCAACCCTATGTCAGAATGTGGATTGGAAATTTTGATGAGACTATCCTGTGTTTTGCTCTTTCCTTTTATTTATTGTTTATCATTCATGTTTTTATAGTTTAATATATTAAAAAGGTTGTATTTATGCCTTGCTTCATGGGAACAAAGAATGCTTTGTCTAATCTCTCGTCCATGATAACCATAATCTCAACATAGAACAACTTACGAGCATTTAGTAGATCACAAAAGTAAACTAAATCAACTAAAGGATATCTATAATAATATTTGTATAATAGCACAGCCCATTGGAACCAATAAACACAACCTAATTAGTTTCCCAGTAACTCTCAAATGCAGACATAAGACAATCCCTCACAAGCAACTTTGCAGGATGCATTTCTGAGTCATTTATTCTACTATGTGGGAAAAATTGTGGACACTCTGCAGGCTTGTACTCTCGTAAAATCTAAAGAAAAAGGATTACTTTATAAGGAGGGCCACATTTTACAAAAGATTCTACCACAAATTTACACAATACGGAAAAAAGGTTGCAACACAACATCCTATCAAATGAAAAGAAAATCATAACCTGACAAGTTCTGTAAAATTCAATTCATGTGAAGGAAATCACTGTAACGAGCCATTTACACAATGGTTGCACTTACTCAAGTAACATGACAGGGCAAATTTTGTTATAGTGTCAAGTCAAGGCCCTAGATTGTAAAACTTGATAAAGTACAAAAAAACAGCATTACCTTGATGTTTATTCTGTTCCATTATATCCACAAACCATGAATTGTTGGCAGGTCCTGCAGATAATGTGCACTGCTTAGCTTGTTATGTACACATTATTTATGTTAACTTGTTATGTACACATTATTTATGTTACAAAGAGTACCAAGAAATACTATGAAACGAAATAAAAAGATAGTGACATACCATGGTACACAACAGGTTTAACACCATGTTCTTTTAAAAATACAATTGCAGGTGCAGATTCCACTCCAAACCTGTTGTTGATAATAAGAACACTATCAAGATCATACACTATTTTGGAAAAAAAATTATGAAGCACCACATTTTTTAAGGTGGCGTTTCACAATCAAGTTTCCAAAGATTGGAAGGGGAAAGGGAACCAAAATTAGTCTCCCAAAAAAAAAGTACAGTCTAGTATGCTGGTTAGAGTAACCAATCTTCCTAACCACTAAGCCCATTAGCCTGATGCATAATTGACGAAAAAGACGAAAAAAAACAGTCGATTCTTCTCTGAACTATTTAATGAGGAACAAAAAAATAGATGCCTTCCAAAAAAAAGGAACAAAAAAGTAGAAAAAGAAAAAGAAAATTTCAGAAAAGACATGACGATTAAATATGAAAAGTAGTGTTGTCAAAATCATTATGAAAAATATATGTATTGCAGATTCATATGTTGGTAGATTGAATCGTGAGGTACATTTTGCATTGTATCAATTTCAAATTGTATTGCAATTTAACATGTATTTCTTGATTAGCTATCAATACCTTCTCTTTCACCTTTAGCCCTATTAACAGCATTTTGCAATGTCAATTGCCATTGCCCGCACTTGTTGAACAATCCAAAACCATATTTTCAAAAAACCCCATACCAAGGAGACCCTAATCCAAATAAACCCTAAAGCAAGAATGACTCTCATACTCCCTTTGCTACAAAAAAATTGTACAACTATCATGAATCTAATTCAGGTGAAAGAAACAAAGAGCTTACACACACAAACCATTTGAAATTGGGTTGAGACCCAAGATTTGGGCCAAAAGGCTTGTTTGGACTATGACCATATACCTCATAACAAGTATGTTTAAGCTATACTCATCATCCAAGTCCTAAAGAAAGTCTTTGGCCGCAAACTGGGAACCAAACGAACTAGCGACCAAGAAGTTGGGCTCAATTGAAAAACAAAAATCTTGTATTATTTTTATATTTACAATGAAATCTCATTAAGCCTTCTGTTATATTAAATTTTGAATTTTCTTTCCAATTTCTTATTAGTTGGATATTTGGGTTTCTCATGAATGCATATTTACCTCTTTGTCGAATTTGTAAGTTTTTAGAGATTATTTTTCATGTCATTGGTTGAATGCTTTAGTACTTCATATTTTCAATATATTTATGTATCATATGAAAGTACTTTTTATTTATTTATCTGTGTGAGTATCTATATCATGCTTGGCACGTGGCGAGCCCTACGGGCGTCACGTCATCATCATCACACATCCACGGGGCAAACCCCTGAGGCATCACGGTGAGTTGGGGTTGTATGCCTAGCCTAAGCGTGGGCATGCACACTACCATGTATGAAAACAGGACCACAGCTCACCTAGAGCTCTCCATGGCCCTTTATGACTCATAAGAAATATATTCTCTATACACTCACCCCAACTCCATAGCAACATAGCTGGACCCTTGACTCACCTATGATTACTTAGCTATTCAGGATGAGCCATTGGCTCACCTATGCACTCACCCCCTTGGCTGCCTAGGTTGGGAGCAGGACCTAAGCACTCCCACTTGGGATCATTGGAGGATTGTGGATTGGAGACTAAGACCTCGGGATCATCAAGGTTGTGTAACTGTCTCCCTGCAGTGACAGTTCCACCTTGACCTAGCTTAGAGAAAAGGGACATTAACCTTACACTTATACCTGTTGCATATACGATACGCCTCTTAAGATATCATGCCTACACCTGCAGCTCCTATGATGCAACCTTCCCAATGACCTGAATCATAATACACAGCTAGTAGGGCTGATATCACCCTCCTGTCGAGTTGAGGAGAACTCGCCACCTGTCTTGAGGTTGCTTGGGCTCCAATACTCCTAGAGTCTATATAATGGCATCATAAGTGTAACCACAATCATAAGAATCATACAACATATACAAAGTGTTCAAGGTCTCTCACTACCACCCCTTTCCTCTCTAAGCCTACCTTGGTCTTCTCCTCTTCCACCTCCGAAGATCTTGGGCCATTTAAGTGCCCACCATCTTCCTAGAGGTCAACGACCGATCGCCTCTGACTTCTCTTACCCACAATCTGTAGTCATATATGTTAATGTATTTTATTATACATGATATGATACACAATGCACACAAGTGATATAACAATACATGCCATGTATTCAACAACACTAGGGATGTAATCGGTTCGGTACGGTCGGTATTTAGGTAAAAAATTACACCGAACCGATAATGTCGGTTTTATTATTTTGAACACCGATACAGACCACTTCTCACATCAAACCGCACCGAACCAAACCAATTGAAATAGTTCGGTTTGGTGCGGTTTAATTGGTTTAGAATTTTTCAAACTTGAGCCATTTTTAAATATAATAATTAATCTATATAAAAATATTAAATTAGTTATTTGTCTATCATTTCAAACACATCCAATCCATCCATTTAATACATACTTTTTAATTCCTAAATTAACAAAAATAAAAACAAAAAAAAAATTAAAAATACTAAGGTTTCAAGAATAATGAGTTAGAGTTAAGATTATACATAATAAGAGTTTACAAACTTAGGTTATAAAGATGATAAGATTAATTAATTAAGGTTAATAATTTATTATACTTGTTAATATTATTAGATTATTAGATTATATATATATATATCATAAATACAATATACTTGTTGTATTTATTATACTTGTTGAAGCGGTCGGTTTCGGTTTAGATCGGTGCACAAGGTACTTAAACCGATAATGAACCGAAAACCAAAAAAATTCAAATTTAAAAACTGCACAGACCAATTCTTGTTTAAAAACAGACCAAATATAGCCGGTTTAATCCGGTTCAATCGGTTGGTCAATTTTTTCGGTTTTTCTTACCTCCCTAAACAACACTAACGAAAAGAATTTTCCTCAGTTGCTTTTCATCTAAAAACGTATTCTGTAATTTAATAGTCAAAAACAAAATAGAAGAAACAAATATGCTTGGAGGTTGATTTCATAATCTTCACATAGAAATTTAAGGAGATGCCAACAAAAGCATGAAATGATACAGAACACTTGTGATCCTAATTGAGATTACAAAAAATGAAAATTTTAAAAGTTTGCACAAGATTTTTCAAAGGATTTGAAATATGAATAATCAGACCCTGACAGTTTTAAAGCTGTGTAGCATGGACTCTGGTAGATATATTGGATCTAACTGTCAAGCCTCTTCTAGAACCCTAGATCTTATGATGGGACTTGGCTCAAAATACATACAAGGGCTGGGTAGGGCTACAGGGAAACATCCTGAACATTCAAATGCCTTATATGTCATATAATACTGAAATGAAAATTGTTATCCCCTTTAAGGATACAACTGCATAGTGAAATTTAAAAAGATGTCGTCGAAAGAAAAAGTTCGTGAAAGTCTTTCCATGTGAGGCAAGAAAAACTTTTTCACTATCAAATTTGAGCTTGTCATTCTTCTTCCATCATAACATAAGTAGGATTTTGTTTGTTCACACATAACACTTTGTTATTGTCATGGGTAACATGACGACAGACGTTTTCTACCCCCCTACTACTGCAATAAATAAAGAAATTCATAACTATACTTATCCAAGATATAACAGCTTTCCAGATCAAAGTAGAAGTTAACATGAAGTAGATAGTTGTGACTGCAAAAAAATCTGGTTTTGCTGCAAAAAGAATTCCCCATTTATCATCAATCCTTCAAGCCAATATAAGAAAGAATAATGATAGCTGCTTCTGTTCGATGAAGAAAGGAATAATTTAAAATAGTTCTTATACTATTCTAAGATTTATTGCTGGTTAAATAACAAGATTATTTGGGGATTAGTCGGGCTTTGATCCGGATAACCCGGTGCCAATCAAAAAAAAAAAATACAAGATTATTCACAAAACTAGGAAATTATTCCGAAGGAAGCTTGTAAGAACATTTAAGATATTAATCTTTCCTTTTCTTTTTCTTTTTTAAAAAAAAGGAAGGGGGAAAAAAAAAACATTCCTATACGTTCTCCCAAAAAAGAAAAGAAAGAAAATACACGCACACATTCCACCAAAAGGAAGATTCCTCTTCTCGCCATGGCACAAATGCGAAAGCAGCATATGGCCAATAATTTAGGACAGCTTGACGCACAAATGGAGCTGCACGCTCCCCTGTTTCTGAGAAGAAAATGACTTTCACCTGTTATCCAGAATTGAAAAATCAATTAAGGATGATAATAGATATAAAAAATTAGAAGAAAATAAAAAAACATGAATCTACCCATGGTATTGAAACCAAACAGTGCAAGAATGAGCGTGGCAGTGCCATCAAAGAAGGAACACATGCCTTACATATCATCATGTTGTAAAGTATCAATTTGGATGGGTAGCACAGTCAGCTGAAATAAAATATATAACTTGGATTTCACGGAAAGAAATAAAAGAACTAAAGACATGATTACACGTAGCATTTCTTCCTCTTATTTGTTTCAAGGGTCCATAAGAAGATTGTTGGATCATAATTTTTGATCAAGTAGTAGCTATTAAATAGTTTTATTGGTGTGACAATAAATTATAATCAAAATTATCAGAGTGAAAAATAACACTAAATAGTACACAGTAAATAAAATAGATTGATTAGCAATATATGGGAACTGAAAATAATTTGTACCTTATGAGGACTGCTTTTTCCCACAAAACTTTGTAGCTGGAATAAATATATAATTCCATATCAGTTCCAATAAAAAGGCCATTAAAAAACATGAAAGCAAGAGAAACATTATTATCTCCAATGCAAGCTGGTTTCAGTTAAAAGTACTATGCAAAATGATAATGGAATATCAGAAGTCATTAGTGATTTATGTCAGGCAAGCATGCAGCTTGACAATTGAGAAGTAGGAAGGACTAAACTAGGTAAAACTCTAATGCCTGCCATCATTCGCACAGAGATGCTGCCTTCACAGCTGAACAGATTTTCTCAAACTTGTCTGCCAACCTTTTACAATTGCCCCAATTAATGGCTTCGTGTGCATGGTAAATTCCGCATACATGAAAAAGAGGAGGATCAATTACTCCTCCTTTTTTCTTTTTCTTTTTTTCTCCTTGTACATTTGAGGAAAGGGGGGAATCAAACCATAACCTCCTAATGATGTAAACCAGTTCTCGCCACTGCCTAACTCCAGTGGTTGAAGATAAATTATGCTGTCCACCCCAAAGGTTTGGCTTCAATACACTTGCTACCCTATGGTATTAATATTTACACTGACTTCCTCTATTTGGGAAATCATGTAATAGATTTCCTCTTGTTGCTAACTGACCATTGGTGATAAAAATGAAATATGATGACATCATATTTTGAAATTTCAAAATGCCTACTCTACCCTTGATATAAGTTATAACTAGCCCAAATGGTGACATGTGTCACTCTAAGCCAGATCATCTATCACCACCACTTCTCTTTCCACATAAACATTAATTGGACACAGCAACCCCATTACCATTGTCAAAGGTGGAGGGCATGGAATTCATTATGGCTCATATAATGGTGGATCTATCAAAAATCAAAGAGAGAGATAAAATATGGAGGGAAAGAGGCTGCTCGAGAAATATGCGTCTTGGACCTGTTGGTGGAAGTGAATCATCAAAGATGATTTTGTTCAGGTTTCATTTGGAGAAGAGGGTTGTGATGATTATGTTGAGAGGGTTGCAAAGATTATGTTGAGAAAAAAAGGTTTTGGGTGCTAAATTGGAGGAAATAATAAGGGCTTTAATTCATAAAGTCTAAAGAATAAATTGACATCATCTGTTAATAGTGTTTCCAACAAAGTCTAACAAGGGTGGTCAATGTTGTTTTTATATGATAGGGTCAATGAGAGTATTATGGCCAAACCTTAGGAGTGGTCAGTGTAATTTAGCCATAAAAAATTCTTTTACCTTCTCTTTTTAAGTGAAAAGAACATGGTCAAATTGTTACTCATCTTACCCAAACCTATATCAGTTTAATTGAGAGCATGAGTGAGACAAAAAGAAGGGTTTAGAAAAGAAAAAGAAAAAGAAAAATGCTGGAGTCCCCATCCAATAATGAACTTAGTCATGATTATGCAAATATTAAATTCAAGAGAATATTGCATGATATTGATCAAATGCTAATTATCAGAAAAGACTCCTAACTAAATAATGATTTCTTGTCATATTGCTTTTTCAGTGCATCAATCTATGAAATTCCACTCCAGCCTTACAACGTAATGCAAGCCTAGTCAATCGTTCCCAACAAAAGTTCATTCCTTCTACCTTATTCTCCACAAATTAACTTCAAAATTCAAGATAATTATAATCTGTTACGGTCACAAACACTAGAACCAGCCAACCTTATTGAACTCTAAACCCACAACCTTTCTTGGACGTAAAACTACTAAAAATTCAAGTGTAGACAGCATCATCCAAGTTTCCTAAACTATCCTACGTCACAATTTAGTCATAACAAAATGTGTACATGGACCCAGGAAAGAGTGTATTTATTACCAATGAATCCTTTTAGTACTATAGAATGCGAGGCAAACTTAGGATTGTGGTTGCAAACCAATTAGTAACAGCATCAACAGAAAGCTCTCCCTCAGACCTGCATCAAACAATCAAAATGATGTTAAAATTTCCTTTAGAATCCATCAAGTAGAAAATTCTAAGACAAATCCCATAATATATGTATATATGTATGTATACATATATATATATATATAGAGAGAGAGAGAGAGAGAGAGAGAGAGAGAGAGAGAGAGATTGCATTCGACATAAATAGAAATGTGCAAAGTTATAAAGCTTGTGTGTTGACTTTAAAACTCACAATGCAGCATGTGGGCAGCTTTCAAAATTTAAACCTCAGGCGGAAACTCACCTAATTAGACAATTTGCAGTGTTACATCCAAAGGGAAATGCAATGAGTGAAGGCAAGCCTGTACATCTCAAATGAAGTTAAAATAGGGGAAGAAGTCAAGTGCTTATAACAATAATAGTTGTTCTCCCAACTCTTTAACAAGTATAATCAAACAATATATATAAATGGCAAATAAGAAAATATAAAATAATTTATTCAATTGAAAGCATGACTAAATTCCAGAAAGTGATAGAAAGTTCTTAATAGGGAGAAAATCAAGTGACAATCATTTCAGTCAAAAAATCCAGATTTACTGTCTACTAGGGGTGGGCATTGATTGGTTTGGGTCAGGCTTCCACTTTATAGCAAGAATAAATGCATTATCCCAAGGCCCGCCCAACCTCGGCCCTAATCTAACCATCCCAAATTCGGCCCTAAAAATATACTTCTACATCCCAAGCCCACACAATTAACTTGGTATATTCTTTGTGCAGTTCATTTATGTCAGGATGTAGTCCTATCTTTTTGCGGTTCCAATTGCAGTTTTTTAAAAATTTAGTCTGCAGTGCTTAATCATTCACATTGCATATAATTCATGTAAATTATATGAAAGAGAGCAAATATTTGATCCATAGCTTAGGAGATCAATATCTGTTTTGTGAGATTTTGTGCTGTAAAATCCCAAAGATTGCTCAATGAACTATTTTGGAGGTGTATAGAGGCAAAGAGTCCTAGTTTTTTTTTAGTTTCTTGGTAATTATTCTAAAATTGAAATTTAAAAAATCTGACAAACTATTTACCATTTTGAAAGGAAGGCTGCCCTGTAAATGTCTTCTCAGCAAGGAAAGTAGCAAGCTGAACTTCTCCAAGTTCAACCATTCCAGTATTTGCCATGCCATCCAACAGAGAAGCTGAACAAAGAAACGAAAACAAAAACCACTTCTATCAACAAGGTAATCTAGAAACATAAAACTTCATAGAGAAAGTGAAATAGAACCAAGTTGATCAATCCAACCAAGAAAAGGAAAAAGACAAAAGAGAAGAATAAAGAATGATACAAGAAAACAAATATTAGCCAAGGTAAGCAATTTGTTACTTAGATTCTTATAGCAAAACAACTCCTTTTTCAATGTTCACCGAATACAAAAGACAAAATGCATATGCTTTTGCTTCTAGACTTGCATCAGCAAAAAAAAAAAAAAGAAAATAGACAAGAACTGTGTTGGCATTCTTTTAAATCAATGGTCCAATTTTTTTTTTTTGGCAAAATTCATTTACCTGAGGCTTTTCCCAAACTAAGCCTCTTTTGCATCCTATTTCTCAAACTAGGCCTACTTTTGACGGATTTCCCAAACTAAGCTAAAGCGCTATGACAAATCGCGCTTTCACTGTTTGGAGCCCAAAATTTGATGAATAGTGAAATCGCTATTCGAAATCGCGATTTTAATTAAGAAAGCGCTATTTCAAATCGCGCTTTTAACATAAAAAAATTTTGTGAAGAAAACGCTATTTAAAATCGCGCTTTCACTGTACATAATTTTTTTTTTTTTTTAAACGCGATTTGAAATCGCGTTTCTACTGTTGAATAACAAACCAAAGCCAACCCACACTCTGACACACACACACCAATGGGCACACCCACAACACTGAAATAATATAATTTTTATATATAATAATAATTTATAATAATCAATTATATAATTTTTATAATTTTCGTAAATATAAATCATTTTTAGGTTATGAATGGTTTGATTTATAATACGTATGTAAGGGTAAAAAATTTTATAATCAAAAATAATTTTTACAATTTTTATAATCAAAAATAATTTATAAATTGTCAAAAATAATTTTTAATTATCAAAATACGTATGTATTATTTAAATCTTTACATTTTTATTAAAATTTTTTACAGTAAACCCATCTTCACATTTTATAATACGTATGTATTATTCAAAAATAATTTATAAAAATTTATAATTAATACGTATGTAAATAATTTAATACGTATCTTCACATTTACATTTACAGTAAACCCATCTTCACATTTACATATGTATGGTTTAAAGGTAAATTTTTTGATAAATGACTTAAATGATAAATCAAACCATCCATAACCTAAATTTTTTTACCCTTACATACGTATGGTTTAAATAATTTATAAAAATTATTGTCATACGTATGTAAAAATCGATTATAAAAATTGCAAAAATTATTTATAAATTGCAATTTTTAAACCATACATATGGCTTGGTATAGGCGCGGGTTCAATCCACGCCAACTCCCAATTTTTTTTTTTTTTCACTCACTCTATACTTTATATATTTATTATGTAATTTTTTTATCAAAATTATTTTTAGTACTGATAAATAATTTTTACTTTATGGGTACTGATAAAAATTGCAATTTATAAATAATTTTTTATAATAATTTTTAAATAATTTGTAATCAATTTATAAATAATTTTTACAATTTTTATAATCGATTTTTACATACGTATGACAATAATTTTTATAAATTATTTAAACTATACGTATGTAAGGGTAAAAAAAATTAGATTATGGATGGTTTCATTTATCAAAAAATGTACCCTTAAACCATACGTATGTAAATGTGAAGATGGGTTTATCAGAATGTAAATGTGAAGATACGATAAATTATTTACATACGTATTAATTATAAATTTTTATAAATTATTTTTGAATAATACATACGTATTATAAAATGTGAAGATGGGTTTACTGTAAAAAATTTTAAATAAAAAATGTAAAGATTTAAATAATACATATGTATTTTGATAATTTATAAATTATTTTTGATTATAAAAATTGTAAAAATTATTTTTGATTATAAAATTTTTTACCCTTACATACGTATTATAAATCAAACTATTCATAACCTAAAAATAATTTATATTTATGAAAATTATAAAATTATATAATTGATTATTATAAATTATTATTATATATAAAAATTATTATTTCTGTTGTGGGTGTGTCCATTGGTGTGTGTGTGTCGAGTGTGGGTTGTCTTTGGTTTGTTATTCAACAAGAACGTGATTTCAAATCGCTTTTTAAATAAAAAAATTATGTGCTGAAAGCGCGATTTTAAATACACAAAATTTTTTACGATTTGAAATAGCGCTTAATTAAAATCGCGATTTCAATAGCGATTTCACTATTCATCAAAATCCAAAAGAGCAGTTGGAGAAATAGGATGCAAAAGAGACTTAGTTTGGGAAAAGCCTCCATTTACCTCCCTATGGTATGGTCCCCGTAGCACTTTACCCCTTATCTTTTAAAAATAGCCACAAGCCCCCCATGTGGTTGTGGATTAAATTGCAATAATAACTCTGTTAACTTTAGCAATAAAAAGACAATTATACCCTTGTTTTCTTCCTCTACTTCACATTATTTGCGTAAGAAAAAAAATATAAATAAATAAATCAAACTTGCCTCAATTATGAAACTTGACTTCTAATTTAATTTCTAAATTTGTAACCTAATTACTAATTTAATCACATCTTAAGTTATAATATAATCATATATATATATTATCATTAGCAGGCAAAACAGAGTTTGAAAAAAAATTTTGAAAGTGTAAACAAAAAAAGAAACGTAATAAACAAATGGCTAAACAATAGAAGAACTGTAGAAGCATGGGAGGGTTGGTGAATCTCAGACAAATGTGCTAAAGATTTGGCATTACGATTTCAAAAAAAGGGACCGAAAGCAAACTAGATATCATATTATTTCTTCATCACAGAAACAAGATTACATATTACCCAAGTCTCTGTGTATATATAGTGCGTATATATATTAATTGTTTAATAAGTTAAGATTGAGTTTTGTCGTTCGGTTTGCAGGAATTCGCAGATTCTGCCAATTGCATTACAGTGACAGGGGAGTTTGTAATGTGGCCAGGGCAATGGCTCAGAGGAGGGAGACGGTGGCTGGGTGGCAAGGAGGGAGGTGGTATCTAGAAGGTGGGGATGATGGCATGGGAAAGAGGGAGGGAGTGAGGGTGGCTGGGAGGTGGGAGAGTAAGGAAGGGGCGGCTAGCATGGTGGAGGAGGTGATGGTAGGTTTACATTTAGGGTTTTTTTTTTTTTTTGGAAAAGATGATGGAAGGGGCAATTTTGTCTTTTTACCTTAAAAAGTTGACTTTAATTAATTATTTTTCTTCCCAACTCTCTCAAAATGCACGTGTAGTATAATTTATATTAGTTTTAGACAAAAAAATGTGAAGGGAGCAATTTAGTCCAAAATCACATGATGGTTCATTGGTTATTTTTAAAAGACAGGGCTATGCTATTGGACCAAACTACAGGGAGGTGAAATGGATTTTGCCCCTTTTTTTATTTAAATATGTTGATCTCATTTTATGCTTTCTAATCACTATGCTAACTTTCAATCTATAACATGGAGAAACAGTTGAGTCTAGAACCATAGGGTTTGGCAATTTTATGATTTATATTGTGGCAAGGGTGAAGTGTAATCCAATATCCATAGAGGGGTTTGGAAAGGGAAAACTCACCAGCCTCAAGCACTTAACAATTTTAAAGAGGCATCAAAGAGTCAAGGAAGGATAAACTCGAGTCATAAACAAGAAGGATGTCCAAGTGACAAGAAGACCAAAATGCTTTAAATATAACCACCTAGGGTAAAGACTGTAGGGTATACCTCTTTATTGGAGTGTGGGACCCAATTGATTTTGGAAAAAAAGTTTAATTTGACTTGGTTTAGGTATAATATATTTTTATATATTATATTTGTGGAGGCCCAATCCAATTTGGATACAATTAGGGTTTGATTACAAAACCCTAGATTCACAATATATATATATTGTTTGGTTCTTCAAAAAGGGTGTGGCGGCTACAACATATTTAATTATTTGGTGAGCTTGGCTTTAGTGGATAGAGCAGCAGGTTTTGATCAAAATTTTGTGGGTTCTTTGTGAGTAATTTTGATGTTGTTACAGTCTCTGTTTTGAAGATAGTTTGGTTCGTAATTTTGGGTCTTCTACAACTTTGGTTCTGAAGATTTTGGTTCATCTATTTGGTGAGGTCTTTCCTCTTTGTTTATTTGTGATTATTTGGAATTCACCTAAGGGTGGTTTTGTGAGACCATTAGTGTCTCGTTTGTAATCGTTTGGAACTTATTTGGTTGATAGTGGAATCGGATTTTGATCCCGTGGACGTACCTCACATTGAGGGAACCACGTAAAAATTCTTGTGTTGCCTTTGATTTAATTTTTCCGCATTAGTTTTTATTCCCATTGATTGATGTACTTGTGGGGAATCACATCGATTTTCCCTAACAACTGATATCAGAGCTTATGGTTTATTGGGGTTTATTTATTTGTGTAAATCAATGGAAGGGAATGTGGGTCGTATGTCTAGCTTCAATGGAAGCAATTGGGTAACTTGGAAAACTAAAATGGAGGACCTATTATTTTGTAAAGATTTGTATGGACCCATTGAGGGTGATAGTGGCAAACCTGATGATATGAAAGATGATGAGTGGAAGAGGCTTAATCGAAAAGCCGTTGGTGTTATCCGTCAATGGATTGATGACAGTGTGTTTCATCATGTTGCTACTGAAACTTTGGCACATGATTTATGGAAAAAATTAGAAAGTCTTTATGATAGAAAATCAGCCACAAATAAAGCCTTTCTGTTTCGTAAGTTGGTTAATTTAAAATATAAAGAGGGCAGCCCTATTCTGGAACATCTAAATGAAATAAAGAGTATTGTTAATCAACTTGCTTCTATGAAAATTGTTTTTGATGATGAGTTGCAGGTTTTCATTACCCGAAAGTTGGGAGACTTTGGTTGTGACAGTTAGTAATTCAGCACCTGATGGAGTTGTCACAATGGGTCAAGTCACTAGTAGCCTGTTGAATGAAGAAACTAGAAGAAAATCAGCAGGTTCCTCTCATTCGGAAGCATTTGTTGTGAGAGGCCGAAGCAAAACAAGGGGGAGGAGTAAGACTCCTCATGGTCGTGATCAAAGCCGTGACAAATCAAAAGATGGTTCTTTTTCAAAGAAAGACGTTGAGTGCTATTATTGCCATGAGAAATGGCACATGAAGCGGGAATGCCGAAAGCTCAAGAACAAGGAGAAAAGGCGTGACAAAAGTGTGGATAAGAAACAAGAAGACACAACGGCAGTTACTACCGATGATCTCATGGTCGTTTGTGAAGATGATTGTATCAATTTTGTGGGCCAAGAGAGTCATTGGGTGATTGATTCTGGTGCTTCTTTTCATGTGACTTCTCGAGTTGATTTCTTCACTACCTACACTGCAGGAGATTATGGTTCTGTTCGAATGGGTAATGAAGGTTTGTCCAAGATTATTGGTATGGGTGATGTTTGCTTGGAAACAAATTTGGGCTACAGGTTGTTGCTTAAAGATGTGAGGCATGTTCCCGACATTCGCCTTAATTTGATCTCTACTGGGAAGCTAGATGATGAAGGCTTCAACAACAAATTTGGTGATGGAATATGGAAGCTCACAAAGGGTTCTTTGGTGGTGGCTAAGTGCAAGAAGACTCATACACTTTATTCGATGCAAGGAAAATTTTGTAAAGGTGTTGTTAATGCACTTGAAGATGATACTTCTACCGAATTGTGGCACAAGCAACTTGGGCACATGCGTGAAAAAGGGCAACAAGTTTTGTTCAAGAAAGAGCTTCTACCCGGTTTGAAAGGTACACATCTTAAAACTTGTGTTCATTGTTTGGCGGGTAAACAACATAGAGTTTCTTTCCATAAAAATATTGCTTCTAGAAAAGAAAAGGTTTTGGAGTTGATTCATTCGGATGTTTATGGTCCTTTAAAAGTTAGAACACATGGTGGTGCACTTTATTTTGTTACTTTCATTGATGATTATTCAAGGAAAGTTTGGGCTTTTCTACTAAAAACTAAAGATCAGGTTCTAGAAGTATTTAAGCATTTTCAGGCCATGGTTGAAAGAGAAACAGGGCATAAATTGAAGTGCATCCGAACAGACAATGGTGGTGAATACATTGGGCCATTTGATGAGTATTGTCGCAGCCAAGGTATTCGGCACCAAAAGACAGTTAAGCAACTTGATGTCTTCTATTCGGGTTGTACTTGGCATTGCTGCAAGTATGAACCTTGAAGTTGAGCAACTTGATGTGAAGACCGCATTTCTTCATGGTGATCTTGAAGAAGAAATTTACATGGAGCAACTGGAAGGTTTTGTAGAGAAAGGGAAAGAGAAATTTGTTTGCAAATTGAAAAAAAGTTTGTATGGCCTCAAGCAAGGCCCACGGCAATGGTACAAAAAATTTGACTCTTTCATGATGAATAATGGTTTTTCTAAAACCATTTCGGACCATTGTGTGTTTGTGAAAAATTTTTCGGATGGCAAATTTATTATTCTTTTGCTTTATGTTGATGACATGTTAATTGTGGGTCAAAATTCTACCATGATTAACAAGTTGAAATTGGAGTTGAGCAAGTCTTTTGCTATGAAAGATTTGGGGCCAGCAAAGCAAATACTTGGTATGAAAATTGTTAGTGATCACAAAGAGGGACTGATTTGGTTGTCTCAAGAAAGCTACATTGAGAAAGTTCTTGAGAGGTTCAACATGAATAAAGCAAAGCCGGTTGGTTGTCCACTTGCGGGTCACTTCAAGCTTAGTTCGAATCAATGTCCTACAAGTGAAAAAGACAAGGAAGAGATGTTGAAAATTCCTTATGCTTCAGCAGTTGGTTCTTTGATGTACGCCATGGTTTGTACAAGGCCGGATATTGCTCACGCCGTTGGTGTGGTGAGTCGGTTTCTCTCTAATCCGGGTAAAGAACATTGGGCAGCGGTAAAATGGATTCTAAGGTATCTTCGAGGGACTTCGAAGGTGTGTTTGTGTTTTGGAGATGGTAAGCCGATGCTTGATGGGTTCACAGATTCTGACATGGCCGGTGATGTTGATTCTAGGAAATCTACTTCGGGGTATTTGATGACTTTTGCAGGGGGAGCTGTGGCATGGCAATCTAAATTACAAAAATATGTTGCTCTCTCAACTACCGAAGCTGAATTTATTGCCATTACAGAAGCTTGCAAAGAAGAGTTATGGTTGAAGAAATTTTTGCAAGAGTTGGGTTTGAAGCAAGAAAAATATGTGCTTTATTGTGATAGTCAAAGTGCTATTCACTTGAGTAAAAATTCTACCTTTCATTCGAGATCGAAACACATTGATGTGAGATACCATTGGATTCGTGATGTGTTAGATTCGAAATTGTTGCAACTCGAAAAGGTTCACACGGATGATAATATTTCGGATATGTTGACTAAGACTTTGTCGAGGAATAAACATTTGAAGTGTCAAACTTTGGCGGGTATGGTTGATGTCTCCACCTAAGTCGGTAGGAGGAGAATTGTTGGGTATACCTCCTTATTGGAGTGTGGGACCCAATTGATTTTGGAAAAAAAGTTTAATTTGACTTGGTTTAGGTATAATATATTTTTATATATTATATTTGTGGAGGCCCAATCCAATTTGGATACAATTAGGGTTTGATTACAAAAACCCTAGATTCACAATATATATATATATATATATATTGTTTGGTTCTTCAAAAAGGGTGTGGCGGCTACAACATATTTAATTATTTGGTGAGCTTGGCTTTAGTGGATAGAGCAGCAGGTTTTGATCAAAATTTTGTGGGTTCTTTGTGATTAATTTTGATGCTGTTACAGTCTCTGTTTTGAAGATAGTTTGGTTCGTTATTTTGGGTCTTCTACAACTTTGGTTCTGAAGATTTTGGTTCATCTATTTGGTGAGGTCTTTCCTCTTTGTTTATTTGTGATTATTTGGAATTCACCTAAGGGTGGTTTTGTGAGACCATTAGTGTCTCGTTTGTAATCGTTTGGAACTTATTTGGTTGATAGTGGAATCGGATTTCGATCCCGTGGACGTACCTCATATTGAGGGAACCACGTAAAAATTCTTGTGTTGCCTTTGATTTAATTTTTCTACATTAATTTTTATTCCCATTGATTGATTTACTTGTGGGGAATCACATCGATTTTCCCTAACAAAAACTTGACTTTAGAAGACATTTATGCTAGTCCTGGTCAAGATTGGTGACCATTTTGGTAAATGAAATATGACCTCCTAGCCATCCAACAACCATAACATAGGATCTAGTTTTTTTTTTTTTTTTTTTTATCGGCCATAAGTTAGGTTCTAGTTTAAAATTTTAAATCCTTGAGCAAGACCAATTTCAAATGAAACTAGATTTACAGAGTTTCAATTTGAGCACAATTTTCGCCCAAAACAAAGTTAAAATGAGAGTCAATAATCTTTTGAAGTTGGCCCTGTGTTTCTGGTGGAAGAAATCAAACAGACTTGAATGATGAACTATTTTGGCCGGCCAAACTGGGTGCAGTTTGAAAAAATAAACTAGTCATTATCTAGCCGTTGGAACACGCATTATACATAAGTTTCTTTCATTTTAAACCTAGAACTTGATGATTTGAGACCCAATATTACCTATATACATTACAGAACATATCTTGAGAGATTTGGGAGAGCTTAGAAAGAGTATTCATTATACGCTAACTATCAACAACTAGCCCAAGCTTGAGAATCTTGAAAAGCAAACTTTGGACAACTTTTGGGCTTCAATTTTAAGTTATAAATTCTTCCTATTAGTGTATGGTTGAGGTACGTTTACTACCCATGATATTTATTTTGTAAATTGCAAAGGTTGGGATAAGACTTGGAAAACTCTTAGTGTTAGTGCTTGTTTGACTCTAATAGTTTGTGGTAGTAGGCTACCCATTACGAGTTGTGCATTGTGAAAGAGGTTTGTGGGGGAGCCTAAAAACCCATTGTGAGTTAAGGACTGTGGTTGAGATTGCAGGTGATCCTAGAAACTCGTTGAATTCTGAATTGAGGAAGAGGCTGAGGGTGACCTTGTAAGACCCAGTGTGGTGGGTTCTAGGTGAGCCCTTGAGTGAAAACCTAGAGACTTGAAGTAGCGGGTTTTAGGTGAGCCCTTTGTATGAAACCTAGAAAGAATCGTAATGTTGTTCGTCAGGACGAAATATTAGGTAGATTAGTGGCTTGTAGGTTAGCCTAGGAGAAACCTTCATCAAATCTGAATGTAATACTTGAATAGGAGACAATAGGTAGATTAGTGGGTTTTAGGTTAGACTAGGAGAAACATTCTTCAAATCCTAGAGATTGTCTTTGAGAGGAGAATTTAGGTGGGTACTGGCGTGCCCATTGTAAGTCACCAGTTGTTTGGATGATTCATGGATACTTCAACCGAGAAGATAAACAAAACTTGAACCTTTGATAGATATTTTTCTATCACATTGAATCACTTTCTAAGTTTTAAACATACCAAATGGTTAGAAAAATTGAGATTGGTCATTGAGGACTAGTGAAGAAAAAACAAAAGAACTGTCCTATTCACCCCCTCCTAGGACATTTTCATAAACACATAACGAAACACGATGATATGCATTGAGTTTTATTAAGAATTTTACTTGCCTTATTTCATGTTATGTTTGTTGTGCCAAACACCATAACATGAAATAATCTCCCATCCTCAAGTTATATCCTTCTAGAAAATCAAATCATAGTATTAGGATTGAAATAGAGCAACTTGTTTATTCTTTCCCAATTAAAGGAAAAAGTGAATGATGCCAAGGAATTCTTTCATATCTTCTCTCTTATATGTTGTAGAATAGCTAGCAAAAACGTGTATGGATGTCGATTGAACATTAATAATTGATATGATGTCATACAAGAACCATGGACAAATGGTGACAAGGGCATCCATATAAAAGGGCACTACTTTAGTAGCATTCAACTCCTTGATTGATATGCGAGACACCATTTAAAAGTACCACCTCGGGTTTCCTCCGCCCCTTCATAAACACAACTCAATTTGATTTATCCCACTCAACAAAGCCTTCTTCCATTTGTCTTGGGTGGGTATGAAAGTTCTACCTAGCATTCCACCAACAAACATTTTAAGGTTAAACCACCAACAAACATTTTAAGGTTATGATATTATCAAAATCAACGAATATCATGTCAATATCCTCATTAGACAGACTACATCAAACATACTTTCTTTAGTCCTTCATATATAATGAATAAATATTCGTTATAAAATGAGTTAATACAATATGATGACAATGACAAATTGAGAAAGAAAATAAATAAGCTCCAACATAAAATTGAACAACTTGAAGATAGTTACAAAAAGGAAATAAATGTGTTAAAGCGCAACAAGTGGTTCAACTATATACCATCACATAGTAACTCAATTATCTCAATTATCCATAGTCATACAATATATAATGTCTCATTAGATATTACGATTGATATGTGCAACGACAAAATTGAGACATCCATTTCCTAGTATTTTTACTATTATTGACATACTTCAATGATTATCAAAAGGCTACCAACATATGATATGTCAAAATCATTGGTTAATGGTTATATATATTCCACCTTTTTGTTTGGGTGTCATATGCCATGTTCTCAAAAGGTGATTAGTGCTCATGTCAATGTTAAATGTACAGGGTTCTAAAAGACAAAGGTTAACTTCGGGGTTTGTAGAATGGAAAAAAAAAAAAAAAAAACTATATTTTTAAATTTCAAAAATGACAGCTTGCTGGATTTTCAAAAAAGATTCTATTTGAGAGTAATTTACTGGCTAAAATGAAGGACCTGGGGAGAGGCCATTAAAAGCCAATAAGAAGAGGAAGGAGAAGGGTTAAGGTTGATTTAGGCTTGAAATAAGAAGTTAATTTTTCTAGAGCTTTGAACAGTAGTACAAGATCAGTGTTTACAGATGCTTTTGAATATTAGTAATTTTCTAGATCAATACTACATTGCTGTGATTTTTTGGTTTGGAAATTTTGAAAGCTACCCTGGAGTGCTGTTGATTCGGTGGTTGGGATTGGTGTAGTCAGTACAAAGGAATTGAAGAAGATGAAGAACATTTAGAAGCTTTCAGAGTTAATTTTAGTCCAACTGTAAAATTTTAAGGTTGGAAAGAATATAAGCAAAGGAGGAACTGGAATACTTGCTCCCATTTCTTTGTCTTATCCAACATAAAGTGAACACAAATTAAATGTTTCAAATAATTAAAATGATAGAATACAATATCATTTAATCCATATTCCGAAAATCCCAAGTCTTCCCACTTTACATCCTAATCTAAAAACCTTATGCTGGCCACATACTCGAATGCAAGAAGAGCAATAGGATGAATGAGATTCAATGAATTATCAGGTTTTGCATGCAGATAGACCTATTCTGTCACAAAAGTGAATAAACTAATTAGGTAAATAGGTTTACTCAGCCTTGTGTCAGAGAAACATGTCTTGACTATGAGAAAAAATAAGTTTTTTGTTTGTTATTTCACAAAATTGTAATCAAATCATTTCACTTAAGATTCATTTAAATACAACTCGTGCCTAACAGCTTTGTTTACTTTGAAAGTATAATCTTTTATTGGGTTTTGTACCCCATATCTTTTTCAATGAACTAAGTTTCCTATAATGAGCAGCACAAGATATGGAAAAGAGATTCATTTTATACAAATGTAGGTTCCACATCTTTATCATGGACATATTAAGTATAATGAAGGAAAGAAGGCAAGCAGAGAACATATCAAAAAAGAAAAATATAGTAAAAAAAGAGGGCAAGCAGACAGATATAACACAAGTAAACAACACCATCAACAATAGATATATATATATATATGCAACAATTAATATTTTCTTCCAGTTATTAGAAAAAAGTGCAGAGCTGTTACTCCCAAATGAAAATACCTAAACCAAGTTTTGATGAACAACAATAAACACCTATAAAAGATCTCTATCCAATACACTAATATTAGAATAACCACGACAACAACAGGAATGACAAAGACAAGATCAAGAGTTTATAATATTTATGGTAGCCTTCTATGATTATTTTGTATAGCTAGTATTTCACACATTTTCAACATTTGACTACAAACTCAATTTTTGCTTATTAAGAAAAAAATTCCAACATATGAATTATTTATCTAAGTTTTTATATCAGTATGAAGAGTCTTTCCATCCCCACCGACATTAACATTGAAACCCTGGATTAAAGAAAAAGGTTTAAATTTCAAGGATTTTCTTTTTCACTGTTATTTCTTTTTCAGATTTTGGTTTTCTGGGATAATTCAAGTTAAGATATTTGTTACATGTTACATGAAATATCAATTGTACAAAATGAGCAAAAACAACACAGCCAGTCCTTTGTTACATAGATTCTAAGCTTCATGTAAGAGTGTCGAGTGCAAGTATGTATCTCAGCATCAATTCATCTAATTCCCAAGTCCTAGGGCATCAAGCATGGTTACATATAGATTTCTTAATACTATTTCTAATTTCACAAGCTAAAATGGTATTTTCAAGTGATATTAAGTGTTATACTTCACTCACTTTGAATAAAATATGTAACAGAATTGATGTAGTAACGGAGTTTTATGTATAATTAAAGTTGAATAACTTTACATGCTTGTTAGGTGAATGTCCAACTAAAAATGTCAATTATTTAGAGGGTCTATGTAACATTGGTCCACTAAATCTTGGATCTTTTGATAATAGCCAAGATATATCAAGTCATTGTACCTATTGAGAATACCTGAATTAGAAATGCCTTTGAATTTTCAAACTTAGACAGAAAGTTCCCAGAGGTGATGACCTCAAAATCATGATCTCCTGGATCTGATTTAACCAGAAAAGAAAATAAAAGAAAAAGATGATGACATCATATTAGAGTTGTATTTCCCACAACAAGAAACATATAGTACATGTTTCCAAATAAAAATCTTTGGTACAAAAGCAAATAGTCTAGAATGGAACAACTCAACTAACCAAAGGAAGCAGACTCCAGCAATGGAAGGGCAATTTCAGAAAAAATTGTCCCAGCATATCGTTCCTTGATACTATCAAGAACATGCTACAGTCAACAAATCAAAATCATGAATCAAAAGATTATTAGTAAACTCTATTGAGCAAAGAAAAATAGTAAAGGTTCAAACTAAGCACCATAGGCTTCATATTGATAGGATGATAGTTAAAAACTCACAATGTGCTCATCGATACTGTCGTAATTCCTCTTCCATAAAGGATTTGTCAGCAGCTCAAAAGCATATCGAATCTGGAAATCAGACCACATAACTTAAATAATTACAATACTGGAGGTACTCAAGTTAACTCAAGTAGGATTTGATATTGGTGCCAACAAAACCACATAATTTCTAGACAAACCAACCAGACCAAACCAAACTAATCCAATCAAGTGGTGTTGGCAACATGAATTCTTTTTCGTCATTGTGCTTTGTCAAGGGCTATATGCTCAATTAAATTAAATTAAATAAATACGTATCATTTTTTACTATAACATCCCATATCAATTTAGGTCTAGGGCTCTCCCTAACATTTCTCTTTATGCTGATCATATCACTATTTGTTACTGTTGCATCTACACTCTTCATTGTACATAATCAAACCATCTTAGCATATTCTCTTTCAACTCATCTTAAATCGATGTTACTCTGGTCATTTCATGAATATATTCAATTTCTAATTGTGTATTTCCTAGTCTCACCACACGTTCTTCTAAGTATCCCACACTCAAGGAGACACCATATTTAACGTGGTTCGGCCTCAATGTCTACGTCCACAGGAGAGTAACCAGTTATCACTATAACAATGGAGAGATTATAGAAAGATTACAATAGAGGAGGAGCTCACACTATCCTCACTTACCCACTCACCTATCTCCCTTTCTCATACCGAGAGAGACGGTCTCTCTGTCTCACATCTCTCGCTCTCTTGGTTTTGCTCTCTTGGTTTTCTCTCTCACAATTCAACCCCTCCTCCTCACCACAATTTATATACAATTGAGGAAGAGGAGTCAAGACTTAATTGTTAGTGGGGCGGTTGCCACCCCCACCCATTAATGGGGAGGTGTCACCCCCACTCTCTCTAGTGGGTTCTCCAATGGAAACACCCCTCACATGGGGTGATCTCCAACAAATCACCCCCTCAACCCATGTGAGATGATCCACTGCACACACTGCTACTAATCTTGTCACGCCAAAATTTCAACATAGTCTGCATTTCCTCACTGAGATGCTTACATCTCCTGAAGCTAGAGATAATACACCAGAGATACAAGAGGAGGAGGGAATCCTACATCCTCAACTTAACTCACACCACTCTCTGATTTGGAGAGAGCCTCTGTTCCTATCTCCCATAGATCTCTTCCATGCTTCCTGTCTCGGATGTCTTCACCTGCTATGCTTGAACTTGCGTAACCAAGATATCCTGCACCCCCTGATTAGATGTCCGGCACCTCCTGATTAGATGCCCTGCACTCCCTTGAGTGCTTAGTGACATTTCAATTCCTTTCTAGAATGTCACTAACCTTCCATGTATCACAATACATGGGTTGGAGCAATAGAAAACACAATGTTTGTTCCATCAACGTCCTTCAGTTTTCTTTGCTCAAAGCTTTTCCTCTGAACTATCAGCATTTGCCCTCTGCTGCTATGGAACTAAAGAAACCACCATAGAGAAAAGAGACTTGCCACACCTTGGCGCGCACTTTTGCGTTTTATCCATCTTAATTTCTCTGTCTGGAAATTCCTGTGAACTTTTAACAACCCGTTGCTACACACTCTTCTCGCGCTTCTATACAACACTCTAGCGTACCCTTGCACTGCTGCACGTCTGCATTTGTGCTTCTGTGCTTAGTATGCTCCTCTGCAACTATTGTTCTACACGTCTACATACCACCAGTACCTACTCGTATACAGTAGCTCCAATAGCCACAGCATTTCCTTGAGCCTGTACTTGTTGCCAAATCATCTGTCCGTCGATGAATGGACTTTTGATTGAACTAGATCTTCCAATGCACTTCGGAGATAATCATCTCTGCAATCCGTTGATCGCACCCTGACCAATCCTGATCTCCTTCGATCTGCCATTTGATCAAGCCTGATCTCCTTTGGTCTCCAATGATCTATCTTGATCTATACCTGGTTGTTTAATCTATTCAGAATCTGCCTATTCTAACCTCTTCAGTGAATCCGTAGCGTTCCACAATATCCGACAACCTTCATTGGACTATTAAAGATGACAAACTCTCATGTTTTGACAATCTTTCAAAACCGTTCAGAATTTCACTATTTTGACCTCGCGGTTGCATTCGGAACGGTCTATTTAGCTAGGACCAACCTTCACTGCACTTCCGGGGGCCTCACTGAAAAACATCCCCGAAAGTTGGGCAACACCACAATTTTTTGAAACTTCTGGGCCAAATTACAATTTTCAAAAGTTTAGAGAATATTCTGTTCCAACAGAATATTCTGTCCACTGCACCTGACGCCGTCTGCCACTTTGATCTACTTTCTTTTTATAGAAACTCCAATTCAAAAATATGACTGTACGGATGTGTTCGGAATACTCCAAATAGTTGGAAAGCACTATTGGATCATTAGAAACAGACTCTGAATGGCTCAGATCAAGCCAAAATATTTTGGATGCCTCAAATCTACGGCTGCACCTTAGCCGCATAGCACTAGATCACTCCTCTTGCGGCAACACCTTGGCCGCGTAGCACTGGATCACTCCTCCATGTGCTGACGTGGTGCTAAATGGGTTGTCACGCGGCGATAACTGGCTGCTGACGTGGCAAACACGTGGCAATCCCTAACTGACGCGGTGCCACGTGGTGCTGACATGGCACGCTGATGTGTCAGTGATGTCACTCGCACAGGCGCCACACTCTCCTTCTTTCTTCCGCCGCGGATGGGGCGTGTGTCCGTGGTTGGGCTGACGCGCCAATGCAGATAATGGCGCATGGCGGCGTGTGCAGCGACTGGGCCTCACGCGCCATTATCAAGAGGCGCGTGAGGGCACGTCCAGCCTCCTCTGGGGCTCTGCTTTGCATTTTTGGACTCCTCTCGTCGAGACCTTCCTCCTAGTGTGTTCAAAACTTGATTTTGAGCAACTTGATTTCTGGGCAGATTCGGAAAACACCCTCTGTTTTTTCAAAAAACGATCGACGAGGCTCTGATACCACTTGTTGGGGATCGGGCATCCCGCCCAAGACCTTCCAGAAATTATACCAAGCAGAAAAACACACCCACACTCAAGGAGACACCAGATTTAACGTGGTTCGGCTTCAATGCCTACGTCTACGGGAGAGTAACCGGTTATCACTATAACAATTGAGAGATTACAGAAAGATTACAATAGAGGAGGAGCTCACACTATCCCCACTCACCCACTCACCCATCTCCATTTCTCACACCGAGAGAGACGGTCTCTCTGTCTCACATCTCTCTCTCTTGGTTTTGCTCTCTTGGTTTTCTCTCTCACAATTCAACCCCTCCTCACCACAATTTATACACAATTGAGGCAGAGGAGTCAAGACTTAATTGTTAGTGGGCCGGTTGCCACCCCCACCCATTAATGGGGAGTTGCCACCTCCACTTTCTCTCGTGGGTTCTCCAATGCAATCACCCTTCACATGGGGTGATCTCCAACAAGAATATATAGAAGTTATGATATCATGGAGATCAAACTTACAAAGGATTGCAAAAAAATAAAAATAAAAATAAATAATAAAATTTAAAATTTTTGCAGTTGATGATGATGCAAATCCCCATCCTTCCATGAGTTTGTAATTGCAGAATCTTGTAACTGGGCATGGTGTCATATCTATGTTTTGTGACAGAAAAGTAGACATGATAATTAAGACTTCATAAAGCATTAGATTTATAGATCAAACACCATTATAATAAAAAATAAATAAATAAAACCTTGTATTTCTGAAAACAAAATTTTCAAATATTTTGAAGAAGCAACCAAAAAAAAAAAAAAAAATTAAATGTAGAATTTGGTCAAGCTTTCAAAATGACTCAAAAACAAGCCACAGATTGTATAAGTAAGAGAACTTTTATAATTTGACTGATTAAGCATTGGGATATCTTGTAACCATAAGGAAATTTATCAAAGGAGATCCTTTCCCCTTGAATAATTTCATTGTCATAACAGATTCCTGTAGTAACAAAGGGGAAATTTATTCTTAATTTCAAGAAGAAATATCAAGTGCAATGCAAAGCATCTGTACAAATTATCACATGGCTCAACTCAATAAAATATTATGCTTCCATGGATCTTATTTCATGAATATTTCATCTGGGATAGGGTCCAAAGTTAAATCAAAATAAACTAACATGTTTTTTCCAGTCCTTTTAGGTCCTTTCTTTGTATTCCCTTCATTAGGCAACACCTTCAAGACATTTCTCTCTCTGGTTGGCACAATTAATTGGCCTTTGTTTCACATGATCAGCCAATCTAAGTCTGTCATCCTGTACCAATTGATCCTACCACTACCTTACAGTTCTGTACTTCTGCTGTATGTATTACTACTCATCCATCTTGGAAAATTTATTCCAATAATGTCATTGTGAAAATTTTTTGTTTCTCAACTTCCAATAAATAATGTGGTCAAATTGGAGGAGCATAACAATAGGAGAACATATATACAATACAACGATATTTCACATATGACATAAAAATATATAACAATATTACAGGATGTTCAAAACCCACACCCTACGCAAGACATACACATATATATACATAAACATACACATGAAACTGATTTTGTAAATCGCCTTGAGAGCAAATGGAGGCTTACAAACCTTGATAGACCCAGCTATAGGAGGAACTTCTGTGCCCGAATTCTTGAATCAATGCATTTGTTAGTTTAATATAAAAATATTTGGTATAACACCAATTAGAGGGGAAAAAAATACCGTATATACAGTTAGCTACATATCTTATTAACATCTTCTAGAAAAGATCAGCATCAACTAAGCAAGAAAAGTTACTGCAGTTAATTCACAACAATGCATGATCGTGTCAACTTATATAATGACACGAAGTGATATAAACACACTCATATTGTAGCAGAAAAATAAATTAAAAACAAACAAACAAAGAAAGTAGAACCTTGAGTACATGTCACGCCCCAAATTTTTATTACTCGAAAACATTACCAAAGCCTGTAATTTAGGTTCATTTTTTTTATATATATACAAATATCTATTACACTCGAGTAATAGAAACACAATATTACATGTTCTCTCTCTCTCAATGAATATTACAATGACAACGATACATGCCAATCTCCTACCATGCTACAAATAAATAAATACTAATACAAAATCCACTTCTTTTACATTTACTATGAAGTTATACAAACGGACTCAAGAACTTCATAAATCTTCAATCAAATAATCCAAACTTTCTTCCTGTAGAAAGATAAAACAACAACGGAGTGAGCACTAATGCCCAGTAGGAATCTCATAGTTCTCAATCAATAACTAACACACAGACATAAATGATCATGCATGCAGGGTGATACCATAGAGTAGAGTGACGTTTTATAATTTCAAAATATCAGTAGAGTACCTTTTCTCAAAAACTATTTCAACACTTTTAAGAAAAACCTTCAGCCATCAAAAAAATCATCCCTTAACTTTAGGAAAACCATTGATCCATGTGAAACAAACCTATTTAAGAAACAACATCATTTAAAAGTTATTAACCAATTCCCAAGACATTTCTTATTTAATTTTCTATTTTTAATACTCCTCTTTTCCTTTCATTCTTCTTTTCTACTCTTCATTTTTAATTTAAAACCCCATAACTTCAAGTTCAAGTTCCTTTTTGACTCGCCAACAATTCTCTTATACTCAATTCACACCGTTAATTACACCCGCAAAGTTTCATTTCAAGATAACACAATATTAACAACCCCTTTCAATCCAATCCTTTATTTAATTATAGAACAATGCTCACAATTTACTTTTATTAACACAACTACTTCATTAAGTTTACCATCATAGTCTATAATCCTCATATCTATTTTTGGTTTCCATTATTTACAAATAATGCCTATGCACGTTTCCACTTTAAACCAAATTACACATCAATATGTAATTTCACAAATTCATCACAAGCAATAAACAACATCATCAACTCAACACACTTCTCAACACATAGTTCAACACAATCCACCTTTTGCCAACTTACTACGGCGGGATAGCGGGCACCCAATTCATAACACTTTCCACCTTTCGCTGGCTACTATACGGTGGGAAGTGAACTCCCAAAAACCATTTTCATAAAAGCCATTTTCTTTCAAAAACCATTTTTCAACTTTTTAAAACCATCCCCTACATTTGTCGGCTACTATACGGCGGGATGTGGGCACCCAAAACATTTTCGAAAACCAACCATTTTTATAATTAATTTCCATGTTCTTCTCAAAGATTTCCATTTCTCAATAAAAGCTTGCAATCTCAACACATTTCAAAACTTTCAATTTTAGACAAAGGGATGATAAATACAACACTGGTAATCCTTAGGCTGGTGTCTGCAAGTAGAATCTACGAGCATTATCAAACTGTCATTTTTACCAATATTAACCGGAAGGCTCGACACCTATCTGTGCGGTTTTCTGGTCTTTCACCATGGACACTCAGGCCAACTTAACAAAGTTTATCTACACCCCCTAACTGGACTTACCACTGTATTTACCCCTTACACAATTCCGTAGTTCTCATTACAATACCATTTCTTTCACGAATGTAAATCTCTTCGATTTAGAACCACAATGCACAATAATAAATGAAATGATATGCGATGCAAAAATTTCCATGGTTCATAACATTCCTTCTCAAGTCAACCATATACCATCAACTTCCTCATTTCACAAGTCATAGCAACATGGTCTCATCAAGGACTACACATGAAGTTTTCAACACCATTTCTCTAACTCAATATATTTAAAAGATTACCATTCTTGCAAAACACATAATGGAATTTACACCCACTCATCTTCTATTCAAAGAAAGAAAGGAGTTTTATGAACATTTCCATGTTCCCCAAAAATCTCTAAATTTCTAGGGTTTTCACCAAAAACCAAACATTTCCCATCCCTATAAAGAAATCCCATTGAATCATCCTCTTGAGTTGTATGACTAAACAAGCCCACTAGGAATTTAATAAAATGATTTGAGATTAATCCCATTTTGGGAACTCTACATTTTAGATCACAAAAATCAAAATCAACATAATCAAAACAATTCCACATAATCACCACAATTCAACATATCTTAACTCAACACCACTAATTATAAATTCAAGGTGTACTCCTAAATTTTTATTTCATCATTTCATCCCAAGGCTCATGTTGTCCATATCATTAACTAATCCTTTTTCCCAAATTTCATTTCATATCATAGCATGATTTACAATATCCATAAATAAGGTTCAATCGCTAATTTTTAACATGATTTTCAAATCCAAAATTTAATTAAACTTGTATATATACAATTCAATACCTCAATTTCATGATTCTACTTTCAATTTGGGCAAACTCATTAGTTATCATCATGAATCAACTTAGAGTTTCTAAGAAAAATCTACAATTTCAAGAAAAATTCAAACTTCTTAAACCTTGACTTTTTATTCCAATTTTCCCATTGATTATACACCCTAGGTCCATAATTCACAATCTAAACCCAATAATAGAACCCCAACATTTCAAACCCTAACCCCAAAATTTCATGATTTAACACTATATACTCAAAATGTAGGTTTTGCATTTATATAATCCAAAATACTACAAATCTATCTATTAATGTAAGCATTGAAGGAGAACTAGGACCCCTACCTCAAGATTGGAAGCTATGGGTGAAGACCCATTTTCAAACTTCCATGAAATCCCCAAAATAATCGGTCAACGCCTTGATCCTTGCCTGTTCTTGAACCTTGATGCAAGATCCATGGTGGATTGTTGGTAAGAATGGATGAAATCAAAGTTTTGGGGGCTAGGTTTTCGGACATGGAGGAGGGGAGAAGAAGAGAGGATGAAAACATGAAGTTTTTGGGCCAAAATATCACTTTATACTGTCTGTTAGCGACTTCGTCGCTCGAGCGAAGAAAATCTCGCTTAAGCGAGCATGCTTCCAGTACAGAAACTCAAAATTCAAACAGGTGTAATTCTCTCGTTCGGACTCCGTTTTAGGTCGTTCTTATGTCTAAATCGAAGTCTCGGATACAATGTTTTCAATGGTTCTAGCCTCACATTCAAATTCAAAGTATGAAAGGAGAAAAGGGCAAAAGAGTAAAGGTTGGTCAAAAACAAAAACTCAAACTTGGGGCTTTTGATCTAATCTTATCTAAATACCTTGTTAAGGCCTCAATCAAGGTTCCAAACATCACCCAAGGGTCCTCAATTATAATATTTGAAGTTCACTTGCTAACCCATGAATACCAAGAGTCCGACAACCATACAAGTTTTAAGGTGGCGGGCACCACTTTACATCAATCCAATGTAAATTAAAATCCGAGTCATTACAGTATATGACAATTATTAAGCAAATTAGTCTGTTTTCTATATTGGTAGTGAATCAGTGATCATAGACCTTTATTATTAAACTAATGCTTCAACTTTTAAAGTGCAGAACTTTAACCATCATCAAACTTCAGAACTTACAAAAAACGAAATTGATGCTTACAAGATTTAACTTCTAAATATTTCCACAAGTCAATTCTCCTTCTGAATGAGAGAAATATAACCAGTTTAAAGCTTAAATATAGTTATTCACCAAACAAAAAAGAAAGGCTTAAATATAGTGGTCATTATTAATAAGAGTTGAGAAATCATCATTGTCAAGAGTTGAGAAATAAGACTGGTCACAAAAATAGTTGAAAGGAAGTGGAAATGATGTAGCTCTTATTCATGAAGACAAGAATGCTATGCTCAATTTAGCAAGTTGAGTAGCTGTAGAGCTGTGGAAAGTATGTTAAGCAGAACTTCATAATTCAGTAGTTGAATTTAGGGGACCAAAATAGTGTTTTTTACTTTAAAGCTATAAATCAGAGAAGAGCGAGCCATAGAAATGTGGGAATAACAAAGTAGGGTGGTTCAGTCATACTGATCCAAATGAAGTAAAGACATTGTCTCATTTTTTGATAAACTTTTAGGGCCCACTACTGCTAACCATGGGGCTGGTGATGACATAAAAAACTATATCAAGAAGCAACTTACTGAATGTCAGAAATGTGAGTTACTCAGGTATGTTGCTCCTGCAGAGATGAAGCACTATGTTCTCACTGAAAGATGAAAAAGCTCCAACAGCTGATAGATACAATGCTATGTTCTTTAACAAAGCTTGGTCCATTATAGGTGATGATGTGATTGCTTGGATATCATTTTTCTTCAGTTTTGGTGCTTGCTGAGAGAAGTTCAATCTATAGTGATTAATTGGATCGGCAAGCTACCTAATCCTTCAAATCTAAGTGATAGACCTACCTCTTATTGTAATATCATTTATAAGTGCACTGCTAAAATTGTAGCAGATAGACTTAAAATGTTTCTTCCTTCAATTGTGTCACATTGCCAAACTGCCCATTATGGAGGATGGAGAGGATTGCTGATAATGTGCTGCTTTCTCAGGAAATATCATTGTAGTGCTAATTGCAGGAAATGTGCTTTGACGGTGGACTTAAGAAAAGCCTATGATTTAGTAAGTTGGCATTCCAAGCTCCAGTTACTTGACGGGACGGGGTTTCCTGAAAAGTTTATAAGTTGGGTCAAGGCATGTATTACTTCTCCCAGCTTTTTAATTAATGGCAATGATAATGATTTGAAGGAATATTTCCCAAGTGCCAAAGGCCTTAAACAAGGGTACCCATCTCACCCTACTTGGTTGTTTAGGCTATAGAAATTCTGACAGGTATCCTAAGAAAGAAGATAACAATGAGTAACTTCAAGTACTCAAGGTATGCAAAGGAAAGGATTACTCATTTGACTTCCACTTACACATGCTCTTTTGCAAGGCTGATGTGAGTTTTATTACTCTATTTAAAGAGGCTTTGACTGTTTTCCAGAGTTTTGTCTGGTTTAACTCCGAATCCTGCTAAGAGTGATGAGTCTTCTAATATGGTGTTTCTAGCTTAATTTCTTCCAAGTTCATGGCAGAGTATTGCAGCCATCTTGTTGAATTATAGCCAGAGTTAAGTCCTGGACTATTGTATAATCTTGTGCTGGCAGATTTCAATTGATCAAAACCTATGTACATAGACTCAACTATGGGTGTTGAGTAAGTGTCAAATTCATATAATTCTCATGTCAAGGACACCATCTATGTTACTTTCTTAATATTTTAAGGATAAAATGATGTTTAAAAACTAAAATATAGTATTTATATGGAAAATAGAAATCTTATGCATATTACTATAATAAACTCAACAACTTATACATACTTTTTGGGTGCATCTCCAACTAGGCATATTGGACATATCCCATACCCTTATGGAAGTGTTAATTGTCCAACACATATACTTCATAAATTTAGAAGAGCCCATATAATATTGATCAATGTAGTGTTATTCTCTATTCAAATATACTAGTCCTCTATGCTATATGGACTCTTCAAAATAAATCAAATATCCGTGTCAGACAAGGATATAGAATATGTGTTGGATACTTTTCAATGGATACTTCTTATATAATTGTATATAACACTATTATTATATGTACATATTGTTGTATAAAAAATGTCTTTTTGACACTGTAAGTTACATATAGCATCATTTTATCTTACATACTTGATAAAAAATACAAAAATACGACATTTTTTTGCCAAGTCCACGTACCCTTAAATTTATGGTTTGATGAGTCCGACCTCTAGATACCCCACACCCGACATCCATATCTAAGTCCACGTAACATAGAGTCCAATATGTTTATTCTCCAAAAGAAAGTTCTCACTTCCATAGAAAAAGTTTTGCGAGCCTTACTATGGAAAGAAGTGGATCTCACCTTTACCATAGCCAAGATTGCCGAAGATTCTATATGATTGCCAAATGAGGACCATGGTTCAGGTTTTAAGAAACATAAAGAACAAAATAAAGCTTAGTTAGTAGGCATTTATGGAATTTTTTTTAATTACTAATGTTGGATCTTTGATTTGGGCAAAGTGGTATAGATCACAACTTTAAAAATTCTTGAGGACTCACTTGGGCTTGGAGAAAGAAGTAATTTTTTATTGGCAGCAAAGAAAATTATATTAGAGAACATATCTAGCGAGGGGCACAACCCTTCTGCAACCAAATAAAAAAGAAAAGAGGGTAAAAAAACATGAAAAAATTCAAAAGATGGACCCAATACCCTTATAACACACAAACACACCCAAAAATAAATAAAAATTCTAGGTACCCACCGTTAACTTCCCCAAATTTACCCCAATGGAATAGTGTGGTTGTGATTGAATTTGTGTGATGTGGGGTCCATATATAGGATAAATCTCAACCACAAGATGATAATTTTGGATAATTTCTGGGTAATTAAGTTTGGGTTTGTAGTATTATTAAAAAAAAAAAAAAATCCACTTCAATCGCTAAGAAGATGTCACTATGGTTTAACAAATGGTTGCCTCCTCTTTTTTTTTTCCTGTTCTTTTCTTCCAATTGCCTGAAAAAATCCACTCCAATTATAATTGATTAAAGTATGCGCAAAGAGGTTCATGTTTCCTCTATTATTTCAGGCAATTACTGGAAAGGCCAAGTGCAGATTCTATCAAATTGACAGATCAAAAGAGAGATTCTAGCTTACTTCTTCCCTTGCAGTAAAGACCCCAAACAAGATTGTATGGATATTTAGTGTTCAAGCTGTTTGGAGGATTTTCACATCTTAAGGTTCTAGGGTAGATTAGAATAAGCTTGTGTGGTCTCACAAGTCTGTTCCCCACCATTCTTTTGTTATTATAGTGAAATAAACATGGGTCAAGCCAGTCCAACCCAACGGTTCCACGATTATATTTTACTTTTTCTTTAACAATAAATATATACACATTTTAGGTTTTAAAATAAAAAGTTTTCACTTTATCTTTCTTCATATTCTACTCTATTTAGAGTTCATAGGTCCATCTTTTGAATGTCAAGTTGATTGAGAATATATTGTATAAACATAACACTGCCATTTACATAAATATATTTCATTATGGGCCTGTTTGATTCTAATATTAGAGCATAGGATTTGTAATGCCTTCAAAATAATAACATCAAACCCACAATATAGACATGCATTGATATATAAAAGATTCACATTCTTCTATTCATCAGAGTTTCATTACAAAAAGTATTACATGTTAACAACAAAAGCAAATGCCCTAAGGGCTTACAGCTTTCCAAGTTAACACTTGGTTACAAAAAGGAGAGTGCTAACTCATTTACACATTTAGCCCTTGGCTTGAATTTGCATGTAATACATCAGAAAGAAAGACAACAAAAAAGTCTGCCCGCCTCTAGCCTCCCAAGCTATGTCCTTGGAGGTGGCATGCTACCTGTACCTGAAAATGATATTCCCATATAGGATGAGCCACAGCCCAGTAGAAATACACTAAACCAGCTATGAATAATGACTAAAAGATTAGCAGTTGATAGATGGCCAACACTAATATATCCACATATATCATCCCGCAGTTTCGTGTTTTACAAGTCCATGTTATATTTCATTTTCCATTTCCTTTCAATTCTCAATTCATAATCATGGCTCAGTGGCCACACAACTTATATGAGACAATAACTCATACTAAACATTTTCCCATTTCATACTAGATAAGCATACTAGCTATATCAACACATCAACTGATAAGTATAAGAACTATATCACATTTCCAAAGATAAGCATATGAGCTCTATCTACACTTCTCTAGACAAGCGTATGAGCTGTATCTACACTTCTCAAAGATAAGCATATGAGCTCTATCTTCACTTTTCTAGACAAGCATATGAGCTCTGTCTACGGAGTTCATCCCCCATCTCCTCCCAACACTATCCGGTTTAGAGATACATCCCTTATCTTCCCCTAAACCGCGGAGTACATCCCCCATCTCCTCCTCTACACATAAAGCATACAAACACATTGGTTCTATATACAATCAATCAATACATATAGTTAATGTATTCTATCAACCGTCAAATTCCATGACATATTCCGTGATTAGTTTTCGTTTGCCTAATCATCATGCATTGTCTACAACAATCAAGACTATCCTCCACCGATAGCCCAAAGCAATTATTTCTAAACGGAAAATAAATGCACAAATGGATATTAAATCAACATTTCAATTCGGTGAGTGATAAGTAATTCAACTACACCCTTTTTAATCCCATACACTCCCAATCTCAACATTTCCAACTCAATTCCTCATTTCTCACAATTAATTATACCAATTAATTAATCAATGTAATTAGGGCATTTTCTATAATTAACATTACAACCCTTAAGGTTCCATCTTCATCAATGTTTTAACATAAATTCCATTTCTCTATACCAAACATGCTTCTAGGTTCACTATAAATAAAACCCCAACTTTTGTAAAATTACACAAAGGCCCAAAGTTTTCTCAAAATTACATAACAACTTCCAACAAATCAAAATGCTAAAATTTAAAGACAAAATCCATAAGGAGGAGTAGGATATCCCTACCTCAAAGTTTGAGCTCAAAAGGAGATGAAGACCCAACGACCAACGTGCTCCAAATCCAAAGATTTTCAGATTAAATCGAAGCCCTCAACACCCTCTATCTTTTTAACAAAGGACTTAGGGTAGGAAATCACCCTAGGTAGATCAAATCTTAGAGAGATTGTAAGTTTAGAGAGAGAGAGTCTCGGATTTTAGGGTTTGAAAATGAAAAGTGGATAAAAAAGTGATTTTGAAATCGCTGCTCACGATATAAACAAAGCTCGCTCGGCGAAGACTTGGTCGCCGGCGACTGCATAGAAAACCCTCGCTCGAGCCAAGAAAGTCTCGCTCGAGCCGAAAAGCTAAATGCACGCTCGAGCGATGGAATGCTCGCTCGAGCGAAGAACAACCAGACCGCTCGAGCGAAGGAAATCTCGCTCGAGCCAAAAATTACAGTGTTAGGGTCCAGTACCAAACGCAATCGTTCGCTCGAGCGAAGAAACCTTGGCTCGAGCGAAGGATCTAAAACACAGAGCTCGCTCGAGCCAGAAACTACTGCTCTTTGGTCCAGATGAGACGCAGACGCACGCTCGAGCGAAGAAGACCTGGCTCGAGCCACCAGACACAAAACTCAACTCTCGCTCGATCGACCAAACCCTGGATCGAGCGAAGGACCAAAGACAGAATCTCGCTCGAGCGAAGACCCAAAATTCTGGGCAGCAACACTTGGTTCCCAAACACAACCAACCTGTAACAAACCTGCCCAACACATCCTATAACTCATCTACAAGGTAGGAAAGGATGTAAATAGAATAATAATCAACTACTAACATTCACGGACACACGTCCGGATCACTGTAGAACAAGGGGTAAACCCGAGATCGCCATAGGATTGGATTGTTAATCCAGTGATATACACATTCCAACGTTTGGATGGCTTAAATGGTGGCCGGCTTAGTAATATGTAGAATTTCTAATCCCACAAAATCATGGGATATTCAATACAAGTAGGCATTATTATTAATAATCCACTAAGGACTTGTTTGATTAGCAATGATTAATAGCGAGGGTATTAACAATCCATGGGATTAGTATAGGATTAGTTATCCAGTTGGATTACTGAGACACATAATTTCCTGTTATCCAAGTTTATTTTGCAATAGATATAAAAATTTATAATCCCAATTATATGTATAAGTTGTAAGATTAAAAAAATCATCAATTTTGTTGGATAGAATGATTATTGGAATCTAATCCGAATAATAAAATTTGCTACCAAACAATGGAATGTGAGTCCTATGAATTAATAAACTCAATTCTATGTTATAGTTTGCCCAATCAAACAAGTTGAAAAATCTTAAAATCCCCGAGATATTGATTTGTAATTATGTATTAGTTTTAACCAGTAAATAGCAATCTCAATCAAACAATCAAAGACAAATTGACACAACGATTTTACGTGAAAAAATCACAATTGGACACTACAACAAATTTGGGATTTAAAGATGAAACAAATTTGTCCCAAATTGTATATATTTCGTCACCCAAACTAGTTACGACGAACATTTTTCGTCACCCATTTTGTCGCCAAAGCTTTGTCGCTAAAGGATCTTAGAGACGAAAAAACAAATTCGTCATTGAAAATGATAAATTTGCGACGAATTTTTTTGTCTCCAATACACTCTTTAGCGACAAAATATTTTGCCATTAAAGGAGAAATTAGAGACAAAAGTATTTTGTCATAAATATAAGAAATAGAGACGAAATAATTTTGTCACGTTCAATATAAACGAAGACGAATTTTTTTTGTCAAAGAAGCTACCAATAGAGACAAAAACAAATTCATCATTAAAAATGATAAATTTGTGACGAATTTTTTTGTCTCAAATACACTCTATTGGGAACATACTTGTAAGTAATTAGCGACAAAATATTTTGTCATTAAAGGAAGAAATTAGAGACAAAAGTATTTTGTCATAAATATAAGAAATAGAGACGAACTAATTTTGTCACGTTTAATATAAACGAAGACAAAAAAAAAATTGTCAAAGAAGCTACCAATAGAGGCAAAAACAAATTCATCATTAAAAATGATAAATTTGTGACGAATTTTTTTGTCTCCAATACACTCTGTTGGGTACATACTTGTAAGTAATTAGCGACAAAATATTTTGTCATTAAAGGAAGAAATTAGAGACAAAAGTATTTTGTCATAAATATAAGAAATGGGGACAAAATAATTTTTTCACGTTTAATATAAACGAAGATGAAATTTTTTTGTCAAAGAAGCTACCAATAGAGACAAAAACAAATTCATCATTAAAAATGATGAAATAATGTCAAAAAAAATTCATCACACATTGAGGGTAATAGTGACAAAATGTGACAATATTTTTTGTCATAACATTCATTTAGCGATGAAATAAAGAATTCATGACAAAATTAATCATCCACCTAAGCCAAATAAGAGACAAAAAAACCTTCTTTAGGCATGGAAAATTTTGTCAGTAATTCCATAATATTTTTTTCCACATTATATACATATTTTATCAAAATCTAAATTTTAGCTCAACAAATATAACCATGTTCATGTTGAAACCTGTTGAATATAACAATTCCATCACAACTTAAGCTAACATGTTATCAACACATTTACGAATTAACAAAATGAAAATATCCATTCATCATTACAAATAATTTCATCCTAATACAATAAAATAGTGAAATATCCACAAAATATCCAAAAGTTATAACTTGTTCAATTCCACCAAACATCCAACAATAACTAGTGCAACTCCACAAAGTATGTATATCCTTATCAAACATGACACGCCCCAAAAATAATCCCAATATATTTATATAACATGCACCATGCCGCTTTCATACAATACATGAAATCCTTCTCCAAAACCTTTATATCACAATTAACCAAAGTTTACACAAGAGAAATCTCACATGCAATTGTGCATTCAATGAAAGTTAGTACATGAATCTACAACATGTGGAATCATTTAATCAAACAGATACATGCCCTCAAGGGGCTTACAACTTCCGAGGCATTAGCCCAGTTACACAAAATGGTCTCTCGGACCCATACCAAAAATAGCCCTTGGCTTTACAGAAATTCATAACAAAAGTAAAGAGCACACTACTCTTCTCAACATATTTCCACGCCCTCAAATTGACGGGAACACCACATCTTCACCTGCACCAAAACCCATAGGGATGAGCATAAAGCCCAGTAGAGAATTCTCACAAAGTATATACAGTTATGCATTTTCTTCAATAGAAAAGAAATACAAATGCAATGCCATGCCAATGTTAATAATTGAGGAAAATATTCATTTCAATGCATTATTTAAAATCACCATGTTCTCAATATTATCTTGTAATCTCATCAATTTCAAACTTCCAATATTAATTCAATAGGGGCGGTAAATATGACACTTGTAATCCCTAGGCTGGGTGTCTGCAAGTAGACTATACAAGTACTACCAAAATATCATTTTTACCGGTATTAACCGGAAGGCTCGACACCTATCCGCGCAGGTTTTTGGTCTTTCACTATGGACACTCAGGCCAACTTATCAAATCATTTACACCCCCTATCTGGACTTACCACCGTATTTACCCCATGAACATTTCCGTTAGTTCTCATTACAATAACATTTTTCTTCATGATGTAATTCTCTTCAATTTAGATTCACAATGCACAATGATAAATGAAGTAATATGCAATGCAATAATCGTTTCCATACCTCATCACATTTCTCCATCTTTGAACATCTCAACAACGATATTCAACACTCGCATTTTCATTCCCTCCTTTCCATGTTCTTCCACAAGATACCCATGTGTCTTCAATACATGGTTACAATTTCTCATTTCTCAAAACAATCATGTGTCTTCAACACATCACAACAATTTCTCAACAATAATTCATCATGACAAAACCTTTCAATATGTCTAGCATGTCATCTTTCATTTCATTTCTCTTTACATTAAGACTAAACATTTTCACATCATCAATGGCACACAACAACTTGCCATCTTACAACATTACAAGTTTAAGTTTTTGCAATAATGTTAAGCTAACATCTCATATCTCATATATGAAGCATATTGTTATTTTGCTAAACATTTGACGAAACTCACTCCCACACATCCACTTAACACAAGAAAATAGATGATTTCAAAGGCATTTTCTTTATTTCAAAATCCCTCATCTTCTAGGGTTTTCATAGAAAACAAACTTTCCTCACTTTTCAAGAAAAACTTCATCTACTAACTTTCAAGAGTTTAATAGAGGGAAACCCTCAAAAAATAAAAATAAAAAGACAAGAGATACAAACCCACATTCAAAACTCTCTATATTTTTAAATCACAAAGTTTGAAATCAACAAACACTAGAAGAAAACTTTTAAAATCATCATCAAGATAGCAAACTTGTATATATAACTCAAGAATGTCCCTACCTCAAAGTGTTGATTATGAGGAGAAGATGAAACCCTAGCTTTCAAGATGGAATGTTCTTCAATTTCTCCTACACCAAGGGATGTCCAATCTTGGTCTTCAAGATTTTTGGAGGGGTGATGATGTTCTAGACCCAAAATTTGTAAGGAAATCAAAGTGTTTAAATGTTTTGGCTAGGGTTTCTAGAGAGAAGGAGGAGAGAAATGAAGCTTAGAGTGAGAGAAAAGCCTCAAAAATGACATACATTTCGGCCCAAAAGGGAAAATAAAAATAGAGGTCTAGCTGCCCGTCTGCCGCACGTGTGGCGTCTCTTCCCACACGTGCGGAGCGCCTTTTCCCGCACGTGTGGCCCTCATCCCTGCACGTGCGGTGGTCCCTTGCACCTCAGATCACACGTGTTTTTCTAGCAGTGTGCAACCCACTGAAAATCCCCTCTCGCCGTACATGCGGCCCTGGCCCAACAGGCCAAAAAAATCTTCGCTTCGTTCCCAAGCACTCTGGACCTGACCCCACCCCCCTCCCGGAATGAGTGAAACTCGACACTGAACCAAGCAAGAACATAAACTCTCATCTAGAGATCCAATTCCTGATATTTCAAGTCAAATGAAGATAAAACGAGAAAGGAGGAAGGAGAAAGACAAAGGAAACAAGGGCCCGGTGATCACAAAACAAAAATGAACATTCAAGCAAATTACATCAGTGTTGCACGTCAAAAATGCCACCCCAATCCAATCTGCAAAAAAATAAATTAAAAGCTTTAGTAATTAATCAATTATACGAAAGATTAAAAACATTAGTAACTCATCAATTTACAATTAGATCAATTATACAATTTATCCCTCTAACAGACTTTTTTCGAGATTATGAGAACAAAAAATTAATTTTAAGGCTAATTCACAAATGGTGCATCCCATTAATGTGCCGTAAGTTCATACAACTTATATTGGTCCCTCCTAAGGTGTTTCTATTGGTTCCTGTACAAATATGTAGTTGTGTGATAATTTAGCATTTCGACGGCCTTTTTTTGAAGCTTTAAGTATAGAAAAAAAATTATTTTTTAAACTAATTCACAATTTATACATCCCGTGCACCTGTACAAATTGGATGTCATATGCATGTTTCCATTACTTCCTAATTCTTCAAACCTATATTCTTTTATAAAATTTGCTATATTAAAGTTAATATACTTTACCAAGAAGTATGTCCACTTGTGGATGAGTCCCCTCACTTCCAAAGTGTCCAGTGAATCCTTTGGTCCTCAAAAAGTTGACAACATCAACCATTATCTCCCCTTGCTTCTTCCTACCCTCTTCAAGATCTTCTATTTTATTATTCTGCATTTGTATTTGTTCCTTCTGTGTCTCTATTTGCATCTCAAGGCGCTTCACATAATCATTTGTTTCAGCATATATGGTAGTGGTCCTCCTAATAGAGGATGAAGGTCTCATGCCAAGTCCCTTCACATAGCCAGACCTTGGCTTTAGGACTTTGATTGACAGCTCTTCTGCAGTCAAAGGGGTTGATCTCGGCTGTGAGAGGTGATCAGCCTGTTTCTGTATCATATTTTCCTATCAAATATAAAAAAAATTAAATAATTATTAGAAAATTAAATAATATTATAACAAATAGTATTCTAAAATTTTGTTAATAAAAATTGCAATATATACTCACATAATTACACTGAGCTTGAGATGAGATCCACTCATGTGTTTTCTCATTATAGTGAGTTTCCTTGTACAACTCTGCTAGATCAGGTAGCATCTTTTTTTCTCGTGCCTAATTTGATAGACCAAATATTCAATAAATAAAGTTAAGAATCTAATATAATTCTGAAAGTGCAAGGATACGTACCAGTTTTTCTACTCTAACAGGGATTGACCTAGAACCATACCTATGTTTTGTATACATCCTTTCTCTGTTCGCGATGTTGGCCTTTGATTGTTTCTATAAGGAAGAATGACCAATATAACAATGAAATGTATCATTAGTAAGACAAATATGTTGGCTTTTGATTGTTCCTGTAAGGAATAATGAACCAATATAACAATGAAATATATCACTAGTAAAACAAATTTAATGCTTGATAATAAAGAAATTGCATTGTTCCTCTCTATCATTTTCCTATATATCATTTCAACTTAAAAGATATTTCAAATTATTCACTAGTTTCATTCAACTCTTTGAAAAATAGATTAGAGGACTTGTTGAGATTTCATCATAAGATGGTTTTTCTGGGTGAAAAAGGAAAAACGAGTAATTTACACCGTTCACAAATAAGGGGCATATAAGCGTGGGCAAGATAGATTGTGAAAAAATCCATTTACATTTCACAAGATATGGAACAATTACTGATACCAAACTCATAACCCTTTCTTTCTTCCACAACTCTATCAAATCTAAAGTTTTGTCTCAATACCCTGTATTAGTTACTTAGCTAGTTGCTTACCATTATCATGAAACTTCAAACCAAACCCAAGAACAAACAGAAAAGACAATCATAGAAACTGAAATCTTAGTTCTTTATTCTATGATGTGAAAGATGCACTTTAAGGAACCATAAATTAATCTCCAATTATGTGAGTCTTCCAATCCATGTTTAATAGTTTCCCTTTCTCATTTTCCCACTTATTTGGTTTTTATTATGTTCCACTTACATGCCTAGAAGATAAAGGGAAAAGAAGACATATGGAATTTCACAGCAAATTGATTGTGTTCTTTCTAGTTTTTTTAGAATCTCCCCCTATTCTAATCAAATTCTTTCTTCACTGATATAATAAAAAAGATGAAAATGTTACCAGAAATTCTTTAGTGTTCCACTTTTTATCAATAAGATCTATCCACTTGGTAGGATCAACATTCTTTGGTGGATGGTTTCTTGCATACTCTTCCCCTTTAGCCTCCTTCAGCTCCATGAATTGTTTGTGCAGCTTATAGGTATGGTTACTCAATCTTCGACCAAATTTTGTGTTCATTGCCTTCTCTATATCAACAGGGTCTCCTTGTAAATAAAATTGATCCTGCAAAAAATAGATAAGTCATAGATAATTCTTATAAAAAATAAAATAATTACAATAAATAATTAAGATTTCCAACCTATTATAAAAATGAGTAAAATGTCCTATAATAGAGTAGACAATGAACTTACATTCAAGCGTTTAAACATCGTCTCCTTAACGGAGGCATCAACATACTTCCACCTACGAACACTTGGATCTGGTAAACGAGTTCGCACTTTTACACCAATCTTTGAGGCTAGTTTTGAGGCATAGTCCCCTACCGGTGCACGAAATTCTGGAGGGATAGGCACGCTAAGCTTTCCATCTCTATCAACAAGGCCTTGAACCTCTTTGCCTCGAGTCGGGCCATGAACACGCCTAGCAGCTGAATAAATATTTTAACTGAATAAATAGATTTTATATAGATAGATAGATTTAATAAGAATTTATATTCGTTTTAGATATTTTTTTAATATACAAATTATTTTTTTTTAAATTTTTTATAAAAATAATTTAACAATCCCATTAATAACCATAGTGTATGGGAGAAGTTGAAAAGATGAAATGGCATCATTTGCATGATGGAGTGTTTATTGGTGATGAAATATTTTCGTCTTCCATAACTTATCATTCCTAGACAAAAATATATTTGTCGCCTAATAAATGGAAATATGCAACAACATCGTTTAATAGGTAGGGAATTTATTGGTGATGAATTACGTTCGTCGCAAAAAATATATATATTTTGTGACAAAAATGTTCGTCTTCAATGTGCTAAAATAACTCGCGCCAATGCAAATGAAATTGGCGCATGAATTTTGGAGATGAAATTTTTTTTCGTCTCCTATATGTTTGAGAAAAATTAAAACAAATGACAAAATTAATAATTTGTCATCTTTGGATTAACTTTTAAGACCAAAAAAAAAAAAAAAAATTCGTCACCAAATTTTGTCACAATAGTCTAGATTTCTTGTATTTTGTTTCCTTGTTTAATTATTATTATTGTTTTTTTCTTTTTATGGAGAGGGGTTTACTGTGAGAAAGAATAGTAGCTTTGCAAAAAATGTCTTCTTGGATAATAATGTTTGCATGCACAAATGGCTTAAATGTGAGAGAAAATAGTGGAGCTTTAGTGCGAAATAGAAGAGATAGTTTATAGAGATTGTTTTCTCGAGTCACAACTTCAATACTTGTGAGAGAGGAGACTCAAGCGTGAGAGAGAAATGAGGGTTTGTAGAGGGTGTCTTTTTGGGTCACGACTTTAGTATTTGTGTGTGTGTGAAAGTAAGTGATTAAGGTGAGAGTGCCTCTTAGTTTCTAACGACAGTTTAATAAAGAGAAATAATTAGTGATAAAATATTTTCGTCTCAAACTCATATTTCGTTGTCTAATCAACAAAAATACAAAAACAACGTTGTGTGGGGATGGAGAATTTATTGGTGATGAAATATTTTCATCTCCTTCAACTTAACCTTATGAGAGGAAAATATATTCGTTGCGCAATCAATCAAAATGCAACACGACACATGGAGAATTTATTAGTAATGAAATATTTTCGTCTCCCAAAACATATCCATCCGAGACAAAAATATATTTGTCACCTAATTAACAGAAGATAAAACGAGCATGAAGAGTTTATTGGTGACGAAATATTTTCGTCTCCCATAACTTATCCTTCCCAGAGAAAAAATATATGTCACCAAATAAATAAGAAAATGAAACGACATCATCTAATAAGTTTGGAATTTATTGGTGACGAATTCCTTTGGTCGCAAAAAACTTTAAATTTTGTGACAAAAATGTTCGTCTCCAATGAGCTAAAATAATTGGTGCCAACAAGAAAAAAAATTGGTGCCTCTTTTTTTCCTGACAAATTTATTTTTTCGTCTCCTATAGTTTTGAGAAGAATTAAAAGAAACAACAAGAGTAATATTTGGTCATGTTTGGGAAATAAATTTTATCACCATATTTTAAAAATTAATTATTGAAAACTCCATACTAAACAAGGTAATGTTTTCTATTAATTTTGAAAATTACAAATTTTTTATTATTTGTTTCTCTGTATTTTTTCTCACAAAAAAATAGCTACATTAATTATCTCTTTTTTTTTCTTTTTTTTTTTTTTGGTGGAGAGAGGTTTTGACCTTCGATTTTTCTGAAATGGGTGTTCTAGACAGAAAGGGTGGAGTTGGTTCAGACAATGAGAAAAAGTGCTTGCGTGCAAGTGGGGCCTTCACTGTGAGAAAGAATAGTGGGTTTGCATAGGGTGCCTTCTTGGATAATAGCTTCAACGCTGGCATGCATGAAGGGCTTAAGTGTGAGACAGAAGAGAGGGGCTTTAGCGCAAAATAGAAGAAATGGTTTACAGAGTATCTTCTTGAGTCACAACTTCAATACTTGTGAGAGAGGAGTAGACTCAAGTGCAAGAGAGAAATGAGGGTTCATAGAAAGTGACTTCTTGGGTCACGACTTCAAGGTTCGTGTACATGAAAATGAGTGATAAGCGTCAAAGTGTATCTCTTGGGATCATAGTTTCAATGCTTCGAAACACAAAACCACGACATTTTAATAAAGAGAAATGATTAGTGATAAAATATTTTTGTATCCTTAAATACCAGAACAAAGAATTTATTATTGGTGATGAAATATTTTTGTCTTCCACAACTTAACCTTATGAGACGAAAAAAATATTCATCACGCAATCAATTAGAATTTATTACTGACGAAATATTTTCGTCTCCCACAACTTATTTTTCCGAGACAAAAACATATTTGTCGCCTATTTAATAGAAAAATGAAATGACATTGTTTGCATGATGGAGTGTTTATTAGTGACGAAATATTTTCGTCTTCCATAACTTATCCTTCCCAGACAAAAATATATTTGTCGCCTAATAAATGAAAATATGCAACGACATCGTTTAATAGGTATGGAATTTATTGGCGACGAATTACGTTTGTCACAAAAAAAAATTATATTTTGTGACAAAAATGTTTGTCTCCTATGAGTTAAAATAATTCGCGCCAATGCAAATGAAATTGGCGCCTCATTTTGCAGACGAAATTTTGTTTTCGTCTCCTATACTTTTGAGAAAAATTAAAACAAACGACAAAATTAACATTTCGTCATCTTTGGGTTAAATTTTAAGACAAAAAAAAATTTCGTCACTAAATTTTGTCACAATAGCCTAGATAAGCGCCTCCAATTGTGATAAAAAATCATGGGCAAAAGCCACAAAACAATCAACTAAGAAGACAAAGGAATTACACAAGTATACTCTCAATTACCTAGCGAATCTACGCCCGAATCGAACTGACCCCTATGTGACTCTTCCAACCCCATCTTCACCTCGGAATTGTCTTGCCCAACGTTGAATCCACAATGCCGAAGTCAAATCCACGACGATGAGCCACTTCGGAATCCACCAAAGTTTCAGGGCCAAATTTCATGGAATTCACCGAAGAACAACTCTCCTTTTTGTATAGAATAAATAAAACAACCCCCTTTGATATAATTCACTCAATTCATGATATAAACTCTCACAGATATCAAAGAAAACAAGCAAAGAAGCTCCAGAAGAAAACCTCAATACCCAAAAAGAAGATCTGGAAACCGTGCCCTAGAAACTGAATTAATCGCAAATTTATAGAAAATAGAATCTCGATCTCCACTCGAGCGCAGGAATGACCGCTCAAGCGGTCTAACTAAAACGTGTGTTTTGGAACACGGATCTACGATCAAGCGCAGGAAGTGCCGCTCGAGCACAAAAACACAACACCCAATACTTTGTAGATAGTTCAAACTTTTGGAACCAAAGATTCTTTGCTCGAGCGCACAAGTGGCTGCTCGAGCGGTCAAGCAACTTCGACTGCATTTTTGCATTTTGCTTTGGGGGAGCTGCCCCTCAACCTCGCCTGGGCATTGCCCAGAACCCGCCATGGGGCGCTACCCCCTGGACCCCCGCGAGCTGACCGGGCAACTCGATTCCCGACATAGTTAGCAATGTGACAAACATGAAAGAATTAACATCATAAACTCCTCTGCAAGGCATAATTCGAGTTGGATTCACATTTAAATACTCAAAGCCTCACTGAAATGAACGATAGAATAAAATTATAATTGAAAGGAGCTTTGTCAAATGGGATTGCTAATAACAAAAACCTAACACAAGCCCTAATTGAGTTGGACAGTCAATCCAATGGTTAATCCCATGGATTATTAATCCCATCACAATTACCCCAACCAATCAAACAAGCCTTGCTAGTATTGTATACCATTGTATACCTATACCATAGTAAAGCTACTCCATGAAATGTACTCCTTCAAAATATTAGATAGAACACAATATAAAAAATTGATTAGTAAAAATGACGTAAAGCTATTAAGCACAGACACCTCTCTGGAGATCACATATCGGTGTCTGACACTTATCGTACACGGGCACGCGTCGGACACATGTTGAACACGCTGGAAAAAGTTGGACATGCTAGGACAGTTTGGACACATCGCGAACAAGTTGGGATACATTGAGGACACACAAGGGACACGTTGGGGACACACTAGGGGCACTCTAGGGACACATTGAGTACTATTATTTTTATTAAAAAAAAAATTAATGTTTTTTACTAAAATAACATACCTAAGGTTGATAAATTTGATAAAATTAATAAAATACATATCAAATATTTAAAAATATACATATAATAAAAATATATATTTTGAACGTGTCCCAACGTATCATGTCTTGTATTTTTTTTAAATTTACGTGTCCGCGTGACCGTATCTTATCATGTGTCCGTGCATCTTAGAGGTAAAGACACAAAGTTAACCTACCAATTTTGTATCTCACAAGTCACAAATAAAACTGTCAAGGGTTAAAACAGAATATAAGAGTACATATATAACACAAAATTGAAATGATACCCAGAAAAGGCTAGGTTGCAAAGTATCACACTTCGCGATGCATGCATATATATAGATTCAAAATTTGATGTACTAAAAGATGAGATTTTAGAGAGTGAAGAGCATTCCACTTGGATGAGAACTTCTCGTAGGCTTCAGTGAGTTGTTCCATGGAACTATACCTCTTGATCCCCAAAACTATAATTACAAAAATTGATTGTTATGAAAAGTAGAGAGAGAGAGAGAGAGAGAGAGAGAGAGAGAGAGAGAGAGAGAGAGAGAGAAGAGGGAGTTCAATAGTGAGTGAGTGAGAGTGGACCAAAAAATTAAAAAAAAAAATTGATTAAAATATTGTAAAAACTTATTAAAAATATAAAAATACGAATTGAAAATTCAAAATTTTGTTTTTGAAAACTCAAAATTAAATAAGGTATTTTTTTAATTTGAATTAGGGATAAGTATTATACGATGAATTTAAATGCTTATAAATTATATACCCTTTTTTGATATTGATTTATTTGGAGGAAATTTAATGTGATGGACTAGAATAGGGAGAGTAGTGAATGATCATTTAAGGTGATTTATGATTTCAGTATTTTTTATTATTTTTTAATTAATTAAATATGGTTATAGATTTTTTTTTTTTTTAAATGAAATGATCATTTTAATGAATCAAATACCAAGTAAGTTTTAAAATGTTTATTTTGCCTCAACACTTTTTTAAGATATTGGTAGGTAAAATTAAAAAAAAAATAAAAAAATAAAATTTATAGATAAATAAGTTTGATCAATGGAAGTGACGGTAAGTCTCCTTAAAATAAATAATACAAATCATTTTATATTGATTTTAAAATAATTTTTTATGACAATTAAAAATAGTTTCTTACATAAAAAATTAATAAAATATATATTTTTAAAATTTTTAAAACAAATTATACAACCTAAATCTAAAAAACAAAAGTAAAGAAAAGAAATTTGGATTGCTCCAACACTACACAGGACTTTTGAACTGAAGACCTCTACTATAGGATAGGGATAGTATACTATTGGGGAATGTTTGATTGAAGTATTAGAATAAAAGACCTTTTCAAAGAAAGTACGGTGTGTTACATGTATTAATTGGTATACTAAAACCTATTTTGGGAAGCTGGTTAAAAGCCACTTCCCAACTTTTAACTCACTTTCTCTCTCACACAAAAAAGTCAAAAAGTCAAAAAAATAACTTTTAATCATCTTCCCAAAGCACCCCTAACTAGTGTACCAACATGCGTTATGACGTTATTATTGACTCCTCCCATTATATAAATTACAAATACCCAAAATCTCTAAAATTATGACACATCATCTATTAGTACACTAAAAGAGGAACTGAATGTAGAGGAAAAATGTGGGTCCATTAAAGTATTAATTCTTTATTTGATTGGGAGATAAGGGAGATAGGATTGAAGGTGCAGAACATGTTGATCTCACCTAATAATCTAATTCGGTATTTGTTTTGCAAAAATTTCAGATAATTGTAGTATTGGTATGGAGGATTAAATAGAAAAAAAAAATGAGGGGATTAAATAATACCATAGGTAATATGGTATTAGAAGAAGAATGAAGCCTCTTTGGATTATTTTTTTTATTCATCATTCGGTCAAAAAAAAAGTCTTCGTTTGGGGAATGGGTTGCCTTTTCAGCTTTTTGGCTATAGTTTGGGCTAAAAAATCTTGTTTGGGATTGATTTTTTTGATTTTGTGAGAGAAAAAAAGTAAAATGATTATGGTTTGGATATGACATTTTATTTTATTGATTTTTTAACCTATTTTGTCTTTTTGTAGCTATTTATCTTTTTAGTTTATCCTAACCAAATATAATACCTCACTCATTTTGTTGATTATCTTATTTATTATCTCATGATATAATCTTATCCCTCACAATCTTATCCATAATTCTATTATATATACAATTCTTATTTTATCTTATTCCAGAGTATAATTTTATCTCCCACAGTTTTATTAATAATCTCATTGAATATAATCTCATAAAAAAAAATAGTATACCACAATCACTTCAAGAAAAATAGGATATTACGACGTTTTTTTTCTGGCATTTTGGAAAAACATCGTGAAATCTCCTATAATTTTTCCCTTTTTGAACAAATTTAATTACTCCATCTCGTTTTGTATGCCGTTATTAAAAAATTGTGAAATAACATTCATTTGTGATTGAAGAGGCAGGACTTCTCTGATTAAAAGAGAGGCGTGACCTTAGAGAACAGAGCGTGACTTTTGAGAGAGAGAAAGAGAGAGAGAGAGGCAGAGAGAGAAATCAAGGCCTTGGATCTTCGATCTGCATCGATTCTTTGGTTGTATGATCTGGAAATTCTTGTTCTACACTTGATTTGAGCCTTTGTCTGTAATATCGTTTGAATCCCTCTTATCTAAGTTAATCTAGGGCTCAAGGTTAGAGTTTTTTTGATATGGATTTGCTACATTCACACAAGATCTGTAGACTTTCATGGCTTAAACTAATGATTTATAGTTTCTTTTCTTCTGTTTTGTATTTTCTCTTTTCGAATCGATTTTTCTAGGGTTTTGAGTGCCGTGTTAATGTCTCTGATCACGTACAGGATAAGCAACCAGCGTTGGATCTGGATCGTTAGCAACAGTTAATAGAAGCAAGCACAACGACGTAGAGATGTAGATCTTATTCTCAAATCTACTCTCTATCCAATCAGATTTGCTCTCTCTGTCTCTCCGATCTTCTATTATGGTAATATCAAATCTGCTTTCTCAATCTCTCCGATCGAATTTCACATATTCTCTTCATTGCTCTATGAGATTTGGACCTCTATCTCTCTCTCTCTCTCTCTCCCTCTCTCTCTGTTTTTGATTAAATCTCATTATCTTTGTCACTCTATCACATTTTCTTTATAGAAAATGTCAAAATAGTTTCTAAAATTGGTGCTGGTGACTAGTTTGTTGGTGCTCTCCTATGCATATTGATGATGACCGATTTGTAGTTGAGGTTAGTATTCCTGATGCTGTGATTCTTATCCTATTGACATAAATTTTTTTCATGGATTTTTTTTTTTTTTTTTTTGTTGCAATACTTGTTGATATTGTGATTCTTATTGTACCATTTTCCTTGCATGTCAAATGTTCGATAAAATGTGTCATTGGAAAATTTTTTTTATTTTTATTCTATCTTTTAATTTTTAGCCAAACTCTGAAAAATAAAAATGATGATGAAACTTTTACTGGAAAATAAACTTTTATCAATGTAGTATTTTCTGCCAATCTAAAAAGGGTGTTATTTGTCTACCATGGGATCTTGTGCACCCTTAATGGTAATAATGTGAAAAATAGTTGTAGTGAATTATGTAATCATCTATCTCACAATCTTTTTGTTGTCTATAATATTAGCTCCCCTTATCTTTCTTGATATCCTCTTGATATTGTTTTCTATGAGAAATATCAAATGCTCCATTTTTGGAGATAAATGTTCTGGACATTTGAAGATTCACCCAGATTTTTAGTTTGATGTCAAACAAACTTGTCTAAATTGTTATTTTGATACTAAGAATAGTCATTATCAGGTTGGACTGTTATCAAGCATGAATATGAAGTAACTAGGCAGCTATAGACTAAAGATTTTGATCAATAGCTTCTTATTTGTTAAGTGACTTGTTTGTCATACTGTTCAGAAACGATCCTTTACTTTTGTTTGTAAATCTTACGTTTTAATATTGAAATGGCAGAGGACACACACTTTGCTTGTGATTTTCATTAGAAATGTCATGATGAAATAATAAAGTTCTCAATTATAAAGTTCTCTATTATATATTTTCTTGAATGTTGGTTTTTCCTGATATTGAGATGATTTGAAAGAAAAAAAAATTTCTACATACAATTCTTTTATGAGTTAAATCCATGAAACATTGAAACAAATCTGGGAATCAATATATATCTTATATTTTCAGTCAAAAAGATCACACTGTAATTATTCCTATCTGGAACTTCAAGGCTATGCCTGATCACACTGTAATTATTCTTATTTGGTCAAATCCATGAGCTAGGAAGGAGTAACATCTCTGAAGTCTCTAACTGCTTTTTTTTTTTTTTTTTGAAGTTGTTTAACTCAAGTCTTTCTTTAATATGTTCCTTCCAAGATATGATCAGAAATTTTTAACTCAAGCCTTTGTCTGTAATGAAATGATTGATGAATTGGTAAGACTGGGAAAAGTGTTTTGCAACAAGAAATGGCCAGTTCTTGCATATCTTGATTCCTACTATCCTGGAAAACTCAAACGTCCCTATCCTCATTGCATCATTAGCACTGATGAATCTAATTTGGTTCTTGGTATAAGTGCACTCTGGTTTCTCTATATTGTTGATCTATTCATTCTATAATTCAATTCTCTCTCTCTCTCTTATGTGCAGCTCTGAAATGGTTGGAGAAGGAACCAAATGTAATGATAAGGCGAAAAGATTGCTACCATGGATATCTAGGTTCAATGGAAGAGGATGGTTCTAATGTGTTTGTGGATTGGGTGAAAAATAACCAGATTAAAGTTGTAAGTATATATTTGCTATTAGTAGAAGGATATAGATATTCCCATCAATCCTCAATCACTTTCACCTTGCATTATATCCAAACAACTTGTCCAATTCTCATAGATGTCTTATTTTGTTTTAAGTGCAAGCATTTGGAGTACCACCTTAGCAGCCATGGCAGAAAGTGAACTTAATGTAATGAAGTAGTAGTGTGTCATGATATGCTCATGTCTGTAAATATTTTTAATTTTTGTTATGTCATAAATTTCCATTGGTCAAATTTGTATTTTTCTAAAAATATTTATGGCTTAGTTGGTTCTAATTTATTTTGAATGTTAAAGGTAATCAATTTATTTTGAATGTTAAAGGTGATTAAATGTTTGAGTTATTGTGAATTGTGTATTTTGAATTTTGAATTTTTCTTTTGTTGGTTTTTTTTTTTTATTTATTTATTTTGAGGAAGGAATTCATATTTGGAATTCTGATTAGGTTCAGATATTTTTTTTTATTCTGAAAAAAAAAAAATTTTAGCAACGTTTTAGTAAAAACGTCACAATAAGTTAGTATAGCGTCATTTGTGGGTGGGCAATTTCTATGCTGGCGTTTAAAAAAACGCCGCAAAAGATCTTGTACGGCGTTTATAAACGTTGCTAAGTTATAGCGACAACCGCATCCTCGACGTAATTTTAAAACGCCAATATAGGCTTTGCTGACTTTTTAAAAGCTTTAGCGACGTTTTTGAAACGCCGGTAAAAGTTAATTTTCCTGCAGTGAATCAAACAATCACAAATTAATGGATAAAAAATTGTAGTCAATATATAAAAATATATAAATCAACAGCATAAAACATATAATTGGGTTGAGGGTAACAATCTTAATCATTCAAAGATGAGAGTTGATTGACAAATGTAATGCCTGTGTGAATGTCAATGTGCTCTCATCAGAGAAAAAAAAATTACAGTTACTCACCAGTTCAGATTTTAGGAGGGGCTTAACTTTCTCTATTAAAATCTTTATTATTTAAAAGTGATAAAAGATATTTCTTATGTAAAAGTGATAAAAGAATGTAAAATTCATTATATACATATAAGCAGGGGGTGGAGGCAGCATAGGCCGAGGGGTCATGTGCCCCCCCTTTAGTTTTGCAATTTTTTTTTTGTCATGTATAAAATGTTTTTTTGGCTAATGATTTATTATATTATTCATAACAAATAGTTATTTGATACTTTAGAAACACTGTGTGGTATTATTTATGTAGTAGTTTAAATCAATAGTATAGCGAAAATATTATAGATTGGATATAATGAACTCATTATTTTCAAGTAGTTGACATACCACTTAGTGTGATTTGTGATTTTCTATGCTTTGAGCATCACGTTGGTAATGTCATATGGTATTCTAAGACTGTTTAATAATTTTCATTCAAAACACATCATTTATAAATAATGTCATCTCTTTAATATTTTTCTGTCAAATAAAAATGAAATAGATTTTATAATAATTTGTGCTATAAATGATGTGTTTTTATTTTTAAAATTAAGAATTTGATCCATAATTTTTTGTGCTAAAATTGCAAACTTACATTATCATCTCACACTGAGCTATTCCACACTATTATAAAATTTTGATTAGTTCTTATTAATAATGAATATGTAATTTCTAATGTTTAAATTTATCTCGTAAAATGATTAATATCTTAATGTTGCTCATGATTTTTCTTGAAATAAAAAAATTATAATTAATGAGTGCCCCCTCTAACCTAATTTTCTGGCTTCGCCACTGCATATAAGGGATGGTAATAGAGTGAGGCTGGGTTTAGGGTGTCTCATCCCTGCCCATTCTTGGTCAGGATAGGCAAATTGAAGAGGTGGCAGGGAGGAGATAAGAGAGATGTTAAAGTAATTTGTTAACTTAAAAAAATGGGCGAAACCAAATGAGAGAGATAATATTACATATGAGAAATAACAATCGATAAGTTATAAAAGTTAATTTAAAAGAATAAGTTAAAATAGTTAATAAGACAAAATGTCATATCAAATCCATAATCATTTCACTTTTCTCTTATAAACATCACATCAAACTATAAAAAAATCCAAATCTATTCTCAAACACAAAAATTTTAGCATATTAAAATAACCAAAAATTAAAATAGTTAACTTTCCAAATGGGGCCATAGTTTCTGTTGTGAAATAATCTTGATTCATAATAAAATATAGGTTGTTTTTTCCACCGACCTATGAACCGGCCTAAGAAGGTAATGCATGTCAGAATCCACGTTTGTCAACATTGGCTGCCATCGTTTGATGTTTTGTCACCTTAGCCGTAGTTTCATTTCATGTGTTCACATTGTTAGTTTTATCTATATATAGCTATGTGTTTTGAGAATTCAGAGAGTGTGAGAGAATGAAAATAAAAGAGAGAAAAATTGTAGTTCATGCTCTGTATTTGTTTTAGAATTATTTTGAGTGAATTGAATTTCAGTTTGGTTCAGTTTTAAATCTCTCATTGTGAATCACTAACAGTGGTTTGCACCCCACTCCCACCAACAGTGGTATCAGAGCCAAAGGTAGCTTGAATTTGCAGACATTCTGCAAAATTTTCAAAACAGAGTGTGTTTTCAAAAGTTGCCCAGAATTCAAAGTGATCGAAATCCATTTTTGATCATACCATCTTAAAGGTATCGACGAGACGATCACAACGGTGTAAACCGCGTCGAAAACAGAGCCCAGCAGTACCCACACACGTTCCACGCGCTTCCCGACGCCGTTCTCACGCGCCGTACACACTGCCAGAAGAAGAAAACGCGTGTTCTTACGCGCAAGCACGCGCCACACGCGCGCGTACCAGAGAGTTGATGTCATCTGCTGATGTCAGCCGAGCCAAGTCGTGTTGACCAAGCGGCCGTTGACCGAGCCGAGCCGAGCCGCACTGCAAGCCGCGTTGCGCCGCCAAGCCGCAGAGCAAGTTGAGCCGCCAAGCCGTTGACCAGTGTTGACCAAGCCACGCTGTTAGTCGTTGACGTCACACTGACATCATCCAATCCGGAAAAATTATCCGGTGCTTCTCAGCCGCACCAGATTTCACCGATCTGAACCGTTCAACTTGTTTTGGCTTGATCTAAGCCGTTTGAAGTCCATTTTTGGTGATCTAATAGTGCTTTCCAACTATTTAGAATATTCCAGACATATTTGTATGGTTAGAATTTGAAAATTCTATCTTGAAAATTTACAGATTTTTAAAGACAACCAATGGCCAACACAAACAACTTCTTTCAGCCCCAGTTTCCAAAACTTAACAAGGAGAACTATGAAAATTGGAGTATTCAAATGCAAGTCCTACTAGCCTCACAAGATTTGTGGGAGTTAGTAGGTCGAGGATATGACGAGCCAGCTACTCTCGCAGATGAAGGAAATTTAAATGAAGCTCAGAAGATGGCGTTAAAAGATTCAAGGAAGAGAGATAAAAAGGCCTTGTAGCTACTCTATCAAGGAATTGATGAGTCAAGTTTTGAGAAGATTTCAGCAACAGCAACCCGTAAAGAGGCATGGAGTATTCTTCGCAATTCACACCGTGGAATTGAGAAGACGATCAGAGTTCGACTATAGGTGTTACGTGGCAAATTCGAGATGCTGCACATGAATGAGAATGAGTCAATTTCTAAGTACTTCAATAGAACATTGACCATTGTTAATCAGATGAGAAGATATGGAGAGAAGATGGAAACTCTTCAAGTGATAGAGAAGATTCTACGATCATTTAGTTCCAAATTCGAGCACGTGGTTATAGCAATAGAAAATTCCAAGGATCTCAGTTCCATGACCACTGATGAGTTGATGGGCACACTTGAGATTCATGAACAAAGAATCAACAAGAAGACTCCCTTAAGTTCCCTAGAGCAAGCTTTTCAATCAAAGCTGTCTTTTAGAGATGACAGAAACGAGTAAGGGGGGACATCACAAAGAAGCCGAGGAAGAGATTGTGGTTACAATAACCGAAGTTCTGGTTTCTTAGGAATAGGCAGAAAAGGTCCAGCCAGAGGAGGAAGAAGTCAACCACACTTTGCTCCAAGAGAAAGAGCAAGAGGTAGAGGAGGTGGTTACAACAATCGACCAGGATTTGACAAAAGCAATGTTCAGTGCTACAATTGCCACAAGTTTGGGCATTACAGCAATGAATGCCGAAGTAGAGCAACAACAGAAGCCGGAGAGCAAGCAAATTTTGCCGAGCAGAAAACTAACAACACCGGACCTACAGTCCTGTTTGTCCACCATGGAGACACTGAAAACCAAAACAATGTTTGGTATCTAGATTCGGGAGCCAGTAATCACATGTGTGGTAAAAGAGAGCTGTTCATTGAGCTTGACGAGACTATACAGGCACAAGTCTCATTTGGCGATGCCTCAAAGATTTCAGTGAAAGGAAGAGGTAACATTCTAATCAAGCTCAAGAATGGAGATCATGATTACATCTCCAATGTTTATTATGTTCCTGCCATGAAGAACAATATTTTGAGTACGGGACAACTCCTATAGAAAGGATACGACATCAGCATGAAAGATTATCATCTTACCATCAAAGACAATCATGGTGATTTGATTGCTCGGGTGAGAATGTCCAAGAATCGGATGTTTGCATTGAACATCCAACATGATGCTGCGAAGTGTTTAAATGCCATCACCAAAGACAAAGACTGGATATGGCATTTAAGGTTTGGACATCTCAACTTTGGAAGCTTGAAGCTGTTGTCAAGCAAGAATATGGTGAAAGGGCTCCCTCATATTGCTCATACTAATGAGGTCAGTGAAAGCTGCATTCTTGGCAAGCATCACAGAACTAGCTTTGCCAAAGAAGTGAAGTGGAGACCAACAAAGCTGCTGGAGCTAGTTCACACTGATGTATGTGGTCCATTGAAGCCAATGTCAACTGGACAGAATAGATATTTCCTCACCTTCATTAATGATTATAGCTGGAAGACATAGGTGTATTTTCTTAAAAGAAAGTCGGAGGCGTTCAATATCTTCAAAGAATTCAAAGCTTTTGTAGAGAAGCAAAGCGGCTACTACATCAAGACATTGCGATTAGATCAAGGTGGAGAGTATACATTAGATGGTTTCGAGAATTATTGCAAAGAGCATGGAATCAAGCATCAAACAACACCATCCTATACACCACAACTGAATGGTGTTGCTGAAAGGAAGAATCGCACAATCTTAGATATAGCAAGGAACATGTTGAAAGGAAAGGGACTACCCAAGCAATTTTGGACTGAAGCCGTATCATGTGCTGTGTATCTACTAAATAGATGCCCAACCAGGAGCCTTCACTCTATGACTCCAGAAGAAGCTTGGAGTTTACATAAGCCAAGTGTCAATCATCTCAGAATATTTGGGTGTGTTATGTACACCAAAATTCGAGAAGTAAGAAGAACCAAGCTCGATGATAAGGGAGAAAAATGTATCCTTGTCGGATATGGAGACAAAACAATGGGATACAAGTTGTATAATCCCGTTACCAAAAAGGTGATCATGAGTAGAGATGTGACATTTGAAGAAGAAGAAGCTTGGAACTGGAATCAAGATGAAGTTATTAAAGATGCAGAACTCATTCTTGAAGATGAAACATCAAAGCTCCGGTTGAAATCACAAGAGAAGTTCAAGATGAGTCACAAACTCCTCCACATAGAATACCGGCACCTAGTTCGCCAGTTTCTCACAGAAGTGCTGCATCATCATCATCTTCAGCATCATCAGATGATAGTTTTTTCAAACAACCAAGACCAATGAGAAATTTGCAGGAGATATATGATGCTACAGAAGAAGCAAATTTGAATTTGTTCTGCTTACTTGCAAATAGTGATCCACTTACTTTCTTGGAAGCCATCCAAGAAGATAAATGGAAAAAAGCAATGGATGAAGAAATTCATGCCATTGAGAAGAATGACACATGGAAGCTTACCAGTCTACCGGAGGGGCACAAACCCATTAGAGTGAAATAGGTATACAAGACAAAGAGGAATGCACAAGGCAAAGTGCAACGCTATAAGGCAAGGTTAGTAGCAAAAGGTTACAAGCAAAGAGCTGGAATTGATTATGGAGAGGTGTTTGCTCCAGTTGCCTGATTGGAAACTATCAGGCTAATGATTTCTTTGGCTGCCCAGCACAAGTGGCAGATTTATCAACTTGATGTGAAATCTACATTTCTTAATGGTTTTCTTGAAGAAGAAATCTATATTGAACAACCTTCGGGGTATGTTCAGAATGGGCATGAAGACAAAGTGTACAAATTGAAGAAAGCACTTTATGGATTGAAGCAAGCTCCGCGTGCATGGAATACTAGAATTGATTAGTATTTTCATGACAATGGTTTTGAAAAATGTCCATATGAGCACGCACTATATTTGAAGAAGGAAGCTGATGGAAGCATGTTGCTTGCTTGTCTTTATGTTGATGATTTGATATTCACCTGCAACAATCCAGCTATGTTCAAGGAATTCAAGAAAAGCATGGTTCGTGAATTTGAAATGACAGATATCGACATGATGGCACACTTTCTTGGAATTGAAGTGATACAAAGAAAAGATGGAATTTTTAGTTCCCAAAGTGGCTATGCCAAGGAGATTCTCAAGAGATATGGAATGGAGAATTGCAATCTAGTGAACACTCCTGTTGACAGTGGATTGGAGCTCAAAAAAGGTACAAAGGCAGGTGATGTGGATCCAACTTACTTCAAGAGCCTAGTTGGAAGTCTTCGCTATCTTACTTGCACCAGGCTAGACATACTCTATGGAGTAGGACTGATTAGCAGGTATATGGAAACACCAGATCAATCACACCTTTATGCAGTAAAGAGGATTCTTCGCTACATCAAAGGTACAGTCGATGATGGTTTATTCTATAAACCAACTGATAATTTCAGTCTTGTTGGCTACTTAGATAGCGATTGGGGACGTGATTTAGATGAGCAGAAGAGTACTACTGGGTTTGGTTTCTTTATGGGAGATACAGCCTTCACATGGTCGTCCAAGAAGCAAGCTATTGTGACACTATCAACTTGCGAAGCAGAGTATGTTGCATCCAACTCAGCTGTGTGTCATGTAATATGGTTACGGAACGTGCTGAAGCATTTGGGATTTCCACAAGAACAAACCACTGAGATTTTTGTTGATAATCGCTCAGCAATTGCATTGGCGAAAAACCCAGTTTACCATGAAAGAAGCAAACATATTGATACCCGCTATCATTTCATCCGAGAGCATGTGAAAAATAAAGAGGTGGAATTATTTCCTTGCAAATCTCAAGATCAGCTTGCAAATATTTTCACGAAACCATTGAAACATGATCTGTTCAACAGAATGAAGTTGATGCTCGGGATGAAGCTGCATGGAGAATTAAGATTAATGGGGGATGTTGTGAAATAATCTTGATTCATAATAAAATATAGGTTGTTTTTTCCACCGGCCTATGAACCGGCCTAAGAAGCAGAATGCATGCTGCAATCCACGTTTGTCAACATTGGTTGCCACCGTTTGATGTTTTGTCACCTTAGCCGTAGTTTCATTTCATGTGTTCACATTGTTAGTTTTATCTATATATAGCTATGTGTTTTGAGAATTCAGAGAGTGTGGGAGAAAGAAAATAAAAGAGAGAAAAATTGTAGTTCATGCTCTGTATTTGTTTTAGAATTATTTTGAGTGAATTGAACTTCAGTTTGGTTCAGTTTTAAACCTCTCATTGTGAATCACCAACAGTGGTTTGCACCCCACTCCCACCAACAGTTTCATTTGTGCTGATAAACCTCCTCGTGATGATCGCCATAGTAGCTCTCTTATCTAATAAGATGCTCTAAATAAGATTTTTTTTGGGGGGGGGGGGAGGGGAAATGAAAGTTGAACATTTATGTTCATAGTAAAAAAGTTAATTTTTGACATTGATTTTTCATTAAAAAAACGTTGAGGATATAAAACAGATGCAAAATATTGAATAATGTACATACATGTACACAGAGAAAGACAAAGAGAGAGATCGAGAGAGAGGAAGGGGGAGGAGGAGGAGGAATTCACTATTATTATTATTTTTATACATTTTTGGTGTTTAGCCTTGTTGGAGTATTGTGAGAACCCGAATATACAAGTCAAGTAAATAATTAAATAATAATAATTTTACAATCTCAAATATTTTAATGGTGAATCTTAAAGTGCAAATTAAATATTTGGAGGGTCTTTTAATTAATTTTAAACCTACAATAAATTTTTGGTGAAAGTCTTTAATTTAGAGGTAAGATTTATTATATAAAAAAAAAGGAGGACAAATTAGTAAGTATATTTTGATCTAATAATAGTTGTATTTTATTTAAATTAATGGAGAAAGAAAATAAAATAAAACAAATGATAATTATTTAGAGTCTTTTATGTTATGTATAACAAAGAAAAGAAAAGAAAAACCCTAACTCTCATATTATTTCACGACACAACAGCAGCCACTTTAGGTTTTTAGCAGCCGTGAGAGAGAGAGAGAGAGAGAGAGAGAGAGAGAAATTTCCAGCATCTTGTGGTTCTACAACTTTAAGGTATCGTTCTTCTATAATATATTATATCTTTGATTATTGTGTATAGATGTTTTGGCGTATTGATTGGAAGAAAAAAAAGAAAAAGAAAAAGGGTAATGGGTACACTGATTAGGTGTCTGGAGGATTGATCAAGTTAATAGTTGGTGTGAAATAGTGTAATGGGTATAATGGATGTATGAAAAAAAAGTATATGGCATGGGTTATATTCAATGAGTGTTTTTGCTTGTAATGGTGGATCTCGTGAGTGAAGCATGGAATAGATAGGAGCACTTGGCCACCACTGTGTGTGAATATCAGGTTTTTTTTGTGTAGTTAAGGAATTAAACTGGTACATAATGTTGAGGGCGCAATTTGTAAGTATGAAATTCTGCATATAGCTACAAACTTTAAAAATGAAGAAATCATACCAAACGATTGAATTTTGAACTGAAATTTTTACAGTAGATTAATTACATATTGAATTGCATATCTGAATTTTCTCATAATTTTTTTTGAGTCGAAATATATATTAACTGCTTCGTTCAAATCTGTCCAGAAAACTGGTTTAAAACAGTAAGTTCGGAAGCATCGTTCTCTTTGGGTATAGATCCGAAAACTATCAAATTAGTGTCATTAGAACTGGTTATGAGTCTAGTTTTGTACGTTTTTGGCCTTGCATTGATTGCTCATGTATACTAAGAGAACCATTAATTTCTTTAAAGTGCTACAGAAAACAACCTGTTTAGATATAATTAATTGTAGATAATTATTTTGATAAGCAAATCAAGTAAAACCAATTGGGTTTGAAACTTAGGATATATTAGTTAATATCTGGAGGGGTTTGGAATTTTTGGAACAGCGTGGAGTGGGTTTTGTAATTTTCAAAGTTAGCAAATAGATTGGGAAAACTTGTTTAAAACTCTGTTTTATCTCAAAGTTACTTTTAGTTAAGTTTCGATCGGAACCCATGTCTTTGGTGATTTTAGACCTTGAAGAACATGAACTTAGGTATTATTTAAGAGTAACGGTGAGTGGGGTTGAGCTGTGTTAGCGCTTTAGTGTGGGGTACTTAGTTTATTATTCTCTTTAGTATTTTTAAATTAGTAGTGACATGTAGTCTTCATACTTAGTGCAGGGCACTAGTTGAACTTTCATACTCTATTCGAGATTATATTATTTTGTTTTCAGGTGAGTAATTTCATGCTACATATTTTTATAAATGTTCCCCTACCCTGAACTGTTGGAAAATTAAATTGTTGTTTTAGGACTAAACTGTTTTGATAAATTATTATATTATCAATGGAATTAAATTATTTCTGAAACATGTGTGAACTTGGCATACTGTAAACTATTTGTTTTGGTCTCATGTTTATAATGGTGAACTACCATGTTTTGCGAAACTAATGTGTATTGATTGTTGGGACCATCTGTATATTTTAGTCCAGGGAAACTATTCCACTATGTGTGGTGACTCTGGCCACTAGGGAACAGATCTAGGTTGGGCTGTGATGACTCTAGTGCTCAACGACTGTAAGGAAAAGACCTAGGCTAGGCGACCTTCAATCGAATCGTCTTAGAGAAAAGGCCCGGGTTGCCACCCTAAGGATGACTCTTAGTTCGATCGGTATTAGATCCAACGGGGCTTATAGCCTTGAGAACTGTGTGGCATGTTACTTGTTATTCTTGGCACCCAGCTATGCTTGGTTCCATTTTTCCAAAAACAATTTTCAGAAAACTCTACTTTCTTGTTTTCCGTGTTTTTTTTTGTTTTTACTGAATTTTTTTAATATTTTAAGCAATTTTTTTTACTTTTTAAACATGCCTAACATAATTATACCTAAAAAATAAAAAATTTGTGAAAAAAATCTTTTAAAAATTCACTAAATACTAAAAATATGAGAATTCTGTACATTTTTGGTATTTTTATGTATTTATTAATTTTTTAAAATATTTTTTCACAATTTTTTTACTTTTTAGATACATCTAAGTAAGGTGCATCTAAAAAAGTAAAAAAAAAATGTTAAAAATATTTACTAAAAACAAAAAAACACGAAAACCAAAAAACTTAGCTTTCAAAAAACTCAAACCAAACACACTGTTGTTCATGTTGTAATTTATTTAAGTAGAAAATGTCATTTATCATGTTCTTGAGAGACATTAGTATTTTGTTAGGTATACCTCCTTATTGGAGTGTGGGACCCAATTGGTTTATTTATTTTTTTTTAGAGGGTAGCCCAATTGGTTTATTAAAAGAGTTTAGTTTGGTTTGGTATTAGTTATAATATATTTTTATATATTATATCTAATTTTGTGGTGACCCAATTCAGTTTGGAAACAACTAAGGTTTTGGTAAAAAACCCTAGATTCACAATATATATATTGGTATTTGTTTTTCCTAAGAAAGTGGCAGCCGTTTGGCTTGGTGAAGAACAAGCAGCATTTGATTTTGGTGATCCTCAGAGATAGTGCATCGATAATTCAATTTGTTGAAGTGCTGTGTGTGTATTCACAAATTTTGGTGGCTAAGATTGGTCCAAGGCTCTTGACTGATTTGGGTTATTATTTTGGATCTTCTACAACTCTGGTTTCTGAAGATTTTGGTTCATCTATTTGGTAAGGTCTTTCATCTTGTTTATTTGTGATTATTTGGAATTCACCTAAGGGTGGTTTTGTGAGACCATTCGTGTCTCGTTTGTAATCGTTCGGAAACTTATTTGGTTGATAGTGGAATCGGATTTCGATCCCGTAGACGTACCTCACATTGAGGGAACCACGTAAAATTCTTGTGTTGCTTTTGATTTAATTTTTCCACATTAGTTTTTATTCCATTTATTGATTTACTTGTGGGGAATCACATATTTTCCCTAACATATTTTAATTGTTGAACTGTGGAATTTTTTTTTTTAAACAGATTGTCTTTACCAAACTGTATGCCAATTTAGTTTCTGTGATATATATCTTATTTTGGAATTGAACGTTGTTTTCAAAACTGTATTTACTATCCATGTTGCTACTCACTGAGCTATCAGCTAACTTAGTTGTTTATCATTTCCAAGTATTAGAAAGACTTAGAGTGGGCTTATAGCGTAGTGGGGACTCAATCGCATAGACCTCTAGGACATTCATTTGTTTTGTTTTAGATTGTTATGTCATGTAGCGATCCCGGTTTTCCTTTCTTTGTTTATTGTATTTCGGACTCGGTTCCGTGGATGTGTGTTGTTGTCGTTGTTGTCTATATCTTTTCTTCACCCTTTAACTCTTTGAATTTGAGTTTAGAAATGTCTTGGGCATGTTTTGAACAGGTTGGTTGAGTTTTGGTCTCTAATCTTGTTACCCAGATTTTTGATGATCCGTTCGAGCGGGTCTTATTGCGCTCGAGCGGAGTTTGCATCCTTTCAGCATTTTGTACGTCTGTAGAGATACTGCAAAAGTGTTTTTCATGCTCGAGCGAAGTTCTTTACACTCGAGCGGGTCTGAGCTCGAGCAGGTATCTTTGCGCTCGAGCGGGTAGTGCTTTGCTGTTGTGCCTTGGCGCTCGAGCGGGTATACTTGCGCTCGAGCGGGTGAAATTTTTGGTGTCTTACGCTCGAGCATCTTATTCTCCACTCGAGCGGACTATATGTATATCAGATCGCGACTGTGTCATTTTAAATCACTTTTTCGACTCTCTTTCTCTCTCTCTAGCTTTTCAAAACCCTCATTTGAGAGCTCATCTCTCTAGAAATCTTCTCTCTACGAAATCATCTAGCTCTAGTGATCTTCCACCTTAGTCCCTTTATATAAAGTGTGGAGCTTGGCTTGATATTCGTTTGGATCCGAAAATCATTGGGTTTGGAGCACATTCGAGTTTCTTCATCATCTCCTTTGAGTCTCTTCACTTGAGGTAGGGATAACTACTCATAGTTATGGTCTTTGACATAAACATGTAGTCATTTTGATTTAATGTTGAAGTTGGGAAATTTTGGGTGTTAGGGTTTCAAAGCTTGAAATGTGTAAAGAGGGGTTTTTGTTCCTTTGAACTATACATGTGTATTTGGTTCTTAAAATGAGATTATTAATGTTTATTGATGAAATTTGGACCTTTGGGTCAATGTTGAGAAAAAAGAGGAAAATGCCCTAGTTGGGTTTGATCGGGTCATTTGTGTAATAAATGAAATTCATTATGGAAATGTGAAATTGGTTTGGAAATAATGAGATTTGGCAATTGTGAGATGGAATGGTGTAGTTGGATTGATTAATCACTCACCTATGAGAATATTAATAATTTATCTGTTTGATGAATTTATTATCTGTTTAGAAATAATTGCTTTGGGCTATCGGTGGAGGATAGTCTTGATTGTTGTAGACACTGCATGATGATTAAGCGAATTAAAACTAATCAATTGAATATGTCATTAAATATGACGGATGGAATAACACATTGAATATGTGCTTTGCTTGATCATTGTATATGATAAGTGTTTAATACATTGTATATGTATGTTGTTTGGGAGGAGATAGGGGATGTACTCATAAACCTGTTTGGGAGGAGATAGGGGATGGACTCCAGTGATAACTAAGTTGGCCAAAGTGTCCAGGGTGAAAGTCCTGAAATTTGAATTACGTTTGTATAACGTAGATGATTGAAGTGTTGAAGTGTGAATGAAATGAGTTGTAGCCTCATGTGAAATTGAAATGTGAAATGTTAATGATGTGAGTTGTAGGCTCACTTTCAACCAGGTGGATAAACAGAGAACCATAACCATGAATTGGTTCAGTAATGAAACATAAGGAAATTGAACGTATTTGTAAAAGAGGATTGGTTATGAAAGGGATGTACGTTTGTTTATATGAGTTAAACATTTATCAAATGCTAATATTTTAGTTATTGCTCATATTATGTTTAGCATATCTCTACTGGGCGTTGGCTCACCCTATATGGGACATCATTTTCAGGTTCAGGTGATATGCTACCTCCAAGGACGTAGCTTATGAGGCTTTAAGGCTGATAGATCCTTTTGTTACAATCTTTTTTTTGTATTACATATAAATCAAGGCCAAGGGCTTATTTTGTATAAAGAGTTAGAACTCTTCTTTTGTTGTAACCAAGTGTTGACTTGGAAAGTTGTAAGCCCATAGGACATTTACTTTTGATGTCAACATGTAATACTTTTGTACTTAATACTCTGATGAATGGAAATATGCTTTATTCCCTTATGACTTTGCATGTCAAGAAAGTTGGGTTTATATGTATTATTTTGAGGGTGTTACATGCCAAGTTTGTACATATTTATTTTTTATTTTTGTTGAGGTTCATTTAGGATTATTTTGATTTGTGGGCTGTTTATATCCCATGAGTTTAAATGGTATTGATTACGGTTAGTTTTGCCGTTTATAATTGTGGCATGTCTCTGTATTGAGTTTTGGTTATTTATTATTGAACTATTGTATAGTTGTTCAATGTGATTATGGATTCGTGTTTAAGGCTTACGTGTGCCTTGTGCTTAGTCCCTGTGGGCCACGGCTGGTCATACCTGGTTTGGGGTGTGACAAGTATCATGACAAATTTATAATATAATTCACTCTGTTTGGTTTTAATTTTTATAATTCATTTTTTAAAAAATTCTACTTTCTTGTTTTCTTTTTTTTTTTTTTTTATTGAATTTTTTTAATATTTTAAGCACTTTTTTTAATTTTTAGACACACCTAACATAAATACACTTAAAAAATATAATTTTTGTGAAAAAAATCTTCAAAAAATTCATTAAATATCAAAAATATAAAAAAATAAGAAAATTCAATATATTTTTCATATTTTTGTGTATTTATTAATTTTTAAAAATATTTTTTCACAAATATTTTACTTTTTAAATATATTTAAGTAAGGTGCATCTAAAAAAGTACAAAAAATGCTTAAAATTTTAAAAATATTCACTAAAAATTAAAAACACGAAAAATAAAAAACTCAATTTTCAAATAATTGAATTCAAAAAACTGAAAGCAAACACACTGATTATTTTTCAAGCCTATTTAAGACTTTCCATGTATATATATATATATATATATTTTTAAATCAAAATGATGGGGTATATGTCTGTTAAAATACAAGGATAGATTATAAATATCCCATTTATTTATTTATTTATTTTTACGCCTACTATATGCATTGTAAATATTATACATCGTGAAGAAATATTTATATATATATATAGGTGTATAGATAAATTTATATTTATTTGAAAGCTCTCAAATACAAGACGGGAAAGTAACTCATTTTGAAAACTAAAATTACCTTGGAAAGGATTAGTTAGAAATTAGAAATCTACCAAATGTTGATGGAAGGCATATGTCGCACTTTGTAAAAGTCTTCTCCTTTTTCCCCGTTGACCCCTTGAAGCTTGTTATAAAATGTTTTACTCAAATTGAGTTCGGTTTAATTTGGGCATGAATTCACTAAATACTTCAGAATTTTTATGTGTATTTCCCTTGTTTTCTTAGTGAATTGGTTTGTGACTTTTAACCTCGTGATTTTTTTTAATCACAATTAGCGATACTCCAATTATGATTTTTTTAACGTTATATAGTTGTGTTGATTTGTCATTTTTTGTTAATAGATATAATTCAATTTTCGTTTAATTGAATTAAATCTATGATTGCTTGATTAGGAATTATTGTTCATCATTAAAATTGAATCCTAATTGCAAATTACAATCTCAGAGGATTTTAAGATTTTCACTACCAAAAGACATCAATGCTTCCGGGAGCAAGACTTCCAATCCTTGGATCTCCGAGGCGATTTTGGATTACATTTATGATGCTGCCAATTCTCTATTTCATTCCTGTCCCTTTGGATAAAATGGTTCTAGCACCTATTGACCAAATAGGATTTGCATTTTCAGCAACTAGTTCAGGATTTTTTGCTCTCTACAATGAGATAAATAGAAAAGGTTTGAGCAGACAACATATTCTATAAAAGAGATGCAACTCTAGGCTCCAGAGTGTATACATCCTTAAAAAAACTACAAAGTTCAATGAGTATCAATCTAAGAAGTGTGGACACTTCTAAAAAGGTAACGTCGTCGTCCCGACATGACACGATACACACTAGACTCTTTCCAATACTTAGACACATGAAATATATTACAAGTTCGAATAAAATAATTTGGAATCCAATGATAAAACAAAAATTAACTAAATTTATACCTATTCTCCTCCTTTATACTTAAAAAATGAATATATTGGACTTAAATATTTACATATATGACATAATAATTATTTATTCTTATATATGACATATTATAAATAAATAAATTATATATTTTGCAAGTGTCCCTACTGTGTCATGTTCTAGATTTTTTTAAAAATTTATATGTTGGTGTATCAGTATCTTGTCACGTGTTTGTGTTCATGCTTTTTAAGTATATGAATAAAAGCGTGAAGGTAATTAAACACCCCCCCCCCCAAGCAAAATACACAAATTCATCCATATATGAATATATTTGACTTAAATATTTACATATATGACATAATAATTATTTATTCTTATATATGACATATTATAAATAAATAAATTATATATTTTGCAGGTGTCCCTACTGTGTCATGTTCTAGATTTTTTTAAAATTTTATATGTCGGTGTATCAGTGTCTTTTCATGTGTTTGTATTCATGCCTTTTAGGTATATGAATAAAAGTGTGAAAGTAATTAAACCCCCCCAGTAAAATACACAAATTCATCCATTCAAACACCAAAAGGAAGCTTAATTCTGAAACATACTGTATGAGAGGGTTCAAGAAAGTTGTTGGAAAATTCGAAGATCTTTGAAGAAAATTCGAATTCTCTAAAAATGATGAGAGGTTTAGATTCTTCAATAGTCACAACTAAGAACACAAAAGCAAAGAGATGATGAAGATAAGAGATTGAGTAAAGAAAAAGGCAAAGTAGTTAAAGAGAGAATAATGGCAAAGCTCTCCCATGGATCTCCCACTTTCACTCTCAAGGTTGATAATGGAGAAGGGAAATTAGTTCTTTCCCAAGAGTTATCTCTCCAAAATCCATCTCTTGTAAAGTTATGGGTGGGTGCTATTTATAGGCACCTCATGATGTAGGATGAAGGCCATGTGCATGGCACATGGGGAATATTCTCTCTAACCACCTTGTCCGAGGAGGTGACCTCTTTGAGGATGAGAAAAAAACCTTCGAAGAGGAGATCAACCTCTCGGCAAACCCTTCTTCTTAGTCACATCTAACCAATGATCCCCAATCATCCCAAAGGGTCAGGGGTAGTCGTAGAGGACGCCCTGTCGCAGAAAGGTCAGGGGTAGTTCAAGAGAATGCCCTATTGCAAATATTGCCGAGTTTCAGGGACCTCCTAGATCATGCCACCTCAACCCGAGTATAGGCTAGTTTAATCGAAGAGTGAATTTACCTCCACTCATCGTCCTCGGGATCAGGTCCTTTATTCGGACTCCATTACGCCTATGGTTCTAGTACATAGATCTTGGAAAACTCCGAGTCCGCAAGTGTTTTGGGACTCATTAATGGAGTGTCTTCTAGATTGCGTCTGAATCTGTTTGAAGCCAAGTGCTTCGGATCTCTAGGTTCGTAGATCCGAACCCTTTCGAGTCTGGGCCCAAGTAAGTCTCTAAGTTCGTAGATCCGAACCCTTGCGAGGGTTAGAGCAATTCTGCCCGTTTGATGGTGATAAATCCGGGTGCACCAATCTTGGACTTGCGATAAATTTGGGCCCACCAACCTTAGACTATTGGGCCTAATTAATTTAGTGGACTCAAATTAGCTCCTCCTACACATACTCACAAGTTCGTCTATGTTAACTATAAAAAATGGGAGCTCCCTTGAGTCACCATCTTCGATTATCGCAACGGGTATCGTCATAATCCCATGAACTTTTTAAATTTTTTTCAAATTTAAATTTAAGTGTAAATTGTAAATACATCATTAAGATTTGTTTAAAATATGAATTACATCTTTATGATTTGAAAAATTAAAAATACTCCTTTATTAGAATTTTGTATTTAACAGAATTAATTGAAAAAATAAAATTTTTAATTATTTTTTTATGCAATAATAAAATTAACTGAATTATTAATTGAAATAAATTTCAATTATCATTAAAAACTATTAATTAATTTGATAATTTATTAATAAAAAAGATCATTTGTTATAAAATAAAAAAAATTTAAGAAACGAAATGTAATTTTTAAAATTATAAAAAATATTTTGTATTTTAAATAAATTAAAAAAAGATTATTTATAATTTTTCTTAAATTTAAATAGGAGAGAAACGGAACCCGCTATAATTTTCCGACACTGTACTTGCATTGAAATGTGAAGGAAAGTAAAACTAACGCAAATCTGGTGCACCATATTGTACGGGAAAGAATTTCACCTTCTCGTATAATCCTGTTGACTAAGTCTGCGTTCCTCAATACGTCGTCGTTCCACCACCTGAAAACACAAATGTGAGCTGGCCGGCGGGTGTGTGCCGGAAACCTCTCCGATGCCTAAGTTAGTAAGCAAGACAAGAAGGCAAAAGCTCAATGTATTCAGGGAGCAAAATTGTATTACCTCTCCAAAGGTGATATTGGTGAGCTTATATAGGTTTCAGGGCAGTCAATTCTAGTAGGACTTTAACTTCTCCATACGAAGAGTCCTTCTAGAACTCGCATTCCTCCATGCGTAGAGTCCTTCTAGAACTCGCATTCCTCTATACGTAGAGTCCTTCTAGAATTACTCCTCTGGGAAGATAATGCTTATCCTCCAACACCCTCCTCACTGTATAAGCCAAGTGAGATGGCTCCTTTATGGCCGAACTCCATTACAGCCGAAGTAACCCATAGTCCAGATTTCGTTTTTACTTCTCTTACCTCGGTTTCGCATGCACAACCGAGCTAACCATAAGAGAGCTCAACCGGACTAGGGCGCGACCCAACCGGACTACTGAGTCCGAACCGGTATCAATCTCACACCGCCGGCCTCGAATGTCTCGACCGACCTAGCTCCGCAGACCGGACTAACTTGATAATTGCCGCAACCGAGCTATGGATGCCCATTTTGTAACCGAACTAACCGTGCTACTCCACTGCGACCGATGTATTTACTATCTGCCGTTCTTGGGCCTACCTCGGCCCAACACCTAGCTCGGCCCAATTTACGAATATAAATTACCCTCTCAATTGCCCCTTAATTCCATCTGCGAAGCATGATAGGGATTACCAATTTTCAAACCGAGATAGAATTTTAACCTCTCCAGCCGAGCTAACAAAAACCGTTAGCTACTCCAGCCGGGCTAAAACTGATTTAGCCTATCCCAACCGAGCTACGTCCGCACCGAGCTATACCGTCGCTCCAAACGCCCTTCAATTAAGTATAACCGATTGCCCTTCCTTGACACGTGGCAAGCCCCATTGGTTGTTCACAATGCCGCGCGCCTCGTGTTTTTGTAACGCTTTGAATAGTTCCTCCAAAACGCCTTTACACAAAATCAACCTTTCATTTCGTAATCACTCCCACATCGCTCATCCTCTCCCTTCCTTCTTGTGTTTTTCAATCTTGCATACCAAGAGCTCGTGTTCTTTACTGCTGCTGCTTCGTCCACTTTCAGCTCCTCCTTCCCCAGGTATGCTGCCCAAACTCGCCTATTTCTTTCTGTTTTTGCTTCCGTTTGATTCATAGTAGTATGTATCTGTGTGTTTTCACAAAACACTTTGCATGCTATGTTTCTGAAAAGAACTTCACACAAACACTATGAACTTTACGAACTGCTGGTAGAACAATCATTTGGTCCATAAAAATGCATCCAACCGGACTAGGAACTGTTTGTGCTGTCTAGGCGAACTAGAACCGAGCTAGTACTTGTAGATAACACAGTAGTTTTAATAAGAAAGCATCTGATTCACCTTAGCCGAAATCAAAACTGACTCGAGATAGGTATTTCGGCTGATCGAGCTAAGCCTCCGGGTTAAGACCTTCTCGAGTTCCAAAACCGAACTCGTAAAATCGCCTTGAGGCTTAACCGAAGTGAGGAACCCTTCAAGTGAAACCAAAATAACAAACATAATGTTCCAACCGAGATAACAAGAATAATAAACCAACCGAGATAACAAGCCCCTCCCAGAGACCGATATAAAAACCGTAGCACCCTGTAGAACCGAAATAAAACCAGCCTTTTCTTGCTTTATTTTTGTAGCACGGTCTTTGATCTGTGCTTGACTCCTTGTTTTTCAACTTTGCAGACTTAGGCTGCCCAGGCACTCCCTCTGTGCGTCCAACCGGACTACTGAGCACGCTCTTTCAACCGAGATAAATTATTTCATAACTTATAGAATAAATGGGGAAGTACAGACATTTGGTAGAAACCCCAGGCGGCCTAGCCGACTTCCGAGAACAGTACAACATTCCAACCGATGTAAATCTAAAACTAGCCGAACAAGGAGTCGACCCATGGGGCGAAGAAGGCTTTGTCCCATTCACCCTCCAATCTATAGTAGAAACCGGACTCAGATTCCCAGTCCAGCCACTAATTTGTGAATTCCTCAGACAAACCAGACTCTGCCCCACTCAGTTATCCACCAATACATATCGAATAATAATGGGCATAGATGCTCTGAACCAACAAACCGGTCTGAACCTAGGTCTGGCCGAGATACTACATCAGTATTCAATAGGATCCAAAAACCAAGGCTGGTGTTACTATTTGAGAGTGCGCCGAGGTAGAGAAAAGATAATAAAGCACACACCGGATAAAGATGTCAATGATGACGACTTCTTCTGGGTATCTGGAAACTTTGAGGACTTCCAAGCCCGAATCCCAGGCCGAAGAATAAACGGGGAGAAAGGGGAGCCTGGTATACACACTTCGGTTTTCATTTCGCCTTTCCTTGAACTTTACTTTCTCAGAAACCGGACTAACACTTATCTTCTTTGCTTTGCAGATAAAGCTCATCTCATCTCCAACTACAACTATCCCAACACCGCCGTACTCCGCGCCGCACTCCGGGTGAAAGAAAGGAGTTGGGCAAAACTTCTTGACTTCGAGCCGACCTACAGATACTCCGGTCGACGAAAAGCAAGAGTAACAGATTTTCTCCTTGAAGACCCACCAGAACCGGATCCAACCTTGCCCGAAATCGTCCTTGTGCGACTAACCCCAGAACAAGAGATGGCGAAGAAAAACAGACTGAGGGCCATGCTCACCGAAACAAGCCCAACCGAGGTACCACAGGCCGGCCAATCAACCGGGGCCGTGGTGGCTCTTCCATCGCAGCAGCCTTCCGCCTCCCGCCGCAACAAGCGTGCCCGGACTGACCAAACCGGGCCACAACTTATTGATGAGGAGGAGAACATACTTCCACCAAACCTACCAGCTGTTACGCAACCGAACCCCCAGCCGAAGTCATCCAACCGGTCTGAAACCCCCCAGTGGGCTCCCCCCCTAGTCTTCATGTCACGACCCCAACCCGCCCCTAGAAGGTCGGCGCCGAGATGGCCAGTAATCCGAGATTACCAAAGGCCTCTTACAAAGTTTCACACACGAACAGAGTTTACATAAGGGGGCTTACAAATGCGGAAGCGATAATCAAATGCAAGTGGTCCAGAAGAGCTGTGCATAAATCAAATGAAATGACATACAAGACATGGTTTATCATTAACTTCAGACAACAAAAATACATATTACAATCTTGATCAAAAGGCTTCTAGAGCCGACATGTGCAAAACAGTAATTACAAGCCAAAGAAGCATAATCTTCAAGATTCTGCCGACATAAATACACGTTGCCGGGGTAAACACAAAATGGCCGACATAAACAGTCCAAGCCGACATGACAAGAGTCCAAAACAAGCTCTGCAAGACACAACTAGGCGTCGCCGCCGTCCTGCTCATCACCTACATATATATAGAGAGGGTGAGTCTTGAAACTCAGTGAATGGTACTAATAATAAAGGTTTTAGCATGAATATAGCCGAGGTCCTTCAAAACAAAACACATCGAACTATTCAAGTTTACATCAAGATTCTGTCAAGGCAAAACGAGTCAAACCATACAAACCTTAGCCGAGGTTCTTCCTGAACAAACACATCAAAGTTGTACCAATCAAGGGATGAACCGTATTCATCTAACAAGTCTTACAATCTCAAGGATGCTTACTAACATCGGCAAAACAGTATTTCCTGTCAAAACTTATACATCAAGGGATGAACCGTATTCATTCTTCAAAACAAGTAAACCAAGGGATGTCTACGGACGTCGGCAAATACAAGGCAAGCTTTCCGAGCAAAACATATCCACGCGGTAAACCGTCTGTGGCAAAACAAGAGGTGTGCGATCCGTAATCGATTAAACAAGGGTACTGCGAAAGTTTATAGTCCTCCAGCACAAGGGACTTTTGTTACTTAGGCCCGTAGCCCTTTTTAACCAAATACTCTTTTCGAGAAAGGACCGTATCCTTTTTATACTTAGTGCTACGAAAGTTTAGAGTCCTCTAGCACAAGGGACTTGTGTTACTTAGGCCCGTAGCCCTTTTTAACCAAATGCTCTTTTCAAGAAAGGACCGTATCCTTTTTATACTTAGTGCTACGAAAGTTTAGAGTCCTCTAGCACAAGGGACTTTCCAAGGTTAGCATCAAAACAAGGTTTACACAAGATACATCGAAATAGGCTGGACATTCATGCTTAACAAATACTTTCATCAAAACAAAGCAAAACAAGATTCATTAAAAGCTTTATAACATAGCTTTACTAGAAATACCACTCACCTCGGTCTTCAGGTGTAGGCTCAAAGCAAGGGTCAAGGTCCTACAAACACATGGCAAATACATTCTCAAAACAAGCTTCTCAACTCAAGAAAATACCCTGGGTACCAACGGTCTTCACGCCGAGGTCCCACACCTCCGCCGAGGTGTGGTCCAAGGGCCACATTCAAAGTGAAAAACAGGGTTCTCAAGAACTACAAGAACATGCATGCTGAAATCATAACCTGGTTATACAAAATCCGAGATTTCATGCTAAGAGTTTTAAAACATGGACCTAGGTACCCATTCAAGGAGGTCATGCAAAAACAAACACAAAGACATGGTTCTAATTCAAAACTTTCGGATCAAAATAGGCTTTTTATCAAGAACTCAAGAACACCATGATCTCTTTCAAAATCGAACCTTCAAATCGATGCATGGCATGCAAAACAATCTCAATCATACAATGCAGCTAGATGTTCAACAAGAACAACAAGAGGAGATCAAGATTCTAACCTCAGATCACGAATCCAACGGTTCAAACTCTAAGGATCAAGCTTGGAAGATCGACTCTTCTCTCTAGAACTCTACTTCTTCCTCTCTAGTGTTTCTCTCTCTCTAGTACAAGACTTATAACAAAATGATACCAAAGATACAAAAGATACAAGATGATGCAAGATGATGCATTAGGTCTGCCGGCTGACAAGCTCGGACACGTGGCGTCACCGGGTTGGTTTAACTCAAAAGGTGACTGATTGACAAGACAAGTCTCTGACAAAGCGTCCACAACAAGCTAGACAAGGCGTCCACGGCAAGCTAGATGGCGAGTACACCTCGGCCATCAACAACATCGGCCAAAGGCGGAACTTCGGCACAGAGTAACAAATACCTCGGCTAGGGGGGACGACACTTGACTGAGCTGTGCCACACCTTGGCCGGGGTGTGCCACATCTCGGCCCAGGTCATGCCTGCCCGAGAACAAGGATCTCAAACACAAACATCTCGGCTAACATGCCGGAGTGAAGATAGAGGTCTGCCAAGTGGTTCTAAGTACAAGGGTTCAAAAGTGAACTAGTCTCAAGATGACCTCGGCAACACATCAAACAAGGAACTTAATCAAGCAAGCAAAACAAGACGAGGCATAACAATGTTGCAATAACTTAGTACCAAAACAGGATCATACATGAAGGTATGCAATTATGACTAAGTCAAAGTGAGGGTTGTTACATCCTACCCCCCTTAAGGAAGTTTGGTCCCCAAACTTAGGTTACCTTGTTCCAAGAACAGTTCTGGATGTCGAATTCTCATTTCCTCTTCCATTTCCCATGTGGCATCCTTGCCGTAATGCTCTTTCCATTCAATCTTTACCATTGATATTGACTTGTTTCTCAACTGCCTAACTTGTCTGTCAATAATACACATCGGCTTCTCTTCATAGCCCAACTTCTCGTTAATTTCAACCCCAGAATAATCAATCACATGCTGTGGATCTCGAATATACTTTCTTAACATCGAAATATGAAACACATTATGTACTTGGCTCAACTCTGGTGGCAAAGCAAGTCTGTAGGCAACTGGGTTGACTTTGTCAAGAATTTCAAATGGTCCAATATAACGAGGTGCTAATTTACCCTTCTTACCAAATCTGGAAACCCCTTTCATCGGCGAAACTTTCAGGAATACATGATCTCCTGCTTCAAATTCTAACTCATTCCTTCTCTGGTCGGCGTAGCTCTTTTGCCTGCTCTGGGCGGTTTTAATCCTCTGTTGGATAAGCTTAATCTTTTCTGTTGTCACTCGAATCATCTCGGGACCAAGCAGAGCTTTGTCTCCCACTTCGGTCCAACATATCGGCGATCTGCACTTCCTTCCATACAATGCTTCGTATGGCGCCATGCCAATACTAGCCTGATAACTGTTGTTGTAAGCGAATTCTACCAAGGGCAAATGCATTCCCCAATTTCCTTGGAGGTCCAATACACACAGTCTAAGCATGTCCTCGAGTGTCTGAATTGTTCTCTCTGTTTGCCCATCTGTCTGCGGATGAAAAGCGTCTTGAATCTCAATTCGGCTCCAAAGGCCTTCAGAGACTCGCCAGAATCTGAAACAAACGGATCCTGTCGACACAATTGACATCGGCACTCCATGAAGTCTAATTATCTCATTCACATATAACTCGGCAAGCTGATCGGCACTGAAGGTGGTCTTGACTGGCAAAAAGTGTGCTGACTTAGTTAGTCTATCAATAATAACCCAAATCGAATCCATACCTTTCTGTGTCTTCGGCAACCCAATCACAAAATCCATGGAGATGTGCTCCCATTTCCACTCGGGGATTGGCAAAGGTTGAAGTAGTCCTGTTGGTCTTTGATGTTCCGCTTTCACTTGTTGACAACATAAACACTGAGACACGAACTCGGCTATCTCCCTCTTCATATTTGGCCACCAAAAGGTCTGTTTCACATCTTGATACATCTTGGTATTTCCTGGATGAACAGCAAACTTAGAACTGTGAGCTTCCTGCAAAATTTTCCTTTTTAACTCTGGGACGTCGGCCACACACAGTCTTCCTTCAAACTTGAGCACTTGGTCTTCAATGGTGTACCCTGATCTCGGCTTTGTATCAATCTCCTCGGCTACCTTCCTGAAGAATCCGTCTTCCATCTGCCTTTTCTTTACTTCATCAACAATGGTCGGCTCAACTGTAATCATGGTCAAACATGCCAAAATTCCAACTGTTTTCCTACTCAAGGCGTCGGCTACGCTGTTGGCTTTACCTGGGTGATACTGAATTTGCAAGTCATAATCCTTCAACAACTCTAGCCATCTTCTTTGCCTTAAATTCAATTCTTTCTGAGTGAACAAGTACTTTAAACTCTTGTGATCTGTAAAAACCTGGCAAGAGGCTCCATACAAGTAGTGTCGCCAAATCTTCAAGGCAAATACCACGGCTGCTAACTCCAAGTCATGGGTGGGATAGTTTTTCTCATGTGGTTTCAACTGTCGAGATGCATAGGCTATGACCTTACCCTTTTGCATTAATACACAACCTAAACCCTTGTGTGATGCATCACTATAAACATGAAACTCTTCATCACCTGATGGAAGTACAAGCACTGGTGCTGTAACCAACCTCGTCTTCAGTTCCTGGAAAGCTGACTCCCGATCTTCAGTCCATTCATACAGTATTCCCTTCTTAGTCAATTGCGTCAATGGAATTGCAATCCTTGAGAAATCCTTCACGAACTTCCTGTAATAACCTGCCAAACCCAGAAAACTACGAACCTCGGATACATTAGTCGGCCTCGGCCAATTCACTACGGCTTCAATTTTACTAGGGTCAACTGAGATACCTTCTTTATCAATCACGTGACCCAGAAATGAAATAGTAGAAAGCCAAAATTCACACTTCTTAAACTTAGCATACAGTTTCCGTCTTCTCAAAATTTCTAAGGCAATTCTCAAGTGATTCTCATGCTCGGCTTTACTCTTAGAATAGATCAGTATATCATCAATGAAGACAACAATAAATTCATCTAAATGTGGTTTGAAGACTCTGTTCATTAAATCCATAAATGCAGCAGGGGCATTGGTTACTCCAAAAGGCATTACTAAAAACTCATAGTGACCATATCTGGTTCGGAAGGCTGTCTTCTCAACATCCTCGGCTTTAACCTTAAGCTGATGGTAACCCGACCTGAGATCAATCTTAGAAAAGACTCGTGCTCCTTGTAGTTGATCAAGCAAATCGTCAATCCTAGGTAATGGGTACTTGTTCTTAATGGTGACCTTATTAAGCTCTCTATAATCAATGCAAAGGCGAAGTGTGCCATCCTTTTTCTTGACAAACAAAACAGGTGCTCCCCATGGTGAAGTGCTCGGCCTAATGAACCCCTTATCCAATAACTCTTGTAATTGTAGTTTCAGTTCTCTAAGTTCAGCTGGGGCCATCCTATAAGGTGTCTTGGAGATCGGCTGTGTTCCCGACTCAATGTCAACAGTGAACTCTATTTCTCTATCTACTAGGTGGCCAGGCAATTCGTCTGGAAAGACGTCGGCGAATTCATTGACAACTGGGATGTCGGCTAAGTCAATATTTCCGTTCTGATCACTCAGTATGCTACACAAGTAACCTTGGCATCCTTTCTGAATTAGCTTATAGGCTCTAACGGACGAGATCAAATAAGGTGGGGGCACTACCCCTTTACCATGGAAAATAACCTCGGCTTGCCTTGGGGGTCTCAAGGTAACACTCTTAGAAACACAATCAATGAATGCATGATTTGCTACCAACCAATCCATTCCCAAAATAACATCAAAATGATCTATATCCAAAGGCATTAAGTCAACTAACAGTTCAACATTCTCAATTACGACAACACATGCTCTATAGATGGATGCAACAATCATAGATCTCCCAGATGGAGTAGATACAGATAACACATAATCAAGAGGCTCTAGTTTCCTATTAATCTTCTCGGCAAACTTAGTAGAAACAAACGAATGCGTAGAACCCGAATCAATTAACACATAAGCATCTCGGGAGCAAATTAGAAGTATACGACACCACGCCTCAAAGATTCGAGTGTCTCCTGGCACTAGTGCAAACACTCTGCCCTGTCTCATTGGCCCTTTTTCAGCATTACCCTTCTGAACGGTTCCCGAGGTGTTCTCACCTTTCTTGCTGTTAACAGTCTTTTCTTTAGGACAATCTCTCACATAATGTCCCATTTCACCACATTCATAACAGGCTCCAGTCGTCCGTCGACAAACCCCAAAATGTTGCTTCCCACAATCTGGACACACCGGCTTAGCATTACCTTCCTGCCTTCGATAACTAGTACTGCCCATGCTCGATTTCTTCTTGGCGCCCAATTGTGCTCGGTTGCTGTCATAATTTTGCCTCTTTCTTGAGTTCTCTCCCGAAGTCTGGTACCTGTTCAAGTTAGCCTCGGCCAAAATGGCTTTGTCCAATACCTCGGCGTAAGTCGGTAGGTCGTGCAAGTTAACCCGATCTTGAATTGGTGCTCGGAGCCCACTTTCAAACTTTCTTGCCTTCATATACTCGTCGCCAGACATGTGAGGTACAAATCTTACCAATTCAGTAAAAACGCGATCATATTCCGCTACCGTTTGGTTGCCCTGTGTCAAGGTCTGAAACTCCGTAGCCTTACGGTTTCGAACGCTAAGGGGAAAGTGTTTCTTGTAGAACAATTCCAAAAATCTGGTCCAGGTTAAGTCTGGATTCCTTTCTCGAACCATCAACCACCATCTGCGGGCGTCATCATCCAATGTGAAGGTTGCTAATGTCACCTTCTGAGTATCAGTGCTAGGGAAGATCTCAAACAGCTTTTCCATTTCCAAAGCCCATGCCTCAGCCTTCATCGGCTCTATACCTCCAGAGAATCTCGGTGGTCTCATCTTCTTAAACTCCCTGATCAAAGCTATTGTGCCATCCCCATATAAAATTTGGCGGTGGAGGGACTTGTGGCCTTTGGAGGGTGGAGGCGGAATTACATTTCGGCCATTTGTCCGCTTTCGGCTTTGAGTCAAGTAGCACTAGTATCTGTTGTCTGGTTTGCCTCAATTCATGGCCAAACCTTCAAATAACCTTTCCAGTCGGTCCAATCTGTCTTCGGGCCTATCTCGGCCAAGTGGAGGTCTACCTCTCCTCATGATGCTATGAGTTTACAAAGTGTGACTTTTAAGTAAAACAAGCAAGTAATCACATAGGCAAGTAGCAAACAAACACGTCAAGACAATGCACACCTTGTTCAAATAGCAAGCATTATGATGCAATCCTAGCATCCTTCTAAGGGAAATCCTATGCTCTTTAGGACTCAAAGTGTGTGAATAACGTATACTAAGGAACTTGTGCTCTGATACCATTCTGTCACGACCCCAACCCGCCCCTAGAAGGTCGGCGCCGAGATGGCCAGTAATCCGAGATTACCAAAGGCCTCTTACAAAGTTTCACACACGAACAGAGTTTACATAAGGGGGCTTACAAATGCGGAAGCGATAATCAAATGCAAGTGGTCCAGAAGAGCTGTGCATAAATCAAATGAAATGACATACAAGACATGGTTTATCATTAACTTCAGACAACAAAAATACATATTACAATCTTGATCAAAAGGCTTCTAGAGCCGACATGTGCAAAACAGTAATTACAAGCCAAAGAAGCATAATCTTCAAGATTCTGCCGACATAAATACACGTTGCCGGGGTAAACACAAAATGGCCGACATAAACAGTCCAAGCCGACATGACAAGAGTCCAAAACAAGCTCTGCAAGACACAACTAGGCGTCGCCGTCACCGCTCATCACCTACATATATATAGAGAGGTGAGTCTTGAAACTCGATGAATGGTACTAATAATAAAGGTTTTAGCATGAATATACCCGAGGTCCTGCAAAACAAAACACATCGAACTATTCAAGTTTACATCAAGATTCTGTCAAGGCAAAACGAGTCAAACCATACAAACCTTAGCCGAGGTTCTTCCTGAACAAACACATCAAAGTTGTACCAATCAAGGGATGAACCGTATTCATCTAACAAGTCTTACAATCTCAAGGATGCTTACTAACATCGGCAAAACAGTATTTCCTGTCAAAACTTATACATCAAGGGATGAACCGTATTCATTCTTCAAAACAAGTAAACCAAGGGATGTCTACGGACGTCGGCAAATACAAGGCAAGCTTTCCGAGCAAAACATATCCACGCGGTAAACCGTCTGTGGCAAAACAAGAGGTGTGCGATCCGTAATCGATTAAACAAGGGTACTGCGAAAGTTTATAGTCCTCCAGCACAAGGGACTTTTGTTACTTAGGCCCGTAGCCCTTTTTAACCAAATACTCTTTTCGAGAAAGGACCGTATCCTTTTTATACTTAGTGCTACGAAAGTTTAGAGTCCTCTAGCACAAGGGACTTGTGTTACTTAGGCCCGTAGCCCTTTTTAACCAAATGCTCTTTTCAAGAAAGGACCGTATCCTTTTTATACTTAGTGCTACGAAAGTTTAGAGTCCTCTAGCACAAGGGACTTTCCAAGGTTAGCATCAAAACAAGGTTTACACAAGATACATCGAAATAGGCTGGACATTCATGCTTAACAAATACTTTCATCAAAACAAAGCAAAACAAGATTCATTAAAAGCTTTATAACATAGCTTTACTAGAAATACCACTCACCTCGGTCTTCAGGTGTAGGCTCAAAGCAAGGGTCAAGGTCCTACAAACACATGGCAAATACATTCTCAAAACAAGCTTCTCAACTCAAGAAAATACCCTGGGTACCAACCAGGTCTTGCCGAGGTCCCACACCTCCTCGCCGAGGTGTGGTCCAAGGGCCACATTCAAAGTGAAAAACAGGGTTCTCAAGAACTACAAGAACATGCATGCTGAAATCATAACCTGGTTATACAAAATCCGAGATTTCATGCTAAGAGTTTTAAAACATGGACCTAGGTACCCATTCAAGGAGGTCATGCAAAAACAAACACAAAGACATGGTTCTAATTCAAAACTTTCGGATCAAAATAGGCTTTTTATCAAGAACTCAAGAACACCATGATCTCTTTCAAAATCGAACCTTCAAATCGATGCATGGCATGCAAAACAATCTCAATCATACAATGCAGCTAGATGTTCAACAAGAACAACAAGAGGAGATCAAGATTCTAACCTCAGATCACGAATCCAACGGTTCAAACTCTAAGGATCAAGCTTGGAAGATCGACTCTTCTCTCTAGAACTCTACTTCTTCCTCTCTAGTGTTTCTCTCTCTCTAGTACAAGACTTATAACAAAATGATACCAAAGATACAAAAGATACAAGATGATGCAAGATGATGCATTAGGTCTGCCGGCTGACAAGCTCGGACACGTGGCGTCACCGGGTTGGTTTAACTCAAAAGGTGACTGATTGACAAGACAAGTCTCTGACAAAGCGTCCACAACAAGCTAGACAAGGCGTCCACGGCAAGCTAGATGGCGAGTACACCTCGGCCATCAACAACATCGGCCAAAGGCGGAACTTCGGCACAGAGTAACAAATACCTCGGCTAGGGGGGACGACACTTGACTGAGCTGTGCCACACCTTGGCCGGGGTGTGCCACATCTCGGCCCAGGTCATGCCTGCCCGAGAACAAGGATCTCAAACACAAACATCTCGGCTAACATGCCGGAGTGAAGATAGAGGTCTGCCAAGTGGTTCTAAGTACAAGGGTTCAAAAGTGAACTAGTCTCAAGATGACCTCGGCAACACATCAAACAAGGAACTTAATCAAGCAAGCAAAACAAGACGAGGCATAACAATGTTGCAATAACTTAGTACCAAAACAGGATCATACATGAAGGTATGCAATTATGACTAAGTCAAAGTGAGGGTTGTTACACTTCAACAACCGGGCTATCAACGAGGGTGACTCCGTTGTCTCAGATAAGGATCACCTTCTGGCCTTCAACTTGGCCAGAGGTGTGTGTCTTCCAAAAGACATGGAGCACCACCAAAAGAAGCTCAACACCGAGGTCAAGTCACTTCGGTCCGCTTCGAAGTCAATGATCGTGGTAAGTAATACTGGCCTTTCTGTCTCTAAAATTTGTCTAACTTCCATTTCGGTCGACAACTAAAAAATTTACCATACTTTGTGCAGGCTCTTCAAAAAACCACACTTGCACACCGGCAGGTGATGGAACTTCGTAAGACCGCCAGGCAGGCCATGAAAGACGCCGTGGCCAAAGCTACCGAACTAACACAAGCCCAGAACAAGGCGGCCGAACTGGAGGCCGAGGTATCACGTCTCACCGGCCTGGTTACCTCGGCTGAAAGTGATAAACAAAAGGTCAGAATCGAGGTAAAAGATTATTACCGTGGAGATGGCCCAACAAGAAACCAAAAAGACGCCGAAATGGACCTGCTGAAGGCCGAAGTAAAAAGGGCCAGAAAGCAAGGTTTCAAGAAGGCTGAAGATGCGTACGGTCTCCAATGTGGCGCAGCGAAGGACCTCTTCTTTAAGTGCGGTTGGCGGAGTGCGGTGGAGAAGCTCGGTTGCACTCCAGACACCGATGCTTACAACGCTCCACCGTACTTTATCCCGGCTTCGCTTAAGCAGTATGCAGACGATCTCCAAAAAGCATTCCTTGAAGCGTCCGGTGACGAAGAAGACGAAGATGATGACGATGATGAAGATGATGAGGGGGAGCCATCTCTGACTCCGGTTACCACCGATCAGAGCAATCAAGAAGCTCGGTTGGAGCCAACAGTGGATCTAACTAACGACATACCAGCTAACTCTGTCCTGCCAGCGGATACCACGGTTCAAACCGGGCTCCCTCCTCAAACCGGTCTCCAGCGGAGCTTGAGCTTGATGCCGAACTTGACGCGCTCCTTGGATGACTGTTTTTTGTATTTTTTGCTTCTTTTTCCTTTCTTGTATTTCGGTTTTGGATGTCCGTAACCGGGCTATGGCCCCTCAAATGTACTTCCTTTTGTCTTCAATGAAAAAATTTTGAACTTTCATTCCGGTTGTGTACTTGCCTGCTTGTATGTTTACTTTTCCATGAACTTGATTACACAAGCTGATCTCGGTTGACTATATACCTCACTAGCCAACCACTCTTCACCGATGTAACTTACTTAATTTGAAGAGTACAAAGAGTTGGTTTAATCGACCAATCACTCTTCAAAGGTATAACTTACTTAATTTGAAGAGTACAAAGAGTTGGTTTAATCGACCAACCACTCTTCGTAGATATAACTTACTTGGTGAAGAGTACAAAGAGTTGGTTTAATCGACCAACCACTCTTCACCGATATAACTTACTTGGTGAAGAGTACAAGAGTTGGTTTAATCGATAACCACTCTTCAGGTGCAGATAACTTACTTAATTTGAAGAGTACAAAGAGTTGGTTTAATCGATAACCACTCTTCAAAGGTATAACTTACTTGGTGAAGAGTACAAAGAGTTGGTTTAATCGATAACCACTCTTCAGCCGATATAACTTACTTCGGCTGAAGAGTACAAAGAGTTGGTTTAATCCAGCCAACCACTCTTCAGCCGGTATAACTTACTTCGGCTGAAGAGTACAAAGAGTTGGTTTAATCCAGCCAACCACTCTTCAGCCGATATAACTTACTTCGGCTGAAGAGTACAAAAAGTTGGTTTACTCGATAACCACTCTTCAAATGATATAACTTACTTCGGCTGAAGAGTACAAAAAGTTGGTTTAATCCAGCCAACCACTCTTCAGCCGATATAACTTACTTCGGCTGAAGAGTACAAAGAGTTGGTTTAATCCAGCCAACCACTCTTCAGCCATACACTTACTTCGGCTGAAGAGTAACAGGTGTTGGTTTAATCCAGCCAACCTCTATATAGCCATTCCCATACTTTGGCTGAATGTTGGTTTAATCCAGCCAACCACTCTTCAGCCATACACTTACTTCGGCTGAAGAGTAACAAGTGTTGGTTTAATCCAGCCAACCTCTATATAGCCATTCCCATACTTTGGCTGAATGTTGGTTTAATCCAGCCAACCTCTAAGTAGCCATTCCCATACTTTGGCTAAGTGTTGGTTTAATCCAGCCAACCTCTAAGTTGGTTTTTCCCGACTTAGAATAGAATGGTTGGTTATTCACCAAACGTCCTGCACACGGATCCCGATCACGGGTTTAGGAGGGTCAATAGTTGGTTATTAGGCCAACTATGTTTACAATGCTACTAACTTGCTAAAACTACTTTCTATGGAAAACAAATATACTGAAAAGGATCGACTTGTTTTATTGAGAAAGTTGAAAATTACACATACTCAAAAAGAAAAAAAAAGCTAAAAGTAAAATAACTTGAGATTGGCAGTATTCCATGGCCTAGGAATTGCTTTGCCGTCCTTATCTTCCAAGTGGTATGCCCCTTTGCCTGCTAATCCGACCACTTTGTAAGGTCCTTCCCAGTTAGGTCCTAACTTGCCATCTCACAGGACCAATGTGTTGCCCATAACTTTGCGAAGTACCCAATCGCCGATCTTGAACTGCCTTGGATGTACTGTTTTGTTGTATTTCCTGGACAATTCTTGCTGGTAGGAGGCGATGTGAACCAATGCCTTTTCTCTTCTTTCTTCCACGAGGTCAAGTTCTAATGCAATTGCTTCGGCGTTTAAGTCTGGATCAAAGTTTTCGCTCCGGATTGTAGGAAGGCCAACTTCTAAGGGGATGACCGCTTCCATGCCATATGCCAAGGAGAATGGTGTTTCTCCTGTTGATCGCCGTGGCGTAGTGCGATAAGCCCATAAAACATGAGGGAGCTCTTCTGCCCACTTGCCTTTGGCTTTTTCCAACCTTTTCTTCAATCCGTCCAAGACTACCTTGTTTGACGCCTCTGCCTGTCCATTTGCTTGAGGATATGCCAATGTGGAGTTGTAGAACTCTATCTTGTACTCTTCACAAAAGCTTCTGAAAATTCTGCCATCAAACTGAGTGCCGTTGTCTGAAATCAACGCTTTTGGTATGCCAAAGCGTGTAATGATGTTCTGCCAGACAAACTTCTTCACATCTTTCTCCTTGATTGACGCCAAGGCTTCTGCTTCCACCCACTTTGTGAAGTAGTCTGTTGCCGCAAGAAAGAACTTCCTGTTGCCTGGTGCTGTTGGGAGTGGTCCTACTATGTCCAAGCCCCACATTGCGAAAGGCCATGGACTAGTGAGAGGTAGGAGTTCTCTTGCAGGTTGGTGAATTTGATGCGCAAACTTCTGACATTTTTCGCACTTTTTGACATACTTCTCTGAATCCGCTTGCATGTAGGGCCACCAATACCCCTGTGAAATAGCTCGGTATGCCAATGACCTTCCTCCTTGATGGCTGCCGCATACACCCTCATGTATTTCAAACAAGAATGCTTCCACCTTGCTGGGGTGAACACACTTTAAGTAAGGTCCTGAAAACGACTTCTTGTATAAAGCTAAGGATGGAGAGAGCCAAAATCGTTGCGACTTGGCTCTTATTCTGTTGGCTTCTTTCTTATCTTACGGTAGAGTCCGTCTTTCAGAACAGTATGATGGGATCCATCCAAGAAGGACCTAACTCCGCACAACATACTTCTTCAGCTTCTGGGTCTTCAATACTTGGCCTAGGCAGATAGTCGATCAATAGAGGATGTGGGATGGAGGTATCTGCCATTGAGGCGAAGCCTGCTAGTTCGTCTGCTCTACTATTCTCCTCCCGGCCAATTTGTTCTATTCTGACGACTTCAAACTTCTTGATCTCTGTCCTGACTAAGTCTTGGTACTTAGCCATTCTTTCATCCTTTGCTTCATAGTCGCCAGAAATTTGATTCACCACCAACTGTGAGTCACTGTAGACCATGAGTTCGGTGGCCTTCATGTAGGCCGCTGACTTGAGTCCTGCTAGAAGCGCTTCGTACTCTGCTTCATTGTTTGATGCTGGGAAGCCAAGGTTGATTGCTTGTTCCATGACTAGACCGTCTGGAGAGATGAGGACTATGCCAAGTCCTGCGCCATGTCGGTTGGATGCCCCATCCACAAAGAGCTTCCACATCTCCCCAACAAACAACTTCCAGCATGTGGAGGGATCAGATGATGCCTTGGGGTCTTCCAGGTTGCTAATGTCTTCTTCAGAGTCCAAAGTTGCAGACTGCCCCTTGTCTTCTGATGGGCTCAAGTCCTCAGTTGTTGGCGAGTTTTGACTTGGTGTAGCAAGGTCTGCTTTCTCTTTGCCTTCTCTATTGCAGTGCCTCGGGTTAATTGAGTAACCTCGACTAGGGGTTGCGCTATTCCAACGTCAATCTCCATCCCTAGTTTGGTCGTGTCAGTCAGATCGATTGGGCAGACTTGGTGGCTTCCAGGAGTGAACTCTGCGACGAAGTCAGCCAAAGATTAGGCCTTTACTGCGGTCCTGGGTTGGAACTTCACATCATATTGTCCTAACTCCACTGCCCACTTCAAAATCCGCCCAGAAAAGTTTGCCCTCTCAAACAAAGCTTTTAGTGGAAAGGCTGTGAGGACGACAATGGTGTGGGCGTGAAAGTAGTGCGCCAATTTCCTAGAGGCCATCATTAAGGCCAGTGCTAGCTTCTCTAGAGGCAGGTACCTTGTTTCGGCTCCCAGTAATGTCTTGCTGACATAGAAGATAGGCAGGTGTTGGATTCATACCTTTCGAACCAACACCGCACTCACGCAAGTCTTGAGAGACTGCCAAATAGAGGAAGAGTTCTTCCCCAGGTATGGGGGTAACGAGTAATGGTGGAGAAGACATGTACTCCTTCAGACTGGCCAGAGCTTTGTCGCATTCTTCGTCCCACTCAAACTTAGCTTTTAATGACTGAAAGAATGGGCGCAATCTGTCTGAAGACCGGCTGATGAATCGGTTAAGTGCTGCCGCCATGCCGGTGAGATGCTGCACTTCTTTCACTGAGTTAGGTCTCTCTAGCTCTTGAATTGCTTTGATCTGAGAAGGATCTGCCTCTATACCTCGATTGGTCACCAAGAAGCCTAAGAACTTGCCTGATCCCACTCCGAAAGCACACTTCGACGCGTTAAGGCGTAACTTATGCTTTTTCAGGATCTCGAACATCTCGCTTAGGTCCTTGAGATGGTCATTCTCACTCTTGCTCTTGACCACCATATCATCGATGTAAGCCTCCATTGTTTTGCCTAACAATGGCTCAAACATCTTGGTGACCATTCTCTGGAATGTCGCCCCTGCGTTCTTTAGGCCAAAGGGCATGACCTTGTAACAATATAGTCCTCTTGGAGTGGTGAAGGACGTTACTTCCTGATCTGGTTCGTGCATGGCTATCTGATGGTAGCCTCAGATGCGTCAAGGAAGCTAAGCTTTCTGTGTCCTCAATTAGGTCCACCAATTGATCTATCCTTGGCAGGGGGAACCTGTCCTTTGGACATGCTTTGTTGGCAGTTTTATAGTCGACGCAGACGCCCCACTTCCCATTCTTTGGCACTACTACTATGTTAGAGATCCACCTGGGGTAGTGCACCTCTCTAATCGCCCCTGCTTCTAACAAGTTACCCACCTCTTCTGCCACTATCTCGGCGTGGTGGAGTGCCGATCACAAGCGGCGTTGGATGACCGGTCTAGCGAAGGGTGGACATTGAGTTGATGGCAAATGAAGTTGGGATCAATGCGGCATGTCGTATGGGGTCGGCGAACTTCGATGTTGGAGGTCAAAATTCCAAGACTTCCAATCTCTCGGTCGACAACGATCCAAGTAGGAAGAACTTCTCCGGTTCTTCTCATCTATTTTGACTTCTACCAGTCCTCCATCGCTTTTTGATCAGCCGCTTTGCCAACATCCGCGAATAGTTCATTACTCTCCGGTTCTTCAACCGAATGAACATATCCTTTGGCAGCGCGGCTGCCATTTGTTGCGACGAAGCACTGCTTGGACATTATCTGGTCCCCATAAACCTCTTCTATTACTCCGGTGTCGCTGGGGAACCTCATCACTTGGTGGTAAGAGGATGCCACCGAGCGCATGGCGTGCAGCCATGTTCTGCCTAAGATGATGTTGTAGGTGGAGGGGACCTTCAGCACCCAGAACTCTACTTGCTTCGTCACACTTCCCGCCCTGACTGGAAGAATGATTTTGCCGACTGGCCACTCCGGCATGGAATTGAATCCAATCAAAGGGGATACGGCAGGGGCCAAGTCTTTGTCTTGCAGCTTGAGTTGCTTGAAGGTTTCATAGTACATGATTTCGCACGAGCTGCCTTGGTCGATCAGAATCCGCTTGACGTCAAAATCCTTGACTCGGAGAGTGACGACCAAGGCATCGTTGTGTGGGCAATATATTCTGTCCAAGTCTTTATCCGAAAAGGACATGATGTTTGTGGCTTCTGTCCTCCCCCTTTTGACGACTGGTTGGGCGCTTAGCACCTCTCTCAACTGCTCTGCCTTTTTGATTGAACCTCTGAGCTCGCATACTCGCTCTGGTTCAAAGACTCCATGGATTACGTTGATGGTGCCTTGTGGCGGGGCGTCGATTGGCATTCCATTGGGGAGGTTATGGTCTTGGGGGGCTGGCTGCGCCCCTCCTTCTATGTATTTATCCAGGTGGCCCGTTGCCACCAACTCTTCCAGATGCTGCCTCAATGGCGTGCAGTTCTCAGTTCGGTGTCCCTTTTCCTTGTGGAAGGTGCACCTGGATCTGTCATCATAGTCCTTCTGTGCCTCGCCTAGCTTGGCAGGCCACTTGATGAAAGGTTCGTCTCGAATTTCGCTAAGTATACGGTAGATTGGTTTTTTGAACACCGTGGTTATGGCGGTGCGGACTCTCAACCATCTCTTGTCTTGGTCCTCAGCATTGTCTCGCTTGTTTCGTCCGTTTCGGTTTTGGCGATCTACCGTATTGACCTTTGCCGAGGTCTTCTTCTCTGGTGTTGCGGTCGCGCCAATTTTTGCCTTGGCACGAGCGCCATCCTCTTCCACCCTGATGTGCTGATGCACTCTCTCCATCAGGGCCTCCATGGTGAGTGGTGGAGTCATGGTGATAGAGTCCCTCAGTCTGTTCCCGACTGGAAGGCCTCTTTTGTACTGCGCAATGGCGAGGTTGGTTGGGCAGTCTCCAATCTGGTTGAATGTCTCCCAGTAGCGACTGTTGTATGATCTCAGAGTCTCCTTGTCGCCCATATCGATGGAGAGCAACTGGTCGATCTCCACCGGAGTTTTTGTGTTTGTTCTGAACCGAGTTACAAACGCCTCTGCCAATTGCGCCCAGGAGGCTATGCTGCCCTCTGGAAGCTTCTCAAACCAAGTTAAGCCTAGGTCGCCGAGGCTTGAGGGGAATAGGATACACATCAACGCCTCATTCCGCCGATATACAGCCATAACCTGGCGAAAGTGGCTCAAGTGGGTGTAAGGGTCTGTCTTTCCTTCATACGTCGTGAACTTGGGTTGTAGGAAGCCCGACGGAAGGGGCGTTCTCAATCTCGGACGAATGGTGAGGTCTGCAGCCTCGCCAATGCCTTATCCGCCGGTTCAGATGCTGCGCGGCCTTGGCATTCCAACCTCGACGCTCCCATGCGTCCGAGGAGCCAATCGCTGCAAGGCAGGAACCCTGTGGGGATCGCGCGCCCTGGCGCCCTCCTTCCATCGCGCCTTTTCTTCCAACATGGACCTTAGGTCGGACGACCTAGGTAATTCCGTCTGTCTGGACCTCGTATGATGCGTATGTGAGGGCCAATAGGTACTCCTCGGTATGACCTTTCAGCCTCGTTCTTCAGACTGGAGTGACGAGTCCAGGACGATACGGATCGCGTGTTGCCTGTCCTGAGGCTTGTCCTCTGGTTGAGAGGGTGTAGAATTCCTACCACGACCTCTCTGAGTGGCGAGGGGGCCTTATTACCACGCCCCTCCTGTCGCCACTTCTTTTCCTTTCATCTGGCGCTCAGAGACTCCATGTCCGCCGCCATCTTACTGGATCGTTGTCTTGCTTCCGACGCGATCCTCCGTAATTTGAGGATCAACTCTGCGCCTTTGTCTTTCTGGGCTTTGCGAACGAGAGGGATGAGGGCTGCCATTCCTCCTTCGTCCCCTCGCATCCCTCCTGGAATTCTGCCTTTGTGGTTCCAGGCTCGCCATGGGGGGGACCAAGGGTAGGCCTTCACGCCTTGCCCCCCCTTCTGGAGTTAGTCCGTCAACGGCGGACTGAGGTAGTTCTTCGTTGTTTGCCATTGATATTCAAGAGAAAGCTTGATCAAGAGGTTGTTCTTGTCTGTTATTCCCACAGACGGCGCCAATTGTACGGGAAAGAATTTCACCTTCTCGTATAATCCTGTTGACCAAGTCTGCGTTCCTCAATACGTCGTCGTTCCACCACCAAAAACACAACGTGAGCCGGCGGTGTGTGCCGAAACCTCCGATGCCTAAGTTAGTAAGCAAGACAAGAAGGCAAAAGCTCAATGTATTCAGGAGCAAAATTGTATTACCTCTCCAAAGGTGATATTGGTGAGCTTATATAGGTTTCAGCGTGTACGTCCTAGTAGGACTTTAACTTCTCCATACGAAGAGTCCTTCTAGAACTCGCATTCCTCCATGCGAGAGTCCTTCTAGAACTCGCATTCCTCTATAATGAGAGTCCTTCTAGAATTACTCCTCCGGGAAGATAATGCTTATCCTCCAACACCCTCCTCATCAGATAAGCCAAGTGAGATGGCTCTTTATGGCGAACTCCATTACGTAAGTAACCCATAGTCCGGACTTCGTTTTACTTCTCTTACCTCGGTTCGCATGCACAACCGAGCTAACCATAAGAGAGCTCAACCGACTAGGGCGACCCAACCGACTCATCGAGTCCGAACCCAGATCAATCTCACACCGCCGGCCTCGAAATGTCTCGACCGACCTAGCTCCGCAGACCGGACTAACTTGATAATTGCCGCAACCGAGCTATGGATGCCCATTTTGTAACCGAACTAACCGTGCTACTCCACTGCGACCGATGTATTTACTATCTGCCGTTCTTGGGCCTAGCTCGGCCCAACACCTAGCTCGGCCCAATTTACGAATATAAATTACCCTCTCACATATATTGAACGCGTTGGGTTAGGTTGGGTGGGGTCGGGTCCATATGTTCAACGCAATAACGCGTGACCCACTCATGATGTACTTTTTTCTTTTTTTCTTTTTTTGATGTCTCATTTGGCAAGTCAATATTTTATAGGGATATTCACGGTTCTGTTGTGGTCTGAAAATCTTCAATCTGTCATTAGTTCGTTGGATTGGGGGATTAGAAAAAATCAATTCACATCTATCTATCAGATTGATGGATACAGATTGGCGGATTGATGTGAATCGGTTTGGCGATTTAAACTTTTACAAATTTTGAACAAAATATAACTTGTCATCATTTTTTTTTTATAACAATCCAACTTAACATAACCAAAAGATTATCAAGTAAATTGTCAAATATCAATAATAAATATATATAAGAAAACCATACATTATCAAAATTATTTCATTACTTTTTTTTATTAAAAAACTATGTAATTTGATTTTTTTTTTTTTAAATGAAGCTTTATATTTTTCACACAAAAATACCAAATATCAACATTTGTCATTTGATAAAAGGATTTTCAAATTGAAAACACAACAGAATATTTAAATTCTTTTTCAATTAAAAATACAAATAAAATATCTAAACAAATTGAAAATACAAAGTCTTACAAATTATTACGGTGGCTCACGGTTTGGTGGTTCGTTTGAGGTCAAAGGAATCTCAAATCCGCCATCAGTCCAAAACTAGGCGGATTAGAAAAAAAAATTAATCTGCAACCGTTCACTCGTCATCACGTATCCATTTAAAATGCGGCGAATCGGTAGAGTTCGGTCAGTTTAGGCGGATCGAAATATCCGCTGCTCACCCTAAATATTTTAGTCTAAAAATTAAAAAGTCACTAAAAAAAATTAAAAAATCAATAACCTATACTAAAAAATCAAAGATTTTCATTTCTCTGTACGTTTTACACATCTATTCGTAAAAAATAAAAAAATCATTCCAAACATACTAATTTTTTTAATCTCATATTTTAGTTAAAAAATTAAAAAATTACTAAAATAGTCTGTTCGTAAACAAAGTCAGAGTCCACTAACTTTACGACATTATTATAGGGGTGTTTTCGAAATATGGTTAAAAGTTAATTTTTTAACTTTTTTTGATTTTTTTTAAAAATACGTAAAAAATGTGAGAGATAATATGACCCAAAATGAGTTAAAAGCTGGTGAGTAACTTTTAACTCACTTCCTAAAAAGGCCATAGTGAATAATTTAATTGCTCCTTTAATATGTGTTGCATAAGATAATCCTAAGGCAACATAATTAAAAGCTAATTTTTTTAATTTTTTTAAAAAAAATAAAAAGATGATAAACTGTTTATTTTTTTATAAAAAAATTTAAATCATATCATTTTTTTATTTTTTTATATATTTTTAAAAAAAATTAAAAAATTAACTTTTAATCTCTTCTTAGGATAGACCGTTTATATTCGCAACACATATTAAAGAAGCATATAAATTATTCACTGTAATAATTCATAAAGTGAGTGGACTCCTTTAAAAACAGAAGTGAGTGGAGTGCATTTGAAATGAAGGAGGTGACCCCGATGCGAGACAAAGAATTAAAAAGAAAAAGTACAGTGTTGGAGCACCAATCTCCGCAAAAATTTAATTTACTTTTCGGTAATAATTTAATTTACTTATCTAAAAAAAATATAAATTACATACAAAAATCTAAGCAAAACTCCAAATATCAATCTCTGCAAAAACTTTCTGTTCTAGCACAAAAACATGAATCAATAGCCAATAATTTATATGAAGGAAAAACCCCAATTCAATCACTAATACAAACCTTAATGTTTATTGTACGGGAAAGAAATACACCTTCTCGTATAATCCTGTTGACCAAGTCTTCGTTCCTCTGTACGATGTCGTTCCACCACCTGAAAATATCAACGTGAGCTAGCCGGCGGGTGTGTGCCGGAAACCTCTCCGATGCCTAAGTCAGTCAGCAAGACAAGAAGGCAAAAGCTCAATGTATTCAGGGAGCAAAATTGTATTACCTCTCCAAAGGTGATATTGGTGAGCTTTATATAGGTTTCGCGTGGCACAGTCCTGATAGGACTCTAACTTTTCCATGCGAAGAGTCCTTCTAGGATTACTCCTCCTTGCGTAGAGTCCTCCTAGGATTCATACTCTTCCTAGAAGATAATGCTTATCTTCAACACCCCCTCACTGCATAAGCCAAGTGAGATGGCTTCATTATGGCCGAACTCCCTTACAACCGAAGTAACCAATAGTCCAAACTTCACCTTTACTTCTCCTACTTCGGTTTCTCATGCCACAACCGAACTAACCATAATTGAGTTCAACCGAACTAGTACGCAAGCAAGCCGAGCTAACAAGTCCCAACCGGTGTCAATATACGACTGACCTAGTACATAAAACCGGTATGACTACGACCGGTCTACCAACTAGGACCGGACTACCATGACACTTGCAACAACCGAGGTACGGGTATCCATCGGCAGCCGAACTGTCCACACTTCTCCTTCCTTACTGGGTGTCTTCCATTCCTGAGCTTACCTCGGCCCAACACCTAGTTCGGCCCAATTTATGAATATAAATTACCCTCTCATTTATTAAATTAAACCCATACATAGCATTGGCAATAGAATGAGTGGTGCTTTGATTGAGGCATTCACTTTCGGACCAGTCTACGAAGTCAAGTAGATCCACCTGATCAAAAACGGTTCACGATTAAGAACAAAAGTGTCTATATATATGTATGTATGTATGCATCATTGTTCACATATATAATCTGAGATGGTAATTTATAAGTAAATTGGGCCGAGCTAAGGAATGGCCATCTTACTAAGTTGGGCCGCACAAATGGGCCGAGGTAAAGGGTTGACTTAGTTCAGTCTTCGAACTAACGAGTTGGACCCAGGAGAAGTAGGACCGAGCTAAGCTTCGCACATAGTAGCGCCGAGCTAAGGTCTTCATTGAGCATGGTTCGATCAGTCTTAAGTAGATAGCTCGATTGGAGTGTGCCGAGCCGAGGTACAAACGGAGAAAAGAAGATCCGAGCTAGGCAGAGCTCGGTCTAACCTGCCACTTGGGCATAGCAATACTAGCTCGGTCGTTTGGTCATACCACCTAGTTAGAACCATCTCACTTGGTTTATGCAGTGAGGGGAGTATTGAAGGATAAGCATTATCTTTCAAGAGTATGATTCCTAGGAGGACTCTACTTGGAGGAATAAGAGTCCTATTGGGATTGTACCATGCGGAACCTATAAAAGCTCATAACCTAACTTATGGAGAGGTAACACAACTTTGATTCCTGAATACACAGAGCTTTTGTCTATTTGTCTATTTTGCTGACTTAGGCATCGGAGAGGTATCCGGCACACACCCGCCGGGTAGCTCACGTTTGTGTTTTCAGGGAGTAAAGCGACAACGTTTGAAGAAGCGCAGACTTGATCAATAGGATTATACGAGAACATTATTTCTTACTCGTACAATTGGCGTCGTCTGTGGGAAAATCAGAAAGAACAAAACCTCTTGATCAAGTTTTTCCTCTCTAATTGGAAGTAATGGTGCACAATGAAGATTTGCCGCAGTCCGCTATCGACGGACAAACCCCAGAGGAGGGTGGGAGGCGTGAAGGTTTGCCTTCTATCCCTCCCATGGCGGATTTAAAGCCCCAACGACAGAACCTCCGGAGGGATGCAATGGGGAGGTAGACTAACAGCCCTATCGCTCTCAAAGTCCTGAAAGACAGAGACGGAGGATCGATCCTCAAGTTCTGGAGGATCGCGTCAATAAGGAAGATGGCGGCAGACATGGAGTCTATGAAGCGCCAGATCAAAGGAAAAGGGGTGGCGACAGGAGAGGGGCGCAAAAGCAACATGCCCCCTCACCACTCGGAAGACCGTGATAGGCATACCACACCATCACAAGTAGAGAGTAGGAGCTTGAGAACAGGTGACACTCAGTCAAGAACTCCCAGGACTCGTTACTCCAGGTCTGAGAGAATGAGAATTGAGAGGTCATATACTAAGGGAAGCACCTATTGGCCCTCGCGCACGCACCAGACGTCATCCAGGCAGACGGAGTTGCCTAGATCATCCAATTTGTGAACTGTGCTAGAAGAAAGGGCACGATAGAAGGAAGATACCAGGGCGCGCGACCCGCGTAGAGTCTCAGCCCTTCAGTGGTTGGCTCCTCGGATGCATGGGAGCATCGAGGTAGGAATGCCAATACCGCGCCTTGCTTATGAGCCAACAGACAAAGCATTAGCAAGGCTGCAGACCTCGCCGTTCGTTCCGGCAATTGAGAACGCACCACTACCTTCGGGCTTTCATCAGCCCAAATTCACCACTTATGAGGGGAAGACGGACCCCTACATGCACTTGAGCCACTTTCACCAGGTTATGGCAGTATACCGGCGAAACGAGGCTTTAATGTGCATCCTGTTTCCATCCAGCTTAGGCAACCTGGGTCTAACTTGGTGAAAGGCTACCAGAAGGCAGCATCGCTTCCTAGGCACAATTGGCAGAGGCGTTCGTGACAAGGTTTATAACGAACACCAAGACACCAGTGGAGATCGATCAGCTACTCTTTATTGACATGGGCGACAAAGAAACATTGAGGTCCTACAACAGTCGCTACAGGGAAACTTTCAACCAGATAGGAGATTGTCCTACAAACCTCACCATCGCACAATATAAATGGGCTTGCCGGTCGGCAATAAATTGAGGGATTCAATTACTATAACGCCTCCCCTCACGATGGAGGCCTTAATGGAGAGAGTGCACCGACATATTCGTGTGGAGGAGGATGGTGCCCGTGCTAAGGCGAAATCTGGTAGACAGCAACACCAGATAAAAAGACTTCGGCAAAAGTCAATACGATAGAACGACCAAGCAGGAATGGGCGAAGAAGACGGGCCAACAAAGAGGATCCAAACAAAAGGTGGCTAAGAGTTCGTACTGCCATTACCACGGTGTTCAAAAAACCAATCTACCGAATTCTCAGTGAGATACGCGATAAACCTTTCGTCCAATGGCCAGCTAAGTTAGGAGAAGCACAAAAAGACTATGACAAAGGATCCCGGTGTACCTTCCATAATGAAAAGGGGCACCGCATAGAGAATTGCATGCTGTTGAGATAGCACTTGGAGGAGTTAGTGGCAGCTGGGCACCTGGACCAGTACATAGAATGAGGGACACAGCCAGACCTCCAGAACCATGATCACCCACACGGAATGCCGATCGACGCCCCACCTTAAGGCGTGATTAACGTAATGCACGGGGTATTCGAACCTGAGCGAGTATGTGAGCTCAAGGGAATGATCAAGAAGGCTGAGCACTTAAGGGAGGTATTAAGTGCACAACCTGCCATCAAAAAGGGGAGAACAGAAGCCACGAATGTCATATCTTTTTCAGATAGAGACTTGGCAAGGATATATTGCCCTCACAATGATGCATTGGTCGTCACACTCTGCGTCAAGGATTACGACATCAAATGGATTTTGATCGACCAAGGAAGCTCGTGTGAGATAATGTATTACGAAACCTTCAAACAATTGAAACTGGAGGACAAAGACTTGGCGCCTGCAACATCTCCCCTAATTGGGTTCAACTCAATGCCAGAGTGGCCAGTGGGCAAGATAATCCTCCCAGTTTGAGCAGGAAGCATGACGAAACAAGTGGAGTTCTGGGTATTGAAAGTCCTTTCTACTTACAACATAATCTTGGGAAGGACATGGCTGCATGCCATGCGATCGGTAGCGTCAACCTACCATCAAGTATTGCGGTTTCCCAACAAAGCCGGAGTAATTGAAGAGGTCTTTGGAGACCAAATTATGTCCAAACAATACTTCGTCAGAGTAAATGGTAGCCGCGCTGCTAAGGGATATGTACAGATGGTGGAAGAACCTGAGAGTAATGAGCTGTTCGCAGATGTTGGCAAAGCAGCTGAATAGAAGGCGGTGGAAGGCTTGGTACAGGTAAGGATAGATGAAAAAGACCCAGAAAAGTTCTTTTTGCTCGGCTCATCATTGTCCAGCACTGAGAGAATAGAGTTCATGAAATTCTTAACCTCTAACATCGAAGTGTTCGCCTCGACGCCGTATGACATGTCTGGCATTGACCCAAACTTCATCTGTCACCAATTAAATGTCCACCGAACTGCCAGACCAATTATACAGCGCACTCGCAGATCAGCACTCCACCACGCTGAAATAGTGGCGAAAGAAATGGGAAACCTTCTAGAGGCAGGAGCTATCAGAGAAGTGCACTATCCCAAGTGGATATCCAATACTGTGGTGGTGCCAAAGAAGAATGGAAAATGGCGTGTCTGCGTGGATTACAAAACAGTCAACAAGGCATGCCCAAAGGATAGCTTTCCCTTACCGCGGATAGACTAACTGGTAGACCTAATGGCAGGACACAATCGACTTAGCTTTCTTGATGCGTACAGAGGTTACCATCAGATCATTATGTATGAACCAGACCAGGAGGTCACGTCTTTTACAACGCCAAGAGGACTGTATTGCTACAAGGTCATGCCCTTTAGCCTAAAAAACGCAGTGGCAACATTCCAGCGGATGGTCACCAAGATGTTTGAACCATTGTTAGGTAGAACAATGGAGGCATACATAGATGATATGGTGGTACAAAGCAAGGATGAGAATGACCATCTCAAGGACCTAGGTAAGATGTTTCAGATCCTGAAGAAGAACAAGTTGCGCCTTAATGCATCCAAGTGTGCGTTCGGTGTAGGATCTGGCAAATTCCTAGGCTTCCTGGTGACCAACCAAGGTATAGAGGCAGACCCCTCTCAGATTAAAGCAATTCAAGATCTAGAGAGGCCCAACTCAGTAAAAGAAGTGCAAAGATCTCATCGGCATGGCAACAAGGCCAACCGTTCATAAGTCGGTCGTCAGACAGATGTCAACCATTCTTCCAAGCACTAAAAGCTGAGTTTGAGTGGGATGAAGAGTGCGACCACGCCCTAGAAAGCCCGAAAGAATACATGTCTTCTACTGCTAGTAACCCCAATACCGGAGAAGAGCTCTTTTGAACTCGGCAGCTACAAAGACGTTAGCAAGGTGTTGGTCAAAGCGGAAGGAATCCAACACCTGCCCATCTTTTAAGTCAGCAAGTCCCTGCTGGGCGCAGAAACCAGGTACTTACCATTGGAAAAACTGGCATTAGCCCTGATGATGGGCTCTAGGAAACTGTCGCATTACTTCCACGCCTACACCATAATCGTCCTCACAGCTTTTCCTTTAAAAGTTTTGTTTGAGAGGGCGAACTTTTCTGGGCGAATCTTGAAGTGGGCAGTGGAGTTAGGACAGTTTGACATCAAGTTTCAACCCAAAACCGCAATAAAAGCCCAAGCTTTGGCAGACTTTGTGGCAGAGTTCACACCAGGAAGTCATCACATATGCCCAGTTGACTTGACTGGTACAACCGAAATGGGGATGGAAAGTGCCGCAGGAAATGCGCAACCCCTGATACAGGATGCCCAGCCACATCCTAAAACAGACCGGAGTGAAGAAGTGGAGGAAGAGGCAAACCATGCTGCACCAGGCCAAGACTCATCAACAAACAAAAACTTGGTACAGTCAGATACTGAGGGCCAAACAGTAAGTATGGACTTGGAAGAAAATACCAGCAACACTCTTGACCCCAAGGCATCATTCGATCCCTCCACTTGCTGGAAGCTGTTCGTTGGAGAAATGTGGAAGCTCTTCGTGGATGGAGCGTCCAACAGGCACGGTGCAGGACTTGGCATAGTCCTTATCTCACCAGATGGCCTAACAGTGGAGCAAGTAGTCAACCTTGGCTTCCTAGTATCAAACAACGAAATGGAGTATGAAGCGCTTCTGCCAGGACTAAAATCAGCACTTTATATGAAGGCCACCGAGCTAATGGTTTACAGTGACTCACAGCTGGTGGTAAACCAAATTTCAGGCAACTATGAGGCAAAGGATGAAAGGATGGCCAAGTACCAAGAGTTAGACAGAAAGGAGATCATAAAGTTCAAAGTAGTGTGGATAGAGCAGATTGGCCGAGAAGAAAACAGCAGAGCAGACGAACTAGCAGGCTTCGCTTCAATAGTAGATACATCCATCCCACATCCGTTACTGATTGACTACTTACCAAAACCAAGCATTGAAAAACCCAAAGTAGCTGAGGTATGTTGCGCCGAATTAGGCCCCTCATGGATGGATCCCATTATAATGTTCTTAAAAGGCAGCATCTTACCTGAAGAAAAGAAAGAAGCCAACAAGATTAGAGCAAAGTCGCAACGATTTTGGCTCTCCCCATCAATGGCCTTATACAAGAAATCCTTCACAAGACCTTACCTAAAGTGTGTTCATCCCAGTAAAGTCGAAGCATTCTTGTTCGAGATACACGAAAGCGTATGCGGAAGCCACCAAGGGGGAAGATCATTGGCCTACAGAGCAATTTCACAGGGATATTGGTAGCCTTACATGCAAGCAGACTCAGAGAAGTATGTCAAGAAGTGCGAGAAATGTCAGAAGTTCACACACCAAATACATCAACCAGCCAGACAGCTTCTACCATTAACTAACCCATGGCCTTTCGCAATGTAGGGCTTGGACATAGTAGGACCACTTCCAACGGCACCCGGCAACAGAAAGTTCTTTCTAACAGCAACAGACTACTTCACAAAGTGGGTGGAGGCAGAAGCACTAACATCAATAAAGGAGAAAGATGTGAAGAAGTTCGTTTGGCAGAATATCATCACTCGGTTCGACATACCAAAAGCTCTAATATCTGACAATGACACTCAGTTCGATGGCAAAATTTTTAGAGGCTTTTGTGAAGAATACAAGATAGAATTCTACAACTCTACTCCGGTATACCCCCAAGCAAACGGCCAGGCAGAAGCATCAAACAAAGTAGTCTTGGATGGATTGAAGAAAAGGCTAAAGAAAGCAAAAGGCAAGTGGGCTGAGGAACTCCCTCATGTTTTATGGGCTTACCGTACCACACCTCGATGGTCAACTGAAGAAACACCTTTTTCTTTGGCCTATGGCATGGAAGTAGTAATCCCACTAGAAGTCGGCCTCCCCACAATCAAAAGTGAAAATTTTGATCCAGACTTAAATGACGAAGCCATAGCATTGGAGCTCGACCTTGCAGAAGAAAGAAGAGAAAGAGCATTGGTTCACATTGCCTCAAACCAGTAAGAGTTATCCAGAAAATATAACAAGATAGTACATCTATGGCAATTCAAGATTGGAGATTGGGTGATGCGCAAAGTAATGGGAAACACCCTGGTACCCGGAGATGGCAAGTTAGGGCCCAAATGGGAAGGACCTTACAAAGTGGTTGGATTAGCAGGAAAAAAGGAATACCACTTGGAAGATGAAGACAACAAAGCCATTCCCAGGCCATGGAACACTGCCAATCTCAAACTATTTTATTTTTAGCTTTTTTTTAAACTTACTTGTAGTTTTTATTTTTTAATAAAACAAGTAGTTTTTTTCAAAGATAAATTGTTTTTCTCAGAAAAATAGTTTTAGGGAACTAAGGGCAATGAAATCGAGTTGGTCGGAATAACCAACTTTGAGCTCTCTTCACTAGGATTAGGATCTGGTCAAGAGGTTGGCTAGAAAACCAACACTTCTCCTAAGCCAAGATAAGGATCAAGGTCGCAGGACGCTTGACAGAATAACCAAACACTTCGCTCTAGGTTGGTGAATAACCAACTTTTGAGTTCTCTTTAGCTAGGATTAGGATCTGTCAAGAGGTTGGCTGAAAAACCAACACTTCTCCTAAGCCAAGATAAGGATCTAGGTCAGGACGCTTAAGCAGAAAAACCAAACACTCGTTCTAAGTTGGCGAATAACCAACTTTGAGCCCTCTTCACCTAGATCAGATCTAGGTCAAGAAGTTTACCGAAAACCAAACACTCTGGTTCTAAGTTGGCGAGAATAACCAAGTTTGAGCCCTCTTCAGCTAGATCAGGATCTAGGCTGAAGAAGTTGGCTGGAAAAACCAACATTTATTGCTCTTCAGCTGAGATAAGGATCCAGGCTGAAGAGTGGTTTGTTGGAAAAACCAACACTTAGTACTCTTCAGCCGAGATAAGCATCCAGGCTAAAGAGCGGTTGGCTACAAAAACCAACAGCTTAGTACTCTTCACCGAGGTAAGGATTCTAGCCGAAAGTGGTTATCGGAAAAACCAACACTTAGTACTCTTCACGAGATAAGCATCCACAAGCACTGAGCGGTTGGTACGCATAAACCAAGACTTACTACTCCTCACCGAGATAAGGATCCAGTCAAGAGTGGTTGGTCGAATAAACAACTTTAGTGATCTTCACCGAGGTAAAAACCTGTCAAGAGGTTGGCGTGTATGACCAGTAGATTTCAAGGTTAAGACCGAGGTAGGTATCTCGCCGAGAAAAGTGTTATCGCATTTAGATTACAATTGGAAAGTAAATGCAAACATGGAAGTAAACCAAAACAACAGCTTGAAATAAAAGAAGCTTTCATTCAAAGTTCAAATCGAGTTACAAAGGAGCGGACTTTAGCCCGACATGCTTTCTTTCCAAAAGAAAAAGAAGAAAATACAAGATCAAGCAAAGAGGTCGCCAAGATCCGTGATCTAGATCAACTCGCCCGGTCAAAGAAGTAGCTCGGTCACATTGTTAACCAAGTCTTCCACTGGTGGCTCCACCCGAGCTGACTGAACAGTGGGATCATGGATGACCGGGGCATTGTTGGGCCCAGATTATTCTTCGTCATCCTCAGCTTGAAGAATTTTTTGTTGAATGGGGTGGGCGTACTCCGCCATATAGCTCGGTATGAAGTGCGGAGGAGGGTTCAGGAAAACCTCGGTCTTTGAATCATGGCCGAGCTGTGCCACGGCTGCCTTCCACCCACACTTGAAAAATATATCCTTAGCAACTTCGCACTACAGGATGTAGGTTGCTTCACCTTCTTTATAACTACGGTCTTCCGCGTCCTCCATTTTCTTCTCGAGCGTGGTTATCTCGGCGTTCTTCTTCTGCTCAACTTTGGTTAGCTCACGCAGATAACGATCTTTCAGCTCGATCAGGGCCTTTTGTTTGTTAGCCTCCGCCGAATCTACTAGCCCGGTGAGACGAGCGACTTCTGATTGCAACTCGGCCATTTTTTGCTTAGTGTCATTTAGCTCAAATTGCCTTGTTTCTCACTACCAGGGCTCGCTTTTGTGGTTTTGCGCAGTTCCAACACTCACTTATGTGCAATGTAGTTTTTCTGCATGGCCTGCGAAAGGAGGGGTAGCAGATATGAGTCAAAACTGAGCAAACAGATGGCATAAAATAAAAAATGATCAGGAGTACTTACTAGCACCATTGACTTCGTTGCCGACCGGATGGCCTTTAGCTCGGTCAAATGGTCATGATGTTCCATATCAAGGGGCAGGCATACGCTCTTATCCAAATTGAAGGCGAGCATGTGGTCTTTGTCTACCACCACTGAATCAGTGTCTCGGATGGCGTGGCTCCGGAATGTCAATTTTGGGGCCCATTTAGAAGGGCTAGCTCGGTCAGAACCCGCAGGCTCTAGGCTCGGTTGTGTGGTTTGGGGGAGAATGATGTCTTCTTCATCGACGAGGCGCGGCTCGGTTATGGAAGTCCGGGCGCGCTTGCTTGGCCAAGATGAAGAGGATTAAACAGTTGGGAGGGCTACCACGGCCGGCTGTGTTTGACCGACTTGTGGTACCTCGGGTTGGTTTGTCTCGGTGATAAGGGCCCTTACCGCTCTCTTCTTTGCCATTTCTTGTTCAGCAGTTAGTGGGATCAAATTGATTTGAGGCAAGGTAGGATCTGGTTCTGGCAAGGGTTCCAACAAGAAGTCTGTTACCCTGGTCTTCCTTCTGCTGCTGTGTCTATAGGTTGGCTCGAAGTTGAATAGCTCGGCCCAACTTCGATTGGGATATTGTAGTGCGGCGCGAAGTGTGTCTAGGTTTGGGTAACTGTACTGTGACTTTAGAAAGTTTAAATATGCATGAAGGAAAATTACAATGGTTAGTGCGGTTCAAAACTTACGAACAGAGTAAGGAATGCAAAAGGTAAGCCGAGGTATGTATGCCGGCTACTTCTTTATCCCAATTAATTCGGTCGCTCGGGATCTGGGCCTCTTGGTCTTCAAAGTTGCCCGAGACCCAGAAAAAATCATCGTCATTTACATCTTTGTCTGGGGTGTTCTTTATTATCTTTTCTTGGTGTCTTATTCTTAAATAATAGACCCAGCCATCTTCGTTCTGGCCAAGTGAATACTGGTGAAATAGCTTGGCTAAACCGAGATTAAGGCCAAGCCGGTGGTTTAGCTTGGCGATGCCATTTATTATTCTGTACGAATTTGTGAAAAGCTGGGTTGGGCAAAGATTTGTTTGTCTGAGGAATTCACAAAGAAGAGGTCAGACAGGAATTGGAGTCCGCTTACAATGGAAAGGAGTGTGAAGGGAATGAAGCCAGGTTTACCCCAGGAAGTGGTGTCTAGTTCGGCTAAGCTAAGGTGGACATCATTAGGGATATGGTAGTCCCTTTGGAACTCGGCCATAGCCCCTGGAGAGTTTACTAAAAACCTATATTTCCCCATATGGACTTAAATTATGTATAAAATAGCCTGAAGTGTTAGCTCGGTGCTGAGAAGAAATTGGGTATCTCGGTTGGACGTGCAAAGGAGTGCCTGGCCAACCTAGTCGGAGTCTACAAAGTGAAAAGGAAAAGAGTTAAGCACAGATCGTTGGACCGTGCTAAAAGAAACAAAGGCAAAATAAATGGAGTCCTAGCTTGACTACGTGGGATACTATCCGTCCTTAGCTCGGTTGGAGCGAAGGACGATAGCTTGGCTAATTGAAACGAGGGGTTCGTAGCCCAGTTGAAGCTTAGCATACGGCATTCTTGGTTCGATTTTGACTAAGTTTAAGGGCTGGTTTGGTCCCTAGTGATAGCCCGACCGTTGGTTAAGGCTTTCTAGATCGATAGTGCGCACACCTAGTACGGTTCCTTAGTTCGGCTAAATGCAACAGAAGGTAAGACCTATTGGAACTTAATCCAGTTCGGCTGGGTGCACACTTTCAGTACAAATAGGTTCCTAGCTCGGTTGGAATTCTATCTTGGATCAAACACATCGTTCTACAGATTATTCATGAATACAATAGTTTTACTACATGGATTTTTCCCAGAAAAATGGGAGCAAAAATGGTGTATGTGTTTTTGAAAAACGTACGAATGCTATGCTACATACTTCAGAAACTATATAAACAAAGAGGAAGTAGGGATTGAGTTACTTACAGTTTGAAGATAGGAGGATGAAAATCGAGATCCCAAGAAACAACTTTGCAGACACAGTGATGAGGAAAAATGGAAACTCAGAAAGCAGAGAGAGAGGAAGATGAATAGTGGTACGTTTGGTTCAAAGTGTAGGGTTTTTGTGAAAAGCGCGAGTTTTGGCAGGACTGTTCAAATTACGTGAAGTACGAAGATGGCTGGACAGTTGTACTCAACCAAGAGAGCACACACGTATCTATGGAATAGCGTTTATTCGGATGACACGGATCGAGGAGCCGTTTTGACCGAACCAATCGGTAGCCTGACGGCATTTTATCTCGGTTGGAGGGTTAAAAGTTTTTAGCTCGGCTAGTAACAGGTAATCCCAATCATGCTGCGCAGATGGAATTAAGGGGCAATTGAGAGGGTAATTTATAAGTAAATTGGGCCGAGCTGAGGAATGGCCATCATAGTAAGTTGGGCCGCACAAATGAGCCGGGGTAAATGGTTGACTTAGTTCGGTCTTCGAACTAACGAGTTGGACCCAAGAGAAGTAGGACCGAGCTAAGCTTCGCACACAGTAGCGCCGAGCTAAGGTTGTCATTGAGCATGGTTCGATCAGTCTTAAGTAGATAGCTCGGTTGGAGTGTGCCATGCCGAGATGAGGTATAAACGGAGAAAGGAAGACCCGAGCTAGGCAGAGCTCGGTTTAACCTGCCACTTAGGCGTAGCAATACTAGCTCGGTCGTTTGGTCACACCACCTAGCTAGAACCATCTCACTTGGTTTATGCAGTGAGGGGGGTGTTGAAGGATAAGCATTATCTTTCAGGAGTATGATTCCTAGGAGGACTCTACTTGGAGGAATAAGAGTCCTACTGGGATTGTGCCACGCGGAACCTATAAAAGCTCATAACCTAACCCATGGAGAGGTAACACAACTTTGATTCCCGAATACACAGAGTTTTTGTCTATTTGTCTATTTTGCTGACTTAAGCATCGTAGAGGTATCCAACACACACCCACCGGCTAGCTCACGTTTGTGTTTTCTGGGAGTAAAGCGACGACGTTTTGAGGAGCGCAGACTTGATCAACAGGATTATACGAGGACATTATTTCTTGCTCGTACATAATCTATACATATACATATCTGTTAATGATAGTAATTCAAAATCTAAAAGGAAAATCTAAAAGAGAGAATAGAACGAAATGATACTTTACTTGGCTTCTCAAAATTACGTGTTTAATTCGAGACATATGGCTGCAAGTATTTCAGGAAAGCCTAAAAATATGTTCTCCCCAAATCAATTGTGGTCAACATTAATTGCCTCTTTTTAATTTTTTTTTCCTTCAAATTGCTCATCCATTGCCACAAAAGCAACAAGCTAGGCAAATAATGTTTGACTAGGCACCCTGCTTCTCTCTCTCCAGAAGAAGAAGAGAGGAGAAGGGGTGGGGTGGGGTTGTCGGGAGGAAAGGAGAGTGCGCCGGAGATGGAGAAGAACTCCGGTGGCTGTGTCCTCTCTCTCTCTTTGTTTCTCTTTTCACTTATTTATTTTTTATTTTTTAATTTCCCCCACCAAAACGACGTCGTTTTGATAAAGGATTGATCTCAACCCTTTGTTTCATTAGTGGGACAGGTGTCGCGCCCTCATAATTTACTGTAGGTGATCACTCTACCATTAAGACTCTAGAGGATCTTAACGCGTTTACGTTAACTTTTGTATAAGAAAGAAAAAAAAAAATTGGCAGGAGAGTATAACTTTTGTATATAAATTAGGTTGTGCTTTTTCTACTTTAGGCTTGTTTTGGGAGATTGATTAAAAAATTATTTTTTTGGATTTTTTAAAATTATTTTTACAAAAACGTATAAAAAAGTAGAGAAATGATGTGACTTAAAATAAGTTAAAAGTCAAAAAATTTCCAAAACACCATTGAAGATTTATATTATGAGTCTTACTAACAAGTGTCTATAGTACGCAAGTAAAAGACAAAAAATTTTAAAGAACAAAAGAAAATTTTTATTAAATTTAATACATTTTTTTACTGAAATCAATACAATTTTTAACATTTTTAAATATTTTTAAAATACTTTATACACAATTCGTAATATTAAATAATACATAAAAAACACTGGTTAGTATTTGTCTTATATTATTGATGATGTAGTTTGGTTAGCAGGAGATGTGCTCGACTAATCCAAGCCTTTCACGGGTTGGCTGCCCTCTGTCTTCCTAGTCGCACCTACAACAAGTCCAGTGAAAAGATTCCGAAATGGGGGTAATTCCTTCCTGTGGACCCTCTGACGATCAAGTTAGATGAGAATACGATAAGAATAAGAACTTAGAGAGAAAGTTGAGAGTAAAGAGCGAGAGAGAGGGTGAGTCACTTGTTATCAAATATTCTTCAAAAGTTTCCTTATATCTCTTGTTAATCATTTTCCCTGTCCATTCATGTTGTCTCATTGGTTGAAAGCCTATAACATATTCGCCGTCGACCATGGTGGTCTCACCACACCCCAAAGTGAAAGGTCTTGTTGCATTTAATGCCTTGATAGTCTCATTTAATGTTTGGCGCGTTGGCTCAATAACTTTGCATGCCACGTGGCCAATTTCTTGGTTGACACGCGTTTAGCTGGTACCAAGGCTTGGCTACTGTGGGTTCTCTATTGTGCTTGTTGTTGGGCCTCTTCTGTTGGGCTTTATGGTGATAAGCAATCAAGTAATTGTCTTGACAACCTTGGGGATTAGGCCTTCTTAGACCATACTCATCAATTATAACTCTTTAGTGGTGGTGGATATCACATCTACATCTATCGAGTCATAGACCATATGAATTAATTTACAAGATTTGAATTTTGACTAATTATATAATAGTATAGATTATTTATAATAACCACATGACCTAATAAAATTAGAGTAATAGAATAGAGTCACCACTAAAGTTTGACTTCATTGTCTTTTGTTGCCTTTTTTGTTTGGGAAAATTATTCGATAATTTCATAAAGTTATTATAAATTTATAAAATAAATTTTATAATTTTAATTGTTATAAATTAATGACATTTTTCATCAAATATTATTAAAATATATTATTAATTATTAATTTTTGGTGACGGTTTAAAAATTTTGTCACAAAAACGTTACCAATTATAAATTTTAGCATCACAAAAAAAATTGTTAATTTTTAATTTTCAGTAGCAGTTTAAAAAATTCGTCACAAGAAAACGTCACTAATGGTAAGTTTTAGCGACGATGCATAAAAATCGTGACAAAAAAAACACTACTTATTAATTTTTAGCAACATATGCAAAGAAATCGTCGCAAAAAATATTTTTAACAACAATTTTATTAAAACTTATTTTTAATAAAATTTGATAAAAATTAAATCCAACTATTAAAATTTATTTGTAATTCACCTTAAAATTAATGTAATAAGAATAAAGTGGTGTTTTGAAAAGTCAAAAGCTGACATTTTGGTTTTTTGTGTTAAAAAAAACTGACTTTTTTATGACTTTTTTGTGTAAAAAAATTAAAAAACTAAAAAATTAACTTTTTACCAAAGTTCCCAAAACACCCTAAAGTCACCATTAAAGTCAGTCTTTATTGTTTTTGCTGCCTTTTTTGTTTGGGGAAATTACTCGGTAATTTCATAAAGTTATTACAAATTTATAAAATACATTTTATAATTTTAATTATTAATATTTATAATTTTGTTTACTTATTTATACTATTCACTTGATTTGGTTTCCATTTCCAGAATTTACTTTTTAAAAAATTTTACTTTTTTATGTTTTGTATTCTTTTTCATTGAATTTTTTAAATATTTTAAGCAATGTTTTTAATTTTTAGACACACTTAACATAAATACACTTAAAAAGTATAATATTTGTGAAAAAAATCTTTAAAAATTTCACTAAATACAAAAAAAAAATTAAAATTCAATACATTTATGTATTTATTAATTTTTAAAAATAATTTGTCACAAATATTTTACTATTTAGATATATCCAATTAAGGCACATCTAAAAAAATTTAAAAATTATTTAAAATTTTAAAAATATTTACTAAAAATAAAAAAATACAAAAAATTAAAAATTAAATTTTGAAAAAATTAAATTCAAAAAATTAAAATCAAATTATTTTTTACAAATTGTTGCCACATCTGTATTAACGCATACAAACATCTCACATGTTTGAATGACACTCATTAGATCGTGTTCTCAATGCATGAGCCCAGTCTCATTGTCTTAAAAAATACTAGAGATTTTAAAAATTTTATTAAAAATTCTATTAAATATCTCACATGGATGTGAGATTGTGTGGGTCCTACACCCATGTGTAAGACATTTGATAAAATTTTTGATAAAATTTTTAGAGTCTCTAGTATTACTCCATTGTCTCGCATTGGGTTGGGTCCCATCCCACATGTTAATTTGTAAATCACATCGTCCCGCATTTTTGTATGTGGTACGTAATAAAAAATTATATATATTATATACTTTAAAAAAAAAAAATTGACATTCATATTCTATGATCCAAATCATTCTAGAGTATTATATATGTATATATTATTAATAAAAAAAATTAAATTATTTTAGTAATTTTTTTATACTATATAATTTATTTATGAAAAAATAAATGATAAATATATATATATTTAGAATTTAATCATCTATTTTATTTTTTGGGATAAATTACAAATACACTCTTAATGTTTGCTTAAAATATAGATTGTCTCATATGATTTTAAAAATTATATCTCACTCTTTCAAGTTTTTAATCACACAATAAATAATCATTTTTATGAGTAATAAATTATCATATCAATTAATAATTTTTAATAGGGTAAATTACAAATACACCTTTTGAGGTTTACTTAAAATACAGATTGTCTCATGTGGTTTGAAAAATTATAAACACTCCCTAGTTAAAAAAAATTATTTAACATAATTAACTAAAAAAATAAAATTCATAATTACTCTCCTATACAAATATAAAATTACCTAAATTATTAATTGAAACATATTTCTAATATCATTAAAAACTATTAATTGATTTGATGATTTATTAATAAAATTGGCGATTTTTTATGAAATTAGAAATCTCAGGGGGTAGAATGTAATTTTCAAAACTACATGAGGCAATTTGTATTTTAATCAAACCTCAGGGGGTGTATTTGTAATTTATCCCTTTTAATAATATTATAAATATATTTCAATTAACGATTTAAATATTTTTATTGTTGTATATTAGCATAATTAGAAATTTTATTTATATTCATTCTCTTAAATAAAAAATTCAAAAAAAAATAATATTTGTAATTTTTAAAATTATAAGAACAAATTATATTTTAAATAAACTTAGGAAGTGTATTTATATTTTATCTTTTATTTTTAAAGATAAATAAGATAAAATTAAAAAAATGAAAAAAGGAATAGATAATGTACTTTCCATAAATCAGCTCCACCACAAAATTGTGCAACCCTTATTATTTCTAAGAACTGTGTGTCTCAATTAATCTCTCTCTCTCTCTCTCTCTCTCTCTCTCTCTCTCTACACTCAGCCCACATCCCAACCACTTCTCTTCTCTAACCTTCATCCTAGGTTTCTACCAACTCTTTAAACCCAGATTTTGTTGGGTTGGGAGGGAGTAGGAGTCCGAATCCTCTGCCGTGGTTTCCTACGGCGGCCCTTGCCATGCTCCAAAACGACATCGTTTATTTATTTATTTTTTTATTTTTTTTTTCCCCGCTTCTCCTTTCCCCCTTTTCTTTCTACTTCATTTGCTTGAACCTACCCGTAGACAAAAGCAAAGAGGTGGAACAGAGTAGTAGGTGCAAGCATCGACTACAACGCGAGGCAGCGAGTCAGCTACGACTAAGTACATCCATTTGGGTCCTCAGTTTCATCTTTTTCGCTGAATTTTGCATCTTCTGTTTTGGGGTTTCTTCAATAGCAAAGATCAAAAATGGGTTTTTGGTTTGTGCTTCCAAGGGCTCGGACAGTCGGCCTCTAATCGGTGTATTGTTCGAGCCATTTGAAGAGATGAAAGAGCTTACACTTGGCCCTACTCTCCTCCACTCTTCCATTGCTCACCAGAAATATTCCGATGAATGCGAAGATTGAAAATGGGTTTCTGGGTTTTGGTTTACTCTCTTTTTTTTTTTTTTTTTTAATAATTTCGATTGATATTCATTAGAAATACTCCAAAAAAAGAAAATAAACCCAATCTGAGACAAACCCTCTGTTGTTGTTTGGTTTGAAATTTGGGTTTGTATTTTTGATTGAAAATAATTGTTTCATTTTGTTTTGTTTTTTATTTTTATTTTTTGTGTTTGTGTGTTTCGCTGATACAAATTGCATTCTTCTTCCCTCAAAACATGTTGAAATTTGAATTGATGGCCTTAATGGTAAGAATCAGTCACAGAATGTGAATTTTTTTGAGCATTGACTAGTTTCTTCAAAGTGTCCTTTGATAAACTCTTTCTTTTTGCAATGTAAAGATGATTGGTGATTCGCTTTCACTTCTTCTTCTTCCTAGTCTGTTTCGTATTTGGGTTTCATTATTGGTTCAGATGAGAGCTCACAAACCTTTGAGAGGTCAGGAAAAAAAAAAAAAAAACACCAAAGCGACGTCGTTTTGGAGCATGGCAGGAACCACTACAGAGAACCACGGCAAAGGATCCGGACTCAGGGAGTAGGTTTGAATTCAATTGAAGTAGCACAGTTTCATAATGGAAGTGCCTGTTGTGTCCTTCATTGTCAACGGACTTGCACTATGTTTGGATTGAGTGATTTGGAGAGAGAAGAAAAAAAATAGAGCGATATTTATTTCTCTTATTTGTTTAGATAACTTAAGTAGAGAGAAATGAAGAGAAACGGAGAGAAACCCATTTCTCTTATAACCTTCATTTTCAATCTTCTCAAAAGTGGAGAGATTGGAAGAGAAAAGAAACTAACAAATTCTTATATTTTCATAATACCAATTTTGTCCCTATAAAAATAAAAGAAATAAAATGATTGATGACACCCATGTCCTTAAGGGCTTTTGGTGATATAACATAAAATAATTTCTTTTCTTTTCTCTTAGGAAATCTAACCAAACAAGAAGGAGAGAAATCATAATTATTTTTTTTTACTTTTTTTATTTCTTATTTATCCAAATAAGAAGGAGAAAAATCACAATCATTTCTTTTCTTTTCTTTTCTCTTATAACTTAGCAATCATTTCTTTTCTCTCTTAAGTTGCCAAACATAGTGAGTTTTGTTAACTAAAGAAGCAAAATTCTTATACGGAGTAAGCGACCAAGTTGAACAAATTTGAGTCGAGTTGAATCGAATGCAATGCTTCTTACAAGACACAGATTATGCAATACAAACTGATCTTGTAGATGCGAGGGTCAACAACTGGGTTGCCGAATTCAGAAAACTTGCTTATGAAACTGTAACGCCCTCAAAATTAAGCCCACTAAATATAAAACATGACATGCATTGCTAAAAGAAAACATTATATTACTCCAATCATCAGAGTATTACGAAATAAAACATCACAATAAATGTCCTACTGGCTTACATCTTGCCAAGCCAACACTTGGACACAATTCCATGAGTTCTAACTCAAAACAAATAAAGCCCTAGGCTTGAATGTTTACATAGTTCAAATAAAACAAATAAAATAAAACGAGTCTTCGAGTCCAAATCCTCACAAGCTAAGTCCTTGGAGGTAGTGAACCGCCTGAACCTGAAAATGAAGTTCCCATATAGGGTGAGTCACAGCCCAGTGGAGAAATACTAAACCAAGCATAAGAATTAACTAAAGCAGTAGCATCTGAAACATGGTTAACACAAAATAATCCATTTTACAATTTCATGACACAAATGTCTACATTGCCTATGACACTTTGTCTATGGCATAACTCACCTTCCAACTATGGCTCGAACACGGCCAAACAACTCAACAAGGGTAACAAATCGGTTAAACCTTTCTTATAACAAAATAAACACACATCGATGTTATAACAATCTCAATCAAATCCACTTCCATACTTCCCAACTGATAAACATAGTGGTGATGTATCACATCAACAACAAATAGATAAGCATATGAGCTGTATCTCTGCTATAGGCGCGCATATAAGCAGCAACCCTGGGTTCATCCCCTATCTTCCCATAATCATTAACCGGTTTAGAGGTACATACCCCATCTTCCCCTAAACCGTGGAGTACATCCCCTATCTCCTCCCATACACAAGTAATGCATATAAACATAAAGTCATATACATAATAAATCAATACATAAATTTAATGTATTAATCAAACTTTTATACCCAACAACTTAACCAAATGATTAGTTTCAATTTTGCCTAATCCACATGCAATGTCTACAACAATCATGGCTATCCTCCACCGATAGCCCAAACAATTATTTCTAAACAAGAAATAAATATAACAACAAATGTAATTTCAACATTCTCAAAGGTAAGTATTTAAACTAACCAAATACATCATTAAACCACTAAATTCCCCAATCTCATGAATTAAACCCAATATCACAATCTTCCCTTAAATTAATTATATAAATTAATCTATGACAAACCCTAAGGTTTCTCCCAAAATTACCAAACTACCCCCACATACCAAAATACCACCACTTAGGATTAAAACGTATAAATGGAGTAGGAAATCCCTACCTCGAAGCAAAGAACTCGAATGGAGAAGATAGAGATGATGATCCAAAATCCAAAGTGCTCCAAACCAAGAATTTTTCATTTAAAACGAAGCCCTCGACTCACTCTATCTTTTTAATAAAGGATCTAGGTTAGAAACTCACTCTAAGTAGATCAAACCTAAGAGAGAAGGTGTGTAGGAGAGAAACGGTTTTAGGGTTTTAGAATCAAGAGGAGATGAAAAATGGTCCAAAAGTCGGATCTCGTCATTTTATATGATCGCCCGCTCGAAGCGTAAACCCTTCGAGCGGCGGATGCACACTCGGCACTTTCAAGATACAGCTCGCTCGGCGGCACATGAACTTCCGCTCGGCGTAATCCCCGCTCGAGCGTCCAACACAACACAGGAAATACTGAGAGGTTGTATTCCCCGCTCGAGCGGCCAAACCCCCGCTCGAGCGGAAAAGCAAAATTTTGGGCAACTGGGCTTGGTTCCTAAGCTCAACCAACCTGCTCCAAACACGTTCAACACATCCTAAAACTCCATCAAATAGACCTAAAGGATGACAACAACAAGGAAATCTACGGAACATAAGTCCAAATACAATAATCAAATGGGAAAAGACCGGGGTCGCTATAGAAACCATCGACATCCTCGAAACTTTTGTCATCTGAGTTTCATCCAAAAGGAACAAAAAGGGTTTCTGAAACACCCTTAAAAGGTTCGCTTGCATCTTCAACGAAAGGATAGACGTTCACAGGGTCGGAACTGAGATCGGTGCCATTAAAAACAAGAGCACTGACATCACCGCTTGTTTACCTACTTACTACTGGATGAAAAGTACAGGTGAGCCAATTCAAGTGTGGATTTTAAATTTAAATTTTTATTTATTCATTTATTTGTTAATAATTTCAGTTATTGTTATATATTTTTATTTAAAGTATATTTTTCTCTCTTTTGAGATGCAAAAGTTATTAATAATTGAAATTTGAAATTTAAATTGTTTTAATATATTCCGTTAATCTTTAGTGTGACACAATCAATTTTAGGAAACAATAATATTTTATATTTAAATTTTTTAGGGAAATTTAAGGAAAATTAAAAAGACATCTCTCTACAAGTTTGTGTAAAAATTTAAAGACACCAACAGTTTGCTTACTAGTTAAAATTCTTGAGATTTGAAATCTCAAAATAATAATAGGATAATTCTATTTTCACACACTAATTACCTTTAGTACACACACTAAATAAACACCTTCTCAATTCACACATCAAAAAAATAAAAATTCTCACTACACATCTCTTTATTCCAATAGTGCCTATATCTTAAATTTTAAAACCGTAGGCCATGTTTAGTTTGGTTTCGGAAATTTGTTTTTTGAATTTTTTTCTAAAAAATAAAAGATTAGTTTGGTAAAAAAAATAAAAAATAAAAAATAAAAAACACTCATCCCTTTTATATAGTTTTTTTTTATTGGAGGATATAAATAAATTTTAAAATTCAAAAATATATTTTTGATGTTTATTTTTGTCAAAGTAGATTTTATTTTTATTTTTTAAAAATCCAGAAATAGTTTTAGAAAATCAAATCAAACATGGTCCTAATTTTTCTTCTATCCACCCACCCCTTCTTTGCTCCCATTGCCACTACTCTTAACCCTCCATCGTTGAGGGGCTTACGGGTGGTTCGCAATGAGAGGCTTGTGGGAGTGTATGGTTCTTGACAGAAGGTGGTCACAGGCAAAAGGAAAAAGTGGCGCCGAGAGTGTTAGTGAAAATCGATGATTCCCCACAAGTAAATCAATCAATGGGAATAAAAACTAATGCGGAAAAATTAAATCAAAGGCAACACAATAATTTTTACGTGGTTCTCTCAATGTGAGGTACGTTCACGGGATCGAAATCCGATTCCACTATCAACCAAATAAGTTCCAAACGATTACAAACGAGACACGAATGGTCTCACAAACCACCCTTAGGTGAATTCCAAATAATCACAAATAAACAACAGGAAAGACCTCACCAAATAGATGAACCAAAATCTTCAGAATTAGAGTTGAAGAAGACTCAAAATAACAACCCAAATCAACACCACCAAAGCATCTAACTATGAAGCCGAAATCGAAGCACTCTGTCCCATAAATCAAATAGCTCAATTAGCTGTTGTTCCACAAGGCAAATCCCACCAATCAATTGATCAAACAAGTGCTGCTACTTCCCAAAAGCAATAGACCCGAAGCTCTATCTCACAAAGAAAACGGCTGCAACTTTGCTTTGGGAAAAAAAACAATTCAAATCCTCTATTGTGAATCTAGGATTTTTTTTTATCAAAACCTTAGTTGTTTCCAAATTGGATTGGGTCTCCACAAATTAAATATAATATATAAAAATATATTATAATTAATACTAAACCAAATTAAAACTCTTTTAATAAACCAATTGGGTCCCACACTCCAATAAGGAGGTATACCCAACAATTCTCCCCTTACCGACTTAGGTGGAGAGATCAACCATACCCGCCAAAGTTCGACACTTTAAATGTTTGTCTTTCGACAAAGTCTTTGTCAACATATCTGAAATATTATCATCTGTGTGAACCTTTTCGAGTTGTAACAATTTCGAATCTAGCACATCACGAATCCAATGGTATCTCACATCAATGTGTTTCGATCTCGAATGAAAAGTAGAATTTTTACTCAAGTGAACAGCACTTTGACTATCACAATAAAGCACATACTTTTCTTGCTTTAAACCCAACTCTTGCAAAAATTTCTTCAACCATAACTCTTCTTTGCAAGCTTCTGTAATGGCAATAAATTCAGCTTCGGTAGTTGAGAGAGCAACACATTTTTGTAATTTAGATTGCCATGCCACTCCCCGCAAAAGTCATCAAATACCCAAGTAGATTTCCTAGAATCAACATCACCACCATGTCGAATCAGGAACCCATCAAGCATCGGCTTACCATCCCCAAAACACAAACACACCTTCGAAGTCCCTCGAAGATATCTTAGAATCCATTTTACCGCTGCCCAATGTTCTTTACTCGGATTACAGAGAAACTAACTCACCACACCAACGGCGTAAGCAATATCCGGCCTTGTACAAACTATGGCGTACATCAAAGAACCAACTGCTGAAGCATAAGGAACTTTCAACATCTCTTCTTTGTCTTTCTCACTTGTAGGACATTGATTCGTACTAAGTTTGAAGTAACCCGCAAGTGGATAACCAACCGGCTTTGCTTTATCCATGTTGAACCTCTCAAGAACTTTCTCAATGTAGCTCTCTTGAGACAACCAAATCAGCCCCTTTTTGCGATCACGAACAATTTTCATACCAAGTATTTGCTTTGCCGGTCCCAAGTCTTTCATAGCAAAAGATTTACTCAACTCCAATTTCAACCTGTTAATCATGGTAGAATCTTGACCCACAATTAACATGTCATCAACATAAAGCAAAAGAATAATAAATTTGCCATCCGGGAAATTTTTCACAAACACACAATGGTCCGAAGTGGTTTTAGAAAAACCATTATTCATCATGAAAGAGTTAAATTTTTTGTACCATTGCCGTGGAGCTTGCTTGAGGCCATACAAACTTTTCTTCAATTTGCAAACAAATTTCTCTTTCCTTTTTTCCACAAAACCTTCCGGTTGCTCCATGTAAATTTCTTCTTCAAGATCACCATGAAGAAATGCGGTCTTCGCATCAAGTTGCTCAACTTCAAGGTTCATACTTGCAGCCATGCCAAGTACAACCCGAATACAAGACATCTTTACAACCAGTGAGAAAATCTCGTCAAAGTCAATACCTTTCTTTTTCCCAAAGCCTATCACAACAAGACGTGCTTTGTACCTCAGATTCTTCCTATCATTCTTCAATTTGAAAACCCACTTATTTTTCAGAATTTTTCTCCCCTTAGGCAACTTCACTAAGTCATAGGTGTGATTTTCAAGTAAAGAGTTCATCTCCTCTTCCATGGCCTTTTTCCAATCACCTTTCTTTGCATGCTCAATTGCTTCTTGGTAGCTCTCCAGCTCCCCTTGATCAGAAATCAACACAAATTCATTGGGAGGATACTTTCTTGAAGGTTGTCGGTCCCTTGTAGATTTCCTCAAATCAAGTTGTGGTGGCGGTTCTTGAGTTGGATGCTCTTCCTCAATTTCTGGCTCAACTTCATTAGGATTAGCATCATCCTTTACATCTTCAATAAGTGGCTGCACATCTCCCCCATTTTCATCATCAACTGAAGATGAAGGAGATGGATCTATGTCAATGAGATCACTAGTTTTTGGCTTCGGTTGATCACCTTTGCCAAAGTCTTCAATTGTTTGGTCTTCAAGAAACACAACATCACGGCTTCGAATGACTTTCTTGTCGACCGGATCCCACAATCTATACCCGAACTCATCACGCCCATAGCCAAGAAAAATGCATTGTCTTGACTTACTATCAAGCCTGAACCTCTCATCCTTTGGAATGTGAACAAAAGCTCGGCAACCAAACACTCTCAAGTGCTCATAAGACACATCTTTGCCAGTCCAAACTCTTTCAGGAACATCACCATTCAAAGGATAGGAAGGAGACAAATTGATCACGTCAATTGCTGTCTTCAATGCGTCACCCCAAAAGGATCTTGGCAATTTAGCTTGTGAAAGCAAACACCTTGTTCTTTCCACAATGGTGCAGTTCATCCTCTCGGCAACTCTATTTTGTTGAGGAGTCTTCTTAACTGTTTTTTGATGCCGAATACCTTGGCTGCGACAATACTCATCAAATGGCCCAATGTATTCACCTCCATTATCTGATTAGATACACTTCAATTTATGTCCTGTTTCTCTTTCAACCATGGCCTGAAAATGCTTAAATACTTCTAGAACTTGATCTTTAGTTTTTAGTAGAAAAGCCCAAACTTTCCTTGAATAATCATCAATGAAAGTAACAAAATAAAGTGCACCACTATGTGTTCTAACTTTTAAAGGTCCACAAACATCCGAATGAATCAACTCCAAGACATTTTCTTTTCTAGAAGCAACATTTTTATGAAAAGAAACTCTATGTTGTTTACCCTCCAAACAATGAACACAAGTTTTAAGATGTGTACCTTTCAAACCGGGTAGAAGTTCTTTCTTGAACAAAACTTGCAGCCCCTTTTCACTCATGTGCCCAAGTCGCTTGTGCCACAATTCGGTAGAAGTATCATCTTCAAGTGCATTGACAACACCTTTACAAATTTTTCCTTGCATCGAATAAAGTGTATGAGTCTTCTTGCACTTAGCCACCACCAAAGAACCCTTTGTGAGCTTCCATATTCCATCACCAAATTTGTTGTTGAAGCCTTCATCATATAGCTTCCCAGTAGAGATCAAATTAAGGTGAATGTCGGGAACATGCCTCACATCTTTAAGCAACAACTTGCAGCCCAAATTTGTTTCCAAGCAAACATCACCCATGCCGATAATCTTGGACAAATCTTCATTACCCATTCGAACAGAACCATAATCTCCTGCAGTGTAGGTAGTGAAGAAATCAACTCGAGAAGTCACATGAAAAGAAGCACCAGAATTAATCACCCAACTGCTCTCTTGGCCCACAAAATTGATACAATCATCTTCACAAACGACCATGAGATCATCGGTAGTAACTGCCGTTGTGTCTTCTTGCTTTTTATCCACACTTTTGTCACGCCTTTTCTCCTTATTCTTGAGCTTTCGGCATTCCCGCTTCATGTGCCCTTTCTCATGGCAATAATAGCACTCAATGTCTTTCTTTGAAAAAGAACCATCCTTTGATTTGTCACGGCTTTGATCATGACCACGAGAAGTCTTACTCCTCCCCCTTGTTTTGCTTCGGCCTCTAACAACAAATGCTTCTGAATGAGAGGAACCCGCTGATTTTCTTCTAGTTTCTTTATTCAACAAGCTACTAGTGACTTGGCCCATTGTGACAACTCCATCAGGTGCCGAATTACTAACTGTCACAACCAAAGTCTCCCAACTTTCGGGTAAGGAACTAAGTAGCATCAAAGCCTGCAACTCATCATCAAAAATAATTTTCATAGAAGCAAGTTGGTTAACAATACTCTTTATTTCATTCAGATGTTCTGGAATAAAGCTGCCCTCTTTATATTTTAAATTAACCAACTTACGAAACAGAAAGGCTTTATTTGTGACTGATTTTCTATCATAAAGACTCTCTAATTTTTTCCATAAATCATGTGCCAAAGTTTCAGTAGCAACATGATGAAACACACTGTCATCAATCCATTGACGGATAACACCAACAGCTTTTCGATTTAACCTCTTCCACTCATCATCTTTCATATCATCAGGTTTGCCACTATCACCCTCAATAGGCCCATACAAGTCTTTACAAAATAATAGGTCCTCCATTTTAGTTTTTCAAGTTACCCAATTACTTCCATTGAAGCTAGACATGCGACCCACATTCCCCTCCATTGATTTACACAAATAAATTGACCCAACTAAACCGTAAGCTCTGATACCAGTTGTTAGGGAAAATTGATGATTCCCCACAAGTAAATCAATCAATGGGAATAAAAACTAATGCGGAAAAATTAAATCAAAGGCAACACAAGAATTTTTACGTGGTTCTCTCAATGTGAAGTACGTCCACGGGATCGAAATCTGATTCCACTATCAACCAAATAAGTTCCAAACGATTACAAACGAGACACGAATGGTCTCACAAACCACCCTTAGGTGAATTCCAAATAATCACAAATAAATAAGAGGAAAGACCTCACCAAATAGATTAATCAAAATCTTCAGAATCAGAGTTGAAGAATACTCAAAATAACAACCCAAATCAACACCACCAAAGCATCTAACTATGAAGCCGAAATCGAAGCACTCTGTCCCATAAATCAAATAGCTCAATTAGCTGTTGTTCCACAAGGCAAATCCCACCAATCAATTGATCAAACAAGTGCTGCTACTTCCCAAAAGCAATAGACCCGAAGCTCTATCTCACAAAGAAAACGGCTGCAACTTTGCTTTGGGAAAAAAAACAATTCAAATCCTCTATTGTGAATCTAGGATTTTTTTTTATCAAAACCTTAGTTGTTTCCAAATTGGATTGGGTCTCCACAAATTAAATATAATATATAAAAATATATTATAATTAATACTAAACCAAATTAAAACTCTTTTAATAAACCAATTGGGTCCCACACTCCAATAAGGAGGTATACCCAACAGAGAGAGGATGGTAGAGGAAAGAGGTGGCATTGGCAATAAAAGATAGTTGTGGTATTTTATAATCAGGGTTTGGTTGAAAAAGATAAGGATAATATGGTATTTTTTTTGTAGCAGAAAATTATAATAAGAAATTTTTTTATTAAGTGTGTAAACTAAGAAAAATTAGTGTGTGGAAATAGAATTACCCATAATAATGACAAACTTTAACATATATAGTCCAAAATGCCCTCATAATCTTAAAAATCCATTTTTCTTGTTGTTTCTCTCATAACATCATTTTTTCCTCATGTGACCTTTTACATTGTTGAAGTGATTTTAAAATTTTAAAATTTAACAACTTTTGATTTATATCTCCATTTTTTTTTTTTTTTGGTTGCAAAATTTACATTTTTTAAAATTTTACTAACTTAGACTGACTTGGTCATCAAAATTTCACTGATCAATCGAAATTTTATCGACCTATCTCAGGTTGGTAAAATTTCGTCAACTGTTTTTTGAAATTTTGTATTCATCATAGATCTTGACGAAACCATTCCAAAAAATACAAATTTTATGAAAAAGCAAAAATCTAGATCAAAATTTATATAATTTTTAAATTTTTAAATGAGTTAAAAAAGTAATATGTGATACCTGAAGCGGTGTAGTGGGAATATTTTTGTCATCATATATTTTGGAGGAGCTATACTACTATGAAAAATTGTGTTATCCTTATCCTTCTAAATATTACTAGAAATCATAAAAAAAAATCCTGTAAATTTATAGAAACGAATAAAAATAATATTTACAATTTTAACCTCTAATTTTTTAATATATTTTATAAAGGATGTATTGTTATATGGTGAAAAATGATTTATAAAATAGAATTTTTATACACAAAATTCATACAAAATTATGAGACACTGTTATTTTTGGGCCATAAAATGAGTGTTTTTTCTCTTTAAGATGAAAGAATCACAAAAGAAAAAAAAAATCATTATTATTGAATATCAATCGTTAGAAAGACTAAACTAGTAACTAGTACTGCTATAGGTGAAGGCACAAGAAGTTCGACAGTTGAGAGGCAACAAGAATTGAGGCAATCGGATCAACCTCTTGTTGAAGAGGATTTTGTTGGGTTTAAGAAAGACTTGAACAAGGTTGTGAAACATTTGGTGCAAGTTGATGATCACTATACTCCTAGTCGAGTTGTCTCTATTTGCGGCATGGGTGGTTTGGGGAAGACCACTCTAGCTAAAGAAGTATATCATCACAAAGATGTCCAGGGTCATTCCCATGGTTTGGCATGGGTATGCATATCTCAGCAGTACCAAACAAGAGATATTTTGCAAGGAATCTTCATCAAACTTGTTCCAGAGAGGAAGAAAGAGGTTGTGAGGATGAAAAATGAAGAGCTTTTTATGCAACTCTATGAAGTCCAACAGAGGAAAAAATGCTTAGTTGTACTGGATGATATTTGGTCAATCGAGGCTTGGAACAGCTTGAAACCAACCTTCCCAACTATAAACACAAGAAGAAAAATATTACTTATGACTCATAATAAAGCATTGTCTTTAGAGATAGATCCATTCCATATCTTTCATGAACTCTCGTGTTTAAATTGTAACGCCCTGAAATAATACAACATGAACCACCCACATTAATCAACATTCACCCAATAAATAATGTCATAACTCCAACCTTTACATAATATACCATCAATGTTTATACATTCAAGAATATAGAGATACATGAATCTATAGCATACGAAGCATCTAATCTTAACACAAATAAAATGCCCCTACGGGCTTACATCTTCCAAGGCAATAGCCCGGTTACACAAAATGGTATCTCGAACCCATACACATTAGCCCTTGGCTAACAGAAAGATCACAACGAATGGAAGAGCAAGACTACCCTTCATCAAAACATATCCACGCCCTTAGCCCGGCGGGACCACTACATCTTAACCTACACCAAATCCCATAGGGGTGAGCACAACGCCCAGTAGAGAATTCTAACAAAGTATATACAGTTATGCAATTCTCAATAAAAATAATGCAAATGCCAATGCTATGCCATGCTCTTTTAAAGAAATTTCATTTCATGCTTTTCTTAAAGATTTCCATTTTTCAACAAAAGCTTACAATCTCAACACATTCCAAAAACTTCCAATTTTAATCAATAGGGGCCGTAAATACGACACTGGTAATCCCTAGGCTAGTGTCTGCAAGTAGACTCTACGAGTACTACCAAACTGTCATTTTTACCAATATTAATCGGAAGGCTCGACACCTATCTGCGCGGTTTTCTGGTTTTTCACCATGGACGCCAGCCAACTTATCAATTCATCTACACCCCTAACCGGACTTACCACAGATTTACCCTTTCACCTTTTCCATAATTCATATCACGACGTTATTTTCTTTCATGAAATAAATATCTTCAATCAGAATTTACAATGCAAAAATAATAATTGAATGAATATGCAATGCAATGATTTTCCATGACTCATAACATTTCTCCTTTCAAGTAACATGACAACAATATTGAGTAAATACATTTCTCATTTTCTTTCTTCAATGTTATTTCACAAAATAACATATATACTTTCAACTCATAACAATTCCCACAATCCATGGCACATACCAATTTCCCATTCCTCAATCATGCATGCTCATGTATTATATAATAACTTCATAAATAGTTTCTCATTTTCAAAGTTTCTACAATAACATCAACAATCACATTTTTCCATTACCCCTTTTCATTACTTTTTCCCAAGATAACCATATGTTATCTACACTTTGCCACAATTTTCCTTTTCACAATTCTTAGCAATATAGTCTCATCAATACAACATGTAATGTTTTTCAAACATTAATTCTCACAATCCATAATGCACAACAATTATCATCTTCCACTTAAATATTTCCATACATTCAACAATAGTTTAAAAATAAGTCCTCCACTCTTTTATATCATGAAAATTATCATTTATTTATGTCACATTGTGAAATCCACGCTCATTTACTTATTTAAACACAAGAAAAGAAGGATTTCATAGTTTTCCTCATGTTTTCAAAAACCCCCAAATTTCTAGGGTTCTTTCTCAAAACCCAAAACAGCTCCCATTTTCATGTGAAAGTTCATCAAATCATTTTTCTCATATCATAGGAAAAAGGCTTCAAGAATCACTTACAACATTTAAATTTTAGATCCTCATTTTAAAAAAAATCTCATCATTTTGAAACAAAAACTAAAATTTCATACTGGAACCAAGATAAACATAAGACTAACATTAAACCTTGCAAAACATGTATATATAACTCAAGAATGTCCCTACCTCAAGCTTAGAAGAGGAGATGAGCAAAAAAGTTGAAACTCCAAAGTTGTTGAAACCAACTTCTACTTGGATCAAAACGAAGCTCTTGACGAGATCTACAATCTTTCTCAAAGGAGCAAGGCAAGAATATGCTTCCAAAAGAGTAGATCTAAAGATTTTTGAGTGAAAAGTGCTTTTTGAGAAAGAGAGAGAGAGTCTCATGGTTTAGAGGGAGAAAAGAGGAGAAGAAATAAATAAAAGGGTTGAGTGGAAGCCTATTTATAGTACTAGGTCAAAGTAAAATAAAGTCCCAAAGTCACCCCAAAAGATCAAGTCAAAATCCCCAAAAGGTAGGGCCCAAACCGGACTGAAAATTTTGAAAAAAAGTCGCAGGTGTCGACCCTTACAGCAGAGGTGTCGACCCTTATGAAGAAACACTGGAACACTAAGTTTGACTGCACAGCAGGTGTCGACCCTTCCCCTGGCAGGTGTCGACACCAAAATGCAGTGAGCAAATTCAGAACAAGGGTCGACCCTTCTCAGATTGGTGTCGACCCTTGCAGCCAACTTAAAGAGAAGGTGTCGACACCACCAAGACCTGTGTCGACCCCAGAACATGATTTTCAAGTTTCCAAACAAATTTTCAACGCGAACAAGCGTGAACGAGCAACCCCAACATTGTTTAAATAAATTTTCACTCATCCAAAACCAAGATACAACAACACCAAAGATTCCCAAAACATAATAAATGATTCAAATACACTTCCCAAAAGTTTAAAAAGGGTACAAGTGCTACATAAATGAAGAGGAAAGTTGGAATTGACCTCAAAAGAAATTATTACTAAGAAGAGATGGTAGAGGTAATATTAATCAGTCCATATTGCTATATATTTTGATAATAATTAAATTGTTTCAATGTTAGTTTTTATAAAATACATGTGACCTTTTACCATTCAAAAAGATTAATAACCTATGGGTTGAAATTTGAGAAAATTACAAAATAATTTAGCCCTACTAACCATAGGACAGTACCATATGCATTTTTTTTTTTTTTTATAAATCAGGAAGAAAATTTTTATTGCAAAATCGATAATAGATCAGATTAATCTAGTACAACAATACAACAAGATCTTGAAAAGAGATAAACAACTTCCATAGAAGGAAAGATCGAAGTATAGACACCCCATTTTGGACCACCCTTAAGACTTGGGGGCCTCAGGTTGATCGTTCGAGGACGAAGGCAGGACAAAGGCTATGTTGTGCAAATGTTCGATTTATTCGGCAAAGAAAGCTTCAAATCCAACCTCACACCCCATTTTTGGACCAAAACTATTGTGACCAAAATGATTTTTAGACCTTAAAACCCTCTCTTTCAAAATATTTTTGAAAAAAGTTTCTACGATGTTCCGAGGCTCGCATTTCGTTAAATATTGCGTTTTTCGGTAAACCGAGCAAAGACAAAGTGAAAATGAATGAAAGAGAGGTGAACTCTTTGAAAAAGGCTTTAAAACATCTTATGTAGAGGTTTGGAGTTGAAGAAAATGAGGAGGGAAGAAAACTAATTTGGGAGAAGTTAGGCATGAATCCGGTTAGGATCGAAACTGAGCAGTCTTCGCTAAAAGAGGCATATCTTTTTGCACACTTTGAATTTTGATGTAAGGCTGCCACCATTGGAAATAAGACTCCCGGGGATTCAATTTAGGCTGAAGAATGACCTGCAAAGAAGTCCAGATGAAGGAGATATGCCCATTTGAAGTCGGGCCTGAAAAGTAGATTTTTGTGGTCGGCCACCAGTGGTGGCCGGTCGGCCAGGGGTGAGGTTTGTTGGCTATCAATGGTGGTCGTCGGCCACTAGTGATGGCCGGTTGGCCACTGGTGTCCAAAAGATATTTTGCAGATATTTCACCTCCAGCTGTTCCACACTACTCCAGATATTTCTACCTTGATATTTTCGACCAAGGCTCTTGTATTTCTATATATAGATGGAATATCTCTCATATTGCAAGGTTAGAAAGATTTGGAAGCCTCTCTCTCTACAATCCTCTCTCTCTAGATTTCTCTCTCTCTTGCCCTTTTGTACATACAAGTAGAGATATATTTCTAGTTTGCCTAGCAACCCTTAATCAAACTTGACCACCATTGAGTTGAGGTTACTTGAGGCCCTCTTTGAGCTCTAGAAGAGGATTTTGGCTTGATTTAGCTTGTTTTGTTGCTCTAAATTGCATCTTGTCTTCAAGAGGTAAAACACTTGTATTTTAAGCTTATTTTAAATACTTGTTTTGCCATCTTTACATACTATTTTTGAGCTGGTTTTGAACTCCAAAAACTCTGTTTTTATGGTTTAAAAATGGTGGTTTGACGCTCATTTTGAGTTAAGGGGTTGTCCACCCTTCTTGCTCCTTTGCTTGTTAAGCTTTTGTGCCATTATTCATCACTTTAAAACCAAAATTTTTGGGCCTTTTTACCACTGATTTTCAGAGGTTTTCAGAGGCTAAAAGTGCTTTTTTGAGGCCCCAAAAATAGAGGGGTTGACCACCCCTCTTCATGCTTGGTTACTAGTTCAAAAGCTCCGTGTTTTAGCTTATTGTCTTAGCTTCTTTTAGCATATTCAAATCAAACTTTTTGGGCCTTTTAACCACTGAAATTCAAAGGTTTTTTAGTGGTAAAAACCTTCTTTTGAAGTCCAAAATTGGAGGGGTTAGCCTCCCCTCCTTGTGCCTTGTTTGCATGCCTAAGTAGCTTCACATGTGAGCACGTTTTTCTAGCTTAACTTAGCTCAATCTCAGCATGTTTTTGCCTCTGTTTTGACCTATTTTGGCTCTGTTTTGGGCTGGTTAATTCAGTTGAGGCTTGTTCTGCGTAGTTGCAGGGTTAATTCATTCATTAGTTTGATGTTTTAATGCTTGGATCACCATTCTTTTTAGTTGAAAGAATGCTTTAGTATTGTTTTGCACTCCATTTCAGCACTTTAAATCTCTGCAACCTCCCTCATTTCTTCACTTTTTCATTTTCTTTGAGGGTTGGTTAACCTTCGGGTTGTGTTTAAGCTTGAGATCGAGGTTCGTGCTTAATGGTTTTAATCCTCTTTTGGGGGTTTCTACCAACCAAAGGCATGACCTCTCCCCTGCCTTAAATCATCCCTTGGTTGACACCTCTTTCATTAGAGAACACTCACTTTCGGACTTAACCGGTTAAAGAATGGATCGGTAACTAAAATGAGTAAACAAAAATGAACAAGTAAAAGAGGCAAGATAAACATCTTTCGTGTTGCATTGCATGTGTTCGGATCGGACGTTAATTCGAACACGAGGAAAATGGAACGTTTCATACTCAAAGTGATAAAACGTACCACTTTCCTTGGTCACCATCACCCTTGATCATGCATGATAGGGTGGTGTTTTTGTTAAGTCTTGTTTTGCATTCATTAAGCTTGTACAAGCTTGGTTCCTTAGCCATCATGTATGGAAAATGCTTGGTTGATGGTTTGAGGGTCAAGAGTTGCACTCCTTTGAACTTATGTAATGATAAGGAGGGTAACAGTACATACAAACCTTGAGAATACACTGTTTTGCCTCTGTTTGCTCTCTGTTGCAGCAAAAAAAGAAGTTCAGAGAAGGGGTGGCCGACCAGCCACCTGCAATAGCCGACCGACCATCAATGAAGAAAGTTGTTCAATGTGTTCTTGAAGGGGATCAAAAGTGTTCTGGGAGTTGGCACAATTTTTAGTGGTCAAAAATGTGCAAACAGAGGCTACAATGGCAAGGCGATGGATTCTCGGGAGGAAACCAACCAAGCATGCATGTGTCCCTCGCCCTCGAGGCCATTTACTTGCTTTGCTTAAATTAGTTAGTTGTAGCTAATTCATTCATTCAAGTGTTGTAACTATTTAGTTAATTAATTCATTTTGTAATTAATTAGCTTAATTCGGTTTGTAATATTGATTAGCTAGAATAGTTAATTAATTCATTTTGTAATAGTTAGCTTTAATTAGCGTAACTAGTTAGCTTATTCATTCAGACCCTCCTTTGCGAGGGCATAATGTTGTAATAAGTGTGCGTGCGTGTGTGCATGTCTTCCAACCCCACGTCTTTCTCCTTTTTATTTAATCGCTTTCAATGGTTAGATTAGGAGCATATTTCGATTAGCATACCTTATGCTTGCATGTTAGCATCCATTCATTTGTCTTGTATGCACCGAGGCTCGGCACATCATTCAAACTGCACTGCAAATTCAAATACACTTCTCTGAATACGTGTTTAATCACATGTTGTTCAAATCGATCATATGCCATATTAGTAGCTGAGCCTATTAATCGCATTATTGCATGTGTTGCATTAGGCATCTTGTATAGTTAAGATCATGCATTTTTCTAACTAGTTTTCGTTTTGGCTCAGAGTACTCAATGAGTTTTATGCTTTAGCATACTTGCATGAGTGTGATTGCCATGTTGCCATGTTTCGCATGCTTGCCATGAAGCTATGTGCTTACTTGCTAAACTGCTTGAATGCCTGTGATTGAAGGCTTGTTATTTGAGTTGGAACAATTCAACAAATGTAAGTTTTAAGCCCACTTTGTTGTGGCAAATCATGTTTTAAGCCCACTATGTTTGGTGGCAAACCATATCTTTCAAGCCCACTTGAGGGTGGCAAATTCAAACCATTTTCGAAAATAAACATGAGTTGAATTGTTCCAAGTCTTGCAACTAGTCTATACTTGCTTGTGTGCGTCACATAGTAATGTTAGCTAATAATTGGAATAAGAACACATAATGTTTATAAAACAACATATCATGATTAGTAGAGGCCGATCTTTAATCGGGTGAGCGGGGATGCTCATTTCAGGACCTTCCCCTTTCGTATCCAAGTTCCCGAGCCAAGACAACTTTAGTGATGACAGACACGTGGCCTTTGGCACGAGTCAGGGTTTCCTAAATTTCTAAAAAATAAAATATTTAGGTGGCGACTCTGTATCTGGCAAAGCAGTCCAACTTTGGCATTATTTGATTTAAAATCGATCTAAAAAGGTTTGCCGGATTTGGACTCTTTGTTGTTTATCAGTTTCACATTGCACTTTGTGAGATTAGATTCAGAACCACGGGAGTCTGAACTGTGAGGCCTTTTTTTCAAACCCTTTCTGAAAGGCGGGGCACGGAAAAAGGTGAGTCCACACCAAGCCTCCATAGAGGAGGAGAAAAGGCCCTAACAAGGGAGAGAAACAAACCTCCACATAGGAATGATTATTACATGACCAAACTAAAAATTAAGAAAACCAAACAAAAAAACCATATCCAAGTTGCCACCGAACTCATCCAAAACTCCATTACTTTGTAGTCTTCAATTTGGAATTTGAAGACCCCACATTCGCTGGTCAAGATAGAACATTGAGGTTAAGGTGGTCGCCTAGCGTAAAACAAGCTCATTATCCAGTGTCAACCTTCGGACTGTAAGAAGATTTGAAACTAGATCTTAAAGTTTTGGACTCAATGGTGGAGAGGGTAAGGTGGTGATGGCCAGATTGTTGAGGTAAACATCATATATAGGTTAAGAAGAGAATCGGGGGGAGGGAGAGGAGGGAAGATTGGAGAGGTGGGGGAACCACCGTCGTCTCCCTCTCTTCTTGAAAAAAAAATGTAAAGAGAAAAGCAAGAGGGATTTAGGGTTTAGGGAGAGGCACGTAGTACCATATGAATTTAGAATATTCATTTACAAAAACTACATAAAATTGAAAACTTTCAAGGGGGAATTACTTCTCAATGATACAAAAAATAAAATTTTACATAAATATGGGGGGTGTAAGAGAGACTTGCACTCCTAGCTATAATTCCCCCAACTTTCAACAGTTGGAATGGGGAAGGACTCATACAAAACAAAAAAATAAATAAATAAAATTAATTAGGTATTCAAAATTGTTAAGATTGGTCCACCCATGTGAAAAAGGTGGGTCTCATACAGTTATGAGGTTGGTTTATATATATATATATATATATATTTGGGTTAAGATAGTCGAATCTGAAATCTACAGGGAAACCCAACATGTGTAAGATTTGGTTACCTAATTGTATAAAACCAGAATTTTTGATGGGTGGACTATTATAAATAGTCATGTAGACTATAGGGTTTCTCTGAGAGAGATTGAGAGGTTAAGGTGAGGAAAAAAATAGAGATGTAAGGGTGAAAGAAAAAATACCGTGAGAACACCGGGTGAGCAAGGGCTCAACTACCCTTGAATATGGGGTTCGGGTAGTGGTGTTGGTTTTGAGTGTTTTGGTCATTTCACATGTGTTCTCTATTTTATTCATAGTGAAAAATCTCTCTCTCGTGGATATAGGCAAAATGGGCCGACCTACATAAATCTATGTATGATTGTTTTCTCTTTGGTGTGTACATAAGTGTGCTTTCGTTCGTGTTGGTGAGATGTGATATAAATCTCAACGAGTGGTGTTAATCCTGTTGGAAATGGTTATAAAATTCTGGATGAAACCAGAATTTTTTCCTAAGTTTGGTCTATTTTTTAGGTGGGCCCCGTGCGTCGATTTACGCGGGTCAAAGTGGTAACGCGTTTTATGTCGCGTTGTGATTCACGTGGTATATTTGGTTGCTCAAAACTATTACCGAGTGAATAGGAAATTGAAGCCAAAGTATGCTCCATGAAAATGGAGTTTTGGTGTAAAATCCTTAAAGGTATTGAGTAAGGCTTGTCCCACATTGATTTGGTGGGAAGTTTTGAATGGGTTTATAAGGCATGGGTTTGGTACTTGCGGTGTGCCCCAAGGGGTACCCAAGTGTTTTAGAGGGAGAGATTATGGGCAAAATGGGCTAAACCCATTAGACCCAAAAATCACCACACACACGCGCGCCGTCGCCGTCCGTCCGGGTTGGGCTAGGCTTGTTTGGCCAAAAACATTTGAATTTAATTATATTTTTTGGTAAAATAAAATCCAGAATTCAAATTAAACCGGAAATAAACTGGTCTGGTTTTACTGTACATCCAAACAGAGCCCTTCCCGTTTTTTATCTATTTAAATTATGAACCCAACAGATTCAAATCTGTTTGAATTCAAAACCAACAGGTTTCATACCTGTTCAATTCAAAACCTACGGCCACCTTTACATCTATAAATAGGACAACCCTCATTTGTTGTTAAAAAGATAATTCAGAAATTTCGTATTTCACCTCTGCAAATTTTAATCTTTATTTTGCTGCATTATTTTCTTCTTAGAGAGAGTATAAACACTTAGTGTGTTCGACGAACGAATAAATTGTAGTGCTGCTTTTATTCGTTGATAAATCATTTCATCCTGGAAGATAGATGTCCAAATTCTGAAAGCACCGTGGAAAGGACGAATCTGTCTTAAGGAACGGTGTCAAACACTGGACTTGATCAGATAATTATTCAAAGAAATTAATCAAGTAAGTTGTTGAATTTATTATTCTGTTTTGTTTGTTTATTTAATCAGATTTTAATTTTGTTTTTGTAACAAAATAAAATCTGTTTTTATTTATTTTTTTTATTTCGAGTTTGATTTTTGTAATCAAACAAAATTCTCTCATTTTCTTTATTTCTTTTTATTCTGGTTGTTGTTTAGTACACAACAGAATTTAATTTATTTAAATACAGTGAAGATTGTCCAACAAATCCCGGGTACGGCTACTACAGACAAAGGTCTTGCACAAAAGAGAAAGAACTTCTGGTGGTACAGGAAAAAAATAAAGGGCGAATTACACTAGCAGTTCCTATAGTTTGGGACTTGTGTCACTTTAGTCCTCAACTTTTCAATTGTGACACATTTGACCTTGAATTTTGAATCTTATTCCAAATAAGGATAATGGAAGATATCATTGCTTAATTTCAAGGGTAAAATTGTCAATTTGATAAAATATAAACTAATTTGACAAAAATAAATGTCAAAAAAATATTTTTAAATTTTTAAAAATTATTTCTACCCACTAAAGATAAAATTATGTAAAATTGATAAGTCTATTAGACATTTATTTTTATTTTTTTACCAAATTAATTTTTATTATGTATTTGGGTGATGATTATGTAATGGGTGGTTGTTTTTATTTTTATTAAATTAGTTTCTATTTTTTCAAAAGTCAAATATAGCGACAACTTTGATATCATTATTAAACCAATCCATCAAATCAAAAAATCCAAAACTAAAAACACTTCATATATAAAATATATCAATTACACATTAAAATCCTAACAACCACCCATTATATGATCATCATCCAAACACATAATAAAAATTAATTTGGTAAAAAAATAAATAAATAAATGTCTAAAAGATTTATTAATTTTACACAATTTTATTTTTGGTGGGTAGAAATAATTTTTAAAAATATTTTTTTGACATTTATTTTGTCAAATTAGTGTATATTTTATCAAAATGACAATTTTGCCCTTAAAATTAAACAATGATATCTTCAATTGTCCTTATTTGGAACAAGATTCAAAATTTAGGGTCAAATGTGTCACAATTAAAAAGTCAAGGACCAAAGTGACACGAACCTCAAACTATAGGAACTATTAGTGTAAGTCGCCCAAAAATAAATAAATCAAAATCTAGTGAAGGCAGTGCACAGTAGAGTACACAATTAAGGGGTTGGTTTTGTGTGTTTGTCTTGTCAAAGGGCTATGATCTTGTGTGACAAAAATCATAAAATCAACGGTTTAGAATATTTCTGTTATATCAATGTATATATAATAGATAAATTCATGGTGAAGGTGGATCTCAAGGTTTTCAGGGGATGCAGTTTCATCGGTTTGGTCATAATTTTCAGATTCTGAACAAGTTTAAAGGGATTGGACAAATTCAAGGGTGATCAAAGGTGATTGCATGTGATCTAGATGATCCAGGAATAATCTGATTCAATAAACAAGGAGTCCAGTTGTTGCAGGACCAATCAAATAGTGTTTTTTCTAATTGGACATCATGATTGGCACCTTGTACAAGTTTGTGGAGTACGTTGTGACAAGAGGGAAGCTGCTGTCAAACATCAAACAAATAGTACGGCCCAATGAGTTACAATATCAGACCATGAACATGTCATCCTCTAGTGCCCCAAGCTAACCAGAGCACAGAGCAAAAAGCAGCAAATAGAAGGATATATCCTAAGCATCATAAACAACGGATCACAGCTTAGCAAAAACAGAAGGCCAAATAATCTACGTGCAGGGAAATAAAGATGCATGTTGCCTATTTATTTTTTTTAATAAGTAAAATATAGACAGATGTTGCCTAAACAAAGATGCAGCAATTATTACTTCCCTATCAAATTCACACATGAAACATAACAAAATCAAAATGAGAGAGAACAAGAAACGATAACAAAGTTATTAGCCACATTAAGATTCAGAATCATAAGATTTAATTAATCAAGTAGAAAGAATTAAAACTTGTATTAGGAACTAGTAGTTTCTAATATTCCCATCAAAAGTTTGTCTTGATATATCAAACCAAGTTCAAACAAATTGAAATAATGAGGGATAGAACCAAATTCACCCAACCCTGGATTAACTAGGCTACAAAGTTAATTAGGATCATTAATTTGTGTGGGCGTGCAAGTGAGAGAGAACTTTGAAATTAAAAACACAAGTATATTATTCTACAGGATTTCAATATGTAATACAAATTTCGAATGCAAAGAGAAAACCCTTACCTTCAAGCTCTAGGTTTTTATAAATTTCAAATTCATAATACAAATATCGAATGCAAAATTCTTGAATTCAAACTGAGAGAAAGAGAGAGAGAGTCATTACCTTCAAACTCTAGGGTTTCGAAGGAAGTAAAAGAGAGATGAAAACAAATGTGCAAACTGCGAATAAAAATACAAATTTTGGATCTGCAATACCTTGAGAGGTACCGATTGAACGTTGAAGACTCCTAAAGCTCTGAGAGAGGTGATATCCATGTACTGACCGAGACCGCTGGCGAGATCGAGAGAGAGTGGGCGACGATGTCGGCTTGGTGAAGGTGGATCAACAAACTGATGCCGGTGGAAGAGAGAGAGAGAGAGGGGGGAACGAAAATATCAGAGCCGCCAACGTTTGAGAAATTTGGGAATTTTTGGCTTTTTTTTTTTTTTTTGGCTGGGCACAATGATGCCTATCGGGAAAAAAAACTATTAAAAATATATATTTACATCGGAAGGAATAATCGTCGCAAAAAATGAGCTTTCGTGACGGCCATAGAGTTGCCGTCGCAAAACCCATTGAACATATGTTTCCTTGTTATTGAGACAGAATTAACCGTCGCAATAAGTGACCATTAGTGACGGAATATTAACCGTCCCAAAAAGTAGCTTTTTGCGACCACAATGTATGTCGTCGCAAAAAGTTTCGTGTCATATACCCCTTTTTCTAGTAGTGCGGGTTATGTGTGAACAGTGTGAGTAACAGTCGTAAAGATATTTATTGGCCACCAAAAGGAAGACAACAGTTTGTTAAATGTTCATAGAAGGAAGCTTCAGGCATAGAATCTAAGACGGTTTCGCGACAAGATGGTGTACACCAAGGGAGGATGCTTTTTCTATGACGGTTTTGGTTCACGATAGTGGAGACACCTTAGGGAGGTGCAGCAGATCTCATCGGCTCGAGTATGAGGACAAAGGAAACCATTATTTCTTGCTTTTGTGTTCCTCACAAGTATGACGATAAACTTCTCCTTTTCTCTTTCTTTTCTTTTCTTTTTTGATTTTTCCTTTTTCCTTTTTCCTTTTATGAAATTTTATCCAATTCTGCTTATTTTGAGTTCTAACCTTTGAAATACCTTGGGATGAGTAGGTGAGTATTGCCATAGGCTATGATGAGGTATACGATGCCACTGGTGAAGTCCCATGCCGGGGTTGTCTGGAGAATCATTGAGAACCACAAAGCATCTGCTGCACAATATGTTTGCAGGTCCTAATTTGCTTGCAACTGATTTGGTTTATTATCTGTCATATATGGATTTACAAATGTATATCATTTTATTTTGAAATTAACAATTTTGTGTTATTGCCTTTTGGCAGGATATTGAAGGTGGGGAGATTGCAAGGAGCTTGCCCGATGCCAGCACACATTCCACTTGAGTTGTGTGGACAAGTGGCTCATCCAACATGGCTCATGCCCTGCATGCAGACAAGACGTGTAAATTGCGTGTAAGCTATAGTTGTACAGAAAGGGAAGAACAAAAAAAGACCGTTGAGATTAAGACCATTTGCCCTTGTATATATAATTTATATGTATTTTGTTGTAGCATTTAGTGTTTCCAACGCAAATTATCATGGTGGAGGTCTACAGAACAAATTAATCCACCAACAGGGCATGACAGCTTCTGAGCACCATCTGTGTGAGGCAATTGGGGAACCTTTTGTATCATAATGTATTATAAAATAATCTTTTGAAATATATGTTTTCTTGCACAGTATCAATATGTAGCTTATGATTTGAATAATGGGTATGGATGCTTATATTTAGTTTTGGCTTGTTTTAAGTTGTTTTTCCATTATGTTTGGAGTCCTGGGTTGGAACTTGTGCATTTCAAGATATGTCAAATGAAAAAAATAAAATTAAAAAATGAAGTTTTAACAGGTTGAGTAGTTCACAAGAGTGTGAACTGGAATTAATTAATTTTTGGATTGTGAAATATAATGCCTGTTCTATTCTACCTATTTATGGCAGTAAGTAGTATGCTCTCTTTGTTTTCTTCTAATGAGTGAGCTAGTCCAAGCAATGACAAAATACTGCTACTTTTTAAGAATATTTTTACTTTGGGATTTGATTATCAAAAGTTAAAAATCAAAACGAAGGAAAGAATGTAAAATAATTAATTGGGAAAATTAAAAAAAAGAGAATTCTAGGATTTGACATTTGTAATAAAATAAATTTTGAGTTTTTAATTTTATTAATTTAAATCATAATATTTTGATTTGTTTTTAATCTAAACTATTCACTTATTTTCATTAAGTAGAATTGTCAGAAATATGATATTTTAGATGTTTGGGGATAGGTTTTTTTAGCCTAAAAATTAAAAAGTCACTACAAGTTATCACATAATTTTTTTTTTTTTTTTTTTTGTTAATCAAATTAAAATGGTCGATTTCCAAACCTAGCCGAAATGTTCAGAGGAGTGAAATCAAAGTGAAAGGAAGTGAAAAATGTATGACCATGTCCAAATACTACCAAATCTTATAATAAAATAAATAAAGAAAGAAAAGAATAAAGTCCAAATAATACCAAATCTTTATAATAATAATAAACACTAAGCAAGGGTCGGATATCATCTCTGCTGATTTTTAACATGTCAAAAAGAGGCTCGAGGGAAGTTATCCCGATACCATTGTTTTAACAATAAGCAATGACAGTGTTGATTATTTATGCAGAGAACATCGAAGTAAAATAAAATTTAAGGGAAAAAAACTTATAAAGAGCAATTTAGTATGCACAGTTGAAAATGATTTATTAAACTGGACACTGACGGATAATAATATTGTTACAGGGCTTGGTGCTGAAGATAAGTCAAAACATTGTATTCACAACAGCACTCAGAATTCAGTGTTTCTTATTAATTTCATCTATGACGGCAGACAAACCGCGTATCTGACAACAACAGGAAGCCAACAATTTGCCGCTATGTCTGGTTGCACGTCTTTATCTGTGAACACAAAGATAATCATGCTGAGACATTAAAAAATAAATAAATAAAAATAAAATAAAAAAAAGCAGCTCAAATGTGCTTCATTTCATCAGATTGCAGAAAATTATCAACTGCAAAAGTAAAACAATATTTCCACCGAGTCTAATTTTCTACTTTCACTGATTTATCACTGAGCAACTTTCTGGAGTTTCTATTTACACATCATCATTCATCTAAGTACACACCATTTCCTAAATCCACATCACACCAGGGTGATAAGCGGTGGGTGGTGACAGGAGAATGTGGGAGGAGAATAGTTTTTTTTTTTTTTCCTTCTTCTTCTTCTAAACAAGTGAAACTAACTTTTTTGTGGTTACAAGAATGTAGTAAATTTTGAAAACTGTTTTCAAGTTTTATAAACAAAAATTGACAACAAACGAGTTTTCGTTTACAATCTTCAATTTTTTTATTTTTTTATTTTTTTGTAAATATAAATTATAAATATACATATTACCAAACAGGTGCTTAATAATTTGATTTTTCTTGAAGCAATTGGAGGGAATCCATGCTGTATAATCTATCCATTCATATTAAGGATTTTGCTTTTATTATTATTTTTTTAGAAAGCGACTCTACTTAAATTTTTCCTCATTTTCTTGCATTGCCTTCAAATTTTGACAATGATTTTCGGTTTCAATTACAAAGACCTGACCACACTGAAGGGAAAAATAAATAAATACTGTAATTTGTAGAAAGTGAGAAATACCATACATGAGAATGAAGGGCAAATGAACTGCATATTGAGTTGAATAAGAGCTTTTGGACTTCAAATTTCATACTGCGATAGCTTCGGGTCTTTTGCTGCGTTTTATTCCTTTTATAGCTGTAACACATTCATTCAGCGCATAAAAAAGTTAAATACATTTATGTCACAAAGAATTAAATTTATCTTTTGTAGGACTTATCATAGAAGTAGTCCATGCCTTCAGCATAATCTTTAGCTCCAAAGAACCAAAGCATTGGCTCCAGCCTCAATCACCTGCCAAAGTGCCAACATCATAAGTATTCAAAATGGCTATATAGAACACATCATCAATTTGTCACTTGTACAGATAAATAATGAAAGATATTTTGGAAAAAAAAACTTTACACATTATCGTAAGACAATTTGTTCTATTCCAATAAGCCGTGATGAGAGTTATTTTATTTTATTGTAGTGTGGTTTAAATTCTTGAGTCTCAGTACACATCTTTTCTCAATGCACACAACTATAAAGTCATATATTTTGCTTTTGCTCAGTACACACATATGTATCTCAAAAATACCATTATCTTTAATCTTAGAAATCCTAACCCTAACCTTAACTACCTCCGGTCAGTCAGCACTGTGACCACCGACCTCGTCCCCCGACCACCCTAACCACTCCCCAACACTTGCCTGCCACTATCACCCCCTCAACCACCACTACAAGAAATATAGGATTTAACGGCGTTTATTTAGCGACGTTTTTTTAAACACCACTGTTTCTAACCTTTAACGACGTTTTATAAACGTCGCCTTTTATTTTAATTAAAACGGTACCGTTTAAGGAATAGAAGTCGTTTTTCAACGCCTTCACATGTGTTACAATGTTATTCCTCCCTCTCTTAGCTCGCGGAGAATCGTAACCGTTCTCGTGTCTCTCTTCAGAGCCCTCATTTTGAATCTGAAACCTTCGGGCCATTGAAACCAATCCCTCAAATCTCTCACTCACTCGATCGCTCTCTCTCTCTCTAAACCCTTCAGTCTCAGAGATTAAGATTCAACCTTCTTCAGCTCGGTTTCATCTCAGATCCAATCTCAAAGTGATTCGATTTCGAAGCTCTCTCTCTCGATTTTGAAGCTCCACCGCCACCACCATCACCACCGTTGACTAAGGTGAGCACCATCGTCTACAATCTCAATTTCGTATTCTTCTCTCTCTCTCTCTCTCTCTCTCTCTCTCTCTCTCTCTCTCTCCTCTCTCTATCTCTCAAGCTTTTCCTTCCGTCGATTCTTCTCCTAGGGTTTACATAAGTTTAAGATTTCAGATCTGAGATTTCTCATTCAAAACTATAAGTTTCAGATCTGAGATTTCTCATTCAAAAATATGTTTGGGATTTGAGATCTCTTATTCAAAAACATATGTTTCGGATATGAGATTTCTCATTCAAAAATATGTTTGAGATTTGGAATTTCTTGTTCAAAAACACATGTTTTAGATCTGAGATTTCTCATTCGAAAATATATGTTTATGATTTGAAATTTCTCATTAAAAATTTTCATTCGAAACAATATCTTTTTTAGATATGAGATTTTCATTCTAAAATACCTGATTCCTCATAAATCCCTGTGGTCCTTGTAGTACGAAATTAACAGAAATCCTTAATTCAAAAATAAGAGTGTGTGAAGCTCATGCATTATTTTTAGGCATGTGGTGTTGTGTTGGAACTAATTTAGGGGGGCAAAATTGCTTAATGCTCTTTTCCAATATATATATATTTTTTCATTTTTCATCTTCTTATCTGTGTTTCACTCCAACCACCACCTCACCACTGTGCAGCCATCTCTGTGCACTCTGTCTCTCTCTGCGTCGCTGTGTGTGTGGTATGAGACAAGAGGCAAGTGGTATCATTGGAGATCTCTGGTATCATTTTTTAATGATGTGGTTTGTTTTGGTGTACTCTGGAGATCTGTCGTATCATTTTTTTAATGATTTGGTTGTTTTTATTTCAGCTTCCACTTTCTCTTCTCAAGACTGCACGGGGGCATCCTATGGTGAGAGTCCTGTCTTTTGAGAGCATTTTTATACTTATGCAGTCTTTGTTTGGTTGCTGAGAAAATGTAGATGTAAAGAAACTAGGGTTGAATTTAAATTATTGCTCTGCTTTGTTAGAAGGAAATACAGGAAAGGAAATTTATTAAAAGATGATGTTAGGTTTCTTACGATTTTGGCTCCCAAATAGCCAAGAATCTAGCAGCCAACAAGTTTTGGCTGATTTGAAATTATTTTATTGTTATTTTTTAAATCATGGAGTTTTTTTGCTTGTTGAAACAAAAAGAACATGAATTGTAGGAGTTAAGAGTTGAAATTTAATTTATTATTTTCCTAGGAATTTCCAGTAATTGCATGGAGGGTCAGGTTTTGAGAGTTTAAGTTTGTCAGATTAGTTAGTTAGTAAGGGGTGGAGCTTGAAGAAGCGAAGCAAACTTATAGTAACAGCATATTATATTTTTTTAAGAGCCCCTGATAAAGGATGTCAGTTACCTCATCTTTGAGGCTTATCTAAAAAACCTACGGATCAACCTTGCGAGCTTTCTCTACCTCATTGTGAATGTATTTGGTTTCAACCCATTTGGCAATTACAGATGAAGATTCTTTGACATGTTTGCTGGATTGTTATGAAAATTTATGTGTAGGGCTTTCATTACAAAGACTTTCGTTTGTGTTTTTCAGAGAGGTATAAGGGATATTGCTGGACTGTATGGAACGGAGTTATCCTTGGATGGCGTTCAGAAATACCGCAAGGGCAATGAATTGCAATCCATAAGCTCAATATGCTTCAAGGCTGCAAGAATCGCTGCAGTACTCATTGATGATGGAATTGAGTTTGACAAAATGCATGACATTGAATGGCATAGGAATTTTGCACCGATGGTTGGTAGAATATTGAGAATCGAGCATCTGGCTGAGAAGATTCTTGATGAGGTGAGATTCGTTCAATCTTTCCCTCTGGGTAGACATAGTTATACATGTTATATTTATAGCGTATTTAATTATTATGAATGTATCTTTTCCATTGCAAATGCATTTCACACTTGGTTAGACTAACTTTTGGTAAAACTAAAATTTTATGCTGGGTTCGGCATTAATTAATGCAAAAATAATTTCATACCAATTATTTGTCCTCTGTTTATTAATTTCATACCAATTATGAATGTATCTATTCCCCTCTCTCTAATACTTGCTGTTGAATTGCTAGACAGGGATTTCTTAATCTAGCCTTGTGATAGAAAGGGAAGGGAAGGTTTCCTCCATATGATAGAAAAGATTAAGGAGGAAAGTAGGGAAAGGAAAGGAGAAAGCTCTTTCCTCCTTCACCCAAAAAAATCAATCTGCTGAAATGTGGTCTGTGAGGAAAGAGACAGAAGATGTTTGAAATTTTGGGCTAGTTCTGTATTACTGTTGGAAAATTTTGTATTGTGACTGAATTTTTTCTTACAATAAACCTTGTTAAGCTTTTCATTTCTGCTCTCTCATGGTGGCTTTCTTCATTAATTATACTTAACATAAGACTCTTCTAGACTCAGACCTTGATATATTCTTCATGCATCATAACATATCTTTCACATAATTCTAGAGTCCTTAGATATTTAGTAAATTTCAAATTACTTTTTTTCTATAGAAGAAGCTGACTTGGGTATTAAAATACATGAAACTAGCTTGCATTCATTAACAAGTTGTTTGGAATGGTGGAATTGGTATTTGAAAATGGGATTTTTTTATGTTCATTTTGTTTGTTTTTTCTTTAAACAGGGCAATTGCCGAATATTTGTCACATGATCTCCCTTACAAGTTATCACCCGACGATGCTTTTGTCACATCTGGTTGCACTCAAGCTATTGATGTAGCATTGTCAATGTTAGCTCGCCCGGGAGTGAATATTTTGCTTCCAAGGCCAGGGTTCCCAATCTACGAACTTTGTGCTGCTTTTAGACATCTTGAAGTTCGGCATTTTGATCTTGATCTTTGTCAGCTCTTGCGCAACCATAACACTGCTGCAATGGTAATCGTAAATCCTGGGAATCCATGTGGCAATGTCTATACTTATCAACATTTGAAGAAGGTATTCTTCACTTCATAATTGGTTTTATGGTTACAATAAGCATTGGGTTTTCTATTAACTGATTTATTGCAATTAGATTGCTGAAACTGCAAAAAGGCTGAAAATTCTTGTAATTGCTGATGAAGTTTATGGCCTCCTTGCTTTTGGGGCTAATCCTTTTGTGCTGATGGGAGTTTTTGGTTCAGTTGTTCCAGTTCTCACGCTTAGCTCTTTATCAAAGCGATGGATGGTCCCCGGTTGGCGACTTGGTTGGTTTGTGATAAATGATCCAAATGACATCTTCAGAATTTGCTAAGGAGTTGCTATCCTACCAAGAGAGAATTTGCTAAGGAGTTGCTATCCTACACAAACACCTTTAATCTGGCCGTGATCACTTCTCTGAAGGGAGGATTTGAAAATGAAATCAGTAAGATTCAAGACGTGCTATGTTTTTTTTTTTTTTTTGAGGTACTACGATCTAGAAAGAAATTTGACATTTTATATGAATCATAATGTGACCCGCTCTAATAAACCTTGACAGGTACTGCTTTTGATTACCTCGAATCAGCTCTCTTCAAATTTACTGATGGACCTTTCTTCTGGTCGATTCAGTCTAGTAAGTTAGTTGCACTCTACTAATTTGATATTGGTTTTCCATCTTTACTGTTCTTATATTTAAAATTATTATGTATTACTTAAACTACAAATGCAGTTGTGTTATGCATTGTAGTCAAAGAAGTGCGAACTAATATATACTTTCCAAGAAGTTGGTGAATATATAGTCAATTTGTAAATTGTAATGGAACCCCTAATCTATGTCAAAATTTCTATGTTGCAGGTCAACATAGCATATGCTCCATTCATAGAAAGATTTTATCCCTTATTGCTGGATGTAAAGAAATATGACATCACTACAGGAAGAAATATTTTATCAATCCCCAATCTTTTTTATTTTTTTGTGTCGTTATGATTTACCTTTTAATCATGATGAATGGATAAAACTGTTTCCCATTCATCCCTGAGGCATAGCCAATCTTTTTTATTAGTAACTTCTATGCTAAAACATGATTTTTGGATATATGTTAGTTTGTGGTTAATGTTAAAACATGATTTTTGAATTTTAGAAATGTTATTTTGTGGGTAATGGTGATTGGATATTAATTGAATGAGATACTGAATTAATGTTTCATTTGTTATTTGAATGGAGTTATTATTTTATATGTTAGTTTTATTATAGGTATTTGAATGGGAGTTAAAATTTTATATTTTAGTTTTATTACAGGCATTTTTTAAATTCAATCAAATAAAATTAGCACAATTTCAAAAAAAAAAAAAAAAAAAAAAAAAAAAGAGGGAAAGGGATATGACGGCGTTTCTACAAACGCCTCCTAAACCCTAAATACTAACGGTCATATTTTTTAAAACAGATACCAGGGCGTTTTCAAAACGTCGCTAAATATTCTTGGTGACGTCAGCGTGCGAACAGTAGGACATTTAGCGGCGTTTTTTAAAACGCCTCCTATACTAATATCACGACGTTTTTGAAACGTCACAAAGTTACAGCGACGGCCGCATCTTCGACGCTTGGTATTAAACGCCACAAAAAGAATTGGCGGTGTTTTTGATAGATTTAGCGGCGTTTTTTAAACGCCACTAAAAATCCAATTTCCAGCAGTGCACCTTTCCTCGAATACCCTAGCCCCTTCCCACTGTCCATGACCACCATAGCCCCACTTTCCCCCAACTACTCTAGCCTCTTCCCTACCGTCCACAACCACCCCAGCCCCTTCTCCACTATGCTGGCACAGAGCACACTCGTGCATGCGTGAGAGAGAGAGAGAGAGAGAGAGAGAGAGAGAGAGAGAGAGAGAGACTAGATCATGTGTGTGAGAGTGATCTCTGAGGGGTTTCTGGGGGAGGGTTTCTGATAAGGCGATCTTGGTGGTTGGTGGTGTAGTAAGAAATTGTATTTTAGGGTTTTGTCTAAACGGTAATTTGAGCAAGGGGTAAAATCATAATTAAAAAATGCACTAAGTGCGTCAACTGAGCATTTTTGGCATGTGGAAATACAAGCTGCCACATACTATTGGAGCATCAAGAGTTCAAGAACAGCACTGAGGAAGGTGGAGAAGAACTTAATACTTGCTTGATTTGCTCACAGACATTCTTAGGCAACACAAAAAATTCACCAAGAAGATAACACCACTTAGGGCCAGATTTCCGCATTAGAAAAAGGACAATATGATTTTGAATGACGAACCTTATATGCATTTTTGGGACCAACTCCACCATCTACTTCAATCCATGGGTTCACCCCCTGCGAAACAAAAAGAAAAATGTTAATGTTTCCTTTCCTAGTAAAGTACTGCACTTGGAAATGCGAAGGCAATACCTTCTCTGCACACATTCTTCTTAAATCTGAGATTTTCTTAACTTGGCTCTCAATAAAGCTCTGCCCACCAAATCCAGGATTCACCGACATAATCAAGACCAGATCAACCACTGTTAACATGCAAAGAAGATCATTTTGACAATTCCATTCCATGTGACCATATTAACCTAAATGATAACATATTTTTTTTTTTTGGGGATAAATAATCAAACTTTATTAGAAAGCATCATGACGATGCACAAGATACAAAAATACAACCCTCAAAAGGACTAAACCAACTAACTATTCAAATTCTCCACAAAATCTATAAAGACCAAAACATTTGGGTTGACTGTACCCGTAACCCAACTGTGCACCACCGTCAACAACCTGCTCTCTAACCATGAAACGGAATAACACTCATCCTGAAACACTCGCCTATTCCGTTCTAACCAAACCAACCAAAGCAAACAATGGGATGTAAGCACCCAAACCTTACGGCATCGCTGCCCCACCCTAGCCCCACCCCAACTTTGTACCACTCCCACCAGAGTCCCTGGTTGCACCCACGTCAAGCCAAACAAAGCAACAATAAAATTCCAAAGTCTGGATGCAATCGGACAATGAAGAAGCAAATGATCCACCATTTTCGCATCCCTACAACACATGCAACACCAATTCACCAACACATGTCGTTGACGAATCAAATTGTCAATAGTGAGGATACGAGCCAAGACGGCCGTCCAAATAAAAAAAACCACCTTAGATGGAGATCCCGCCACCCAAATATACTTCCAAGGAAACACAACAGTAGCACCCCCTACAAGCACCCCATAAAAAGATGACACTGAGAAAACACCTTTAGCCCTCTGAGCTTCCCACACTAAAGAATCCACACCATCCCCCCCATGTTGCAACCCATACAAAAAGCCCAAAAGATCCAACAATTGATCAGACTCTCAATCTTGCACCTCCCGGCGAAGACGGACATTCCAAACAACCAACTGCCCCTGCTGCACCCTCACTGAAGCCACCATCTCCTCCCTATCAACTGCAATGGCATAAATCAAAGGGAACATAACCGCCAAGGACCCCCCGCCACCCCACCAATCTTGCCAAAAACGAACCCTGTCCCCCACCCTCACATGAAACCGAACCCTAACCCAAAAGTCCCCTCTTCCTAACCAAATCCCCTTCCACAAACCACAACCATGGGGAAGAACCACCCTCTTCGAACACCAACCTCCTCTCTCCTTGCCATACTTAGCCACAACTCCTCCATAACCGCTCCCTTCCTCCATAAAAAGCCACAACCATTTCTCCAGTAGAGCCCGATTAAACACCACCAATCTCCGCACACCCAGACCCCCCCTTAGGAGTACACACTTGCTCCCAATCGACCAAGTGGTAATGAAAACCCCTTCCGCCCCCACTCCACAAGAAATCCCCGTTGCAACTTCTTCAACCTCTTAGCCACCGCCACAGGAATCACATGTACAAATATAAAATACGTCCAAATACTAGAAAGAACACTCTTAATCAAAGTAAGCCGCCCCCCTTTTGACAAGCACTGACACTTCCACCCCGCCAACCGCCGCTGCACCCTAACCACCACTCCATCCCATACCTGTGACTCCTTAAAGGTAGCCCCCAAAGGGAGTCCCAAAAAAGAAACTGGTAACCTAGTCACCTTACAATCCAAAACAGCCGCCAACACCGATAAACAAGCCACATCTCCCACCGGGATCAATTCCGATTTGGCTAAATTGACCCGAAGCCTAAACACCGCCTCAAAACATAACAACACACACCGTAAATGGCCAACCTGAACAGCATCCGCATCACAAAAAATCAACACATCATCAGCATAAAAGAGATGGGAAACCACCAAGGAATCAGACCCCACCCCCACCTTAAAGCCCGATAACAAAACCCCTTGAACCGCCCTGACAATCAACCGACTCAATGCCTCCATAACCAAGATAAACAATAGTGGAGACAGAGGATCACCTTGTCGTAAACCCCGCCAAGTAGGAAAGAAACCCACCGGAGTCCCATTCACCAAGACAGACATACGGACAGCAGAAGTACAAAATTTTATCCACTTCCTCCACCGCTCCCCAAAACCCATCCTTTCTAGCACATACAGTAAAAACTACCAATTTACATTGTCGTAAGCCTTCTCAATATCTAGCTCGCAAATAATCCCCTCTTTTCCCTGCCGAAGCCGTGAATCCACACACTCATTTGCGATAAGAACAACATCCAAGATCTGACGCCCACCCACAAAAGCATTCTGAGATTCTGACACCACCTCTTCCAACAGACCCGAAGTTGATTAGCCAAAACCTTAGCCAATAACTTGTAAACACTACCCAGAAGACTGATAGGGCGAAAGTCACGAATATCCTCCACCCCTCTCTTCTTGGGGATCAAGGCTATAAAAGTAGCGTTCAGACTCCTCTTAATGTCACGCCCCAATTTTTATTACTCGAAGTCATTACCAAGTTCCTTAACTTAATTCAATTTCAGAGATAACATGCGGAAATAAACTCAAATGTTCAATTAAAAGTGATGAACAACAATTCTCTCATTCGAATGAAAGTTAAATACAACATGAGCATTCTAAATAAATTGCCCTCAGGCTTACAACAATAAATAATCAAATGAAGGGTGCAATCCTTTTACATATATGGCATTCCGCCTACAACAAAGAGGCCCCATGGCCAACAAATAAGAAGATCCCAAATCTTGTAGCACATCCTGCTAAACACTTGAAAAAGATTCAACAACGTGGGATGAACATATAGTCCAGTAGGGATCTCAACATGATCCTCAACAATAACAACATTACAGATAGCTATGATCATGAACACTCATTCTCGTACTAGAATAATAATGTGACAGTTTAAAAAAAATATATATATATATATATATATAAACTTTTCTCGAAAACAATTATTTCATTCAACGCTATAAGCGATTCAACTTTCCTTTTTCCTTTCATTAACCTCCATTCCCAATCTTTTATAACATTAACAACTATTTAGGAAAATAGATTCACTAAGCCCATTACTCTATCCCATTTCCCACACATACAACAGATGTGGCTTTTCAAAACATATTTCTAAAATGTTTGATTTTCTTTACACTTCCAAAAGATAAAAGGGCATTTCGGTTCAATCCCAAATCTATCATAACTATACATGCATACCTTTATAAAGGGAGATAACAACTCAACTACATGCATAAGATAAACCAATGAGGCAACTCGGCCCTCCAAAACCGTAACCAACACAATCCACAATGTTCCCAGATACACTGAAACAATAACAACAAAACTTTGCTCTACTAGCTATGTGCGTAGTAAGCCAAAGATACACTTCTCACAACGAACTACCAGTTTACCAGGCGCTAGCTGGAAGGGTGTGGCACCTTAGATTATCAGCGCATACAGTTCTCCAGGCGCTAGCTGGAAGGTAACGGTACCTCTGATTATCAGCGCATGGTATAACACCAACAACCACAATACAACAAGGTATAATCAACATGTGTAAAACATACACATAAACTATTCAATAATATTTAATCAACACAAGTGTAACGCATACATAACAATTCAACACAACAATGTCATCCTCCACCGATGACCAAGGACAAAACCTCTAGATGCATGTATTCAGTACACCTAATAAAATAGACTCAATAGCAAACCTTAAACCCAACAACGACACTAGTACGATAGGTAAGGATAAAACCCCCAAATGTGTGTATTCAACACTCATGATACAATAGTTTAATTCTCAAATTTATTTTTCGAGACTCACATAGAGTTAACATTCCATTTACCATTTTCAAGATCAACTTTCATAATTTTCTTAAGTCAACATGTTCCATCACTTATTCCAAAAACACTTTTCCTTTTTCACAAAACCAATTACATTCTCTTCATTTTACAAAATCAATTCCATGAATAATAAGCCATAACCCAACTTGATTCAATACGTTCATTTCAAAATAACCTCAATACCATAATTATTCCCTTAACTGTTAACACCTTCTACACAACTCATATTAACACTAGAAATTTACCAATATTGTTCAACCAGAAACCCTTTTTATTTTACCAAATCAAAATATAATTTAGGGCTTTCTCTTCTTTCAACAATAACATGCTAATAATTAGTCCAAACCACAGTCAATGATAACAAAACCATTCTCAAACAACCAACCCTAGGTTCCCCTCATGATTTTCAAACGAATCCAACAAGGGTATGATTTTCATGCAATACAAAACTACCACATGTCTATCTATAGACGGAGTATTGAAAAAAAAACAACGAAATCCCTACCTCAAATGGAGAGACCAAACGGAGAAGATGAAGGCCAAAAACCAAAGTGCTCCAAATCGCCAAACTTTTAGATTAAAATGAAGCCCTCAACCCACTCTACCTTTCTTACAAAGGACTTAGTATAGATTTACACTAGAAGGAGATGAAAACCAAGAGAGAAGGTGTGTAGGGAGAGAGAGAAACTCTCAAGTTATTCATTCAATGAACTTCATTAAATTGATTAATGTATCTCATACATTCATGATACGTAATGCATCCTCTATATTAATGAATTCATTATATAAATTAATATATCTTACATATTCATAATAGATACATAATGCATCTCTAAAATTCATTCATAATAAATCCATCACATTCAATGTATTAGCATTAGTCTTCTATACATTGTATATATACAAAGAGTAAAGGATGGAAACGGGAATAAGACAACAACACATCTACGGAACCGAGTTCGGAATACAATTAAAAAAAAAATGAAGGGAAAACCAGGATCGCTATAACCTCCCCTCCTTAAAGAATTTCGTCCCCGAAATTAAGAGTACACCAGAAACACAAGGCCAACTAATCACATAGCACTCAACACCCAAGCACTTAGAAAAGAAACTAGTCTCACCACAAACCTCCGGTTAACTCTCACAAAAGAAAGGGCTTACCAAGGAAACCCGTTTCAAAAGGCAACACTCAGGCACAAAAGCCTCAACAAAACCAAACCCTTCCCGAAACAAATCACCAAAACACCCGACTAGCGCTCCAAGCTATGTCACTACTCAACATTCATAACTTCACATAAGACAATCAAAGCAAATCTTTTGTATAAATATAGGAAAAATCATTCGTTTGTTCATGAGACATTTCTCAAAGATAATCAAATTTTCAACGACGACATTCAAAAATAAATTTTGCATTTTCCATGCGAAACTCAAAAGTTTTGTACACATTTTTCATAAACACAGTGTTACCCATAATACATAAACATCTCCAGTTTATTTGCCAAAAACTACTCGTTTGGAAATTCTCATAACATTCAAATTAAATCAAATCCTCAACATTTTCCTTTTTAACAGCGCCCTTAGAAGGCCAAAACACTAGGAAGAATTTATGTTCCAATCTATTTCCAACATAACACCCACCACTCACATGGTGATGCCACAACCAACACAAAACATAACATTTCTATAATGATAGTTAATAGAAATAACAACCTTGCTATCAACACATAAGGCATAAGAAATTCATGATTTTGCAATTTCATCCTTCCTTCCTTTACTTAATCACCTTTTCATTTTTAACAATATGGCTCAGAACCTAGCCAAACTATGACAGTGAATTACACATCACATTAACATTACTTCCAATGTCAACAAAATAAATGAGACTAAGGCTCATATTAAAACACTTCATACTTCTCAGTTGATACACATTTTAGTGTTGTAGCAACAACATATAGAAACACTTCTATAAATCAACAAGCACACCTAATAGTGATGCTAATGGAGTCCATCCCCTATCTCCTCCCAAACAAAATCCGGTTTAGAGGTCCATCCCCTATCTTCCCTAAACCGTGAGTACATCCTATCTCCTCCCAAACAATATGCATATGCAATGCTCAATCAATACACGTATTTTCACGATTAATTCAATAGTTAAAAACTTATGACATAACCAAAGTGATTAGTTTCAATTTTCCCTAATCCACATGCAATGTCTACAACAATCACGACTATCCTCAAGGTGACCAATGCCAACCAAAACCCGATGCCAACAAGTTGACTAATCAACTCAATAAACCGCCACACTTAGTAAACCACACACTGATATGCCACTCAAAACCATTTACCCCAAACACGGAGTTCCCTACACAAACCCCCAAATTTTGGAATCTCACCGGATTTCCTAAAATCGAACCACACCAACACTGCTTCTAAGGGAGTCTTCACCCCCAAGCCTACATAGCAAGCCTGCCCTTCTCCTCAAACTCAAGACTGACATGGTCAACCTCAATCACCCAATCCCTAATACAAATGACAATTTTAACTAATTCGTTATTCGAGGACACAAACTGATTTTCCTTTCAAAGATTGCCGTTAGCATCCACTCAAGAAATCCTTTTCCCACTCACAAACCATACCCAATAACCAATAACACCACTAACTCATTTCACCCACACATAGTCACCAACCGATAACAAGTCACAATACGAACACCACCCAAATACATAACTGATGGGATCACAACAAACTCATTAACTAGCAAAGCCCAAAACACTAATCAACACACCGGTACCATTCCCTCTAACCCGAGATACAAATCTCATGCTCCCTCGTGTAGACATCCTATAAAGTCCAAAAACAAAACCACACTTAGTGCACAACACAACAGCCTTCCCCGAGGCATACACTTACCACCCTAAACATACATTTCTATTGCATATAAACATTTAAACATTTAAACACATAATCGAATCAAGTCCATAAAGATAGTCACTCATCCCGGAACTTTCAAGGAATTCCTATCAGAAACCACGTTGATCAGGCGTGTTTCCAAAAGGACCTCAAAGCAAGTTCACCGGCTACAAGTACTATCCAGAAAACTTAATCCCATGCTCATATAAATGCAACAAACAAGTCCTAACATTCATGTTAACTATATGCAACGTCCTCACCACATGTAGCAAACCCACTGTAGTAAAAACTACTTCCCACGAGCCCAAAGTATTCAAACCCGGCTCGCTCTGATACCAAGTTGTCACGCCCCAATTTTTATTACTCGAAGTCATTACCAAGTTCCTTAACTTAATTCAATTTCAGAGATAACATGCGGAAATAAACTCAAATGTTCAATTAAAAGTGATGAACAACAATTCTCTCATTCGAATGAAAGTTAAATACAACATGAGCATTCTAAATAAATTGCCCTCAGGCTTACAACAATAAATAATCAAATGAAGGGTGCAACCCTTTTACATATATGGCATTCCGCCTACAACAAAGAGGCCCCGTGGCCAACAAATAAGAAGATCCCAAATCTTGTAGCACATCCTGCTAAACACCTGAAAAATATTCAACGTGGGATGAACATATAGTCCAGTAGGGATCTCAACATGATCCTCAACAATAACAACATTACAGATAGCTATGATCATGAACACTCATTCTCGTACTAGAATAATAATGTGACAGTTTATAAAATATATATATATATATATATAAACTTTTCTCGAAAACAATTATTTCATTCAACGCTATAAGCGATTCATCTTTCCTTTTTCCTTTCATTAACCTCCATTCCCAATCTTTTATAACATTAACAACTATTTAGGAAAATAGATTCACTAAGCCCATTACTCTATCCCATTTCCCACACATACAATAGATGTGGCTTTTCAAAACATATTTCTAAAATGTTTGATTTTCTTTACACTTCCAAAAGATAAAAGGGCATTTCGGTTCAATCCCAAATCTATCATAACTATACATGCATACCTTTATAAAGGGAGATAACAACTCAACTACATGCATAAGATAAACCAATGAGGCAACTCGGCCCTCCAAAACCGTAACCAACACAATCCACAATGTTCCCAGATACACTGAAACAATAACAACAAAACTTTGCTCTACTAGCTATGTGCGTAGTAAGCCAAAGATACACTTCTCACAACGAACTACCAGTTTACCAGGCGCTAGCTGGAAGGGTGTGGCACCTTAGATTATCAGCGCATACAGTTCTCCAGGCGCTAGCTGGAAGGTAACGGTACCTCTGATTATCAGCGCATGGTATAACACCAACAACCACAATACAACAAGGTATAATCAACATGTGTAAAACATACACATAAACTATTCAATAATATTTAATCAACACAAGTGTAACGCATACATAACAATTCAACACAACAACGTCATCCTCCACTGATGACCAAGGACAAAACCTCTAGATGCATGTATTCAGTACACCTAATAAAATAGACTCAATAGCAAACCTTAAACCCAACAACGACACTAATACGATAGGTAAGGATAAAACCCCCAAATGTGTGTATTCAACACTCATGATACAATAGTTTAATTCTCAAATTTATTTTCCGAGACTCACATAGAGTTAACATTCCATTTACCATTTTCAAGATCAACTTTCATAATTTTCTTAAGTCAACATGTTCCATCACTTATTCCAAAAACACTTTTCCTTTTTCACAAAACCAATTACATTCTCTTCATTTTACAAAATCAATTCCATGAATAATAAGCCATAACCCAACTTGATTCAATACGTTCATTTCAAAATAACCTCAATACCATAATTATTCCCTTAACTGTTAACACCTTCTACACAACTCATATTAACACTAGAAATTTACCAATATTGTTCAACCAGAAACCCTTTTTATTTTACCAAATCAAAATATAATTTAGGGCTTTCTCTTCTTTCAACAATAACATGCTAATAATTAGTCCAAACCACAGTCAATGATAACAAAACCATTCTCAAACAACCAACCCTAAGTTCCCCTCATGATTTTCAAACGAATCCAACACGGATATGATTTTCATGCAATACAAAACTACCACATGTCTATCTATAGACGGAGTATTGAAAAAAAAACAAGGAAATCCCTACCTCAAATGGAGAGACCAAATGGAGAAGATGAAGGCCAAAAACCAAAGTGCTCCAAATCGCCAAACTTTTAGATTAAAATGAAGCCCTCAACCCACTCTACCTTTCTTACAAAGGACTTAGTATAGATTTACACTAGAGGGAGATGAAAACCAAGAGAGAAGGTGTGTAGGGAGAGAGAGAAACTCTCAAGTTATTCATTCAATGAACTTCATTAAATTGATTAATGTATCTCATACATTCATGATACATAATGCATCCTCTATATTAATGAATTCATTATATAAATTAATGTATCTTACATATTCATAATAGATACATAATGCATCTCTAAAATTCATTCATAATAAATCCATCACATTCAATGTATTAGCATTAGTCTTCTATACATTGTATATATACAAAGAGTAAAGGATGGAAACGGGAATAAGACAACAACACATCTACGGAACCGAGTTCAGAATACAATTAAAAAAAAAAATGAAGGGAAAATCGAGATCGCTATACTTAAACTACCCCATCTGATGAAATTGCTGAAACATAGCCATGACCTCCCCCTTCACTCTCTCCCAACAATGCTAAAGAAAACCAATAGAAAAACCATCAGGTCCCGGCGCCTTATCCCCAGGCATGCTCCGCAACACCCCTAAGACCTCATCGGCTGTGAATGGCCTCTCCAACAACAAGCCGTCTGTTGCAGAAATAGAATCAAAGACAACTCCATCTAGCCCCGGCTACCAACCCTCTCCCTCATCACGAAAAAGATGCTGATGGAAGCCCACTTTACCCTCCCTGATGGCCTCTTTTGAAGAAAGCAACACCCCATTCACCTGAAGCTTCCCTATCTGATTCACTCGGCGATGAGCATTTGCCATTCGGTGGAAAAAAATTGTGTTCTGGACCCCATCTTTTAGCCATAAGCATCTAGACTTTTGACGAATACTTATCTCCTCCATTCGAGCCACCTTCGCATATTCCTCTCGAGTAGCAGCGCTACAAACCACATCCTGCTCAGAAAGACCCCCCTCGGCCTCCTTCTCATCCAACCCGTGCATAACTGACACAATGCCTGCCTTTTGAGCCTTCAACCAACCAAAAACCTCTATATTCCACCTCTTCATATCAGTTTTAAGAAGTTTCAATTTCTGAGCCAATTTGCAGCTGGGCGACCCTACCAGGTTATACCTCCCCCACTAAGCCCCAACTTTCTCGAAAAAACCCTCTGTTTGTAACCACATATTCTCAAAGCGAAAAGGCGAACGCCACGCCGAACTCCCCCACTATCTAGCAAAATTAGAAAAAGTATCTTTTCAAACACTAATATCTCCTCCACGGAGGTTTTATTAGGAAAATGTATGGCAGTTAGGCCAATATCAAATTTAGTATGCACAAAAGGTAAGTAATCTTGCTAAATTAATTTACTAATATGTTGTCTCCCAGTTTATATAAGAATTAAATTCTTGTCTTGATGACCAAAGTTGCCGTGATGACCTTTTCATTTTGTTTTTGGTCATGTGTATCCGGAAAGGAAAAAACTATCAAGTGAAAAGGATACTCAGCAGAGAAAATCCTTCTCAGAGAGTAGTCCTTTAAAAACTTCACTACAAGGACTACCTTTGTAAAGAAACAGATCTTACCATCAAGGACATATTCTATGGTAGTTAGTGGTGTGGCAGGATTTAGGACAACTCCAGCTTTGGCTCCCAAACTTTTAATCTGAGTTATAGAAAAATAGAGTTGTCAAAAGAGATAACTAGTGCAATGAAATAGAAAAAACAAACTTCAATTAGGATTAAATGTAAAACAAATATATCAACACACGAACATAAAAGGAGGCTCTCTTAGACATTCAAAGTGCAGATAACTCATCAATTTTTTTATTTTATTTTTTTCCTTTTTCTGTTTTTTTATTTTATTTTATTTTATTTTTATAACTTTTAGGATTACATTAAGTTAAACCTAAATCTGATGAATGTTAATCAGATTAATCTATACTAAAACAAAGATATGCATTCACAAGTTCAGAGAAAACTTACTTGATTAATTGTACGATGCAAATGGATGGTGGAAGATTGCTCACAATGGACGCTAACTATGTCTGCTCCTGCATTCACAAAATCAGGCACTCTGTGGTTGGGTTCAACAATCATCTGCAATGTGTTTGTTCACATTAGCAATGCTTTTCTCAATCAAAGAAGACTTGACAACAAATTACCTAGGACATAAAAATTGAAGAATTACCAAATGTACATCCAATGGAAGGTCTGTTATGGGGTGCAATGCATCAACCACAAGAGGTCCAATTGTTATATTTGGAACAAAACGACCATCCATTACATCAACATGAATCCAGTCACAACCTGCCAGCTCCACTGCTTTTACCTATATATATATATATGAGAGTCAAATTCTAGCACCCATGGAGAATTAACCTACATCTCAAAGTATTAATGCTTGAGGAAACATAAATAAAGAAATTAAAAGATGATCTCAAAAACATGATTGAACAAAATCAAATGACAAAAAAATTCAGAGAAAAAGGTATCACAAGTAGAATTACTAATGTTAGGAATTCAACTTGCTAAGGAGTTTAACAAATTCCAAATGACAATAGAAAAAGTAAAACACGCACGCACGCACACAAGCTTATGCAGTAGAATACAACATAATCAACATGTTGTGTTAAAAATGAGGATTGCACTCCTGGCCTTAAGCCTTGAGTTAGCACTTATAATATAACCGCACATATCAAATGTACAAAATAGAAACCTGCTCTCCCAGCTTCGCAAAATTAGCAGAAAGAATAGATGGAGAAACAATTATGTCACTTTTTGAGAATTTATCCACCCGAGAACTTGCCTTCACTATAGTTCGATTCTTTCCCCTGGATTCATACAAAGAAAATAAAGCAAAACATAAAAGCAATGTAGTGCAAGATCAGGCACAAATCATGACCAGTAACTAAAACCTACATATAAGAATATTTAGTATTTGAGGAATTTAATTGTTCATAGTGATTAGATGGAATCATCTGCTTAAAGAATTGGAGAGATTGAACTGCTTAAAGAATTGGAGAGATGTAACAAGAATTTCTTCCCCTTTAGTTAAAAGAACTAAGGAAATTAGAAACCCATCAATGCATATGAGGTTAGATACAGAGCTAAACATTAAAACGTTATTTATACCTATTACTCTCTCCACCTTTAGATTTTTCAATTTTGCGTAAGAACTGTAACGCTTAAAATTTTGAAATTGTTGGTGAATAGAGTTTCTTTTTTTTTTATAATAAAAATAGATATTAAGAGATTTTATTCACATGTTTTTTAAATATATAGAATGTGAAAAAAAATATCTTACTACTTTGATACAACAAAATATAAGAGTATTTGTAACCAAAAAAAATGAAGGTGTTATTATTTTCACGTAAATATATAAATCAGAAAAAAATAATAATAATAAATGGTGGTGTCCCTACCATGTAGTGTCTTGATTTTTTGATAATCATGGTGTCAGTGTGTCAATAATCTGTATCGTGTTGTATTGCATCTATGTCTCATATCTATATTCATGCTTTTTGGAAGACAGACCTTAAGAAATGAAAGCAACAGCTAGTTTCGAAATGTTAACCGGTCTTATGGTAGGAACCCTCCTTTTAAGTAATATTCGAACATGCAGCATTTAACTTGCAATTCTCTCTCCCTAACTTGTCCCCACTCCCATCCCAAAGGATAAAAAAACAAGGGCCAGGGGGGGGGGGGGAGGGGGGGCTAAGAATATAAAGTAGCAAATAAAAAATGAAATATCATTCAAATAATACCATTTAGTAAAGAAGTTGGGATTCTTAAAAGCATCCAAGTTCCCTCTGGGAAGAGAATGAAAGTATATGTTAACTCGAAAAAGAAAAGTTACTAAGAAGCAATCAATTATGTGGAGAGTGTATGCAGAAACTACATAGAGAATAAGAGTTTTCAACCAGAAGCAAGTACGTTTGTGCCACAATGAGAGTATGAACTTTCCATTGCATGGACACCAAAAATTGTGCAATCATATGTTTAAAGATTATATTTATATATCATGGGAAACACTGGAATAAAGGTAAAGCCAAATTTTGGTACCGTTTGCACCCAGATGGAGGCATTACTACTTACTATACCGAAGAGGCAGCATAAGTCAATAAATTTGTCTGAGAATTTTGCAGATTACATCGATAAATAAGTGTAATTTTAGAGGTTTTAGGGATTCATTACAATGAAACTATCTAACAGCCAACTGAAGTTGGGCAAATGTTCATTGAAAATTTTAAAAATATTGTTCTGCATCTCTTTCAACCACCAAAATAGTGGAAATATAAGGTAAATACAGAGGAGCAATATTAAATTCCCCCCCCCCCCCCCTTTTACTTCATCATGCAACTAAGAATTGGCTCTTTAACCATTTTATGTTTTTTCAAAACCTTATTTACAAAACTAGGGATCTTTTGCACTTTATTCCCAAACCATTTGCACGAAGCCGTGGGGTGGGGGTGGGGGTGGGGGTGGGGGTGGGGGTGGGAATGGGAGTGGGGGAGTGAGGACCCTATAGAAGAGTTTAAAGTTGGGAGCAAGGACCCTATAGGAGTTTCCTGCTATTAAGTCCCAAATTACATGAAAGCACGGTTACTAAATTTCCTCATTTTGAAATTAGATTTGGAGAAGAAGTCTGATAATGATCGAAGTGCAGAGAACTATGAAGCATGGACACGGCAAAATAGAAGCCGTGGCAGTGTCGGAAACGGGGACACGCCGGGGACACGGGGACACGCCGGGGACACGTACGGGACACGGCATCTGGCGTGTCCCCTTAATTTAATCTATTTTTTAGGGGACAGCGTGTCGAGAATCACGCCATGGACACGGCAAGAAGAGTTAATGAAAGGGAAAGCGAGGACACACAGTGCGCAGCGATCTAGAGCCCCATTCGACTTCGATCGACGATCCAGCCCCTTCGACTTCGATCGACGATCCAGCCCCTTCGACTTCGACGAGCTCTCTCTCGCCTTTGCCTTCGCAGAGCGCTCTCTCTCTCTTGCCTTCTCTCTCTTGCTCGCGAATCGCGATCGATCGCGATCGTCTCCCTCTCTCTTGCTTCTGATCACGATCGTCTCGCTTCGATCTCCTCTCTCTCGGTTCTCTCCCGTCCGTCCTTTTGTCTTGATTCATATATAACATTATAACTATTATTATTATTATTATTATATATTCATATATAATATATATGACTAATATGACTAATAACTATTATTATTTTCTTATATATTATATAATAGTTATTATAAATATACTTATAATATGTATTAATAGTATATAACATAAATATATAGTATATAACATAAATATACTTATTAGATAATGGATAATACATATTATAAGATAATATATATTTATACATATTAATAAATAAAAAAATAAACATATGTATGTAAAATAAAATAAAATAATTAATTACAACACATTATTTAAAAATATAATAAATAAAATAATTAATATGTATTAAAATAAAAATATTTATTAAAAAAATTAAAAAATTTGCCGTGTCCCCTGCCGTGTCCGTGTCCCCATTTTTTAGAAATTGCTGTGTCCCGTGTCCGTGTCCGTGTCCGTATGCGAGTCCGTGTCCGTGTCCGTGCTTCATAGGCAGAGAAAGCGTGGTTGCTGGCCACACTTTTTTATTAGAAATGTGGTTAGTAATCATATTTTCACTAGAGTTTGAATATATTTCACCAGAGTTTGAATATAAATAGAAACCTAAAACACATGGTTACTAAACATGCTGTCAAGAAAACATGTTTAGCAACTACATTTTCACGTAGGAAGTAAGTTCAATATACCCCTAATTTTTTAAATATGTTTAAAAAACACATAAAATGGTTAAAGAGCCCTAAGAATTTGTTGATGACTTCAAGTAAAATTCAATTAGAGTGGTTAATAATGCACGTAAGTATGATGGTATTGGGTTATGCAGCTCTTTTACGTGGATCAAGCCCTGTGGCAATGTTTGTCTAGATCTTGAGGAAAATCATGGCCCAAACAGCTATTACATTGAAGTACAGTTTACTATAGTATATTAACAAACATTTAACGAGCAAAACTCAAAAATACCATTCATCAATTAAAAACAAACATATTAAATGAGTAAGAGATTAACACACTCCATGAACTTGACTCTTTCAAGCACAAAGCTTTCCACTTGAAATTTCCTAATTCAGTGCATCAATTCTACTTTTTGGGTTTTGCTAAATAAAAATGAGAAGGGTAAAATCCTAATTATGGTTTTCACTTAGGGCATTTTATTGACATCTAAATATATGTGCAAAAGTGCCCTCACGTGATTTTGACTCATCTTGCACTTTACCCCCCTACTGTTACTAATTTTGTCCAAATTGACAAAAATTATGTCACACGAGTCTATTTTAAGAGTTGGCATGAAAAACAAATAGTCAAAAGTCAAATTTTAGTGTAAAAAGACAAATTTTCCATTTCATTTTCTTCTTCCCCATTTGAAAACCCTAACCCTAACTCATCCACTCTCTCTCACCACCATCCCTACCACCTCTCCCACCTCTCTGCCACCATCCCACACCTCTCTACCATGCCCGCTACCTCCCCTCCAGCACTACTTGGGTTTCACAAATAACTTTCATTTATTTACAACATTCATTGCAAAAATTGTCTCAAAATCACTAATTACAGAAACATACCTAAGCAAGTTCGAACAAAATGGAGGTGAGGTGAGCCTGAACCAAAGAAGTATTTTCTTCTACTTTATTTTATTTTTTTTAAGGAAAAAAAATCGACAAAACAAAACAAAGTGTAGATCGTTGCACCTGAGTCATCTTCATTTTCTTTTTTCTTTTTTCAACTAATCTCTTCAGGCTATTTGAATTTCGAAGTAAACAATATACATATACAAAACCCACACACATGCATATATACATACAGATCACATATATATACATAATTTCTTTGGGTTTGAATTTCAAAATTAAAATGGAAATTTCAAATTAAAATCAAACGTGTATCATGTCATGTAGTGGGATTACTGGATCTTAAAACCATGATTCAGGCTGGTTGTTACAGTGGGTTGAAATTCAAACCCAAAATCAAATGTGTATATCATATGATGCAGTGGGATTGCTGGATCTTAATAAAACCATGATTTTGGCTGGGTGTTACAATGGGGACTAGGGAGTAAGACAGTGTTATAGTAGTTAGAGAGTTATAGTCTTTTTGCAATTTCCAATAAAATAGTTATTTTAGTTCAATTTATGTAGGGGTAAAGTGTTCCAAGGTGAAACCACAAGGGGTAGAGTGGATTTTGCTCAATGATAAATTACAATTCATCAATCCCCAAAAATGCAGTGTACCATCATTGATCATTACCTAATACTATTACATACAGCAATTAATGAGCTGAATAATCCAAGCAATTCAATGCAAGGTCAAAAGAACCCATTTGGTTTCTCCACTGGGTTTTGAAATTCAAGACATAATCACTATGGTGTTTCAATCTTCAAAACTCCATAGGACTAGTATCCATATGAATATACATATATATATATATATATATATGTATATATATAAAAACTAGGAATCAAAATCCAAAGTAGCATCAAGATATCATCAAATGTGAAAAACCCAATATAGTACCTTGTAAAGGTGAGAGAATTGGGATGAGAACGAGATTGCCTAAGACCTCCACCAAATCTGGGACGGGACAACAGTTGACGAACTCCACGAAGCTGTTGCCATTCTCTCTCTCTCTCTCTCTCTCTCTCTCTCTCTCTAAAAATCTTTCTTTCTCTCACAAGAATGAGTGGGTGAGGCGTTAACGGTTAGGTAGTGAGAGAAAGTTTGGTGCTTTTGTTTTCCGCCCCTCTAGTCTCTACCTGTAACCAAAATTTCAGCCCCTGAATAAATAATAATAATAATAATAATGAAATTATTTAGTGATAAATTATTGTTTTGAAAAATATTTTTCCTGTTTGTATCCTATTGCCGCTAGATCGTCAGACTGCCGCTGGAAAATGGTTGAAAATGCCATTGAAAAGTTGCCGTAAAGATGTTGACACGACAACCGCTGGTGGTGGTAATTTGGATACTTATGGGTTCGTTTGGAGAGTAGGTGGGTTTTTTTGACTTTTTAATTTTTTTTGCTATTTTAGTTAGAGGTTAAAAAATTTAGTTTGGGAAGGATTTTACGTCTCTTTGTTTTTTTTTATTTTTTTGTGAAAAAGAACGTAATGATTATAGGTTGAATGAGATATTTTGTCTTATTAGATTAAAAAAATCTATTTTGTTTTTTATGTCTAAAATAGCCAAAAAAATCCCAACTTTTACATCCCAAACAAAGCCAAGGTAGATTAGATGGACAAATAGATAAATTAGTTAAACAGATAGGTGACACATAAATAAATATGACGATAACATGTGAACAAATACATAGACAAATAGATAATATTTGAATGAATAAGTGATGTTGACAATAACATATAGACAGATCAGTAAGAATAATATAGTCAAATTATTTCAAAAGTTTTAAAATTTGACTTATAACTTGAGTTTCCTTCGATAGATTACAAATATGTCTCCAGAGAATTGTCAAAAATATAGATTCTCTTCTTATATTCTAGAAATTACAAATGTCTCATTGTGTGAATTTGTCCTTCAATTCAACTTAAAAAATAAAATTACTCAATAGAAAATATTTGTGATCCCTAAAAAAGTCCCTTAATTTAAGTCACAATAATATGGTATGATAAGTATAAACTTTTAATTTGTTACACACTTAACTATATTGAACCTAACTCTATTACTACATCATTGTGAATAAATTATTGTGAATTTTTAGCATTTTTCATTACCCAAATATCCTCTAGTAGCAAAATGAAAATTATTATACTACTTTCATTTCAATCCACAATTCACCAAATCATTCTCTTCATGCCATTATGATAGTCTTCAGCAATCTCTGGCGACACATCAAATATTTATAGACAATAATTGTAATAGTGTTAATTGAGAGTGGGAGAGAATAGTGTTACTAATTAAGAAAAAATGAGGAATAATAAAGGTAGAGTAGGACAAATCAAAAATAAAATAAAATTTTTAACTTCATAAAAGTTAATGTAAGTATTTAAAATAAAAAATTGTTGCTTATATCATAGATTCTGTTAGTTAAAGGTTGATTAATGAGCCACTGGGGGTGATGGTCTAGTGGAGAAGATATCCCTCTTCACAAACGTGACCCAGGTTCGAATCTTGGAAGGGCAAAAAATGGTTGCTTTACAACTGGCTTTCTTTGGAGACCTCGCTCTGTATTCCGATCAAAACTTAGGCTCGTTTGTGGCGTGTGGTTGAACTCCATTGGTGCTTCGATGGTGAGTCCTTTCCTATGGGTTGAGTCAAATTAGGTCGGCAACCAGTTATCCCGGAACCTGAGTCCATGGATGCTATGATGACACCTCAGAGATGTCATTTGTTATATGATTGAAAATCTCAAGTGATCAGATGTAATTTCTCGAATGTGATGAAATAATCTATATTTTTAATAAACAGAAGGTATATTTTTAATTTGCCAAATTTTTATTTTATTTTTTATTACGCGGAAAAAGAACATTTTCATTTACTTAAATTTATATTAAACTTAAATTTAAATAATTTTTTTAAAAAAAATATCCTTCACTCGTGGTCTCAATTTATACCAAATAAAATTTTACTCAAATTTTTGCTTTAAATCAAAAAGAATCAAATGTTTAACAAAAATTTTCCAGACTGTTGTGTGACTCAAATTTATAAATTTGAATAAAATTTTGAGGAAAAGCTAAAGATTGAAACATCAAATGTTATCTCTCTATTTATTAATGAATATAGTTATAAAAAAAAAAAAATAGAATAAAGTAATAAAAAAAATGTTTAAGACTCTTAAAAAGGTTTTTTGAATTTGATCCACAATGAAATAATATGATAAGTGTCAACTTTTGATTTGTCATATACCTAATTATATAATGCCTAACTTTTTTGTCACATCATTGTGGGTGAGTTTGTGAAAAAATTATTAGTTGGTCTTGGGACGTCACGTTGTCATACCCCACACCAATTATAATTTACCATACCCCTCTAGGTTCTCCAATCACCCAACATAAATTCGTGGGCTCTATTCTCTCTACCAATCACAACACCATTAAAGCACCACGTGATGATGTTCCAAAACCAACAAATAACTTCTCGAGTTTGTGAGTCTAAATTATAGATATATAATAGTTCTTTAAAATAATTACATGACTGTGTAATTGAATGGACACGCTTAAATTATAGACTCCATTGAAAATTTTTATTTGAGTAATGTATGGTGCAGTTTGATAACATTTATAATTTTTTTTTTTAGTGTATACAAAATATTAAATATATTTATATTACTTTTGATTAAAAACGAAAATAAAAATATATTTGGTATATAAGATTTTTAAAAATATGTTTTGAAAATAAGTGAAAATAGATGATTACAGGAGGAGGTTGTTGACAATTAAAAATAATAGCCAAAGGTAGTTGTTGGCCATAGGAGATGGTTGGTGGTAACCGAAGGTGGTTGCTAGTTACAGAAATAGTGAGCGAAAGTGATTGTCGATAATAAAAAAATGATGGCTGGTTGGTCACCTAAAGTGATAGTTAAAGGTAATTTTTAACTAGAGTTGGTGGGCAAATGTGATTATTAATTGGTGGTAAGGAGATAATAGCTGGAAGTGATTGACAGTGAAATTTATCAATAATGTAGCCCGTCAAGATGAGTAATAGTTGGTTGTTGAAAAACAAACATAGGAGGAAGAGAAAAAAATTTAAAAATAAATAAGTGAAACTATATTTTTTTTTGTGTGTGTTTAGTAAATTTTGTAAACTATATATAACTTTTTAAAACCAAAACAAAACAAGTTTTGCTTATAATTTTTTAAAATTTTATAAAAATAAATAAAAAATTATTGATATAAACGTTACCAAATATTTACTTATAATTGTTTTTTGTTAATTGACGTGACAGTTGTTATATTATTATAATATGCTATTGTTAAAATTTGAATTTTTATTAGTGCTTAAAAAATGGATTTTTTTAAAAAAAATTATATACAATTTATTATTAGAAGCACACCAGAGCTCCATTTTTTAAACTTTTAGATTAACATGTTCAAATTTAAATCTTCCTGAATTAAAAAAAAAAAAACATTAATATTTCTAAAAGAATAGGGTTGTTTGGGATGTCCTAAATAAGTGCACTTTTTATATTTTTAGATTGTTAAGGAAAAAAATATGGATGTTTGGGTTAATTTTTTGACTTTTTATAAAAAAAATGTATATTAAAAAATTGTATAAATAAGTGTGTAGGAGAAGATAGGGTAGGAGGCCGTACGGATGGAGAGGAGCCAGCTGGGTGAGTGATGAGGAAATATTGTCTCCTTCTCGGTGATTGATTGGATTAGATGGTGTTGTTTGGTCCGTGGGGGCCCACCACAGGTCCTGTTTTTCTAATTGGAACCGTTCAATGTGTAGAAATCGTCGAGTACTATATGCTTCTAAAAAATCACGTTGATTGGATATCGATAGCTATCTGATCGTGTTATTTTTTTGGTTAACTGTTAACTGTAACAAAACTGATTTGATCATATAGTTAGAGATATCCGATAGACATGATTTTTTTCAGGAATATAGTACTAGAAGAGTTCTACATATAGAACGGTTCAGATTATCAAAAAGGGGACTCATGGTCGGCCCATATGAGCCCAACTTTACTATTAAGATTTAGTGAATATTCTACTATAAATTTTTTTTTTTCTCTGTCACTGGTACCTCTCATCACGTCAGTCATCATTTCGGCCAACTTTTGATTTGTATTAATATTTTAATATTTTTTTTGTGAATAGTGATAACTTTTTGACTTTTTCAAAAATTGTCAAACTTGGCTTTATTTGTTTAAAACTTACTTAAGCCTCCGTTTGGGAAGTGGGTTGGCTTTTTGGCTTTTTGGCTTTTTTGACTATTTTAGCCTGGGCTTAAAAGTTTGGTTTGGGAAGGGCTTTTTGGCTTTTTGGCTTTTTTGACTTTTTTTGTGAGAGAGGAGTGTAATGATTATGGGTTGGATGTGATGTTTTGTTTTTTGTGGCTAAAAAAGCCTATTTTGTCTTTTGTGGCTAAAATAGCCAAAAAAGCCCAAAAAAGTTCTTGCCAAACGGAGACTGTAACAACCCTCGTATTGACTACCGTTTAACCACTGAATTATATACTGATTAATGCTAAACTGAACCGCTAATGACTGATGATCGAATTAACCGAAGTACTGAATGGACTGATTGAAATCAGAACTGAAATTGAATGAGTTTATTTATTGAATCGCATATTGCATCTGTTTGATTGTATGACTATCTGTTTGAATTCGTATGTTTAAACTGCTAATTGAAGGCCCTATCGGCGGCCGATTTGGAAACCGTTTAGTGTTTTATAATCAGTAGAATATTTCTGATTTTATGGTATTTTTATCTGGAAATTGATTAGGAATGATTAAACTAGATTAAATTGAGTTAATTACGAACTTAGGCTTATTTACCAAATTGCCATGTGAGTGGACACTTGTTTAATCTTATTATTGAGCCTTATACATTGAATCACAACATTTCATCAGCCATTTTGCTTGCTCCAACCGAATTAGTAGAGAGTGAGAGAGAGAGAGGATTGATTTTCATCCTATTTTGCTTGATTGTGCTTGAACTTAAGAGGATTGAAGTGTTGACTCCATTATTGATCTCTTAGGCTCTCAATACAAGACTTAGGTAAGGAACTCATCTTCTTATTTTAGTGTTTGAGCTTAGTCTTGCATGATTCATGCCCATTTAGAGAGTTAAGTCATGACTTTGCTCATATATGTTGAATTGGAGCTCAAATGTTACATGCATGCTTGAATTGATGCATTTTGAAGTTGAATTCTTGGAAAATTGTACGTGCATGTCCATGTTTTTATCATAGTCCATGTCTCCACATTGTTTTCAAAGATTGGAGCTCAATTGAGCAAGAATTGAAGCTTGGTTTTGGTTTAAAACCCATGCATTGCATGTTTGGAAAGTGTTCTTGAAAATGGATTTGAGAATGGCTTTAATTGACCAACCCTTGGCCCTTGCATGTGCAAATTAGCTTTTGAAACTTGTTATACATTGAGTTTAAAGTGTTTTTCCAGAATTTGGGGCCAAGAGGTTGAGTTTTGGATGGTTGAATGCTTGGTTCGAACTTGGGAGACAACTGAAATTCCAGATTTTGCTTCCTCGCCGAGCGAAGGATTCTCGCCGAGCGAGCCCGTGGTTTTTAAGCTCGCCGGCGGGCATCGAGCGTGGTATCGCGCGTAAAAATTGAACGTCCAGTACTTTTACTGTTTCATCAGACCGCTCGAGCGAAGGATTGTTCGCTCGAGCGAAGCCTTTGATTTCAGAAGCTCGCTCGAGCGAAGGAAGGCTCGCTCGAGCGAGACCCTGCCAAAGAACTTTTGAAAAATGCCTTCCAACTGTAATTTCGCATCCTCATCCCATCCTAGGCATTCTTAGGCCTAGTTTTAGACATCTTAATGAGGATGTAGGCATAGAACCACACCAAGGAAATTTAGAGATTTAATTATCATCCTTCCATCGTGGAACTTAGTGTGTGTGTTCTATTTGCTATCGCTTAGGTTAGCTCACGGACGCGCTCTAGCTATCGATAGCCCAATCACCGTGAGTAACAGATTGTGTAAAGATATGTTCAAAATGGTTATATTTTGAATCCGAATCGAATCGTTTATTGAACCGATATCGTTTATTGAATGAATGTATGTCCCAGATTTCAATCAGACAGGCATCCTTAGCACCCATCGTTATTGATCGTTACTGAGCTCTGTCGCTTTCCTTGTGGAACCATATCATTTATTGATTGATGGCCATCATTCTTGTGGTTCTGTTAAGGCAGTCCTTTTGGACCTACTGCTTATAGGCTAATGGATGTACCACATATGACCGATTGATTGAAATATCGATTGATCGAAATACTAAAAGATTGAAATATCAGATAATGAATTGATTTCATTATCGTAGGACATTCATTCATAACCTCTTTACACATTATGTTATTCATCGGGCTTTAGCTCATCGCTTATATATATATGTAGGTTCTCGCGAAGCCAGAGGGCCAGTGGAGTCTCAGCTTTTGTCACCAAATGGTGCCTCACAGCGAGGTTTCGATTTTGCCATTTCATGGCTTTGGGGTTTTGTCTTCCCCTGTCTGTCTCACTGTTTTGTACTGTTGTGGGACCATTGTATAGACTGTTCACTGTTTTACTGTACTGTTGGCAAGGGATTAAGTCCCTTCACTGTTTGGCTGTAAATATTGTATAGACTGTACTGTTTGGAATATGTGAATGCATGAAAAAAAAACTTTTTGGCATACAGATTAACACAGCTCAATGGACACTAGTTTATTTACTGTTTTGGCTTCCGCCAGTTCCGAACTCAGATTTATCAGATATCGGGGCCTTTGGTAATCTCGGACATCGCGATTCTGATGCTAAACCCATAGGGCCGGGTTTGGGTCGTGACAGAGTGGTATCAGAGCGATACTTAACCACGAGTTATACCGCACACACGTGTCCAAATGAGCTATAGAGTGTCCTAGAAAAGCGATTAGGACATTGCATTAGCATGAAAAAGTGTGTGCTTATGATTGACTGAATGTATGCTAATTGTTAAGTAATTGACTGCTAAGGTGATAAACTGTTAACGCATACAACTGCTTATGACTGGAACTGTTAAATTGTTTAATAGTACAACTGTTTAATGATAACTGTTATAACTGCTTATAGTGAAATGGATAACGTGAACACTGCAAATGAAACTGAACCATCATCCTCTGAGGCCAGAATGGCCAGACTTGAACAAATGATGGGATTGATAATTGAGAGACTGGATCAACAACCGAACCAACAGCCCCCTCCTCCTCCTCCTCCTCCTCCTCCTCCTCCTCCTCCGGTGCAACCTGAACAAAATGTACAGAATGTGAATGCTAATGAGGTGGATATTATTGCACTGACCCATAAGTTCAGCAAGATGAAACCGCCGTCCTTTCAGGGAGGCTTAGAACCGTTAAAGGCTGAAGCTTGAGTTCTTGAGACTGAAAAGTTGTTTGAGATGTTTCCGTGCTCCGAAGCCAACAAAGTACTATTAGCAACCTTCACCCTTCAGGAAGAAGCCAGAAGGTGGTGGATGTTGACCCGTGAGGCGAATACTATTGTGACTTGGACTCAGTTCAAGGAGTCCTTCTTTGAAAAGTATTTTCCCAAAGGCATCGAGATGTAAAAGTGATCGAGTTTGAACAGCTGAGACAGGGCAATATGTCTGTTGCCGAGTATGAGAAGAAATTTACTGAACTTGCTAGATATGCACCGCATATGGTGGATACCGAATATAAGAAGGCCAGAAGGTTTGAAGGAGGCCTTATTGCTAATATACAGGACAGAATTAGTGTTTTGAAAATGCCAACTTTTATGGGTGTTCTTGACCGAGCATTGATGGCCGAGATAAATATTGCAGCAGTGAAACGATCTGAGGCATCAACAACTGAGTGGCAAGGGAAAAGGCAGGGTTTTAAATTTAAGAAAGGCAAGCATAACCCAGCAACCAAGAAACAGAATACAGGGTCGACGACTAGCCCCAGCCAAGGGAGTGGATTTACTCCACCCTGCTCCGTATGTGGCAACAAGCACAAAGGGGTTTGCTATCAGATTTCTGGAGCTTGTTTCAGGTGTGGCAAGGTGGGCCACAGAATTAAAGATCGTCCCTCGCCTGAAGTTAATAGTAAAGTCAAGAAGCGCAAAGAAAGATCACCGCAACACCAAAACCTAATCCCAAAGCTAATGGAAGGAGCCTTTGAGGCAGGCGAAAGTGTTCGCCCTAGTCCGGAGATGTCCGTAATACCGAGACCGTCGTGTCAGGTATTCTTTCTATTTGTACTCAAAATGCATATGTATTGATTGATTCGGGGTCTACACATTCTTATGTGTCGTATGCTTTTTCGAGAAAATTGAATAGACCCTTAGAACCCATGAACTATTTGCTAGCTGTATCATCACCTGTTGGGGGATCTATGACATGTGCATATATGTATCCCGCCAGAGATTATTGTTGGGGATATGCATCATTTATTGATTTACTGCCATTGAACATCGATCATTTTGATGTAATATTGGGGATGGATTGGCTACAAAAATATCATGCTACCATAGATTGTGTGACAAAACAAGTTATTTTCCGTCCACCTGGTTTGCCTGAATTTGTATTTAGTGGAATTGGAGTGGTACCTCCCCCATACTTGATTTCTTCTGTGAAGGCCATGAAATTGATTAGAAAGGGGTGTAAGGGGTATTTACGCTCAGATTGACTGTGGTTCATCGATAGTGTTAAACCGATGTGAATTGCATTCCTATAGTCGAGAATTCCCAGATGTGTTTCGGATGATCTACTGTGGATTTGATTGACAGGAGATCGAATTCTACAGCTTGATGTGATTCGAACACAAAGGTCTAAAGCTCCTTATAGAATGGCTCCAACTGAACTAAAGGAATTGAAAATACAATTGCAGGAACTGTTAGACAAGAAGTTTATCAGACCCAGTACTTCACCGTGGGGTGCGCCTGTTTTGTTTGTAAAGAAGAAAGATGGCTCACTGAGACTGTGTATTGATTATCGCGAACTGAACAAGGTAACTGTAAAGAATAAATATCCCTTACCGCGTATCGATGATTTATTTGATCAGTTACAGGGTGCACAAGTGTTTTCCAAGATTGATCTCAGATCGGGGTATCATCAATTGAAGGTAAAACCGGAAGATATTGCTAAAACTGCTTTTAGAACGAGATATGCGCATTATGAATTTCTAGTTATGCCATTCGGAGTCACGAATGCCCCTGCTGCATTTATGGACCTTATGAACAGAATTTTTAAACCATACCTTGATGATTTTATTGTGGTATTCATTGATGACATCCTGATTTATTCTAAGACTAGAGAAGAACATGAATATCATCTGAGACTTGCCCTGCAAACCTTAAGAGAACAGAAACTGTATGCTAAATTATCTAAATGTGAGTTTTGGCTTGACCATGTGATGTTTTTGGGGCATGTTGTTAGCAAAGATGGAATTTCTGTTGATCCACAGAAAATTGAAGCTGTAGTGAACTGGCCTAGACCAACCAATGTGACTGAAGTTCGAAGCTTTTTGGGACTGGCTGGATATTACAGAAGATTTGTCAAAGACTTCTCCAAAATTGCCTTACCACTGACTCAGTTGACACAGAAAGGGATATCATTTGACTGGACTGACCAGAGGGAATCAGCATTTCAAGAATTGAAAACCCGACTTGTGACTGCACCGATTCTTACCCTACCTTCAGGTACAGATGGTTACACTGTTTTTAGTGATGCTTCTCATAAGGGTTTGGGGTGTGTTTTAATGCAGAATGGGAGAGTTATTGCTTATGCTTCCCGACAGTTGAAACCGCATGAAAAGAATTACCCAACCCATGATTTGGAACTTGCTGCAGTAGTGTTTGCACTGAAAATTTGGCGTCACTATTTGTATGAAGCAACATGTGAAGTGTATACTGACCACAAGAGCCTGAAGTACTTTTTCACACAGAAAGAATTGAATATGAGGCAGCGGAGATGGTTGGAACTAATTAAAGATTATGATTTACAGATTTTGTATCATCCGGGAAAAGCCAATACTGTTGCCGATGCATTGAGCCGAAAGTCAATTGTCAACTTAGCGTGTTTGCTCACCGGACAGAAAGAATTACTTCATGATCTTGAAACATTTGAGATTGAAGTTGTTTTGAGAGAACAAGGTGGAACCATAGCCGCTATTACTGCTGAACCAGCCTTGATTGAAGAAGTTAAAGTGAAACAGCAACTGGATGATTTCTTGAAAAAGGTTATTGAAGAAAGAGATGCTAAACCGAGACCGGGGTTCAAATTTGACAACAATGTTTTGAAATTTCAAGATAGACTGTGTGTGCCAAATGACACTGAACTGAAAAGAAGAATTTTGCAAGAAGGCCACAATTCAAAATTGTTTATTCACCCGGGGAATACGAAAATGTACCAAGACTTGAAACAGAATTTCTGGTGGCCGGGAATGAAGAAAGAAATTGCCGACTTTGTGTCTAAATATCTTCATTGCCAACAAGTTAAAGCGGAACATCAACGACCTGCCGGATTACTGCAACCCTTACCCATACCGGAGTGGAAATGGGAGCATATTACGATGGATTTTATCGTTGGATTGCCGCGCTCCAGGAAAGGTATGGACTCTATCTGGGTTATTGTTGATAGATTGACTAAATCTGCACACTTCCTACCTGTCAAGACAATTTATAATGCAAACAAATTGGCTGTTATCTATATTGATGAAATTGTGAGATTGCACGGAGTGCCTGTATCTATTGTTTCTGACAGGGATTCGAAGTTTACATCGAGGTTCTGGCAGAGCCTACAGACTGCATTGAGTACTGAATTGAGGCTGAGTAGTGCCTATCATCCTCAGACAGATGGCCAGTTAGAAAGGACCATCCAGACTTTAGAGGATCTATTGAGAATGTGTGCCCTTGATTTTCGTGGAAATCGAAAGTCATTTGTTTATCGAATTCGCCTACAACAACAGCTACCATTCGAGTATCCAGATGGCGCTTTCGAGGCATTGTATGGCAGAAGTGTAGATCTCCAACTGGCAGAAGTTGGAGATGGGCCTTTGCTTGGGCCTTAGATTGTATATGACACGATCGAGAAAGTGAAATTGATACAAAGAGACCTAAAACCGCATGTAGAGATGTAAAAGTTATGCGGATGTTAGAAGACGGATAGAGAGTATGAAGTGGGTGATCACGTGTTTGTGAAAGTGACACCAATGAAAGGCCGACTCGCTTTGGAGTCAAAGGCGCTTAGCGCCAAGATATGTCGGACCGTGACGATTATTGAGAAAATCAATCCGGCGTATCAAGTTGCACTTCCTCCTGAAATGGAGCATATGCATAACGTCTTCCACATTTCGATGCTGAGAGACTATCTTCGAGATCCGTTTCATGTGATTGAGCCTACTCGGATAGTGTTGAGTGATGACTACACTTACGAGGAACGGCCTATACAGATTGTAAACCGACGGATCAAGAAACTGAGAAACAAAGAGATTCCGCTAGTGAAAGTTGACTGGCAGAACCATGGTGGTGTGTATGCCACTTGGGAAAGGGAAGATGACATGGCTAAAAGATATCCTGATTTGTTTCCACTGAATCCTGTTTTCTTCCAGACTGAAGGTAACTCGAGTTTAGAGGACTAAACTCCTTATAAAGAGGGGAGACTGTAACAACCCTCGTATTGACTACCGTTTAACCACTGAATTATATACTGATTAATGCTAAACTGAACCACTAATGACTGATGATCGAATTAACCGAAGTACTGAATGGACTGATTGAAATCGGAACTGAAATTGAATGAGTTTATTTATTGAATCGCATATTGCATCTGTTTGATTGTATGACTATCTGTTTGAATTCGTATGTTTAAACTGCTAATTGAAGGCCCTATCGGCGGCCGATTTGGAAACCGTTTAGTGTTTTATAATCAGTAGAATATTTCTGATTTTATGGTATTTTTATCTGGAAATTGATTAGGAATGATTAAACTAGATTAAATTGAGTTAATTACGAACTTAGGCTTATTTACCAAATTGCCATGTAAGTGGACCCTTGTTTAATCTTATTATTGAGCCTTATACATTGAATCACAACATTTCATCAGCCATTTGCTTGCTCCAACCGAATTAGTAGAGAGTGAGAGAGAGAGAGGATTGATTTTCATCCTATTTTGCTTGATTGTGCTTGAACTTAAGAGGATTGAAGTGTTGACTCCATTACTGATCTCTTAGGCTCTCAATACAAGACTTAGGTAAGGAAATCATCTTCTTATTTTAGTGTTTGAGCTTAGTCTTGCATGATTCATGCCCATTTAGAGAGTTAAGTCATGATTTTGCTCATATATGTTGAATTGGAGCTCAAATGTTACATGCATGCTTGAATTGATGCATTTTGAAGTTGAATTCTTGGAAAATTGTACGTGCATGTCCATGTTTTTATCATAGTCCATGTCTCCACATTGTTTTCAAAGATTGGAGCTCAATTGAGCAAGAATTGAAGCTTGGTTTTGGTTTAAAACCCATGCATTGCATGTTTGGAAAGTGTTCTTGAAAATGGATTTGAGAATGGCTTTAATTGACCAACCCTTGGCCCTTGCATGTGCAAATTAGCTTTTGAAACTTGTTATACATTGAGTTTAAAGTGTTTTTCCAGAATTTGGGGCCAAGAGGTTGAGTTTTGGATGGTTGAATGCTTGGTTCGAACTTGGGAGACAACTGAAATTCCAGATTTTGCTTCCTCGCCGAGCGGGATTCTCGCCGAGCGAGCCCTGTGGTTTTGCAAGCTCGCTCGAGCGGGCATCGAGCGTGGTATCGCGCGTAAAAATTGAACGCCCAAGATTTTTATCGTTTCATCGACCGCCGGCGAAGGATTGTTCGCAGCTCGCCGAAGCGGCTGAAGGCTCGCCGAGCGAGACCCTATTTCAAAGAACTTTTGAAAAATGCCTTCCAACTGTAATTTCGCATCCTCATCCCATCCTAGGCATTCTTAGGCCTAGTTTTAGACATCTTAATGAGGATGTAGGCATAGAACCACACCAAGGAAATTTAGAGATTTAATTATCATCCTTCCGACTGTGAACTTAGTGTGTGTGTTCTATCTGTTTACTGTTTAGGGTTAGCTCACGGGGACGCGCTCTAGCTACTGATAGCCCAATCACTGTGAGTAACAGATTGTGTAAAGATATGTTCAAAATGGTTATATTTTGAATCTCGAATCAACTTTATTGAACCGATATCGTTTATTGAATGAATGTATGTCCCAGATTTCAATCAGACAGGCATCCTTAGCACCCATCGTTATTGATCGTTACAGAGCTCACGGTTTCCTTGTGGAACCATATTGTTTATCGATTGATGGCCATCATTCTTGTTGGGTTCATATGCCGTGTCCTTTTGGACCTACTGTTTATAGGCTAATGGATGTACCACATATGACTGTTTGATTGAAATACTGATTGACTGAAATACTAAAAGATTGAAGTACTGTATAATGAATTGATTTCATTATCAGAGGGACATTCATTCATAACCTCTTTACACATTATGTTATTCATCGGGCTTTAGCTCACTGCTTATATATATATGTAGGTTCTCGGCTTGACTGTCAGCTCTTCACAATGAGGTTTCGATTTTGCCATTTCATGGCTTTGGGGTTTTGTCTTCCTGTCATCTGCTTTGTTAATCTTGTGGGACCATTGTATAGACTGCTCACTGCTTTTATCAGATCACAAGGGATTAAGTCCTTCACCGTTATCAGAAATATTGTATAGATCAGATTGCTTTGGAATATGTGAATGCATGAAAAAAAAACTTTTTGGCATACAGATTAACACAGCTCAATGGACACTAGATTATTTACTGTTTTGTCTTCCGCCAGCGAACTCAGATTTGTATTCATCGATTGGCGGGTGCCTTTGGTAATCTCTTGACATGGCCAATTACGGTGCTAAACCCATAGGGCCGGGTTTGGGTCGTGACACTAACCAACCTACTTTAGTTTATGGGTCACATCATCTCCAATCTCTCCATCCTTATTAATAATTGAATCTAGATAATGAAATTGTTCACTCTTAAGTATCTCTTGGTTTTCAATTTTCACTTTTCCTCATTATTAGAAATCAAAGATAATAAACTATCTCAAAAGTGTTAATTTCTTAGCCAACTCAACTGTAAAAAATTTCATTGTTTTATTGTTTGTTGTCAAATGCTCTCATTTTTATTTTTATTTTTATTTTTATTTTTATTTTTATTTTTATTTTTATTTTTATTTTTATTTTTGTTTTTGTTTTTGTTTTTCATAATCTGTTCTTATGCTTATTTTTGTTACCTTGCTAGCTCAACCACTTAGATATTTCATGCCCTATTCTTTCTTTTAGTTTGTTATCTATTTTCCTAAGATTGCACTAAAAACTGTAAGATTTCTTTACGAGGTAAAAGGACAAAACAAGCAAATCCAAACACACGAAGGAAGGAGTAATTGAGAAGTTGACAAACAGAGCCTTATAAGGAGACCGACTGTCACGACCCAAACCCGGCCCTATGGGTTTAGCAAGAATCGGCACGTAATCCGAGATTATCAAGGCCTACTTGATAGTACAAGAAAAAGCGAGTTCAACTGGCGGAAATATCTGATAAATAAATAATGTCCATTGAGCTGTGACAGTCAGTATGCCAAAAAGATTTTTCATGCATTCACACGTGTAGAACAGTACAGTCTATACAAAATTCTGATACACAGTCTGAGGACCTAATCCCTTGATAGCGATGCAGTTAGTAGGCGGCGGTCTATCTGATAATCCAAAAGCAAGACGGAGACAGACGGGGGAAAAACAAAGCACCCCAAAGCCATAGCATGGCAACTCGGAACCTCGCAGTGAGGCACAAAGGCTGGCTTGACAAAACTGGAGTCTAACCCACGCTTCTAGCTCCGATCTGGTGGCTGAGCACCTACATATATATATAAACAGTGAGCTAAAGCCCAGTGAATAACATAATGCGTAAAGAGGTTAAGAATGAAATGTCCTTACAGTAATGAAAACAGTTCATGAAACAATGTTTGATCTTTTTCGGAAGCGATTATTGATCACATGTGATACATCCATTAGCATAGCAGTAAACAGTGGGTCTTAAAGACTGAACAGTAATGATGGCCATCAATCAAGAATGATAGTGGTTCCACGAGGAACCGCAAAGATCTCTGTGATAAAGATGAAACAATAGGTGCTAAGGATGCCACAAGATGCAGTTGAAATAAAGGACATACATTCATTCATAAATAATACGATTCAAGAAAGTCGATTCGAGATTGAAAGATAATCATTTTGTACATATCGTTACACAATTGTTACTCACGAGTTTGGGCTCTGATATGCTAGAGCGTGTCTCCCGATCGCCAACCCTACAGTTCACAGGTTGAACACACACTAAGCTACACAGTTGGGAAATATCATAACTTAATCCCTAATTTGCCTTGGTGTGTTCTACATCTATATCCTCATTAAGATGCCTTAAACTAGGCCTAAGAATGCCTAGAATGGGATGAGGATACAAAAATACACTTAGAAAACATTTTGCAAAGTTTGCTGAAAATAGGAGCCTCGCTCGAGCGAGCCTTCCTTCGCTCGAGCGAGCTTCCAAAATCAAAGGCTTCGCTCGAGCGAGAAATCCTTCACTCGAGCGGTCTGTCGAAACAGTAAAAATACTGGATGCTGTGATTTTACGCGTGATGGTCGCTCGATGCTCGCTCGAGCGGAGCCCTGGACAAAGGTGCTCGCTCGAGCGAGGAATCCTTCGCTCGAGCGAGGAAGCCAAATCTGGAATTCCCAAATTTGCCTCCCAAGCTCAAACCAAGCATTCTACCACTCCAAACTCGACCTCTTGGGCCCAAATTCTGGAAAACATATCTAAATTCAATGTATAACAAGTTTCAAAGCTCAATTTATGAATTCAAGCCCCAAAGGTGAGTCAATTAAAACCATATTCAAACCCATTTTCAAGATTATGAAGAACATGCAAACATGCATGAAATTAAACCATTTCAAAGCTCCAATTTGATGTTCTAGTGAGCCATTTATACCAAAAACAAGTTGAAATCATGGACTTAAGCTTAAACATGAGCATGCATGTACAATTCTACCATGAATTCAACTCAAAACTCATTCTTTCAAACATGCATGCATGAATTCTAGCATAATTCACCATGTATGAGCTACAACATGACTTAGTTCTATAATGGAGTATGAAACATGCAAGACTTAGCTTAAACTCACAATTAGAGGGATTAATTCTCTTACCTAAGTCTTGTATTCAAGGTTTAGGAGTCCAATTTGACAATTCTCTAACAATTTCTTCAATTTCCAAGCAAATCAACAAGATGCATGCACTCTCTCCCTCTCTCTCTCTCTAAATTCGATGGAACAAGGGAATAGGGCTGATGAAATGTTCATCTAAGTGTAGGCAAGGCTCAATAATGAGAATAAACAAAGGCCCACTAACAATGGCAAAAGTGTAATTACGATAGACTCTTTAATTGGCTTTATTTAATCTAGTTTAATCATTCCTAAACACATTTTAGATAAATATACCATTAAATCACATAAATTCCAATGATTCCAAAACATCAATCTATTTTCGATTCGGCCGCCGATAAGGCCTTCAATTTGCAGTTTAAACATAAAAACACGAACAGATAATCAAATAATCGAAAAGATAAAAATGCAATACAATAGATATGCTCAGTCAATTCAGTTCGATTTCAAGCGATCCATTCAAGATTACTTGATTGGTTCAATTATCACTATGATCCAAATTTAGCGTAAATCAAGATGTAATTCAAGAATTTATCGAAATGAGATGGGGTTGTTACACCGACTAGAGAGAAGGAGAGTAGGCATACGGTTAAGAAGAAAAGCAACAATAAGAGCTACTTCACCCAAAGCGAGAGGCAGAGAGAAGGAAAGACCTAACTGTCTCAAGGAGATGACCGTGTTTATGCTTAGTTTGATCATTTTGGAAAGGTATATCAGTATAAGAAATTTGGCGAATGGTACCCAAATTGGCCAAATATTCACAGAACTCGGTTTTAAAATATTTTCTACCTAAGTCAAACTGTAACAATTTAATAATAGACCCAAACTGTGTAGTGACCATAGACTGAAAAGTACGGTATATATGGTAGAAGTTAGACTTATGAGTCATAAGGTAAATCCAAGTGTAATGGGTACAGTCATCAATAAATGAAATATAATATGCAGAACCCCCTTTAGTGAGAATAGGAGAATGACCCCAAACATCAATATGAACTAAAGAAAACGATGTATAGATATAAAAGTACTTTTCCGGAAAGGTAAGGCTGTCATTTTGACAAGTTTACACCCTGACACTCAGTAAGTTGAGTAGGAGAACTTTTAGGGCTGAGCAAGGAATCCGTAAAATTTGTAATTCGATCCGATCTAATCCAATCCTATAGGCTTGGATTGGTTTTTTGCTGTGGTTCGATTCCGGATTGAAAAATTAAAAATCCGTAGTTCACGAATTGGTTACAAATTGAACCCCATGATTCCGGATTAGAACCGATTCGAACTGTATACAAATAGCATATATTTATATTATACACCCTCATACATAGTATCTTCTCTTATTCCATATAAAACTTAAACCCGCATAGTATCTTCTTTTATTACTTTTGTTTATTGGTTTTTAGTTTTAATTTGTAATGGTCTAAATGCTTATGGTGGAATCAGTTTTCTTATGGTTGTTTAAATTCTAGAACAATATATTGCTATTGTGGAACTAATATGATGTCATGTTTATGTTTTTATGAAATTAAAATGTTCTATATATATTTTTTGTTTGTTATTTAATTATGTGAATCCATGGTCCTAAACTGATTCGATCCTTGTTTAAATGGATTGGTTCGGATTGGTTCCACAATTTAAACGGATTGGATTGGTTTCAATTTTTCAGGAACCATAGATAATGGATTGGTCCTAGTTTTACCCCCATCTGGACCAATCCGGACCATGCTCACTCATAGAAACTTTACCTAATATACCTAATTGAGTTAAAACCTGTAAGCGGTCAGCAAACAAATGCTCTAATCTAGAATGCCACAAATAGAAGGACTTGACAAAGAATCTAACTGAAAAGAAAAAAAAAGCAACGGAGATGTAATCATAGGCAGATGCAGGCTTTCTACCACATAGACGTCTCCAACTCTATGGTCAGTCCCAATCTGCTGCTTGGACATCTGATCTTGCACAGAACAGATAGAAGAAGAAAAGATAACATCAAAACCAAAGGTATTAAGCTGACTGATAGATAATAAATTGACAAATAACTGAGGAACATATAAGACAGATCGAATAGAGACAGCAGACATAGCAGACGATGACGCAATAGATATAACAGACTCACCAGACCCATTAGCAACATTAACAGTAATAGGAAAGGGAGGGGGGAGTACAATTTTGAAGTAAGGAGAGATAAGGAGTCATATGATGAGAGGAACCAGAGTAAAAAATCCAGATAGACAAAGAGATACCTGAAGAAGACTCAAGCAAATCTGAATAAATAAAGGAAACAGAGGAGGCAGACGGGGATGGCTAAGAGGTAAACAATATATGCTGAAGCTGACCAATTTGAGCATTGAAGGAAGCCAAGTTAAGATCAAGAGCCAAAATATGAGCAGTATAAGTGGTGGGAGGCCGAAGAGTACTCTGAGGATGAGCATGGAACTGAGTCTGAAACTACTGGAAAGACGAGGCAGGCAGATGTCCCTTCTTGGGACAGTAATACTTCCAATGGCTTCTCTGATGGCAGTAAGCACACTCATCTGAAGCCAGTAGCCTATTTTTGGGCCTAGTCATCTTGTTATCCATCATTATAATGAACTAGTAAGAACAATATAAAAGATCCAAACAAAGGAGAGCCAATACGCAAATAGGGATATCCGCTAGGGTCAAAGAACAATAAACACTAAATTACCAAGTGAATAACACCTCAGACAAGGACCCAGATGATAATACCTCATATGGGTCAAAGATCCAAACCAGTGAGAGAGAAACACCCATTGTAGGACCTGACGAACCAAACGAAGCCCTCACACAATCGTGATCCACGACTTACAATCCACGAACTAGAGAGGGTTATGGTGTAACAAAGACCACCTATGAATTAGCGTCGCGAATCAGATGACCAGATGGATCAATCGAACGAAACAGGCAAGTCGATCGAAACAGTTAAGTCAACTCAAACAGATGGGTTAACTTAAATGACCAAATGGGTCGACTTAAACAAATGACCAAACAAGCCAAACCCAATCTCGAACCAAACCAACAAGAGAACCACAATCGGTGGATTGCAATTCGAACTCAGATCGGTCACACGAATCTAGAAAGCTGAACCAGAGAAGAATTGACAATGGCTACTAGGGTTTTGAACATGGCTTTGATACCATGTAAGATTTCTGAATGACTTTTGTGTATTCAATTGTGTTTCTAATACAAGAATACATCGGTTTATATAACAAACAGACCCTAAGACTGAAAAGGAAACTAGAATAATTACTCAATCCCTAATATTCCCTAAAATATACAAAAACATATATACTATCATATATATATATAACCTAATATTCTCACAATGGATTTGAGTTTGGATGTGGATTCAAATCTAAGGATTTAAATCTAAAATGCTAAGAATTAGTAGATGCATTTGGGAACATACACACACACACAAAAAAAAACAAAAAAAAACACATACAATACGTACATACATATAGATAACTATATAGTGTTTGAGCTAGGGTTGTGGATTTGTAGAAAATCATGGAGGGGGGGAGAGAGCTAGCTCAAGCAAATCCGAACATAGCCCAAAAGTAATATATTTCTTAGGAATGAACTCAAGCAAATCATACTATATGTTATACATATCTGTTATGTATGAGATAATGGTTATCTTAATTTACTTGCCTTTAAGCAATTGTTGTTTTGTGGTGTGTGGTTTTAAGCTCTTCCGGTGCTTACTTCGCCTCCGTTTGGCAAGGGCTCATTGGGCTCATGAGCCACAAAAGACAAAATAGGCTCATGAGCCACAACAGACAAAATATCACATCTAACCCCATAATCATTATACTCTTCTCTCACAAAAAAAGCCAAAAAAGCCAAAAAGCCAAGAGCTCTTCCCAAACCAAGCTTTTGAGCCCAGGCTCATATAGCCAAAAAAGCCAAAAAGCCAACGAGCCAGCCCACTTCCCAAACGGAGGCTTCTTGTTCATTAAGGTCTTCATATTGTGGTTTTATATAGAAGGTTAAAGAGTCATGTGTAAGGACTCAAAGCCAAAGGAGTCAGGAGGAAAGGGAAAGGGAAAACAAGCAGCAGTAGGAAGTGATGATACTGCTTCACAAGGTAAAGGAAAATGTGCGAAGACAGATGGGCTTGGCACCTACACATATGTCAAAGGTTGTTTCTTCCCTTAATTTGTTTTTCAGGAGCTTCTATGTTGTTTTAACTGCAATTTATCTAGTATGTTGAGTCTCCTGATTTGACTCTGGGTTTTGGATTTTGTTTTTAGCAAGGCATATCTTATGTGAGAAGCAAGGGAAGATTAATGAAGCATACAAGAAGCTAGCAAAGATGGCTGGCTTAGTAATGGAGACAAGGTTCCACCTGCTGAGTTTGCAAAGGTGATTTCCCCATTACATTAAACATTTTCTCATTATTTTTTAACACATTTAGTTTAAAACTTTTGCACTTGTTGGTCAAGGTTGTGTCGGTATCAATTTCTAGTTTTGAACTTGGAGGGGATCATTTTTGACTCTTTCATATTTTTGTAATGATTAATGATCTTGATGGTGAACCTGATTCAATTTTATTTAGTTGGTTTTTATTTAGGTATTTAATGGGTTCATCATTTTCACTTAGCTCCTTAATTGCTTTCAAGCCTTTTAAAATGTGCTAAATAATCATGATCTCTTCAACTTAATGATTATTATAACAATTTTGAAGTACTACATTACAAAACCTTGGTCATTGGAAACAAATTGCATGAACACAACATGTTGAAAGTTATCTAACGGTCCATATGTTTGGGTGAGAAAATGTTTTTCTTATTTTTTAGCGTTTGATACAATGAAAAATGAAAGTCGACAAAAAATGTCCGTAAAAAACCTATTTGGGCAGAAAATGGTTACACTTTTACAAAGTGCAAAACATTTTCCAAACTAAAGTCTTATTAATCCCACCACAGTACCACCGGCAACACCATCACTACACTGCCACCACCACCGCCACAACCTCCTCCACATCACCACCCCCGCTCTTGCCACCACCACCGTCACCCTGCTGCCACCTCCTTACCACCACTAATACAACCGTTAGTACATTATTTTCAAGGATGCAAAATGTTTTTCGTTGGAAAATGTTTTTTGCTGAAACAAAAGAAGTGTAAGAAAATGGTTCAGGTGTTCTCTGTACGATCTCCTAAAGAGAATTTTTGACCAAGATATTGTCTCAGGATTATTTGTGCTGCTTTTCTGTCTTCTTCTTCCAGCTAGTGGCAGAATATTCAGAGTGTCCCTCAGGGAAGAAGGGTGGAGACTCGGGATGGTTTCCACGTGGTAAGATGGCTAGCCTATTTCAGGATGTTGCCTTTAGCACAACTGTTGGAGCTATCAGTGCACCATTTAAATCAACATATGCTATTTCAATTCCTGATTTTTGCTCTGCAAACCTGCTAACCACGTGTTAAGCTTTATCTTATGCTGTTCACGTTGCTCAGACCGGCTAACTTTGTTATGCTATTGATGGTACAGGAATGGATACCACATTATCTTGTCTTAAGGGAGGAAGAATTGATAGAACTTGGCACTCGAAGTTGGGCTCTCTCGCATTATTAATCATCAAATCAAAGTAAGCATTGTGAATTTATCTGTGTGAGACTTTGGCTTGATTGTGGCTGGTTTTTAGAACATAATTGACTCAATGATGCTTCACCCTGTTAGACATTAGTTTGATAAGTAGTTTTTTTATTTTTTGGTAGTCCATTTTCTGTTATATAGAGTTCTGACTACTAGATTTGGTCTTCATTGTAGTCTACTTTCTGTTAAAAAATCATTTGATAATCAAAGGTTGTGCATGGAATCCACTGATCCTTAAGTTTATACAAAAATGATGAGTAGGGGAACATAACACCTCATGCAGATTCCAGAATATACAAAACACTCTCTCTCTCTCTCTCTCTCTCTCTCTCTCTCTCTCATACACTTCCCGTTGACCCCTTGAAGCTTGTTATAAAATGTTTTACTCAAATTGAGTTCAATTCAATTTGAGTGTGAATTCACTATGTAATTGAGGGTTTTCATGTGCATTTCCTTTGTTTTCTTAGTGGATTGGTTTGTGGCTTTTGACCCGTGATTTTTTTTTAATCACAATTGAAAGTGCTCCAATTGTGGATTTTTTTTTTTACTTTATATTGTTGTGTTGATTTGTCATTGTTTGTTAGTAGATATAATTCAATTTTTATTTAATTGGATTAGATCTATGATTGTTTGATTAGGAATTATTGTTCATCATTAAAATTGAATCCTAATTGCAAATTACAATCTTGGAGGATTTTAAGATTTTCATTGCCAAAAGACATCAATGCTCCCAGGAGCAAGACTTCCAATCCTTGGATCTCCCAGACAATTTTGGATTACATTCATGATGCTGCCAATTCTCTGTTTCATTCTTGTCCCTTTGGATAAAATGGTTCTAGCACCTACTGACCAAATAGGATCTGCATCTTCAGGAACTAGTGCAGGATTTTTTGCTCTCTGCAATGAGATAAACATAAAAGGTTTGAGCAGACAACATCTTCTATAAAAGAGACGCAACTCTAAGCTCTAGAGTGTATACATCCTTAAAAAAACTACAAAGTTTAATGAGTATCAATCTAAGAAGTATAGACAGTTCTAAAAATGTAACGTATCGTGTTCAACATTGACATGACACGATACTCACCAGACTCTTTCCATTCCAATACCTAGACACATAAAACATATTACAAGTTCGAATAAAAAAAACTTGGAATCCAATGATAAAATAAAAATTAAGTAAATTTATATCTATTTTCCTCTTTTATACTATAAATAAATTATATATTTTGCAGGTGTCCCTATTGTGTCATGTTCTATATTTTTTACAGATTTATATGTCGGTATGTCAGTGTCCTGTCACATGTCTATATTCATGCCTTTTAGATATATGAATAACGGTGTGAAGGTAATTAAACCCCTCAACAAAATACACAAATTCATCCATTCAAGCACCAAAAGAAAGTTTAATTCTGAAACACACTCTGAGGTGCCGTTTGGGAAGCCAAAAAGCCAGGCTTTTTGGCTATTTTAGCCACAAAAGACAAAATAGGCTTTTTTAGCCACAAAAAACAAAACATCACATCCAACCCATAATCATTACACTCCTCTCTCACAAAAAAAGTCAAAAAAGTCAAAAAGCCAAAAAGTCCTTCCCAAACCAAACTTTTAAGCCTAGGCTAAAATAGCCAAAAAAGCCAAAAAGCCAAAAAGCCAATCCACTTCCCAAACGGAGGCTCACAAGTTTGTCTATGTTAACTATAAAAAGGGAGCCCCCTAGAGTCACCATCTTCAATTATCGCAATGGGTATCTTGATAATCCCATGAACTTTTTAAATTTTTTTCAAATTTAAATTTAAGTGTAAATTGTAAATACATCATTGAAATTTGCTTAAAATATGATAAAACTGACGCAAATCTGGTGCACCATATGTTGAACGCGTTGGGTGGGGTCGGGTCGGATCCATATGTTCAACGCAATACCGTGTGAACCACTCACGCTGTACCTTTTTTTAAATAAAATTTTTTTTTTTTAAGGTCTCATTTAGCAACTCAATATTTTATGGAGGTATTCGTGGTTCAGCTGCGGTCGGAAAATGTTCAATTTGTTATCCGTCCGTTACATTGGGGGATTGGAAAAAATCAATTCGCATCGATTTGTCAAATTGGCGGATGAGAATTGGTGGATTGACGATTTAAACTTTTATAAATTTTGAACAAAATACAACTTCAACATTTTTTTTTATAACAATCCAACTTAGTATAACTAAAAGATTATCAAGTAAATTGTCAAATACCAAAAATAAATATATATAAGAAAATTATACATTACCAAAATTATTTCATTACTTTTTTTTATTCAAAACTATTTAATTTGATTTTTTTTTAAAAAAAATTAAGCCTTATATTTTTCACACAAAAATATCAAATATCAACACTTGCCATTTGACAAAAGAATTTTCAAATTAAAAACACAACAGAATATTTAAATTCTTTTCAATTGAAAATACAAATAAAATATCTAAACAAATTAAAAATATAAAGTCTTATAAATTATTAGAGGTACTCACAGTTTGGCGGTTCGCTTGCGGTCAAAGGAACCTCAAATCCGCCATCAGTCTAAAACTAGGCGGATTAGAAAAAATCAATTTGCTATCGTTCACTCATCATCACGTATCCATTCAAAATGCGACAGATCGGTTTGGTTCGGTCAGTTTAGGCGGATCGAAATATCCGTTGTTCACCCCTAAATATTTTAGTTTAAAAGTTAAAAAATCGCTAAAAAAATTAAAAAATCAATAACTTATACTTAAAAATCAAAATTTTCAATTTCTTCTACGTTTTACACATTTATTCGTAAAAAATCAAAAATCATTTCAAACAAACTAATTTTTTTAATCTCATATTATAGTTAAAAATCAAAAAAGCCCGTTTACAAATGAGGTCGGAGTCCACTAACTTTATGACATTATTATAAGGGTATTTTTGGAAGATGGTTAAAACTGATTTTTTAACTTTTTTTAAAAAAATGTGTAAAAAATATAAAAGATGATATGACTTAAAATAGGTTAAAAACCGAGAAGTAACTTTTAACTCACTTCCTAAAGAAAAATGTTTGATAGCCTAAATTTTTGTGATTTGAATGATTTGAATGTGTCAAAACGAAATCGTTTTATACCCAAAACGATATTGTTTTGAATGTTTCGAGCCATTCGAGTCATGTTTTTTCGGATCATTTATCATGTTAATTTTTTAATTTTTTTTAAAAAATAAAAAGATAATATAATTTTAAAAAAATTAAAAAATTAACTTTTAATTTCTTCCTACGATAGAACGTTTATGTTTCGCAACACATATTAAAGAAGTAATTAAATTATTCACTGTAATAATTCATAAAGTGAGTGGACTCCTTTAAGAACAAAAGTGAGTGGAGTGCAGTTGAAATGAAGGTGACCCCGATGCGAGACAAAGAATTAAAAAGCAAAAGTAGAGCGTCGGAAAAAGTGAGCGGTTCACGCGTTATTCCGTTGAACATATGGAACTGACCCCACCCAACCCAGCTAACCCAACGCGTTCAACATATCATTGGGATGTTTACGTTTACTTAATTAAGAAAGAAAATTTTTTTGGCAGAAGAGTATACCTTCCGTATATAAATTAGGTTGTGCTTTTTCTTCTTTACGGTTGTTTCGAGAAATTACTTAAAAATTAATTTTTTTGAATCTTTTTTTAATTTTTTTTTAGAAAAAAATAAATAAATAGAGAAATGATATGACGTAAAATAGATTAAAAATAAAAAAATTAACTTTTTAGCTAAATTTCCAAAACACCGTTGAAGATTTATATTATAAGTTTTACTAACAAGTATATTTAGGACACAAGTAAAAGATAAAAATTTTATAGAACACAACAACTTTTTTATTAAATTCAATACATTTTTATTGAAATTAATACAATTTTTAACATTTTTACATAATTTTAAAATACTTTATACACAATTCGTAATATTAAATAATACATAAAAAACACTGGTCAGTATTTGTCTAATATTATTGATGATGTAGTTTGGTCGACTGGAGATGAGTCAAACTGATCCAAGTGATTCATGAGTTGGCTGGCCTTCCTCTTCTTAGTCGCACCTGCAACAAGTCCAGTGGAAATGTTCCGAAATAGGAGTGGTTCCTTCTTATGGACTTTCTAACGATCAAGTTAGATGAGGATACGATAAGAATAAGAACAAGAACTTAGATAGAAAGTTGAGAGTAAAGAGCTAAAGAGAGGATGAGTCACTTGTTACCAAATGTTCTTCAAAAGTTTCCTTATATCTCTTACTAATCATTTCTTTGTCCATTTATGATGTCTCATTGGCCAAAAGCCAACAATATATTCACCGTCGGCCATGGTGGTCTCACCACATCCTAGAGTGAAGGATCTTGTTGCATTTAATGCCTTGACAGTCTCATTTAATACTTGATACGTGAGCTCAATAACTTTACAGGATCTTTATCTGTCACATAGTCAATTTCCTAGTTGACACGTATCCAGCTGGTACCAGGGCTTGGTTACTGTGGATTCTCTACTGAGCAGGCTGTTGGCCCTCTTCTGTTGAGCTTTATGGTAAATAAGTGTACTTTTTGTCTTTTTGGACTAAAAAATTGAGATTGAAAATATGGATGTTTGGGTTAACTTTTTGACTTTTTATGGAAAAATATGTAATAAAAAATTGTAAAAATTGATTTGTAGGGAAAAATTCGAATTGGGAGTTGTGCAACCGTAATTATTGACTTTTGGTGAATAGTATTAACTTTTTAACTTTTTGAGTAACTTTTTGACTTTTTGATTTTTTTCTAAATTCCCAAACTTGGCCATAATCAAATAATAGTTTGGACAATCTTGGGGAATCGTGGCTCGAGACTTCTTAGACCATACCCATCAATTATAACTCTTTAGTAGTGATGGATATCACATCTACATCTATTGAGTCATAAACCATATGAATTACTTTACAATATTTGAATCTTGACTAATTATATAATAGTATCACATCAGCTAATAAAATTAGAGTAATAGAATAAAGTCACCACTAAAGTTTGTTTTCATTGTCTTTTGCTGCCTTTTTTGTTTGGGGAAATTACACGGTAATTTCATAAAGTTATTATAAATTTGTAAAATAAATTTTATAATTTTAATTATTATAAATTAATGATATTTTTTTTTATCAAATACTATTAAAAAATATTATTAATTGTTAATTTTCAGTGACAGTTTGAAAATTGTCACAAAAATATTACCAATTATAAATTTTAGCGACATTAACTTTCACCGACAGTTTGAAAAATTCGTCATAGAAAAACGTCACTAATGGTAAGTTTTAGTGACAATTCATAAAAATTGTGAAAAAAAAATCACTAATTGTCAATTTTTAGTGACATATGCAAAGAAATCGTAACAAAAAAAATATTTTTAACGATAATTTTATTATGACTTATTTTCAATAAAATTTGATAAAAATTAAATCCAACTATTAAAATTTATTACTAATTTACCTTAATATTAAAGTAATAGAATAAAGTCACCACTAAAGTCAAGTCTTTATTGTTTTTGCTGCCTTTTTTGTTTGGGGAAATTACTCGGTAATTTCATAAAGTTATTATAAATTTATAAAATAAAATTTATAATTTTAATTATTAATATTTATATTTATATTTTTTTTTACTTATTTGTACTATTCACTCAGTTTGGTTTCAATTTCCAAAATTTATTTTTCAAAAAAATTCGACCTTTTCATTTTTTGTATTTTTTCATTGAATTTTTTTAAAATATTTTAAGTATTTTTTTAAAAAAATTTTAGACACACCTAACATAAATATACTTAAAAAGTATAATATTTATAAATTTTTTTAAAAAAAATTCAATAAGTACCAAAAATAAAAAAAAAATTAAAATTCAATACATTTTTCCTATTTTTATGTATTTATTAAAATTTTAAAATAATTTGTCACAAATATTTTACTATTTAGATACATCTAAGTAATGTGTATTTAAAAAAATAAAAAAATTGTTTAAAATTTTAAAAATATTTACTAAAAATAAAAAAAATACGAAAAGTAAAAAATTTAATTTTTAGAAAATTAAATTCAAAAAATTAAAATCAAATTATGTTTTACAAATTGTTGCCACCTCTGTATTAACGCATACAAACATTTCACACGTTTGAACCCATCAGATCATGTTCTCAACGCGTATGCCCAGTCCCATTGTCCCGCGTTGGGTTGGGTCCCATCCTACATGTTAATTTGTAAATCACATTGTCCTGCGTTTTCGTATGTGGTTTGTAATAAAAAATTATATATATTATATACTTCTGAAAAAAATTGACACTCAAATTCTATTATCCAAATCATTCTAGAGTATTACGTATATATTATTAATAAAAAAATTAAATTAAATTAATTTAATCATTTTAATTTTTTTATATTATATAATTTATTTATGAAAAAAATAAACGATAAATATATATTTAAAATTTAATAATCTATTTTATTTTTTGGATAAATTACAAATGCACTCTTGACGTTTACTTAAAATATAGATTTGTTTCATATGATTCTGAAAATTGCATGTCACTCCTTCAAGTTTCTAATCACACAATAAATGACCATTTTTATTGATAAATTATCAAGTCAATTAATAATTTTTAATAATATTATAAATATATTTCAATTGATGATTTAAATAATTTTATTGTTGTATATGATATAATTAGAAAATTTATTTTTTTCATTCATTCTCTTAAATAAAAAATTCAAAAAAAAATGATATTTGTAATTTTTAAAATTATAAGGACAAATTATATTTTAAATAATTTTAAGAAATGTATTTATATTTTACCTTTTATTTTTAAAGATAAATAGGATAAAATTTTTAAAAAAAAAATTGAAAAAAGGAATAGATGATGCACTTGCCATAAATCAGCTCCACTCCACCACAAAATTGAAAAAAGGATTAGATGATGCTATACTATTTCTATGAACTGTGTCTCAATTAATCAATCTCTCTCTCTCTCTCTCTCTCTCTCTCTCTTCTCCAACCTTCATCCTTGGTTACCACCAACTCTTTAAACCCAGATTTTGTTGGATTGGGAGGTAGTGGGTTTGAATTCAACTGAAGTACCACAGCTTCACAATGGAAGTGCCTGTTGTGTCCTTGATTGTCAAAAGACTTGGAGTTTTGTTAACTGAAGAAGCAAAATTCATATACGGAGTAAGCGACCAAGTTGAACAAATCAGAGTCGAGTTGAACCGAATGCAATGCTTCTTACAAGACGCAGATTATGCAATACAATCAGATCATCATGTAGATGCGAGGGTCAACAACTGGGTTGCGGAAATCAGAAAATTTGCTTATGAAACGGAAGACATCCTTGAAACTTTTGTCATCAAAGTTTCATCCAAAAGAAACAAAGGGGGTTTCCTAAACAACCTTAAAAGATTCGCTGGCATCTTCAAAGAATGGCTAGACGTTCACAGAGCCGGACGTGAGATTGATGCCATTAAAAACAAGATCACCAACCTCACCGTTAGTTTACATAATTACGGCTTAAAAAGTATAGGTGAGTCAGTTCAAGTGTTGATTTTAAATTTAAATTTTTAAATTTTTATTTAAAGTATATATTTTCCTCTTTTGAGATGCAAAATTATTACTAATTAAAATTTAAAATTTAAATTATGTTAATTTATTCCATTACTCTTTCTTGTGACAATCAATTTTAGGCAAGAATAATATTTTATATTTTAATTTTTCAGGGAAATTTATGAGAAATTAAAAAGACATCTCTCTATAAATTTGTGTAAGAATTTAGGGATAACAACAATTTGTTTGGTAGTTAAAATTCTTGAGATTTAAAATTTTTAAATAATAATGACAACTTTAACATATATAGTACAAAACGCCCTCATGATCTTAAAAATTCTCATAACGTGGTTTCTTTCTCGTGATAAAATTTTAAAATTTAGTAACTTTTGATTTATATCTCAATTTTTTGTAAAATTTATATTTTTAGAAATTTTATTGACTTAGTTTGACTTGATTATCGAAATTTTACTAACCAACCAAAATTTTATGGACTTGTCTCAGGTCAATAAAATTGTGTTAACTTTTATTTTTTCAAAATTTTATATTTATTATGGATCTTGTTTTTATAGATCTTGATGAAACAATTCAAAAAATACAAATTTTATAAATAGAAAAAAGATCTAGATCAAAAGTTATATAATTTTGAAACTTTTATGAGTTAAAAAGGTAATAGATGATACTGGAAGCGGTATAGTGAGAGTATTTTTGTCACTGTATATTTTGGAGGGCCTATATTACTACAAAAAATTGTGTTGTCCTTGTCCTTCTGAAAAAATATTACTAGAAATCATAAACAAAAAATCCCGTAAATTTATAGAAACATATAAAAATAATGGGCTCGTTTGGTTTGATTTTCTAAAAAAATTTTGGAAAATTTTCTCTACAAATAAGTTTTTAAAAGTAATCAAACCAAACAAATTTTTCCAAATTTTTTTTCCAAAACTTGTAAACCAAACAAGTTTTCCAAACAAATCTCTTTCTCACACATATCAAATCAATCACTTTTTCCAAAACTCTATCTCAAAATAATTTTTCAAAACATCTTTTGAAAAAAACCAAACCAAACATGTTTTCGTACTTTTTATCTCTAAAACACATCTCTCAAACACAAACCAAACATACCCAATATTTCACAATTTTAACCTCCACTTTTTTTAATATATATTTTATAAAGGATGTATTATTATATGGTGAAAAATGGTTCAAAAAATAGAATTTTTATATACAAAATTCATACAAATTATGTGACACTGTTATTTTTGGACCATAAAATTAGTATTGTTTTCCTCTTTAAAATGAAAGAATCACAAAAGAAAAAAGAAAAAAAAAATCATTTTATGTGAGTTTTTTATATGAAAATTATATTTGTACAACATTATTATTGAATATCGACCGTTAGAAAGACTAAACTAATACTGCTGTAGGTGAAGGCATAAGAAGTTCAGCAGCTGAAAAGCAACAAGAATTGAGGCAATCGTATCAGCATGTTGTTGAAGAGGATTTTGTCGGGTTTGAGGAAGACTTGAACACGGTTGTGAAACATTTGGTGCAAGTTGATGACTATACTCCTAGTCGAGTTGTCTCTATTTGCGGCATGGGTGGTTTGGGGAAGACCACTCTAGCTAAAAAAGTATATCATCACAAAGATATTCAGAGTCACTTTCAACGTTTGGCATGGGTATGCATATCTCAGCAGTATCAAACAAGAGATATTCTGCAAGAAATCTTCATCAATCTTGTTCCAGAGAGAAAGGAAGATGTTGTTAGGATGGCAAATACAAAGTTGCTTGAGCAGCTTTATAAAATCCAGCAGAGTCAAAAATGCTTAGTTGTACTGGATGATATTTGGTCAATAGAGGCTTGGAAAAGCTTGAAACCGGCCTTCCCAAATGGAAACACGAGCAGCAAAATATTACTAACGACTCGTAATAAAACACTGCCTTCACAGATAGATCCATACCATATCTTCCATGAACCCCCGTGTTTAAATGACTAGGAAAGTTGGGATCTACTTCAAAAGAAATCATTACTAAGAAGAGATGATAGAGGTAATATTAATCAGTCTACATTACTATATATTTTGATACAAATTAAATTATTTCAATGTTAGTTTTCATATCATCTGTGTGATCTAATTATTGTCATCTAAAAAGATTAATGACTCAGGGGCAGAGATTTGGGAAAGATGGAAAATACTTTAGCTCTATTGGCCATAGGGTTGTACCAATTGTATTTAGAATATTCATTTTGCGAAAACTACATAAAATTGAAAACATTCAAGTAATCACTTTCCAGTGAGATAGAAAATAAAATTTTACACAAACATATTTGCACCTCCGTACCTTTTCACTTGTATCTCATCTCATAATCACTTGCACCCCCATATTTTTTAATTTTTTTTTTTCCATCCCATTGTGTTGTAATTCCCCCAAGTTTCAATAGTTGGAATAGGTAAGGACTCATACAAAAAAAAAAAAAAAAATCAAATTAATCAGGCATTCAAAATCACATGATCCATAGTTGTTTTCTAAAAATAGATAGTATATTATCAAAATCATATATTTTAAAAATAAATAAATAAATATGATCTTATTATTATGTGGTTATAAATATATGATTAATTATGATTTTTTTTCATAGTTCATTTACTCGATAAATCTTACAATATAAATGATTCAAATAATCGAAATAGACCCAAATTGGCCCACACAAAGGGTTCCAACAGCATTCCCAAGACACCAACAACAACTCAATGGTTATCAAACATATAGAAACATAAAATTTATACAAATATATATAGGCTAAACTATCAATAGGTCCTAATAGTTGGACTTAATTTCTATTAAATCCAAATAAAAATAAGTCCTAGTAAAATCGTTACTAAAAATAATTTTTTGTGATAATTTTTTGAATGTTGCTAAAAATTACAGCTGTTGATTTTTTTTTTACGGTTTTTATAAATTGTTGCTAAAACTTAGTAATGTTTTTTTGTGTCGAATTTTCAAACTGTTGCTGAAAGTTAAAAATTAATGACTTTTTGTGACTTCTTTTAAAACTGTCACTAAAACTTATAATTAGTGATATTTGTTGTGACAAAATTTTCAAACTGTCGTTGAAAATAAACACCTATTAGGACTTACACGTAAGGTCTTTATATATATACAGATATATGATGTGAAATATTTAAGTCTTCTTATTTTAAATCAAAAGACCTATTGGACGGGTCATGCTATATGCAAGTTATGACATTTGTAATTTTGATTATCAAAAATGTCATAACTAAATTATTTTCAATTATAATTAAAAAAATGAGTCATAACTAAACACCATAGAAGGTATAACTAAAGACATTTTAAATCATATCTAAAATAATGTCATAATCAATATCACAATGAATCAAAAATAACACAACAATGAATTATAATCAAATCATAACTAAATATCACAAAAATTACAAACCTCAAAAGTAGAATTTCCCCCATTTGGAGTGGCCTTTATTTCAAAAATACATCAACCATATTATTCTGATTAAATATTTTGTAAATTAATGATAAAATAGCATTTCTATCCCCCCAAAAAATGTGGTCCAAGCATTTCACTTAGAAAGAAAAGCTACTTCTTTTATGTAATTTATTACTCTAAAAGAACTGAACACGATTGGATGCTAAAAAATTTAGTGTTAATTATAATAACATCTGGTGAACTAGTACGGAATATTAATATCCTCTTAAACTATAAAATTGTATAGTTAAACCTTTTAATTTTAAAATATCATACAAATATCTCTATTAGAATTATTATTACTCTAAAAGAACCGAACACAACTGGATGTTAAAAAATTTAGTGTTAATTATAATAAAATCTGGTGAATTAGTACTAAATATTAATATCCTCCCAAACTACAAAATTGCATGGTTAAACCTTTTAATTTTAAAATATCACACAAATATCTCTATTAGAATTATTAGGTACTTCCAGAGTAACCATGTTATCTACTTGATCTACTCTCGGTCAATGAGAAACCGCAATAAAAACTAAATAGTCATCATTTGTCTCTTAACTACTCCCACAAAGATGAGTTAACTGTTGGATCACCCATTGAGGTGATCATGGAGCTCCCACCAAGAAAAGTGGAGAACCCATTGAGGTAGTGTGGTGGTTGAGAGCACCATTGTAGTGGAGCACCAAAGAGTGGGGTGGTTGACCACTCACCACTGTCCCTTCTCTTCTTCCTCTGTATGTCTATAAATTGTGAGGGAGGGAGGAGAGAAAAATGAGAGAGTTAGAGAAAACCGAGAGAAAGAAGTGTGAATCAAGAGATGTGAGAAACCGTCTCCCTCGGTGTGAGCGAGGGAGACGGGTGAATGGGTGAGTGAGAATGGTGTGAGTTTCTCCTCTGTAATATTCTGTAATCTCTCCATAAATGATAATCGGTTACTCTCCCGTGGACGTAGGCCGGATTGCCGAACCACGTAAAATATTGTGTCTTCGTGTGTGTGGGTGTGTATTTCTGCTTGGTATGGTTTCTACAAGGTCTTGGGCGGGATCCCCGATCCCAACAAGTGGTATCAGAGCCTCGTCGGTGGCGTTTCGGAACCAAAACAGTGCAAAATCCGAATCTGCCCAGAAATCGAATTGCTCGAAATCGAGTTTTGAGCATACCAGGAGCAAGGGCTCGACGAGAGGAGTCCAGAAACATAAAGCAGAAGCCCAGGGGAGACCGCACGCGCCCTCACGCGCCTCCTGAAGAAGGCGCGTAAGTCCCACTCTCGACACGCGCCGTCACGCGCCGAGAAAGGAACCGGCGCGTCATTTCACGCGCGGCCACGCGTGCCACGCGCGGCTGAAGGAGGAAGACGAGTGGGGAGGAGCGCGTGTAGCGCGCTGCGTTCCACGCCAGCGACACGTGGCGGACACGCGTCGGCGAAGGTGGGGCCGTGTTCGCCATGTCATCTGACCACGTGGCGTGCCACGTCGATGACACGTAACGCGTGGGCGATGAGTGGGCGCCACATGGCCGCGTCATCTCGCCACGGCCAAGGCGAGGATCGGTGTTACGCGAGCAAAGGTGCATTGCAGAGGTCGGATCCAAAAGCTGCGGCTATGGTGCGCCCGCAGGTCGAGGCGTACAAAATGTTTTGGCTTGATCTAAGTCATTTGGAGTCCGTTTTTGGCGATCCAATAGTGGTTTTAGACTATTTGGAGTATTCCGGACACATCTGTACGGTCAGATTTTGGAGATGGAGTTTCTGTGAAAAGAAGGCAGATTGAAGGGACGGACGGCATCGGGTGCGATGGGCCGGAATATTCATTGGTACACGAATATTCCTGAACTTCGAAAATTGTAATGTGGCGAAATTTTCAGAAAATTGTGGTGTGTGACTTTCGGGGATATTTTTCAGTGAGGTCCCCGAAAATACAGCGAAGGTTGGTCCTAGCTAATCGGACCGTTCCGGACGCAACCGCGAGGTCAGAATAGTGAAATTCTGAACGGTTTTTAAAAGATTGGTAAAACATGGGAGTTTGTCATCTTTAATACTCAGAGGGAGGTTGCCGGATATTGTGGAACGCTGCAGTGTCACTGAAGAGGTTAGAATGGACAGATTCTGACCAGATTGAACAACCAGGTACAACTCGAGATAGATCAGGCTTGATGGCAGATCGAGGGAGATCAGGATTGGTCAGGGGCGATCAGAGGATTGCAGGTATGATTATCTCAAGATCAACAATGTCTATGTTGAATGTAACAATAAAAACTTCACACCTACTCTACCTTAGTGTGGTAGGTGAGTGAGTTAGTATATTATGTGAGTGTGTTAGGTTAGTATTAGTGTGGTAGGTGAGTGTTAGTGTCGTAGGTGTGTGTTAGTCTATTTGTCTTCCTCTCCTATATATAGGAGAGTCATTGTATACAATCATATATCAATCAATATTATCAATACATAAATTTCCTACATGGTATCAGAGCGGGTTTAGCACCTAGTATTTCTCACTTCATCGACGGGCGGCAACCTCGCCTTGGCCGCCCGCCGGACCTCAACAACTTCCTTAATCTTGGCTTCCATCCGGGAGCTTCACCAAAGGCATTCTTGCTCCTGTTGTTCTTTGCATTCCTTACAAACCACGACTAAATCCTTTGCAAAAGTGTCTTTTTGAATTTGCATTACAACCTACCTCCTTGGTCCATCAAGATTCTTCCCGATCGCAAGAATACTGTTTATAACACCGCAAGGGTGGGAGCTCAAAGTGCACAAATGAAGATGATTCTGCTTGTTTATGGTATTGGGTTCTCTGGCAATCCTTCAACGAAGAGCCGCCTCTTACAATGACAATTCGTTTAACCATTGGGTTGTTGGAGCAGATAAATACCACGAGGATATGTCCGATTATCTCGTGGTATATGATGAGACTATTAAGGCAACCTAAATGGGGCCATTTGAAAGATTCGACAGAGCAATAAAGGCTGTGTGAGCCACCTTTTAGTTTCGGAGATCCCACGTGTTTTCTCTTGGAAACAATCAGAGGCTCATGTATTCAAAACAAAGTCCAGAGCTTGTGCCGCTTAGCGGTGTTGGTGTTGATTGATGACCTCAAGCTTCAACAATGGCGACATGGTCCTTTTTTCTCGGCGTTGAGCTCGAGTGCTTGGGTGGTTTCTCCGCTTCAAACAAAAAACACTCCCACGTTATTCTCAAATCCCATCTTTTTATTGGCATTATAGCCTCCAATGGCAACTTCCACAGAATTTCAAGAACCCAACTCCTCTATTGAATAGAGAGTCACTCGATCTTGAACTCGCTTGAATTTTCAAGATGGGTTCTCTGCTTTTGACAATGGGTTTTTGTATGTGGGTTTGTTTCTTTAGTTTCGGTTTCATATCTGGGAGCTCACAGATTGGGGAAGAGTCAAAGCTGTTGGTGGGTCTGTGTTCATAGATGGGAAGAGTGCTATTGGAAGGACAAACAGTGATTTCATTTGCACAACTTTGGATTGGTGGCCTCCTGAGAAGTGTGATTATGGAACTTGTAGTTGGGACCATGCTTCTCTGCTCAATCTGGACCTCAATAACAATATTTTGTTAAATGCCGTAAAAGCATTTTCGCCACTTTAATGTTTTTGAATTTCAAAAACCAGGTTCATGGCCCATGGTTTTCATTTGAGCTGGTTGTGGAAATTGCCACCACGTGCAATGGTAGCAACATTGGGTCCCACCTACGGTTGTATTATTCATTTGGCTTTGATTTCTTCTCCAAGAATTGGAATACTCAGAAAAAGAAATCTGGGTCATCCAAAAAGAGAAAGCAATTGCAGTAATGTCACCAACCTTATTTTATTCATGCCGGGGATCAAACCCGATCACCATTTTACAAAAAAAAAAAAAAAAAAAAAAAAAAAAACCACCACAAACAACCGGCCTCACTTCTTCGGCTCTTCAGCTGTTCTCTTCTTCTTGCCTTTGTCTTGGGCATCCCTGCTGCCTCCGTGTTTCCCACGCCGCCGAGCACGTTCACTTCCCGTTGCTCCTCAACCGTCACATATGGCGGCCCTCCAAATCTGAGCATCACGGTGGCCTTCCGCTTCAGTTCCTTGTTTTACGCCTTGAGCACACAGATCTCTCGCCGCATCCGTATACATGCTCTGGAGCAGAGCCAGTTGGGCTTTTACCTGCTGCACCTCATTTGTTCTACTTTGAAGCCGGTGCGACAGGTTGTTGACCGCCGTCATTGTCTCAACACAAGACCTCAAAGTATAATGATTGGCTTCAATATCAGATTGAGTAGCTATTTTCTACTCAACTGACAATATTGGAAAGTTTAATGGCGCAAAACCAGGGGCGCTTGGTTGAGGTTCAAGGGCCATATTCTGGGTTGTGGCCTCGTTGAGGTCGGGAAAGAGAGTAAGACCACGGGACGACGAGGCTATGTTCTGGGTAGCCGAGCGGAAGAAGAGGCCATATTCAGGGTTGGTTGTAGAATGTTTCAGAGTATCTCTCTCAGAAGTGTTACAGAGAGAACGAAGAGTTTTTTCAGCTGGTTTGTTATGCATCAGCGACAGCCTCGCCTTGGTTTAAATAGGCAAGGCAGACACACGCCTTACGCGCCTCTCAACGCCAGACGACAAATTGGCGCGCCTTTTGATGGCTATCGAGCACGCCTTTTGATGGCACGCCTTTTGATAAGATTGGTCACGCCTTTTGAGGGTGCAACTTTTATGGGTCCGACAAGACTCGGTAAACTGTCCCGACTTTGATTCCGGTTAGCTTCTATATGGGTCCGACAAGACTCTGTAAACTGTCCCGACATTGATTTCGGTTAGCTCCTATATGGGTCCGACAAGACTCGGTAAACTGTCCCGACTTTGATTCCGGTTAGCTTCTATATGGGTCCGACAAGACTCTGTAAACTGTCCCGACATTGATTCCAGTTAGCTCCTATATGGGTCCGACAAGACTCGGTAAACTGTTCCGACATTGATTTCGTTTCTCAGCTACAACTATTCGACACAGCCGTATAGTGTCTTCTACAACGGTCCGACATGACCCCGTAAACTGTTTTCTACAACGGTCCGACATGACCCCATAAACTGTCTTCTACAAACGGTCCGACATGACCCCATAAATTGTCTTCTACATCGGTCTGCCATAACCATACAGTCTTCTACAACGGCCTGACACAACCACACAGTGTCTCTTATCCACTTTTATTTTATTTGTCCGATTATTTTTCCTGTTTTGTTACTCTCTCCAAACTCAAGTTGGTTAGTTCCTAACCCCCTTAAGTTTGAGGGGGGCTGTTGAATGTAAAAATAAAAACTTCACACCTACTCTACCTTAGTGTGGTAGGTGAGTGAGTTAGTATATTATGTGAGTGTGTTAGGTTAGTATTAGTGTGGTAGGTGAGTGTTAGTGTGGTAGGTGTGTGTTAGTCTATTTGTCTTCCTCTCCTATATATAGGAGAGTCATTGTATACAATCATATATCAATCAATATTATCAATACATAAATTTCCTACAGTCTAGGAAAGTTCTGTCAAAAAGACAGTGTCTAAGGAGACTGGTTCTTAAGTGGGACCGAGTGTGACCCCACCCGATGCATCTGGGAACTTTCACGGTTGTTGACATCATCGGAGGATCTGGTTCAATCAGAAGAGAAGACCATTCATCGATGGATAGATGATTTGGCAACGATTCGAGCTCGTGGAAATGTTGTGGTCATTGGAGCCTCTTGTATGTAGTAAATCTTGGTGGTATATGGACATGTAGAACAATAGTTGCAGAGAGGCATACTAAGCCCAGGGGCACAAATGCAGATGTGCAGTAGTGCAAGGGTACGGCAGAGTATCGTACAGAGGCGCCAAAAGAGTGTGCAGCAGCGGGTTGTTGAAAGTTCACAGAAACTTCCAGACAGAGAATTGAGACAAACGCAAGAGTCTTGGCGCCAATGAGTGGCAAGTCCTTTTTCTCTATGGTGGTTTCTTGAGTTCCATGGCAGCAGATGATAGAGTTGATGCGGATCTCTCAGGCGAGCTCGACGTAGGGAGATCAGAAACCATGGGTGCGAGCACTATGCACAGGGGTGCATAGCGGTAACTTGTACAGACCGGTGGGAGTTGTCTTGGCAGAAGGGCTAACTGTCAAACATCAGTACGGACGTACAAGTGAGACAGAACCGAAAATCAAGGATTGCAGCACAGACAACAAGCGTATATGGAAACGCTAAGAGGTTGTTCAGAAGTGCAGAGGGCAAAGGCTGATAGTTCAGAAATAAGCTCCGAGCAAGGAAAATTGAGGACGTTGATGGGATAAACGACAAGTTTTTCTAGTTGCTCCAGTGTTCAACATGACTGTTCCTGCGAGGTAATGCATGACAGTCAAGGGCATCCGAGTAGGGGGTGCAGGACATCCAATCAGGGGGTGTCCAATATCTTGGTTACGCAAGTTCAAGCATAGCAAGTGAAGACATCTGACACAGAAGCGTGGAAGAGATCTGTGGGAGATGGGAGCAGAGGCTCTCTCCAAATCAGAGAGTGGTGTGAGTTGAGTTGAGTTGAGGATGTAGGATTCCCTCCTCCTCTTGTATCTCTGGTATAGTATCTCTAGCTTTCAGGGGATGCAGCGTCTCAGTGAAGAGATGAAGACTATGTTGAAATTTGGGCGTAACAAGATTAGCAGCAGTGGGTGCAGTGGATCACCTCACATGAGTTGAGGGGGTGATTTGTTGGATCACCCATTGAGGTGATCATGGAGCTCCCACCAAGAAAAGTGGAGAACCCATTGAGGTAGTGTGGTGGTTGAGAGCACCATTGTAGTGGAGCACCAAAGAGTGGGGTGGTTGACCACTCACCACTGTCCCTTCTCTTCTTCCTCTGTATGTCTATAAATTGTGAGGGAGGGAGGAGAGAAAAATGAGAGAGTTAGAGAAAACCGAGAGAAAGAAGTGTGAATCAAGAGATGTGAGAAACCGTCTCCCTCGGTGTGAGCGAGGGAGACGGGTGAATGGGTGAGTGAGAATGGTGTGAGTTTCTCCTCTGTAATATTCTGTAATCTCTCCATAAATGATAATTGGTTACTCTCCCGTGGACGTAGGCCGGATTGCCGAACCACGTAAAATATTGTGTCTTCGTGTGTGTGGGTGTGTATTTCTGCCTGGTATGGTTTCTACAAGGTCTTGGGCGGGATCCCCGATCCCAACATTAACATGTTCCATTCATAAAAGTTTTTGCAATGCAATTAATATGAAACACCATATTGACAATGACACATAATACTCCAAGACTAGTCACTAATTATTGATTAAAATATGAATGACGTAAGTCATGTATGATAACTTTGTAATACTAAAGGAATCTAAAAGGAACGTTAGGGGTACATAAATCACTCTTTTTATTTTTTTTATTTGTCTTTTTGTAAAAAATTAAAAATTAATTAAAATAACAAATTCTCAAACGAGCCACAATTCACTTCTTGGCTCCTTAACATCACTCTCTTTGCACCAAATGCATGCATGAATTTGAGTTTTTTCTTCTTCTTTGTTGATATAGAACTTTTGATTGAAAAGATGCAAGTATCAATGTAAACACAGCTGACTTTGAGGCAAAGTTGAGGACGCGGCTGTTTTGGACCACAAAAATTGGTTGAAAAAAAACTATCCCTTAAATAGAAACAAAAAAGCTTGTTGATGTAGTAAATTATTTAAAATTAATGGATGATTAATTTCCAAATATATGGTTTGCATATAGAATGTTATTGACTATCCTTGTTATAGTTGTTTCTGAAGAAATAAACTTTTTAAATTGAAATTGATTAAATCTTACCTTTGGTCAACTTTGTCACAAGAATGATTCAATGGATTTGATTGTTAAATTGAATTATGCAAGTTTGATTAGTAATTTTACAACTACTAATTTGAGTTTTATACTCGAGAATACGAAAGTTCAAAAATTTTAAATTAAATTTAAATTACCAACTGATTTAATTTTGCAAAAAAAAAAAAAAAAAAGGTTTAAAAATCAATCCATATTACAAGCTTGCTTTAGAATTATCTATCTATATATGTATAAAAGGGCCCATGTTAAAAAACTTGATTTGGGTCTTGAAAAAGTCGGCAAATTTTCATTTTTTATTGCTTATTCACGCATGCATTCATTAGAATTTTCATTTTTGTTGTTTTATAGACTCTAGGCAATAATATATTTTTTGTTGTTTTTAAATTTTGCATTTTGTCATTTTTGTAGATTCTGGAGTGCTTGACACAAATATGGGAGCCTCTATTTGCACACACTAATTCCCCTCTATACACATCTTTCTCAGTTCACACACCTAAAAATAAAAAAATAAAATCATTTACTCATTTCACACACTTTTATTCCAAATATACCCTCATACACACCTTCCAAACCCTAACCCTAACCCTAACCCTAACCAGCCACCACCTCGCCGGCGGCAACACAGCACCACCGTCGCGACCATCTCTCTCTCTCAGTCGCGACCCCCACCTCATCCTCTTTCTCTCTCTCAGTCGCGAAAAGGGAAGCAATGACGATGACGACAACGACGGTTCGGAGAAATCGTTCGGACAAATCGCGACGGCGAAAAGGGGGTTGCGGTGGTCCTTCCCTTCATCGCAAAACTTCGATTTGCAACCGTTCGGAGAAATTGCGATCGTTCGGACAACCAGTGTCGAACAGATCGCCGCCTTTCGGATATCAATCACCGAACCAATTGAGCACGTACGGATATCAACTACCGAATCTACAGGGTTTGTTCGAGCATCAACCTTCAAATCTCTCTTTCTTTCTCTGTTAATCGATCGATTGATCGATCGTGGTGAATGAGGGAGGTTGTGTCATGTTGAAAGGCGAAGAAGACCGGGAAGAGGCGAGAAATGGGGAAGGGGGAGGTGGATCGCAGAGTGAGGGTTGTGTCTTGATGGCCCGTGATCAAGTTAGGGTTGGGGTTAGGGTTTCATTTCTGGGTTAGGGTTAGGGTTAGGGTTTTGATAGAAGGAGAAAGGGATATTTTGATAATTTCATTTTAGGACAAAAATGTAATAAAAAAAATATCAGTAAGTGTGTGAGAAGAGGGGAATTAGTGTGTGCAAATAGAGGCTCCCCACAAATATGGAGGCAATAGGGAGGAAAATGGTAAAGCTGTGTGCTGGTTTACCGTTAGCAATCATTGTGCTTGGTGGACTTTTGGCAACAAAGCATACATTAAGGGAATGGGAGGTTGTATACCAAAATGTTCGTTCGCATAAATGGAGTGACGACCCCATACAACATGACAATGGAGTATCAACGGTGTTAGCTTTAAGCTACCATGACTTGCCTTATCAATTGAAACTATGTTTTCTGTATTTTGGTCACTTTCCGGAGGATTATCGGATAGATGCTGAAAGACTATATCACTTGTGGATAGGTGACGGTATAATTGTAGATGATGATAGAGTGGGGGATGAAACAATAATGGATGTGGCAAAACGTTACTTGGGTGCACTTGCACAGAGGTGCATGGTTCAAGTAGAAGTAGAGGAGTATACTCAAAGGATCAATTATTGCCACATTCATGACCTTATGTTGGAGCTGTGTTTATCAAAGGCAAAAATGAATGATTTTCTTGGGATCATTCATCTCCAACGCGAAACTGATCTAGCTAATTGCTTTTCCACCACAACATCAACAACTACTGCTCCTAAAATACGCAAACTTGCAATACATTTGAATAGGGATGTCAAAAGAGTTGTCCTCCCTGAATTGGAGACAACTAAACATCTAAGATCCATATTGTTCTGCAATTCAAGGAGTGGCAACCGGGAGTCTTTAACAGAGTTGAACTTCCATTTGAAGTACTTCAAATTGCTTAGGACTTTGGATCTTGATGCATTTAAGTTTGATGAAAAGTCAGTCGAATCAATAGGCAACCTAATTAGCTTGAGGTACTTGAGGTTTGGAGGTTGTTTGATACCGAAATGGCATTCATCTATCTGCAAGTTGAAACACTTGCAAACCTTGGATTTACGACATTGCGAGTTCAACTCAAATGAAGTAATCATACATGGAATGGAACAATTGAGGCATTTGTATATTCCGTTTAATTTCAATGTTAAATTAAAATTTGATGGGTTGAGCAACCTCGAAACATTAGGAGGGTTTAACACAGGGTCTTGTGACGTCAATGATCTGTGTAAATTGATCAATCTTCGGCAACTAGAAGATGCAACTTTCTGGAAGCCGGACAATCAGGACTTGGCGGCTTTCATCAACTACCTAAGCATCGGTGCCGACCACCTCCGACAAACATCCGTATCAGTTTTTGTTCACAAAAAAGAAGAGACTCTTCTCAAACAACTGTTAGGGTGTCACCATCTTTACAGATTGATTATTTATGGAATTATTCCTCAGTTACCAGAGCACTGCCAGGGTTTCTCTCCCAACCTCATCGAGTTAAGGTTCAACGGATGTAACCTTGAAGAAGACCCTATGCCAACATTGGAGAGGCTACCTAACCTACGATATCTCGTTTTTGGTGAGGATGCCTTTGTGGGGGACAAAATGGTTTGCTCCGCTAATGGTTTCCCCCAACTCAAAACCCTATCTCTCTGTTGTTTGATGCATTTAAAAGAGTGGGAGGTGAAAAAAGGAGCCATGCCCAATCTCTCTGCTTTACAAATTGATTTTTGCATAGGACTAGAAATGGTTCCAGAGGGACTGAGATTCATTGCCACCCTCCAACAATTTACAATTATGCGTGCGAGCGAAAATTTCAATAACAAGCTTCGAAGGGTCAATGGTGAAGAAGGAGAAGATTTTTACAAAGTGCGACATGTGTCTTCCCTCTACATTATTCGGTAAATTTCTTAATTCTGCCTGGATAATCCTTTCTTTCACAAGAGACGAAACAACTGTTGGGTCTCTTATCATTTCTTTCACATCCCCCTCATTAATTCTCATCATAACATATGTTGATATATATATGTATATGAGTAATGTTAGGGATCATGAAAAATATATCTCTGCTTTTTGGCCTTTATATTGGTTTAGGGGTGGCCAAATTGTCATAGAATAAAAAAAACTAAACCAAACCGAAATTATTGGGTTGGTTTGGTTTTTTTTTAATACATTGGTTTAGTTTTGAGTGTTCAACTAGGATTGGATTAATTTTTGGTTTAGGTTCTATCTATATCAAACAAACCTGATAACCAAATCTATATATTTATTTATATTATAAGATTCAATCTATATCGGCATGTTTTTGCCTAATTGGTCTATTCTAAATCTAATGGACTTGATTGCAACTAATCATTTCTCAATATTTATTTTGATTTTCAGATATTGAGAAGCATAAGAAGAAGAATGGGAAGTGGAAGAAGAAAATATTGGAAGGCAGAGTTGGAATTGACGGTACCTAATTTTATTTTATTAGCTGTGTTACTGGATTTGATTTATTTTAGTTGTATTTAAGCTTGAGTTGGATTTCACTATTCTATTCACAACTGTTGGCTTGTATTAAATAATATTTATTTTATGTTTGTGTTATATTTAAATATTAAAGACTTGTTTATTTTAATTATTTATTATTGATTGATTTATTTTTTTGGATTGGATTGATTTGGTTCAAGTGCATGATTCATTTAAATATGTTCTAAATTTAATATCAACTCAAACCAAACTGACCCAATCACACCCCTCTATTGGTTCATATCCATAAAAAAAATTTAATACAAGACTAGAGTAAGAAAAGTTGAGATTTTTTTATAATAGATCCCTTACAATAAGATTTTTTATAAGAAAACAAATGAGCCCATAAGTTTTATTGTGGGGAGGACAACACGTGCAACAAACACAACCCAATTACTGAATAGCTAATTTTATTATTTTAACTTTTAAATACTAACTTTTAATTTAAATTTTTATTTTTTTAAAGTAATTTTTGGAATACTCTCATTGAAATCCATTCCGTAAGAGTTGGTATTGAATATGCAATATTGAAGAAGATGTGATTTATTTTTGAACAATGAAATTTTTATTATCTATAAATAGAGAAATTTCAAATTAAAAACTAAAAATCCAAAATTAAGTGGTACAAAATGAAAAACCATATTTCATTGTTTGTAGATTAGAAAGAAATTTCACTATCTATTGACATCAAACAAAAAATTTTAAACTAAAGGGATAAAATGCAAAATTAGTATTGGTTGCTAAAAAGAGTGCGATAAAAAGAGGCATCACGCTCACCTATCAAGTAGAAACTTTTGTTATGTATGGTGTTTTTTTCTTTTTTTGTTTTATTTCCTCCTATGCTCATTAATTTGTTTTTTACGAGCAATAAATATAAGTGATGGACAAATATATATATATATATTAGCAGTCCGCACATGCAATGCGTGTACAACTTGAAAAAAATAATATTATAAGAATAATAATAAAAAAGAATGCACATGCGTTGCTCAATTGGTAAGAACATTTATTATTAAATCCATGGTCCCGAGTTTGAGCCTTGTCCTCTTTGTATAATTTTTACAAAAACTACAAATATAGGAATATTTTGAAAAAACTCAAAATATGAAACAAAAATGTCAACACCACCAACAGCCTTCCTTTTATATATTAAAATAGATAGACAGATAGATATTAGATAGCCATAAAGACTCGATAAAAATCCGATATCCACGTTGTTATGTACATACATCTATGTGTATATAGAGAGTATCATAAAAGAACTGAACAAATTTTTTATATTTTTTTAAATTACCAATCAGTGCACATGCAATGCATATGCCATATGACTCTTCTAACAAATAAATCAACACTCAATTGAACTGAGTAAATCGAAATTTCAAATGTAAAAACAATTTGTTACGTTTGAACATCTTGATTAGGAGGTCCTTGTTTCACATCATGAAAGGAGAATATTTATTTTTTTTAAACTGCGTTTGAATCGTAAACTTGAGTAGGTATTTAGAAAAGACAAAATGAAAAATTCGGTGTGAAGTGTACATGAAATATAGCTACACTTCCCATATTTTCGCCCAACCTTTCTCTCTTTCCCTTTTCAATTCCTTAATCCAAACACAACCTTAATATTTTAACAAGACTCAATGGAGACACCCATGTCCAACCCTTCCTACTTAGAAAACCTTTGGGGGCTAGATATCATCTTGCCAAATCTCAGGGCGGAATATGAAATTAACCTCGAGACTCTGTTAAGTTTGAACAACATATTAATCTAAACTTGTTGAAAATTTTCTTTTATGGGAATTGACCTTCTAAAATATTACATATCTCCTGAATCTTCATGAGAATTTTTCACTAAAATTTTACAACTTAGTGATACAATCACATATGTGCTTCCTTTTCCAAATAAGAAACGTAAAGCAGCTGCTGAAGGTAACACAATTGCAAGTAAATCAAAAATTATCCCAAAGTTATGATTCAGTCACACATTGAGACTAAAACGGACAAACTATCAATTCAAACAGGTTCCCAAAATTCATGGTATAATTTCTAAATGATCGATGTATATATGTTGGGCAGCCATTTGCTAGTTACTTTTTACACCTGTGAGCAAATCAGTATAATCACAATGGAGATAAAACTTTGATCTTTACTTTGAGAACCCCATGTGCTTAATTCGCTTAATGTCAAACCTTGATTCATTTGAACACCATCTATTACTCGGAGTCAGAATCTGATAGTGGCATCTGGTAAGCATCTTTTGGTTCTGTGTCAGTGATGGAAGGAGGATGATCTTGGTTTGACACCGCTCTTTTCTTGCGTCTCTGATTTGGTCTATCTTCATCATCCTGGAAATTTTCATATGGTGATTGAGCAAACATATAGAAAGCAGAAGGGGGGAAAAATGCATAAAACAAATATTGTTTAACGTACAAAATGCTTATCCAAGTCCCACTGCAGTGAATTGGGCAGTTATGCATAGCAAAATTAAGATCACTGATGTTTACGTTGGTTAGTTGTAATTATGTATTAAAATAGGAATTAATATTGGAGATTGATGTCAACTGTAAATTGTATTTACTAGGTACAAATAAAAAGACGAGAATAAATTTGAGCTGTTTTTCTTTCGTTTCTATGAGATTTGTATATTTGAGGGGTTCTATTTCAGTTGAGTGTGAGGTTCTTCCCCAATGGGTGTGAGTTTCTTCCTCAATGGAAGTGAGTTTCTTACAGGTTTCTTCCTTGGGAGTGGAGAATTCGCATTTCTAAGTAAGAAACGTCAAGAAGGAATTTTTTGCTACTAAGAGTGAAAAGCTCGATAACTTAAGCTAAAAATGCCGATTTACCTTGGATGAGGGCAAGCTTCCATCTCTACAATGAAATTTTTTGACACATTAAGGAGAAAAGTATTTACATCAAATTTAATTTTTAATATTTTGTTACTATTTTAATATAAAATTCAAAATTCTAATGCATCAACGCCTTGAGGCTTCCGCCTCTCTCCTCACGAGGGAATATGCCTCACGTTACGCATTTGCTTTTAAAAACTTTGGAACAATCATACAAGAATGATTCGTGGTGAGGGAGAGATAAAAATCCTTCTTTATTTTTATTTTTTTTTTTTTTTTTGTTTTTAGGGTCTTTCGTAGTGTCTGAGTTTGGGGTGGGGTGTTGCTTTTTCAATGAGAATGACAAGTCTACAAATTGCAAAGCTGGAAAATGTGAATTGTTGAATGAGAAGATTCAGAGATATGCTCAAAGCTATCACTAAGTACAATAATATGTTAGGGGCAGAAATAAATTAACAATGAATAGGCAATAACATGGCCGTCAAGAAAATAAAATAAAATAAAATAACAAAAAAAAAACAAAAAAGGCTGCTACCCACATGGTATATGAGACTGCATTTGAACTAAATGAAGGGAAACTTCGAAGAATATGTTGGGAATGGGATTTATACCACATCCCACCAATGTGAACGGAAGCACACAATGCACACACCAAAGAGAAAAATAATTAGACACAGATTTTTGTGGTTCGGCACCAATTGCCAACATCCATGGGAGAAAGATTCAACTATGAATAAAAAATACATGTGAGATAGTCAACACGCTCAAAACCCATATCACTACTAGAATCCCATGCTCAAGAGTAGTTGAGCCAGTGATCACTCTAGTGCCTTCACGGTATTTTTTGTCACCCCATACATCGCTATTTTATCCTTCTCTTAATCTCACCAAAACATAGTCTCCATAACTATTTATAATAGTCTATCCACAAAAAACCTAGTTCCATAAAATTAGGTAACTGAAACCTACACATTGGGTTTCCCTATAGATTTCGAACTCTACTATCCTAACGCCAATACATGCTTAAACTAACCTAACAAATGTATGAGACCCACATATATCACATTGGTGGACGAGTCTTAAAAGAATATTAACAGAAGTTACTAAATTAATCAAGTAAAATATTATGCAGCCAAGACACCGCGCATATAAAAAATAATTAGAAGGAAAATATTGATGCTAAAAAGTAGAAAAGGGAAATAAAAGAAAGGACTAATCATGAGTCAGAAAAATATCAATGAAATCACATTGGATTGGAGATGAAGATAATAGCCCGAAAAAAAAAAAAAAAAAAAAAAAAAAAAAAAGAAGAAGAAGAAGAAGAAGAAGACAATAACAATGCTCCCAGGAGCACAATATGCCATGACTTACTTTTTTGCTCAGTTGAGTTTGATTATTTGATTGACTTGGATGAGTTGATTGGCTCCTTCGCAACCAGATGCTACCAAAAGACATCAATGCTCCCAACAGCAAGACTGGGCCAATCCTTGGATCTCCTAGGCGATTGTGGATTCCATTCATGATGCTACCAATTCTCTGTTTCATTCCTGTCCCTTTGGATAGAATATTTTTGGCACCTACTGACCAAATAGGATCTGCATCTTCGGGAACAAGTGCAGGAGTTTTTGCTCTCTGCAATGAGACAAACAGAAAAGGTTTGAGCAGGCAACATCTTGTATGAAAGAGATGCAACTCTAAGCTCCAGAGTGTATACATCCTTAAAAAAACCACAAAGTTCAATGAGTATCAATCCAAGAAGCACGGACACTCCTAAGAACGTAACATGCCGTGTCTGACACTCATCAGATACCTATGTAGCAAGGGTGCGGGTATGGATACTTGTACAGGTACGCTGATACGGCCAAAACCTAAAAAAAATAGGATATGGGGTACAGCTGTGGTACATCAACAAATTTTTTTATTTTTCATAGTTTATTGTTTGAGATTCAACCTACCAATCAAAGTTCAATACCAAAACTAAAAGGAAAATTACAAAACCAAAAGAGAAATCACAGCTCAACAATACTAATATCAAAGCAAAGTCCATATGCTATTTTAATGCCATTAGATAGGAGAAATTACAAAAAAAAGTTTCATTCCAAAAGCCAACTAAGAAAAATTTGGAAACTTTAAACATCAATTTTCACTTTCATCAACTTTATCATTGAATAGCACATCTTTCATCTTTGACATTTCAAGTAAAAGATTTGCAATTTCAAGTAAATCATAACTCACTAATAAATTAAATGTATCACCACCAATGTTCCATAGCTTGGTGTATTCCCGATGTACCTATCATGTACCTACAAAGTACCCACCTGCCAAAAAATGTATAAAAAGTACCTGGTACGTATTTCAAGTACCCGATATGCATGCAATCCTAACGGTACACATACCAATACCCTGTAAGTACCCGATATGAGTATGGTAATATTTTCAAAGTACCTGTGCTTCATAGCCGGACACTTTCCAACACTTAGACATACATGAAACATATTACGAGTTTGAATAAATAACTTGGAATCCAATGATACAACAAAAATTAAATAAATTTATACCTATTCTCCTCCTTTATACTTCTAAAATGAATATATTATACTTAAATATTTATATATATGACATAATAATTATTTATCCTTATATATGACATATATTTGATAAATACATAAATAAATTATATATTTTGCAGAAGTCCCCAACGTGTCATGTCTTACATTTTTTGGAAATTTACATGTCAGTGTGTCAATGTCATGTCACATGTTCGTGCTTCTTAGGTATCAATAATGAAGTGAAGGTAATTAAACCCCTCAGCAAAATACACAAATTCATCCATTCAAGCACCAAAAGGAAGCTTAATTCTAAAAAAAGTTTGTCTATGTTAAACTTACAAAAAAGGGGAGCTCCCTAGAGTCACCATCTTCGATTATTTGAGAGATCCACTTGATGATCTGCCAACCAAATGAAAAAGAAACAACTCAATGTGAAAAGGTGCACTAAAGCACAAAGAATGTTGCATTTGCGTTAACTGCTCAATTCAGAGTGAAATATATCTCAATAATTAAAACATGTAGTAAAATCCATGTCACAACAGATAGAAGACCAAACCTCTAAACTTTCTTCAGAACCATTGTACCTCGCAACAAGTTGTGATGCAGGATCCACATCATCATTCAGAAATGCCTCCAACATGTTTTTTGGCTTTTTTTCCTCATTTTTAATACTATCTTCTGTAGCATTCCTTTTGTAACGTACAATAATTAACTGTGGTACATCTGTTATATCCCTCCTAGGTCCACATGTTTCATAGCTGTTCTCCGTTTGAGTGTGGAAAAAACAATATCGCTGGAGAAGAAGAGAAATTTAGTGACTAATACAGTTGCAAAAGATCATTTGTTAATTGTTCCAGTGTAGAATAGTCCATCATGATCATTATTAATTAAAATATTATAATCCATAATTAGTAAGCACACATACTTCTACATAAAACAAATAAATAAAAAATAAAAATAAAAATAAAAACCCTACAAATGGTGCTAGGAATAACAGTGGAGAGACGGAAAGATCATTCCTTCAACTGAATAAAGCATAAGCAAACAACCTCTAATCATATGTACAATGCTGCTGCAATGACATCTTACACAATTATTATTGGAGTTTATGAATAATTTTCACCTTTGCAATATAATACTACATGCCTCATATACGCAACCTGGTAAACTTAGTTCAATTTTTATTATATAACACCTTCTGTGAGAGGAATCACATTCTGTTTCCTACACTAAATAGCTTGACCTACATAATAGCATTATTTGTATAGCTAGAGAGGAAACACATTCTCTGTACATACGGCTATCATAGAAATTCATTCTATGTACTTCCTACACTCCTTTGTATTTCATTCTTTGAGAAGAATCACATTTCCCTGTACATATAGCTAGATCCACGAAACAGAATCAATCAACAAGAGTACAAAAATTTGTGAAAGATAACCTCCAAAGTTTTTAAAATGACAAGAATCATAATGAAAAACTTTCACCTTCTTTGGTTTAATTTATGAATTTCTTTTGAGTTTTTTTGTTTTTCAATTTTTTTTTTTTTTTTTTTTTGGGGGGGCCTTAGTGAGCTTTTTTCATATTTTAGTTTTTTTTTTTTTTTTTTGAACTTTTTAGATGCACCTAATCTAGATGGACTTAAAATATAAAATATTCATAAAAAGATCTGAAATTGTCTTTAACTTTTTTCATCTCTTTTTCAAATGTTTTAGATTTTAAGTGCGTCTAATTTGGCGGATCTTAAAAAAAAAAAAACTAAAATATGAAAAAAAAAATCACTAAAGAAACAAAACAATTTTGAGTTTCAAAAGTTGGTTTTGAACTGAAATAGGATAACAATGAATGATAAATACTTTTAATTAGCCATGTCTCACATGGAGAACATAATCTAATACACCAAAACAATTGAGGTGTACATGCTTTGCACTAGACAGGCCATGGCTAAATATATATATACCAAAGCTTTTAAATGTGACTGCGTAAGTCTCAAGGCATCAACACATAAGCATTTCAAATTTCAAATTTTTATATTTAGTGAGAAAAAATTATTTAAAATTAAATTTTAAAAAAAAAGGCCCAATTAGTACACATTAATTTTAATTTTATTTAAAATTAAATACAAATGTATAAATACTTTTCTCAAGGCGTTGAACATTTCATTACAGAATAGGAAACTTGCCCTTATCGAAGATGTGCTAGAATAAGAAAGAATGTTCGTTATATTGTATTCTTTCTATATTTATTTTTCCATTTATTGATGTAATGGGCTGGCCCATAATTTATGTCTTATGGCACTCCTGTAATTACTCAGTATTATTAATATAAAAGGGAATGCCGTCTAACCTATTCCCTATCACTTTCTCTTCTCTAAAAATCTTCATGGTATCAGAGCCAAACAGGCCCTAGCCATTCTCTTCTACCACTCTGGCAGCCTCTCTTTTCCAACAGCCACCGAAACCTAGCACCCAGCCTCTCTTACTCACCCAGGTCTCCCCAAACCCTCGACCCAGGTCTCAGCAGACCCCCTCTTGTCTTCTGGAGGTTTGTCGAGAGCCCTCCCTAGCTCTTTAGGCTATGTCGCAGGGTCCTCTTGGCTCCAGGGATCTTGTCGGCACCCTTCCAGGGCTCTTCACCTTCAACGACAGTCCCTCTGGCTATCTAGCTCTTCTACAACAGTCCCCTGGTCTTCTATCTCTGTCGGCCAGTCTCTGGGTCTGCTCGTTCTATGTTTTAAACTCTATGTTTTCTGTTTTAACCTATAAAAAAAAAAAACATGCAGTGACAAAAAACAAAAACAAAAAAAATTATGAGTTCTTAATTATTCTTTATGCTATCACAGTGGTAGTTGTGTCTTTCCTACCACTTTTATCTTCCGGGTTTGTAAATGGCCTTTTTTTTTTTTTTTTGAGAATTAAATAGTAGAGTATCCATGGCAGATTCCCTTAGTGAATCCACTACTACTCAACCACCTCAGCGCGAGAGTTCCATTATACCTCCTACTATGACTGATAACCTCAACCCTGGCCTCAAAATCACCACATCTCTATTCAATGGTCAGAACTATCCAGCGTAGTCGTAAAGTTTGACTATTTTTTTGAAGAGCAAAGGAAAGATGGGGTATGTTGATAGCAGGATACCGGCACCAACCACCACAAACTCGAGTTATGATCAGTGGAAGATCACCAACTCCCTTATTATGGGTTGGTTGATCCATTCTATGATTCCAGAGATTGGCGAGGGCTATATCTCTATGGACACTGCCTAGTATATTTGGGAGGCCATGGCTACCACTTACTCCCGGAAGGGGAACTTCTCCCAAGTTTTCGAGTTACGTCACTCCATTGAAAGGTCGGTACAAGGTGAGATGACTATTCTCCAGTATTTTACCTTTCTTAGCAATGGATGGAAGAGGCCTGATCATCTTCAGGATTACAAGCCTGTCTATCCCACAGATTCTGCTGGTTATCTGAAGTTTGTGGTACAAGAGCGGATCTTCAATTTCTTGGAAGGCCTAAATGTGGAGTATGACCCTGTTCGGAACCGTGTCCTTGGCATGGATGTATTTCCTTCTCTCCAGGAAGCCTTTGCTTTAGTGCAGAATGAAGAGAGTCGCCGCTCTGCGATGCTTCCTTTTACCACCACTGATCGTTCTATTTTGGTTTCTGCACCTTCTCGCACTAGCGAACGTGTGTCCCATGGTTCTCATCTTTCTTCTGAGAAGGATAATCTTTTCTGTGACTACTATCGTCACCCTCGACATACCCAAGAGACTTGTTGGAAGCTGCATGGGACTCCTGGTGGTGGCAGAGATCGTCCTGGTACTTGCGAGGGTAGATCTGGCCCGTCTAGAGGCCGAGGGACCAATGCTCGAGCTCATCTTTCAGACACGGTTGAGCCACCACCTTCATCTCCCGTTGTTTCACTGGCTGCTGATGTTTCGGGGTTATCTGCCTCGGATTTTGATATCGCTCTTCGCCACTTGCTAGACCGTCGCTCTTCCACTTCTGCCACAGGTGCACCCTCTTCTTCCTTTGCCAACTCAGGTAACTTGGCTTCCTCTCCATATGCATTGCTATCTCATACCACTGTGCCTTGGATAATTGATTCTGGTGCTTCTAACCATATGTCTGGTTCCTCTCATTTATTCTCCGAATATAACCCCTGTTCAGGTCAAGAAAAAGTACGTATTGCTGATGGTACTATGTCGTCTGTATTTAGGAAAGGTTTAATTCATGTCACATCTTTCCTTCCTTTATCCCCTGTTCTTAATTTTAGTGTTAATTTTTTATCTTTGAGTCGTATTACTCGTGATTTGAATTGTAGCGTGACGTTTGTTTCCTAATTGTTATCTCTTCCAGGACCTTATCACAAGGAAGGAAATTGGTAGTGGTAGAGCGGAACATGGTCTCTACATTCTCGACCAAACAGACAGGCTGGCTCACTCCTCTGTTCAGTTACCATCCACCAAGGAAGACCTTTGGCTGTGGTATCGTCGTTTAGGACATCCCTCTTTTTTATTACTTAAGCATTTATTTCCTTTTGGGTTTGAGAATAATAATGTGTCTAATTTTCAAAGTGAGTCTTGTCAACTTGGGAAATAACACCGAGCTTCTTTTGTTCCCTCTATTAATAAAAGTTCAATTCCATTTACTTTGATTCATTCTAATGTTTGGGGTCTCTCACGTTTTATGTCTTTAAAAGGTCAAAAATGATTTGTTACTTTCATCGATGACTGTTCTAGGGCCACTCGGGTCTATCTGCTGAAAGATAAAAGTGACGTGTTTTCTATGTTTCAAACCTTACATAAAATGATTTGCACTCAGTTTGGGACGGTTGTCAAAATTTTGCGTTCTGATAATGGGGGAGAATATCTCGACTCTAGTCTTGCCAGTTATTTTGTTACTCGCGGCATTATTCATCAAACTTCCTACACCAATACCCCTCAACAAAATAGGGTTGCCGAAAGGAAATATCGTCATCACCTTGATGTGGCCCGTTGTCTATCCTTTGAAATGCATGTTCGTAGATCTTATTGGGGAGAGGCAGTTCTCACTGCCGCTTATTTGATTAATTGTCTTCCTACCCAAGTCCTTCACAAGCAAACACCTCCAAGTTCTGTTCGGGTCCACCCCTTCTGGGTTCTTCCTTGCCCCTAAGACCTTTGGTTGTGTTTGTTTTGTCCATAATCATTCCCCTACTCGTGGTAAATTGGATCCTCGGTCTCTTCGGTGTGTTTTCTTAGGTTACTCTGCCACACAAAAGGGTTATAAGTGTTATGATCCTCCCACTCGCAAATGGTTTCTCCATGGACGTCACCTTTTTCAAGTCTCAGTCTTACTTTCTCCCCTCTCCAATGTCCCAGTCATCTCTTTAGGGGGCGCCTTGGTGTGTAGAGATTCATGTTCCACCTCCGCCAGTGGTTGCACAGATAGAGGATGATAAGCCCGTAGCAGTTGTTGATGGAGGCAAAGTTTATGTCAGAGACAAGGACATACAACAAGTCACCTGGATACAAAAACCTATTTTCCCTCCTCTCCTACCAACTGCTTCCTCGGATGAGTGTCCAGAGTCACCCCCCTCTCCTGAGAGTCTAGGTAATTCTGATCCTAGTGCTCTCATTCCTGAGCTTTCAGATCTTGATGTTCTCCTTGCTAATAGAAAGGGGGTTAGGTCATGTACTCAACATCCTATTACAAATCATGTCTCTTATTCTAATCTGTCTCCCTCATATAAAGCCTTTTTGTCTAAGATTTCTTCTGTGAGTCTGCCTCACAGTTTTTAGGAGGCAATCACTATTCCTGAATGGAAACATGCCATAATGGAAGAGATGAGAGCTCTCAGCAAGAATGGCACTCGAGAGTTAGTGGAGTTACCTAGAGGCAAAAATCCAGTTGGATGTAAGTGGGTGTACACTGTAAAACACAAAGTAGATGGTTCCATAGAATGGTACAAAGCAAGACTAGTTGCTAAGGGTTTTACTCAGACTTATGGGGTAGATTACCAAGAGACATTTGTACCGGTTGCTAAGATGAACTCTGTAAGAATTCTACTCTCTTGCTGCAAATCTGAATTGGCTATTTCATCAGTTTGATGTGAAGAATGCCTTCCTTCATAGAAACCTAAAAGAAGAGGTTTATATGGATATTCCTCCTGATTTTAAGGATGCTAGGTCCAAAGGTAAAATGTGCAGGCTCTGAAAGTCACTCTATGGGCTAAAGCAATCCCCTAGAACTTGGTTTGAAAGGTTTGCTCAAGCTATGCTGAGATATGGGTTCAAGCAAAGTCAAGCTGATCACACCTTATTTGTGAAACGCTCCTCACTTAGTAAGACCACAACTCTTATTGTCTATGTTGATGATATTGTTTTGACAGGAGATGATGTTGAGGAGATTCCTTGGTTGAAGGAATACTTAGCCAAGGAGTTTGAAATCAAAGACTTAGGCAATTTAAAGTATTTTTTGGGCATTGAGGTAGCTCGGTCCAAGGATGGCATCTTCATATGCCAGAGGAAGCATGTACTTGACTTGCTCAAGGAAACTGGAATGCTTGGAGGTAGACCATGTGATACAACTCTAGAACCAGGTCAGAAACTAAGTGAGGATCAAGGGGGAGATCCAGTGGACAAGGAGATATATCAGAGATTAGTGGGTAAGCTCATATACTTATCCCACTCCCGTCCAGACATTGCCATTGCAATGAGCATGGTTTGCCAGTTTATGTATGCTCCTAGAAATTCCCACTTAGGCAATTATGAGAATCCTGAGATACTTGAAAGCTTCTCCTGGAAAGGGTCTCTGTTTCTCAAAACATGGACATCTCAGTGTGGAGGCATTCACTGATGCGGATTGGGCTGGATCCATTCCTGACAAACAGTCAACTTCTGAATATTGCACATTTGTTGGAGGCAACCTAATCACGTGGCGAAGTAAGAAACAGAATGTGGTTGCTCAATCTAGTGTTGAGGCAGAATTCAAGGCTATGGCTCAGGGTGTATGTGAGTTGCTATAGATTAGACTATTATTGGGAGACTTGAGGATCCATAAGACCGATTCCACGAGATTGTACTGTGACAACAACGCCACAATCAACATAGCTCATAATCCAGTTCAACATGACAAGACTAAGCGTGTGGAGATTGATAGGCACTTCATCAAGGAAAAACTCACTAGTGGCACCTAAGTAGCACGGACACGGAAATTTTCAAAAAATAGAGGACACGACACGCTGGGGACACGTTCAATATATATAATTAATTTTATTTATTATATGTCATAAAATATATAATTATTCATTGAAAGGTAATAAAAAAAATGCAAAATAACACTAATAAAAATTTAAAAAATCAGAAATTGCATTGCTTGAACATCAAAAACATGTCATATGTCATTACAGTACTACCAACCATCATCTATTACAAAATCCATAAAAACTACAAAATGTCAACTTATACAAACTTTAACTTGAGGGAACTTCTACAACTTCTTCATCATTGCCTACACCTTCGCCATCTCCATCATCTGTAAATAAGACTACCTCCATATCCGGTTCATCAAGTGAGAGGCTAGCTATCCCAAGCATTCCAACATCATCAAGCGAGTCAAAATTATCTCCTGCAATGTCCCACATTTTTGTCTCTCCTTGCAAGTAGTGGGAGCTCCTCCTCGATAGAAGACGAAGATTGCTATGAATGAACACTAAGTCTTCCGCTCGTTGAGGGGTCATTTTGTTCCGTTTCACCGAGTGAATAAATGAGTAAGTACTCCAATTTCTTTCACAACAAGAAGGGGAGGCAATTTGGACAAGTAGTCTCAAAGCTATTTTTGAAGTGTTGGTGCATATGCACCATGCACACCACCAAGTGTAAGGATCCATGTGCCACCTAGTATGAATGGAATCATATTCGGAGAATGGCCCAACATAGCCTGAAAATTTTCCAAACTCAGTTATCACCTTGGTGCGCTCCATGATATCATCAAAGTACCTCTTAAAGCATTTGTTCCTCTCACGTGTCACCTCTTCATCTCTATGTGGAGGAACTCTATTTGGATCCTCATGTAGCCACTCATCACTATAGTACCTAAAATATATAAAAAAGGAATAACTAATCATTTCAAGAGAAAGAAGATAAGTCTATAAAATTCTAAAACAATTCAAAATAAATACTCACTTGGGATTCAATGAATGAGCCAAACAATGGAGAGGAGTATTGTTCTTATTCCATCGGTCCACAAGAATTGTTTGTACCACATCATAAAATGTAGAAACCTCTTCCATTCTTTTCCCTTCATGCCTATATATTGCCATCTTCACCTTCTCTATCATTGAGTCCCACATATCATAAACCAAATGAAGACAAGGCTTGTCCGTATCACAAGCCCTAAGCATGTCATATATAGGTCCCGAGAAGGAAAGAATGTAATCAATGAAGTCCCACCACACATCATCCAAAACCTTGTCTTTCACAAATTTTGCCTTTCCAACATCATCTTCTTTATAACAACTCCACTTGTCACTAATCACCATTGCTTGAAGACCACGTTTTATAAGCTTCAATCTCCTAAGCATAACAATTGTGGATGCAAATCGTGTTTCGGCAACCGAAAGCAACTTCAAAGGGACAAACTCATTGTAGATGGCCAATCTCATTGAGTGATTAGTAATAAAATTTTTGACCATCATAGCATCTCCCGCAATATCACTAATCCAACTACATTCCTCATATGTTACTTCATTCCTCTCAACATTTTTTGCGGCACAAATATTTTTTAAAGCAAGATTTAAAGTGTGCACCACACAAGGAGTCCATAGAATATGAGGGAATTGAGTTTCAATGAGTTGTCTGGCTGCCTTACAATTAGGAGCATTATCAGTTATGATTTGAACCACATTATTCGCCCCAACCTCATTAATCACCTCTTTCATCAAGTTGGCAATGAAAAATTTGTCCTTTGTTTCTCCCGAACAATCAACTACCTTAATGAACATAGGTGCACTTTCAGTCACTGCCATAAAATTAATTAAAGGTCTCCTTTGGGAATCACTCCAACCATCACTAACAATGCTCACCCCTTTTTCCCTCCATGTGCTCCTAATCGGTTGCAACAATCTATCAATGTTTGCCCTTTCTCTTTGAAGTAATGTGGTTCTTAACAAATTATAACCGGGAGGCAAATAACCAGAAATATAATGATTTGCAGCAAACGAAAATGAGCTAACATAGTAAGGGTTCCTAGCAAGATTGAATGGTAACCCCCCCGAGTAAAACATCCTAGCAATTTCAGCATGCAACTGATCCCTATCCTTCATGTTGAATGCTTTCTCAATACCACTCCCAATCCCAGTCCCACTCCCACTTCCACTCCCAACTTGACTTACTTTTCTCTTCTTTGATTCCAAATCATAACTACCAGCCATTGACATACTACTAGCAGGAGCTAATGGTACATTCTTTTGTTGAGCATTTTTAATTCTCAATTCGGCCTCATCATTTTCTTTTTGCAACTGTGCAAGTTTTTGACTTGTAATTTTCTTACAAGCACCAATTCCCTTTCCTGGAAGTTTTAACAAGTGTCCCTTTACTCTTGTATATGTATATGAACCTTTGAAAGTTTGATTACAAAAATGACATTGTAATTGATAATTTCCTCCTCCTCCTTCCCCAGATTTTGCTAGTTTAGTTATGTACTTCCATAATGGCTTGTTTTCATCAAAATCATCAGGTAGGTCACTACCACTAGCACCCATAGAAGGTAATGCCATATTCAAGAATCACAAATTGGTTCCTATAAAATAATAATAACAATACATAAAAATAAATAAAAATAACAAACAGATAGAATAAGTAAAAGAAAGAAAAAAAAATTAAATAAATAAAAACAGTAAAAGAAAGGAATAAAAAAAACTGATTTTATTTATTTATTTTATTTATAAAATAAAATAAATATTTATGAGTGAAGAAGAAATTAAAAAAAACAAATTATAATTTTTATTCCTTTATTTACTGATTTTTTTTATTTATAAAATAAAATAAATTTTTTCTTTTCTTTATATCTGTTATAACAGGGTCGTCGACTCACAGAGGAGAGAAAACAAAAAAAAAAAAAAAAAAAAAAAAAAAGAAGAAGCACAACGCAGCAGCAAAAAAAAAACAAGAAGAAGAAAGAAGAGGCGAGAGAGGAGGGGTGAGACGTACCTCGGTTGTCGATCGTCTGCTTCTGGCGATCGTCTTCCACTCGCGATCGTCTTCTTAGGGTTTCCGATCGACTTTTGATCAGTTCGACTCGCGATCTAGCTTTCTCCCCTTCGATCAGGTTCGACTTCACCCACGATCTAGGTTTCTCCCTTTTCTTTTCCTTTTATTTTTGTTAATTTTGCATTTGACCCTGTTTTAAGTTTCAAAATTTATGTTTTTTACCCCGCGCGTGTCCCTAGCGTGTGGCGGGCGTGGTCCTAAAACAAAAATAAAAAAATTGGGACACCTCTGCGGGCGTGTGGGACACATGTCAACTGCGTGACGCGTCGTGTGTGTCCGCGTGTCCAGCGTGTCGAGCGCGTCGTAACCCGCCCCTGAGAGGTGTCCGTACTTCTTAGAGTGGCACTATATGTATTCCATTTGTGAAGACTGGGGACCAACTGGCAGATGTTCTCACCAAGGGCATAGCAAGCAAACCATTTCATGACATTCTCACCAAGCTGGGCATGAGAAATATTTTCGCACCAGCTTGAGGGAGAGTGTTAGAATAGGAAAGAATATTTGTTATATTGTATTCTTTCTATATTTATTTTTCCCTTTATTGATGTAATGGGGAGGCCCATAATTTATGCCTTTTGGCACTCATGTAATTACTCAGTATTATCAATATAAAAGGGAATGCGGTCTAACCTATTCTCTATCACTTTCTCTTCTCTAAAAATCTTCAAGATGAAGACATTCTTAGTTTCAGTTATTGAACTTCTTACTTGAGTCTTTGCTTTATATTTTTTCTTGGTTTTTTCCATGGAATATGATGGTTACAAAAGAGGTTCTTATTTTTTATGTTTAAATTTAAATTACGTATTAGACCATCAAAAAAAATAAAATAAAACTATGTATTATAATAAGCTTAATAACAACCCAAGTCAAGCTCTCCATATACGTACTATTACATGGGACTCAGCTATGAGTATCGGGTGCGGATGAGTATCCAAACGTCAGACCTTCATAAATTTAAATCTTGGGACATGTATCCAAAATTGAATATGAGTACTGGGACACGTCATATGCACATATATTATATTTTATATAATATTCTCAGATGAGATGTTGTAAATTCTGTAAAAATATACTAGAAATTAAATAAGATATAGGAAAATTTTGAAATTTCTATATATAATTCATGTGAGAAGCTAAAAATATTACTTTACTAACAAATGTGAGTTTCTTCTTCTTTTTCATGTATTGTTACAAATTAAAAGATCTAAGGCCCCGTTTGTTTTTAGAGGTAGAATGGAGGGGATTCATAGTGAGGGGATTGTTAGTAAGGGGATTGATAGTGAGGGGATTAAGTAAAATTGTGTTTGTTTTGATGATAGTTGTTAGTGTAGGAATTATTAAATTATTTTTATATAAAATAATAAAACAAATAAAAAAATATAAAAAATTAAACATTAATGTTTAAAAAAAAAAAATTTCTAATCCCTTCACAATTTTTCTAATACCACCTCCACCTCCTCTATCCCAATCCCCCTTCCAACCTCCATCTTAATCCCCTCCTCCATCCTAATCTCCTCCCCAGCTCCACAAACAAACACAACACTAAATAATCCCACCTCCATCCTAATCCCCTCCCATCTATTACACCCCAAAACAAACGGGGCCTGAGTGCCTAAATTAGGTACGAGTGTCGGACAAATATCCCACACCCTTACCCATGTCCTATCTGGTGGACACGGGTACTATGGGGGAAATAGAAGAGTCCATGTAACACAATTCCTTATATTTATGTGCAAAAGGAGTACAAGGTGCACATGAGTTGCACGCCTCAAACTATGATGTGCAAGTCTTTGGAGAGTTTCACCGAAAAATAAAAAAGACTCGATGCATTCTACCTTAGCCTCACCTCGAAGCGAGCCTCAATACATCTTTTAAATACAAAATATATTTGTATAAACATGACATTGTAGGATTTGTGGCTCAAATCGTACATTAACTTTCTGAGATTAATAACACATATTTTGAAAGATTATTAGTAAGTACTTGGAAAGGAAAAAAAAAAAATTAAAGAAAGGAAAAGAACAGCCATAAAAATGAGAATTACATCCTAAAATTTCAATCAGTGACAGGCCTCTATAATCTTCTCAAAAAACCATATTCAGATGTCAAAAGGTTTATGAATGCAATCAGATTCTTGGACTTTTCCAAAAGTTTCAGGTAGAAATTCTCAGCTGCTTACAGCACGAGAGTATAGCGCATAAGGAAGTTGTGACGATGTTTTTTGATACCCTGCATTTTCAAGGCCAAAGGTCACATGTGTTTTTAGCATTTAATGTTTCAGAATTTATCCTGCTATTAGATTGAATGATTTGTTATGTAGATAATTTCACATCATTTTATGGCAGTATAACACTGTCAGAATTTATAACAGCAATAATCACTGACCAGCTTTTCCAACTTAGGCCACCATTTAGATTAAGATACTGGCACTTTGGCAAAAATCTTCCAATACCAATAGTGATCCCAACTAAGTTCAACAAAGAGATTAAAATTTCAGAATAAATTGCTACCTACCAAGTACCATACAGCATCACATACATGACCCTCAAATTAATTAATCCATTCACTACTACAAATGTGAATTGAACTAGAACTAAACTTGGAAAACATTGATATGCCAGACAAACAAAAGGTGACACTTACTTGCTGTGCTTCCCCATCAAGCCAGGTAAATGTCAACCGCTTTTCCTTCAGTGCAACAGCTGCTAGCGACGACGGCTGATCTTTATCAACTGTGGACAGTGCTTCTTGGATCCTGCGCACAGTCTTTATCATAGTAATGTACTCCATTTAGTAAACTAGAAGAATATAATAGCATTTGGGCATGCGTACATGAATCTTTCTGTTATATTCAATGTCAAATTTTGAATGAGTACACTTTCTGTGTCATAACTTCGAATGAACATCATGAATCTTTCCCAACGAAGTAGCTAAATCATTTCTAGGAAATAACTACCAAGTAGGGATTTAATTTAACATAACAAGCAGGGCAAACAAACTCACTGCACGCATTTTGTTGAGTTCTGGGCTTGATCTTCCTGCTAGAATAACACAGTACCAAATCGCCGTTTCATTTCCAGCACGAGAATAGCCGCGGGCATCACAACCCAGCTCCATGGATGTCACACTTCTCAATTGTGGAAGCTCTAAAAATAAGAAACAGAGAATAAACCAATGTATTACAGTTAGTTTCACAAAATCCTAGAATGTATAATCAGGTTTGTGATATACATAAACCAAACCAAGCCTTAAGTCCCATCAAATGGGGTCGGCTACATGAATCCTTCTTCTCCACGCGGCCCTATCAAAGGCCATTTCGTTAGTCAAATTAAGTAGATCCATATCTCTATTTACAACTCTAACCAACGTTAATCTAGGCCTACCTCGTCCCCTAACACTTTCATCTACCATTATAGCATCGCATCTCTTCACTACTGCCTCTGTTGGTCTCCGTTGAACATGACCAAACCATCTCAATCGATTCTCTCTCAACTTATCTTCTATCGGTACTACTCCTACTCATTCCCGAAAACACTCATTCCTAATTCTGTCTTGTCTAGTCTTGCCACACATCCACCTCAGCATCCTCATCTTAGCCACACTCATCTTATCTATATGTTGTTTCTTTGTCGCCCAATACTCCGTCCCATACAACATCACTGGTCTAATAGCTGTTCTATAGAACTTACCTTTAAGTCTAGTGGGTATTCGTTTATCGCACAGTACCCCAGACGCATTTCTCCGCTTACACCATCCCGCCTTAATCTTATGGGCCACATCCGCATCAATCTCCCCTGCTGTTGTGATAATAGACTCTAAATAACGAAAATGTTCACTCTTAGGCAATTCTTAGTTCTCAATCTTCACTTCTCCTCTGCTTTCATTGTTACTGTTACTAAATTTACACTCCATGTACTCTATCTTAGTTCTGCTTATCCAAAATCCTTTAGATTCAAGAACTTTTCTCCAAAACTCCAACTTTGTATTAACTCCTTCTCTAGTCTCATCCACTAGCACTATATCGTCTACAAAAAGTATACACCATGGCACGTCATCCTAGATATTTCTCGTCAACTCATCCATAACTAAAGAAAAAAGATAAGGACTTAAGGTAGATCCTTGGTGTAACCCTACAGTGATAGGAAATTCATTTGTCTCTCCAGCAGACGATCTAATAGTGGTCACCATCCCTTCATAAATGTCCCTAATCACATCAATGTAACCTTTTGTCACCCCTTTCTTCGCCAACATCCACCATATTATATCTCGGGACACTCTATCATAAGCTTTCTCAAGGTCGATCAACACCATATGAATGCCTCTTTTCTTTTCTCTATACTTTTCTATTACTCTCCTCAAAAGATAGATAGCTTCCATTGTTGACCTGCCAGGCATAAACCCAAATTGATTCTCTAACACCTCTGTTAGATCTCACAATCGACATTCTATCACCCTCTCCCACACTTTCACTATATGACACATTAGCTTGATTCCACTATAATTGTTGCAATTCTGAACATCTCCTTTATTCTTATAGATTAGTACTAAAATACTCTTCCTCCACTCATCTGGCATGTTCCTGATCAACAAAATTTTGCTAAACCACCTAGTCAACCAAGCAACCCCCTTTTTACCCAAACACTTCCAAGCTTCAATAGGGATATCATCTGGTCCTAAAGCCTTATTTGATTTCATCTTCTGAAGTGCAATCTCCACTTCAAAGTTCCTAATCCTGCAATAGACCCTATAGTCTTGGTTTATTTCTTCCCCTATTGCCGTACCTCCATGTTCCTCATTTAATAGTTTCTCAAAATAGTTTTTCCATCTTTCCTTAATCTCTTCATCCCTCACCAATACCGTAGAATCCTCACTCTTGATGCACTTAACTTGATTAAAATCTCTTATTTTCCTCTCCCGTATCTTAGCAAGTTTGTATACCCTCTTCTCTCTCTCCTTACTATCTAGTCTAGTGTATAGGTCATTATAAGCTTTCAACTTAGCCTCTCTCACTATTTTCTTGACCTCCTTATTAGTCAATCTATAGCTCTTAAGGTTTTCCTCAGTTCTATCCTTTTGCCACTATTTAAAGCACTCTTTTTTCGCCTTAACTACCGTTTGGACCTCTTCCTCCACCACCAAGTTTCCCTAGAGCTGGGTCCCGTTCCTTTCGACTCTCCAAGCACTTCCCTTGAGATTCTCCTCATACAATTGGCCATTGAGTTCCACATAGTGTTAGCATCATCTTCCAAATCCCAAGTATCTTCCTTCTCCATTCTATTCTTAAATATTTCTAATTTATCCCCTTTTAGGTCCCACCATCTCGTCCTACGACGCCCACCATTCTTCCTAGCTTGGTATTGCTCTCTAAAATATAAATCTAGTACCAAGATCCTATGTTGAGAGGTCAGGCTCTCTCCAGAAATCACCTTACAATCATTGCATTTTAGGCAGTCCACTTTTCTCACTAAGAAGTAATCTATTTGGTTCTTAACTGACCCTCTCTTAAAGGTTATCAAATGCTCCTCCCTCTTCTTATACATAATATTGGCCACCACCAGGTCAAAAGCCAACACAAAATCTAAGATACTCTCTCCAGCCTCATTTCTGTCACCAAAACCGTATCCACCATGCACCCTTTTATAGCTTAGTTTATCTATGCCTACATGGCCATTAAAATCACCACCTATAACCAGGTTCTCTTCTACAAGTATCTCCTGTAATATCTTATCCATTTGCTCCCAAAAATCCCTCTTAGTCTGATCATCTAATCCTACATGAGGGGCGTATGCACTAATAACGTTCACTATATTCCCTCCAATAACTAATTTAACTAACATAATCCTATCCCCTTTCCTAATGACCATCACTACATTCTCCACAAGACCCTTGGCAATTAAGATTCCTACCCCATTCCTGCGTCTATCCTTACCACTATAATGGGGGTGTTTGTTTCAGCTTTTCAAAGCTAACTTATAGCTTTTAACTTTGAAAAAGTTATTTTGGACTGTTTGGTTAAACTTATTTCAAACAGTTTCTGATTCTAATAGCTTATTTTAACTCAAAAAAACTAATTCTGAGAAACTGCTCACCCCTTGCTTCTGATTATCCGCTTCTGCTGTGGACATATTAATTTATGATTATACTCTTAGATTTTTTTTATTTTTTATTTTTTAAAAAATAGAAAAAGAACCAAATGGACTACAGATTATTATTATTTTTTATGAGAAATGTAGACAAGTAATAAATAATAAAAAATAAAAATTAATTGAAAAAACTATTTCACAGCTTATTTAACAAACACTACTCAGTAACTTAAATCTATAACCCAACAGCTACACCAAACAAATTAACAACTTCTGATTAAAGTCATAATCTATAATCTGTTAAGCTATAATCTATAAGTTGTTTTAACAACTACACCAAATTGGGCCAATACAGTTTAAAACCAGTATTCTTAATTTCTCTAGCTTTCTCACCCGTCCACTTAGTTTCTTGCACGCAAGCTATACTAACTCTCCTCCTAATCATAACATCTACCAACTCCACCGTCTTACCAGTTAAGGTTCCTATATTCTAAGTGGCTACCCTAAACCTATAGTCTTGAACTAGCTTCTTTACCCGCGCTCGTCCAGCAAAACGCGGGAGCCTTTGCTCATTTTTCACCGCACCCAGGTGTCGATGCAGCGCCCCTTACTCACTTTTCGAAACACCCGGAGGCAAGTGCAATGCGTAACTTGAGGGAAATGACCTAGCATTTAAACGATTCAAAGTAGGATTCATTGTCATAAGGGATCCGAACGGCTTTTTTACGTGAAATATAGACATAGTTATATCTTCATATAACTTCAAAGCTATGTTACGTGCACTCGGAAACGGGTATCAGGTGCCTGCATCTGCTGAACTATCAAGTTCATCAAACCTTTTATGTCCAAGGACACCAGAACACAACTAGATTCATATACTGTCAAGGGGATGCCACCCATGTTTCACGCTATAAGAACCAAAACAATAAAAAAACAACTCCTATACATCAATATATTCAAATTTCTCAACAAAATTCAAAAAAGGATTCAATGAAGTCTCAAGACTCATAACACCATCAAAACTTCTGCTATTAAGCTCCCTCCATATGCTCCAAAATAAAATGGGAGGTCCTAACTGCCAGTTACCTCTTTTTTCTCTTTTCAACTTTGGCTACCCTCCAAGAAAGCAAAAGGTCCCAAACATTTGAAGGGAACACCCAAACCATGTCAAACAAGACTAAAAATAAAAATAAGGCCCAAATGTCCCAAAAGATGTGATCCCACTCCCTTCTCACATATCACTAACAACAACCCCTCTATCAATTGTTATCTATCTTGAACTAGACAGGCCAGCTCCAACTTCTCTCCACAGCAAAGATGTCACCAAAACTGAATTCTCAAACACAAACCTCACATGATGGTGAAAACATACCCAACCTTCCTAATACCCTATAAAAGGCCCACACCGATGCACAAAAACCTCCAAAGGCATCCAATCACCCCACCTACACCCATATTTTGCCAACACAAACCTTCTCCAAAATCTGTCCCACTCACACACAAAACTCCATAACACTTTGCCAAAAGAGCGTGATTTAAGATTTCAAGATGCCAAATCCCTAACCACCCACTCAAATAAGGGAGCGAACTGTATCAAATCAACCAAGTGGTTAAATATATCCCCCAAAGAAAGTCCCTTCACAACTTTTTCAACCACTTCACCACTAAGACTGGAATGGCCACCAAACCAAACCGAGCACTGTGTCCCAATTGAGTGGAATCGTCTACATGAATTCTTTTATTCTATTCCGCTCTGTCAATGGCTATATGACAAATTAAATTTAATAAACTCAAATCATTTTTTACTACAACATCACATGTCAGTTTAGATCTTCCCCTCCTAACGTTTTCATTTATGGTGATCATATCACTTTTACTTATTGTTGCATCTACAAGTCTTTGTTGCACATAACAACCATCTTTACCAGCATAAGGCTACCACCTTTTCAAAAATAGAAAATATATATATATCAAACTCAACCAGAAATTAATTCATCCAAAAAACCAGCAAGGAATTCCCTAAAACAATCACCAAACTCCAATTAATTAAAGGAATCACTAAAATAATCACCCACTTTTTAATTCATGCGCTCCGACCTCAAAAATTTTATAACACCACTACTTTCAAATACAACACAATATGCACAACCTTAAGGTTCAAACATTCACAAGTGAGGATCAAAAACCCTGATATTTGCACTGAGGTTCATAAACATTTCTACCTCTTTTACTTGCCCTCCCTCCCTCCCTGGGAACATGTTTTAAGCTAACCCAAAAATGTCGATATTTCTGCTAACAAATCTGTGACTTTCTCATTGTTTTAACAATTAGTACATTCATTTTCAAACTTTTTTATGATATATTGTAGCATTATTATTTTTTATTTTATTTAAGGAGGCTAACATATTCTGACTAAAGCCAAGAATTTACATATATGTAAAGGGATTTAAGCAACACAAAACTGACTCCTTAGCAACTCTATGTCAGAATGCAGATTGGAAATTTTGATGAGACTATCCTGTGTTTTTCTCTTTCCTTTTTTTATCGTTTATCCTCCGTGTTTTTATAGTTTAATATATTAAAAAGGTTGTATTTATGCCTTGGTTCATGGGAACAAAGAATGCTTTGTCTAATCTCTTGTCCATGATAACCATAATCTCAACATAGAACAACTTACGAGCATTTAGTAGATCACAAAAGTAAACTAAATCAGCTAAAGGATATCTATAATAATATTTGTATAATAGCACAGCCCACTGGAACCAATAAACACAACCTAGTCAGTTTCCCAGTAACTCTCAAATGCAGACACAAGACGATCCCTCAAAAGCAACTTTGCAGGATGCATTGCTGAGTCATTTATTCTACTATGTGGGAAAAATGGTGGACACTCTGCAGGCTTATACTCTCATAAAATCTAAAGAAAAAGGGTTACTTTATAAGGATGGCCACATTTGATGAAAGATTCTACCACAAATTTACACAATACCGAAAAAAAGTTGCAACACAACATCGTATCAAATGAAAACAAAATCATAACCTGACAAGTTCTGTACAATTCAATTCATGTGAAGGAAATTATCAAGGAAGATTTCTACATAGGAAAACATGTACCAAGGAAAAACTTCAGAGTCAGATTAGCTGATCCAATGTTCCAAGAAGAAAGAAATGATTAGTTCAGTTCCCAGAAAAAAAATATCAAAATATAATCTAGATTTTTTTTCCCTTTTGCTGAAGAAAATAACTACATAAAGGACTCTAGTCAGTGGATAAGAAAACTGATGACAGCAACAACCTCCAAATAATCATGACGCTAACAGTTTGCACTTGTCAATCACATGAGGTTTACTTGCACATTAGAATCACTGTAACAAGCCATTTACACAATGGTTGCACTCACTCAAGTAATATGACCGGGCAAATTTTGTTATAGTGTCAAGGCCCTAGATTATAAAACTTGATTAAGTACAAACAAACAGCATTACCTTGATGTTTATTCTGTTCCATTATATCTACAAACCATGAATTGTTGGCAGGTCCTGCAGATAATGTGCACTGCTTAGCTTGTTATGTACACATTATTTATGTTACGAAGAGTACCAAGAAAGACTATGAAACGAAATTAAAAAAAGAGGGACATACCATGGAACACAACAGGTTTAACACCATGTTCTTTCAAAAATACAATTGCAGGTGCAGATTCCACTCCAAACCTGTTGTTGATAATATGAACACTATCAAGATCATACACTATTTTGGAAAAAAATTATGAAGCACCACATTTTTTAAGGTGGAGTTTCACGATCAAGTTACCAAAGATTGGAAGGGGAAAGGGAACCTAAATTAGTCTCCCAAAAAAGAAGTACAGTCCAGTATGCTGGTTAGAGTAACCAATCTTTCTAACCAATCAACCCATTAGCCTGATGCATAATTGACGAAAAAGACGAAAAAAGAATAGTCGATTCTTCTTTGAACTATTTAATAAGGAACAAAAAAATAGGGGCCTTCCAGAAAAAAGGAACAAAAAAGTAGAAAAAGAAAGAGAAAATTTCAGAAAGACGTGAAGATTAAATATGAAAAGCAGTGTTGTCAGAATCGTTATGAAAAATATATGTATTGCAGATTCATATGTTGGTAGATTGAATCATGAGATACGTTTTTCATTGTATCAATTTCATATTGTATCACAATTTAACATGTATTTCTTGATTAGCTATCAATACCTTCTCTTTCACCTTTAGCCCTATTAACAGCATTTTGCAATGTCAATTGCCATTGCCCACACTCGTTGAACAATCCAAAACCATATTATCAAAAAAGCCCATACCAAGGAGACCCAAATCCAAATAAACCCTCAAGCAAAAATGAATCCCATACTCCCTTTCCTAAAAAAAAATTTGAACAACTTTCGTTAATCTAATTCAGGTGAAAGAAACAAAGAGCTTAAACACACAGACCATTTGGAATTGGGTTGAGGCCCAAGATTTGGGCCAAAAGGCTTGTTTGGACTATGACCATATACCTCATAACAAGTATGTTTAAGCTATACTCATCCAAGTCCTAAAGAAAGTCTTTGACTGCAAACTGGGAACCAAACAAACTAGCGACCATGAAGTTGGGCTCAATTGAAAAACAAAAATCTGTTTTATTTTTATATTTGCAATCAAATCTCATTAATCCTTCTGTTATATTAAATTTTGAATTTTCTTTCCAATTTCTTATGAGTTGAATATTTGGGTTTCTAATGAATGCATATTTACCTTTTTGTCAAATTTGTAAGTTTTTAGAGATTATTTTTCATGTCATTGGTTATATGCTTTAGTACTGCATTTTTTCAATATATTTATGTATCATATGAAAGTACTATTTATTTATTTATGTGTGAGTATCTGTATCGTGCTTGGCACGTGGCGAGCCCTATGGGCATCATGTCATCACCATCACACATCCACATGGCAGACCCCTAAGGCACCACGATGAGTTAGGATTGTATGCCTAGCTACAGCGGGGGCATGCACACCACCAAGTATGAAAACAGAACCACAGCTCACTTTGATAGAGCTAGCTCACCTAGAGCTCTCCATGGCCCTTCATGACACATAAGAAATATATTCTCTACCCACTCACCCCAGCTCCATAGCAACATAGTTGGACCCTTAGCTCACCTATGTTTACTTACCTGCTCAGGATGAGCCATTGGCTCAACCATGCACTCACGCCCTTGGCTACCTAGGTTGAGAGCAGGACTTAGGCACTCACTTGGGATCATTAGAGGATTGTGGATTGGAAGCTAAGACCTCTGGATCATCAAGGTCATGTAACTGTCTCCTTGCAGTGATAGTTCCACCTTGACCTAGTTTAGAGAAAAAGGACGTTGACCTGACACTTACACATGTTGCATATATGATACGCCTCTCAAGATATCATACCTACACCTGCAATTCCTATAATGCAACCTTCCTAAGGACCTAAATCGTAAGACACAGCTAGTAAGGCTAATATCACCCTCTTGTCGAGTTGAGGTGAACTCGCCAACTGTCTTGAGGTTGCTTAGGCTCCAATACTCCTGGAGTCTATATAACGGCATCATAAGTGCAACCACAATCATAACAAGAGCAACAAGAATCATACAACAAATACAAAGTGTTCAGGGTCTCTCACTGCCACCACTTTCCTCTCTAAGCCTGCCTTGGTCTTCTCCTCTTCCACCTTCGATGATCTCGGGCCATTGAAGTGTTTGCCATCTTCCCAGAGGTCAACGACCGATCGCCTCTAACTTCTCTTACCCACAATCTATAGTCATATATGTTAATGTATTTTATTATACGTGATAAGACATGAGACATGATGCACAATGCACAAAAGTTATATAACAATACATGATATGTATTCAACAACACTGATGAAAATAATTTTCCTCACTTGATTTTCATCTAAAAACTTATTCTGTAATTTAATAGTCAAAAGCAAAATAGAAGAAACAAATATGCTTGGAGGTTGATTTCAAAATCTTCACATAGAAATTTAAGGAGATGCCAACAAAAGCATGAAATGATACAGAACATTTGTGATCCTAATTGAGATTACAAAACAGAAGAATGAAATGAAAATTTTAAAAGTTTGAACAAGATTTTTCAAAGGATTTGAAATATGAATAATCAGACCCTGACAGCTTTAAAGCTGTGTAGCATGGACTCCAGTAGATATATTGGATCCAACTGTCAAGCCTCTTCCAGAACCCCAGATCTTATGACGGGACTTGGCTCAAAATACATACAAGGGTTGGGTAGGGCTACCGGGAAAGATCCTGCACATTCAAATGCCTTATATTTCATATAATACTGAGATGAAAATTGTTATCCCCTTTAAGGATATAATTGAACAGAGCGAAATTTCAAAAGATGTCGTTGAAAGAAAAAGTTTGTATAAGTCTTTCCATGTGAGGCAAGAAAAACTTTTTCACTATCAAATTTGAGCTTGTTATTCTTCTTCCATCATAAGTAGGATTTCGTTTGTTCACACATAACACTTTGTTATTGTCATGGGTAACATGACGACAGACATTTTCTACCCCCTACCACTGCAATAAATAAAGAAATTTGATAACTACACTTATCCAAGATAAAACAGCTTTCCAGATCTAAGTAGAAGTTAACAAAAAGTAGATAGTTGTGACTGCAAAAAAATCTGGTTTTGCTGCAAAAAGAATTCCCCATTTATCATCAATCCTTCAAGCCAATATGAGAAAGAATAATGATAGCTGCTTCTGTTCAATGAAGAAAGGAATAATTTAAAATAGTTCTGATGCTATTCTAAGATTAATTGCTAGTTAAATGACAAGATTATTTGAGGATTAGTTGGGCTTTGATCTGTACACCCCAGTGCCAATCAAAAAAAAAATGACAAGATTATTCACAAAACCAGGAAATTATTCCGAAGGAAGCATGTAAGAACATTTAAGATATTAATCTTTCCTTCTCTTTTTCTTTTTTTTTATAAAAAGGGTAGGGAAAAAAACAAAACATATTCCCATACGTTCTCCCAAAAAAGAAAAGAAAGAAAATACACATACACATTCCACCAAAAGGAAGATTCCTCTTCTCGCCAAGGCACAAATGCGAAAGCAGCATATGGCCAATAACTTAGGGCAGCTTGACGCACAAATGGAGCTGCACGCTCCCCTGTTTCTGAGAAGAAAATGACTTTCACCTGTTATCCAGAATTGAAAAATCAATTAAGGATGATAATAGATATAAAAAAATTAAAATTAAATAAAAAAAAACATGAATCTTCCCATGGTATTGAAGCCAAACAATGCAAGAATGAGCATGGCAGTGTCATCAAAGAAGGAACACATGCCTTACGTATCATCATGTTTTAAGTATCAATTTGGATGGGTAGCACAGTCAGCTAAAATAAAATATATAACTTGGATTTCTCGGAAAGAAATAAAAGAACTAAAGACATGATTACACATAGCATTTCTTCCTCTTATTTGTTTCAAGGGTCCATAAGAAGATTGCAGGATCATAATTTTTGGTCAAGTAGTAACCAGTAAATAGTTTTATTGGTGTGACAATAAATTATAATCAAAATTATCAAAGTGAAAAATAATACTAAATAGTACACAGTAAATAAACTAGACTGATTAGCAATATATGGGAACTGAAAATAATTTGTACCTTATGACTGCTTTTTCCCACAAAACTTTGTAGCTGGAATAAATATATAATTCCATATCAGTTCCAATAAAAAGGCAATTAAAAAACATGAAAGCAAGAGAAACATTATTATCTGCAATGCAAGCTGGTTTCAGTTAAAAGTACTATGCAAAATGATAAAGGAATATCAAAAGTCATTAGTGATTTATGTCAGGCAAGTATGCATCTTGACAATTGAGAACTTGGAAGGACTAAACTAGGTAAAACTTTAATGTCTGCCATCATTCACACAGAGATGCAGCGTTCACAGCCGAACAGATCTTCTCAAACTGGTCTGCCAACCTTTTGCAATTGCCCCAATTAATGGCCTCGTGTGCATGGTAAATTCAGCATACATAAAAAAGAGGATCAATTACTGTCTTTTTTTTCTTTTTCTTTTTTTTTCCAGGTACATTTGAGGAAAGTGGAGAATCCTAAACCTAATGATGTAAACTGGTTCTCGCCACTGCCTTACTCCAGTGGTTAAAGATAAATTATGCTGTCCACCCCAAAGGTTTGGCTTCAATACACTTGCTACCCTATGGTATTAATAATTACACTGACTTCCTCTATTTGGGAAATCATGTAATAGATTTCCTCCTGTTGCTAACTGACCATTGGTGATAAAAATGAAATACGATGACATCATATTTTGAAATTTTGAAATGCCTACTTTACCCTTGATATAAGTTATAACTAGCCCAAATGATGACATGTGTCACTCTAAGCCAGATCATCTATCACCACCACTTCTCTGTCTATATATATGCATTAATTGGACACAGCAATCCCATTACCATTGTCACCAAACAACTCTACCATTACCATTACCATCACCATCGCCATCGCCATCGCCATCGCCATCGCCATCGCCATCGCCATCGCCAAACAACCAACACTACTCTGTCGATTTAGCACCATCATCAACCACCACGACCATTCAACCCCTATTTCATCACCAACACCATCATCTAACCCAATTCCAACCCCATGTTTCACAAACTACAATCACTACCTACTTTACCACCACACTCAACCTTAACATCAACAACCACAACACAATCATCCACGAATCACCATAAAGTTTCCAAATACCCAAACATGAGAGGCATTTCTCTTCGATTTAGAGAAGCTTTGCAATGACAAACCCAATGCAAGTATGGGTCACAATTAGCAGAACTTCAGTTCCACCAATATTCGCCATCAATGCCAAACTTACTAATGGCCATGATGGTGGGCACACACTTTGCTAGCCAAAAAGACAACGACTACCACAAATATTGCCACCGCCACCGCCACCGCCAAAATCAAACCCCTATCATCCATTGTTTATCAGATACCATACACAACCCAAGGCCTAGCTTGATAGAAGATATGCTCCGAGAAGGATTATTGACCCAAAATAAGAAAAAGGCTTGGCAATGAAAAACATTTTAAACGAGGGTATTGTTACAGTTGTTGTAAACTGATCAAAATGCCACTAATGCAAGACAAGGTTTGTTGATGTTACAAATCAACACCATTTTCATCTAAATCTACTCCAGATAAGCCATATGAACCAGCCGCCAGGTCCCCCAACAAAGCATGTCCTTTAAAAAATCACTGCTCCCATGACCCAAATATTTTATATTCTTTTGCCTATTTGCTCCATTGATTCACACGTAACAATCATTTAGCTATTGTTGGGACAATATAAGGTTGAATTGGTTTAAGAGCTTGCAGATGGGTCTTAAAAGTTAGAGATTGCAATGTTTAGCTCACCAGAGATGTTGAAGTTGATTCCGGGAGTTAGATGGAGATGGTTATTTGTGTATTCACCCTCTTTTTGTAATTTTGCAAGTACATAAGAGTAGGAACTGGTATAACTAGGTGCCCATAGGTGGATTTGAGAGATGTAGTTGTGTGCCCATTGCATGCTTTATTGAATGGTAGTTTAGATCAAAGGTGGAGGGCTTGGGATTCATTATGGCTCATATTATGGTGGATCTATCAAAGATCAAAGAGAGAGAGATGAAACATGGAGGGAAAGAGGCTGCTAGAGAAATATGGGTCTTGGTGTTAGCATGTAATAGATTAATCACCGAAAGTATTAGCATGTAATAGATTAATCACCTAAAGTAGCATTACAATAGTGGGTGTATTATTTTATGCCCTCAGGGCCCTTCTTGTCTATCTGTTGTAACCCTAATTCCCTCTATAAATGAGGGATGATTTATATCATACCCTAAGCTGATTTATTCACGCTTCATGGTATCAGAGCCTCTAGGGTTCGAAATTACCTCTGCTTCACCTTCCTCAGTCGCCATCATCTCTGAATCGATCTTCCGCCACCTTAAGCCTAAATACGCCCTCTCTGACCCCTCACATGCCTCTCTTCCTCCTTCATCTTCTCAATGCCACTCAAAACCTCCGTCTCGTCTTCTCCAGTCTCCTGTGATCTCCTCCTTGACCCTTGACCTCCGTTATACGACCTGCTGGGTCTCTCCATGAACTCCTCGACCTCGATCGCGTAACCGTCGACCCTCGTCAACTCTCTCTCTCGGTTTGTACCCTCATCCTTCTATATACTGACCCCGGCCTCCGCCCCCTCCCTCCAAATCCTCGCCCGCCTCTCAGCCTCCTCCCGAGCCTTCCATCTCCTCTCCGAGCCTTCGATTTCCGCTTCCTTCCCTCCCGCCTTCTTGACCTCCTTTCTTCTGCCCGTCTGGTCTTTCTCATTTCTTCCTGGCCTTGTCTTCCATTCAATTCCGCATATTCTTCTCTCCTCATTTGGTACCCTCTTCCTCTATATATGTACTTAATACATATATATATATATACTTGACCTCAACAGAGTCTGTATAATACATATATATATATATATATAAATGCATACCTAAAAACATTAAAAAAAAAAAAAACAAAAAAAACAAAAAAAGAAAAACAAAAAAAAAAAAAAAAACAAAAAAAAACAAAAAGAAAAACAAAAAAAAAAACAAACAAAACAAAACAAAACACAAAAACAAAAAAAAAAAAAAAAAAAAAAAAAAAAAAAAAAAAAAAGAGAAAACTTTATGGTTTCTTAAATTTGTTATGCCTTCATAGTGGTCATTGTGCCACCACCTTCCGGGTTTTGGGATCGTTCCTAGTTTTGTTGAGGGTTACGTAATGTCGTATCCATGGAAGATTCACGGTGTCCCCCCCTACTTCTCAAGCAGGAAGCACCAGTGTGCCCCCTACTTCCCAAACCCCGAGGAGCGAGAATCTTATGATACCTACTACCATGACTGAGAACCTCAACCCTAGTTTAAAAATCACCACCTCTCTATTTAATGGTCAGAACTACCTCGCATGGTCTCAAAGTTTGACCCTATTTTTTGAAAGCGAGAGGGAAGATGGGGTATGTTGATGGCGGGGGATACAGCACCTAGTACCACCGACTCTCGGGTTATGCCCAATGGGAGATTACCAACTCTTTGATTATGGGTTGGCTTATTCATTCGATGGTTCTCGAACTTGGTGAGGGCTACTTGTCTATGGACACCGCCAAGATGTTTGGGATCTTTGTTGTGCCACCTATTCCTCATAAAAGGAATTTCTCACCGAGCCTTTGAGTTGCGCTCTATTGAGAGCTCACTTCGTGAGGAGACCGGCCCCGCAATATTTCACCTTTCTCACTAATCTTTTGAACGCCTTGACCACTGAAGACTTTTAAGCCCGCGTGCCTGCATGCAAATCGCTGGCACAAGAAGTTCCTCCTGACGAACGGGTCTTTAAATTCTGGCGGCCTAAATGTGGAGTATGATCCGGTAGGGGTGAATGCAGGTATGGACACTCTTCCTTCACTTCAGAGGCATTTGCCTATGCTATGATGTCAAGGAGAGTGGCCTCCTCTGACTGACTCCCATCCCTCGCCTCACGCTATGAGTCGATAGATACTGATTCTTGCGAAAGGCGGTGCCACTTCGTGCGAGACGGTTGGAAGCTTCATGGGACTCCATCCGGGTCGAGGTCGATCGATGCAGTTCTCGAGGTGGTCGGTCAGGACAATCTAGAGGACGTGGTTCCTATTCCCGGGCTCATCAGACTAGTGCTTTTGATCCACTTGATGCTAATTCTGGCTTGTTGGCCCGACTTACGTCTCTTGGTGGAGGATGCTTTAGCCAATTGTTTTGGATGCCCGCTCTTCTACGCTCCGATCTGACTTCCTCGTCCTTGTGCGCTCGGGTAACTTAGCCTCTTCTCCTTGTGCTTTCTGTGTCATAAGTCTTTGCCTTGGATCATTGATTACGTGCCTCGGATCATATGTTCTCACTTCCTTCCGATCTTTTCTGTCTATAAGCCCTCTTCAGGTCAAGACAAAGTTAGGATTGCTAATGGTACTGTTTCTTCCATTTCTGGAAAAGGTTTAGTTCACGTCACTCCTACCATACATTCCTCTTCCGCTCTCCATGTTCCCAATTTTTCGCTACTCATATCCTTGAGTCGTCTCACCCAGGATTTGAATTGTAGTGTGACGTTTTTTCCTGATCATTGTCTTTTTTAGGACCTTGTCACGAGGAGGACGATTGGCAGTGGTAGTGCAGAAAATGGTCTCTACTTCCTAGATCAACAGGACAAACTTGCTTGTTCTTCCACCACATCTTCTACTACCCTCACGATTTATGGCATCGGCGTCTTGGGCATCCTTCTTTCCATTTACTTAAGCATTTATTTCCTTCTGGTTTTGCCAATCATCATGTGTCTGACTTTCTTTGTGAGTCTTGTCAACTCGGAAAACAGCACAGAGCTTCTTTTGCTCCCAGTTTGAATAAAAGTTTAGTTCCTTTTTCTTTAATACATTCTGATGTTTGGGGTCCCTCTCGTGTCATGTCTGTGAAAGGTCATCGATGGTTTGTTACATTTATTGATGATTTTTCTCGTACTACTTGGGTGTATCTCATGAAAGATAAGAGTGAAGTTTTCTCTGTGTTTTGCACTTTTCATAAGATGATTTGTAGCTTCAGTTTGGGGCCCTTTGTCAAACTCTTTCGCTCGATAATGGCGGGAATACATAGATGCAGGTACGGGTTAGGACAATATTTCTCTACTCATGGCATTATCCATCGACCTCTTGCACCAATACCCCTCAACAAAATGGGGTGGCGGAACGCAGAATCGGCATCTAAGATCTTGACATGGCCCGATGTATGTGTTTTTCTATGAATGTGCCTCGGCCTCTGGGGCGGCTTGTTTCTCACATTGCCCATCTTATTAATCGTCTCCTACCCAGTCTTGCACAAACAGGCTCCTCTTCACGTCCTCCTTGGTTCTCGGTCCTTGTTTTCTATTCCCCAAAATTTTTGGTAGCTGTATCTCATTTTGTTCATAATCACTCTCCTCTCGTGGTAAGTTGGACCTCGCTCCTCAAGTGTGTTTTCCTTGGTTACTCTCACCCCAAAAAAAGGGGTCAAAGGGGTATAAATGTTACCACCCTTCTTCTACTTAAATGGTTTGTATCCATGGATGTTACTTTCTTTGAGTCCCAATCCTATTTTTGTCCCTCCCAGGTATATCACGTCCTCATTTCTGGGAGCCTTGGTGTGAAGTGAGTCCCAGGTTTCTCGGTGGCTACCTATGGTGGAACCAGGTTATTCTTGCACCACCCTCTTCTACTCAACCCGGCCGCCACCAAGGATAAGGTCGAGCATGTTTATGTCGGGACATAGAGAGAACCAACAACAATACAAAGGACCACTGCTACTCCACCGAACAGACAAACCTGATATAGAAGACCATACCTTACTCCCTTGCCATCTCACCCTCGATGAGAGTCCGTAACTTTGAATCTCTTGAATCCATTGATCTTGATGTTCCTATTGCCAAGAGAAAGGGTGTGAGATCTTGTACTCAACATCCTATTTCACAGTTTGTGTCATACTCTCATTTGTCATCCTCATATAAAGCGTTTGTGTCCAATATTTCCTCTGTTAGCATTCCTAACCATTTTCAGGATGCTCTTGCTACCTCTGAGTGGAAACTAGCCATGATTGAGGAAATGAAAGCACTTAGGAAGAATGGCACTGAATTGGTGACGAAGTTACCTACAGACAAGCGACACATGGGATGTAAATGGGTATACATTTGTGAAACACAAAGCAGATGGGTCTATTGAGCGTTACAAGGCAAGACTTGTGGCAAAAGGGTTTACTCGGACATATGGCATTGATTATCGGAGACCTTCGCACCCGTGGCTAAGATGAATTCGAGTCAGTACTTCTCTCTCTAGCGACTAATCTTGATTGGCGCTTTATCGCTTTGATGTCAAGAATGCTTTTCTCCATGGTGACCTTGAAGAAGTATATATGGACATTCCTCCCGGTTTTGAGAATCATCAGAAGGATGAAGGCAAAGTATGCAAGCTTGGAAGTCATTATATGGTCTCAAAAGTCTCCAAGGGCTTGGTTTGAGAGATTCACTGAGCGAGCTATGTTTAAATATGGCTTCAAACAAAGTCAGCAGATCACACATTGTTTGTGAAACATTCCTCACGTGGTAAGACTACACTTATTGTTTATGTAGATGACATAGTTCTTACAGCAATGATAGTGAGGAAATACCTCTGTTGAAGAAATATTTAGCAAATGAGTTTGAAATCAAAGACTTGGGAAGCTTGAAGTATTTTACGGGAATTGAAGTTGCTCGCTCAAGGATGGGATATTTATCTCACAGAGAAAATATGTGCTTGTGACTTGAAAGAAGCTGGGATCTTGGTACGCAAGGCATGTGCCACTCCTTTGGAACCTAATCAATTGGAAATCGGGATGATGAAGGAGGAGAAGTTGTTGATAGGGGAGCTATCGGCGATTAGTGGGAAAACTCATTTACCTATCTCACTCTGATATTCGATATTCTTGTTTCGGTGTAGTCGGTCGATTTTTGCATGCTCCTCATCGATTCACCTTGAATTTGTCATGAGAATCTTGAGGTATGAAGTCTCCGCCTCGTAAGGGTCTTTATTTTTCCAAGTATGATCATCTTCGTGTGGAAGCCTATGAGAAGATTTGAAATTTTGGATCAAGAATCGATAGGAGATCGACTTGAGGGTATTGCACATTTGTTGGAGGCAACCTAGTTACTTGGAGGAGTAAGAAAGAATGTGGTTGCGAGAGGTCAGCCTTGTTGAGTTTAGAGCTATGGCACAAGGTGTGTGTGAACTTTTATGGATCAAGTTATTGTTGAGTGATCTAGGTATCGATCGGAAGGACTCCATGCGGTTATCTTTGTGATAATAAGGCCGCCATCAACATCGCCACAATCCAGTTCAACATGACAGACAAAACATGTTGAGATTGATCGCCACTTCATTAAGGAGAAACTCACTAGTGGTACCATTTGTACTCCTTTTGTCCCCCACGGTGAACAACTTGCTGACATTCTCACCAAGGGGGTTGGGAATAAACCATTTCATGACATATTAGGCAAGCTGGGCATGAGAGATATCTTCACACCAGCTTGAGGGGGAGTGTTAGCATGTAATAGATTAATCACCGAAAGTATTAGCATGTAATAGATTAATCACCTAAAGTAGCATTACAATAGTGGGTGTATTATTTTATGCCCTCAGGGCCCTTCTTGTCTATCTGTTGTAACCCTAATTCCCTCTATAAATGAGGGATGATTTATATCATACCCTAAGCTGATTTATTCACGCTTCACTTGGACCTGTTGGTGGAAGTGAATCATCAAAGATGATTTTGTTCAGGTTTCATTTCTTTTTTTTTTTGGTGGGGGGGGTGTGTGCAAGAGGTGGTTGCGATGATTTTGTTGAGAAAAAAAAAAGGTTTTGGGTGATAAATTGGAGGAAATAATAAGGGCTTTAATTCATAAAGTTTAAAGAATAAATTGACATCATCTGTTAATAGTGTTTCCAACAAAGTCTGACAATATAGTTTTTATATGATAGGGTCAATGAGAGTATTATGGCCTTATGGCCAAACCTTAGGAGTGGTCAATGTAATTTGGCCATAAAAAATTCTTTTACCTTCTCTTTTTAAGTGAAAAGAACATGGTCAAATTGTTACCCATCTTACCCAAACCTATATCAGTTTAATAGAGAGCATGAGTGAGACAAAAAAAAAAGCGTTTAGAAAAGAAAAAAAAAATGCTGGAGTCCCCATCCAATAATGAACTTAGTCATGATTATGCAAATATTAAATTCAAGAGAATATTGCATGATATTGATCAAATGCTAATTTTCAGAAAAGACACCTAACTAAATAATGATTTCCTTTCATATTGCTTTTTCAGTGCATCAATCTATGAAATTCCACTCCAGCATTACAACGTAATGCAAGCCTAGTCAATCATTCCCAACAAAAGTTCATTCCTTCTACCTTATTCTCCACAAATTAACTTCAAAATTCGAGATAATTATAATCTGTTACTGTCACAAACACTAGAACCATCCAACCTTATTGAACTCTAAACCCACAACCTTTCTTGGCCCTAAAACTACTAAAAAATCAAGTGTAGACAGCATCATCCAAGTTTCCTAAACTATCCTACGTCACAATTTAGTCATAACAAAATGTGTATACGGACCCAGGAAAGAGTGTATTTATTACCAATGAATCCTTTGAGTAGTATAGAATGCGAGGCAAACTTAGGATCGTGGTTGCAAACCAATTAGTAACAGCATCAACAGAAAGCTCTCCCTCATACCTGCATCAAACAATCAAAACGATGTTAAAATTTCCTTTATTTCCATCAAGTACAAAATTATAAGACAAATCCCATAATATATATATATATAGAGAGAGAGAGAGAGAGATTGCATTGGGCATAAATAGAAATGTGCAAAGTTATAAAGATTGTGTGTTGACTTTTAAACTCACAATGCAGCTTTCAAAATTTAAACCTCAGGCGGAAACTCACCTAATCAGACAATTTGCAGTGTTACATCCAGAGGGAAATGCAATGAGTGAAGGCAAGCCTGTAAGCATATCAAATGAAGTTAAAATAGGGGAAGAAGTCAAGTGCTTATAACAATAATAGTTGTTCTCCCAACTCTTTAACAAGCATAATCAAACAATATATAAATGGAAAACAAGAAAATATAAAATAATTTATTCAATTGAAAGCATGACTAAATTCCACATAGTGAGAGAAAGTTCTTACTAGGGAGAAAATCAAGTGACAATCATTTCAGTCATAAAATCCAGATTTACTCTCTACTACGGGTGGGCATCGACTGGGTTGGTCAGGCTTGCACTTTATAGTAAGAATGTATGCATTATCCCAAGGCTGCCCAACCTCGGCCCTAATCTAACCATCCCAAATTCGGCCCTAAAAATACTTCTACATCCCAAGCCCGCACAATTAACTTGGCATATTCTTTGTGCAGTTCATTTATGTCAGGATGTGGTCTTATCTTTTTGCGGTTCCATTTGCAGTTTTTTGAAAATTTAGTTTGCAGTGCTTAATCATTCACATTGCATATAACTCATGTATAAATTATATGAAAGAGAGCAAATATTTGATCCATAGCTTAGGAGATCAATATCTGTTTGGTGAGATTTTGTGCTGTAAAATCCCAAAGATTGCTCAATGAACTATTTTGGAGGTGTATAGAGGCAGAGAGTCCTAGTTTTTTTAAGTTTCTTGGTAATTATTCTAAAATTAAAATTTTAAAAATTTGATAAACTATTTACCATTTTGAAAGGAAGGCTGCCCTGTAAATGTCTTCTCAGCAAGGTAAGTAGCAAGCTGAACTTCTCCAAGTTCAACCATTCCAGTATTTGCCATGCCATCCAACAGAGAAGCTGAACAAAGAAACGAAAACAAAAACCACTTCTATCAACAAGGGAATCTAGAAATATAAAACTTCATAGAGAAAATGAAATAGAACCAAGTTGATCAGTCCAAACAAGAGAAGGAAAAAGAACAAAAAGAAGAATAAGGAATGATACAAGAAAACAAATATTAGCCAAGGTAAGCAATTTGTTACTTAGATTCTTACAGCAGAACAACTCCTTTTTCAATGTTCACGAGTACAAAAGACAAAATGCATATGCTTTTGCTTCCAGACTTGCATCAGCAAAACAAATAGACAAGAACTGTGTTGGCATTCTTTTAAATCAATGGCCCAAAAAAAAAATTTTTTTTTTTTTTGGCAAAATTCATTTTACTGGTCCCCGTAGCACTTTACCCCTTATCTTTTAAAAATAGCCACAAGCCACCCATGTGGTTTTGGATTAAATTGCAATACTAACTCTGTTAACTTTAGCGATAAAAAGACAATTATACCCTTGTTTTCTTCCTCTACTTCTCATTATTTGTGTAAGAATAAAAAGTAAAAAAATAAAAATAAATAAATCAAACTTGCCTCAATTAAGAAACTTGATTTTTTTTAACTTCTAACTTAATTTCTAAATTTGTTACCTAATTACTAATTTAATCACGCCTTAAGTAATAATATATTCATATACATATATGTATTACCATTAGCAGGCAAAACAGAGTTTGAAAAAAAAAAATTGAAAGTGAAAACAATAAAAGAAACGTAATAAACAAATGGCTAACAATAGAAGAACTGTAGAATCATGGGAGGGTTGGTGAATCTCAAACAAATGCTGAGATTTGTCATTACAATTTCAAAAAAAAGGGACCGAAATCAAACTCGATAGCATATTATTTCTTCATCACAGAAACAAGATTACATATTACCCAAGTCTCTGTGTATATATAGTGTGTATATATATGAACTATTGAATAAGTTAAGATTGAGTTTTGTCGTTCGGTTTGCAGGAATCACAGATTCTGCCAATTGCATTGTAGTGACAGGGGAGTTTGTACAGGGCCAGGGCAGTGGTTGAGAGGAGGGAGACGGTGGCTGGGTGGCAGGGAGGGAGGTCGTATTTGGAAGGTGGGGAGGGTGGCAGGGGAAAGAGGGAGGGAGTGGGGGTCGCTGGGAGGTGGGAGAGTAAGAAGGGGTGGCTGGCACGGTGGAGGAGGTGATGGAAGGTTTAGATTTAGGTTTTTTTTTTTTTTTTGGAAAAGATGATGAAAGGGGCAATTTTGTATTTTTACCTTAAAAAGTTGACTTTAATTAATTATTTTTCTTCCCAACTCTCTCAAAATGCACGTGTAGTATAATTTATATTAGTTTTGGACAGAAAAAGGAACGGGAGCAATTTAGTCCAAAATCACATGAGGGTTAGTTGGCTATTTTTAAAAGACAGAGGCTATGCTATTGGACCAAACCACAAGGAGGTAAAATGGATTTTGCCCTTTTTTTTATTTAAATATGTTGATCTCATTTTATGCTTTCTAATCACAATGCTAACTTTCAATCTATAACATGGTGAAACAGTTAGTCTAGAACCATAGGGTTTGGCAATTTCATGACTTATATTGTAGCAAGGGTGAAGTGCAATCCAATATCCATAGAGGGGTTTGGAAAGGGAAAACTCATACAAGCCTCAAGCACTTGACAATTCAAAGAGGCATCAAAGAGTCAAGGAAGGATGAACTCAAGTCATAAACAAGAAGGATGTCCACGTGACAAGAAGACCAAAATGTCTTAAATAGAACCACCTAGGGTAAAGACTTGACTTTAGAAGACATTTATGCTGGTCCTGGTCAAGATTGGTGACCATTTTGGTAAATGAAGTATTACCTCCTAGCCATCCAAAAACCGTAACTTAGGATCTAGTTTTTTTTTTTTTATTGTCCGTAACATAGGTTGTAGTTTAAAATTTTAAATCCTTGAGTAAGACCAATTTCAAACGAAACTAGATTTACAAAGTTTCAATTTGAGCACAATTTTCGCCCAAAACAGAGTTAAAATGAGCGAGCTAATAATCTTTTGAAGTTGGCCCTGTGTTGCTGGTGGAAGAAATCAAACAGACTTGAATGATCAACTATTTTGGCCGGCCAAACTGGGTGCAGTTTGAAAAAAATAAACTAGTCATTATCTAGCCGTTGGAACTCATGCATTATACATAAGTTTCTTTCATTTTAAACCCAGAACTTGATGATTTGAGATCCAATATTACCTATCTACATTAGAGAACATATCTTGAGAGATTTGGGAGAGCTTAGAAAGAGTATTCATTATACGCTAACTATCAACAACTGGCCCAAGCTTGAGAATCTTGAAAAGCAAACGTTGGACAACTTTTGGGCTTCAATTTAAGGTATAAATTCTTCCTATTAGTGTATGGTTGAGGTACATTTACCACCCATGATATTTATTTTTGTAAATTGCAAAGGTTGGGGTAAGACTTCGAAAACTGTTAGTGTTGGTGATTGTTTGACTCAGATAGTTTGTGGTAGTAAGCTACCCATTGTGAGTTGTGCATTGTGAAAGAGGTTGTGGGGGAGCCTAAAAACCCATTGTGAGTTAAGGACTGTGGTTGAGATTGCAGGTGATCCTAGAAACCCGTTGAATTCTGTATTGAGGAAGAGGCTGAGGGTGACCTTGTAAAACCCAGTGTGGTGGGTTCTAGGTGAGCCCTTGAGTGAAAACCTAGAGACTTGAAGTATTGGGTTTTAGGTGAGCCCTTTGTGTGAAACCTAGAAAGAATCGTAGTGTTGTTCTTCAGGACAAAATATTAGGTAGATTAGTAGCTTGTAGGCTAGCCTAGGAGAAACCTTCATCAAATCCAAGTGTAATACTTGAGTAGGAGACAATAGGTAGATTAGTGGGTTTTAGGTTAGACTAGGAGAAACATTCTTCAAATCCTAGAGATTGTCTTTGTGAGGAGAATTTAGGTGGGTACTGGTGTGCCCATTGTAAGTCACCAGTTGTTCGGATGATTCATGGATACTTCAACCGAGAAGGTAAACAAAACTTGAACCTTTGATAGATATTTTTCTATCACATTGAATCACTTTCTAAGTTTTAAACATACCGAATGGTTAGAAAAATTGAGATTGGTCGTCGAGGACTAGTGAAGAAAAAACAAAAGAACTGTCCTATTCACCCCCTTCTAGGACATTTTCATAAACACAAAACGAGACACAATGACATGCCAATTCAGGTTGGTTTTCCATGGCAATGGAATTCTGCATGAACCTTAAAAAATTTCAACATTCCTAGTTTCAAAGTGGACCAATTATGATACGCATTGAGTTTTATTAAGAATTTTACTTGCCTTTTTCATGTTATGTTCGTTGTGCCAAACACTATAACATGAAATAATCTCCCATCCTCCAGTTATATCCTTCTAGAAAATCAAATCATAGTATTAGGATTGAAATAGAGCAACTTGTTTATTCTTTCCCAATTAAAGGAAAAAGCAGAATGACGCCAAGGAATTCTTTCATATCTTCTCTCTTATATGTTGTAGAATAGCTAGCAAAAATGTGTATGGATGTCAGATTCAACATTAATAATTGATATGATGTCATACAAGAACCATGGACAAATGGTGACAAGGGCATCCATATAAAAGGGCACTACTTTAGTACCATTCAACTCCTTGGTTGATATGTGAGACACTATTTTGTACCACCTCAGATTTCCCCCTGCCCCCTTCGCAAACACAACTTAATTCAATATATCCCACTCAACAAAGGCTTCTGCCATTTGTCTCGGGTGGGTATGAAAGTTCTACCTAGCCATTCCACTCTTTGAAGGCTATAACTTTGGTTAAACCACCAACCTACATTTTAAGGTTATGATATTATCAAAATCAACGAATATCATGTCAATATCCTCATTAGACAGACTACATCAAACATACTTTCTTTAATCCTTCATATATAATGAATAAATATTCGTTATAAAATGAGTTAATACAATATGATGACAGCGACAAATTGAGAAAGAAAATAAATAAGCTCCAACCACAAAATTGAACAACTTGAAGATAGTTACAAAAAAGGAAAGAAATGTGTTAAAGAGCAACAAGTGGTTCAACTATATACCATTACATAGTAACTCAATTATTTCAATTATCCATAGACATACAATATATAGTGTCTCATTAGATATTTTGATTGATATGTGAAACGACAAAATTGAGACATCCATTTCCCTAGTATTTTTACTATTATTGACATACATCAATGATTATCAAAAGGCTACCAACATATGATATGTCAAAATCATTGGTTAATGGTTATATATATTCCACCTTTTTGTTTGGGTGTCATATGCCATGTTCTCAAAAGGCTGATTAGCACTCATGTCAATGTTAAATGTACAGGGTTCTAAAAAGACAAAAGATAGCTTCTAGGGTTTGTAGAATGAGAAGAAAAAAAAACTTAATTTGTTGAATTTCAAAAAATGACAGCTTGCTGGATTTTCAAAAAAGATTCTATTTGAGAGTAATTTAGTGGCTAAAATGAAGGACCTGGGGAGAGGCCATTGAGGGCCAATAAGAAGAGGAAGGGGAAGGGTTAAGGTTGATTTAGGCTGGAATTAAAAAGTTAATTTTTCTAGAGCTTTGAACAGTAGTACGAGATCAGTGTTTACAGATGCTTTTGAATAGTAATTTTCTGGATCAATACTGCATTGCCGTGATTTTTTGGTTTCGAAATTTTGAAAGCTATCCTGGAGTGCTGTTGACTCAGTGGCTGGGATTGGTGTAGTCAGTACAAATGGATTGAAGAAGATGGAGAACATTTAGAAGCTTTCAGAGTTAATTTTAGTCCAACTGTAAAATTTTAAGGTTGGAAAGAATATAAGCAAAGGACGAACTGGAATACCTGCTCCCATTTCTTTGTCTTATCCAACATAAAGTGAACACAAATGAAATGTTTCAAATAATTAAAATGATAGAATACAATATCATTTAATCCATATTCCGAAAATCCCAAGTCTAAACACTTTACATTCGAATCTAAAAACCTTATGCTGGCCACATACTCAAATGCAAGAAGAGCAATAGGATGAATGAGATTCAATGAATTATCAGGTTTTGCATGCAGATAGACCTATTCTGTTACAAAAGTAAATAAACTAATTAGGTAAATAGGTTTACTCAGCCTTGTGTCGGAGAAACATGTCTTGACTATGAGAAAAAATAAGGCCTCGTTTGGGAACCCTCCCGTTTAGCCAAAAAGCCAAAAAATTACTAAAAATGCCAAAAAACCAACCCATACAAAAAAAGTCAAAGATTCTTTTTTTTCTCTACTTTTTGCACATCTTTTCGTAAAAAGCCAAAAAGTTATCCCAAACATACTAGTTTTTTTTAGCTCATATTTTAGCCAAATAGCCAAAAATTTACTAAGGCCTTGTTTGGGAAGACTAAATAAGTGCACTTTTTGTCTTTTTTGACTAAAAAAGTGAGGTTGAAAATATGGATGTTTGGGTTAACTTTTTGACTTTTTATGAAAAAATGTGTAATAAAAAATTGTAAAAATTAATTTTTAGAAGAAAATTTGAATTGGGAGTTGTGCAGCCGTAATTGTTGACTTTTAGTGAATAGTGTTAACTTTTTAACTTTTTGAATAACTTTTTAACTTTTTAGCTTATTTGGGACTTCCCAAACTTAGCCTAAATTAGCCTGTTCCCAAACGAGGCCTAAGTTTTTTGTTTGTTATTTCACAAAATTGTAATCAAATCATTTCACTTAAGATTCAGTTAAATACAACTCGTGCCTAACGGCTTTGTTTACTTTGAAAGTAAAATCTTTTATTGGGTTTTGTACCCCATATCTTTTTCAATTAACTAAGTTTCCTATAATGAGCAGCACAAGATATGGAAAAGAGATTCGTTTTATGCAAATATAGGTTCCACATCTTTATCATGGACATATTAAGTATAACAAAGGAAAGAAGCAAGCAGAGAACATATCAAAAAAGAAAAAATATAGTAAAAAAAGAGGGCAAGCAGACAGATACAACACAAGTAAACAACATCTTCAACAATAAATATATGCAACAATTAATATCAGAAATGCATACCAATTTTCTTCCAGTTATTATAAAATTGTGCAGAGCGGTCACTCCCAAATGAAAATACCTGAACCAAGTTTTGATGAACAACAATAAACACCTATAAAAGATCTCTTTCCAGGACACAAATATTAGAATAACCACAACAACAACAGGAATGACGAAGACAAGATCAAGAGTTCATAATATTTACAGCAGCCTTCTATGATTACTTTGTATAGCTGGTATTTCACACATTTTCATCATTTGACTACAAACTCAATTGTTGCTTATTAATAAAAAAAATTCCAACATATGAATGATGTATCTATGTTTTTATATCAGTATGAAGAGTCTTTCCATCCCCACCGACATTAACATTGAAACCCTAGATTAAAGAAAAAGGTTTAAATTTCAAGGATTTTCTTTTTCACTGTTATTTCTTTTTCAGATTTTGGTTTTCTGGGATAAATTCAAGTTAAGATGTTTGTTACATATTACATGAAATATCAATTGTACAAAATAAGCAAAAACAACACAGCCAGTCCTTTGTTACATAGATTATAAGCTTCAGGTACAAGTGTCGAGTGCAAGTATGTATCTAAGCATCAATTCATCTCATTCCCAAGTCCTAGGGCATCAACCATGGTTACATATAGATTTCTTAATACTATTTCTAATTTCACAAGCTAAAATGGTATTTTTCAAGTCATATTGAGTGTTATACTTCACTTGCTTTGAATAAAATATGTAACAGAATTGATGTGGTAATGGAGTTTTATGTATAATTAAAGTTGAATAACTTTACATGCTTGGTAGGTGAATGTCCAACTAAAAATGTTAATTATTTAGAGAGTCTATGTAACGTTGGTCCACTAAGTACTTGCTCTTTTGATAATAGCCAAGATATATCAAGTCACTGTACCTATTAAGAATACCTGAATTAGCAATGCCTTTGAATTTTCAAACTTAGACAGAAAGTTCCCAGAGGTGATGACCTCAAAATCATGATCTCCTGGATCTGATTTAACAGGAAAAGAAAACAAAAGAAAAAGATGATGACATCATATCAGAGTCGTATTTCCCACAACAAGAAACATATAGTACATGTTTCCAAATAAAAATCTTTGGTACAAAAGCAAATAGTCTAGAATGGAACAACTCAACTAACCAAAGGAAGCAGACTCCAGCAATGGAAGGTCAATTTCAGAAAAAATTGTCCCAGGATGTCGCTCCTTGATACTATCAAGAACATGCTACAGTCAACAATCAATGTCATGCATCAAAAGATTATTAGTAAAGTCTATTGAGCAAAGAAAAATAGTAAAGGTTCAAACTAAGCACCATAGGCTTCATATTGATAGGATGATAATTAAAAACTCACAATGTGCTCGTCAATACCAAATATGTCGTAATTCCTCTTCCATAACAGATTTGTCAGCAGCTCAAAAGCATATCGAATCTGGAAATCAGACAACCTAGCTTAAATAATTACAATACTGGAAGTACTCAAGTTAACTCAAGTAGGATTTGATATTGGTGCCCCCAAAACCATATAATTTCTAGACAAACCAAACCAAACTAATCCAATCAAGTGGTGTTGGCAACATGAATTCTTTTTTGTCATTCTGCTTTATCAAGGGCTATATGCTCAATTAAATTAAATTAAATAAATACGTATCATTTTTTACTATAACATCCCATGTCAATTTAGGTATAGGGCTCTCCCTAACGTTTCTATTTATGCTGATCATATCACTGTTTGTTACTATTGCATCTACACCCTTCATTATACATGATCAAACCATCTTAGTATATTCTCTTTCAACTCATCTTAAATCGGTGTTACTCCAGTCATTTCACAAATGTATTCAGTTTCTAATTGTGTATTTCCTAGTCTTACCACATGTTCTTCTAACTATCTCTATCTCAACTACACTCATTTTATAAATGAGATTAAATTCCTTACAGCTTAGCCGTGATGGATGGATTTTATGGGTAGCCATTCAATAGTTGACATGTCAGACCCATATTAGTTTTTTACTTATTTTCAATTTCTCCTCTGGTTTTAGTCTTCTCTCTCCCAGATTTCTCACTCAGTTCTTCTTTCAAAACATCTTATTGATAATATGATCTACATACGCGCATATAAATTTGACTGATAATCTACAATGTTTAGACTATATTATTTATCTGATGCAACTAATGGAGGGAGCATATAATCTTAAGAATACTTTATGAGCAAGAATATATAGAAGTTATGATATCATGGAGATCAAAATTACAAAGGATTGCAAAAAAATAAAAATAAAAATAACAAAATAAAATTTTTGCAGTTGATGATGATGCAAATCCCCATCTTTCCATGAGTTTGTAATTGCAGAATCTTGTAGATCTTATCATAAATTCCATCTTCCATAAAATAATTACTATAATTTCAAAACAAAACCCAAAATCTTGTAGAGCTCATCATAAATTCCATCTTCCATGAAATAATTACAATAATTTCAAGACAAAACCCAAAACCATATCAGTTTTTCTAGATTGGAACTCAAGAGCTCCGTTTCTAGCTTGAACATGCGTGTCTCTTTTCATTCCTCCAGTCACCACATCTGACTTCCATACAACCTTAATCGACAGCTTCTTCATCAGCACCTCACTACCAATGATCAAGAGTTTCGTTCTTCATTTTGATTGCTTGGTTTGTTCCATTGTATAGAGAGGGAATGAAGAAAAAGCATCAAGAGAAAGAACGAGAGAGAAGAGAAAACCAGAGTGGTGGACATCTGTTCAATGGCCGACGTCTATGTTACAGAGAATTTAAGGGTACGCAGACTCGGCAAAAAAATGTTATATATTTATATTTTTAATCAAGTATGTAAGATAAAATAGTGCTATATATAACTTATAATGTCAAAAAGACATTTATAGCAATTATACAACAGTATGTACATATACTAATAGTGTGATATACAATTATATAAGAAGTATCCATTGAAAGGTATCCGACACATATCCCACACCCTTGTCCTAGTGTCAAGTGTCCAACATGGGTATTTGATTTATTTTGAAAAGTCTATGTAACATAGGCCAACGTAGCTTCTATTGAGTGGCCGCCCGTAAACTAGGTGGTTTACGGCTAAGCAGTGTAGAATTCATTCTGTTTATAAATATGTTGTTTTAGTTGCCCAACGTTCTATCTTGTAAATCATCACTAACATCATAGTTCTATGAAATTTTCCTTTCAATTTTGTTAATATTCATCGATCACATAATATGTCAGTAGCACTTCTGTACTTGAGCCAACCTACTTTTATTTTATGGATCACATTATCTCCAACCTCTCCATCCTAATTAATAATCAAACCTAGGTTAAAAATATATCCGCCCTTTGTAATTTGCTAATTTTTAATTTTCACTTCTCCATTATTTCTTCTACTATTGATACTAAAGTTGCATTCCAAATATTCATTTTTAGCTCTACTAATTTAAACCCTTTTCACTTGAAAATGTTTCTTTCCAAGGTTCTATTCTAGTGTTAATTTCTCCCTTAATTTCATCCACTAGAAAAAATATCATCTACGAACAACATACATCATGGGACATCATATTGAATGTATACACGACATCATGCTAACTAAATATATATAGTTAATTCATCCATAACAAAGGCAAATAGATAAGGGCTCAAAGTTGACCCTTGATGTAATCCTATAATAATTGGAAATTCACTAATTTCTCCTACATATAATTATAGTTACAACCTCATCATATATGTCCATTATCACATCAATAAACCCCTTGGTCACACCCTTTTTCTCTAACACCCACCATATCACATCATTAGGCACCCTATCGTAAGCTTTTCTAAATATATAAATATCATATGAACAGAGATGACTTCCACATTGAGTAACTCTTTCAAACTGGGCATGGTATCACATTTGTGTTTTGTGACAGAAAGTAGACATGATAATTAAGACTTCATAAAGCATTAGATTTATAGATCAAACACCATTATAATAATAAATAAATAAATAAAACCTTATATTTCAGAAAACAAAATTTTCAAATATTTTGTAGAAGCAACCAAAAAAAAATTTAAATGTAGAATTTGGTCAAATTTTCAAAATGACTCAAACAAGCCACAGATTGTATAAGTAAGAGAACTTTTATAATTTGACTGATTAAGCATTGGGATATCTTATAAACATAAGGAAATTTATCAAAGGAGATCCTTTCCCCTTGAATAATTTCGTTGTTGTAACAGATTCCAATAGTAACAAAGGGGAAATTTATTTCAAGAAGCAATATCAAGTGCAATGCAAAGAATCTGTACAAATTATCACATGGCTCAACTCAACAAAATATTATGCTTCCATGGATCTTATTTCACGAATATTTCATCTGGAACTGGGTCCAAAGTTAAATCAAAATAAACTAACATGTTTTTTCCAGTCCTTTTAGGTCCTTTCTTTGTATTCCCTTCATTAGGCAACACCTTCAAGACATTGCTCTCTCTAGTTGGCACAATTATTGGCCTTTGTTTCACACGATCAGCCAATCTAAGTCTGTCATCCTGTACCAATTGATCCTACCGCTACCTTCCAGTTCTATACTTCTGCTGTATTACTACTCATCCATCTTGGAAAATTTATTTTAATAATGTCATCGTGAAAAAATTTTGTTTCTCAACTTCCAATAAATAATGTGGCCAAATTGGAGAAGCATAACAGGAGAACATATATACAATACAACGATATTTCGCATATGACATAAAAATATATAACAATATTACGGGATGTTCAAAACCCACCCCCCATGCGAGACATACACACATATATATACATAAACATACACATGAAACTGATTTTGTAAATCCCCTTGAGAGCAAATGGAGACTTACAAACCTTGATAAACTCAGTTATAGGAGGAACTTCTATGCCCGAATTCCTGAATCAATGCATTTGTTAGTTTAATATAAAAATATTTGGTATAACACCAATTAGAGAAAAAAAAAATACCATATATACAGTTAGCTACATATCTTATTAACGTCTTCTAGAAAAGATCAGCATCAACTAAGTAAGAAAAGTTACTGTGGTTAATTCACAACAATGCATAATCATGTCAACTAATATAATGACACAAATTGATATAAACACAATCATATTGCAGCAGAAAAATAAATAAAAAAAACAAACAAAGTAGAACCTTGAGTATATGACAATTATTAAGCAAATTAGTCTGTTTTCTATACTGGTAGTGAATCAGTGATCATAAACATCCATTATTAAACTAATGCTTCAACTTTTAAAGTGCACAACTTTAACCATCATCAAACTTCAGAACCTGCAAAAACGAAATTGATGTTTACAAGATTTAACTTCTAAATATTTCCACAAGTCAATTCTCCTTCTGAATGAGAGAAATATAACCAGCTCAAAGCTTAAATATAGTTATTCACCCAAAAAAAAAAAAGAAGCTTAAATATAGTGGTCATTATTGTTAAGAGTTGAGAAATAAGACTGGTAACAAAAGTAGTTGAAAGGAAGTGGAAATGATGTAGCTCTTATTCACAAAGTCAAGAATGCTATGCTCAATTTTAGCAAGTTGAGTAGCTGTAGGGCTGAGGAAAGTATGTTAAGCAGAACTTTATAATTCAGTAGTTGAATTTAGGGGGCCAGAATAGTGTTTTTTACTTTAAAGCTATAAATAAGAGAAGAGCTAGCCATAGAAATGTGAGAATAACAAAGGAGGGCGGTTCAGTCATACCCAAATGAAGTAAAGACATTGTCTCATTTTTTGATAAACTTTTAGGGCCCACTACTGCTGACCATGGGGCTGGTGATGACATAAAAAACTATATCAAGAAGCAACTTGCTGGATGTCGGAAATGTGAGCTACTCAGGTATGTTGCTCCTGCAGAGATGAAGCACTATGTTCTCACTGAAAGATGAAAAAGCTCCAACAGCTGATAGGTACAATGCTATGTTCTTTAAAAAAGCTTGGTCCATTATAGGTGATGATGTGATTGCTTGGATATCTTTTTTCTTCAGTTCTGGTGCTTGCTGAGAGAAGTTCAATCTATAGTGATTAATTGGATCGGCAAGCTGCCTAAGCCTTCAAATCTAAGTGATAGACTTATCTCTTATTGTAATATCATTTATAAGTGCACTGCTAAAATTGTAGCGGATAGACTTAAAATGGTTCTTCCTTCAATTCTGTCACATTGTCAAACTACCCATTATGAAGGATGGAGAGGATTGCTGATAATGTGCTACTTTCTCAGGAAATATCATCGCAGTGCTAATGACAGGAAATGTGCTTTGAAGGTGGACTTAAGAAAAGCCTATGATTCAGTAAGTTGGCATTCCAAGCTCCAGACAGTTGATGGGATGGGGTTTCCTGAAAAGTTTATCAGTTGGATCAAGGCATGTATTACTTCTCCATGCTTTTTAATTAACGGCAATGATAATGAACTGAAGGAATATTTCCCAAGTGCCAAAGGCCTTAAACAAGGGCACCCATGCCACCCTACTTGTTTTAAACGGCTATAGAAATTCTGACAGGTATCCTAAGAAAGAAGATAACAGTGAGTGACTTCAAGTACTCAAGGTATGCAAAGGAAAGGATTACTCATTCGAGTTCCACTTATGACTAACCTCGTGCTCTTTTGCAAGGCTGATGTAAGTTTTATTAGTCTATTTAAAGAGGCTTTGACTGTTTTTCAGAGTTTGTCTGGTTTAACTCCGAATCCTGCTAAGAGTGATGAGTCTTCTAATATGGTGTTTGTAGCTTTAATTTCTTCCAAGTTCATGGCAGAGTATTGCAGACGTCTTGTTGAATTATAGCCAGAGTTAAGTCCTGGACTGATGTATAATATTGTGCAGGCAAATTTCAATTGATGAAAACCTATGTACATAGACTCGGGTATGGGTGTTGAGTGTGGATATGTGTTAAGTGTCAAATTCATCTAATTCTCATGTCAAGGACACCTAGACACGGCTATACTTCATATATGTTATTTTCTTCATATTTTAAGGATAAAATGACATTTAAAAACTAAAATATAGTATTTATATAGAAAATAGAAATCTTATGCATATTACTATAGTAAACTCAACAACTTATACATACTTTTTGGGTGCATCTTCAACTAGGCATATCGGACATATCTCATACCCTTACGCAAGTGTTAACTGTCCAACACAGATACTTCATAAATTTAGAAGAGCCCATATAATATTGATCAAGGCAGTGTTATTCTCTATTCAAATATACTAGTACATGGACTCTTTAAAATAAATCAAATACCCGTGTCGGACAAGGGTATAGAATATGTGTCGAATACTTTTCAACGATACTTCTTATATAATTGTATATAATAACACTATTATTTTATGTACATATTATTGTATAATTGCTATAAATGTCTTTTTGACCCTACAAGTTACATATAGCACCATTTTATCTTACATACTTGATTAAAAAAATAAAAATATGACATTTTTTTGCCGAGTCCACGTACCCTTAAATTATGGTTTGATGAGTCCGATCTCTAGATACATACCCATACCCGCACCCGACACCCGTATCCAAGTCCATGTAACATAGAGTCCAGTATGTTTATTCTCGAAAAGAAAGTTCTCACTTCCATAGAAAAAGTTTTACAAGCCTTTCTATGGAAAGGAGTGGATCTAACATCTACCATAGCCAAGACTGATAAAGATTCTATATGTTTGCCAAAGGAGGACCATGGTTCCAATTTTAAGAAACATGAAGAACTAAATAAAGCTCAGTTAGTAAGCATTTATGGAATTTTTTTTAATTACGTATGTTGGATCTTTCATTTGGGCAAATTAGTATAGATCACAACTTTAAAAATTCTCGAGGACTCACTTGGGCTTGGAGAAAGAAGTATTTTTTTATTGGCAGCAAAGAAAATTATATTAGAGAACATTGTGAGGGGCACAACCCTTCTGCAACCAAATAAAAAATAAAATAGGGTAAAAAACATGAAAAAATTCAAAAGATAGACCCAATACCCCTTATAACACACAAACACACAGGAAAAAAATAAATAAATAAATAAATTCTAGGTACCCACCCTTAACTTCCCCAAATTTACCCCGAATGGGATTGTGGTTGTGATTGAATTTGTGTAGTGTGGGATCCGTATGTAGAATAAATCTCAACCACAAGACAATACTTCTGGGTAATTTCTGGGTAGTTAAGTTTGGGTTTGTAGTATTATTGGGGAAAAATAAAAATCCACTTCAATTGCTAAGAAGATATCACTATGGTTTAACAAATGGTTGCCTCCTTTTGTTTTCTTTTCTTTTCTTCCAATTGCCTGAAAAAATCCACTCCAATTATATATGATTCAAGTATGCGCAAAGAGGTTCATGTTTCCTCTATTATTTCAGGCAATTGCTGGAAAGGCCAAGTGCAGATTCTATCAAATTGACAGATTAAAAGAGAGATTCTCGCTTACTTATTCCCTTGCAGTAAAGACCCCAAACAAGATTGTATGGATATTTAGTGTTCAAGCTATTTGGAGGATTTTCACATATTAAGGTTCTGGTGTAGATTAGAATAAGCTTGTGTGGTCTCACAAGTCTGTTCCCCACCATTCTTTCGTTATTACAGTGAAATAAACATGGGTCAAGCCAGTCCAACCCAACGGTTCCACAATTATATTTTACTTGTTCTTTAACAATAAATATACACACCTTTTAGGTTTTAAAATAAAGAGTTTTCACTTTATCTTTCTTCATATTCTACTCTATTCAGAGTTCATAGGTCCACCTTTTGAATGTCAAGTTGATTGAGAATATATTATATAAACATAACACTGCCATTTACATAAATATATTTCATTATGGGCCTGTTTGATTCTAGTATTAGAGTGAGCATACGATTGAATTGTTAATCCGGTGATACGCACATTCCTACATTTGGATGGCATAAACGGTGGCCGGCTTACTAATATGTAGCATATCTAATCTCACAAAATCGTGGGATATTCAATGCCATATGGAAGTATATATTATTATTAATAATCCACTCTTGTTTGGTTAGCAAGGATTAATAGCGAGGATATTAACAATCCATGGGATTAGTGTAGGATTAGTTATCCAGCTGGATTGCTGAGATACATAATTTCCTATTATCCAAGTTTATTTGCAATAGATATAAAAATTTATAATCTCAATTATATGTACAAGTTGTAAGATTAAAAAAAAATCATCAATTTTGTTGGATAGAATGACCATTGGAATCTAATCCGAATAATAAAATCTGCAACCAAACAATGGAATGCAACTCCTATGGATTAAAAATCACAATCCTATGCTATAGTATGCCTAATCAAACAAGCCCTAATTGAGTTGGACAGTCAATCTAATGGTTAATCCCATTGATTATTAATCCTATCACTATTACTCAACCAATCAAACAAGCCCTACCAGTATTGTATACCATAGTAAAGCCACTCCATGAAATGTATGCCTTGAAAATATTAGACAAAACACAACATAAAAAATTGATTAGTAAAAATGAGGTAAAGCTATGAAGCACAAACACCTCTCCGGAGGTTGCATATAGGTGTCTGACACGTGTCGGACACAGACATGGACAAGCGCCGGACACGTTGGAAAGAGTTGGACACTTTGGACACACTGTAGACATGTTGTGACACACTGAGGACACACAAGGGACATACGCTGAGGACACAATAGGGACACCTTAAGAACACACTGAGTACTATTTTTTTTTACTAAAATAGCATACTTAAAGTTGATAAATTTGATAAAATTAAATATTTGACATAAAATATATATTAAATAATTAAAAATATACATATAATAAAAATATAAAAATATATGTTTTGAACGTGTCTCAACGTGTGGTATCCTCTATTTTTAAAAAAATTTAAGTATCCGTGCTTCTTAGAGGTAAAGACACAAAGTTAACCAACCAATTTTGTATCTCACAAGTCACAAATAAAACTGTCAAGGGTTAAAACAGAATATAAGAGTACATATAACACAAAATTGAAATGATACCCAGAAAAGGCTAGACTGAAAAGTATCACACTTCACTATGTATGCATATATATATATATATATAGATTCAAAACTTGATATAATAAAAGATCCGATTTTAGAGAGTGAAGAGCGTTATTACCACTTGGAAGAGAACATCTCGTAGGCTTCAGTGACTTGTTCCGTGGAACTATACCTCTTGATCCCCAAAGCTGAAATTACAAAAATTGATTGCTATGAAAAGTAGATAGTGAAGAAAGAAAGAGAAAAGAAAGTTCGGTAGCGAGTGAGTGTGACCATCGTAGTGAGAAGGAGGGTAGGAACGAGGGAGGATCAGGAGCTGATAGAACATGGATGATGCGAAGAGAATCAGAGGAAACCAGTATGCTTTCAGCGCAGAAACCGGTGATGATTTCGCCATTGGAATCTCCGGAGAAACCCTCGTCGCCAGACTGGTTTTGGGGAGAGAGAGACCCGGGCGGCGGGGGGGTGTCTTCCGGGTCGCGATCGTTCTAGTTCCGGGTTTTTTTTGTAATATATAACAATAACAATGATTCATCCCTTTTTTCCCCACTCCTTTGACCCCTCTTTCTTTCATTGGTTACATTTTTTTTTCTTTTTTTTTTTTCTTACTCCTCCAATCACCTCCGTCACGTGACAAAGAAAGTGAAGGAATGACCCCTAAAAAGAGTCCCAAGCATTATTCTATATAACAAATCAGAGTTCTAAAAAGATTCTAAAAACTAGACTCACACGTTTAGCTCGAGCCCAAGAAAATAATATAAATAAATAAATGATAAATTAAATTAAGGTGAATCATGGTTTGAGAAAATTAAGGTTGCGTTTGGCATAGCTTTTTAATTATGATTTGAGAGTAAAAGTTATATTTTGAACTTGTAAAATTTAGAATCATAATTTGAGTGTGAAAAATTTGTTTGGTGAAAAAAATTTTAAAAGAGTTTTGAATTAAGTGGAGAATTTTTTATGTGACATATGATATTTGATACAAAAACTTATAACTCACAACCAAATATACAACTCAAAATTTTATTAAAACACATAAAAAAAATTTAAAAATTTAGAAAATATTTTTTTCGAATATATAAAAATTAACATATGTTAAAAAAATAAATAAATAAATAAATTTGTACTGTTCCGGTCAACCGACTGGACGACCGGTAAGACGTCCGGTTAGGCCAAATTTTCCCGCCTCTGACAGAATTTTCAAAACTGAGTGTGGAATTAACTTTGAAAACCACAAACAAACATCGAGCGCAAATAAAGAGATGGAATCATAGTTTGAAAACCATTCAAAACAGAGCCTAGTTTTTATTTTGTGTATTTTTTTATTTTTAGTAAATTTTTAATTTTTTAGATACTCTTAATCTAAATATGTTTAAAAGGTATAATATTTATGGGGAAAAAATTTAAAAATTCATTAAATATAAAAAATATTTAAAAAAATTGAAAATTCAATATATTTTTATTTTTTTTTGTATTTAATGAATTTTAAAAAAACAATTTACAAATTTTTTACTTTTAAAATATATTAAGATTAAGTGGATCCAAAAAAAAATTTGATTAAAATATTTTTAAAAAGTCATTACAAATATCAAAATAAGAATTGAAAACTTAAAAAATTATCTTTGAAAATTCAAAACCAAATAAAGTGATTTTTTTAAATTTGAATAGGGATAAGTATTATACGATGAATTTAAATGCTTATAAATTCTATACCCTCTTTTAATATTGATTTGTTAGAATGAAATTTAATGTAATGGACTAGAATAGGGAGACTAATGAATGATCATTTAAGGTGATTTATGATTTCATTTATGGTGGTGCTATATGTATCAATTAATGTACCAACACTAGTTATGATATTATTATTGACCCTACTCATTAATCACATTATAAATATCAAAAACTTTTTAAATTATGTCACATCATTAATTGGTATATTAGTTAGTACATTAATTGGTACATATAGCATTATTCTTTCATTTATAATGTATTAATTAACGATAGTGCTACATACACCAATTAATATATACATTAGTGTACTAACTAATGTTATGCCATTATTATTGACTACACCTATTATATAAATTACAAATACCCAAAACTTTTAAAATTATGCCACATCATCTGTTAGTATATTAGTTAGTACATTAATTAGTACATATAGCATTATTCATTAATTAATCAAATATAGTAATAGAATTTTTTAATGAAATGATCATTTTATTTTAGTGAACCAAATACCACCTAAGTTTTAAAATGTTTATTTTGCCCGAACACTCTTTTAAGATATTGGTAGGTAAAATAAAAAAAAAATAAAAATTTATAGATAAATAAGTTTGATCAATGAAACTCACGATAAGTCTCCTTAAAATAAATAACACAAATCATTTCATATTGATTTCAAAATACTTTTTTATGACAATTAAAAATAGTTTCTTACATAAAAATATATTTTTTTTGTTTTTAAAACAAATTATACAACCTAAATCTAAAAAACAAAAGTAAAAAAAATAAATTTGGACTGCCCTAACACTGCACTGGAGACCTCTACAATAAGATGGGGATAATATACTATTGGGGGAATGTTTGATTGAACATTGAAGTACTAAAATAAAAGACTTTTTTCAAAAAAAGTATTGAATATAATCAAACGTGACCTTCTAGCGCAAAGTAGTGGATAAAAAATTGCAGTATATATATATAAGGGTAATGCTAGGTAGCCTGTGTGAATAGGATAGTACAAGTGGTCCAACTGATATGGCTCAATGACGTGACGATGATGTGAAAATTAGGAATTGTTTGGGATGACTTAAATAAATGTATTTTTTATCTTTTTGTAAAAGAAAAATGTTTGGTAACTCAAAATTTTGTGGCTCAAATGGCTCAAATCTGTCAAAACGACGTCGTTTTACACTCAAAATCTGTCAAAATGACATCGTTTTAAGTGATTTGAGCCATTTGAGCAGCAAAATTTTGAGCTACCTAGCATTGTTGTTTATAAAAAGATGTGTAGAAAAACAACACTGGTAGAGAGCCCTAAAAAATGCGGCTCAAATGGACCAAAACTGTGTCGTTTTGGGCACAAAACAACACAAAACGACGTCGTTTTGCTCAATTTGAGCCATTTGAACCGCGTTTTTTAGGGCCCCAAACATTATTCGTAGAAAAGTAAAGAGGTGATATGATGAAAAAAAGATAAAAAGATAAATTATTTTGTGTATGCCAAACTTGGCCTTAAACCTTAGAATACTAAATCCAATTGTTGTTGATAATATACAATTCTTTAGATATTTTTTTTTTTTCTAATAAATTTTATATTTTTAGCAGCATCAGTATTTAGGTCTCGTTTGAGAACAGGCTAATTTATTAAATTTTTTATTATTTAGCTAAAATATGAATTAAAAAAATAGTATATTTATGATAACTTTTTAACTTTTTACGAAAAGATGTGCAAAAAGTAGAAAAAAAATAGAATCTTTGACTTTTTGGTATAGATTGTTGGCTTTTTGATTTTTTTAGTTACTTTTTGGCTAAAAAAATCACTTGTCAAATGAGGCCTTAGGGTTCGTTTGGGATGTGGATTAACTTTTTGACTTTTTGTTTATTTTAGTCTGTGGCTAAAAAATCTCGTTTAGGATAGGGTTTTTTACTTTTGTAAGAGAAAAAATGAAATAATTATGGTTTTGATATGACATTTTGTCTTATTGGGATAAAAGGTCTATTTTGTCTTTTTATGACTATTTTAATAAAAAAACTCCAGTTTCACATATGCCAAACGAGGGCTTAGTAGATTTTGTAAAAAAGCTACAATGTTGTTAGCAGTTTGCAATTAATACTTGTATTTGATTATGATTTAGTATTAGATATTGGATATAGAAATTGACATGGATAGGCTCATAAAGGCCACAACCCACAGTGAACAAACCCAAGTCCACCATTTAGACCCCATTGCATAACCCGGTTGGTAAAGTCTAGGACAGCTGAAGGCCAACTGGGCGTAAAGGGCCAATGGCATTCGGACACACGGCAGGTGTAGAACAGGCCACATTAGCAGACAAAGATCTGCAAAGTTATTACCACAACACATCACCATTAATGCAGCCCATCACAGCATTTATTACGACAACACCTCCCTGTCGGAACAACGCCCTCTTACCCTGAACAAGGTAAACTACAAAGACAAAGCTTTTCGAGGGGGCACGCGTCGGAAGGACGATGAAATGATTACCAAAGGATATAAGCAAGCATCGAGGACAAGAAGAAGGTTAAGCTTTCTATCTCTAATCTCTCTCTACATACTTCATCTCTCTTTCTACTTGCTAACTTGCCCGTCGGAGGGTTCGCTGGGGGACTACCCCGTTCCCCATTGAACTTACTTGCAGGTCACCTAGTGGGCTTCGCCACTCGGACGCGGGCTCGAGCAGCTTGGATCGGTCCAGTCCATCCACCGGGAACAAACTGCATCATCAGTTGGCGCCGTCTGTGGGAACTAGTTTGTCCGGGCGCCACTTGTGTTCATTGCCGCTAGAGAACCTATTCCACCAACCTTTTCATCTCATCCATCAAGGTGTATGGTCACGACTAGATCCATGGCTTCCCACCATAATGCTACCGACCACCAAACCGACCCTCCCAATCCAGACAACCCACCACACTATTTCATCGAACTTACCAACAGTATCAACCGCATGGCCGAGCAAAACCAGACCCTAATAAATGCTCTACTCCAAAGAAACCTCCATATTCCACCACCACCATCTCCAGATATTCCACCAAATCCAGAACGAACTCTGAGCCATACTGTCCCACAACCCAATCCACCTAGCTTGGGAGGTTTGCAACCTCCTCACCCGCATATAAATCCACCACCTCCACCCCCACACCCATCGGTCGCCGTACCAGCCCCCGAGGGAGAGGCTAGTAGCGTCCAACACCTATTTCCCTCTGGTGGCGACAACATTCCCCTCTGGGACGCAAAGCTCCGAGCCATGAAGCTCCAACTCCAAGGAGTTATGCAAAACATTCAGTATAAGCCCTCCGCTACGGCAAACTCACCGTTTGTTGCCTCCATTCGAGACAAACCCCTGCCCGCCAAGTTCAAAATGCCCTCCATCGACTCCTTTGACGGGACGACGGACCCGGTCGACCATCTGGAGACCTACCGCACCCTCATGATTCTCCATGCCTTCCCTGACGAGATCATGTGCCGAGCTTTTCCCGTGACACTGAAGGGTCGGCGTGTGGTTTAGCGATTACCACCAGACTCATCTCCGTCTTTCAAGATCTCGGTGACTCTTTCTCGAGCCATTTTATCGGAGCCAGTGCGGCGGACGCCCGGCCACCCAACTCCTCAACATTAAATCGACCGAGGGGAATCGCTGCGCGACCGTTACTCGGCAACAGAAGCCTTGCAAAATGGCGACAAGGTCATCCTCACAACCTTCATGACCGGTCTGCGGTCGTCTGATTTCCTTTTCTCCCTCTCTAAAAACCCCCCGACCTCAATGGCAGCTCTACTTTCCAAAGCCCCAAAATACATAAATGCCGAGGATTCACTAGCCGCTCGACAGGATCCAACAGCCAAAAACCCGACCCCCAGAGAAAAGATAAAAGACTCAAAACCCCGAAACGCCCAGTATAATAGCCAAACACCCCGCTATACAGACCGACCCAAATGCGGACCGGTCGGCACCGGCCACCGCCTTGGTCGGTTCGGATATACCCTCAATTCTCCCGTGGAACATGTCCTCAACCAGATCCAACGGGACTACCCTCAAATGGCCTCCCGGGCAACTAATCGCTTCGAAAGACCGGTCTAAATATTGTCGTTTCCACAAGACCATGGCCATAACACCGATGGCGCATCAACCTCAAGGATCGGTGGAGACCTCATTCGCCAGGCGTCTAAGCGATTCACAGATGTAATAACCTCACTGCTTCTGCGATTAATAAGCGATTAACTCGACATTCGCTAAACGGGATGAATCTAATTGATCTTTGGAATTATTGGAATCCGAATCGACCGAGATCGAACTCGATTGATCGATGTCTGTCTAAATGCATTTTTTATCTGTTGAGTGTGTGATTATCTGTTCATGTTTATATGTTTGAACTGTAAATTGAAGGCCTTATCGGCGGCCGAACCAGAAATTGATTGGTGCTTTAGGACCATCATAATTTATGTGATTTTATGGTGTATTTAATTAAAATGTGAATTGGTATGATTAAATTAGATTAAAATAAGTTAGATTGCATAGGTTGGCTTTAATTACCATTAGACCACTTAGTGGCCACTATCTACACACCTTGGAGACTCTATCTTGCATTACACACACATTTCATCAGCCACTTTTGTCACTCACCACCGAATTTAGAGAGAGAGGAAGTGAGAGACTTGATTTCATTTGAAGATTGGCTTGATTGAGATGATTGAAGTATAGATTTCATCTTTAGGCTTCTACACTTGGATTACAAGACCTAAGGTAGGAGAATCAACCTTTCATTGTTGTATTCAAGTTAATTTGTGCATGGTTCATGTTAGATTAAAGCCTCAAGCCATGAATTGGAGTTAAATTGTTGCCATGAAGTTCAATTGTTGCATGCATGTGCATATTGATAAGTTTAAAGGTTGTAGTTCTTAATTCCTCACATGCATGTCCATGTTTTGAGAATAGACCATGATTTCATCTTGACTTTGTAAGAATGAGTTTATTTGAGCAAGCATTGAAGCTTTAGTTTGGTTTAGAACTCATGCATGTTCATTTGAATTGTTGTCATGAAAATGGGTTTGAAATTGAGTTTCATTAAACTCCCCTTAAGCTTTGATTTTACAAATTGAGTCTTGAATCAAGTAATATTGTGTGTTTACAAGGATTTTGCAGAAAATTAGACCAAGAGGATCGGTTTTAATGCTTCAAAGGTTGAATTTGAGCTCGGGACTCAAATCTAGAATTTCCAGATTTTGGTCGTCCGCTCGGCCGAAATGGCGCTTCGGCGAAAACAAGCTCCAAAGATTTTGACCTTGTTTGCGATCCCTCAGCGGAATAATGCACGCTCGAGCGAAGAAATCGAGCATCCAAGATTACTGCATTCATCGATGCTTTCGGCGGAGAAATGTACGCTCAAGCGAAGTATTGGGTGACACGCTCGAGCGGGGAAGTTGACGCTCGAGCGGGTCCCTTTGTTTACATGACCGCTCGAGCGGGTAAACCTATGCTCGAGCGGAACCCTGTTTCACTGAAAATTCTGAAAATGTTTTCTGTGTACATTTTTGCATCCTCATTCCATCCTAGGCATTCTTAGGCCTAGTTTTAGACATCTTAATGAGGATATAGATGTAGAACACACCGAGGCATAATAGGGAGTTAATAATTATCTTTCCCAACTGTGAAACTTAGTGTGTGCTCAATCTGTTAACTGTATAGGGTTGGCATTCCGAGGAGACGCCCTAGTTCACTGTAGCCCAGAACTCTGTGAGTAACAACTGTGTAAAGATATGTTCAAAATGATTATCTTCTGATTCTTGAACTATTCTTGGTGATATTAGTTCTTGAATGAATGTATGTCCTATATTACAGCTGTCTTTGTGGCATCCTTAGCATCTCTTGTTTCTTTATTCTTTATTCTGAGATCTCTGTCGGTCCTCGTGGAACGATCTTGTTCTTGATTGATGGCCATCATTCTTTGTTAGGTCTTTAAGACCCTCTTGTTTCTTGTCTTGTTATGCTAATGGATGTACCACATATGACTGATTGTACTGAACAACTGAAATACTGATTGAAATGAACTGTTTTCACTACTGTAAGGACATTCATTCTAAACCCCTTTACGCTTTATGTTATTCACTGGGCTTTAGCTCACTGCTCATATATATATGTAGGTGTACAGGCACCGGATCAAAGCTAGAGGCGTCAGGGTTAACTCCAGTTTTGTCAAGCCAACCAATGTGCCTCACTGCGAGGTTCCCGACCTGCCAAGCCATGGCTTAAGGGGTGTTTTTATTTCCCCGTCTGTCTCCACACTATTTTGTATCACTGTTTAGAATGTTATTTACTGTACTGTTATCAAGGGATTAGGTCCTTGTACTGAATATCAGAAATGTTTGTATAGATCAGATCTTTTACAATGTATGAATGCATGAAAAGTCTTTTTGCATCTGATCACATGACATTGGACATTATTCATTTACTGTATTGGCTTCCGCCTATTTTCTTGTATTCTTATTAGCGGGCCTTGGTAATCTCGCTTCTTGGCGATTCTGATGCTTAACGCCGGTAGGGTTTCGGTCGTGACAACAGACACCCGCCTTCAGCAGAGGCGAAGAACCGAACCCCACAGAGACAATCGCCGGCACACCCCACCACGGCAGCTAGCTCAACCGAATCAAGGCCATGATCGACCTCCACAACAACCTCGGCCACAAGGTAATCCACCTCCATCCGTTGGTGAAATTAGAGTTATTTCAGGTGGTCTTTCTTGTGGGGGACCATCTCACCCGGCTCAGAAGGCAGAACTTAGAAAAATAAGGCAGGGCTCAGACAAGGCAGTCACTATGGTAGACCGACCCCCCAAACAGCCCAAACAGTGGACGGAGCCCATCACCTTCACGGACGCTGACTGTATAGGCATCCGTTATCCTCATGATGATCCTCTCGCCATTTCTGCCATCCTCTCCAACTATAAGGTCAGACAAGTTCTCATCGACAATGGAAGCTCTTCAGACATCATATTTCTCAACTGCTTCCGCCAGCTCAAGATCGGAGAGGAAAGTCTGTCTCCCCTCAAAACCCCTTTGGTCGATTTCACTGGCGACCGGGTGACCTTTATCGGCTCCATTGATCTCCCCATCACCATCAGCGAATATCCAAGGCAGACCACGAAGTTGCTTACCTTCCTTGTTGTCGACTGCCCCTCTGCCTACAACACCATCCTTGGTCGCACTGCCCTCAACGCCTTCCAAGCGATCACCTCCACCTACCACCTGGCCATCAAGTTTTCCACTGATCTCGGGGTCGGAACAGTGAGAGGAGAACAAACCGTGGCCAGAGAATGCTATGTCGCCTCACTCAAGGAAATTAAACTGAAGGAGGCCATGATTATTAAAGGACTTGACGTCCGAGACGAAGATGAACTGGTCAGAGGAGAACCTGTTGAGGAGCTCGTTGAGGTTCCCATCGACCTCACTAACCCAATGAAAACTGTCAAGATCGGCAGTCAGCTATCCCCCCAAGCCAAGACCGATCTTACTGCCCTCCTGACCGAGCACAAAGATGTATTCACCCAGACCCATTCAGACATGCCGGGTATTGACCCAACCTTTATAACCCATCGCCTCAGTATCGAACCTCATTTCCGACCCTACCGCCAGAAGTAGCGCATCTTCCATCCAGAGCGCAATACTCTTATTGCAGCAGAGGTCGACAAGCTCCTTGAGGCCCTGTTTATCACGAACGTAGACTACCCTAAATGGTTGTCAAACGTGGTCTTAGTCCGCAAAAACAACGGCAAATGGCGACTCTGTGTCGACTACTCCGACCTAAACCGAGCCTGCCCCAAGGACAGCTACCCTCTTCCCCGCATCAATCTGCTTGTCGACGTTACAGCCGGTCATCAGATACTCAATTTCATGGATGCTTTTTCTGGATACAACCAAATCTTGATGCACCCTTCCGACCAAGAACATACCTCCTTCATTACCGATCGAGGTACTTACCACTACCGCGTGATGCTGTTCGGACTAAAGAATACTGGGGCCACCTACCAACGACTAGTCAATGCAGTTTTCCAACACCAGATAGGTCGGAACATGGAAGTATACATCGACGACATGCTGGTCAAGAGCAAACTCTCCATTGATCATCTGTCTGACCTCCGAGAAACCTTCGCCACCCTTCGCAAGTACCAAATGAAACTCAACCCAGAGAAGTGCGCCTTCGGCGTAGGATCTGGAAAGTTCTTGGGTTTTATGGTCAGCCAGCGCGGCATTGAAGCCAATCCCGAGAAGATCAAGGCCTTGATTGAAATGCAGTCACCCAGAACGGTCAAAGAAGTTCAAAGACTCATCGGCCGAGTGGCGGCTCTCAACCGCTTCATCTCCTGCGCAACAGATAAGTGCTTACCATTCTTCAAAGTTCTTCGGCAGACTTTTGAATGGACAACCGAATCCGAAGAGGCTTTTCAGCAGTTAAAGCAATGCATGGCCAACCCTCCCCTCCTTTCACAGGTAGTTATGGGCGAACCCCTCTTCCTTTATCCAGCAGTGTCAAGCACCGATCGATGCTGACTCTTATCGAGGAAAAGGCGGTTCGATCCAACGGCCGTCTACTACATCAGTCGAGCTCTCAGGGGAGCGGAGCAGAATTACCCATTGCTAGAAAAATTGTCCCTGGCCTTGGTCACCGCTTCCAGATGACTTCGTCCTTACTTCCAAGCCCATTCCATAGTGGTCCTTACCGACCAACCCCTGAAGAAGGTTATGCAGCAACCAGAACTTTCTGGCCGACTTATCACGATGGTCGAGAGAACTCAGCCAGTTCGATATCTCCTACCGCCCTCGAACAGCAATCAAGGGACACGCCATAGCCGATTTCATCCTGGAGTTCACCAACCCGACCCCAACCACTGCCTCTCTACCAACACAAACTCCTGCCGAGCCAGAAGACCCCCATTCTTGGACTCTCAACGTTGACGGGTCATCTCGCAAGGAAGGTAGTGGGGCTGGCCTCATCCTCACCTCCCTTGAGGATGGCTATTTCAAATGTGCTCTCCGCCTCTTGTTTGATGCCAGCAACAATGAGGCCGAATATGAGGCCCTGATAGCGGGACTCCGCCTTGCCAAGGACATCGGTGTTAGCCACATTCGGGTGTTCAGTAACTCCCAGCTCATCGTCGACCAGATCACGGGGGAATTCGACGCCAAGGAGGACACAATGCGGGCTTACAGGGATCTGGCACTCTCTCTTGTCCGCCTCTTCAATACCTTCCACATCAAGCACATACCTCGAGCAGAAAACTCCAAGGCAGATGAAGTGGCTCAGTTGGCCTCTGCAGACCAGTCCGACCTCAGCCATGGCGTCCGCCTTGAATACCTAGCCTACCCAGCCATCTCACCCGACTTTCAAGAAGTGCAGTTCCTCCAAAATGAACCCATCCCTTGGGCATCCGACATCCTCCTATTCTTGACAATAGGAGAACTCCCAGTTGACCAACAGTAGGCTGCCAAGGTGAGGGCTCGGTCGTCCAACTATGTCCTGGTTAGTGGCGTCTTGTACAAACGTGGTTTTTCATGACCATATCTGCGATGCCTCAACCCGGCCCAAGCAACCTATGTAATGCAAGAAATCCATGAGGGAATTTGTGGCAATCATTCAGTCAGCAGGTCTTTAGCCCACAAAATACTCCGTACTGGTTATTTCTGGCCGACTCTCAATCAAGATGCCACTGATTTTGTGCTCAAATACAACAAGTGTCAGCGCTTTGCCAACATCCCCCATGCCCCTCATACTGAACTAATCACACTCTGCAGCCCCTACCCGTTCGCCAAATAGGGGATCGACCTAGTTGGTCCACTTCCCACCGGCCGAGGCCAGACCAAGTTCGCGATTGTCGCCATCGATTACTTCACCAAGTGGGTAGAGGCAGAACCCCTTGCGACCATCACTGAGCGCAACACAACCAGGTTCATCTGGCAGTCGATCGTTTGCAGATTCGGCGTCCCTCAGGCCATTGTTTCCGACAACGGCAAACAATTCGACAACACTAAATACAGGAAGTTCTGTGCCGACCTCCAGATTCAACCATGTTTCTCTTCCCCCGGTCATTCCCAAGCCAATGGCCAAGTTGAGGTCACCAACCGTTATCTCCTAAAGATCATCAAGACTAAACTTGAAGCTGCTAAGGGACTTTGGGCTGAGGAACTACCAAACGTGCTATGGGCCTACCGCACCACCACTCGGACTCCCACTAGGGAAACCCCTTTTCATCTAACATATGGCGCTGAGGCGGTTATTCCAGTGGAAGTCGATCTGCCTACTCCCAGGGTTTTACATCTGGATCCACTACTCACCAAAGAACTCCGTAGGGCTGACCTAGATCTAATTAAAGAACTTAGGTAGACTACTGCTGTCAGATTGGCCTCATACCAACAGAAAATGAGAACACACTACAACCGTAAAGTCCGACCAAGGGAGTTTGTTGTTGGGGACCTTGTCTTGAGAGAAGCAACCCTCGCCACCAAGAATCCGATTGAAGGAAAATTGGCAGCCAAATGGGAGGGACCTTACGTTGTGAAAGCTAGACCACGTCCAGGCACTTACTGACTTCAGGATCTGGAAGGTCGAGACCTCCCGCACCCCCGGAACGCCGAACACTTAAAACATTACTTTCAATAAAATACTGCTTCTGTATTGCTCAATTATTGTATTTTCTTGTCGAAAAAATCACACGTTTGAACATTCTTGTCATCTTGTCGTGCAAATGTAACTTTTTGACATTTATGCACCTCAGTCGTCTATTTGGTGTCTCAATGACGTTTTGGTTACAGTAGCAAAAAGCCTCAACCAGACTGAGCACTCAAAGCCTCGTCCAGACCGAGCACTAAAAAGCCTCAGCCAGACTGAGCACTCAAAACCTCAGCCAAACTGAGCACTAAAAGCCTCAGCCAGACTGAGCACTCAAAGCCTCGTGCAGACCGAGAACTAAACGCCTCAGCTAGACTGAGCACTCAAAGCCTCGTCCAGACTGAGCACTAAAAGCCTCAGCCAGACTGAGCACTAAAAGCCTCAGCCATACTCAGCACTAAAAGCCTCAGCCAGACCGAGCACTCAAAGCCTCGTACAGACCGAGCACTAAACGCCTCAGCCAGACTGAGCACTCACAGCCTCAGCCAGACTGAGTACAAAAGCCCCAGCCAGACTCAGCTTGATACACTCGGCCAGACCGATCCCCAACTAGACCAAGCATTACAGGTCTCAACCAAACTGAGTGCTACCATTGCTGACCCAGAGTGAGTTACTTGCAACATTAATTCTGGGTCCAAACTAAGATAATCCTATCACCAATGAAACTTCATAATTATGGCATTAGCAAGACACTTAGTCACTATTTGACACCTAGTCACAATTCCAGGCCAAAGTTTTTACACCACTCTTTACTTAGTCAAATTCCAAAGATGTCCTCACGTGTTTCATTTACTAATCAGATTATTTCCTCCCCTATTTAGAGTAACTCCAAGAAACCACTCTCTTGAGCATTAGGGTGTTCTTTACTTTGCTCTGCATTGAATTTTTGTGTAAGTCCAATTTTACTTTGCATTGAGTCCTATACAAGTCCAATTTTACTTTGCATTGAGCTGTTATACGACTTCAACTTTACCCCATATTGTATTTTTACAACTCCAATTCCACTTTGTGCCAAGGAGTTCCTGAATTTAGTCCACACTGATTCATACACAAGTAAAGGCAATTGACTGAAAACACAGTTGACATTTTATTCATTCACAAATGTATACACAAGTTCATTACATCAATTCAAAAAAAAAAAACATAAAATAATAATAAGTGAATACAAAAAATCATAATAAACAAGATCTCTCCCAGTCACTCCTCTTCACTGGACGCAAGATCTTCCTCTTCAATGCCCTCATCAAGGGGGGTTTGGGCCACATCGTCTTCACCAATTGTCACACTACTCAGGTCCAAGTTTGGGAACAGCTCTTCAGCTCTGCATTTGAACATCTTCCAGCCACTGTCCCAATACTCAGCCATTTCGTGCTTATAGAAGTCTGACTGCTGGAAGCTCTCAATAACTTCTACTTCGGTTTTGCCCCCAATAGTCGTCCTTGATGGGCCCGCCCCCCCAGCTTCTTGCCTAGCCAAATTACTGGCGACAGCGGCGTCCACTGCCATCTGAAATTCGGCAGACCCTTTGAATTGCTCCACCGCTGCGACACACAGATCAGGATAAGCCGCCCTTTCAAAAGCTGCTTTCGCCCTCTCTTGGTCCAGCTTTTTCTGAAGGGTCGCTCTTTCAGATGCAGCCTTCGCTTTCTCCTCCTCTACCTCATTCTTCAGGCTATCCTTCTCCGCCATCGCCCTCGTTCTCTCTGCTTCCAACTCCTTCTAAAGTTTCTCTCTCTCCTCCGCTGCCCTGCCCCGCTCGGCCTCCAACTCCTTCTGCAGAACGCCAACCTTAGCGTCTGCCTCATCCTTCTGCCTCACCAACTCCTCATTATTGGTCATCGCCTCTTCATGCCGTTCGACGGCGACTACACAGGCTGCTTGGGCCTCTTCCAACTTCTTTCGCTCGCTGGCTAGTTGGAACTCGAGTGACACAACCTAGCGGCGTGTGCTCTCCAGCTTTGACTTGGCCACCTGCAGGTCAGCGTGGGCACTCTTCCAACTAACGCTCTTCTCCTTCAATTTCGCAAGCTAAGCCTTGGCTTCCTCTGTCTTAAGTTTGGCAGCCTCCGCTTTCCTCAAGAGGGCCCCTGCGAAGGTAGTCACCTCCATTTGAGCGGAGCACAACCCCCTCAGTAGGTCTGCCTCGTTGAATCTGGATGCCGAGCGTAGGGCTGCCTCTTCCACGATGCCCATCAACCGGTCTGCCCCAGCTCTGGCTGGGCCTTCTTCTCCCTCCAGCCGCCTCGCCATCGCCCGAGCGTGATAAATCGCTGTGGTCAGGCTAACTCCTCCTCCTTGAAGGGCAAGTCCCCCCTGGGCTGTTCCTCCCTCCTAAGTCCAGGGGCGACCCTACCGACCCCTACACCGATTACTGCCACCACTAGCACAACCTCCCTCACTTCTGAGGCAACGTCTACCACCTCTGGGGCGCTTACTCTCTCCTCCCTCCCAGCAACCCCTCCCTCCTTGGCCAGACTGGCCTCCTCTGCCCTCCCTTCCTTCATTCTTTTTTGGGTAGGCTCTTCCTCACTCTACCTCAATCTCTTCTTCTTCTTCCCTACGCCCAATGCCTCCATCTCCTTCAAAGACCTCTCCTTCAAAGGGTCCCTTGGGGGCAGTCGTGGTACAAACTCCCAAACCTGCCCCTATAGGTTTAGCGCCGTAACCGGCCAGTAATCCGTGGATTACCTACGGCCTCTGAAGACATTAACAAATATCAAGGGGCTGTGGAAGCAAATACATAAAGTAAACAAGGTCCAATGAGCTGTGATGACGTACATGGGATAAACAATTCAAAACTTATTTATAAACGTAAACATGCTAGTCGGGTACACCCATATGTACAAAATATTTACACAAGTACATCCCAAGATCCAACTTAACAAAACAGGTACAAAGGACTAGCATGAGGTGCAAAACTGCCATGGCATCGGACTTTAGGCAGAACCTCCTCGGGAGGCACGACAGGTGGCTGACCAAAAACAAAACAGAGGGCTATCAACTCTGGCCAGGGTCTTGTGCCGGCTCACCTACATATATAATATAAACTGTGAGCGAAAGCCCAGTGAATAATAACAGAGTAAATGGGTTAATGAATGGTGTCCATCACAGAATTAGAAATCAGAGTTTATATCATAAACATAATCTTATCAGAAACAAAGTCTTATGCATATTCAGATTTCAAATCAGATATAGGTTCAGCTACATACTTATATTCACATTCATATTCATATTCAGATTTTGCATAAGATCATATCTGGTACACCCATTAGCTATCAGATCAGGCAGGTCCGAAGACCACGACAGGCAGGTCCGAAGACCACGACAGGCAGGTCCGAAGACCACAAACAAAGATGGTATCCACAACCACAAAGGTCCATATCTTGCGCGCAAGTAGCCATGGTATTGTTACCCCCGGGCGAAGGCCATCGGAACTAAGGGTGCCACAAATACTTTTCAGAAAAACTGGACATTCATTCATTCATTTCCAACATATCATAGCTTTTCAAGAACCAATCACTTCGTATCATAGTATACTGAAAATACATAACATTGAACATAACTTTACAAAGTTATTACTCACAGTGGGCGTTGATACAGGTAGACGAAATCAAAGGGTCAAACAGATTGCGGCACGTGACCTACATAACACATCACGGATACACACTTGAAACATGCACTCCAACTGTATAAAACTTACATCAACGATTCTAAATGTGTACCTAACCCCGTACCCTTAGTATGGAGCCTTAAACATGGCCTAGGAATGCCTAGGATGGAATGAGGGTGCAAAATTGCCTTAGAAAACATTTTTTCGAAAATTGCTGAAAATAAGGGTCTCGCTCGAGCGAGGCTTTTCGCCGGCGGACATGCAGACAAAGGAGCTCCACTCGAGCGTGGATTCCATCGCTGAGCGATTGCAGACTACAAGAAAAATCTTTGGATGCTCGATTTTACGCTCGATGCTCGCCGGCGTGAGACCAACTCTTCGCCGGCGTAGGTCCTTCGCTCGGCGTGCGCTTCGCACCAAGATGCTGTGAGCTTGAAATTTACGCTCGAGCCACCATTCCCTCGCTCGAGCGGAGCTCAGAAGAAACGATGGTCGCTCGAGCGTAGAATCCTTCGCTCGAGCGTAGAAGCCAAATTCTGGAATTTCCAGATTTGCCTTCCAAGCTCAAACCAAGTATTCCAAAGCTCAAAACTCAACCTCTTGGGCCCAAATTCTGGAAAAACACTATAAGCACAAAGTATATCAAGTTTCAAAAGCCAATTTGTAAATTCAAGGGCCAAGAGTGAGTCAATTTGAGCACCACTTCCATAAATCTTCAAGAACAATGTTTAAACACGCATGCATAAGTTCAATTCCATTTCAAAGCTCCAAAACATGATCCAAAGAAAAGTTAAACTTAGAATTTTGATGAATTCATGGATTTTAGCAAAAATATGAACATGCATGTGGAGATTTGACACCAAACAACTTCAATTTCCATGAATATGCACATGCATGCATGTTACACTACCCAATTCAACAATTCCAAGCTAACTCTAGACTCTAACCTTCATTTGGCCAAGAAACATGCAAGAGCTAGTTTAATTACATAAGAGAGAGTGTATTCCTACCTTGAACCTTCAATTTCAAGTGTGTGAGCTCAATCTTGCAATTTTCCTACAATTCCTCTAGCAAACCATGTTGTAATCAATCTCCCCTCACCCTATCTCTCTCTAGCCGTTGGTTAGCTCAAGGAATGGCTAATATGAGATGATTCTAAGTGCAATAACATAGACTAAATGTTGCCCCAAGTAAAGCCACTAAGTGGCATAAATGTAATTAAACTAGGTTCATTAATATAACGTTATTTAATCTGATTTAAACATTCCCAGATCGAATTTTAATTGAACCTACCATAAAATCACATAATATCTAACTAGTCCAGAACACTAATCAATTTTGGAATCGGGCGCCGATAGGGCTTCCAATTTACAATTTAAAGTGTCAAACACGAACAGATATTCCAACACCGCACAGATAAAAACACATAATTCATGTAATGCACATGCAAATTAGTCCCGGATTTCCTCTTAATTATTATTAGGCTTAATTAAGTTCCAATTAGCGTTAATCAGGGTCGGGGTTATTACACTGATTCATCAAGAAATCATGGAACAATAATTTTTTCCGCCAAGAATGGTATTATTGCAAACGTGGTCCGGATTTGCGGATCTTAATTTAATATTAATTCTTTTAAAAACTTTCATTGGTAATCTATACTAGCCTTTTCTAAGGAAATTTTATTCTTAATGCTAGCAATTCTCCGCCTGTAATTTATTATAGATTGTCCTGAAGCAATAGTCAAAAGAGAATTTAATCTATTTAACTTGCTTTCTAATTTAGAAATATAATTTAAACTATATTTTATTTTAGCTCTAAGTGCTGTAATTAAACACATATAATTACTAATTTTAAGTTTATGCAAAAAATATAATTTTTTATTGACTATTTATATTTTTTGAAATTTTTTCAAGACTTTGGGGTCAATTTATAATAATGAAGACTTCTAGTTGATGAGGCTTAATGAGATGGTTTGTATGTTGAGGTGTGAGACTCCACCTGTGTACAAGCTAATTCGGGTAAGGAAATCTCGAGCTACAAGGATGTTTTCCATATATAAATACAGAGCTGTCAAGTAGCTCGAACATTCACTAGCCTGAATGGCTTGAGGTGCCAAAACAACGTCGTTTTGGCACCCTCTTTTTTTTTTTCCCTTCCTTTTTCCTTCCCCTCTCTTCTTCCTCTTTCCTCTCTTTTTCCTTCCTCTTCTTCCTCTTTTCTTTCTGAATCCAAACTCAAAATCAAAATCAAAATTTTTTTATTGAAAAAATTTTAAACGTAGCCAGCCGGTCATAAAATCATTCGACTAGCCAAAAAAACCACCAGCCGGCCAAATAAAATGCCGACTAGCAAACTTTTTTTCTTTTGACAATTTGAAAAATTAAAGGAAGAAGAAGAGGTTCATTATGATTACATTGACACATGTTTTTACAATTACAATTCTCAAAACTATATTCAACAGCAGTTTAACAAAAAAATCAAACAAGAGAAAAACCCAAAATCAAAATCAAAACTAAATCCCAAACCAAACTCACAACCACAGCATAATTCAAAATGAAAATCCAAATTAGACAAAATCAAAATCCAAATTAGACAAAATCAAGCCTAAATCAATTCCTCACAGCTATAGATCGTGGTTCCTATCACAAGCATAGATCGTTTTTCCTCTCCGGTAAAATCAAATCAGAATTTGCGAACTCTCTCAAGCATGAGAATGATGCTTTTCTGTTGGCTAGAGAGAGGGGGGAGGTTGGGATGGTGTGATAGAGAGAGAGAGAGAGAGAGAGAGAGATCAGAAGCGTTTGAATAGAGAGGAAATGAAATAGAGATAGAGATAGAGAGGAGAGGAGATGAAATTGATAGAGAGGAGATAAAACACTTTTCGGGACACTCAAGCCTCAATAATTCGAGCTACCAGACATTTTTCATATAAATATATAAATCAACAGCAAAAAAAGCATATAATTGGGTTGGGTCTGACATTCAAAGATAAGAGCTAATTGACAAATGTAATGCCTGTGTGATTGTCAATGTGCTCTTACTGCAAAAAATAAAAATAAAAATATAGTTTGGTTTCATTACTCATAACCAGTTCAGATTTTAGGAGGGACTTAATTTTCTCTATTAAAATCTTTATTATTATATATTGAGTGATAAAAGAATGGAAAATTGAGTGACTCATTATTATTATTATTATTATTATTATTATTATTATTATTATTATTATATATAAGGGATGGTAATAGAGTGAGGCTGGGTTTAGGGTGTCTCATTCCTGCCCCACTCTTGATTAAGATAGGCAAATTGAAGAGGTGGCAGGGAGGGGATAAGAAAAATGTCAAAGTAATTTGTTAACTTAAAAGAATGGGCGAAATCAAATGAGAGAGATAACATTACATATGAAAAATAACAATCAATAAGTTGTAAAAATTAAAAAGATTAAAGATGACAAATATATATTGTTTGTTATTGTAATCGTATTATACTTTACAAATTAAATTACATATAAATATATTATTTAATATAATTTAGGTAGGGTAGTGATTAGGAGGCGGGACAAATCCCTTCCCTTTGCTGATTTCTTACTGTGTGAGTGAAAATCTGACCACACTGCCCACCTTAGTACTTAGTTGCAGAACATTGGCAGAATAGATGGCTTTAGCTAACCTGCAACAGAAAGAAAAGGCTCCGGCGTGGTTCTTCCACCCGGGGGCACTCCGACGATCAAGTCAGTATATCTCTCAAAGATAATCAAGTGCTAAATCCACTGTTCAAAGCATAAATTGCGTACCTTAGACCCACGGGGGTGCCTTTCTTTTATAATTTACTCAATCCTAGTCCCACTAGAAGCCTGACTTCTATGGACTCCTATTTAGTGCTTACTTTGGACTCTACAAGAGATAAGGATAGACTCCCTAAGAATACTATCCTTATCCATCTTGAAGTCTTTCTTCATTGTAGGACTCTTGTCCCTTATCTGTTTATCTCGGACTCCGATATCTTCGGAGATAACCTCGGCCTAGCTGAGATCACCTCGGCGTTACGTCCAAGACACATGGCACCTCGGCTGACATGTCGACGTCACCTTGCCATGTGTTGGTACTTAGAAAATATATCCCCACAACTGCCCCTAGGTTCTATTACCTCGGCATTATGAGGTGATGGAACCTAAATCATTCATTCCTTCCAGTACGTCGGTTTAAAACTTATCTGCCAAGATCATTTACTAAGGCTGACATGCTTCCATGAAGACCATGGACTCCAAGGACTCTTTCTCACATATGAGTTGTCACGCATCATTTACTTCAATTGTTTTATCCACGTGTTTTGCTCTTATTGGATCGTGCCTGTGACGCGCTCGTAAGCTATCTTATGTCTGCGTGCGTTGTCTGACGTATGCGTTTGTTCTAGGTGCATTAATTGCTTTGTTTTGCCGCCGTTTCAAGTTTTAACAAAAACTTGTTTTTCTCCTCTTTGGTCTCTTCACCTTGCATTCGACTTTTTGGCTCATTCTCTCTCTAAACTCTTTTTCTCTCGAATCCGCCATTGCTCAAGTTTCAAGCTCTGTAACTGCCTTTCTTCATTCTTTCCGGTGAAGCTTTCGCCGTTCCGTTGCGTCTGCAATCGTCGCCTAACTTCGGCGATCTTTATATCGGCTTCATTATTTCTAGTAAGCCGCCGTTCTTTTCGTTTTCAATTCTATGATGCTTTTTATTTACTTGTTGCCAATACCGCTCTGTTCAAGTTTTTGATTTGTGAACCACATATCTGAATGCGTTTTATTCCATGATTCTGCTTTTGTCCATTTCTTGAACACACGCACTGTTTCACCACTTTCTTACGCTTTTGTCACTGTTCTTGACCTTGTACCCCTTGTATTTATAATATTCTTGATAGTTCATCTCTGTTCTTGATTATAAAGCACATCTTTGTTTTTTTTGTTTTCCAGATCCATGCCTTCAGCCCTTACTTCCATAGATCTAGTTTTGGGATTTGTTGTATAGAGCCCACAATTAGGAAAAAACTGAAACCAGCACTTACCTAGGTTTTTGCCGAGGACCCATTAATTCTCTCGAAATATCTTCTTTCTGAAATCCAACCCTTCTAATTCAGGCCAATATCATGGGTATGTGGAGACATAGGGTAGATACCCCGACTAAATTTGAGTACTTTAGGCAAGAGTTCTCCATTCCTACCGATGTCCATCTGAGGCTGGCTGGAGATGATGACTCCATCATGCCCACAGATGATTCGATGCCCTTTCCTATTGTAGCTTTCACTGAGTGCGAACTCTGGCTTCCACTTAACATCTTTTTTTGCGAGATTCTCCACTATTATAAGTTGAACCCCATGCAACTGGCCATTAATTCTTATCGAGTGATCAACGGTATCATAGCCTTAGCTAAGTAGGAAAACGCTAAGATCACCTTAGCCGATATCCAATACTGTTATACTATGTGTGGCCTTAACTTGAAGGAAAAAAGGCTACATTTATTACCTTAAGCCGAGGTCCACAGAGTTCAAAATCGTAGCCGACCTCCCAGACTCCAACAAGGGAGCTAGGGATGACTATTTCATCACTTTGGGGAACTGGGAATTCGTCCCAGACGAAGACCTTCATCTCTTCCCTCATCCACGTTCAGTCTTTGTAGAGGGCAATGGTAAGAGCCCTGCATTTCAGATTTACCTGTTTTCTTACAAAGTCTCAAATACTTTATTTGTTTCTGACGTCTGTTCTTCTTGCAGCTGTTCGTAAGCCACCAAACAACTTTCGCCAATCCTTCATTCCCAGCAAGGATTTGAGGAAACTTTTGGACTTACCAATCCAAAAATGGAGGGCCCCATGGTACTTAATTTCATCCCGACGTACAAATCAACTCTTCCCGACGTCCCTAAGAAAAAGAAGAAGAAAAGCCTTTCTCCACCTTCTGCCACAACTCCACTGACTGCATCCACATCTCGAACGGATCAAGGATCAACATCTGATCCAGCTGATCAGCCATAAACCTCAGCGCCATACCTGATCCCGATATCCCAACGAAAGCGTCGGTGATGACTTGTGCTCACAGCCGAGATGGGCCGCCCAAAACTAGTTGTTAAGGATCTTTTGGCCAACTTCCCTTTTGACGTTGATGCTCAGCCAACACAAGCCCAACTTCCACCCTAGCCAAAGCGAGTAAAAAAGGCTCAGCCAAAGGCAAAGGCGACTTAGGTTGAGACTGAGGACGCTCTGCCAATTTCCAAATTGGCTGAGAGTGAGAAGACTGCTTCTGCCCCTACAAAGAGGTCTGCTGAAACGCAACCATCTGAGTCCACCAAATCCAAAAGGCAGAGGTTATCTTCTACGATGACCTCGGGGTCTAAAAAGCACGATGTCCCCTGGGCGCCTGAAATCACTCTGGAAGATAAGCCTATTATGACTAGTGATAGTGCCGATGATATCAATATCGGCGTTGCCCTCAGTATTGCTCTGCTTCTTCCTGGTGATCTTGAAAGGAACGCTAAGATGAGTGAATATGAGAACTATGCTTTAATGCTTCAACGTTCTGTTTAAGTAAGTATCTTCACTTGGTAACTTCTCTTTCCTTCTCTTTACTATACTTGTAAAAGTTTGCAGTAACTTTTGCCTTGTGTTATTTCAGGCCATTCAGCAGGCCCATTCTCTCTCCATTCAAGGCTTTGAAAATCGGGAGAAGTTGGTCAAGATGAGGAGGGAGTTTTCTGCTCTTCAAAAAGCCAACAAAAGTCTTCAGTCAAAAATGAAGAAGTTGGAGGACCAGGCCAAGGCTGCCATCAAAGCCCAAACTGACGTCGAGAAGAAGGTTGAATCTGCCGAGGCTATAAGGAAGGTTGCTGAGTCTCAGAAGAAAGAGGCCGAGGAGAAAATGGCCCAGGCCCAAAAAGAGCTTTAAGAGGCTTTGGCCACCAAAGAGGCCGAAATCAAAGATGCTGATGAGAAAGCATATGCTCAGGGCATGGTCGACGTCACGGAATCTTATGAGCAACAAGTGAAGCAGGCATGCAATAGGGGTTTCTCCCTTGGTTGGATGTCCCTTCTAAAAAAGGTCAATGTCCCCGAGGACTCGCCTCTTCTGAGTGCCGATGCCATTCCCCTTCCATTCCCTCCAACGCCACCTCCAGCTCAATCTGAAGATGATTTTGAATTTGAGGATGGAGATAAAGATGAGGATGAGGCCTTGGTGAGGAAGCCCAAAGATGCTGATGGGGCCAAGTCTCCTTTGTTGAATGAGCAAGTTTTGGACTTGACTCAAGATGACGATGGTGATGAGGTCTCTAAGGAAGCTGTTCCTGAGAATGTATTAGCCGATGTCATCCCTGCCGACAAGAGTATTAATGAAACTTTGCAAGAGATTGATGCTGAGATTGCGGCGGTGAAGGCTGTCGAGGTGGCTTCTCAACAATCTTCCGTGGTCCAGACCCAGACAGTTGCTGATGCTGAGCAATCTTAATTTTCATGTCTCTTTTTTTTCTTTTGCTCTTTGTACTTCTTTGTATTTAGAAACAATGTAAGTTCTTCATATGGCTGATGTGCCCCTTTCTTCTTTGAATGCTGGCTAAACTTTCCTTCTTTGTACCTTTGTTTTCTTTTTATTGCTTTTGCATGATTCTATACTTAAAATATTCCGTATGTATATACTCTTCCTTCTTTGTGCAACCTTCTCGGGGTGATACACCTCGGTTATACAAACCGATGACTTATCTCGGCAAGCACGAAATTAATTCAGCTTTCCGTAACCTTGGTTTTATCTTGTAAATTTTTCTCAAATTTTTAACAAGGATTAACCTTAGTCTTCAACTTGTAAACTTTTCTCAAGTTTTAACAAGTGTTTGAACTTCTTCTCGGTTTAACTTCAGCTTGTAAATTGCTCCTCATTTCAACAAGTGTTGAACAATGATCTTAGTTTAACCAACTTGTAAATTGCTACAAATTTCAACATGTTAAACATTATCTTGGCTTAACCAACTTGTAAATTGCTACAAATTTCAACAAGTGGTAAACGTCATATCGGTTTAACCAACTTGTAAATTGCTACAAATTTCAACAAGCGTTAAACATTATCTCAGCTTAACCAACTTGTAAATTGCTACAAATTTCAACAAGTGGTAAACATCATATCGGTTTAACCAACTTGTAAATTGCTACAAATTTCAACAAGTATTAAACATTATCTCGGCTTAATCAACTTGTAAATTGCTACAAATTTCAACAAGTGTTAAACATTATCTTGGCTTAACCAACTTGTAAATTGCTACAAATTTCAACAAGTGGTAAACATCATATCGGTTTAACCAACTTGTAAATTGCTATAAATTTCAACAAGTGTTAAACATTATCTCGGCTTAACCAACTTGTAAATTGCTACAAATTTCAACAAGTGGTAAACATCATATCGGTTTAACCAACTTGTAAATTGCTACAAATTTCAACAAGTGGTAAACATCATATCGGTTTAACCAACTTGTAAATTGCTACAAATTTCAACAAGTGTTAAACATTATCTCGGCTTAACCAACTTGTAAATTGCTACAAATTTCAACAAGTGTTAAACATTATCTCGGCTTAACCAACTTGTAAATTGCTACAAATTTCAACAAGTGGTAAACATCATATCGGTTTAACCAACTTGGAAATTGCTACAAATTTCAACAAGTGTTAAATATTATCTCGACTTAACCAACTTGTAAATTGCTACAAATTTCAACAAGTGTTAAACATTATCTCGGCTTAACCAACTTGTAAATTGCTACAAATTTCAACAAGTGTTAAACATTATCTCGGCTTAACCAACTTGTAAATTGCTACAAATTTCAACAAGTGGTAAACATCATATCGGTTTAACCAACTTGTAAATTGCTACAAATTTCAACAAGTGTTAAACATTATCTCAGCTTAACCAACTTGTAAATTGCTACAATTTCAACAAGTGTTAAACATTTATCAATTCTCTGCCCCCTGATGTGAACTTAAGTTTCACTTGGGTTTTCATCATACATGTATTCCTCTACGTCCTTGTCTTCGATTTCTGCCCTTTGTATATTGCAGGTGAACTTCATTGCTGCCATGGAGCAATTTTTTGCCTGCAGCTAATCTCCTCGGATCTCTTCTATCCCACGTTCTGTTGGGAACCGCAATAGTTGGTGTAATGTCGAGGGAACTGCCCTCATTGCATGCAACCATGGCCTTCCCAAAATTACATTATAAGGGGATGGTGTGTCGATGACGGTGAACTCTGTCTTGATCTTCCTAGTGCCAGCCTGTACCTCTAAGTTTACTGCTCCCAGTGGCTATGTCGGCGTTCCATTGAATCTGACCATCGGGCCGTTGGATTGCTCCATGTCATCGGGGTGAAGGCCGAGCTCTTTGTAACATCTGACGTACATGATGTCACAAGAGCTTCCTTGGTCAATCAGGATGCGTTTCACTTGGCATTCCCCAACTTGGAGGGATACTACCAAGCATCATTATGCGGGTGCTGGACCATATCTAGGTCGGCTCCGGTAAAAGACACTACTGGTCCCAAGCAGTCATCTGTCCGATGTCTCTTGTCCCCGACTTGGTAGACATGTTGCAAGTGTTTCACCTTCTGAGTCTCCTCCCTAATTTCGTTCTCGTTTACCCTCGAGTGAATTACATTAATTACCCGAGGTCCTCCTGCCTGAGGTTGCTGCGTTGGGGGAGGCGGAGCTGCTTGTGCTTCAGGTAATCTTGCTTGTTCTTCTCTCGTTCTGGCCTCGTCAACAAGGTCTCTCAGATGGCCTTGCCTTACTAAGTCTTCCAAGTGTGCTTTCGGGGCCCTATAACCCTGAGTCATGTGCCCCTCTTCATTGTGGTAAGCATAGCGTCTGCCAACGTTCCTTCCCATAAATTCTCCCGGTGCTCTTTTCGGTGTTTTGAAATAGGGTTGGTTCCGAATTCTATCAAGGACTTTGTGGATTGGGATTCGGAACACCGTTGTTACTGCTTGTGCAGCCCTCAGTTCTACTTCTTGCCTGTTGGGTTCGTTGTTACCTCGGCCTCGCTTCGGCGAGCCATTGGTTTTTCTTGCTTCGTTTCCTTATTCCCTGATGTATCTTCTTCGGCTCTGGCGTACTTCTCGATTCTGGCCATGAGCTCTTCCATACTATTTGGCAATGTCTTTGCCAAAGACTTCCGTAGTGGACAATCATCTTTTAGGCCGTTTTTGAAAGGCACGACCGCCACCTCTTGGTTGCATTCGGGTATTCGATTGAACACCTCATAGTACCTTTTGCATAGGCCCTAAGGCCTTCTTCCTTACTGATTTTTAGAGCCATCAAAGTGTCGACCCTTAAAGGCTGTAATTTATTTGTCACGAACCTGGCCACAAACATCTCGGCTAGGCCCTCCCAGGTCTTCACACTTCTCTTAGGTAGTTTGTGGAACCAATCTGATGCAATCTCCCCAAAAGAGGAGGGGAACACTTTACTGAGCAACGACCCGTTCCCACTATACAGTGCCATTGAATTTAGGTATAACCCAACGTGGAAGTTGGGGTCCGACTTCCCATCATAGATCTAGAACCTCAGCATGCTGAATCTCTTCGGCGCCTTAAATCTGTCCAACTCTACTGAGAATGGTGTTCTTGGTTTAACAGTGGATGTTACCTCGGCATGATCCTGCCTCCTCTTGAGGTAATCCCTCAAGTCTTCTTTAGTCCAACCAGAAGCTCGGCTGTCTCCTGACTTCAGTCTCTTTGGGGCACTGCTCTCAGCTTTGTTGTGAGTTCTTTTCGACCCTTCTTTGTTAGGTGTATTGAAGCACAACACCTGTCCCTGAATATGCCGATGTTCTTTGGGGTCGGCCTCCTTTGTGCGATGCGTCCTTCGTGACTCTTCCCTCCTTAATTCCCCTCGTCCGACCTCCCTGGAAGGCCGGTGTGAGTGTCTTTCGCTCCTGGTGTGCTGTGGGGCTTCTGGGATTGCATTCTGCCCTTTCATCTGGGCCTTGGCCGTTGGGATCGGCGTGTCCTGCAGTGGGTATGGCGGCTGCATGACGTTATTTTGCATCATGAAGTTGATAACCGATTGCAGGTTCGCCAACTTGTTTGCCATCTCTTTTACCTCTTCATCCCTCCGTAGGCATCTATCCCTCCATACCTGGAGGTTATCTGCGTTATAGTACCTGCTTTGATCTGGTTCCTTTGGTATATCGCCAGTCTGGCCGACGTCTTTCTCTTCGTGGCCTTGGTCACAAGTTTCTGCATTGTGGTTGTCTTCTTCGATATCAAGGTCGATAAGTCTACCACTCCCAGCAGGAGTGTCGTCCCCAATCTTTTCCTTCTGTCCGTTACTGGCCATCTATTCTTCTTTGATTCCCACAGATGGCGCCAAATTGTGTGAGTGAAAATCTGACCACATTGCCCACCTTAGTACTTAGTTGCAGAACACTGGTAGAATAGATAGCTTTAGCTAACTTGCAACAGAAAGAAAAAGGCTCCGGTGGTGGTTCATCCACCCGGGGGCACTCCGACGATCAAGTCAGTGTATCTTTCAAAGATAATCAAGTGCTAAATCTACAGTTCAAAGCATAAATTGCGTACCTTAGACCCACGGGGGTGTCTTTCTTTTATAATTTACTTAATCCTAGTCCCACTAGAAGCCTGACTTCTATGGACTCCCATTCAGTGCTTACTTTGGACTCTACAAGAGATAAGGATAGACTCCCTAAGAATACTATCCTTATCCATCTTGAAGTCTTTCTTCATTCTAGGACTCTTGTCCCTTATCTGTTTATCTCGGAATCCGATATCTTCGGAAATAACCTCGGCCTAACCGAGATCACCTTGGTGTCACGTCCAAGACATGTGGCATCTCGGCTGACACGTCGGCGTCACCTTGCCACGTGTTGGTACTCAGAAAATATATCCATACACTTACAATGACTGGAAAAATTTAGGAGAAATTAGCATTCAGTAATAATTTTTAAAACTATTATAATTTATAAAAAAAATTATAATTATAATTATTAATATTTATCAATTATTTATTATATAGACATACTGTCCTGTTATTTGTTCAAAAATTGACATGAAACAGAGGGGATTTGAAGTCGGAATTTTTTTATTTAAAAAAAAAAATTGTAGGGGGAGGCAACCAAGGGCCGAGCCACTGGGCCCAATGCTCACCAGTCACAAGGCCAGTTTGATTTTTTATTATTTTTTTAATTTTTTTTATTTATTTTTTTTTGTAACTTTTGTAAATTTTATGAGCCAAGCTCAAAACACTAATTTATTTTTTAGAGAGTGGGTTAAAAACCATTTCTAAGTTTTTAACCAACTTTCCCTCTCACATAAAAAAAGTTAAAAAGTCATATTTTAACGATCTTTCCAAAACACTCGTAAGTTTATTTGCATATAAATCCGAATGACCTGTGTCCTATTTTGTGAATGATATTTGTGTTCCGAACATATTATTTATCTTAAAACAGATACTAACAAGTGCCCCTAAGCATCATATATATATATATATATATATATTATTAAAAGTATTGTTTTTCCAATGCCTATGTGACACATTATAATGACTTACTTTTTTCTAAGAAAGTCACGTTAACATGTATTTTCTTAATTACATATAAAATTCTACACAAACCCAAACATAATTTAAATTATACTAGCTTTACCTATTTTATATGAACTCTATTTGATAAATATTTCTTTTTCATATATTTTTCTTGGTAAATTGAGACAATCCACAAACCTAATACCAATTTTGCGTTTCACTTTTTTTTCTTAATTTTTTCAAGGGTATTAGGATTTTTTTTAAAGCTAAATTGCCTCATTTTTTTTTTCTTATTTTTTCATGTATTATTCTACACCTAATAATTATGAATTTATCATTTAAATTTTATAGTGGTTCTATATATGAAATTATACTCTTTTTTTTCCTATATTTTTTTTTTATATAATCACAACTCACAAGAGGAAAAACCTACACAACAATGATACTTTGGAGGAATTTCTAAAGTTTGGATTTACTAATTGAGTTGCTTTTTTAATTGTTGAACAGTAAGTTCTTTTATGTTTTGACATCATATTACAGATAATTAATCACTTCACACACTGAGATGTATCTATCGTTTGGATGTTTTCATTATTATTATTATTTTTTTTGGTTTAGATGTTGTTATGTGATTCTTTCTAATTTAGTCGTTGTTGAATTTCTTTTATATAGTTGATATTTTAATTTAATTAAGAGTGTTTATTTTACAACCTTATAATTTAATATATATATATATATATCATATAAAATCATTATATGATAATCCAACTACAACATATTTATTTTTAATTTTTTTAATAAATTTTATATAATTTCTATTTCTACATATTTTTTTTTTACAATGAATATAAAAGAAAATTGAATAGTTAGAATTACTTTTAATTTTATGTTACTAATTCTTATTCTAATTTATTGTTAATATCAAAATGAGTATTTATTTTACTATTTTATAATTCAATATATATCATATAAAATTATTATATGATAATTACACTTTTATAGTACGATAGAACTGAAATTATCAAAATACACAAATAATTTAACTAAAAATTCAAGTAACAATTTTATAAAACGATAGAGCCAATATTATCAAAATAAATAATTAAAATCATACTTTAATTTTGATTTTAAATTAAAATTAAATTATTCTTTTATAATACACATTGTACTATTAAATATTTTTTTAAAATAAAAATAGCACGTGTGTTGTACGAGTCAATTGAGTTTTTAATATTAAAAGTGTATAAAAAGTGCCTTAAAAATATATAAAAATGCTTATACCAAAGAGCACTTGTTAGCAACAACTCTCATCTTAATTCCAATAAAACCCACATTAATGCCATAGTTTTAGTAAATTGCACAAAATCACAAGTTTTTGTTTTGTAATGATCCAATCGTTGAACGTATTACACAGCCAGCCCAGCCCTCATTCATTCAGTCTTTGGGCTTGTGTTTTTTTCATAAACTGATTAGGAGATTATATTCACGGCCGAAACTAAAAAGTATTTCAGGGCATTTCCAGTTCCTCATCAATTTTTTTTTCATTTAATTTAATTTTAAATTTAAATAAAAAGCTTGATTTAAAATAAATTATTATAATTTTTTCATATTTAAAAAAAAAAAAAAAATCATCTCTTATCCTAAATTTCTCTTTTAATCAAATTTGATAAGAAAAAATTATTTTCAATGTTTTATCTTTTTAAATTTTTATTAAATTATAGTTTGACGAAGGATTTGATGAATTTTCAATTTCATCATATGGTTCTCTTGATAAATATTTGATGAACAAATTGGAGATAATATTTTAACACTTTTTTTATGAAATTTAAATTTGATCAAATAATGCCATTTTCTCTTTTTGTATATAATGCCATTTTCTCTTTTTATTTTCTAGTTACATGATAGAACTTAAGTTATACAAATTTTGAATGTCCAATCTCCTAGTTATACAAGATTTCATTACTTTTTCACTTAATTATATTTGAATATTAACTTATATATATTTCTCTTATGTTATTGAACAAAATTTAGATTTCAATATTATGTATTTTTACATTATTATGTTTGTATTTTGAACTTATATTTATGAGATTATTATTTTTAATATTAAACATACTTCATATTTTGTCTTAACAAATTAAAAGGTATCCATAAGTATAATTAGTGAAGTAATGAAAATTAAATAAATCCAACACTAGGAAAATTCTCCATAACGACTTATAACTAATATAAAAATTAGCATATATAAGTTGGATCATGTTTTAAAACTAAACAAAAATAATAAAAAAAACATATTAAACCTTACTAAATGTGATTATGAAATAAAAACATGAGTATCGGTATGTTTTCTTAAAGTTGTAAATAGAATAAAAAAATTTACAATTTCAATTACCGTCACTATTATAATACGGCCATTACACCTCACAATTGCGCCAACGTTACCGCTACTATTATGGTAACCACTATCATTACGGTAAATGCCACGGTTATTTAAATCTTGCTTGCATCCCATCATCATATTCTTTATTTTCATATTTTTTATTTAAATAAAAATAATAATTTAAAGTAAAGTAATGTAGAGGTATATAGAGTACTGTCAAAAAGTGTTTAGGAAAAGTGACTAGTTAAAATAGAATTTGTATATTTTGAATAGATATTTTAAGAGTAAATTATAAATACAGTTTTTGAGATTTGTTTAAAATACGAATTATTTCTTGTGATTTAAAAAATTACAAATACTTTTTTATTATAATTTTTTATTTAACAAAATTAATTGAAAAAGTAAAATTTCTAACTGTTCACCTATACAATAATAAAATTATCTGAATTATTAAATGAAATAAAATTTTAATATTATTAAAAGCTGTTAATTAACTTGATGATTTCTTAATAAAAGAACCTATTTGATATGAAATTAAAAACCTTAGGGGACATAATGTAATTTCTAAAACCACAAAAGGTAATTTATAATTTAAGTAAATCTCAGGAGGTGTGTTTGTAATTTACCCATATATTAACTAACATTGCTAGAAATACTCTTATTCTAACTTATAGAACATTTCCTTAACAAGTTGAGCGTAATCCTCTCAATCTTATAATTGTATCAATTGCGTTTGATTCCATTCTCAATAGTAGTCCCCTTCATGACTCAAATTACATATTCACATTTGACCCTATTTTAATATAATAACTCGCTCTTATATCAAATAATACAAACTCTTAGATAGAACTCACTGTTAAAAATCGAAACATGTCCAAAAACTTAAATTCAAATTCATTTTTGACCAATGTGTTAATATTCCACTTAATTTGTATGTACTTTGTGGGTAGGTCTAACATTCCAATCTTGCCCAGAAGAAGATAAAAAAGAGAAGTGGTAGCAAAAATTGATGGCAACAAGGACTTGTTGGTACACACGTGTTCATGCGATATCAATTCAATATGGCCACCAATTCAAAACATTATATCAATATATAGTACTGAAAATATTTACCCAAAAATGGTATACATGTCATTGTAAATTGATGGGGGATTGATAGTGCTTTTTGCTCTAACTGACCATTATTGATTGCACAACACCACCCAATTCACACACCTATCTACACTCCATTATGTGATTTCATGAGCATACAGTTATTAATAATAACAAACTTTACTATATTAAAATTTAAATGCATAAAGTTTTTCATATATTTGTTTTTGAACTTACTATCCAAGAAATTTATATAGGATTTTTGTACATAATGATGTGTTTAATGTGAACATTTTACTTTAGAACTAAATATCTATAAAGTACTTTTATTAACAAAATTATCATTGTTATATATATTTGTAAAAATAATTTTTTTCTTTATTTATTTATGACATTCTGCGACAGTGACTACCCTCCATCCATCCTCTTCTCATTGACTTAGCCTAGTGTAGAAAAGGACTTGGGATAGAAAGAGAGGAAAAAAAAAGTAGTAATAAGTGGGGTATTATATCAAATTTTTTTATATCTTATTTCTAACATTAGAAATTTCGAATAGGTCAAATCATACTTTTGCACCATTTGTTTTGGTGAAAAATACTTGCACTCCGTTTATTTTAGTGAAAAAAAATTTCTATATAAAATTTTTTTTCTTGGAAAAAAGGCTTTTACCAAAAAATGTTTTCTATGTTTAGTTGCAATTCTAAAACTGATATGTTAGTGATTTTAATAGTGATGGTGTTGTGACAGTGGCAATGGCAATGGCGACAAGAAGTGGCACTTGTGATTTATGTTACACGAACTTTTCAAAATAAATCAAATATTTGTGTCGAACACCTAATACTCGAACAAGTGTATGAGATATGTGTTGGATATTTTTCAACAAATACTTCTTATAAAATTGTATATAAAACTATTTTCTATACATATTGTTATATAATTGCTATAAATGTCTTTTTTGTATTGTATACATATAGCACTTGTGGAAGGATAAAATGTTGGCCAAAACCCAAGCCCAACCAAGCAGGATGGCCCAAGGGAAAAGCCCAAACTATCAAAAGGTCCATCAGATAAAGGGACAATATCACATGACTGAAACTTGAATAAAATCGCCTTCTAGAAGGAGATCTGCAGAATATAGGGAAGCCCTTAGATCCATCCGTAATCAATAGTAAGGACAACAATTATCAGAGATAAGGACGTAGGGCCAGCCTACCCAAACGACACAACCATCCGATGATCTTAATCAGATGGACGAAGTATTTGGAAGTTGGCCACTAGTTAACATCTGAACTAATATAAGTCGCTCATAGCAAGATGATCCAACAGTAAAGAATTAAGACAACCTGGCCACTGGCCCGACCAAAGTTTGATAGCAGACAAAGCCCTTAGATTATGATGTTAATCCAACGGCCAAAACCTAAGATAACAATACTATAAAAGGAGGAATAAGAAAAAGCAGGTGGGCACAACAAAAAAAGGTAACTAAAACTCCCTCTGTAACAAAATACTATATGGCCAATCAGAATTTTGATTTGATCATCGAAGAGTCCTTCTGACCATCTTTGGTCGGGAATGATCACTAACGAATTGGTTTATCTTTGCAGAGTGAAGAAATGGGTACTTTATCTCACTTTCCCTGTGGAGAAGATTTCTGCCTTCCAAAACACTAATTTATCTCACAGACTTGATTCAAAGTATAAAAATATGACATTTTTTTGCCGAGTCCGCATATCCTTAAATTTATAGTTTAATGAGCCCAATATCTAGATACATACCCGCACCCAACACTAGGTACCCGACACCCGTACCCAAGTCCATGTAACATTACTTGTGATAGTGGTAGCCTATAGGGTGGTGGAGTTATCACCATGGCATTGATAAGATTTTAATTCAAAAAATGTTTTCTACTTTAAAAAAAAAATCATCCAAATAAATGGCTTTTTGTTGACTTCGTTTTCTGTCTTATCAAATGTCATAAAATACATAATTTTTGAAAACAAGCGGAGTGTAATTGGACTCACATATATTTTGGTACATTGGAGGGAAGGGGGAAGGGATGTTGAATCCATAACCTCTTAATAAAGTATAGGGTGAATTACACCAAAGGTCTCTATAGTTTGGGATTTGTATCACTTTTGTCCCTGACTTTTCAATTGTGACACATTTGACTCTGAATTTTAAATCTTGTTCCAAATTAGGACACTTGAAGATACTATTGGATTTTTCAAGGGCAAATTCGTCAATTTGATAAAATATAAATTAATTTGACAAAAATAAATGTCAAAAAATTATTTCTATCTACTAAAGATAAAATTATATAAAATTGATAAATCTTTTAGACATTTTTTTTTACCAAATTAATTTTTATTATGTATTAAGATGATGATCATGTAAAATTAATTTTTAAAAATTAATCATGTGATTTTTATTAATTTTTATCAATTTTACATAATTTTATCTTTGGTTGGTAGAAATAATTTTAAAATATTTTTTTGACATTTATTTTTGTCAAATTAGTTTATATTTTATCAAATTGATGATTTTATCCTTGAAATTAAGCAATGGTATGCTCAATTGTCCTTAATTAAAATAAGATTCAAAATTCAGGATCAAATGTGTCACAATTGAAAAGTCAGGGACTAAAGTGACACGAGCCCCAAACTATAGAGATTGTCAGTGTAATTTGCCCTAAAGTAGATGAGCTTTAGCCACTACACTGATCAAGGGCAAAGTCAGGATTTCATCTAGGAGGGAGCCAAAAGTTATTTAATAAAAAAAAATATCATTTGTGAAAAAATATATAATTTTAAATCATTTGAACACCTTGAACTCAATTTTTTTTTTAAAATCACTTGAACAGAAATATATAGGTGGGAGCATATCAAATAGTCATATGTTACAACCATTGAAAACCACTATGATGATATACAATTTTAATTGATTTTTCAATCATTTTAAAATGTGACTAAATTGTCCTTGGTTAGTCTTGAAAATATGATGTCTATGAAAAATTATCTCAAAATTTATTTTGAAATGAGATGTAAATTGTAAATTTAAATAACTTTTCTGAATATATATAGTAGTGTTCACATATCTTTGATATGTGTTTCATTCATTGATATGTGTTTCTCTCACTTTGTTATGGCAACCATATCTTTGAGCCTGCCTAAATTTTCCATTTGGGTGTAAAGGTTATAAACTACAAATCAAACACTAACAACAGTGTTGCTATACATGTCAGAGTTCAATGAATGAAGCTCTCTATTGGGGATGCCGAAGATTTACCAAAAGAAATGATGGAATCAGCATATATATCCACCCAATATAAATGCATACATATAATATATATTTTTATTATGTCAAAAGATTATATATTGAGTTAAATTAAATAATTTTTTTTTTTCTACTACATCTCATGTCAATTTAAATCTTTTTCTCTTCTTAATATTTTAATTTACAGTAATTGTATCACTTTTTTTGATTACTATCTTAACAAGTCTTCATCGTACACAATCAAATTATCATGGAATGTTCTTTTTTTAACTTCATTTCAAATGGTGCTATTATCATTTCACAAATATTTTCACTTCTTAATTGTCTTTCCTAATCTTATTACCACATATTTATTTAATTAACCTTCTCTCAACTGCATTTGGTTTATGTTCGTGTTGTTTATAGTTTTTAAATAGAATTTTCTTTTCAGTTGTGTTTGTCGATTACTTGATATGTCAAAAGCATTTCTCTACTTGAGTCAACTAATTTTAATTCTATGGATCACATTATCTTCACCTTTCCATCCTTAATAATCAAACCTAAGTAACAAAAATATTCACTATTTGTTATTTCTTGATTTTTAATTTCATTTTTCCATTATTTTTACTTCTATTGTTACTAAAATAATATTTCATATATTCAATTTTATTTCTACTAATTTTAAATTATTTTAATTCGATGGTTTCTCTTTATATTTTTAATTTAGTGCTTTTGTTAGTTTCTGTTGGAAAATTTTAGAAGTAAATGACAATTGACTCTATTTGAATGAAATGATGCAATTCTTCATGGTGTCTATTCTTGTAAAAGAGTGAACTCAAGAGATATGACTATTCTAAAGGTCACGAGTACTTTTATAAATACCATCTCATCCCATGGCATTGATGCATAGCTAAGGTTTGTTTAAGGATTTATATATTATGTCTAGTCGAGTAGAGTGCATGGTACAAATTGGTTCGCTGTATGCATAGAAAGTTGTGCAATTTTTATGTGGGGTGATCGTTGTATCCTGGAGGCAGGACATCTATTAATCGCAAGCACCAGAGGCAAAGGTGAAATTTTGTCTTAAAGACACAGTGTTCAAACACTAGCCTCGGTCACAATCTGTTTTAAATTTACAAAATTTCTGTAAGAAATTTCTTGTGTCCTATTTTATTATTTATTTACATTAAATTGATTTTTTCGAAAATATTTTCCTACAATTTTAAGACAAAATTTCTATCTATAGTGATATAGATTAATTCTTTTCGGTTAGATTAATTTTTTTACAAATTTGATTTCCTACAAAATGTGGTTCCTGTTTACAGTAAAACTTTTATTGTTGTTTATTGTTATTATTCATAAGTAATAGAATCCATTAACGTTCATAATTTTAACCCGAAATTGTGTTTCAGTAAAATACTAGTACTTGTTTATCTTTTGCATTACACTGTTTTTTACAATAAGTGTTACATATTATTTGTTATTATTTTTCAGAATATTAAATTTGTATAATTCTATTATACAAATTTCAGATTATTTAATACTTTTCTGTAATTCTTAAATTATATTTTGTACATTGAATTCAATTTCTTTTGCATTCAATTATTTTTCACAGTTCTTATCGTTTCTTCTTGTATGCCACAGTGCATATATGTCTCATAAGTTATTTGCCTTATGTTTTCCATCATCTGTCAAATCACTTGGGATTTATCGAACATTATAATGAATTAATATGGGTTATACATATTAATCCAGTTATATATATTTCCGTGGTTATGGTTAAACAGTTTATTTTAGACTAAATCTAATTTTGTTTTTGTTGTTATTTATTATCTACAGAATTTCTGACATGTTTCTGTACAGAATATTTTTTTATTTCTTGATTTGAGTTGGTATTATTTGTTTCATGTATGGTTATACAAATTTATTGTCTGAGGTGGTTTATTTCACAAATTGTCTAACTTTATTTCTCTGTCTATATGTTAACATCATTTTAATGACAATGTGCAACTTTTCATTCATTGTGTGTAAAGAGCATTGACGTATGGGTAATGATTGTCTATTTGGCTTTTCTTATTTTTTCGAATTTGTTACATTCTCTTTTAATAGATTTTGTATTTTATGCTTTTTGGAATTTGTGAATTATAATTGTGTTTTATGTGTTCACGCTTATTAGATTTGTTGGAATCTGTTAAGTTAGATTTTGAATATTTTATCAAAATGTATACTTGTATTTTAATTCAATTTGTATTTTGATTTAGATACGTTATTATTTAAAGAGTTTCACATATTGGTTATTCTTGTGATATTTTTAACATGTATGCATACATAAATGTCATCTCATGACTGAACTATTGAATAATTTGTTACTTGATTTATGATATTAGAGATGATAAATTGAATCTGTTAGTAGATTGGTTATCAAAATTTTGTTGATAATTACACGGGCATATATGTTTTGACACGTGCTTTTTTTTTTTTTTTTTTCCATTTTTTTCTTTTATGATGACGGTGATATAGATACTGTTTTAATGAATTTGTTATGAAATATTATTATGTGGAATAATATATTTTGTGTATGTGAAAGTAGCATTGTTGCATCATCAAGACAATCATTGACATTAGGAAAATTTGACATTGGTGAAATTTAAACATGATGGTTTAAATAATGGTGTCGTTTAATTGGAAGAAGATTGAGGAATCTTTTGTGTCAATTATTATGTTGTTAATAATCAATTTGAAGTTATTTTTAAAGTAACTTCGAGTATTGTGATGAAAGTTGTTATCAATTATTATGACACTTGTGAAGTAAAGTTGGTTTATATGTTTTAGTGAGTATTCAATTATGTTAGGATTACATAGATATTTATTGCACTAAGCATCAACCATAAAAGGAAGAGTAAATAGTTACTCATGTGGGAGTTTCACTCTTGGTTAGATAATGTAATTATCATTTGTCACAAATATTTGTTTTGAATAAATAAATGATGATTCTATCAAATATAAGTTATTAGTTGTGATAGTAACACTTGTCTAAAAATGAGTTATATTTTGTGCTAATTTATGTATTATCACAAATGTGGGGGAGAAAAGCAGAGTCGTCTGCTAATCATAATTCATATTAAGAGTTTGAATCCTAATTTGGAGGTACAAGTATTTTTTCTTAATTGCATCGTAAAAATTTATACAATCAAATGAGGTTTTGAATTGTTTGATTTTTGGGCAAAATCCTTATGAGGATATGATTTTGCTTGCATTAATTCTAATTATTTTGGGTTTTGTATTTCATAAATTTGATTTAGAATTTTGTTACTCAAGCATGCGATAGTCAACAAGTGATGGATGTTATATTCTGACTTATATCAGAATTGTGGGGATGTATTAATAGGAAATTAATTTTTCTTAGAGTACTTAAAATGTGGGGGGTGCTTGAAAGATTTTACTAAAGTAATGATTCTGATAGTAAGTCCACAAAGGATCTCAGTTCTTTCAATAGGACAAAGTCGGAGTAGAAGCAAAAATGGTTTCATTAACTTCTATATGGAACATCTCTATCTCTATTATTTGAATTTAACAAATAGGAGTGACATAGAGTAATTATAAGTCTTGATTTATTCAATACCGTAAGATATTTGTTCTCAGATTTAAATATTGTCTAAGGACAATATAGTGGATCCGCTAACTACTCAATGATATAAAAAGAAGAAAGTCAAATAGAAAACAGCGATTGCTAAATAAAAAGTTTGACCAGAGAGCAAATGAGGGAAAGTTCATCGTGAGAAATGTGATTAAAGCCTATTAATTTCGAGTCGCTATAATGGCAACCCAATCTAACTAACTGAAGATCCCAAGATTTAGGTTCAAAGAGACAACTGAATTATGGATGACTCACCAAAAATCACTAAGGGAGTTTATCTCCTATCCATTCCTATGATGAGAGTGATATTTGTAACATGTTTTGTATGCAAGGGACTTAGGATAAGCTATGCTTTTAACGATTACTTATATCTTGAAAAACCTAAAAAGGTATCTTTCAAGAGGAGTATTTAAGAGACTCGAAATAAGAATCACCTATATAAGCGTGAAGGGGCCACTTCTATGAGAATTGATAAGGTTGAATTCTCTAAAGCACTAACGAAAATCAGGAATTTCCCAAGGCCAAAATAGGCACAACCAAAAGAACCAAGATGTGTTATGAGATATTTTGTGTGAATTCTATTGTCTTGGCTTACATAAACGGCTGAACAGTTCAATGCATCATGTCTACTAATTAGCTAGTAAGTCCGATAGTCTTTAACTAAGGAAGGTTCAAGGCCAAAAGCTACCTATCCAGATGCAGGATATTTCCATTTTATACTCTCTTTGTCAGTGTTTGCATTTCATTTGCATTGTGTCGCTATTTCATTTATGTAAGGGATTGTTGGAAAATTTTAGAAGTAAATGAGAATTGACTTCATTTGAATGAAATGATGTAATCTTTCATGGTGTCTATTCGTATGAAAGTGTGTGAACACAAGAGATATGACCACGAGTACTTCTATAAATACCATTCCATCCCATGCATTGATGCATAGTTAAGGTTTGTTTTAAGATTCATACATTATATCTGGTCGAGTATATAATAAATAGTGAATGGCACAAATTAGTTCGCCGTATGCACAGAAAGTTGTGCAATTTCTGTGTGGGGTGATAGTTGTATCCTGGAGGTAGGACGTCCATTAATCGTAAAAACCAGAGATGAGGGCGAAATTCTGTCTTGAAGGCACAATGTTCAAACACTAGCCTTAGTCACAATCTGTATTAAATTTACAAATTTTTTGTAAATTTTTTTTTGTATTCTATTTTATTATTTATTTGCATTAAATTGATTTTTCCAAAAATATTTTTCCTACAATTTCATCTAGTAGAAAAATATCATTTGCGAACGTACATCATGAGACTTCATCCCGAATGTGTTTTAAAATAATTCATCAATAATTACGGCAAATAAATATGTACTCAAAATTATTCCATAATGCAATTCTATAGTAATTTAAAATTCATAGTTTTTCTTCTAAATGATCTAATTGTAGTGGCAACTCTTCTCATAATGTCTTTCATCATATCAATATACCATTTCATCATATCATTTTTTTTTTTCAACGGCCACCATATTATTATATCTCTAAATATTCTATCATATTTATTTTTCAATCTATAAAAGTCATATGTAAATTCCTCATCTTAAAAAAAAATATACAAAAAGAAGCTTTTATTTATTTATTTATTAATGTGCTTAGTAAATTTATAGCTTCCATAATTGACTTATCTGTCATAAAACCAAACTCTTAAACACTATCCAATCATTAACTTCTGCCCTTGTTGACGATGCTTTACTCCAACAATTTCAATGTATTATTAATTAACTTAGGTCTCGTTTAATAATATATTATTTTAATTTAAAAGTCAAAAGTTATTTAAAAAATTAAAAAGTTAACAAATACTAAAAAATCAAAAAATCATTAAAAAGTCATTTCAAATATATTAATTTTTTTATCTTATATTTTAGTAAAAAAAATTAAAATCATTAAAAAAAGTCTGTTCCCAAACAATGCCTTAATGTCTATATAGTTATTGTAATTTTGAATATACCTTTGATTTTTCTACATAAATATTAAAAAAAAAATATTTTTTTTGTATTTAGATCTTTTTCTAATTATTAAAATATTATTATTAATTTTGTTAACCAAAACAACTCTCAATTAAAATACCTACATATTAAGTTCTTATTTCCCTACTTTTATTCTTTTGTGAGCTGAAGAAAATAGCATAAGATCATCTGTCATACTCTATGTACCATTTTTAATCTTTTAATTTTAAAGACATGGCAATATGTAAAAAAAAAAAAAAAAAATGAAATAGAAAATGAAACAAATAATTAATATGTGCTCTAAGAAAACAACTGATTTATGACATCTTATCTTATAATATGAACACATATTGACCACGCATTGCCCGTGAAAATTTTGTGGGGGGCCATGTGGACTAAAGAACAATGCAAAACAATGACACAAAACCATTAACTCTCAGTGAGATTTTATACAAAAGTAGCAAGTATGGTTCTCCACACTATTTCCTTTAATGGGTGTCTAATGAATGACTCCAAAGTCTCCAACTCTTACCCTTATCTCCATTGTGAGCCTTGAAGAAAACAAAGGACTCTACTTTGTAAGAAAATTATATGTAAAACCTCATAATACCTTATTATAGGTTAAACATTTTGTCTCTAAAAAATTTGTTTATTTTCTGTCTTATTTCACTCGTAGTTATCGAATCATATAAAGATTATAAAGAATAAAAAGTTCTAAGTAAAATTAATAGCTATGAATAAGATAAGACAAATTTGTTTGGTTTTAAGTTATCAAATACAATTTTTTTAGTAATCTTTTTCATTTTTTTGTTAAATTGGTTTTATTTTTTAGATGTATCTAAAAATAAAATATTTGTGGAGAAATTAAAAAAAATACAAAAATATACTAATTTCTTTTGGGTAATTTTTTATATTTAGTAATTTTTTTAAAAGATTTTTTCATAAATATTTTTACTTTTTAAGTGCATCTAGGTTAGGTACATTTAAAAAGTAATGAAATTTTGATTAAAATATTAAGAAAGTCCACTAAATAAAGACATAAAAATATGGAAAATAAAAAATTCAAAAACTTAAATAGTATATTTGAAAACTCAAAACCAAACATAGGGGAAAAGTTTTGAAGACTAACAATGGCTAATTAATTTGTCTGTATAATCATTTTATTCATGCTAACATCATTATATTACTAAAACAATTATCACAATCAATGGTTATTTCAAAGAGTGATATTGTCCCTTTACGCTGTGTTTGGTTGGGGGATTTGGGGAGAGATTTGGAAAAGGAAAGGGAAAAGGTATGTGAAACTATGTGAAATGTAGGTATATTTTTTTCACATTTCACCTACCTTTTCCATTTCCCGTTCTAAATCCTTCCTCAAATTCCTCAACCAAACACAGCATTAAGGTCATGAAAATGACATTTTATATTAGAGAAATGATAATGCAATGCATCAAAATGTTAGTATGCACTTTAATAGTAACCTTTATATTAATAGAATAATGTTTTTTGTACTATCACTAATTATATAAAAGATTAATATGTAATCCAAAATGTTGCATTTCTTTGAAAACTTTGAAATAAACTTAAAACAACTTGATATTTGGCATTAGAGAAGAAACGCTCAATCTAACCATGCATGTATAATAATGAATTGTCCAAGTTAATAATGACTATTCATATATACCATACATAATTTAAAAATGTATCTTAGTTATTATGACAATTTAAATTTCTCTTTCTAATAATGATTCAAATGTTATGTAAAATTCAACTTGACTAGATTCTCAAATTCAAATTTAAAATCTATAAAATGTCAAATTTAAATTTGAGTTGTTCAACTTAAATGAATAATGTCAAATCCTTTCATTTATACATATCACATCAATAAAATGAATAATGTTAAATTTATGAATAATTTTAGTATGGCCCTCTCAAGTTTTCAAAAATTCTTTTATTGATCTTCTGTTTGATGAGTAGTTTTACAATGTATATGATACCTAATTATTTTAAAAATTATGCAAAACCAACACTTTTATTGATTTGATGTGTAAACATCAATTCTTATTTTTTGTTATAAAAAAATCAAAGAATTTATTTTTTATTTATAAATATTATATTAAACAATAAAATACGTTAAAATGACTGTCTAATAAAATTAGACACCAAAATCCTCATTATATATGTAGCTCAAAAATTGTATGAAATAGTTGAGATAAATATTATGAAATCGCTTACATAAATGTATTGATTTATTTTGTTGAACTTTTTCATAACTCTTATGTAAGAAATTTTTATTATAAAAAAAGAATAAATTATGTAAATAGTCTCTGTAATTTATACGATATGTTAATTTAGTTCCTATTGTTTTAATTTGCTCGAGTGTGTCCCTTAATTTAACCGATTGTCTCATATTAATTCAATAAATAACGGTTATTAGGTTTGGCAGACGGAAAGTCAAATGATGTGTCAATTTGATCCATATAATTAACACGATGTGTCAATTTAATTCCTATCAAAGTTGAACAAATTGAAATAGTATAGACCAAATTGACACATCGCTTGAGTATATGATGACTTTTCGTTTACCAAACCTAATAACTGTTATTTATTAGACTAATATAACACAATCTATTAAATTAAGAGCCAAAATCGAACAAATTGAAACAATATAGACCAAATTAACACATCATATAAACTAAAGGGACCATTTACATAATTTATCCTTTAAAAAATTAACTTTATTTATTTTTCTACATTTACCTGGCCCCCTTTAAATAAACGGAAGTGATTGAGACTCCCTCAAGCCTCCACTTCACCACCCCTACACACATGTGGGGGTTGGTGATGGAGGAAAAATAAAAATAAAAAAACAAACAAACATTGAGACCCCTCAAGTCTTCACTCTATCACCCCTACACACACGTGGGGTTGGTGATTGAAAAAAAAAAAAAATCATGCCAATCACAGCCGAAGGATTGGGGGTCTAGATCTTTTCCGAAATAAATTTTCTGGTTTCACCCCACATTTAGGGCTAGTTAGTAAATAAAAAAAAAATTTTTTTTTTTTTTTTTTTTTGAAATATGAGTTGGGTTTGGGTTGGGTTTGAAGTGATGTGTTAGAGAGGTGATGTGACTTAAATAAGATGATGTGACTTAAATAGGATAGTGACTTTTTAACTTTTTATATTTTTTCAATCATGCCAAACTTGGCCTTATTATCTATAAATGCAAACAAAACCTAAAATTTACATAATCAGCATGAATCTTACCCTCAAAGCTAAGATCGGTACACTAGACGCAAGGACGGAGGTAAGGGGATCACGGGGTCACGTGCCGCTTGGGTTTTGGTTTTATTTTAGTTTATTTTTTTTATAAATATAAAGAAAATGTTTTAAATAAAACAATTTATAAAAATATTATTTGGAGTGAAATGTCAATAATATTTTTAAAATTATGAGAATAATAATGGTTATTTTGATTGAGAATGAAGATACTACAGAAAGTCATATTTAGCTTATTTAATTCTGGTTTTCGGAAAATTCTATGTTTTTATTTTTCATATTTTAATGTTTTCAATGAATTTTTTTAATATTTTAAGATATTTTTTATTTTTTAGACACACCTAGCATAAATATACTTAAAAAGTATAATATCTATGATTTTTAAAAAAAAAAATACACTAAATACCAAAAAATATTTAAAAAAAATATGAAAATTCTGTACATTTTTTATATTTTTGTGTATTTATTAATTTTTAAAATATTTTTTCACAAATATTGTATTATTTAGATACATCTAAGTAAGGTGCATCAAAAAAAGTAAAAAAAAAAAAATGCTTAAAGTTTAAAAAATATTCACTAAAAAGAAAAAAAATACAAAAAATAAAAAACATAATTTTCAGAAAACTGAAACCAAACACACTGATTATCTGTGAAAATTTTCATGTAATGGTGATATCTATCATTATTGACATACAAACATAATTAATCTCAATGAAAATATAAAATTTATTAGCTTGTTAGTTATATTTGATATTTGGGGTTCATCCTCCATGTGTTTCCTTATTATTGATTGGTAATATCACATATCAATGATGATATGGTATTATTATATTGAATTTTACTCAAATTTTGTATAAAAAAAATTACTTTATGATTATATAATTTATTTAAAAAATTATATTCATGACTTTTTTTGTATTGTCCATAATACATTAGATACAAATAATCATTTTTTTTTAATCTTTCTTGAAGACAATCGTAAAAATATATGTGAAATAGTTTTGTAAAAATTTTTAATATTGTAATTAATAAATATTCCATCTAATTTCACCATTGACTAAACTTATTAATGTCTGTACATAACATTAATAGAGTTGATTACGTAAGGCATCTCACTAATCATAAATATTAAGAAACAAAATTTGATTGGGTAAATGTTATAAAAAATGTGTCAGACCTCTAAATAAGGAGTTTTAGAGAGAGCTCTAGAGATAGGCCTCGCCTTATAATTTAATATTTTGACTTATACTTTTGTATTTATGTATTTATTTTATTTATTGCCATATCACTAGAATTGTCATTAAAATTCTAACTCTAGTGCTCTCTATTACTGATGTGCGTAACGGCTTTACACCCCATTCTCATTTTTTGCATAGAAGAAAACAAAAGAAAGGAATCAAAGTTTTTTCTACAAGTGCTAAAAAAACCAAATCTTTTAAATTATCTAAATTTATGATCGTCATCTTTAATTTCAAACTTATGCGACCTAATTTTTTAGAAAACTCAAATTTTAAAAAATACAAAGAATGGACTAATTAATAATTTTTCAAAATTTTAACATAATTGTAATTAATAAAGAGGATAAAATCTATAATTTTATTTTAGATAATTAAAAAATATAAAAAACACGACTCCCTTATTGTCCGATGCTAATCAATAATTTTTTAAAATTTTACCGTTGCGTGGCAAAACACGGTTGGCCAAAATTCGGCGTTTGTTGGGCACCACCACGAGCACGCGCTTGTGACGCCATGAACGACACCTGAACTGCGTGTCCGATTAGCGCGAGGATCGAGGGGTTCCGGGCCCCACATGCCGACGTGTTAACCGTTAAATGTGGCCTAACTCTCTTTTACCTCCAACCCCAAACACTAACAAACAAACACACCCCAACCAAAACCCGTTAAGACAATTGGGCTCACTTGTATAATGACACAAATGCCCTCTCAAGATACCACTAATTACTTGGGTTGTATATCACGCGAGTGAGGATAATTATTATATTGTGGTTGTTGGCCAGTCGTACAATAGATATATGTCCATCTATATAATACAATTGGATGGTTTTAAAAATGTTTAAAAGAAATGATTAGTTAGAACTGTGTGAAATGTTAATTAAAGATTAAATAATTTAGATTGCTTGATTTGATATTAATTTTTTTATCTAAATAATTGTTAAATTTATTAATTTTTTGTCTAAATAATTGTTAAATTTTATTTTATACAATCTCATATCAGGAAAAAAAAGAAAAAATGAGTTGTTTTATTTAGAGCGTCTCTAACGCTTCATCTTTTATTTCATTAAATTTAAATTTGATAAAAAAAAGTACAAGTTAATGCTCCAACGTTAACATCAAATCAGTATTAAATTGAGACTATCTCAAATTTTTTATCAAATTGAGAATGCTGGAATCTTTTACCAAATTACTGTAGATAGTCATTACCTTTACAGATGATGCATGAGCACCGAACCACCGGTCAGTTGCCCCCTAGTCGATCACCTTCTTGAAAAATTGCCTATAACTTAAACAAAAACTTACATTGGCCGATTGACTAGTTAGATATCTCCCTAGTCGTTTGTCTAGTGGACCGATGGTTTGATGAAATCTCAAATTGCTCAGTTGAAATGCACAATATTAGATGAAATTTTTACTCAAGTTTGATGAAAAAAAAGAGAATAAACATTGGAAATGCTCTTATATAAAATGAATCTTATATTTCCATTTAATATAGTAATATTGTACATGTTCACAGTTTAAATTTTAAATTTTAAATATTAATTATTTGTTGTGTAAGTTGATTGGTTTTTTGACCTAACAGATTAAGCTTAATTTGATTGATCCGCTAGTTTAACAATGATTTTATCAAAATATATTGGTTAGATTTAATTATTAGTTAACTTCTGACTTAAATAATTATTAGCTTTTATTTTATACAATCTTACAATCTTATTAGCTTTTATTTTATTTTATACAACCTTATACTTTCATTTAATATTATAATGTTATTCATGCTTCTATTCTATACAATTTAAATTTTAGAAATTTCAATGAATTAATTTAGGTCAGTTGTTAAAACTAAATTTGATAAAACCTTATATTTGATAAATGTTTCAAAATATATTTGGTAAACTTATTTTGGAAAGTAGGTTAAAAACTAACTTTTTGATTTTTTTTTTATTATTTAAAAAAGAACATGTAAAAAGTAGAAAAGTGATGTGATTCAAAAAAGTCAAAAAGTTAATAAACTGGTTTTTAACTTAGTTGCCAAAAGAGACCTTACGGTTGGGAGTGCCTTTAGGCACTAGTCATTTGCTAGTATATATATGCCCAAATTAATGTAGATTGTATAAAGATGTAAAAATAAATAAGGTAAAATATACATTTAATATTCTAAGGAGAAGAGAGTTGTGTATTATGTGAATTAAAATTTTAAGAATTTTAATGTAATTATTTTAAATTTATGGGACTCATTATGTTTTTTCCCCCTCAAATATCAGGGAAGGTCATTGTAATTTGCCCTTAAAAATTTGGAGTGTGCATCCAAAATAGGTGTGTGATATGTAGGGTTACAATTCAAGCAGGTTTGATTTGGTTAAGGAGTTGCATATGCTTAACTTGAATTGTGTTGAGGATTATTCAAGTCCGACCTTTAACCAAAACTTGTTTTCTTAAGTTTAACTTGTGTATAATAAATTAAACTTGGATTAGACTCAAATTACCCACAATTTTGAGTTATTTAGTAATTTGTTTTGTTTTCTGGCTAAACTAATTGATTTGTTAAAGTTAGACTATATTAATATTAGAGAGAATTGAGAAATTGTTGTATAGTTTTTTTTGGAGACAAGAAATTGTTGTATAGTTATGGTGGTCTTTTATCATTTTTGAATGAGAAAGGAAAGTTGTAGGTTTTGTATTGTGTTACATGAATATATGATGTGTAGTGAATATGATTTAAATATCTAGATTTTTTTTTTAAACCTAGTCTAAATTTATTTTGGGCTATTGAATTTCTGCTCAAAGTCAAATTCAAAAATATATTGATCAAATCCTAAAAAATTTTAGGTTAATCCCTAGTAAGATGTGTACTTAATGAAATTTATTATCGATGACTACATAATATATTTGAAATTATCCTTAAAAAAAATATATATATATATATATATTTGAAATTATAATTTAATCATGTTGTGTCGTAATTGAGAATTATGACTTATTATCGTAATAAAAACCACATCACATCTTAACAAATATTATAGTAAAATGATAATGAGTCTCTCTATGGCTGTAAACAGTGTATTAAATTTGTATAAAATGTGTGTAGGAATATTTTAAAAAAAAACTATTAAAATTTTACGTATTAAGAACAAATATCTCTATACATAAGATTATCATTCACATAATTTAATATTATATTATATTATAATGGAGAGGGTATTCATGATTCACATCATTTTAAGAGTGTGAATCTCAATGTGACTTTTTTATACATACTGAAATTTTTAGGGAGATTTATTTATAAGTCATTTTTCAGAACCTTATACTAGGTTAAGTCCTGTGTAATTTCTTATAGAGTCTCAAGTCTTATTTTCATAAGAATGTATTTTACAAGATCCTAATCTTTTTACCCCCCATTTTCACACCTTCCCTCTCTCGCTCTCTCTCACTCCTAACTACCAAATTGATATCAATCTTGTGCTGCTTTGCAAGCTTCTTCGCGAACGGTGTCACCACAATCTTCCTCGGGGCGACGGAGGCAGCCGGAGCTGGTGGCGGCGGCGGTAGCGGAGGCGGAGGAGCAGAAGGAGCGGAATGAGAAGAGGAAGTGGCGGCTTTGGCTTCGGCGATTTCGTCTTGGGACTCGGCTAACAAACCAATCGGAGCTCCAACCGGGGCGACCTCGCCTTCGCCAACAACGATGGCAGCGAGAATACCGTCGTAGAAGGTCTCAACGTCCATGTCGGCCTTGTCGGACTTGACGACAACGACAGACTCACCTATAGAGAGAACATCGCCTTCGGATATGATCCAAGAAACGATCTTGCCCTCGGTCATGGTGGAGCTAAGAGCCGGCATGAAGATCTCCCTGATCTTGGCCTGGACGGTGGAGATTCTCCGGCGTGGCATCGGAACAAATATCTACTTGTTTGTCAATTATTCTGAGATGGTCCATTTGGAGAATAGAAAACAATTCCTTCATTGTGTAATCAATTTGCTGCTACTATGTTTCATAATTAACAGTCCTGTGGACAGGGTGAAGCCTATTAATGGAACCTTGGCTCACCTCATCTAAAATAAGGTTTTTTGAAGCTGCCTTTATGTATAACTTATGTAAGGTTCTTTCTCATCAGAACAATGATGGAATTTCTGATCAGAATGCATGTGACACCTTACAACAGAACAACCGGTTTGGTGAGTTGGTTCAGCTATATGTATGTATGTATGTATGTATGTATGTTGATTGATCCGACGATATTCGTCACATATATTATTGATAATTTTTTAAATTTTACAATTAATAATACAAAATAAAAATATATTAAGATTATATATCTATTTCAAAACAAACGGATTAAAAAAATAAAAACTTATTAAGTTTGCGAAACGTAACGTGACACATTACGTTATGTTTATGTAAATGTGGCATTACGTTTATATAGATGTCACGTTACGTTACGTTTATGTAGGTGTCACATTACGTTCATATTGGTGTCACGTTACGTTTATATAGGTGTCACGTTACGTTACGTTTACGTAGATATGTCACGTTACGTTTATATAGGTGTCACGTTACGTTACGTTTACGTAGATATATCACGTTACGTTTATATAAGTATGTGTAGATATGTCACGTTACGTTTATATAGGTGTCACGTTACGTTACGTTTATGTAGATATGTCACGTTACGTTTATATAGGTGTCACGTTACGTTTATGTAGGTGTTACATTACGTTACGTTTATATCAATTTCCTATACATGGTTTTATTACTTATTTATGATATTAACAACTAATATTGAGGGTAAATGTGTCAACAAACTTCCCACAGGACTTATGGGAACATAAGTTTTTTAGTAGGACCATATGTAGTATGAGTCTTCCTAATAGGACTTCTAAATAATTTTCTCAAATTTTTATTGTCACATGATGTGAAGAATGAATCCAAAAAAAGGAAAGATTAAATTTAAAAGAAATGCCTATTTTCATGATGTTTTAAGGTTCATCCGTGCAGGACTCAATTTGTTTGCCCAATTCTGAGAGATTAATCATGTGGGGAAATTTGAGAAGTTGATAATATAAATATCAACAGATATATTAGAATATTCTTACATCATGAACAGTGAGAGAGAGAGAGATAAATGAATGAATGAATGAGGTCAGAGCTACATGGAATTGAATGTTGCTTCACTGTGGTGGTGTGTTGTCAGCATTCTAGTATGTATTGAATCCATATAGGGATTGGTGGAATTGTTAGCCAAACATGCAAGCTGGAGACAAAATTCAAATCCTAAAAGGAATGATTAATTAATACCATCCATTGCAATGATATCATTGGTGCTGTTAAAATAAATAAAATAAAATAAAAACTATATGTTATCATGGGATAAACTTTCTCTTGAAATTATGAACTACTCATGTGGAAACTTTTCATAAAATTACTTTTGCACAATTTTTTCATTAATATATAAACCAAGTAATGATTTTTTTTTAATAATGCAATGGAAGCTACAACTTCCACAACCAAAAAGATGTGAAAATTGACCTTTTGGTTGACATTGAGAACATGACATCTTATTTTCCTATGACAAATGTTATGAGATATTGTTTAGTAGAGTGAAAATGATTTCAAAATATGAAAAAATGTTTTTAAAAAAATTAAAATTGGTGATTTTTTATTATTATTATTTTTTTCAATTTGGTAATAGAAAATGCCTCATGCTTTATTTTTTATTTTATTTTATTTTAGTGGCAAGTGCATTTGTTAGAGCAAGACCCTTTATGAGAGCCTATTAGGGATTCATTTGTGCGTGATAGGTTAGGTTTGGTCCTCATTTGGCACTATGTTTTTTTCAGTATTTTAAAAAAAAAAAAAATATTTTTTAAACTTTTTTATGAGGTGAAAAATACTAATGTATTTGGAAATGAATTTTTTTTTAGAGAAAATTGGTGATAAATCCAATCTGAGAAGAGTATAAGGTATTAGGTTTATTGAATATTTTTTATTGGTGAGAAATTCATACTTCGTAAATTAGTTTGGTGAGAAATCCTATAAGACTTTTTGTTTTCAATTATACCCCTTGATTTTTTTAATTGTTTGATTTTTCGTTGACTATCTATTCAAATTTTTTGACTATTTATTCAATTTTTCTCATAAATTCTATCTATAAGTTCAATTTTTCCCTTTAATTCTATTTATCTGCTCAATTTTTCCCTTAAATTATATCCATCTATTCAAATTTTTTGATTATCTATTCAATTATCCCTCTAAATTCTATTATGTTCATTTTTTTTCTTCTATAGGTTGAAAATCTGTGTCAACTTTTTTCTTTATTTGTTGTAATCATCATCATCATCAATATCAATTTTTTTTCCAGATCTGTCTCATACATACACATACTTACAGATATACAAATAAAATTCAAATTCAACAACAACAAACAGCAAGAACTACAAAATAATAATAATTTGAGCAGATCTAGATCTGAAAAATCTATTCAACAACTCAACCTATCTGTTACAACAAGAACTTACCAAAAAAAAAAAAAAAAATCTCATATCTAAATCTGAAAAAATTGTGCAAGTTTCCTGTTCTCTTTCTTAAAATATCTTTCCTTTTGTTGCCTTGTATTGACTTAGATCAACAAAAATCATATATAAAGAGATGTGTCTAATTTTTTTTGTTTAATCTATTGCAATTTGTTTCATCATCATCATCAAAACAATGGAAAATCTACACAATGGACTGTCAAAGCATTGGATTCTTGTACCTCTAGATCCTCAACGATGAAAATACATACATAGATATACATACATATAGATTTATAATTAAATATACAGAAAAATATAAATCTACATTACATGAGGTCTCATATATTTTCAACAATATATATACAACCAAACAATGATATGAGGTATGATAAAAAAAAAAAAAAATGATCTAAGGTCCAACAATCTAGATACAACAATCCAAACAATTCGTTGGCCAGATCTTTAGAGATGTGAGAACAGAGATAAATCTGCAGCGATTAGGAGTGAGTAGTGAATATACCAATTCGCCCAAACCGATTGAACCGAACCGATCCACCGCATTTTAAACGGATGCGTGATGATGAGCGGACATTGTGGATTGATTTTTTTCCAATCCGCCTAGTTTTGGACGGATGACAGATTTGAAGTTCCTTTAGCTGTAACCAAACCGCCAAACCGTAAGCACCCCTAATAATTTAAAAGACTTTGTGTTTTCAAGTTGTTTAGATATTCTGTTTGTGTTTTCAATTGAAAAAAAGTTTAAATATTCTGTTGAAAAAGATTTTCAACTTGAATATATTTTTTGAATTGAAAAAAATAAATCTATTATTTATCTATACTTTTTAAATTTAACTCTAAAAATAATAAATAAAAAAGATGATATATGCTAGTTAGTTTTTATTTTCAAAAACAGATATAGACGTAACAATACAGAGACATATAATCTCCACTACTGCTCTATTCATGGTTTTGGTGGTTTGAATTGTTTTTATATTTTAAAAACTACAAATTGTAATACTTTATGTGGATGAGGCATGCTGTGATTATAATATGTAGATGATGTATGCAGTGATTGTAATATTTTAAAGTTTCAAACTTTCTTTTTTTGGATGAGACATGCAGTGATTATAATACTTTTTTATTTTTATTTTTTTATTATTATTTTAGGAAGTGCACAAGTTGAATTATGTTGAAAATATATAAAATTTTAAACCGCCAAACCGATTCGCATCCATCCGCCAATCTGCTCAATCTACATCTGCCGAATTAGCGAACGAATACGGATTGATTTTCTCTAATCCACCAATCTGGCGGACGGATGGCAGATTGGAGATTCCGTGGCCTCAACTGACCTGCGCCCACCCCTAGCAGAGATGTGAGATTTGAGAAGAGAGAGAGAGAGAGAGAGAGAGAGAGAGAGAGAGAGATTGTCACGACCCAACCCGTCCCCGTAGGTTCAACACCGTAACCGGCCAGTAATCCGTGGATTACCAAAGGCCTCTGAAGAGATTAGCAAAATATAAGGGGCTGCGGAAGTAATAATACAAAATAGATAAGGTCCAATGAGCTGTGATAACGTACATGGGACAGAACATTTCAAAACTTTTATATATATACATAATCATGCCAGTCCAGATACACAATATTTACAAGGTATTTACAAAGTGCACTTTCCAAGACCTGACTTTACAGAGCGTACACAAAGACTAGCATGAATACAAAGAAAACAGCCATGCCGTTAGGCTTTGTTTGGAACCTCCTCGGGAGGCACAACAGTTGGCTGACAAAAGCAGAACAGAAGGCCGTCAACTCTGGCCCTGGTCATGTGCCGACTCACCTACATACATAATATAAACTGTGAGCGAAAGCCTAGTGAACAATAACAGAGTAAAGAGGTTTCAATGAGTGAGTCCGTACTGATTCAGAAATCATAATCCATTTACATATCAAAATTCATAATTTGTCCAGATCATATATAGAAACCATAAGTCATGTTTGATCATACACAGTCCATTCGTTAGCGCTAACAAATTAATTACAAAGCATCTTAGATCATGCTTGTCAGTTCCATAGAGGAACCTCCGGCCGGGTGAGGATAACTTGTCAGTTCTATAAAGGAACCTCCGGACTGGGAACTTGTAAACTTGTCAGTTCCAACTAGGAACCTCCAACCAGGTATAGATAGCTTGTCAGTTCCATAGAGGAACCTCCGGATCCGGGTAACAGAGAATAGATATCACATGATGCCTAGGATGTCACGTATACATAACAGAAATTGGACAATCATTCATTGTACAGAACATGTTATTTCAGAAAAAAAATCTTATTTTATCACAATCGAAAAATAGCTACGCTTGAACATAACTTTACTAAGTTATTACTCACAGGTCTTGAGACGTCTTGAGACGAGCAGACTTGGTCAAACAATTCGTGGCACGTGACCTACACAATACATAACAGATACACGCTTGACGCACACGCTCTAAGTGTACAAAACTTACTTCGTTGGCTCTTAGTGTGTTTCTAACCTTTAATCCTCGTTAAGAAGTCTTAAACATGGCCTAGGAATGCCTAGGATGAGATGAGGATGCAAAAATGCATTTGGAAAACATTGCATAAAATTTGCTGAAATAAGGTCCACGCTCGAATGTGGGTTTCCCCTCTCGAGCGGACATGCAGATAAAGGAGCTCCGCTCGAGCGTGAAATTACTCACTCGAGCGGACTGTAAAATCGACAAAAGTACTGGATGCATGATTTTCATGCTCGACAGGCGCTCGACCCCTGCTCGAGCGTGTGACACAGACCCTCGCTCGAGCTTGGCTTCTCCCCGTTCGAGCGTACTGTAAAACACACAAACTTCTGGGTATACGCATTTCACGCTCGAGCGTAATTATCGCCGCTCGAGTGGAAGTGCATGTACTCAGGCTTCACGCTCGAGCGTGGGTCAAAATTCTAGAAAATTTAGATTGACCTCCAAGCATGAAACTCAACCTTTAAGCCTCCAAAACTCAATTTTTTGGGCCAATATTTGGGAAAACATATCATAACTCCTAAGATAACATGTTTAAAGAATTATAACAAGAAATCATGGCCCAAAGGCAAACCAATTTGTGCAAAATCAACATGAACTTTATGAACATGCCATTAATTCAACATGCAAGAACTTCTTTGAATTCAAACCCTCCAAAACATAATCAAACTTGATAATTTGATGGAAAACAAGTTGAATGACTATAATGTGAGTGAAATTAACACATGCATGGAAGAAATCTTAGAAGTCAAACTCAAAACATGGAAACTTATGCATGTATGCATGAGTTAAGCTTTAATTCAACATGTTTAAGCCATATCTTGGCTCTAGGCTCAAAATTTACATGGACCATGCAAGACACAACTTAAATTCATAAATCGAAGGATGAATTCCTTACCTAGGTTCCTCAATTTCAAGTTTAGAAGCTCAATTATGCAATGAATTCTTCAAATCTTCTAAGTCCCAAGCCAATTTCTAGATAACTCAATCTTGCTTCCAACTCTCAAGCCCTCTCTCACGTTTTTGGTCTCTAGAGCAAAAGAAGAGTAATGCCAACACATGTAATTTGAAGACAAAACAATTGGTCTAGCAAGCCCACTTAATGGCATTATGGTAATAAGGCCAAACTAATGTAATTTAATCTTATTTAATCCAATTTAATCATACTAAATCAAATTTCAATTAAACATACCATAAAATCCCATAAATTCTAATTAACATGAATCACTAATCAATTTCGAAATCGGGCGCCGATATGGCTTTCAATTCGCAGTGCAAAGTCTAAACATAAACATATCAATTTATGGCAAACAGATAGAAACACAGAATTAATGCAATACATATGTAAATTAATCCCAGATTCCTTCTAAATTACTTTAGGCATAATTAATCATGGTTTAGCATTAGTCGAAGGTCGGGGTTATTATAGAGAAAGACCTTGTTGGAGATGCGAACCGTCAGAGTGCAAGATACGATACCTCTCGTTGCTTTGGTTTTGCATGTTCAGCAACCTCATCTCCACTCATCAACATCGCTACAGGCACTACAAGAAAAGTGGCCTATAATGGCGCTTGAACCAAGACGTTTTAAAAAACGTTGTGTATACCTTAATAGTCAACACGTTTTTCAAGGTGTGATGCTTGTTGATAGCCTCAATGAGCCAAGTCTGTTTAACTTAACAGACACTTAACCCCATTCCAATTACAAAAGCAACACAATCTCTCTCTGTCGCGATTCATATCGATCTCTCACCCAAATTGCTCATCGAACTCGATCTCTCTCTCTCTCCTCTCGCTAAATCGCAGATCCGAAATCGAAAAAGAAAGTCGATCTAATCGATCAAAATCCGAACTCGATCGCTTCCGATCTCTCTTGCATTTTGTTAGATTTGATTTCTCTCACAAATCGCAGATCCAAATTGAAAATGAAGTCGCTTTTATTTTGTTTTTCATTAACAAAACCGGTGTTTGATTTCTTTGTAGGTGGCGATGAAGTGTAGAGATCGATTACATGAACTTGTAAAGGAAGAGATAGAGAAGAAGGATTCAACTCGAGTGGAAGATCGCGATGGAGAGAAGCTTCAATCGCATGGACAATGAGGTGATTGCATGGAACTGCCAAGACGCCGAGGTTACGCGGCAGAAATATCGATTTGAAGGTTCTGAGTGAGAAGAAGCAGAGCTTCCGGCGGAACATGGTGTCGCTGGCGGTGGAGCGCAAGGACGTCTGAAGTCGTCTCGCTTCACAGGAGCAGTCATTTGCTACCCAGCTCTCAATTTCCATGCCACCATCCACACGAGCTTTTTGGATCCAAATCCACCTTCCCTACTGGTAAATAGACTTGAGATCTCGTGGGATGACTTACACATCAAAGAGCTTTGTTTGGTCTTTGGTACTTTTGCTAACTATCTATTTCCCGAAAAGGTTTTCTTGAGGTTTTTAAATATTGTTTGGAAGCAATTGTGGAGGTAAAATACTCTTTGTTCCTCTTGCAGTTCTTTTGGGGGGATGCGCATATCTCCGAATGGCATGGATCGGTTAGTATTTGGACCTTGTTATTTCTCCATTGATTACCTAATCCTGTTAATGCAAGTATGATGCTACATTCATGGTCTTATTTTATTATTGGACCAGAACATAAAATAAAACTTACTGATGAGAATGCTAGTCATGCCTACTGACTTGAGCTAAACCAAGCACTCTTGCAACAAATCTGGCCATTATCTGGGTGTGTTTTGTTTTAACAAGCCTTCACAGGCTTTGGAAAGCATAAATGTAGGTGAGGCAGTAACAAATGGACCTACTTAAGGATATTGCTTTCTACAAGATCTGAACATCAATCAATTCAAGTTGCAAGGGGTAGTACTTCTCCTGGTTTCCTTTCTTTTTCCCTTTTTTGTCTATTTCTTTAAACATCTATGTTTGAAAGGGTTCTTCATGGATATTTTGCACTACAAATTCCCCTTTTAACTCATTTTACCTCTTGGCTGAATAATGAAATCCAATTTTGACAAACTGGGAAACCATATGCACATGGTTACTTATTTAGCTTTCTTTTAACACAATAGAGCTTTTTGAATTCACTGAAAAGATAATGCTTCTAATTCTCATTTTGCTTTCTTATTTGGAATGGTTGGGTGAGTGATTAAAGATCTTGAGGATTGATTTGAACTCTCTTTTGGAGGGAGATGGAGATGCTTCTGATTCTCATGATTTTCTGGTTTGATGTCGTTTGTGGATCTGCAGGTAATGAGTTTGATCTTCTTCCTTGTTTTAATTATGAATTTTTCTTTTTCTTTTCAGTGTATGGATTGAATTTTGTTTGATCCTTCTTGATTCCATGTGGGTCTTCATGAATGTTGAATTTGGAGTACAGTTAAGGTTTGGGATCTCAAAATTTAACTCATGTGCACTAAATTATGGGAATAATGGAACGTTATTCATATGAAATTCAATGTGTTAAAGTTGTTTAGTTCATGACTGATGTACATTTTCAAATGGGGCTATTTCAACAAATTGGTTCAGTTGAGAATTTGGATTTAATTTTCACTTGCAATGATCTTTACTCTATGAGGCAAAAGGCTACTTTGGTATCATTTTGTTGAAGTTATGTGAAAATTGGACTAGGGTTTGTATTATTAGTCTAGGTTTCAACTATTAAAAGAAATTTCCTTATGATTTAAACATTATTCTCGACAGAGTTTTCATGCTGTCATTTACTGAATTATAGGGTTGATGAAATTTGAAATTATGAATTTTGAGGCAGTGAGAGCAGTTTTATCTTAATGGGATTGAATTCAAAAAATTAGTTTCTGGGTCATTATCATTTGAAATTCCCCTTTGTAGGGAGATACAGGAGCAAATGGGCGATCTATAAGAACAACCATTCTAATAATCATACTTTTTTCTATAGTTTTGTGATGACATTAATTAGTTGCTTTTATTGCACAAATTCAGTTCTGAATTATAAGAATCCATTTCTCGTTTATCATTCATCATTTATTTATTTGTTTATTTTTTATGTCCGTGCTGTTTTCATTAGCTGTTTCCGGATCTTAAGATTAAATAAGTGGAATCGATTTATGTCTTCACAACTTGTCATTATGAGATTGGTCTCTGAATATATGTATCCTGAAGTTGGCCTGCCTTTCTGCCAAAAAGAGTATAAATTTGTATGTCTTGAATATTAAATCTTTGACCTTCCTGTCCACTAACAATTATCAATTTACTTTCTCTGAATTTTTAAATCCTTCATATATTCGGTGATAGCTTCTGAGCCAAGCTTGTACCAGGGCAAAGATATTCAAAAAGGTTGAATGATATGCAGGTGAGTGCTTTGCTAAGGGCAACCTGCCAACGTCCTAATGATAGAGAACGGAGCATTAACCAGGTATATATATGTTCCCATCATCTTTAGTTTTGTCATCGAATTCTTAAATGTTTTTGGACTTCATGGTATATATTTTTTAGTTTATGTTGGTTCACAAAACATGGGAAATTGTTTCTCCTATTTCATTGATGTCACCTTCTAGATGAGGTTATCCTTTGCGATGGTTAAGCATAATAACTACAACAATGATAAGTTTGTCAATGAATTTGGGCTTAGTAGGACCGAGGGGTGAACTTACATCCGTTGATGCTCGTGTACTTCAGCTCAATGGTACTTTATAATCTTTTAATGTGTTGTTATGCATGGATGAATCATTGCACCTTTTCTTATAAGTTTTGACTTTGACTTGTATCTTTGGTTGATGTAACTTCAATATCGGGATACACAAGAGACTCCACGGGGGGCTTGGAACATGATAGACAAGGTATATATATATTAGTAGTTAAACACCGATTTGCTTATGGTATGACATCTCATACCACAACTTCAAGTGGGTTGGATCGGTGCGGTGTAATTCCATGATCTGGGTTTTGCATTTTTACTTGTGTTGCCAAATTAATAAAGAAGGCAAAAGTAAAGAAGGGAATGTTTCACTTTCGGTGGTTTGATTTTATATTTTCTCTGGTGCAAGTAGTTATGAATTTGTGACCTTCTAAGAGTTCTGGCAGTTTTATAGTGTTTAGAACTTGAACTAAGAATGCTATTTATTTTTTTTTTTTAAATGTACTCTTGGATGTCCCTTCATAATTTTGGTTGTGTAGAAAATGGTTAATGGTGGCAAGGTGGAGTTCTGGACATGTGTCAGCTTCTCGCGGATAAGACTAGATGAGGTTTTTAGATTCTATGAGAATTTGGTTTACATGTGCCAGAGTAAAGGGATGGTATGGTTTTCTCACTTATTGTCTTTGTGATCAGCTGTAACATCGATTTGAATTAATAGGAATTGACGCTTAACCTTTTGCGTATCTTTCTAAGGATTTTAATTCGATGCCTTTACTTGAACCCCGTTCGGCACATCCAGCTCAAATTGAGAAGACTCTCCTTGAAATTCTTGAGCGGTCTAATGCACAACTTTATGAAAGTGGGAAACTACTTGATTAATCATTATTTTGCGGATGCCACTGGGACTTATGGTAAGTCACGAATGCTAGATTTTAGAATTTGGTAGAGATGTCGCACCGCTTGTGTGATTTTACTTTTCACAGAAGGATTAAGCGGTGTGTGAAAGCAGTGGGAATCATCTCCGGTAAGGTTGTCACCAAGCAAGTATCAAAGTGCGAAGCGATATCGCAAAAGATCTTGAAAATGTTGCTCTAAAGATCAATGTGAAGGTTTGTTTTGTTCCATATGAACTTAAAATGTTCATGTTGATTTCTTTAGTCATAAATTTGGTGTTGTTTTTTCTTTTTCTTTTCCCTTATATTTTGAATAATATTCTTTGAATTTTGGGGGCGGGGGACTTTAACAATGTGTTGTTTAATGCTCTTTATAAGAAAATTCCCTATGTAAACCCGATGCGCCCACCATAATATTTGGTGTTGATGTGACGCATCCTCAACTAGGAGAGGATGCTAGCCCTTCTATAGCAGCGGTATGTTGTCAGCATCTTCTTTGCTATTTGTTGGTTTGCTTAATATTTGATCTATTTTGCTATAATAATAGAACGAAAACTTGATGTATAGGTGGTGGCATCTATGGATTGGCCAGAGGTAACCAAGTATAGGGGATTGGTCTCTGCACAACCTCATAGGGATGAAATTATCAATGATCTCTATAAAACTATTCAGGATCCTCAAAGAGGCACAGTTCATAGCGGAATGATTAGGTAGAAAATTTGATTTTTTTCATCACATTTGCTACTGTAAATGTAGATTTTTCATTCATCATTTGTTTGCCATTTTGCAAGGAACTCCTAATTGCATTCAGGAGATCAACTGGACATAAACCTCATAGAATCATATTCTACAGGTGAATCCTTGCATCTGAGTGGATGCAAGTGACTAATCTCTTTGTTATGCCAAATTATTGATGGATGTTGTATTGCAGAGACGGAGTCAGCAAAGGTCAGTTCAATCAAGTTTTGCTATATGAGATGGATGCTATAAGAAAGGTATACATTATTAGGCTGCAATTTCTTGAACAATCATGTTTTTTCTTTTCTTTTCTTATAGGGAATCTCTTTTTCCAGGCATGTGTTTCATTGGAGGAAAATTCTCCTCTCCCTGTATTATTTGACCACAGAAAATATAGTCACTCACACATTGATCTTGCAGCCTGTGGATTACGAGCCTCCATTCTTCAAAAGATGCTGAGAACAAGAAGCTCATAATCCATGGACAAAAAATCCTCTGAAAATGGAGGTTGGAAATGTCAACAGCAAGCATTTTGTATTAGCTCTCAAGATAAAAATAGAATATTGCAGGAACACTCAGTCCCTTGTTCGAAAATTTTACGTTAATGTTTGCAACTGGGAATTTGTGCAGGTTGAGAGTGTGCTCGATCCTTGTGAGGATGAAAATGATGACATTCAAGATGATGATGTGAGCTTGGGGGCTGATTCTGTACAAAGGGAGTGTTCTGAATCTGACGGTGAGGTGATGAGTTAACATTGCATTTGTTTTTGGTTCTCAATGAGTTAAAATACATGTTATAAACTTCATTTACCATACAGCAGAAATGCTTAATAAACCTATTGTCAAAATTTGCAACTCATTTCAGATTGGCCTTTCGGAAGATGACCAATACATAGTTGCACCAATAGGTAATTATGGTTGTAGGCTTTGATTGAAGGTAAATGACTATCTGACACATGTTGAAACTTGTGCGATTTTTTTTTTCTTTCTAATTGGTGGTAGGTTACTTCAACTGCAGGTCCTAGGTTTGGTTAATGTTGACTTTTCTGCTTTTAACTTTATTTTTCTGTTTCATGTCTGAAATTTCTTGTTTTTTCTCATAGCATGATCAAATTAGGAAGATGAGGAAAGTAGACCAATTTTTTTTGGGTACAAGAAAGAAGTGGACCAGTGTTAGTACACTTTAAAAAGCATGTCATAAAGTAATGCAACATGCTCATGCAGATATACTATACTTAATAACAGAGCAATATCAGAGTCTCTTATGCCATTCTTTAACCCTAGCACTCTTGGACACTCACACTTACCCATTACAACGCAACCGCAAGCACTTGACAATGGACTCAAGTTTCGTCATATGGAAATTGCCTCACTACCTAAATCCTAGAACACAAAGATATGTAAAACATGACTTACAATAATACTTATTGATGGCTAGCATCCCATGGTCAATAAATGAAAAATTACCAAAATATGCACAACTCTAAAACATAGAAAGCATAGATAAAATTATAGCAGTTGCAATTAAGAAGCACAAACATTTATGAGAAGTACCATGCCCATGGATTTTTATCTATTATTGTCACATATTCACATTTTTTGGACTTCTATGGTTTGTCTAATTGTAATTTTGTTTTATTACTTGCAGAGCAAAGCAGAAGGGATGATCTGGAATCTCTTGGTTACGTGCTTATGTATTTTCTGCAGGAAGGTGGAACATATGCTGGAATTCTTTACTTTACCTATTTACTTTATTAGCATTTTATATTTCTAACTCGTTCATATGCTGGAATCCTTTGTTTTTCTTAGGCTAGCTACTCTTTTTTTGTGTTAATACTTGGTGTTTGCAGCGCGAGGTTTAACTTATCATTGTTGATGGGGGTTGAATTTTACTTGGATGGCAGTTTGCAGTGGTTCTTGCAACTCTCTGGTTCCTAGTGTATTCCTGTCTATGTTATTCTGTTTGATGTTTATTTATTTATTTATTTTTAATATGTATTTTATAAACATATATATAACTAAAATGATCGAGCAGTGACTTGAATATTCATTGTGGTCATGTTGGTTTGCACTTTTGAGCCTTTACTTCTTGAAATTCCATTTAGTTTAAGTATGTGCCTAAGTAGTGTTAAATCAACGCCTAATGTGTCCTATTGGATTCTACTCTCTGTAGATGTTTGCTGTATGATTCAAAATATTGGGATTTAGTGAGGATAAAACTTGATGCCTTGGCATTCCTAGTCATTCTCTGTAGTTGGTTGAACTCATTTTCTTTATTTATTAGCTTAATGCATGGTTGGCATATGGATATGTAAATTTGAGCTATTCGTGTTTTTAGTTAAATTCTGAAGCTGCTATTAAATTCATTCTTTTTTTTTTTTTTTTTTTTTTGAGGAATTAGTTAAATTCTTTGGTTTATGTTCTTCAAAAATAAAAAATAAAAAATAAAAAATAAGAAAGGTGGCGTTTTTGGAAAAACGCCACTAAATGACGTCATCAGATGTCATACGTTATTATTGACGGAAATACGTTATTATTGACGGAAATGTAGTGGGGCGTCAAAGTTTTTGCGACGTTTTTTAAAACGCCGCCTAATGATTTTGGCGACGTTTTTTAAACGCTAGAAGCTATTCGGGCGCAACGGCCCTATCATCAACAAGAAAGATTAAACGTTGTTATAACATATAACGGCGTTTTTGAATCTTATAGCGGCGTTTATGAAACGCCGCTAAAAATCAATTTTCCTGCAGTGAGGGACGGCGACAGCGATGGTCGATGTCCGCCATAGTAGCCATGGCTTCTACAGCAGAGTAAGCTCCACTGATTTCTATACAACCAGATCTGAGTGAGGTTGACTCGCTTGAGTTATATATTTGAGTTGCCGAGGTATAAATTGGAGATTAGAGAAAAGATAGGAGAGTCGGCATTGAAGGAGGGAGAAAACGAGACGGGAGAGATAAGGAAGTGCTGCGATGGTGTTGCGACAGATGATGGTGAAGGAGGTGCTGCGGTGCCGTGGCGGAGAACGATGAAGTTTGAGAGGAATCTGAAAGAGAGATATGAAGAGGGGAGAGAGAGAGAGAGAGAGAGTGTGTGTGTGTGTGTGTGTGTGTGTGTGTGTGTGTGTTTGTAGTTATTGGAAAATGGGGTTGGAAATAAAAGGGTGGTGGTAGAATATATATATATACATGGATAGTGTGGTCATTCTACATCACTTTGTCCTTATAGACAAAGTGTTTGAGCTCTTGGACCTATGGACAATAAAAATTTTAAATTGGATATATCACCCAAACACCTTTTTTTTTGTTCTTTTTTGGGGGGGGGGGGGGGGGGACTTTTTTAGTTGTATAGAAAATGTAAAATATTGCCCTAATATTTAGACTTTTTACTTGAAATTCTCATTTTACTCTTGTTTTAGTTGTATGAAAAACTAAAACATTGATATAAGGCAACTTTTTTATATACATGCCAAACATATTGATTTATTTATGTAATTTTTTACTTTTTAACTAAAGACACCTGCAAATATCAAAGTTTGAAAATTGTGATTTTCTACAACAACTTACAATTTTATTATCAGTCCATCTCCTATTTAACTCTTTTTCAACACTTTGATTTTCTTAATGATAGTTACACACTTCTTATTCAATTAATTTCTTGATTTTTCCCTCACTTCTAGCAGCTATAGCTTACCTAGATTTATAGTTATTTTTCATTTCTGTTTCTGAAATTTATGTTGTAAATCCATGTTTCGAATCCATCACTTTCTAGTATAGTAGTAAAGTACACAAATTTTGTCCTGGACTAATCCCAGTGGTTAAATACATGTCTATATCAAAGAGTTAGAAGATAACATTCACTTGGAAATTTTTTTCTTCATGATCATTTTAGTCTTTATCTAATCCACTTCATATGGCTAGCTAATGGGGGATTTTTTTTAAATGACGAAAAAAGCCTTCTAGATCTTTGATTGCAGGATAAACTTTAGATATCTACAATCACCTACAAGTTACAGATATTGAGTAAGTCAATGTATTGCAAGTCTTTGAATTTATGATTGACAACGTTAAACCGGTAGGTCAGGAAGATTTTTCCTTGAAAGAAAATTGATTACTTTTCATTAGTATTAGAACTGTACAAAGGAAAAAAAAACTCACCTACCATTGAATTCTGAGTAGAAGGTCCAGCTCACTTAGGTTTGTGACCACTTAAATGAGTTCATGTACTAAAACACGAATTTCATTTTTCATACACATGTTTTTGGAAAGTAATGCCTTGTTTGACATAGGCTTGTTTTAGCTTGAAAGCTAAAAAATTATTAAAAAAATTAAAAAACTTACAACTTATATCAAAAATTTAAAATTTTAATTTTTTCTATATTTTTTGTACATCTTTTCAAAAAAATTCAAAAATATTTTTTAAACATATTAATGTTTTTTATCTCATATTTTAGTTAAAAAATTAAAAAATTACGAAAATAGTTTGTCCATAAATGAGATTTTAAAAGTTAATTTTTTGATTATTTATTTATTTTTTTAAAAAAAAATTGTAAAACAGTAGAAGTGATTCGACGTAAAAAAAAGTTAAAAAACTTAAAAAGAACTTTTAATTGAATTGCCAAAACAAGTATGGATTTGGGTCCCACAAAGGGTAACTTTAAAACAAAATAAAAAAACTGAAATTTCTTAAGTGATGTAAGCGCTAAAATCCATAGGACTGATTGTAAAATAAAAAAAAAAAAAACAAAACAGGATCAGCTAGCCACCAGCTGAATCTCATATGTCATGAATGTTGAAAACCAACAATAATTTCACAAATTTTTTTACAATTTTTTACCACCATATATAAGAAGTGCCATTAACAACAAGAGGTAAAACAGAAAAACAAAAACAAAAACAAAAACAAAAACAATAATCCATAACATAATTCGATGTAATACATAAAACCCTATTCACTATCTTCAATGTCCCTTTTGGCTTATCATAATCATGGCAGGAAAGAGCGGCAGAAGATCCGGACTCTAATACTATACAGAGACCCCCACACAATCATTTTCAGGCAATAATAGTAACTGAATTCCTCTGTCTTTCTCTAATATTGCTTATTTTTTTTTTATTTTTTTTTATTTTGGTTTCATGAATCTCAATAATTCCAAAGATAATCAAGATCGGCCAGTCCAACCGAAGTCGATGGTGCCCCTTGATCTTCAAATGACCTTCTTCCCATTTGAATATTCGATACAACCGACGAGATTTCGGTGTTCATATCATTACTCAGACCTGTTTCTTGGGATACACTTACCATCTCCTTCTCTGTTTTCAGACTCTGTTTCATGTTTGGACCATAATTTTCGATCAAACCCCTTAGAATTGCATGGTCTTGCATTGAAATTGAACCCGGGAATTGCAGATTTCCTTGAATCGGACCCGAGTAGACTGAATTTGGAATTGAAAGTCTAGGAAAAAAATCCAAGGGATTAGATGAGGCAGCAAACAGAGGATTGTTAATGTAGTCAATCATCATCATCTCTTGCTGGCTTTTTTGAATGTCAATTGGATTGGAGAAGCAGGACACGTGAACGGATTCGGACGTGGCGGGTTTAGTTCTGTCGCCATAAGGAGAAGAGTCCATCAATGGCGGCAGAACAGGACCCAATTCGTTTCCGATTGAATTCAATCTCACTAACCCGGAAATATGGATCTTCTTTCCACCAGAAGTCTTTTCAAACACCCTACAAATCACCCACTCATTCTGCAACAATTTTCAAGAAAAATCATTAAACAGAGAAGGCTAAAAACAGGGGAAGAAAACAGAGAAAAACAGAGGAAAACAGGGGAGGAAAGCAGAGGAAACCAGGGGAGAAGCATTACCCTGGCCGTTTTGGGGAGGTTTTGGAGAGAGAATTTTCCCTCCAATCTGTATTCATGCATGACCCAATTGGTTTTCTCTCCCTTTGGAGCTCTACCCTTGTAGAAAACAAGGGTTTTCTTCATTCCAACCAGTGATTTTCCCCGGAAAATTTCCTTGTCTTTCCCGGTAGCTTTCCAGTATCCGGCAGCAGTAGCCCTGTTTGTCCTCAAACCAGTTGGGTATTTCTTGTCTCTCAAACAGAAAAAATACCACTCTTTCTCCCCCATTTTCGCTTTCCCTTTATCCAAACACAAGAAGGAAAAGTAAGAATCGCATATTCAACAAATTATGAAGAGAAAACACACAGAAAATGAAAAATAAAGTATGGTTTTAGAAAATTTACATGGCAAATCCCAAGGCTCAACCTTGTTCAAGTCCACCTCACCCATAGCTCTAGCAGAGAAATTGCTATCAAGGACTTTCTTGGATAAGTAGTGTGTAATCAACTCTTCGTCGGTTGGGTGGAATCGAAATCCCGGTGGCAATTCCATCTGATCATCCTCTTTTCCAAGTCCAGAAAAGTCTTCCATCACTTAAAACCCTACTTCTGATTCTTGAAAACTATGAATTTTCTATAACCAGGTCAAAGAAAAAAAATTTAAAATAAAAAACTTGAAATGGGTAAAGACCAGACAGAGTCTAAAATTGAAAACCTATGATACCCTCCAGAGAAAACCAAATCCAGCTAAGATTCAAGTACAAAGTAGATTGATATGGGTATGGGGAGAAACCAGGATTTAATAGAAAAACAGCTATGGGAAAGTGATTAAAAAATGGTGAGGGGAAGAGAGAAAGAGGAGAGGAGGAGAAGCCATGAAAGTGGAAAGTAGTCACCTGAGAGATGGAGAGAGGTTTATTAAGAAAGAAAGCATAAGGAGGAGCGGAGAAGCGCCCCTAAATACTGGTGTGTTTGGATAGAAAGAAACGTGGTTTGTAAGGAAGCTGGGAAGGTTGTTTTTGGTCCACTTTTTAGCTTTGTTGTAATAAATCTATGCTTCCAAAATAAAATTGACCAAATGCATCTCATCTCTTTACCATGCATGTAAATTTGGTAAGTTACAAACTATATTATTTATTATTCATAATTTATAACCAAAGAGGGCGGACCTTGGCACAAAAGTAAAGTCGGTTCATTACCATCTACATATTGTACCAAAGAGGGTGGACCTTGGTGTAATAGTAAGGTCGTTTCATTGCCATCTAAATGTTGTGGAGTTAAATAATAAAAATAGTCTCTTTACATGTAGGGATAAAATTGAGTATATCTAATTTTACGTGCAAGACAATTGCTATTAGGAATTGATATATAATCAAAATCAGTGACATATGAAATACAAATAAGAATTGAGCAAGTATCTAAATCAAGAATACAAAGATTTACCTAATTCACCTTGTAATAAGATTACATCCATTGACACTATGGTTTCATTACGATCTCGTAAGAGTTACAACACAATAGAGAAAAATGTAACATTTTTAACTATAAATACATAGTATTAGGGGAAATGAACAGAACTATGAAATATCAAAAGTATTTTTCCAAAAGTGACTAAATAATTAGTCGTGAGTACTTATCAGGATTCACACTATCCTAATAGTTTCATGTATTGAGAATATGCTTTTCATTATGAGTAATGACGCACAAATAAATTTTTTATACAGAACTTATATATATGATATGACTTTTTGTGATTTTTTCATTTAAAATAAAAGACCCGATATGTTGACACCCAGAAACAATAACCAAAAAAATTAACCAAAATAGTCAATCAAGGGTCAAGATTCATACATATTATAGGCCCACAATAACTACTTTAATTTGCACCTTTGATCTATGATTATGGCTAATTATCTGTGTTACTTTTCTAACATCTCAAACTTTTTGTATTTTGACTCGTAATTTAAAAAATATCATTATCAGATCATTTTAAATGAGTTTATATATATATATATATTTGTAAATCATTTCCTTTTGTCATGTATAAAAAATAAAAATAAGAACCATTTAGGGGATTATTTTAGTTAGAGAGATGTGTCATGAACAGTTGAAGACAAATTTGAATTTGAATATTTGGTGTTGTTACTTTCTCAGTTGTCTCAACTGTATACCAGGATTATCCAAAGGTGCATTAATATAATATGCTTAGAGAGGATTTCAGATAGCTCAACATATTAATATTTTTTCCTTTGATGCAACAAATTGATATATTCAATTTCCAAAAGCAGCTTGTCTCAATTAGTGATTACAGCTGTAGAAGAATAGGCATGGAAGACCAGAGAAGAAGCTCTTCTTCTTCTATAGCTACCAAACATTAGCTTAAGTTCCGTCGATTCAGATGAGCTAAATGACCATTTTGACCTTCCATGCCTTTTCATTTTGATTAATAATAGTGAAACATATTTTTATGCTCTATGTGTTTAATGAACTTTCATTCTTTAATAAGCTTTTCTTTTTTTAGTTATTTTTTATTTTATTTTTTAAAAGACATTTACGGACTTCTACTCTACAGACCTCTACTTTTTCAAATAATCAATAAAAATTGAAAAAAAATCCACTAAAAAAGGCATTTTCGAAAAGGAATAATTACTATCAATTCAAGTCCTTTAAATCAGATTTATTTATTTATAAGTCTTTAGTGACTTTTTTTTATTTTTTATTTTTTTTAAATGTATTTGCCTCTTATTTGATAATGAGAAACTTTTGAGATTTTTTAGATGTATATTTTGCATTTGTGAAATGATTATCTGATATTGGTAGTGATATTAAATTTTTTTATCAAGGTGATAAATAATTGGGATATTCTAACTTTTGTATGTGAGTTTGGATTTATTTTTAATTTACTTGTATTAATTTCTATTAAAATATGATGTAAGAATTGTAAGCAGTCGAATTATATTTTTTAAAAATATTTTTATCGTGACAAATTTATCATTGAAAATTAGAGCATGATTTTTTTAAAAAGGGAAATGCTAATATTAAAAAAACATGTAAAATGCGTATAAAAATGCATTTTTTTGGGAACAATTTTTTTTTTATCAACTTTTCAATTTTTTAGCTAAAACATGAAATGAAAAAAATTAATATATTTGGGATAACTTTTTAATTTTTTATATAAAGATATGCAAAAAAGTAAAATGAATGAAAAAAAATATTTGACTTTTAGATATTTGTTTAATGACTTTTAAACTATTTTTGTTAGTTGCCAAACAACACTAAAGTTAAATAAAATCAGTTTGTAACTTTAAAAAAAGTTGCTTTTTCGAAGCTGATTAAAAGTTGCTTTTATGAAAATAAAGGGTGTTTTAAAAAGATGATTAAAATTTAATTTTTTGATTTTTTTAATTTTTTTTAAAAAAATATATAAAAAATATGAGGGATAATGTGAACAAAAATGGATTAAAACCCATTTTCCATAAAAGCCCTAAAATGCCAATATTATCAGGCTTTTTCTTCTTGATAAGTTAGCAAAATGGAATGACCATTTTGTCACCATTTGGCCTTTATTCTTTTGATAAAGAATGCAACATTTTTCACACCAAACGTTGCATAGAAATTTCATGCTACCAGTGTAGGAATTGAAGGGGGTGTGACGCGTGCAAACAGAAAAGGTGGCACCAAAAGTCAAGAGTCTTTCCTGGAAAAGTAGTGGGCAATAAAAGAGAATATCATTTGATTTTAGCTCTTTTATTATAAAGTAAAAAATTAAGTGAAGAAATTGCGCAGAAATGTCTCCTGCGGATCATCTTGAAGGGTTCCTCAACTTTTTTTATATGTGATAGTACAAGAATTCATGTGATTGTATTTGACAAAATTGTTATGTTAATTTTTATTTTTTCTTTTGACGATTAATAGAATCAGGAATAAAAATTGTACTACCAACGATAAGGTTCGAATTTAAATATTATGGTATGAGACAGTATTTTGTTCATTAAAGCAGCCCTCAATAATGTTAAAAATACTAACTAATGTATCAATAAATATGCTATTTGGATATAATATTAAGTGGGTAAAATGTCAAATGGTAAAACGAAAATAAATGCTTTGTGCCTATTAGTTGATATGTTTAAGATAAATGTTTTTAATTTTTTATGGGCAGCTTTCAGTTAAGCTTCAATATTTTACATTTTTATGAATTTTAAGTGGAGGTTTTTTAAATTCGCACAGGTTAGAGGTAAAGTCTGGTTAAACTCATACATTTTGGGTTCAATTTTCATTAATATCTTTTGTGGTTAACTAATATTTTTGATTTGTGATGTTTTGGTGATTGATGGTTTCGACTATCCCTAGTGTCTTTCCACTTGGTCATACCTATAGTTTGCAGTTAGGTGATTGTTACAATCCAAAACTTCTTAGTTTATTTATTTATTTATTTTTTAAAGAGATTAATTATACATACGAGAACTATTACATCAAACTGAGCAAGTCCAACAATAGTAAAAAACTTACCAAGCCTAAACTTAGGAAGGAACAAATAATTACATATAACGCTCATAATGAAGGAGAAATAAATACAACAGATATCAAACTCTTCTATATACAAGTTGAAGTTGTAACCTTATACTATAAAGTAATTTCACAAAGTCACTAGGTCAAAAACTTTTATTTAATTACGGAGGTTTTCCGCTATTAAAAAAAAAAAAATTGCTTTTTTCTTCTGCCAAAACTAAAATGAAAAAAGCTAGTAAAAACCCAAAAACTAAATGAAAAGGTAATAGAAAGTGCATGAATTGGGCTTGAATTTTGTCAAAAAGAAAGAAGACAATGGTTAGGCAATTGTGATATGTATATATAGCAGTACAAAATCCACTAACTAGATGGACCCTGGTGATAAGAGATATATATGATGCAAAATGTTGTTATGAACAATATAAATATATGTATGATTATTAGGAGAATTCTACAATACATATCTTTACTATATGTACATTTAGTAACGTCATTTTTTTTTAATTATAATAATATATTTTTTTTAATTATGACATTATTTTAAAATGTTTGGTGGTTATGCTTCATATAGTGTTTGGTTATGATTATTATTATTTTTTTTGTATGTGTATAGTTATGACTCAAAAAGTATGAAATTATATCATTTTTTTCTTTAATTATAAAGTACATATAGTACACACTATTTAAGTACCAGTTATTTTATTTAATTAGGACACTTTTGAATTTGATGATACTTTCTTAGAAAGATCCTAAAGCTGTCCGAAGCAATGGACACATGATATACACATCCTAATCTATTTGAGAACTGCATATCTTTTGGGATGATCAAGTTTCAATAATTGATTAGATTTCTGCTTTTCTTTGGAGGAAAAATGTGCATGGAATAAAGTATAAAACAGCTTGCTGTGGAAAAACATTAGTTTGGTCAGATTCTTTGCGATGACAAGTTGGCAAATTAAAGTTCATAGTTGAAAAATACAAAAAAAAGGAAAATAAGAGGAAAGGACTCATGTTATATCTGAAATTTAATCTACCAAAGGTTAAATAATCCAAATGTAAACGTTTATGTGTTTGTTTGTTTGTTTGTTTTTTTTTTTCTAAAAAAAGTTAACGATGAAATAAAAAATAAAAAATAAAAAAAAAATCAAACAAGCAAACAAAGGACTCCCTCAATTTTCTTATAGAAACAAAAAAATCAACTTTTTTAACATTACCAAACGTATAAATTTTTTGCAAAAAAAAAAAAAAAAAAAAAAAAACTATACAAAAAAAGTAAGAAAGCAAAATAAATAAATAAATAAATTAAAATGTGATTGCAAATCCAACCCTTAAATGGATAAGACAGTTAGTTGAGTAGTCTATGTAGTGTCTATTAGAACTCTGAGCGGGGTAGAGGTTTAGAATTTGAGTCGATGAAACAACTGCGACCTTTTTATTGTAATCTGACTTAGGGATGGTTTAGGATATTCTAAATAAGTGTATTTTTTTACTTTTTATAAAAGAAAATGTATAAAAAAAATAAAAAAAGTGAATCAAAAAGTAGAGAGAAGATATTGATATGATCTAAATAAGTATATATATGCAAAAAAATGTAATTCTTTAGTGCGTGCCAAACAAACACTTATTAAACCCGTAACATTATATCATATGACAAAAACCAAAATTGTACTTGCTCTATCCATTGACCAAAACATAAACCATTTTTTTGGGACTCCGAGTTAGGTTAACAAAAATTACTTCAAATTTTTTTTTTTTTTTTTCGGATGTGATTGAGGATCACTACACTATGGTGGTGTTTGGCAACTTTATTCCCAAATTTTTTTCTCATTTTTTTTACTAAAAGACAAAAGTTTTGCAAAATTAAAAAAAATACATCCAAACAAAATATCACATCTAAGTCCATTATCATTTCACTTTTTCTCTCACAAACATCACATCCAACTACATAAAAACCCAATTATCTTCCCAAACACTAAAAAATTTTTATCTCATAAAAACCTACATCTACTAAAATCTACATAAAAACTCACTTCCTAAACACCCACCATATAAGAGACGGAGATATGATTGAAATCGCCTTTTCCCACCACCCCCACCACCTACACATATACATAGGGGTTGGTGATTAAAGGGAAAAAAAAAAAAAAAAATTGGCCAATCACAGGTCAAAAGGGGTCGTAGGAGTCACCCCTGTGGCAGTTCGGATCATTTTTCATAAGAGAGGTCAATAATTTGACTCTTTTCACTCATGTCTCATGTTTATATTTTGAGCAATGCTAGGGAGCTCGAAAGCTCCTCCCCCGAATCCCCCTAATTCCAAAACGGCATCGTTTTTTATTTTTTTATTTTTTTTGGTCATGAAGATGGAAGAAGAAGAAAAGAAGAGGAGGGAGGAGAGGAGGGAGGAGGAGGGGAGGAGAGGGAGAGGGGGGCGGGGGAGGCGGAGGAGGGGGAGAGCGGAGGAGAGAGAGGGCGAGGGCAGGGTGATGGACGGGACCTTCGCGATTGCGACGATCGGATGACGAGCGATGACCGATGACTCTCTTTTCTCCATTCCTCTTTCTCTCTTTCTCTCCTCTTTCCTCGCTTCTTTCTCTCTCTGTGAATTCATGGAAGGAAAGTGTTAGAAAAGCACGTCGTTTCTAAATTTTTGGAGGATTTAAGAAACATTTTGTTTACCTAAACTTTATTCTTATATTTTTTCTCCTTATAGTTATTGGGTTTTCTTATACACTTGTGCCAACGTAATTTGTTGAATGTTTAAGTTGATATAATTTTATATTTTATTACATATGGTTTGAGCCCAAAAAAATAAAATAAAATAAAATAATAATAATTCCAATCTCTTTGTGTCCCTATAGTTAGGGTTTACTTTTCAGTTGCCATGATTTATCTAAATTTCATTAGAACTTTCAAATATTTTTTAGTTGGAAGAAAAGCATTTCTTTCTTTCTTCCCTTTTTTTTTTTTTTTTTTTTTTCATTATTTAGAGAAACTGATAGATGCAGAGATTTACTTTTGTGTGCAAGTGGTGAATGTTGTATCATCAATTGAATCATTCATAACATATTGAGAATTTTTTAACTCGTCGCCAAACTGCACATCTTCAAATATCGTAGATTGGTTCAATTTTGTTGGCTTTGAACTAACAATTTGAGCAAATTAAAATTACAAAAAATTTTAAAAAAATGAAATAATTTTTCACAATTTCAAACTAAAAAAGTGATTATTATCTCTAAATCTTAGCACAAAACCCACAAATTATTTATTATTCAAAAATCATTTTACAAATCAATTAAAACTAGGGAAAACAATCTGCAATAAAAATTAGAGTTATATATGGTCTGATTTATTGTATTAGGGGTAGGGGGAAATTGTGTGGGAGCAAGTGCAATATAATTTTATGTATACACATAGTCAAGTTGAGTCAATTTGTAAAATAATTGACAATTTTTAAACTACATTATCAACCCACCAATTTTATTATGTAATTTTCCCAACTCAACTCAATTCAGTTCGCTTACATTCTCAAACTACATGAATCGATAAGAGTTAACATGTAGGGATGGTAATGGGTCAGGTTAGAGGTAGGTTTGTAGCCTTTACTAAGGCTGTAAATGAACAAACCTGTTCATGAACAAGCTCGGCTCGACTCGTAAAGGACTTGGCTCGGTTCGTTTTGTAAACGAGCTGAACTCGAGCTCGCATAAGCTCGGCTCGTTTATCTTGATTTAAATTATATAATAAATATATTATTTATATATTAAATAATATATAAATATATTATTTATATAAATAATATTTTTTATTTAAATTTTTTTATTTAAATAATATAAATAATATTAAAAAAAATTATCTAACCAAGCCGAGCCGAACTCGAGTTCTATTAATATTAACAAGTCAAGCCGAGCTCAAGTACAGCAAAACTCGATTCGATTTGTTTGCCGCCTTAGTCCTCACCCCCACCCCGAATCATTTTGGCAACAGGATGGCGTAGAGTCAGTGAGGAGGGTGGGATTGGTTAATTTTTTGACTTTAGAAATAGCGATTTTATATATAAAAAAAAAAAAAAGAGAAAAAAGAAAAAGAAAAAGAAAAAGAAAAAAGAAAAGAAAAGAGAGGTAATATGGTATGTAGGATGAGAAATAAAGAAGTAAAAGTACATGGTAAATATAATTTTTTAGTGTTTTATTTTTATTAGGGTAAATTATAAATATACCTTATGAGATTTACTTAAAATATAAATTATTTTTTGTGATTTGAAAAATTATAAATACCTCTCTGTCAAAATTTTTTATTTAACAGAATTAATTGAAGAAGTGAAATTTCTAAATGTTCACCTATACAATAATAAAATTATCTGAATTATTAATTAAAATAAAATTTTAACATTATTACTGTTAATTAACTTGATGATTTATTAATAAAATGACATATTTATTATGAAATTATAAATTTTAAGGAGCATAATATAATTTTTAAAATTATAAAAGATAATTTATAATTTAAGTAAATCTAAAGGAATATGTGTATAATTTACCCTTCTTATTATGTTTAAGTAAATTAAATTATATAACTAATAACAACCGCGATTGGGAGCTCGAATCCGAGCTCCCCCGAATCCCCCGAATCCCTTTTGTTTTGTTTTTTTTTTTTTTTTTTACAGCGGAAGAAGACGAAGAAGGGAGGAGGGAGGAGGGAGGAGGAGGGAGAAGGAGGAGGAGGAGGGGGACTGGAGGGGGCATATTCATTGGGGGAGGAGGAGCCGGAGGCGGTGGTCGGAGGCTCATGACGATCGAGGAGCGGGCGGCCTCTCTCTTCTTGCTCTCCTCTCTTCTCCTTTCTCTCCTCCTCTCTCCCTCTCCTCTCTGCTTCTCCTCTCTCTTTCTCCCTCTCCTCTGTCTTCCCCTCAGACACGAGGAAGAAGAAGAAAAAAAAAAAAAAAAAAAATTAAATCCGTGAAACGACGTCGTTTCACGGATTAGGTAGATTCGGGGCCAAAATTTTCGAGCTATAAATCTTTTTTCAACTAATAAATATAATTGAGACAAGCATGCCCATTGGGAACATAAAAACTCACACGAGGTGGGGTAGAGGATGCAGAGTTTGAATGGGTAAGGAGAAAATTGTTATTTCCATTGATTGTACATTGACAATATTTTTTTGAAATGAATAAAATAAAATAATATATTTAGTGGAGGTTGGAAGACTTACGAAGGAAAAATGATAAAAAGTCCTTGCCAATTAATGCAACAATAAAAGGAATAGTCTAATCAAGTTATAGGTACCAAAGCAAGTAAAAAACATATTAGGTAGCCCTAGATACGTGGTAATGTTTACACCAATTATCAAATATTTTTATTTTGTTACTAATTTATCGCTCAATATCAAATGATAAATTTTATTTCTTAAATCAATGTTCTTGGGGGTAATAAGGCTTAGTTTGGGAAGACTAAATAAGTGTACTTTTTGATTTTTTATGAAATATGAGTTGGGTTTAGGTTGAGTTTGAAGTGATATGTTAGAGAGGTGATGTGACTTAAATAAGATGATGTGACTTAAGCCTCCGTTTGGGAAGTGGGTTGGCTTTTTGGTTTTTTGGCTTTTTTGACTTTTTTAGCCTGGGCTTAAAAGTTTGGTTTGGGAAGGGCTTTTTGGCTTTTTGGCTTTTTTGAGTTTTTTTGTGAGAGAGGAGTGTAATGATTATGGGTTGGATGTGATGTTTTGTTTTTTGTGGCTAAAAAAGCCTATTTTGTCTTTTGTAGCTAAAATAGCCAAAAAGTCCAAAAAAAGCTCTTGCCAAACTTAGCCTAAATAAGATAGTAACTTTTTAATTTTTTATCTTTTTTCAATCATCCCAAACTAGGCCTAACTGTCCATTCACCAAGACCACCAAACAACTTCTCCAATATAAGGGAGGAGAATACGAAAACAATGTGCTTTGAAATTGAAGTGATATTATTGATAGAGATAAAGGGTAAATTATCAACACCTCCCTTAAAATTTGATTAAGGTCTTATTTGGGAAGACTAAATAAGTGTATTTTTTGTCTTTTTGAACAAAAAAATTGAGGTTGAAAATATGGATGTTTGGGTTAACTTTTTGACTTTTTATGAAAAAATGTGTAATAAAAAATTGTGAAAATTGATTTTTAGAGGAAAATCTGAATTGGAAATTGTGCAGCCGTAATTGTTGACTTTTGGTGAATAGTGTTAACTTTTTAACTTTTTGAGTAACTTTTTGACTTTTTGAATTATTTCCAAGTACCCAAACTTAGCCTAAAATATGAAGTGTTTTTTTAGGTTTAAAAAATTATAAATTGCTTTATAAGGATTATATTTACATAACAAATGAAAGGGTAATTTGTTATGCAAATATAAATCTCAAGAGGTAATTTGTTATGAAAATATAAACCTCAGAAGGTGGAATGTAATTTCTCAAATTTCAGAAAAGAATCCATATTTTAGTCACATATCAAGGGAGGTGTTGGTAATTTGCCCTAGAGATAATAACTTTACAAAGGTATTCCAGGGATGACAATTTGTATGGCCAACCTAGTGTTGAAACTAATAAATTAAGTTGATTAAGTATTTATTTTTTTAAAAAAAATTACAAAAAAAAAAACTTCAGATTAATCTTTATAACAAAATAAATTCTGAATTTTAATTTTATTAATTTAAGTTTTAATTTTTTGATTTATTTTTAATCTAAATCATTTGTTTATATTCATTAGGTAAAATTGAAAGAAAAAAATATTTTAGCCATTAAATACAATATAGATGTACATAAAATATGAAAAATATCTTTTTTTGTTGAATTTAATGAGTAATATACTATTATTTTTTTTTATCAGTTTTATTTAATAAAAATAGACAAATGATTATATTTAAAGTAAGTCAAAAGTTTATGATTTAAATTAATAAAATTTAAAATTTATTTTGTTATAAGGGTTAAATTTTAGGGATTTTTTTTGGTTGTAATTTCTTCTCAATTTTATTATTGTCATAGTTATATCACCATTGGGCAATATGTAGACAATTATTGGGTAAATTACACTTTGCACTGATGCACTTGGCACTAAATTTCACTTTGACCCCTACACATGAAATCATGACAATCAACTCCTGTACTTTTGGTCAAATCTCACTTTCTCTACGTATGAAATCATGGCAGTCAACCCCCTGTACTTTCACTCAAATCCCACTTTGGTCCTTATACAGGTGCCAATGTCCCTCTTTTGTTATTTCATTTTTAAATCTTTAATAAAATCCATTTATGTGACAAAAGTGTGACTACGAAATGAGGGTAAGAGAGGACAATCATCTATATTTTCCACCAATATACTTCATTCTACGTGATAAGCACATGGGAGTTATATAATATAATATATATATATATGTTCATATGATAAAATTTGGGACGAAAAGGCAAAAAAGTAAAGCCTTTGAAATAAAAAAAATGTAACAAAGAAATCAAAGAGAAAGAATGATGAATAGACAAAAGGCTGTGTTACCGTGAAAAATAGAGTTTCGTGATTTCAATTTATGCAAAACCCTAGTTTATCTTTTTAATTGTTCACAATCTGCGTTTTGTTTTAGCCTAATACAGTCATATTTTGATGAAAATTTTGGAATAAAGTGCGTATTGGTGAAAAATGTAGATGATTTTCATTTCTTGCCATTATGTCATAGTCACATTCTTATCATATGATTATATTCTATTAAAAATATAAATAATTAAGTAACAGAAATAGGACATTGACACTTGTGTAAGGACTAAAGTGAGATTTTGTCAAAAGTACATGGGGTTGACTGTCACAATTTCATGTGCAGGAACCGAAGTAGGATTTGACCAGAAGTGCAGGGGGTTGACTGTCATGATTTCATGTATACAGGCTAAAGTGAGATTTGGTGCAAATTGCAGGGATGCAAAATGTAATTTACCCACTATTATTTAAATAAGTTACTTATGTTTTTTTCTTTTCGAGGTATAAGTATGTTTGGTGAATGAAGTATTCCTTGTGATGTTAGTGTTTGAATCTTATCATTACAAGATGCAATTTTCAATTTCTCTATTCCCATCCTAAAAGATGTAAAAAAAGGTTAATTTTCCTGTTTCCTTTTCCCTTTTAATTTCTTTGACTAAAAAGAATTAAAACCATCGGAGGTGGTAGTGGAGTGGAAAGCTACTTTCATTCCACACATGTGAGCAGGGCTCAAATCTTGGGTGTTGTGATTAGCGGCCTATTTTTTTAAACGGTTGAAGTTGATTGCGCTGTACTCTTGTAACAACCCTGACTCGTGATTAGCTTATAATCTTTGATTAAGATGCCTAACTAGTAATTAAGATGAAATTTTACATTAATTGCATGTGTTATATGTTATTTGCATTTGTATCTGTCCGTTGTAGAAAGATTTGTTTGTGTTTCTGTTTCATTATGGGAATTGTAGGCCTTATCGGTATTCAATCACAAAATCGACTCGGTATGTGTGTTATTTAGAATTTTTAGAATTTTATGGTAAGTTTAATTGAAATTCGATTCGGACCCAATTAATTAGAATAAAATAATCCTAATTAACTATCCTTAATTCAAACTAATTATGGCAATCTAATTAAGCCTATATAAGATACCATTGACTTTAGATTGTGTTAGACGCTAGCATTTCACCCTCTTCTTGAACTCAAAAGCGTGAGAGAGAGAGAAAGAGAAGCCTAGAATGAGTTGAATTCAAGGAAGAGAAGAAGAATTGTAGAGAATTGAAGGTTTTGGATTTAGAGACTTAAGGATTAAGCCTTCAGAGCTCACTTTGGAAAGCCTAGGTAAGAATTCAACCCTTGGATTATATAATTGTGATATCAAAGGCATGAATTCTAGAGAATTATGTTGAGTAATGCAAGAATTGAGCTTATGAAATAGGAAGGAAGATTATATCATGCATGCATGCATTTTCATCTCATTTTGAGTTTGAATTTCACATAATTCTCACATGCATGAGACTTTTGTTAAAGGACTTGAAGGATTTTTCATATTTTTACACTTTTCACTCCATAAATTTATATTTTGAGAGGAAGAGATTTCAATTTTATATATGCATGTTATGTTTCAAAGTTTCAAGTTTTGTTTTATACAATAGGCGAAGTTTTTGGGTTTGATTTTGCAAAATGGTTTGTAATTCATCATGTACTATGAGTTTCTCAATGTATGATTAAGTTTTGGCCTAAAAAGATGTGTTTTGAAGCTTTGAAATCAAGTTTTGAACTTAGGAAGCAAATCTAGAAATTCTAGAATTTGCAATCTCCGCTCGAGTGGTGGAGTCTGCGCTCAAGCAAAGAATTCGAGCTCCCAGTAATTTTGCAGAGTTTTGTAGACCGCTTGAGCGATCGAAATTGCGCTCAAGCAAAGACCTTGTTTACGCAGTCTTTGGCTCAAGCGACCGTCGAGCGTAAAAATCATGCAATCAGTACTTTTGCAAATTTTGCAGGGCATTCGAGTAACCGAAGTTGTGCCCGAGCGTACTGCCCTGTTTTTGAAAATTTGACTAAGTGTTTCAACTCATATTTTGGCATCCTCATTCTATTTTAAGCATTCCTAAACCTTAATTAAGACACAATAATGAGGATAAGGATTAGAAACACACTAAGATAGTTAAGAAATGAGTTAAGTATTTTCCGAGAGTGTGTTTTAATATGTATTTGTTATGTGTTTGTGCAGGTCACGCTCCATAGATCGTTGATCCGACTATTCTGACTCTTCTACTATTGGAGCTATCTGTGAGTAACAGCTTTGTAAAGATATGTTGATTATAAGTATTTTTAGAATGATAAGATAAGATCTATTTTATGAATCATGAATTAATGTCCATATTTCTGAAATATAATTGTGACATTCTTAGTTTACGTGGCCCTCACTCGGGGGTGACAATATCGCGACCTATGCTCACGTGGCCTTGCTTGGGGGTAACAATGTTTGATAATCTTTACTGTATTCGAAGAATAAATTAAAGAAGGGAGAGAGAAGTATTATTTTGTCAAATATTTAGATCAAGTCCAGTGTTGAACACTATCTCCTTAAGATAGATTCGTTCTCTCTTGGGTGCTAATAGATTATGGACGTCTATCTTCCAAGATGAAATGATCTCCAACAAACAGTAGCAGCACTATAAATTGTTTGCACAGCAAACACACCTTGTATTTATACTCTTTCTCACAGGAAAATTAAATGCAACAAAATGCAGAAAACAATAGCAAAATTATAATGAAAAAAATTGAATGCAAAATCCAAATGAGGGACTGTCACGACCCAAACCCGCCCCTATAGGTTTAGCATCGTAACTGGCCAGTAATCCTTAGATTACCGAAGGCCTCTGAACGGATAAGCATATAATAAGGGGCTAGCGGAAGCAAATACATAAATATAATTGTCTAATGAGCTGTGTTGACTTATATGTAATGGAATAATTTAAAACTTTATTTACATAACCATAAGTCAACCATACATTATACCACACACATTATCAAATTCTTTAGTACAGCCAACATGCTTCATAATAGATATATACATGTACAGAAACAACATAATTAAAATAAAGTCCCATACATAACCCAAGACACTTCAGGAACCTCCACGTGAGGCACAAAGGCTGGCTGACAACAGAAACACAGTCCCCCACAAAACCTTCGGGCTTGCACTCCAGAATGCTCACCTATAATATATATATATACAAACAGTGAGCTAAAGGCCCAGTGAATAACATTAAGGTAAAGGGGTTAGTGAACGAAATCCGCACATTTTATACGTACAAAACAGATCATAGCATAATCATAGTCATCTCATATCAGAACATAATAATGGCATACTCCATAGAACATATCACATAACACATAACGTCTTCCGACTAGAGTAACCGGTCCCAGACACCAATTAAACATATATCACCACAATGAAGTGGCTAACGAGATCTCGTAACTGTCATGGACCCGCATTTTCATGCCGTCCCCCATGACTTGGGACTATCTATGGATGCCTTAATAGATTTCAAACATGGATCTTCGTTTATAGAAACATATATCATTTCAGAAATCATAGCTTGATATATCACATTTGGAACATAATTTCATATAAATGTATCTTTACGATAACGTTACTCACAGTGGTTCCGTAGATGGTCAATCACTTCTCGGACGTTGACCTACAATCACAAAATACATAGCACCAACGAATCTTATCATTACACATGTACTTGGCCAACACGGCTTAGCTTTCATTACGTTGGTTCATGTTCATTCTTAACACATGGCTTAGAACACACACACCCTTGCAATCTCCTAGTGTGATTCATTCTTATTATAATGCTCAAGTCATATACAAACTTGCCATTCTTTATCTTAGTGTGCGTTTCTAGCCCGTAACCTCATTACTATAGCTTAATTAAGGCTTAGAAATGCCTAAGATGCAATGAGGTTGTCAAAACATGCCTTAGTACGCTTAGGCAAAATTTCAGAATTTTAAGTCATCGCTCGAGCGAAGCTTTCCTCGCTCGAGCGGGCATGCAAAAATGTGATTGGTCGCTCGAGCGCACATTCCTTCGCTCGAGCGATCTGTAAATGATGCAAACTTCTGGGAGCTCGAAATTTACGCTCGAGCGGACTTTTGGTCGCTCGAGCGAAATGCACAATCTCAGAGTGGTCGCTCGAGCGAGAACCCCTTCGCTCGAGCGAGGTTGCAGAATCTGGAATTTCCAGATTGCATCCCTGAGTTCAAAACTCGAGTTTAAACCTCCAAAACACCTCTCTTGGTCCCTAGAACTTTATATAACCCATAAAATTTGTAGAATATGAAAGTTCAAAGATCAATTTATAAAAATCGTGGCCCAAGGTTTGTCAAAACTCACATTTTCAACTTAAAACATGATGAATGCTTAAGAACACCACATGCATGGACTTTTCTTGTTTCAAATCTCTTAAAGCATAATCAAACACCATGAAATAACTGGAAACTTGATGATTTGATGGACAATCAAGATGAATGGCCAAAATGTAGAAGATGTTAACACATGCATGGAAGAAACCTTTGAAATCAAACCCAAAACTTGGAAATTTATGCATGCATGCATGTTTGAAACTCAACTCCTCATTATAAGCTCCATTACATGACTAAACTTATAATCTTCATGAATTCAACAATTAAACATAACATCTACAAGAATTATAGCTTAGGTTCTTACCTAGAGCCCTCAATTTCTCTTGTTCTAGCACAATCCTTGTTTAATTCAAACCCTAGCCTTCAATCTCTCTTGAATTCTCCTTCCTCTCTCTCAAATTGCATGCACTCTCTCTCTAAGATGGAACCTCGGATTTTTCCACTAAGGAGGTGAAACAAAATGAGCTCAAAATGAACTTAAGGACCTTATATCCAACTATGATGCCAAAATGCACTAATTAGAATATTTGGCTAACCAAACATGACTTAATGAATCATTTTAAATCAATTTTTGATTAACCTTACCATAATGTCCTAAAAATTCCAAATAACACGGTGATATATTCAGTTTCGTTTTCGGATGTCGATAAGGCTTTCAATTTTCATTTTAAAGCGGGATTCTAAGCAGATATTTTTATAAGTGACAAATAGAAAGCCAATTATCATGCAGATTACATATTAATCCCATATTTAATCTTATTCACTTAATTAGCATCATTAATTACCGATTAATAGCTAATCACGGGTCGGCGTTATTACAGGGACTGACTATTTATAAGTGCATTGGTGGCTTTTCAGATTTGAATCCAATGGGTAACAAACCTGTTTGAACAAGTATAGTACTTGTTCGGTACGGTTTAAATAGGCAAGGAACCTGTTTGGTTTGAATTTAAACAGATACTGAATCTGTTCGGGTTGAATTTAAACAAACATAAACCTGTTTGGGTAGAGGAAAAAATCTGGACATATTTTTGGAATTAATTTCGAAATTCAAATTTCAAAAGAAGTAAGAATTTAATTTAAAAAAAATAAAATTCAAAAAGTTTTTGGCCCCAAAAAGATAAACATTGGGCTGGACAAGCCCAACCCATCCTCACACCACGCAACCACGCCCAAGTCTAGTCTAGCCCAGCCCGCCCGACTGACCGGACAGACGAATGGCGGTAGCGCACACGTGTGTGTTTGTTTTGGGTCTAATAGGTCTAGCTCATTTTGCTCATAACCTCACATTTCCACAAAACTCAAGTACCCCTTAGGGCCCTCTCCAAGTTCCAAACTCAAGTCTTACAAATCCACACAAAGTTTACCTACCAAAGCAATATGGTACAAAACTTAATTCCAACATTTATGGAAATTTCACCAAAAATACCATTTCCATGGAGCTCACTTTGGTTTCAATTTCCTATTTACTCGATAATGGTTTTGAGCAATCAAATATATTACGTGAATCACAATGCGGCATAGAACACGGTACCACCAATAACTGCTATAACCAGTACTTGGGACCTAGTCAAATTATAATCCAAAGTTTAACGAAAAATTATATTTTTGTACAAAATTTCCTCAACCATTCTAACAATCCTCCACATGAATGGAATTTGAAGACAACGGAAATGCAACAACATGCAGAATTTTTCGAGAGAGTATAAATCGAAAATATTTTACATCAGGATAGGTAGCTTTCGGCTTTGAATCTTCCCTAATCATAACCTATCGGGCTTACTATTTAACTAATGGACGCGATGCCTTGAATTGTTTAACCGTTTGTGTAAGCCAAGACAATAGATTTTACACAAAATATCTTCTGACATATCGTGGTTCTCACGGTTATGTTCATTTTAGCCTCGAACGCTCCTAGTTGTTCGTGAGTGCTTCTAGAGAATTTAGCCTTTTTTCATTCTCATATAACCGACCCCAGTTCGACACTTATATAGGTGATTCTTATTGAGAGTATCCCTTATACTCATCTTGACTTTTTATTCCGAAGTCAAGATATAAGTAATCATTAAAAGTAAAGCTTACTTTTAATCCCCTACATACAACATATGTTGTAGATATCACTCTCACCATAGGAATGAGTAGGGAATTTTAATCCATTGGTGATTTTTGGCAAGCCACACATAACTTAGTTATCCCTTTGAACTTAGTTCTTGGGATCTCCAGTCATCTAAGTAGAGTTACCATTATGATGACTCTTATGTAATAGGCTTTAATCCCATCCCCTTCAATGAACTATGCACTTGCTCTTTTGTCAAACATTTCGTTAACAGATTCGCAATATTCTCTTTAGATTTTATATAATCTATTGAGATTATTCCACTTGAGAGCAATTAACTTACGGTATTATCTCGACGACGAATATATTGTGACTTACCATTATATATATAACTATGTGCCTTGTCTATTGCAGACTGACTATCACAATGAATGTAAATAGCTGGCATAGGTTTTAACTTCATTGGAATATCTTCTAAGAAGTGGCGAAGCCACTCTGTTTTTTCTCCTACTTTGTCTAAAGCGATGAACTCAAATTCCATTGTAGATCATGCAATACATGTTTATTTTGTGGATTTCCAAGAAACAGCAGCGTCTTCTAGAGTAAAGACATATCAACTAGTGGATTTTAAATCTTTAGTATTTGATATCCAATTTGCATCATAATAGCCTTCAAGTACTGCTGGATATCGAGTAAATTTTAAGCCACGATCACGGGTAAATCTTAGATATTTAAGAACCCGAATGATCGCTTTCTAATGGTCTTCTCTGGGGTTACTAGTGTACCTACACAATTTACTGACAGCATAAGTTATAACAGGACGTGTGCAATTCATTAGGTACATTAGGCTTCCAATGATTTGGGAGTATTTTAATTGAGATACAACATCACCTTTATTTTTCGATAAATAAAAACTGATGTCCACAGGTGTTCTTGCTACATTCATATCATCCTCGATCTATTTACCAAGAATTTTCACAATATAATAAGATTAAGATAATGCATATCCATCAGATGTTTTAGTAATTTTCATTCCTAATATAACATCTGTGACCCGCATATATTTTATATCAAATCTTTTGTTTAGCATTTGTTTGGTTGATTTGATAATATTTTGACTGCTTTCAATGATAAGCATGTCATCCACATAAAGACAAACGATGACATAACCTTTGTCAGTATTTTTAACATAGACGCATTTGTCACATTCGTTTATTTTGAAACCATTAGTTAGCATAGCATGATCAAATTTCTCATACTATTGCTTAGGAGCTTGTTTTTATCCATAAAGAGATTTTACAAGTCGACAAACTTTCTTTTCTTGTCCTGGCATTACAACTCCTTCGGGTTGCTCTATATAGATCTCTCCATTTAGATCACCGTTTAAGAAAGCTGTCTTAATATCCATTTAATATATCTCTAAATTATACAATGCTGTTATAGAAATAAGCATGCAGATGGATGTTATTCTTGTTACAAGGGAATATGTGTCAAAATAGTCTAGACCTTTCTTTTGTCTGTAACCTTTTACCACAAGTCTTGCTTTTGGCTTGTTTATTGAACCATCTATTTTCATTTTTTTCTTGAATATCCAATTATACCCAAGAAGTTTAGAATCCGTTGGAAGATCCACTAATTCCCAAGTATGATTTTGCATAATGGATTCAATTTTATTATTAATAGCCTCTTTCTACAAAGGTGCTTTAGGACCTGATATTGCTTCCTTAAAGCTTTGAGGCTTATTTTATAACAGGTATGTCAGAAAATCTAGACCAAATGATTTTGATATTCTCGCTCTCTTACTTCGTCTTGGTTCATCATCAATTAAATCTTGTTGGTCGAGACCATTACTAGTCTCTTGCGTTTGATTGTCATTAGTCTCTTAACTTTGTGTATAATCATAAGTTCTTTTCTATGAATTTAATCCCTGTCTTTTCTTGTAAGGAAAAACTTGTTCAAAAAACACAGCATTCCTTGATTCAATAATATAGTTCACATGTATATCAGGTATTTCTAATTTATAAGTCAGAAACTGATATGCACTATTATTATGCGCATAACCAATAAACACATAGTCCACTGTTTTTGGTCCTATCTTAGTCTTTTTCGGAACAGGAACTTCTACCTTTGCCAAACAACCCCACACTTTTAAATATTTGTAAGAATGTGGTCGACCTTTTCATAATTCATAAGGAGTGTTGTTAGTTTTCTTGTGGGGTATTCAATTAAGAACATAATTAGCAGATAATATTACTTTCCCCCCACAAGTTTTGCTATCAACTTGGACTTAGTAACATGGCATTTATCATTTCTTTAAGGGTTTTATTATTTCTTTCAGCAATTTCATTTTGCTGTAGAGAATAAGGTGCTGTAGTTTGGTGAATAATGCCATGTTATGCACAAAATTCATTTAAAGGTGCATCATATTCATCGCCCTAATCAATTCTAACCATTTTAATAGTTTTACCAAGTTGATTTTCAACTTCAGTTTTGTAAATTTTAAACGTTTCCAAGGCTTCATCTTTACTTTTAAGTAAATATACATAATAATATCTTATGCAATCATCGATAAATGTTATGAAATACTTTTTGCCTCCTCTAGTTTGAACAAATTTAAGATCACACACATTAGTATGAATTAATTCTAGAGGTTTGATTTTTCTTTCAACCGATTTAAATGAAACTTTAGTTAGTTTTGCTTTTATACATATCTTACATTTGTAATTAGGATCAATTTCAAACTTTGGTATATAATCCAAACCAATTTGTTTATGTAAAGCATCAAAATTCACATATCCTAATCTATCATGCCATAAATTTGACTTAAGAATATAAACAAAAGATGTATTATTCTTATTCATAGCAGATTTTGGTACAACAGTCACTACATTTAATTTGAAGAGACCATCACTCATGTATCCCTTAGCCACATACATACCATTCTTTGTTAATACAAATTTATCAAACTCAAATACAAGCCTAAAATCATTTTTACTAAACAAAGAATCAGAAACTAAATTCTTTCGAATATCTGGTATATGCAGTACGTTATTGTGGGTCAGTTCTTTCCCCGATATCATCTTTAAGACAACTTTCCCTTGTCTAGCTACAACAAAAGTAGATGAATTTTTCATGAATAGTTGTTCACCATTTGCAGCCTTATTATAAGTAGTGAACATATTTTTGTCTGCGCAAATGTATCGAGTTGGCCCAGTGTTAACCCACCACTCTTTGGGATTTCCAACCAAATTAGCCTCAGACACCACCGTAAAAAGATTGATGTCACTTACCCTGTTAGAAATATAATCGACTTCTGCCTCATTGGCTTCATTGGTGGTCTTTTGTGCTTGTACTTTTGCGATACTTCTTAAAGCAGCGGCAATCAGAGGCACGATGTCTACTCTTGCCACAGTTATAGCATTTTCCTTTGAACATTTTATTAACATTGTTGTCACCTTATTTAGGACCATCTCCAGCAAATTTCCTCTTTTTGTTATGTGGTTTGGGCACTTGTTCCATAAATTAGCCTTGGACTCAATGGAATTTTTACCATTCCTATTTTTAGCCTTACGGTTATCTTTCTCAATTTTCAGTCTTACAATAAGTTCATCCATGGTCATCTCTTTGCACTTATGTTTTAAATAATTTCCAAGCCGATGGTAATTTTTCTACTAACGCAGCGATTTGGAAAGACTCACCTTCAACATGAATATCATGCTAAATTAATTGAAAACCTTGAACTTGAGAAATTACTATTTGGGAGTCTACCATAACAAAGTCTAGAAATTTACTGGCAACAAATTTTTTTGTGCCGGCATCCTCTGTCTTATATTTTTTCTTCAAAGAATCCCATAATTCTTTTGTTGTTTTCAGAGGACTGTAAACATTATGCAGCATGTTGTCTAGGCCATTGAGAATGTAGTTTCTGCATAGAAAATCAGAATGTTTCCAAGCGTCTACAGCGGCAATAACTTGCCGATCACTTTCATCCTCTTTAAGCACTGATGGAGAAACCAAGCAAGATTCAAAGTTGTAAGATAGAACAACATTTTTTGTTGCCATCTCTTAAACTCGGTGCCATTAAATTTTTTCAGTTTTTCTTCATGACTCATTAAAACATGGTTTTGGGTAAGGATCGAAGTCGTTGTAACAATTGGATTTGGAGTACTACTTTCAGCAACCATAATATCTGATAACAAAAAATCTAAAAAAATCAAAACCAAAACACAAATTAATTTTCTAGTTACTCAAACCTAAAAATAAGTTATAACACAAAATAATTTTACTTTTCTAGTTACTAAAACGAGAAAAATAAAATAAAACACAATATTTTTGTTAATACAATAAAGACACAAAAAGAAAGAAAGAATTGGTCTTAAGATTGTTTGCCAATCTTCACTGTATTCAAATAATGGATTAAAGAAAGGAGAGAGAAGTATTATTTTGTCAAATATTTAGATCAAGTCCAGTGTCGAACACTGTTTCCTTAAGATAGATTCGTCCTTTCTTGAGTGCTAACAAATTATAGACATCTATCTCCCAAGATGAAATGATCTACAACAAACAGTAGCAGCACTACAAACTGTTTGTACAACGAACACACTTTGTGTTTATACTCTTTCTCATAGGAAAATTGAATGCAGCAAAATGCAAAGAACAATAGCAGAATTAGAACGGAAAAAATTAAGTGTAAAATCTAAATGAAGGACTGACTATTTATAAGTGCACTAGTTGCTTTTCAGATTTGAATCCAACAGGTAACAAACCTGTTTGAACAAGTATGGTACCTATTCAGTACTATTTTAATAGGTAAGAAGCCTGTTTGGTTTGAATTTAAATAGATACTGAATCTGTTCGGGTTGAATTTAAACAGGTATAAACCTGTTTGGGTGGAGGAAAAAATCTAGACAACATTTATGTATGTAAGTGATCAGGTGCGGGACTAGTCTCAGTGAGGTTGCTTGGAGATCTGTTTGAGTTAGCCAACCAGTATACCTCTTGAGGAGATTCCGAAATGTTTTGTGGTTGAGTTTTGTGAACCTTGTTATGACTTTTGTTTTCCTTTTTGTTTTAAGTTTGAGCTCGACTTTTGGTTTATCTGTAATATGGTGACATAAGACTAATGCAATTATGACATCACGTATTGTATATAAATATAAGTTTTAAATATTATGTCCCATGTATGTCTACACAATTTTATGGACATTATACGTTTGTAATTGCTTCCGCTAGCCTCTTTACTTTTGCTAATCTGTTCAGAGGCCTTGATCTTAAGATTATTGGCCGGTTACGACAATAAACCTATAGGGGCGGGTTTAGGTTGTGACAACTTCGCTCATGACTCTGCCTTTTGTGTTAAGGGTTGGTGCATTCTTCTCTTACCCTAGTGGTGGGTCCCTTCATTTGGGTTGAGTTAAATCTGACTGGCAACTAGTTACCCTAGGATCAGGGCCCACGGATGCTAAGATACCCCCATGGAGCGTCTTTTTTTCCTAGTTCAAATACAATAAATAAATAAACCTCTAATTTCATCTCCTTATTATAGCACTTGACCACTTTGTTACAATTACTTGGACAACTTTGCTAGAATTAATTTTGAAAGTTGTATGTCTTTATGCGCACACTTCATTTCCGCGCATTCTTAAGAAATAAAACATTGACATTTAATGATTTATTTTATCAACTATGAGACCTTTTTTTGCCACATAATATATGTTAGGAGTTATTTAAGATGGTCTAAATAAGTGTACTTTTTGATTTTTTACGAAAAAATATGTAAAAGAAATAGAGAAATGATGTGATGTGACTCAAAAAAGATAAAAAAATATACTAATACAGGAGATACCAAACACTTCATTGGTACGGCACCGTTTGGAAAGGTGATTTCCAAACTTTTTTGATTATTTTAGCCACAAAAAATAAAATAAGTTATTTTAGTCATAACAAACAAAACATCACATCCAACCCATAATCATTACACTCTTCTCTAAAAAAAAAAGTCAAAAAATCAAAAAGTCCTTCCTAAATCAAACTTTTTAACCCAGACTAAAATAATCTAAAAAGTCAAAAAGTCAAAAAACTAACCCGCTTCCAAACGGAGGCTTAGATTATCTTAGAAAGCCAATGCTACGTCATCAGCTCGAACCTGAAACTTCAAATCACCTCACTGGCACTTAAGTGTCTTTTCATATCCATTTGAAGTACATTCATAGGTCTATATATATGATGCGAGTTTCACTCTATAGTTGTTGTGGGGATATATTTTCTGAGTACCAACACGTGGCCGAGGTGACACCGAAGTGTCAGCAGAGTTCCCCACGTGTTATGGTAGTTGTGCCGAGGTTATCTCGGCTAGGCCGAGGATACCTCCGAAGATATCGGAATCCAAGATAAGCGGATAAAGGACAAGAGTCCTAGAATGAAGAGGAAGCCCAAACCTGGATGTGGACAAGAGTCCAAGGTTGGGGGAAGACTTCAGTTTGGGGTAAAGATAAACTCTTAGGGAGTATGTCTTAATTCCACTGAGAGTCCTAGATTAGCAGGAGTCCTAAGTCCATTAGGACCGGGTTCCTGTTGGGACTAGGATTGGATTGGCTATAAAGAGAGGCACCCCATGGGTCTAAGGTACGTTTTTATGCTCAAGCTAGTGAGTTAAGTACTTGATTATCCTTGAGAGATATCTTGACTTGATCGTCGAGTACCCCGGTGGTGAAACCACACGAGTCTTTTCATTCCTTCATGCGAGTTACAAGGAGCCGTCTACTCGCCTGTGTTCTTCTTGAATCACTAAGGAGGCGGTGTGATCGGAAATTCACTCACACAATTTGGCGTCTGTAGGAAAGAAAGAAGAGTAGATGGCTAATAACGCTTGAAGGAAAATATTGGGGCGACACTCCATCAGAGTGGAAGACTGTCGATCCTAACGTGGAAGGCGACCGCGAAGAAACTCGTGATCGAGAATCACGCGAGAAAAAACGTCGGCCAAGAGGCGGCGACACATCAAAAGCGAACGAGCAAGTACTACAACGAGGATGACCTCGGACACGGAAAGACGGATGTCCGAGGAGGATGAAGAAGTAAAGGAGATGGCACATAAATCGGTGACCTTCAATCGTCAACTTTATGATGCAGAATAATGTCATCGACCGCCATACCCATTGCAGGACACACCAATGCCTGACAAAGAACGCCCAAAGAAGGGGAAAGAAGTCCCAAGCCCCTCAACATACGAGGCGGAAGGCTCTCACCGACCATCTGGGAGGTCGGAGAAGAGCCGAGGAGAGAAGAGTCGAAGGACACATCGTGAGAAGGATGCAAACCCCAAAGAACATCGGCATGTTAAAGGCGGGTGTTGTGTTTTGATGCGTCTGCGGAGAAGGATCAAGGGGCCACCATGAGGCCGAGTAGTCGCCAAAAAATTTGAAGTCCATTGACAATTGCGAGGGAGAAGTAAAGAGGACTTGAGAGACTACCTCAAGGAAGCAGGAGAATCTTTGAGCAGTAACCTCCCGATTAAGCGAGACTCCATTCTCGGTGGAATTGGACAAATTCGTGGCACCAAAAGATTGACATGCCGAGGTTCGGATATATGATGGTAAGTCGGACTCTAACTTCCATGTTGGATTATTTTTGAATTCAATGGCGTTATCTGATTAGGAACGAGCCGTTGCTCGCAAAGTGTTCCTTCATCCTTTGGGAGATTGCATCAGATTGGTTCCACAAACTACCGAAGGGCGTAAAGAAGCTGGGAAGGCTGGCCGAGATGTTTGTGGCTGAGTTCATAACAAACAAATCGTAACCTTTGAGGGTGGATGCATTGATGGCCACGAAGATCGGCAAAGATGAGAGCCTCGAGCCTCATAGCGGTACTATGAGGTGTTCAATCGAATACTGAGTGCAACGAGGAGGTGGCGGTTGTCTCTTTCAAGAACGGCCTAAGGATGATCGCCTTTGCGGAAGTCATTAGCAAAAACCCTGGAAGAGTATGGAAGAGCTCATGGCGAGGATTGAGAAGTATGCACGAGCCGAGGAGGATACCTCGGGGAACAAGGAGACAAAGACAGAAAAAGGCAACGGCTCGCCGAAGCGAGGCCGAGGCAACAATGGACAAAACAAGCGAGAGCGAGTTGAGGACTAAACAAGCGATTTGATGGTGTTTAATTCCGATCCAAAAGGTCCTTGACCAAATTAATCACCCTACTTGATGCGGCAAAACAAGGAGAATTCATGGGGAGAAAGCTCGGTAGGCGTTGTGCCTACCATAATGAGCAGGGCCACCCAACTCAGGGTTGCAGGGCCCTTAAAGCACACTTAGAAGATCTGGTCAGACAAGGCCATTTAAGAGATCTTGTGGATGAGGCCGAACCGAGGAAGAACGAGCACGGTTGCCTCAAGCACCAGTGGCCCGCCCCGGCCAAAGCAACCACGGCGGTGGACCTCGGGTGGTTAACGTGATCCACTCAAAGGTGAACGAAAACGACATACGGAGACGCAGAGGTGAAACATCTGCACATGTCAACCGTCGATCGGATTGAAAAGACCTCGGCTTTGAAGATTGCCGAGGACCTATGATAACCTTCACGAAGCCGACCTTGACATGGTTCAAGACCGCACAATGATGCCTGGTAGTATCCCTCCGGGTTGGGAGTGCCAGTGAAACGCATCTTGATTGATCAAGCGACTCTGCGACATCATGTATGTCGAGATGCTACAAGGAGTTAGGCCTTCACCACGATGACATGGAGCAGTCAAAGCGGCCCGATGGTGGCTTCAATGGAACGCCGGCGTGGCCTTTAGCGCAACAAGCTTGGAGGTACAAGGCGGCACAAAGAAGGTGAGGATGAATTTATTGTGATTGATACGCCGCGCCTTACAACATCATCATCTGGGAGGCCGTGGTTGCATGCAATGGGGCGATTCCTCCCTTGCATCAAGCTAACTGCGATTCCCAATGAACATGGGATTGAGGAAATCAGAGGAGATCGATTCAGAAGTAAAAGCGCTCCATGGCAAAGAATGAAGTTAACTGCGGCATTCGAGAACCGGTGAGCGAAGGTTGAAGAAGAGGACATGAAAGTCCTAGATGAAGTCGGCAAGAGCCAACCGAAGAGTGAAGAAGCATTGAAGAAAGTCTTCGTCCAAGAGGGTGATGAGGAACGCTTCTTTCTTCTCGACAGAGATTAGCGAAGGAGAAGAAAGGGAGTTGGAAGCCTTTACGAGAAAAAATATTGAGGTGTTCGCTGGACACCTTATGAAATGCTGGCATCAACCAGAGGTCACATGCCATAGACTCAACGTTGAAGTCGGCCAAACAGTAATACAACGAGCGAGGAGACCGGCGTTGATACGTCGAGCGATGGAAGAGAAGTAGCTAGACTTCTAGAGGCGGGGCCATCCGAGAAGCCAATTATCCGGCGTGGTTGTCAAATACCGTGGTAGTAAAAAAGAAGAATGGCAAGTGGAGTCTGCGTAGACTTCACAAATTTGAACAAAGCTTTGTCCCAAAGACGACTTCCCTCTGCCAAAGATCGACCCGGTTGGTAGGCCACATCTCTGGACATGGTAGGATGAGCTTCTTGGACGCATATAGGGGTATCACCAGATAGCCATGTACCCCGGATGAGGAGAAGGCGTTTATTACTCCCAAAAGGTGCATCTTTATTCTGAGTCATGCCCTTTGGGTTGAAGAACGCAGAGCAACTTACCAAAGGTGGTGACCCGGATGTTTAGACACTTGATTGGCGAGCGTGGAAGTCTACATCGATGATATGGTCGTGAAGACCAAGGCGAAGGATCATCTCGTGACTTAGAGGTCTTCAACATACTCAAAACATATCGGCTCGACTAAACGCATCGAAATCTGCGTTTGAGTCGGATCCGATAAGTTTTTGGGGTACTGGTGACAAGAAGGGGCATTGAAGCCACCAGATCAAATCAAGGCCATTCGGAATTCTGAGTCCGACATCGGCTAAGCGTGTTCGGATGCTTCTTGGAAGGGCATGACCCTAAGCAGTTATAAGCGAAGTTCGGACAAGTGTAAACCTTTTTCAATCTGGTGAAAAAGGCCATGATTTTTATGGGCGGAGGAATGCGAGGCCGCTTTGACCGACTGAAGAAGTACCTTACCTCGGCTGATCCTCTCAACGCCTCAACACAGGGAGGAACCGTTCTTATACCTAGCGTTTGAGCAGCGATGAGTCTTTGTGATTATCCGAGAAAGAAAAGGCGAGTAGGCGGTTTACTATGTGAGCAAGACCTTGGTCGACGCGAAACAAGGTATCGCCATTAGAAAAATTAATCTTGGCCTTGGTAATGGCTTCAAAGAATTTGAACCACTATTTTCAGCTCACAAGATAGTGGTTCGACAGAGCACCCATTAAAATCCTTGTTGACAAGGAGACTTGTTGGAAGAATTGCAAGATGGGCCGTTGTTTTGGGCCAATATGACTGGAGTTTAGGCCGAGAACCGCAATTAAGGGCCAAGTCTTGGCCGACTTTGTGGCGAGTTCTCACGAGAATACATCGAACATCGGGCTCCGTCGGCCGAGATGAACGATGCCCGCACAAGGAAAGAAGCCCGGTAAAGCCAAAGAACCAAGGAAGGAGAAACTCGGACCTGCGGCATTTACATCGGCAATTCCTTTCAACTTTTTGTTGATGGGAGCTCAAACCGGCGGAGGCTGGAGTAGTGTTAATTTCCCCGATGGGGAGATATTGGAAGCGATCAATTCGATGGGGTTCAAGGCCTCGAACAATGAGGCGGAGTATGAAGCATTGATTCTTGGATTGAAGCCGCAATAGCAGCTGAGGAGATGAGGTAATTATTTTTGTGATTCACGACTTATAGTAAATCAAACTACAGGAGAGTTTCTTTGCCGAGATGAAAGAATGTCGGCATACGTAAAGAAGTCATCGGTGGCAGACATGTTTCAAAAGCCGACTTCTTCAGGTTAGCGAGATGACAACAACCACGTCGAGCGTTGGCCAATTTGGCAAGTTCAAGATTACAAACCGAAGACAAGGATAATAATGATTGACTACCTACCGGGCGAGCATAGAGCCACGAACGCAATGCAAGAAGCATTATGTGCGGATTTGGGAGCAAGCTGGATCGATGCAACTGTTGGCTTCCTAAAAGAAGGCAAACCCCCAGAAGACCGGAAGGAAGCACACAAGGCCAGATTGAAGTCGGCAAGATTCAGTCTGACAGCAGAAGGACATCTGTACAGAACATCCTTCACTGGACCTCTTTTAAGGTCGTACACCCTCTTCAAGTCGAAGACTTTACATCTGAAATTCATGAAGGAGTTTGTGGAAGCCTTGGGCAGATCGTTAGCACATAGGGCCATTACCAGGGGTATTGGTGGCCCTATATGCGAAAAGATGCAGCCTATGTAAAGAAGTGTGAACAATGTCAGAGGTTTGCACCATTGATACACCAGCCAGCTGCTGACTTGAATCCTGTTTCCAGCCCTTGGCCATTTGCCCAATGGGGCATGGATCTTGTTGGAAAATTGCCCCAAGCAAATCGGCAGCGGAAGTACCCTCTTGGTGGCTACGGATTACTTCACAAAATGGATAGAAGTAGAGCCTCTTGCCAAAATCCGAGATGTGGATGTGAAGAACTTCATCGGAAAAGCATCATTACGATTTGGGATTCCAAGAGCAATCGTTGCCGACAACGGAACCAGTTTGACAAAGAACTCATCAAGAATTTTTGCGCCAAATTCAAGATAAAAATTACTTCTCAACACCAAGCTTTCCCCAAAGTAATGAGCAAGCGAAGCATCAAACAAGGTCATTCTAGATGGAATAAAGAAGAGGTCAGGCGACCAAAGGGAAGTGGGTAGGCAATTGCCCAACGTGTCTGGGCATATCGCACTCTGTGAGAAGATCAACAGGGGAATCCCCCTTTGCCATGGCTTATGGCACGGAAGCAGTCATTCCATTGGAGATCGGCATCCCAGGGATCAGAACACAGGGAGTTGAGAACGGGTCTAATGATGTGCTCTTAGCCCGAGATCTGGACCTACTAGAAGAAAGAAGAGAGAAAGCTGCAATCCAGCTTGCAGCATACCAGCAACAGCTTGCCAAAGCTTACAACAAGAAGGTCAATCCAAGGGATTTTCAGGTCAACGACTTAGTCTTAAGAAAAGTGGTCGGCAATAAGAAGGATGCCAGAGAGGGCAAACTTGGCCCAAACTGGGAAGGCCCCTACAGAATAATTTCGGTGTTAGGGAATGGGGCATCTGCGCTCGAAGATAATGAGGGCAAAGCATTGCCTAGACCATGGAACACTTGTAATTTAAAGTTTTTCTATCATTAGATATTGCTTGATTTTTTTGCCGATATGATAAATAAAATCTTAGCAGAATTTCTCTGAACTTATACAACTTGGCACGATGTTGTTTTTTGAATAATAAGAACCCAAGAGGAACTTAGGTTCACATTGGGGTAGAGAAGACATTAGTAATGCTTAGCGAAGTTAAGCCGAGATAAATTCCTTATCTTTACTTGTTGAAATTTGTAGCAATTTACAAGTTAAAGTTAGTGAGATAAATTCCTTATCTTTACTTGTTGAAATTTGTAGCAATTTACAAGTTAAAGTTAAGTCGAGATAAATTCTTATCTTTACTTGTTGAAATTTGTAGCAATTTACAAGTTAAAGTTAAGTGAGATAAATTCTTATCTTTACTTGTTGAAATTTGTAGCAATTTACAAGTTAAAGTTAAGCGAGAAGATTCCTTGACCTCGCTTGTTGAAATTTGTAGCAATTTACAAGTTGAGTAAAGATTATTGTCTAAACACTTGAGTAAAGTCCTTGATTATTTTTGAAATTTGTATCAATTTACAAGGAAGCAAAATTGAAATTGTTATTTATGGCCTTTTGGAACTTGAGAAAAGTTAACATTGAATAGAATCTGTCTATACTTGTTGAAATAATGCAGAGATCTCTTCTTCAAGTAAAATTTGCGGTGTAATGCCCGAGGTATGTTACCCGAGGAGATTGTGCAAAAAGGAAGAATCTGGAAATCATGCAAAATATTCTAAGTATAGAATCATTGAAGCGAAGAAGAATTAAAAGCTGAAGCATTCAAGAATAAACAATTTGCATAAATAAGTTGTTTACAAGCGTGAGAGAGGCACATCGGCCACGTATGAACAACTTACAAAGAAAAGAAAACAAAGTACAAGAAATAGAAGAAACAAAAAGCGTCAAGTGTCCTTCTTCAACTTGGAAGAAGGTTGAAATTTGGAACCTCGGAAGGTTCTGGAAGAACCACCTCGGTGTCTTTTGGGTCCACAACCTCTGCATCTTTTTCAGCCGGAACCCCAGGTTCTTTATTTGCCACGACCTCGGAGTGTTTGTCAGCCGCAACCTCAGCGTCGATTTCGGCTAAGGTTTCATCAACACTTCTCCCAATTAGAAGCATATCAGAAGACAGGCGAACTGAGCCAGCTTCCTTGGATTGCTTCTCGACTGCTCATCCCGATGAGGTCCAAATCTGGTGCGGCCTTGGGAGGATTTGGCCTTCCTCACCAAGGGTTCATCTTTATCTTCATCTTTTCTTCATCTTAATCCTCGGCTTGATTGATTCATCTTGGCTTGGAGATGGAGGAAGTGGGCAAGGAAGACGCAGCTCTCGGTCTTGCGCCATGGCGAGTCGACCGAAGATCAAGCTTTTTGGTCGAGCATTCCAACCTAGGGCGTATCCTTTGTTGCAAGCTTGCTTGACACAAGCTTGTAGTCTTCAAAGAACGTCTGCCATGCCATGCCTTGGTTGTAGGCGGCCGATTTCGGCCTTTTGTGGCGAGCATCCCTAAGCTCTTTCTCGGCCTCGGCCTTCTTAGCCTCGGCTTCCTTTTTCTCGGCTTCGGCAACTTCCTTGGCGTTCTGGCACTCGGCCTTTGAAGAGCAAGTGATTGGGCCTTTGTGGCGCCTACTGCTCTTCCAGTTTTTCATCCTCGCTTGATCTCTTTTTGGGTCTTTTGAAGGCGACAAACTCCTTCTTTAATTCAGAGAGCTCCTCCTTGTTTCAAATGCCTTCTGAGAGAAGGCGTGGGCATGTTGAACGGCACAGCGTTCATAAAGACAAAGGTTATTACAGAGTGAAAATGATGTTTTACAAGTATGAAGATAAAACAAGATCATCAAAGTTCTGAAGGCTTACTTGGACAGAACGTTGCAACATGAGGGCATAGTTCTCGTATTCACTGATCTTGGAGTTTCTCTCAAGATCACCTTCGATGAGAACAGCCATGCTGAGTGCCACGCCGACGTTAACGTCAGAGGCGCTTTCATTGGCATAAACTGGCCTGTCCTCAAGTGTAATTTTGGGCTCCCAGGGAACTTTGGGAACCCTGGATCCCGAGGTTGAAGGCTTTTGCTTTTTCGGTGGACCAGATCCAGAGGGCTGCGTCTCAGCCGACCTCTTCACAGGAGCATAGGTAGTCTTCCTGCTCTCCGCTAGCTGGGAGATTGGCAGGGCATCTTCGGCCTCGGCATCAGCTTCAGCAGCCTTAGCCTTCGGTTGGGCCTTCTTGGTTCTCTTCGGTTTTGGTGGGGGCATAGTTTGAGCTGGCTCATCCTCCATGTCATCTGGCAGGTCGGCCAAGAGATTGAGCAGCTTTTCTTGGTTTTCCATTTAATTTGTTTTGGAGTCTGCGTCGGCGCTTCTTTTCTTGGGTAGTTGACGTGGAAGCAACTTGTTGATGGAGGCGATTGATGAGGAGGTGCTCATCTTCCCTGTCTTGGAACGTCGGGCAACTTTGAAGTATATGTGGGGATGAAGTTCGGCACCAAAGGGCCTTGCGTTTCTCAAGAGGAGGTCCAAGAGCTTTTCGATTCGAACTGAGGAAGTAGGGTAGCGAAAGTCCTTGGGAGGTCGTGACGTCTGCAAAGCAGAACAAAACATGAGAAGCAGATAAAATATTTTGGAAAATTGAAGAAAAACAGCAGTTAAGTAGTTCGAGATGGGCTCTTACCCTTGCCCTCCTTTACTGTTCGTGGGAGAGGGAAAAGGTGGACTTCTTCACCTGGGCCAAATTCCCAGTTCCCAGTGACAATAAGATAATCCTCAAGAGCCCCTTTGTTGGAGTCTGGGAGCTCGGCTACAATCTTATATTCGGTAGACCTCGGCTTGAGGTAATATACAAAACCTTTCTCCTTAAGGTTAAGGGCACTCATGGTGTAACAATACTGGATATCGGCAAGAGTGATTCTAACACCCTCTTGCCGAGCTAAAGCTATTATTCCGATAAGGGTCCTATAGGCATTTATGGTAAGTTGCATGGGGTTGAGGCTGTAGTAGTTAAGGACCTCGCGGAAGAGGATATCAAGAGGGAACCTAAGTCCACACTGGACGAAGGCAACTATAGGGAAAGGCATTTTATCGCCATCAGGCATAATGGAGTCCTCCTCCGGCTAGTCTGAGTTGGACGTCATTTGGAATGGAGAATTCTTGCCTAAAGTGTTCTAGTTTTGTGGGGGTATCCACCCTATGTTTCCACACACCCATGGTCTTTATAAGTGTTTGGCTACAGAAACAGAGTATTCTTAAGGATTTTAAGGACCTCGGCTAAAACCTAAAATCTTGATTGTTTCAGTTCTTTCCTAGAGATTGATGGTTCTACAACAAATCCCAAACTTAAATCTACGAATAAATGAGAATGGAAGGTAGAAAATCTGGAAAACAGGAAAGCAAAAGAAGTTTCAGATTCAGGAATACAAGAAAGTGGAAGGCCAAAAACAGAAGTGAGATGGTGCAAGTATTCAGATGCAAAATCAAGAAATGATTCAAAAATTACATGACAAAGCGAGAACATTAGAAGCGAAAAAACCAATAACGATCAAAGAAATGGAAAAGAAGGAACAGGGCTTACAGAAAGGATGAAGCCGAGATGAGTCCCCGAGGTCAGTGACTTAGGCGACAATGAGCTCCACGAAATGGCAAAGCAGACCTAATGCGAGCTTGAGCTTGGGGCAATGGAGGATTCGAAGAAAAAAAGCTTCAGAGAGAGAGAACAAGAATTTCAAAATGCGAAGTGAAGCGAAGGAGAGAGACAAACGTTTTTGTCAAAAGTGAAGCGGCAAAAGCGACAATAATGACGCCTAGAGGTAGCACTTCGCCAGAGGCCTATGAGCGGAAAAAAAACGGCTTAGGCGGCCGTCAGCGCGGACCGAGAAGAATGAAACGCGTCCTCGGAATGGTTGAAGGTTGGTGTATGACAGCTCATACGTAAGGAAGTTGATTTGAATCAAGAGGACATGCCGCCTGGAATGAATGATCTCGGCTAAAAGTTCTTAGGCGATGTGCGAGATAAAATTCGAAGATAGGTTCCATCACCTCGAATGCCGAGGTAATAGAACCTAGGGGCGATTAATGGGGATATATTTTACGAGTACCAACACGTGGCGAGGTGACACCGAAGTGTCGTGAGTTCCCACGTGTTATGGTAGTTGTCCGAGGTTATCTCGGCTAGGCGAGGATACCTCGAAGATATCGAATCCGAGATAAGCGGATGAAGGACAAGAGTCCTAGAATGAAGAGGAAGCTCAAACACGGATGTGGACAAGAGTCCAAGGTTGGGGAAGACTTGATTTGGGGTAAAGATAAACTCTTAGGGAGTATGTCTTAATTCCTTGAGAGTCCTAGATTAGCGAGTCCTAAGTCCATTAGGACCGGGTTCCTGTTGGGACTAGGATTGGATTGGCTATAAAATAGAGGCACCCCCATGGGTCTAAGGTACGTTTTTTATGCTCAAGCTAGTGAGTTAAGTACTTGATTATCCTTGAGAGATATACTGACTTGATCGTCGGAGTACCCCCGGGTGGTCGAAACCACACGAGTCTTTTCCTTCATGCGAAAGTTACAAGGAGCCGTCTACTCTGCCTGTGTTCTTCTGCTGAATCACTAAGGAGGGCAGTGTGATCGGAAATTCACTCACACAGTTGTTTATAAAAATAAAGCAGTATATATCTCTAACAAAGTTAAATATTTCTTATTTTATCTACATTACTGTCTCTACTTTGTCTTTGAAATTTGCTCTCTAGAGGGGAAATGACGACACTACTAACTTTCATATGCCCTCCGTTTCTTCGTTGATGGTTACTCTATGACTATTTTTCTTTAGATTGGCTAGCCAAGTAGCGTATTGTAACCCTACAAGTCCACGTTGATCAACTTGTCAACTTCTCGCACAATTGTGCCTGAGTGGTATTTCCTTGGAGCTATGCGCTTCACTATAATAGAGGAGAAAACATAAACCCAAGCCATATTAGTGAAAACTCTGTCAAGCCTCGCCTAAACAAATCCCCAAGATCCGAATTTTTTTTTCTTGTTCATCACCATGCTAATCAGTATCCTTTCTCATGTCTCTATCATCAACCTACTACCGAGAAAGCTTTTAAGTCTTGGCTCAGATCTAACTCATGACCAAATTGAGATCTGTTGCTACTAAACACATTTTTATACACTAGGCAACTACTTCAAATCCAAATTGATTTATTGTAATGTAAAGATGGAAATTATAGCACCACAACTATTAGTTGCGACAGTGGATGGATTGTGATGGTGTTTGGTGGTGAATTTTTTTTTTGCCTCTCTACGTAGACATTTCTGCCCTTTATGAATACTTGGATGCTCTCTTTATCCCTTTGGGGATCCGTCTTTTATTATGACATATTCTATTAAACAACTTATTATTATCTGATGTGTAATGTATTAAGCGTCATGCTTTCTTATAAAAATAAAAAATAAAAGTTATATACATGTATCTCATATGTTAATAAGATCATTAAAATATTACTCTTAAATTTATTTATAATGATATTAGAGGAGGTTAGGTCTTGATTGATTCTTAAATAGATCAACAATTAAAATGCAATACATTAACCCAGATCATTGAAATAAATTTAAGAGTTGTGTTTTAGGAATATTAGATAATTTCCTTTGTATTCTCTCTCTCTCTCTCTCATAATAATAATAGAACAATGTATTAAGTGTCATGTTTTTTTTTATAAAAAAGAGCCATAAATTTAAACTGAAGTGTAAATATCATTTTTAAAAAAAAAATTCAGGAACCAAACCAATTTTTTAAAAAAAATTAAGTGTCATGAAGCTTGAAATATTTTCTATTTTTCAACCCAAACCAATTCAACCTTGAAAAAATAAAAATAAAAATAAAAATTCCTTAGCTAATGTGAAGCAATGCCCATGAGCCGCATGAGAATCATAGGGATGCTCTACTCATTTTGCTCCTTTGGGCCATTTTTATTTAGCTCCCATATAGGGTTGCAAAGTTTAAATTTGGTCGGTTTAAAATTCATTTAAACTCAATTTATTTATTAAATGGTTGAGTTCAAATTCAATTTTTAAATTTACTTAATAATCCAGTTGAGAGGTGGGCCAAAACTCAGCTTGTTCGTGACCATCAAAAAAAAAAAAAAGAATTAATATATATATATATATATATATAAATAATGTATCACATTTTTATTATTTTATTTTATTTTTCTATTTGTGTTTGGAGTTTTGTAAACTTACCTATTTGATTGATGAAATTTATTATTGATATACTTATTTTTAAAATTTTACTCATAATTTTCTCTTTCTCTTAATATGCAAATTAATTAATTTTGATTTTTTTTTCAAACTCACCTTGTTTATATAATCAAGTTGACCTGAGCCGAACTCAAGCTTCTTAAATATTGATGAGCTGAGCTTGAGTTTGATTTTTTAAACTCAACTAATTCTTAACAAGTCGAGAACAAGCACTCAAAAACTTGACTTGGCTTGTTTGCAGCTCACATAAATCATGTTTAGTTGGCATCGTTTGAGAATTGACCTTTTTCATGGTTTTTTAACTTTTTAATTTTTTTATCAGGTGAAAAAAAATTAGGACAATTATTAAAAAAAAAAAAAAACCATAAAGTTTTAGCCTTGTAACATATTAAACCCTAAGTTTTTAATTTTGTCAATTTAAATCTTATTTTCTTTAGGTAAAATGAAAGGGAAAAAAATATTTTAGTTATTAAACTCAATGTATCTATACATAAAATGTCTGAAATACCCTTTTTATTGAGTTTTATGACTAAAATATCATTTTTTTTCATTGATTTTACCTAACGAAAATAGACAAATTGTTTAAATTGAAAACCAATCAAAAGTTTAGGGTTTAAATTGATAAAATTAAAAAATCAAGGTTTATTTTTTTATAGGGTTAAACCCTAAAGATTTTTTCTATAATTTCTACAAAAAAAAAAAAAATTAATGTGTTTAGGAATAAATTTTTTTAGTTTTACTAAAAATTGTAAATTACTGAGATATTTAGAAAAAAAAATTGTGACTTTTTGGCTTATTTATTTATTTATTTTCTGTGTTAAATTTTTTTTGACTATTTTAATCCAAAAAAAATAAAAAATCAAGTTGTCAAATGAACCTGTCCATTTGGGAAGTGAATTTTTAATTTTTCAACTATAATACGAGACACCTGAGAGTTTTTCAAAAATCAAAATTTTTTACTACTTTTTGTTTTGTTTTGTTTTTTTGTTTTTTCACAAAAAAGGTGCAAAAGTAGCATGAATGAAAAAGAATCTTTGACATTGTAATGTAAATGAGAATTGAATCTTTAAATTTTCGTCTGAGTTGATTTTTTTTTTTTTTTTTTTTTTTATCTTATATTTTAATCAAAAATTAAAAAATTATTAAAAAATTCACTTTCAAAATGAGCTCAGTATAAGACTAAGGCCATGTTTGGCAATTTTAAAAAAAGTCAAAAAGTTAAAAATTTATTCAAAAAATTAAAAAGTTTTCACTATTCACTAAAAAAAAATATTAAAAAAATAATTTCCCACGCATCAGACAACTCAGCCATCATGAAAAGTCAAAGGGGGTGTGCAGCGTTTGTCCAAAGTATTAGACAGTTTGGGGCAATTTTTCACACACTGCTGTTCGGCCCGTGGGGCCTATCACGGGTCCCGTTTTGATAATCTGAACCTTTCAATGTGTATAAATCGTCGAATATTATATGTCTATAAAAAATAAACATTGATCGGATATCGATAACTACATGATCAAATCAGTTTTGTATGAAAAAATGGATGGTGTTATAATTAACGATTGAAAAAAACAAATCTGATTAGATAGTTATCGATATCTGATTAACGTGATTTTTTATAGGCATATAGTGCTCGACGAGTTCTATATATTGAACGGTTCAAATTATCAAAATCGGACCTGTGATGGCCCCCACGGGTCAAACAAAACAGTCCACTATAATGTCCGAAAAGTATCCAATAATTTCTTATCAAGAATTCGGCTGCCAGATTGTACCGCTGTCATCCACTCATTTCCAATCTTCTCCTACACACTTTTTTATATAATTTTTTAATACACATTTTTTCATAAAAAAAGTTAAAAAGTTAACCCAAACATTTAGCCTGCGTTTGGTTGTGTTTTGTAAATGTGATTTGAGAGTATGAATTATATTTTGAGTTTGTGTGTTGTAGAATTATGATTTGAGTGTAGAAAATTTGTTTGGTAAAGAGTTTTGAAAATAGTTTTGGAAAAGATGTTTGATTTGAGTAGGGAATTGTTGATGTGACATTTGATATGTGATACAAAAATTTACAACTCATAACTAAACATACAATTCAAAATTATTTTAAAGCACATAAAAAATTTAAAAAATTACAGAAAATATTTTTCCCAATTATATAAGTCAATTGCAAAAAAAAAAAAAAATATTTCTGTACATCAGAGACATCCGGCTGGATGTCCTCATGGAAGTCCCCATGGAAGTCCCCATGAACAACCACGTGGTTGTCCCCCTTTGCAAAACTTTCCCTGAACAACGGCTGATTCACAGATGATTTACAGAGCTCTCTGCAGAGCTCCTGAGAATTGATTTCAGAAGCCTAACCAAACATCATACTCAAAAACATGCCTAGAAAATTAATTACAAAACATAACCAAACAGAGCCTTATATTTTTTTCTCAATTTTTTAGTCCAAAAAGACAAAAAGTACACTTATTTAGAATACCCCAAACAACTCCTAAGGTGATGCTTGATAACTTGATTTAACTCTTAAAATTGAATGTATTAAGTGATAATCAATTAAGTTTGTTTGAGAATCACAATTGATATTACTTAAAAATTTAAGTGCCTCTTAAAATATGAATTAAAATTTAAGAAAATTTTAAATCATATGAAACCTACTTAATTCTGATTGAATTTATAAAATATTAAACATAAGTATCGATATACACTATTATAAACTCATTATCACTATTACCACCATCACCATCACTACCGCTATCACTACCACTACAATCATGTCATTGCTACCACTACCTCCACCAATACCACCACCGCCACTGCTACCACTACCACAACCATCATGCCATTGTTACTACTACCATTACCACCACCGTCACCACTGGTATTATCACTACCACCATCATGTTACTGCCACCACTACCACTACCACCACCACCACCACCATCACCACTGCAATTATTACTACCACCATCATGCTACTGCTACCGCCACCACTACCACTACTACCACCATTACCACCACCACTATCACCACTGCAATTATTACTACCACCATCATGCTACCGCCACCACCACCACCATTACCACCACCACCACAATCTTTATTGCTACCACCACCACCCTGTCACCACCACCACCACTACTACCATTACCTTCATCACTATTGTCATTATTATCATACGTATCACCATTATTTTATTATCACTACTATCACTATTGCTACCACTATCACTACTACCACCATTATGGCACTACCACCACTATTACCACCACTTTTATAACCATTATTATTGTTGCCATAAGTATCACAATTATTTTATTAATACTACCATTACTACTGCTACAACCACCACCATCACCGCTACACCAGGACCAGCTTAAGACAAATTGAGGCCTAAAACAAGTTAAAATGAGACATTTTACAATTTTATATGTTATTATAAAAATATTATTTCAAAGTGTTTTTTTTTTCTTTCTTTTTTATTTTATTTTTATTTTTTTTATTGTTTTAGGATTTTGATATACAGAATTTCCAATTAAATCTTTATATCAAGTTTTGTCACATAGTTTAATATTTCAATTAATTCTAAAAATTCTTCAAAATTTTTATAGTCTAATTATCAAATTTCTCATTAATTTATATAATAAAAGAGATGCCATACCAAAGAGTACGAAATATTTGTAAATTTTCTTAATTTGTATATCATTACTCTTATTATAGATTTATTTCAGATTCAGTTAGCAAAAGAAACTAGTAAAAAAATATTTATTTGTATAATATTACTTATTTAAAATAATAATTTTAGGCCCTTTTTCTTAATGAGTGGGGCTTTTTTTTAAAAATTAAAGAATGATAAAATTATAGACTTTAACCATAATTTTTAAAAATTTGAGACCTTAGTAATATTTGTGGGCTAAAGGTCCCGTTTGTTTTCCGGAGTAGCAGTCCATTCTATGATGGATGAACAATAAGCTTAGCTTACGTTTGTTTTGTTTGTGGCCCTCTGGATTGATAGTCTATTCAATTTAGAATAGGCCTTGGGCGAGCTGATTGTTAGTCTGGGTGAAGAGTTAGTGTTAAAAAATAGTCCGTCGGTTTAGTGAGTTACCGGTCGTCTGTCGGGATGTTCGGCTGGTCAACTGATCAACTGCAATCTATATATATATATATTTTATACATGTTGGGCATTTTTTTTTTAACATTAATGTTTAATAATTTTATATTTTTTTGTTAAGTAAAAATCATAATTTTATTTGTTTTATTATTTTATATAAAATAATAAAAAAATAGAAAAACGTTAAACATTAATGTTCAAAACAAAGTGCCCAACGTGTAAAAAATAAAAAATAAAATAAAAATAAAAATAAAGCAAAAAAACTATGATTTTTACTTTACAAAAAATATAAAAAATTAAACATTAATATTCAAAAAAAATACCCAACATGTAAAAAATAAAAGAATAAAATAGTCTGAAAGACTATTTTCTAATACAATGTCATAAGCCTCCATTTTAATCCTCTTCCCAAGGCCCGTTATGAATCCCCTCTCTATCTCTCAAAACAAACACAACATTAATGAGTCATACCTCAATCTCAATCTGGATCTTCTTTCTATCTCCCAAAATAAATGGGGTCTCAATAAGGCCTTGTTTGGGAAGACTAAATAAGTGCACTTTTTGTCTTTTTGGACAAAAAAATTGAGGTTGAAAATATGAATGTTTGGGTTAACTTTTTGACTTTTTATGAAAAAATGTGTAATAAAAAATTGTGAAAATTGGTTTTTAGAGAAAAATTTGAATTGGGAGTTGTGCAGCCGTAATTGTTGACTTTTGGTGAATAGTATTAACTTTTTAACTTTTTAAGTAACTTTTTGACTTTTTGAATTATTTGAAAATACCCAAACTTGGCCTAACTCTCTTCCCATCAATATCTTTTATTTTATCTCTATAAATAAACGGGGCAAAGTCCAAAGCATCGCCTCTGATGGCTTAGCCCGCACCACACTTATAGAATGCTTTAAGCATCACCTTTGATGGCTTAGCCTGCACCACAATTACATAATGCTTTATATATATAGAGGCCTTGTGAGGGAAGTTGTCTATTTTAATTGATAATTTGATTTTTTTTTTAAATTTTTTAAAAATTTGATAAAAAAACTATGTTTGAAAAAGTTTGGCTTTTTTTTTTTAAAGTTAATTTAATAGTTATGAGGAAAATATAAAATAATTATGAATTAAATATGATATTTTATTTTATTAATCATTTTAATTTATTTTATCTTTTAATAAGTTATTTTAGTCAAATTTCCTCCCAAACACCCAATTTGGCAGGTTGGATTTTAACTTTTTTTGATTAAAATTTACAAAAAGATAAAATAAGCTAAAACAAAATAGTTAATAAGATAAAATATCACATCAAAATCATAATCATTTTATTTTTTCTTTCATAAATATCACATCTAAACTATTAAAAAAAATCAAACTATATTTCCAAATACAAAAATTTTAACCTCCTAAAATAATCAAAAATCTAAAACAACTTACAAAAATAATAATTTCCCAAACACCCACAAAGTATCTTTTCCTTTTCTGGAAACAAAATAGAAATATTGATGGACGCGTGTCAGCTCTGATAAGCACTGGAATTTCAAAAATTTCGGTCACCTGACAATCGGACGGTTCAGATTTATTAAAATAGTCCAACTTCCATATCTGCCACCTCAGCTTGCAGAAAAAGGAATTGACAGTGCCGCCACACCCGATCCAAACCTAACTGACTCATCCACTTGGCAACTTCTAACCAAACCCTGATTAATTTAATTAACTCGTGGGTTGACTTTTACGCTCAGATTAAGCTGAGCTGGCTAAATTGTGGGTCATGTTTCTCTAATTCCAACATGTGGCCGTGTAAAGTGACAGGAACACGTGGCATGGAGCGGTTGGTTGAAAAGCCCGGGAACTAAGGGATAAAGATGATTTTGAGTTAGGCAATAGTCAACATATTTGAATTCTTTTGTGATTTGCTTTAAGACTTCACTAATCTTTCCACAACACATTTTTGAATTAATCAAGGAAAGTGTTACTTGCAATTACCTAACTTGCTATTATATAATGCTAATTGCTAGGGTTGAGTAGTTTAGGGTTATAAATGAAACAATTATTATATGCGTGGCTCAATTGCGTTCACACGTGATTAGTCATTTTGATAATTGAATTAGAATTTGCTAGATTTTCATATTTTTTATTTTTTAGGATTTGACTTAAGTTTCATAAGGCATCAAACTGACAAGTGTATCATTTTTTGGACGCATTATATGATTTATTTTCAAATTTTTGACTTTAGAAGACACGTGATCTTCTGTCCCAAATTATTATTTTTTATTTCTTCTACTTGTTGTGTAGAAACAATTCATAGAACTAGATATAACCCCATTACATGAGCGTGAGACTCATAAACGGATGGAATCTATCACGTATAGTGTGTTATGTCCGATTTTATAATTGATTTCTATGTTGCTAATTTTTTTTCTTTTAAAGATTTATACATTGTTTTATGAATAGAAAATGCATTAAGATAGAGGACAGAAGATCACGAGTTCATTTTTTTTCTTCTTTCTTTTGACCTTTGCGTGGGTTTTTGAAGGCCCATTTTGCCACTTAATTGGTTTAAAATAGTAGGATCTAAAACTTTCTTTTAATTTTATTTTCCATTTGTTCAGTGGGATCCATAACTATAGATGGGGTCAATAAAATTTTTGTTTACATAATTCATTTTTAGTTATTTGGATTGCTCAACACACTAGGTATATAATGTTTGTTAGGTAAAATGTCTAGTATGACTCACTTTTTTTAACTCCACTGCACTTGGCATGTGATTAGGCATTTTAGCTCAACTCACATTCACTAGTTACATGTAGTTAGCCTTCAAGGTTAGGCAAAATGTATTTAATCATTAGGATTATTTCCCTCCATCTTTGTTGTTAATGTGGCATTTTATAAAATTAATAGTATTTGGATGAATAGCTAAAATAAAGAGCATGGTTGGAGTAGAAACATGAAACAGTTGATAGACAAAATAAAATGTATACTTTATAGTACTGTTTAGATAGATAAAATGCATATTACCGTTGAAGATGCTCTTAGATATTTTTTGTTCCCAATTTGTATCTAAAATTTTAAACCATTTTTCTACTACACGATAGTTTCTTGAGCATTGAAAAAGAATAAAGAATCATGTGACCTTTAGGTTAGATAATTTCAAGCAATTATTGATATGTATAAAAAAAAATTGGTGTCATCACACCATTTATCTTATTACTTTATTTATGAACAGCTATAGCCTAACAAACTGATTTATGTTCCTTTATTTAGTGAGTTCTAAAATATGAAATGAGTGATCATTAATTTTCCTACATATATTATATTTATGAGTCAAATAAGTATTATATTATTGAAGCTCTATGGTAATTAGAATCTCAGGTGTCCATCAATTGAATGAAAAAATAAAAAATAAAAAATAAAAAATAAAAAATAAAATAAAATTGGAACCCTTCAATAGCTAGTTGCCCGGCTGTTGGAATAGAGGCAACAAATAAGGGATCAATATAATAATTGTGTATTTTTTTATTCACAATGTTTGATATTAATAAAATACGAGAAATTGACATGGATATATATATATATATGTATATATATTTCCATCTAAATCATAATATTTTATATTTTATACAACAAAATGTACAATTTTAGCAATTTTCAAAAAAATATTCAATTTGGTAGGTATTTATATTTTCATGAGGGATTTTTCAGTATGTTATAGTTCTATTTATAACAACTTTCAATTGTTTTTGTTTATTGTCTACACTTAAAAGCACAAGAATTCAAAGGCAACTCTCAAAAAAGAAATGGGCATTTTTTTTTCATTTTCTAAATTGCAATTTGACAAATGATATTTGCCAAGAATTTTCCTCTGTATTTGATTATGTTATCTAGTTACAAAAATAGGGTTAATTATATTTTTTGTTCTCAAAGTACAAGTCATGAGTCATTTTGATCCCCAATATTTAAATTGTGACAATTTAATCCCTAATGTATAAAAGTGTTTCGATTTGGCCTCAAATATTTAAATTGTATCAATTTAATCCCGAAGGTATAAAAACTTTTTTCCAATTATTTCACTTCTTCTCGTTGATTTGCAATTCCCACTGAATCCCATTTGCAAGTGGGAGGCAATGGATGCCTACTTAATTCTATTTATTGTTTTTTATTGATCGAAATGTAAAATGATCTTAACGCTAAACTCAATATTTATTCATAGAATATAAGTATCAATTAAATTTAGAAGATATCAACAAAAATCGAATTTAAAACTTCAAAAAGTTTACAACTCATCCCAAAACTGTTGATCTACACTTCTCCATGGAAAACCATTTTCAATAAACAACCATGATACTATAAATCTTATATGAAAGAACGTTGATCCATTTACTCTTAAGAGTTTTCTTATGAATCGATTAATATTTTTTTTTTTTAAAAAGTTGTATTTATTTAATTTAGTGCCATTTGAGTTTATGTTAATGTCCTTTTGTGATCCAATTCTCCAAATTTATGATTTTTTAGGATGGGAGTGGACATGTGAGGTGTGAAAGAGTCTTTTTAAGGGGAATGAAATTGTTAGAATGACAACATTAACACTATATTCGAGAACCTATGAGAGAAAAGAAAAGAAAGGATTACTTAAGTTATAAGAGAAAAGAAAAAAAAAGAAATGATTGTGATTTCTGTCATTTTTATTTGGATAAAGAAGAAATAAAAGAAAAGAAATGATTGTGATCTCTCTCATTCTTGTTTGGTTAGATTTCATTAAGAAAAAAAGAAAAGAAATTATTTTATGTTATATTACCAAAATAACCTTTTTATATTTTCAATCATTTTATTTCTTTTTTGGTTGACCAAATATTGTGCCACCATCGATTGTGTGACAAAACGAGTAGCATTTAAACCACCGGAACAGGAATAGATTGTGTTTGTGGGTAATAGGGTAGTGCCTCTACCTTATTTGATATCTGTAATGAAAACATGTAAACTGATCAGGAAGGGGTATCAGGGTTATTTGTGCTATGTGTTGTCTGAACAGTCTGCGAATGTTGAATTGAATGATATCCCTATTGTTAAAGAATTTCTAGATGTGTTTCCAAATGAATTGCCAGGGGAATTGGTAGACAGGGAGATAGAATTTACAATTGAAACTATGCCAGGCACCCAACTTATTTCTAAAGCTCCCTACAGAATGGTTACTACCGAAATGAAAGAATTGAAGGAACAATTGCAAGACTTGCTTAACAAGGGGTTTATTCGACCTAGCACTTCGCCTTGGGGTGCACTAGTATTGTTTGTGAAAAAGAATGATGGAACTTTGCGTTTGTGCATTGATTATCGGGAATTGAACAAGGTAAGAATAAAAAACAAATATCCCCTACCCCGTATTGATGACTTATTTGATCAGTTGCAGGGATCACAGGTGTTCTTTAAGATTGATTTGAGATTCGGGTATCACCAATTGAAAGTTAAGACAGAAGATGTTGAGAAAACTGCATTCAGAACGAGGTATGGACATTTTGAGTTTCTTATTATGTCATTTGGAGTAACTAATGCTTCGGCAGTATTTATGGACCTAATGAACCGAATTTTTAAAACCTACCTTGATGAATTTATTGTGATTTTTATTGATGACATTTTGATATACTCTAAAGATAGACTTGAACATGAACAACATTTGAGAACTGTCCTGCAAATACTTAGAGAAAATAAATTGTTTACTAAACTAAAGAAATGTGAGTTTTGGTTGGATGAAGTTGTTTTCTTATGGCATGTGATCAACAGGGAAGGGATTTCAGTGGACCCACAGAAAATAGAGGCAATTGTGGATTGGCCTACACCAACCAATGTAACAGAAGTTCGCAGTTTTATGGGTCTAACTGGGTACTACAGGAGGTTTGTGAAAGATTTTTCGAAAATAGCTGTGCCTCTTACCCAACTGACACGCAAGGGGCAACCTTTTGAGTGGAACAATGAAAGAAAATCAGCCTTTTATGAATTGAAGACAAGATTGACTACTGCACCAATTTTGACACTACCTTCAGGTACGGAGAATTTTATAATTTTCAGTGATGCATCTTATAAAGGTTTGGGTTGTGTGTTAATGCAGAACGAAAATGTTATTGCTTACACCTCCCGACAGTTGAGGCCACATGAGAAGAATTATCCAACACATGACCTAGAATTGGCCGCAGTCGTTTTTGCTTTGAAAATCTGGCGGCATTATCCGTATGAAGCAAAGTGTAAAGTCTACACGGATCACAAAAGTTTGAAATACTTCTTCACGCAGAAGGAGTTGAATATGCGTCAGAGGAGATGGCTGGAATTGATAAAGGATTATAATTTAGAGATTCAATATCACCCCGGGAAATCTAACACAGTTGCTGATGCCTTTAGTAGAAAATCAACGGGGAGTATGGCTTATTTGCTTACCGAACAGACAGAAATCTTGCAAGATTTTGAAAAATCCAAAATTGAAGTGGTAATGTGTGAAAAGGGCGGGTTGATAGCCGCTATTACAGCCGAGCAGGCAATCATCGACGAAATCAAGCAAAAGTAGAAAGAGAATGAATTCCTCAAAAAAGCGATTGATGAATTAGAGACAAGTCCGAAAGCAGAGTTTGGCATTGAGAATAAAGTGTTGAGATTTCGAAACAAAATATGTGTCCCAGATATTCCGGAATTGAAGAAGAGGGTTTTAGATTAAGCCCACAGATCCGTATTTGCTATGCATCCGGGTAATAATAAAATGTACCGGGATTTGAAACAAACCTATTGATGGCCTAAAATGAAGAAGGAGATTGCAGAATATGTGTCCAAGTGTCTTCAATGTCAGCAAGTCAAAGCTGAACATCAGAAACCAAGCGGTCTACTTCAACCTCTTCCTATTCTTGAATGGAAGTGGGAACACGTGACTATGGATTTCGTCGTTGGCCTACTTCGGACTTCTCGAGGTATGGATTCTATTTGGGTTGTAGTTGATAGACTGACTAAATCTGCACATTTTCTGCCTGTTAAAACTACATTTAATGCTTATAGATTGGCTACTATTTATGTTGATGAGATTGTTCGTTTACATGGAGTTCTGGTATCTATTGTGTCGGATAGAGATCCGAAATTTGCGTCTAGATTGTGGAAAAGTTTGCAGGAAGCCATGGGAACGGAACTAAGGTTCAGTACTGCCTTCCACCCACAGAGAGATGGGCAATCAGAACGAACAACACAGACTTTGGAAGATATGCTTCGAATGTGTACATTAGATTTTCAGGGGAGTTGGGAAGATTATTTGCCACTTGCAGAATTTGCGTACAATAATAGCTTCCACTCCAGCATCGGTATGGCACCATACAAGGCTTTGTATGGTAGAAGGTGTAGATCACCAAGTTGTTGGACAGAGATCGGGGATAGAGCTTTATTTGGGCCTGAAATTGTGCAAGATGCTTCTGAGAAAATCAAAACCATTTGGCAAAGGCTCAAAGCAGCTCAAGACCGACAGAAGAACTATGCAGACGTTCGAAGAAGGCCTCTTGAGTATGAAGTCGGTGACCACGTATTCATCCGTGTGTCCCCAATGAAAGGCCAAGTCAGGTTTGGGAAGAAGGGCAAATTGTTGCCCCGTTACATTGGGCCGCTTCAGATTTTGGAAAGGCTTGGTCCAATTGCTTATAGAGTTGCTTTGCCACCGGGATTTGAACAAATCCATAATGTGTTTCATGTGTCGATGTTGAGGGGTTACCTCCGAGACCCGTTTCATGTGATTGATTATCACCGGGTAGCTATAGATGAAAATATGGAATACGCTGAATGGCCAGAACGAATTGTTGACCAGCAAGTGAAACAATTGAGAAGCAAGTTCATCCTAATGGTGAAAATGGAATGGAAGGAACATTATGGGACGGATCCTACATGAAAAAAAGATGAGGAAATGCGACTACGCTATCCACATTTGTTTCCCGACGAAGGTAAATTAAGTTTGGAGGACCAAACTTCCTAAAGGGGGGGAGACTGTGATGTGATTTTGAATTTCTATCTGTTCACCGTAGGAATATTTGTTTGATTATCTGCTTTGGAATTTAAATTGAAGGCCTTATTGGCCACAGAACCTGAAATTGATTGCGCCATTGTGATTGACATAATTTTTAGAGCCTACGGTAAAGTTTAATTGAAAAATTGATTCGGACCAGATTAAGTTGATTAAATTAGTGAATTAGTGCCCAATTATTCTTATTATTAAATTATGACTTAGTGGGGACTTATGTAGAAAGGCACTACACCTCAATTCTTCTCCTCAGTTGCATTTTGGCTGATCTTGGACTCAAAATTAGAGAGAGGGCCGGCTGTAGAGAGAGAGAGAGAGAGAAAGATTGTGCAATTTTGGTCTTGAGGCCTGGAAGTTTGAAGTATAACTCAAGATTTGATCATAAATTGGGAAGATTGAGCCTCTAGGTAAGCATTGATCTTGAAATTGTAAGTTTGAATTTGTGTAATCTTGTGTGTTCAAGGGTTGTTTGTAACCAAGAGCATGAGTTGAGTTGGTTTTGTTGAAATTGAAGTTTTAGAACACATGCATGTAAGAATTTGCCATAAATGTCCATGTTTGAGTATAATGTGTATGATTCATGTTGAATCTTGTTTGAAATTCATGTATTTGATCATCTCTTCATCAATTAAGTTGATATGAATGAATATTTCTCACATGCAAGTGAAGATCATGGAAGGGTAGGCTTTGCATGTTTGAATTTCGTGTATTGGTGATGAGTTTGGGTTAATTTGAGGCATGCATGTAAGTAATTCAAGAAATTGAGCTCCATGTTGATGTGTTTTAGCATTGGTACCGTGTTAGTACAAGTATATGTGAAATTGGAGCCATCATATGCAAGAAATGTGGTTGGAATGTCGAAATTGAACTCAAGAACACATTCTGGAAAACCCAGAAATTTGATGTCCGCTCGAGCGGGGAAACCACCGCTCGAGCGTGAATTTCATGCTCCCAGTATTTTCTGCAGACCATGATGTCTGCTCGAACGAGGAAGTTCACGCTCGAGCGGGGAGCTATATAGGATGAACTTCCGCTCGAGCGTTTGAGTTCACGCTCGAGCGTAAAAATGATGCATCCAGCACTTTTTGCAGACATGCTGTCCGCTCGAGCGGGGAAGTTCACGCTTGAGCGGGGAGCCATGTAGAGAGGCCTTCCGCTCGAGCGCTAGAGTTCGCGATCGAGCGTAAATTCGACCTAACCAGTACTTTTGCAGGTCTCAAGGGCCGCTTGAGCGGGAAAGTCCACGCTCGAGCGGGGACCCTATTTTCTGAAATTTTATTTATGCATTCTGAGTTTTATTTTCCATTCTCTTTCACTTCCAAACACTCTTAGGCATGCATTGAGCATTGTAATTGAGTTAAAGAGATAAGAATGAAGCCTAAAGAGGAATATGTGAATTAAAGAACAGATTGAATTATTTGTGACCCATATGTGTTATGTGATATGTAGGGTCAAGCTCCAGGGCAAATCCACAAGCCAATCACTGTGAGTAATATCTGAAATATGTTGTTGTCCGATTGCTTACTTCTATATAAGTCTTGTAAAGTTCAATAATTTGAATGTGGACAAAGTTTGAAAGGCCTAAAGGCCAGTTTGATATGAAAGTTTGGAAGGCCTAAAGGCCAATTTGATATGAAAGTTTGGAAGGCCTAAGGGCCAGTCTGATTGGAAAGTTTGAAAGGCCTAAGGGCCAATTTGAGTTTGAAAAGGCCAAAGGCCAATTTGACATGAATGAATTGGGCCCGAGGCCGTCTGATGTATGATGTTCCAATATATTTACTTTATTTGATATTATTCACTGGGCTTTCGTTCACGCTCATTCATGTGTTTGTAGGTGAGCCAAGAGAGGTCCAGACCCAGCCCCAGTGAAGTTTGTATGGAGCAACCGAGTTTTTGGAGAGTCAGCCCACGTGTCTCACGCATGAGACTCGTCTTCGCCTTTTTGTCATTTTGTCTTATGTTGTCATGTTGGCGAAGTCTTTGCATATATCTGTGTATATTTTCCATGGGTTGACTTAGCTTTTGGATGATCCTGTTTGTACAGAACTTATGCTACTGTATTTCTGTTGTGAGTTATTAATGTATATATGTTTGGTTGTTTGGATATGCCATGTAAGTACAGCTCTATGGACAAAGTTTTGAACTGCTTTTGTTTGGCCCCATTAACTCTGTTAATATACATTTGTTTTGGTTTGAGGTCGTAGGTAATCTCATGATTATTGGCCGGTTATGTCCTTAACCCACGGGGGCGGGTTCGGGTCATGACAATAACATTGCTGATATAACATTATGAATGGGTGTTCAATTGAAGAAGACATTACCAATGCAGCACCAAAAACATATAACATAAATTTTCAAAACATATAACGTTGACGTTCAAAACCCAAACCAATGCTGTATGATGTTCATAATGTTATGTTAACGTTAATAACCCAGCGTTACGTTCTGAAACACATGATGTGCTGATGGGAATATGGTAAACGTTGATCTTCTGATTAAAACATGTTACATAGTGAAAAACGTTATGTTGATGTTAATAACCCAATGTTATGATCTGAAACACATGATATACAGATGGGAATATGGTGAACGTTGACCTTCTGATTAAAACATTTTACATAGCGTGAAATGGTGGGTGGCACATTAACATCAACATAACGGATAAAATTGCAACCCCAACTTAATACTAATATTCAAAAAGGGAAAAATACCACACTAGATCAAACCCATAACAACTCACCCATCAACAACGCTTTGTGTACACACGGTCACCATAACCATCGCAGAAAATCCAACGAAAGCATAAAAACATTATAACATTCACAAGAAATGAACCCTAACATGACATCCTCACAATATGATTATATAGAAATCAAACATCACATACCTTCACGTTTCATTGTCATCAAGCTTCAACACCAAACCCGATGGCCAATGTGTGAATTCCACGACTACCCCAACCCCACGTTTCTCCAATGTTGGATTCATATCCCCAAACGTTGTACACTAAATCAGAGTATATAGGGGACGAAATTCATGTTTCCATCAACGACTGAACATATGCTGTGTAATGTTCAAGATAATGTACCAATTTGGATTGATAATGTAGGATTTGAACGGTGTAGGGTATTTGCACCCCAATTCTGAATGTGAAATTGGTAATTAAAATTGGAAATTCCTCATTCCCATTTACGGCTACACTGTTTCCACAAATAAATCGAACAATGTCATAGTGGTTTCTGTTGGTCAATCTTCATTGTAATTAATTAATTCTGTTTGTGTACTTAACAACAAACAGAATATCAAAGAAATAAAGGAAATGAGAGAAAAATGTTTGATTACAAAAATCAAACTAGAAATAGAATTAAATAAATAAAAATAGATTTTATTTAGTTACAAAAACAAAATTAAAATCTGATTTAAATAAATAATAAAAATAGAAAATAAATGAATAACTTACTTGTTTAATATGTTGAATATTATTCTGATCAAGTCTAGTGTTTGATACTGTGTCCTTAAGACAGATTCGTCCTCTCCTCGGTGCTTTCAGAATATGGACGTCTATCTCCTAAGATGAAATGATCAATAACAAATATATGCAACACTGCAATATATTTGTACAACGAACACACTAAGTGTTTTATACTCTCTCTCACAAGAAAACAATGCAGTAAAATGAAGAGTATTAATGCAGAATTTTATGGACGAAAATTAGTTAGTGAATTCATCAAATGAGGGCTGTCTATTTATAGATGTAGTGGTGGCTATTCAATTTGAATTGAACAGGTGCTAACCTGTTTTGAACAAGTATGAAACCTGTTTGGTTTTGAATTTAAATAGATTTAAATCTGTTGGGTTCAAAATTCAAACAGATAAAAATGGAAGGGACCTGTTTGGGTGTATAGTAAAATCGGACAAGTTTATTTCCGGAATTAAATTTGAATTCTGGATTTTATTTTACCAAAAATAAAATAAAATTCAAATATTTTTAGCCCAAAAAGATAGGTATTGGACCGGACAAGCCCAACCCAACCTTGCACCTGCGCTTAAGCCCAGCCCGACCGACTTGACGGACGGCGGCGGTGCGCGTCCGCACATGTAGTGATTTTTGGGTCCAATGGGTCTAGCCCATAACCTCTCCCTTCTACAAACTTGGGTACCCCTTGGGGCACACCCCAAGTACCAATCCTAAGCTTTATAAACCCATTCAAAACTTCCCACCAAATCAATATGGGACAAGCCATTTTTCAACCTTAAGGAATTTCCACCAAAACTCTATTTCTATGGACTACACTTTGGCTTCAATTTTTCATTCACTCGATAATGCTTTTGAGCAACCAAATATACCACGTGAATTACAACGCGGCATAGAACGCATTACTACTTTGACCAGCGAAAATCGACGCTCGGGTCCCACCTAAAAATTAGACCAAAGTTAGGAAAAAATTCTGGTTTTACCCAGAATTTTCTAACTATTTCCAACAGTTTCAGAATCATTCCATGTCTACAATGTGGGATTTGTTCATGAAGATGGAAAGAGTTCAAAAGTCTATAGTACAAATTGGCAACATTATGGTAAAATCCACATTAGTAATTTCAATATTGTTTGAAAACTCATATTTACCCCCAAACACGTAACACACGCGTGTTTGTTTGTCCTTTTATGTAATTTATACTAGAATGACACTTATGGGTCTATAAAAAAAAATGAAGGACTAAATAGTTCATAATATCACTATTTGAAATTTATTGGTGCTACACCTTAAATAATTTGGCTTTGGCAAGTGATTGATTACAATATGTCTATGCCATCCATGTCTCTTAACTTTTTTCTTCTCTCTTTTTAATTAATGTAGTTTCATCCCCAAAATAGTATTAGCAGATCTAATGTTTGATGAATTAGAGTTGCTCAATTTGTCTATCATCTTATGAAAAAAGATGAGAAAAAAAGGTCATCTTATTGGCTTGGATGGTGTGATTGAAATAATTTTATATAAGGTCATATTTACAAGTGCTCTAAGAATATTGATTAATAAAATTTGAATTGGATCTCTTTCAAGTTTAAATACAAATTTGAAAGAATTTGAGGATCCGAAGCTACTAAAAATGTCACTATGCCATCTATGTCTCATTTCAATGATCTGAACCATTCATTTTATAAGATTATTTGTCTATATCATCCATCCAATAAAAAAAATAATTTGATTCAATAATTGTAATTTTTATTATTGTGTTTATCTCTTAAAAAATGGATAGTATAGTTTCAAAAACATATTTTTTATATATTTTTTCAAAATCAAACATGATAAAATGAAAATGGTTTTCTAATACTTTGGGAATAAATAGATTAAACCCAAAAACTTTCTCAAACTCCAAAGGTTTGAAACTAAATCTGTTTGAGTTACCATTTCTGAATACAAATAAAAAATACTCTTTAGCCAAGACTAAAATTTGGTTTCTATTACAGAAAATCAAAACACTTTGGGAATAATAAAATTAATCCCAAAGACTTTCTCTAAACCCGAAAGTTTATAAACTTCTTTTTTCCTTCATCTTTTCCTTTCACTATGATGAAACTACTACAAATTAAAAATTAAAACCACTACAAATGGAAATGCAATTGTTACAATTACAAATTGTCTAAATCTATAAAAATGGAGTTCATGATTGCATCTGGAATCGTCTATTTAGTCAAGAACACACTCCTCCACTTCTCCAGGAGTCTAATCATAATTTCATAAACTTTTAGGGGCTAAATTGCAAATTTCATAAATTCCAAAGGCCAAACTGCAAACTACAAATACTAGGAAGTTTAGAGGCCAAATTATAAATAATAAGAAGTTTAGGGGCCAAATTACAAATATTAGAACAACAATGCTATGTAACTTGAATTTGAGCTTGCCCCAAATGACTCGAATTTCATTTTACCAGTCGTCTGGCTGATCATCCGTCAAAAAGGCTGACAGTCGCAGTCGGCAAGGTGACAACCGTAGTAGATAAGTGTTTCACTCGGTCGTCCAAGCAGTTGTCTGGGTGGTCGACCGAAGAACACAAACTCGGGCCATTCGAGGTAGCTCAATTCGAGTTACCAATCTTTATAGATATTGGAAACTATAGGAGTTAAAGTGCAAATAGAAAAAAATTTGGGGACCAAAATGTCATTTTTGAAAAAATTTCTCATGACACGGTAGCTTTGTTGGCGTGTCGTTGACTGGTTAACCACGTGTCAATGACAAGGCTGCTGACTAGGCTATTGCATGGCACTGATATCATCTCCGAGTCAAAATAATGTCATCATTTGATAAGAAAAATCACCACACTTTCCGGTAGCCGTGTGGGTTTATCTAGATTCCGTTTGAGACGTCCTTTATATCGTCGGAAAGCTCTCAACGAGACGAATCTCTTGAAATTCTCAAAACATAAAATCAAACACTTTGATTTTTTCAGTATTTAATTAATCGAATTAAATCAAAATTGTTAACAAACTTGCAATACAACATACGAACTAAATCCGATATAATTCTCCACATTAAAGTGAATACTTGAATTCGCAAATATGTCCAAAAAATTGAAGGTCCAAAATTTCAATCCATGCTTAATTAATCCTATTCAAAATCAATTAGTAGTTCAAAACTATTAGTTTCAATTTGTTTTGTTTGTTTGTATTATATATCTTCCTTTCCCACTTAGACAAACCTGTAGAGAAAGTCAGCTATAAAAGAAAACAAATAACAATCAAATCAAATAAATTAGTAATAACCTTACATACTAAAATTCTTATTTTATTTTTATAAACTCCTACCAACTTAAGCATTAACAATCAAATAACTTATGCAATAACAACTAATTAACATAAAATAAATTACATGAATAAATTATTAGAAATAAATAATTCAAAACAATCCAATAACTCTAGGGAATTAAATTAATTTTAATTCCAAGAGTTACTAGAATAAATTAAAATAAAAACTAAATTGTTTTATCAAAAACTATTTATAAAAAAATCTATTTTAAGATTGTTAGTATTTTTTCATAATAATACAAGAAAAAATATATAAAATAAATAAATAGAAATGACAAAATAATTTTTTTTAATTAAATATTGAAATACAAAATAAACTACACAACTAAAAATACATAAATGAATTAGATTACATTACTAATAGAACAAATTATTAATATGGATAATTAAATATTAGAACTCGTCGAGGTAAACTAAATTCTGAAAAATTAAAGAATAAATGATAAGAGAAGAAGCAAATTGAAATCTTTGTAATACCATAGCTTCTTTAAAACAAATTCACTGCCTCCCGATCACTGCTGGAGGTATGCTGGCGTCTGTCTCTCAAGATACGATGGTTGAAACCAGCTAAAGTAGAAGTACCTTCTAAATAGCTTCGGCGAACTGAACAATGGTAGTACTCTTTCTCTAATAAGAACCAAAGAAGAGGCTAGTAAAGAAGATTTTAAAAAAAAAAACATTGGTATAAAAATCATCTCTAACTTTATTATCTCAAAATATCATCTCTATTTTCCACCAAAAATCTCTTCAAAATTATTCTACTAAGTTGGAGGGGAAATGTCACTATTTATACAAGTAGGGGAGTCTCTAACCATGAGGGCTATCATCATGAGGGCCATCGAATGCCATTAACTAAGACCAATCAACTCTAGTCATTAGAGTTAGAGTTACAAAGGTTTAAACCTCATGGCTACTAATATGGTCATCAACTCCATCATCAAAAGATGAGAGTTATAAAAGTCTAAAAATTTAATGTGCTGAATATATAGAAATAAAAATGTATATAATGATATTTGAATAATTCAAACAAATGGGTCACAAAACGGATATAGGTGTCGGTCGGGTCACAACCCGATCCAAGTCAGTCTCAAACACATACACAACTAAGCCCAACACAGCTCAACCCAGCCCAAGCTTAAGATTAAGTCTAGGCCTCATTTGGCAAGTGACTTTTTTAGTCAAAAAATCAAAAAGTCATTAAAAAAATCAAAAAGTCAACAACTCATATAAAAAAGTCAAAAATTCCCTTTTTTCTCTACTTTTTGCACATCTTTTCATAAAAAGTTAAAAAGTCATCCCAAAATACTAGTTTTTTTTACATCACATTTTAGCTAAAAAGTCAAAAAGTTACTAAAAAAGTCTGTTTCCAAACAAGGCAAGTCTAAGTCCAAGACCAAACCCAGTACATGCACAAGCACAAACCTAGGCCCAATCCAAACTAAGAAGTCTAAATCTAAGCCTAACTTTTATTGATACCCACTTTATGAGACAATTCTTATTCACAACTTAATAATTTCGACTCATTATTTTTGTATTGTAATCTTCTCACTTAAGATAATACAACCCCACTCGGACCTACTTCTACCGGCGGCTAGAATTCACTTTAATTTCAAATTAAAGTTGCCAAAAAATCAATTTTCTAAGAAATGTTACAATTATCAAATTAACCTTATACAATAAGAGCCTTACAAAATAAATTGTTCAAATCAGTGAAAGGTGGGCTGTGATGAATCCCACAAGTCTCTAAAACACTCTCGAGTCCATAGTTAAATTTGAAATAAACTCAACTCACAAAGTTTAAATACTTATATATTTTCATGACACTTAAGGGTTGTTTGGGATGACCTAAATAAGTGTACTTTTTGTTTTTTTACGAAAAGATGTGTAGAAAAGTAGAGAGATGATGTGATAGAAAAAAAATAAAAAGATGGATAATTTAGGGGATGCCAAACCATCCCTTACTTTTATAATAAAAAAAATACAATCATTTTAAGTTTCTTATTAACAAACTTGGCTAAGAAATCATCATTTCATAATTATTTGAGCAATCGGTTCAACTAATCGATAATTAATGATGTCATGAGATTAATAATTTACACAAGTTTAATCCAATCCTAGCTATCTACAAATGGTCCAATCCCAAAAATAAAATCATATTGTATATAATGAAACTTAATATTAGTCCTAGTAACCCTTTAAATAATTTCATATAGGAATGACACACATCATGGATGATAGCTAGAGAGGTTGGACATGACATATTGGTTGAAAATTTCAATTAGATGAAAGAGATAGTGATAATAAAGTATTCATAGAAATAAATTGTTTAAGTATGTGACTAATATGACTAAATGCCAATTATCTCGTAATCTAATACCTACCCTCCGTGTCGGCTTGAAATGTTCCATTCTCTGCAAATTTGAAGAATAATAATGTTTTGTTCCCCGAATTGTTAGCTCAGGCAGCCATTTGGCAATTTTAATTTTCATCGGTGGCCAGCACACTATTATATAGACAAATAATGGACTATTTGGTGCAATTTATAATGATTGCATTTAATTTAGAAATCTATGGGTCAAGTATTTGATGCAGTTTTTAGGATTAAATATATTTTTAATCTATGTAATTTAACGTAAATTTCATTTTAGTCTCTATAATTTTAAATTAAATGTTTTGGTCTTACACTTTAACTCTAATTTTGGTTTGGTCATTCTGTTCAAGTTGAATGTTAGAGCATGTTTGGTATGATGGAATGGGCTAGAATGAAATGTCTATTCTAGCTTTTCATTTCAGTTCCCTTATTTGGTACGTCTTATTTAAGTGGGGATAGTCATTCCATTAGAATGACTATTCCAACAAAATATGAAAATACTTATTCCTTCCGCCAACTTAAGGAATGGCCATTCTATTTCATTATGGAATTATCATAAAATTTGATTGTTATTATTTCTTTGTTGGCACTTAAAAAAAATATATTATTATTTAACTACTACTATTACCACCCTATTGCCACCGCCACTGCCACCGCCACCCTATTGTCACCACAACCACTACTACCACAGTCGCCACTACAACCACGACACCATACTACCGATGTCGCCACTACTACCACCACCATTACCGTTGGCCGCTACAACCGCCTCCACTATCACAACACCACCTTACCACCTCTACTAAGGCCACAACAATCTACTACCACCATCTTATTATCATTGCTATCGCCACTGCCACGCCACCACCAACAATGTCGCCATTGCCACGCCACCACCACTACTACGACTCACACTATCACTTTCACAATTATTAATATTATCATAATTTAAATAAAATTTTAATTTATTTATTACTAGCTTGTTAAAAAAATAAATAAATAATAAAAATTTATTTCATTCCATGAGTTTAATAGGTATAATCAATATGAGAATGAGAATTATCATCTTATTTCTATATCATTCCATGTTGGCAACCAAACAATAACCAAACAATGGAATGAGAATGGACATTCCATTTTATTCAACCTTGTATTCCATTTTTACTCTCATTCCATTCCCACTTCATTTCATTCCATCGTACCAAATATACTCTTAAAGTTTACGATTTTGAGACACTTGTCAATCACTTAAGGTATATACATAAAAAAAAAATTAATAATAATAAAAATTTAGCCAGTAGAACCAAATTATAGAGATCAAACTATTCAATTTGAAACTATATAGGGATCAAAGTAAAATTTAAATCAAACTATAAAGGGGAAAGTGTAATACTAGTTTTTATTTATATATAACACACATACACACAAAAAACTTAAATAAATTTTAAAAAAAAAAACCTGATTATTAAAAATATGAGGAAGAAATATTTTTAACGTTTGCTATGAAATTATCAATGTTTACTAAATATGCCCAATATTCGTATGTTAATATGCATCAAGAGATTACAAGTTGATAATAAAAAAATAAACAAATAACAAGTTGTTGATCATAATGAAAGAAAAAGATGGATGGGGGAGTTGTAATTGAATCTGAATTATGATGTCATTGCATTTAAACCAAGATAAATTACACTATCAATAATTTAGAACAGTGAAAAGAATAAATGTACATGTGTTGATCATAGCTGTTAAAAAATATATATATTTTTGATATATAGGAGGTTGTATTTTTTAGAGTAAAGATTGAAGAATACGAGCAAAACTCAAGCAATCGATTTTCAATTAAGGTGCAAAGGTTCTCGCCAACTGACTTATCTTGTTAGTTAATATTAAAGTGCTCTTTAAAGCAACTAAAAATCCAGCATGAAATTCAATATGCTAATGTGTCTTGAAATTTCTAGGCACCTCATTTTTTATTGAGCTCAATCATATTTTTACAAAATAAAATTATTTTTTTTATTTAATTTTTATGATGGTTCTACTTCGATGCTTCATTGCAAATGAACATCTATATGAAAGTGAAAACAAATTAATTAATCTGCCGTTTTATCTCACTATAAGCAGGTATTTAACCTAGCAAATCATCTTTAGGTCAGAATAAATAAAATAAATATTTAAAAGCTAAGCACCTTCATCTTAAAATTAAACGCATAAATTGAGACAGTGGAATTTATAATATGAATGGGTTTTGAACAATATGTTGTTAGATAGTTATTTACGCATCCATGATTATTAATATGAACGCAAAAAATGCATAGAAGATTTCATTCTTCCAACCAAGTCAATGTCGATTTTGATGTGAAACAAGTATAACAGAAGTAACTGATGCTTAACCAATTTTAGCGATTGCTAATTTGCTGATAGTCCTTAAAAGCTGCAAGTTGACAAATTTTTTGATTACTTTATACTGTCTTTGAATCCCATATTTGTGGAGAAGAAAAGTGAAAAAATGAAAAAAATATTTAGTAGCTTCTTGTCTATATACATCTATATATATTTCCTTTATTTCTCAAGACAAATTCAAAATCAAATACAATGCTATGTGCACTTCTTTGAGTTAAGATTGCCTACCTTGTCAAAGTTTGAAAAACAATTGGACTTCAGAGATGAGCTTTAATTTAAATTTTGGGGAAAATTAAACTGTAATATTGCTGATCAATTGATCAATTGTAATATTTTGTCTTGTGGTTCTTCACACATACAAACACACACATATAACGTATAGCTATTGTCTTTAAAATATGTGTTTCATTTCACTTTGGTTATTTAAATTTTATCAATATCATCTTAAATTTTCAGTTTGAGTTAAATCAACCAGACAAATGACGGTCCAAGTAATTTATAGAATAAATAAAACATTCATCTATGGTTCTTAAAGTATGCGTTTTGTGTCTCTTTAGTCTTTATGATTTTAATTTTGTAAATTTCACACTTGAACATTGTAAGGTTATATTTTGTCTTCTTTGACAGTGTTTAGTGACCAAAATTACAAAACTAAAAATTTTAATAACCAAAGTGAAACAAAATTTTTTTTTTGGGTCTGACAAAAACTCATACATTAGGAGTCATATATGTATTTCGTTAACGATTTTTCATGCTAGTTTGAAATTGACTCAATTTAAAAATTAAATTAATAAAAATTAAAATTTGAAAAACTAAAGTAACACAAAAACACGTACTTTAGAATCATAAATTTATTATAGAGAAATGTTAGACTTACAATTTAAGTATCACAATTCATCCATAACGTCAATGATATTGCAAAAGAGGTACATTGAATTTGAAACAAATCAAAAGTTGACATATAATCTTTTTTTTCCTGGTAGCTGTGTAGCATCACTTTGTGATGTAAGCTGATGTAAGGTTGGGGTTTGAACCTTATAGAAAAGAGTTGGATACATTTTAATTCTTCCTCAATATGGGGGATATATACCTAATAATTTTTATATTTATAATCTTTTATTGATTGGAAAACAAAAAAAGAAAATCATGTCATTAAGAGTTTGCCACATCATTAGGGGAATTTTGGAGGGAAAAATTACGGAGATGTAGCTTCATTGCTCAAGAGTAAAATAGTACAAAGAAATTAATAAATCTAAAAGAAAAAAGGACTTCACTCTTTTTAGAGATAAGAACATTAGTAGAATTAAAAAAGAAAATTCATATGTTAAGTTTGTATGGAAGAAAAGTTATTACTAATTTTGCCATCAAGATCAATTAGGGCTATTTTTGGGTTATTAATTTATTTTTATAGCCCAAAAAGTCATTTGGAACCTCCAATTTCTTGCCAAAAAAAAAAAAAAAAAAACCTCATTTCTCACCAAAAGGTCATAAAAAATATTTAAAAACTCACTTTTTCACCAAAAAATTATGAGTCCATCGAATACCAAAGGATTATAATTACTATTTTTAACTTATTAATCAGGGCCATAATTATAATAAAAAATTGTTTAAGTGCACGGGCTGGTCAGTTAACCTTGGCTTGACATTGGTATAATGAGCCAAAACAGAAGATGGCCCACCCTAATAAAAGGTTAAAAATGAATCAAAACAAGAATATCACAATCCAATTGTCCTTGTTCATGAAAACCCAACAACCTCGCATCACCACCCCCTTTTTTATTTTTAGTTTTTAATTTTTTGTTTGTAATAATGGGACAAAAACACACAACTCTCCTTATTAATTCCTTCTTGGACTTTTCTCAATCTTAAAGTTGTTAACTAGTCCTTTGAATTGCTGATCCATGTCATCTCTTGTCCTTTATTAATCCCTTCAACAAAATCTCTCTCTATCTTGTTCAGTACGGATTTTGTTTGATAAATTTTATAAAATAAATTTACAATTTCTGAAATATGAATATTTAAAATAAAAGATATAATATTTTAAATTTTGAAACGAAGAATAGCTGCCACTTATGCCGCTGAAAATTTAATTCAAGGATAAAGTCGTCCGAAAAAATGGCCTTTTAAAAAAAGATTTAATCACCCAAACAAATTATTCTAAGAGATTTTATGAATTAAAAAACTTATGTTAGGGCCCATCTTTATATAAGTCAATATAGAGGTACTATATAGTAATTATTACTTTAATTTTAATTTGTAATGGAAAAGTACACAACTCTTTTTCAAGAATGTAATAACTTTATACTGTGTTTGGTTGGGGGATTTAGGGAGGGATTTAGAAAGGGAAAGAGAAAAAGTATGTGAAATTAGGTAAAATATAAGTATGTTTTATTCACATTTCACCTAACTTTTTCATTTCTCTTTCTAAATTCCTCTTCAAATTTTCTAACAAAACACACCATTAGTGTTGAGTGCTTATTATTTATCATTGTTGATGGATAGATAATTGACTAGGTTAGAGGGCTTTCTAGCAAGGCCCAATCATTTATATGTCACAGTATTAAACGCCCACCACTATTAAGTGGTCGCATGAGGCTTTCCATAAAAAGGTCAGTGTGAGAAAGATACGTGTACAAAATTTTCATATAAAATAATATAATTCAACGTAAATTTTTTATTTTAAAATAAAATATTTATAGTGATAAATTTTATTTATAAGAATGATATTGTCGAATTTTTTTTGTAAATTTTTTTTTTTTTTTGGTATAAATAGAATTTTTCTACTCTAAATCATAAATCTTTCCTTTCAATGTCTCTCAAGTTAATTAACTGAAGCATTAAAAGTCTTTCGTCGGCACAAGTCCCAACCAAGACTCAATCTTTTCTTCGCAGGTCATGTGGATCAATTATTATTATTAGGGTAAATTACATTTATCCCTGACATTTATTTTAATTATAAATATTTTTTTTTTAAGTTTCAAAAATTTCACAAACCTCCCTTATTTTTAAAAATAATAGTCAAATTCCCTCTTGTGTTAGAAGCATGTTACAAAAGTAATTAAAAAGAGTGGCATCAGCAGCAATAAACAAGAAAATGCCCAAAATACTCTTCTCATCCCTTATAAAACAATATACACCCTTATAACATTTCTCTGTAATTTTTCAGTACTTGTAAACTTTTCCACCAAATAACATGACAATGATAAATATTTTTTACAAACAAGTTAATTTTTTATATATGTATATGTTTTGAATTGACTTGTACGAGGAATGTTGGTTATTTAAAAATTAATTTTGCACCCAAAAAAAGAAAAAAAATATCATGTGAAAATGATGAGCATTTTTTTTTAAAAAAATTTTTACACCAAATTAATTTTTATTTTTTTCATTATTTTTAAAAAAAAAATTGATTATGAAAATTAAACCAAACAAAAAGTGTTATGATTCACTTTCTCCATATCGCGTGTATATATGTTTTGAATTGCTTTGTACTGGAAAGATCGGTTATGATAGTATAATACTTTGACCATCAAATAATAAAAAAATAAAAAATAAAAACCAAAAACAAAAATAAAAATAAAAATTCAAATAGGAAACAAAAAGAGAAATAAAAATAAAAACATATAATATGTTCGGTTTCAATTTTGTAGATTCAATTTTTTTAAAATTGAGTTTTTTATTTTTGGTATTTTTTGTTTTTAATGAATATTTTTAAAATTTTAAACAAATTTTTTTTTTTTTTTTACTTTTTTAGATGCGCCTTATTTAGATGTATCTAAAAAGTAAAATATTTTAAAAAATCAATAAATATACAAGCATACGAAAATGTACTAAATTTTTGTTTTGTTTTGTTTTGGTTTTTTTTTTTTTTTTTTTGTATTTTGATATTTCGTGAATTTTTTTTAAAAAAAAATTCACAAATATTATACTTTTAAGTGTATTTATATTAGGTGTATCTAAAAATTTTTTTTAAAAAATTACTCAAAATATTTAAAAAATTTAGTGAAAATGAAAAAAATTAAGCAAAACAAAAAATTTCAATTATCTGAAAAGTGAAACCAAACAAGTTAGGATATTCTTTTTTTCAATAGCCTTGCACGGTGAGATATAAAAGTTTAGTTATGCTCTAATTTTGAATTCAGGAAAATTTTTATTTCAGGAATGGTTTTAGAAAATAATTATAAAAAAATGGTAAACTTTTATAATATTAATAATTAAAAACAAAAACTTTTTTATGAATGTGTAATAATTCCTTAAATTTAAATGTAAACTCTTTTGGAGATAGAAACTAACAATAGCCTTAGATAATAGGTCACTAATTTATCTTTGGTAGGTTAGATGAGGCAATGTTGGAGTAGTTGGGTTAATAGAGAGAAAAAGATGGAATGGAGGTATTTTTGTCATTTAATATTATTTTTGACACCGTTTGGAACAAAGTTAAGGGAGAATCTGACTATTATTTTCAAAATTAAAAAAAGTCTATGTAATTTTTAAAATTACAGGAGAAATATCTATAATTAAAGTAAACCTCAGTTAAGTGTAATTTACCCTCATTATTATTTGGAGTGTATTTACGAATCATGAAAAAAATTATAAAATATTATCTACCTTTAAATTATACTTAAAATAAAACACTACATATTAATTAAGGGATGAAAAATCTTCGTGATACATTTCATATTTTTTTTCATGAATTTTTGAAGTTGCTCTGACAAGTCCATTGAAGGGTTGGGCTATATATCATCCACAGTCAAGTGTAATTTACCCTCATTATTATTTGGAGTGTATTTAATTTGAAGTTGCTCTGACAAGTCCATTGAATGGTTGGGCTATTTATTTCTCAAACTTTTAATTTGGGCAAAATTTTCAAAATAAATTGAAACGGTATTTCAAAACACATTACATCATATTTTTGGCCCAGTCGTAGAAAATGAGTAAAATCATAAAGGCGTGGTTACAGATCATGCTTTTAATTAAGGAAGAGTAGTTAAAAATCACGCTTTTAAAGAAATCTGTTTTGTAAAGAAAGCGTGGTTAGAAACTACGCTTTTAAAGCCAAATAATAATGCAATGTGAAAACGTGTTTTGAAACTATATTTTCAATACATCACGCATTCACACTCTTTTCTCTCTCTCTCTCTCTCTCTCTCTCTCATCACACATTCACTCTTTTCAATACCCACAACACTCACGCACTCACATCAAATATATATAATTTTTAATATATATAAATTTTATTTTATAAAATTGAGACCAATATTTAATATATATAATAATAATTTATAATAGCAAATAATAATCAACTAAACTATAAAAAAAATTATTTTTAAAATTTATATATTCTTAAAATTTATTTTTTAAATAAAAATTTATTTTAGGGTTTAGGATTTAAGATTTAGGATTTATAAAAAAAATAAATTTTAAGAATTAAATTATAAATTCTAAACCCTAAAATAAAAATAAATAAATTTTAAGAATTAAACCCTAAACCCTAAAATAAAATAAAAAATTATCCCTAAACCCTAAATCTTAAACCTTAAAATAAAAATAAATAAATTTTAAGAATTAAAGTAAAAAAGTAATCATTTCATATAGTTGATTATTATTTTCTATTATAAATTATTATTATATATATTTAATAGTGGTCTCAATTTTATAAAATAAAATATATATATATATATATTAAAAATTATACATGTTTGCTAAATCCTAAATTCTAAACCCTAAAATAAAAATAAATAAATTTTAAGAATTAAACCCTAAACCCTAAAATAAAAAAAATAAATTTTATCCCTAAACCCTAAAATAAAAAAAAATTAAGAATTAAACACTAAATCTTAAACCTTAAAATAAAAAAAAAATTAAGAATTAAAGTAAAAAAGTAATCATTTTATATAGTTGATTATTATTTGCAATTATAAATTATTATATATATATATTTAATATTAGTCTCAATTTTATAAAATAAAATTTATATATATTAAAAATTATATATGTTTACTAAACCCTAAATCCTAAACCCTAAAATAAAAATAAATAAATTTTAAGAATTAAACCCTAAACCCTAAAATAAAAATAAATAAATTTTATCCCTAAACCCTAAAATAAAAAAAATTAAGAATTAAATCCTAAATCTTAAACCTTAAAATAAAAAAAATAAATTTTAAGAATTAAAGTAAAAAAGTAATGATTTTATATAGTTGATTATTATTTACTATTATAAATTATTTTATATATATATATATTTAATATTGCTCTCAATTTTAGAAAATAAAATTTATATATATTAAAAATTATATATGTGTTGATGTGAGTGTGTGAGTGTTGTGGGTATTGAAAAGAGTGTGAATGCGTGATGTTAGAGAGAGAGAGAGAGAGAGAGAGAGAGAGAGTAATGAAAACGTTAGTTCAAAACACGTTTTCACGTTGCGCTATTATTTGGCTTTAAAAGCATGGTTTTTAATTACACTTTTTTAATTAAAAACATGATTTGTAATCATACTTTTATGATTTTATTCATTTTCTGTGTCTGGGTCAAAAATATGGTAAAAGCATGTTTTGAAATAACATTTCAACTTATTTTGAAAATTTTACCCAATCTAAACTTTGAGAAATAGGTTAGTATTTTGACTTACTTTAGGAAAAGCCCCTATATATCATCCATGAGCCTTTCTTGGAAGTTGTCAAGTCATCAGTTAGTTAGCATGGGTAATAGTAACTGCCTCAAAGCATCCCTAACAGTTTCACTTTGTTTCCATACCAAAACAAAATTATCCTTCTTTCCATTGCCTCTCTCAAATCTCAGAATCTCTTCTTTTTCTTCATTCATAACTACCAAAACTACCAACCCAAATGGCAATCACACTTCAAAGGAACAAACTCTCTTCTCTCTCTTCAAACAATGTTCCACCATCAAACATGTCAAGCAAATTCATGCCCACCTTGTCCACACAGGCCTTGACCAAAACCTCTATCTTGTTGGCAAGATCATTGTGTTTTGCGCCGTTTCAGAGCACGGTTCAATGGATTATGCAGTTTCAGTCTTTGAAAATACTGAAAACCCAGATGGGTTTCTTTGGAACACAATGATTAGAGGGTTTGGAAGGACAAATCAAGTGTACAAAGTTTTTGATTACTTCAAGAAAATGCAAGAAATGGGAGAGAAAGCAGACAATTTCACACTCTCTTTCTTGCTTAAAGTTAGTGGACAGTTAGGATCAGTTGTGTTGGGAAAGCAAATGCATTGTTGTACTCTCAAACATGGCCTTGAAACCCATTTATTTGTGAGGAACACTCTCGTTCACATGTATGGCATGTTGGGGATCCCTGAAATTGCCCACCAACTGTTTGATGAAATATCCAAACCAGAACTTGTAGCTTGGAACACCATAATTGATTGCCATGTCCATTGTGGAAACCATAGAAAAGCACTTGAGCTGTTTTCAAGGATGTTGAGAAGCGGCGTAGAACCAGACGACGTAACATTGGTTGTGACCCTCGCAGCTTGCTCTGCCTCAGGTGCGTTGGAGTTTGGGAGGTGGGTACATTCGTTTATTTGCCGCACTACCCTTGTTGATATTGTTTCAGTCTCTAATGCCCTGATTGACATGTATGCCAAGTGTGGAGAGGTTAAAGAAGCATATGATATTTTCAATAACATGATTAAGAGGAACATAGTATCATGGAATTCGATGATTCTAGGGTTAGCAATTCACGGTCATGTAGATAAGGCATTGGTACTCTTCTCAAAAATGTTAGAAGAGAAGCTTGAGAGACCAAATGATGTTACTTTCTTAGGAGTTTTATGTGCCTGTAGCCATGGAGGAATGGTTGAAGAGGGAAGAAGGTACTTCAATAGTATGCGAAAAGACTACCATATCCAACCAACAATAAAGCATTATGGATGCATGGTGGATGTTTTGGGCCGAGGAGGGTTGGTTGATGAGGCTTATCAGTTGATAAGGGACATGCCGATGGAATGCAATGCCATTGTTTGGAGGACTTTGTTGGCTGCTTGTCGGTTGCATGGTAACGTTGAACTAGGTGAGCAGGTGAGGAGGCATCTTTTGGATTTGGAACCGGATCATAGTAGTGATTATGTTCTTCTAGCAAACATGTATGCAAGTGCGGGTCAATGGGATGACACGGCTAGAGTAAGAAAATCAATGAGGGAGAGGGGAGTTCAGAAACCTCAGCCCGGTAATAGCCTCTTTGGCATTCATCCAAGGTTGCCGGAGCCAACCAATGCTTTGGCGGAGATTGGAGAGATAAGAACTGCATATATAGCTTAATTTTGTATAGACTTCTTATTCACATGATGTATATTCAGATGATTGAATTTTATCCACACTGGATTGAAAAATCAAAGTACAATGATTTTTGATATATTCATGTATATGGATGGATGTATGGTGGGCTGTCTGTTTCGGGCCAAGTTTGCCCTATATAACAATACGAGATACATTAACCCAAGTCTGGGCCGGGCCCAGTGATTAAGACGTTATTTGTCATAATCTAAAAAAATCAAAAAGTCAGAAAATCACTATCCTATTTAAGTCACATAATCTTATTTAAGTCATATCACCTTTCTACCACATCACTTCAAATCCAATTTATACCAAATCTATATTTCATAAAAAGTCAACAAGTGCATTTATTTAAATCATTCCAAAACATCCCTAAGTTTGACTTTTCAAACCCTCCTTAAAAATTCAAAATCCTGAACCCACAATAGCCTTCTTCTAGCAAACATGTATGCAAGTGCGGGTCAATAGGATGACACGGCTAGAGTCAGAAAATCAATGAGGGAGAGGGGAGTTCAGAAACCTAAGCCCGGTAATAGCCTCTTTGGCATTCATCCAAGGTTGCCGGAGCCAACCAATGCTTTGGTGGAGATTGGAGAGATAAGAACTGCATATACAGCTTAATTTTGTATAAACTTCTAATTCACATAATGTATATTTAGATGATTGAATTTTATCCACACTGGATCAAAAAATCAAAAGTAGAATGATTTTTGATATATTCATCTATAGGGATGGACATATGGTGGACTGTCTGTTTCGGGCCAAGTTTGCCCTATATAACAACACAATACATTAATCCAAGCCCGGCTTAGCCCGGCACAGTGAGTGAGTTTAAATTAAATTCTCACTCTCCTTAAAATCCAAAATCCTGAACTCCATATTTAACGAATTGAAATTCCAAACCTGCGAATGTAGCCCATTAACCAATAAAAATAAGGGCCAATTACGAGGCAGTCTTGTGGATTGAATTTATTTATCAAACATTTATATATTCCAACAAAATGTTTAAAAAATATATATAATTCAACTATTTATACTTTCCACATCATATTTCAATACAAACTAACCTAAATAAATTAAAAATAAATCAAAATTCATAAACAAAAACCAAAATGTCTCAATCATTTATCACATAGATAAATTTATCAGTATCATTACTAGTTACAAATTACCATGCCACAAATTCAAAACACATATTAAAGTCTTAAAATTTTGTCATGCCCTAAGGGCATCTCCAACAATTCTCCCTAAATTTTCTTCAAATTTTAATTAAAAAGTGTCTTTCCTATTTTAGAGAATCACTTTTTCAACTATCATCTCTAACAATACTTCCTGTCTTTTCTCTATTTATTTTAAATATTTTTAAATTTATCATTTTTTATTAAAAATATTTTTCCAAACTTTATTCTCCATCCACCATTTGAGAAAAAGATGAGAGATTAGGGCAAGAGAATAATTTTGTTAATTATTGGAAGTGATTGAAACCTCTCTAAATGTAGGGAGCCAAAAGTTTACTCCCTTAAATAGGGAGTTGAGTAGGAAGTCTACTGCAAGAAGAATTATCCTATCTTTCGAGAATTCTAGTTAAGCCGGGTGCCCACAAGATAATAGTGGTTGTTTTATGTAATACATGAGAGAAAAAATAGAAAATAATAAGTATATATGACCAATAAAATTACAAGGGTATGCCACGTAAGATATAGAGCGAACTTATGTGATAAATTTTCCTATTGGAGGGACTTATTTTGTATTTGACTCCTTAAATAGGAAGACTATTCAGGATGCTCTAAGGGCATAGGTTAACAAAACACTTTAAATAATATAAAATATAAATATATGTATGTATATAAATATTACATGTATATATATATATAGAAAATTTGTATACAAGTCTACTTTTTAGATCCAATTATATATCAACAAGATGATTAGTTAATGACTAGAGAATAAATGAGAGAGAAAGAGAGAATTGACTTAGATATTTTAATAGAATGTCACATCATTGAGTTTCAAAAATAAGTTCAATTTTTAAACCTGAATAACAATACTCATATATATATATATATAAGAGGCGCTTAGCATCTTGAGATTCATCTTTTCTTTTCGATTTTGTCCTCTCATTTTGAATAATTTACTAATGGTGGCCTATATGTTGAGTGAATATTTTTTCGTAATTACGCAAGCATTCTTAGTCAATTATGTAACAGGTTTTTTCATAATTACACAAACATTCTTGGTCAATTATGAAATATGTTTTTTTCGTAATTATACAAATATTCTTGGTCAATTATGAAACATAAATATTTTATTTTTTGACAAATTACAAATACACTTATAAAGTTTGTTTAAAATATGAATCGGTCCTATAATACTAGAAATTACAATTATCATTTGTTATAAATTTTAATTTAACACAATACTCTAGGGGAAAAAAATTATTCTCCTATGCAATTAATAAATTATCAAAATTGTTTATTGAAAAATATTTCTCATATCATTAAAAATTGTTAATTGACTTAATGATTTATTTATTAACAAAAGGGTTAATTGAAAAATATTTTTCTTATCATTAAAAATTGTTAATTTACTTAATGATTTACTTATTAATAAAATTGATCATTTATTATGCGAGTATGATTTATGTATTAATAAAATTAGTCATTTGTATATATATGTATTTTCTTTTGCTTCTTTATTAGTTTAGTGACTTATCTTAGTAGTTTTTTTTAGATAGGAGAATTATCTTAATATTTATTTTATATTTATTTATTGAGAAAAATTACACACCATGATTTATTTATTTTTATAATAAATTCGAAAGAAATGTTAAAAACTCATAAATTTACCCAAAATGATATTGTAATAGAATTGGAGTCGATATCATTGAGTGTAAAACAAATTAAAAAATAGGAGTACTTACGTGTAGGTCCTATTAACCAGACTTATTTACTTACAGGTCCTAACTAATAAATTTAACACTATAAAAATAAGAGATTGATAAATTTATCACTATAAATTTATTCATAAAAACAAAGAGACTGATAAATTTATCACTATAAATTTATTCATAAAAATAAAAGACTGATAAATTTATCTTTATCACTTAATAAATTTATCAATATGACTTAATGAGTAATAAGTCTCAAAAGTAAGATCTATTGGTAGTTTACCCTAAAAAAATATACATATCATACCACATAATCCTATCATATATCTAATAATCTATTCTATTCAATTTCATATAACAATATTTTAATTTTTAAAAAATTATCAAAATACAAAACTTAAACATATTATAATAATAGCCGTGTATTCCATGCACGGACCTGTATAAACTAATATAATAGAATATATATATTTGTCGTGGGTCGAGTTGGGCTAGGCTTCAAAAATTCTTTCCAAGCCTGTGTGTATGAGCTTAAAAATGTAATCCCAAACCCTAGTAATCATGGCCGGGCCTCCGGGCCATGTCCACTCTGTGCCTCATTCGGGGAGTGGCTTTGCCCCCAAAAAAAAAAATAAATAACAAAAGATTACATCCTACACAACATTCAATCTTTTTTTTCCTCAAAATTTTCTATTCAATTGAAAAATTATTTCCAAACATATTAAAATTTTTCATCTCATAAGAAAGCCAAAAAAACCACTAAAACATGCCAAGTTTCTCAAGCAAATATGGATTTATGAGCACTGGTGAAAAAGTCAGAACAACATTCAACCACAAATTGTCAAATGTGTAAACGGTTGACAAGATACAAGCTGACTTCTTTTCTCAATTTGTTACAAAGCTTAACAGAAACTAAAGATCACTTAAACAACAACCAGATCGAACTAGGAGATTTTCTTCGCTTTATTCTCCTGCCATTCTGCAATTTCAGCATCTATCTTTGCTTTCACACTTGCATGGAATCCAGGATATGGTTCATAGCCGAAGTACGACAGAGCCTGCAAGAAACCAACATTGACAGCATAAACAGTTTAATCTTCAACTCATTGGAACCATTTTTTTTCATTTTGAGAATTTTGTATGACGAGAAAACTTTACTTCGAGGAATACAAAATAAGGAGCCATCAGGAAGGCTTGAGCAAGGTTGTCCAGCAGAGCTGGTGCTCGTTTCTGTAGAAAATAACAAGCTAGCTGTATTATCTGGCATGATAGAGAGGCAATAAATAACGATCCAAAGCATAGAATGAACTACCTCAAAAACGCCATGGCCTATGAACTGCCCTGTCCAACAGAACAACTGAGCCGCCAGAACAACCTGAATGTGCAGTTGAAATAAAGGGGTTAACTTTAAATAAGAGAAAAAAACACTGAATTCGGTTCACATAATAGAGGGAACAATAAATAAATAAAACACTTGAACAATGAATTAAGAATAAATTCTACCAGCTCGAACTTCGAAGCAAACAAATATATATATATATATATGGGCTTTCTGAAGTGAGTTTTGCCAGAAACCTCCAGCAAAGCGATTCTCACGCAATCAATGGTTTGTGGCATGTTAACAAAGACATACTGGGCTAACATGTTCCACATTCCCTTTATAAATTAGATTGGAAGACCTTCTTCACACTCTTCTCATATGTTCATTAACTTGTTTTTGAACCTTAACTTTGGTAAGAAGCCTCCCAAGTTCCAATACACCAATTCCATATTCAATTAGCAGCTTCCTTGTGATTTTTCTTTATGACGGGTTTCACAATCAACCAAAATAACCATGAAGGTCCCATGATGCAGCTTAGACTATCTTCTAGAGTTGCAATCCATAACTTGTAGGATTTTCAGCCCTTACAATAATAATAGTCAACTGTTTTTAGTGGCCTCAGGTTTTCCAAGAGCTGCCATCATTCGAAAAAGCACAAAATAGCATAGCCTCAAAGCATTCTCATAACAAAAATATATATATAGTCTACTAATCACCATAATTCCCATGTGCTATGGTCCTTGGAAACATTGTAGTTTGTCTAGAAATCAAAGTTTTACATTATTCTACTGTAGGTTAATGTTACTCCTGATTAAATTTATAGTTCCACATAGTTTTAAAGCAAAATCATACAGAGCAGATATAAGGTAGAATTACTTCTCAAAAACTTCTGATATAAGTGAATTATGCGCCATTTTTATGTTCAGTTCCCTATTGAAATGGACAAACCACATTAGCATTTTCTTTTTCCAAAAAGTGACAAACAGCATTAGCAATTTGAATCAAGACCATTAAAAGGTAAGAGAATGACAGCAGTGATTAAGGTAAAAATCAGAAAGAACATGAATTAAGTAGAGTCAATGATATTGATAATACATGTGTTCTTAATAAGGCTAACTAATGTTCAAAGAAATAATAATAAATAAATAAAAAAATGCAACCTACATCAAGAAGGAAGAGATAACTGTCTAGTAACACAACATTTTAGCATAGGGCACATCTGTATTTTGCAACATTAACAACTCTTCATATTTCAACCCTTTATCAAAACAATAATAATTGAATTGACATATATAGATAATTGTAAACAAAATCCACATAGAAAAAAACAAAAAGTAGTAAAAGAGAACAAGTGATCATTAAAGAGGAAGAGAAATTATTCTTTCTATTTTGATTGCTAATTGTGTGATAAAAGATTTTGACATTTCCATCAGAGAGGGCTTAAAATCATGGTCTTCTACTGGAACTTGAAATGAAATTTTATTTTAGAGGGGCATTTGAAGACCAGAATGACAGTATCACAAAATGGAAGCTAGCGACATTACTCAGGTGTCATACCTGTTAGAAAACTGGTGGCACAGTTAAAAAGGGTGACCTAGTGCACAAGACTCTCGACTAAAGCGGATCTGAGGAGGGCAATGTATTTATGTGTATGTAGTGTCGTGACATATTTCTTTCTTTTTTTCTCTTTGTCTTTTTTTGTGGATAAAATGTTCTGAGGGGTCTGCAACATTAATCCTTTTCTGCCTATCAATTTCACTTTACCATTTTAAAAAAATATCAATTTGTAACAGTTAACATAATATACAATAAAATGGACCATTCAGTTTCCAAGGGCATCCCAACTCGAAACTCATAATCCAACAAAAAATTAAAAAGTTAAACCATTGCAAGCAGAGCACAATCAGTAAAGCAATTCAAAACAAAGATAAAATACTTGGTCTCAATATCAAACACATAGCATCCCTTTGATTCATGAACAAACACATGCTTTAATTTCCAAGTCAAAAAAGACATAGATCTGTTTGTCATCGTTGTGATTTCTATGTTTTCATTTATGGAATGATTGGAAACAAAAACAATTAAAAAAAAAATTCAAACACACCCATTGCTTGCATATGGTTTTAATTTTTGTGAGAAAACATCTTTAAAAGATTCAAGAACAATTTTTTAGAAATCAAAACCATACCAAACATGTCTGAGCAATCCAAAAAAATTAAATTCATTAAAAACCCAGCTGAATCAAAGGAATGCATAAGAGTCAATAAACAAACGAAACATCAAATATATTCATGAAAAAACTGATAATCAAACAATTCACCTTCCATGCGAGAGAGAATTCAAGGTGCTTTGCAAGAAGACTAGCAGAGACCCAACAAGCCAAACAGAGAATAGCAGCCAAAGAACCACCTTTCCGATCCAAACACACATAGAACACAGCATATATCAAAGTGAACAAAAGCCCAAAATTGGGAACCAATCCGAGTCTGCACTGAAATGGGCAATCAAAGAAGCGAGGTGTGAAGTAGAAGAGCATAAGGGAAGTGAAGAAGATTGGCCACACAAACAACATGTGAATCAAGACATTCACTGGGTTTTTGTGATAAGCCCCGTAGAAGGCGAAGTGCTTCTCGAGGTTAAACAATCCGGTCCTACCCATTAGAAATTTTCTCGGAAATTGAAAGGGGGATTGTGGGGAGAGAAAATTTGAAGATTTTCGGGGAAAGTTTGGAGAGAGAGATATAGAAGAAAAATGAAGGTGGAGAGTCGGGAGTTGGAGGGTAGAGATTGTTGGGTATTTGAAGGAAAGAAGAGACAATATAGAAATCAGAATCCAGATGCTAGTCGTACCAATTGGCATTTACGGTTGGTAAATTCGATGGGAAAATTTACAAGAAAATTTCTAGAATAAGCAACAGTGCGATTGTGCGCCACATGTTCATGTTGTTTCCTTGGAAAATTTTGTGTACAACTGAGAGCATCTTTAACGTGTGACTCAGATTTTTCACTAAATTTGAGTCAAAAAAGATTTATTTTATCAAATTTGATACTACTCATTCCAACCGTGTACTAAATTCATGAAATGTGCTTCGGGACAACCGGGTGGTCGACTGGTTAGGAGGATTTTTTTTTTTTTTTTTTTTTTCAAATTGTTTGCACCTTTTTTTGAACTGTCTGAACCTTTTCCGGGACAACCGGTTGGTCGACCGGCCGGTCAACCGGTTAGGAGGATTTTTTTTTTTTTTTTTCAAATTGTTTGAACCTTTTTCAATCGTTCAACCTTTTCGGACAAGCGGTTGGTCGATGAACCTATTGGTCGATCGAAGATACTCCTCCGTCGGTCCGTAATGTTGTTTTGGTGAATCAAGATTCAGCGTCGTCGATTTGATGAATTATTTGATGAATTGTCGATTTGATATCAATTCTGATGAACCATTGGAGCAATGAACAGTGCTTTTTTCATCAAAATTTAGGGCTAGTTTGGCATGTACTAAATAAGTTAAAAAGTCACTATCTTATTTAAGTCACATCATCTTATTTAAATCACATCACCTCTCTAACACATCACATCAAACCCAACCCAAACTCACCAATAAGTCAAAAAGTGCACTTTTTTAGGACATCTCAAACCAACCCTTAAATTTGATATCAATTCTGATACACCGTTGGAGATGGTTTGACTAGGATGAAAATGATAAAAAGTGAATAAATGAAAAAAAAAAAAAAATTTAAGTTTATGTCGTATGAAAGTTGTGAAAATTATAAAAAAGTTAATTTTTTTTAACATAATAACTAAATTTCTAATTTTTTGTAAAAAAATATAGTATAATATAAAAAAGTCTAAATTTATTATAAAAGTAATTACTTATAATTAGAGTTCTTATTTTTTATAAAATTTTTATCCTAATCAAATTCATACTATTTCATATATTTTCTTTTACTTTATTTATTTATTTATTTATTATCATTTTCACTTTTATTCATTTATTTCTTTCTAGTCATGAAAGACTCATCACATATGTGATCCTTGATTATGATTTATTATAACTCTAGTTATGATTTTAGGATGTTTGGAGACGCTCATAAAACTTTTTTTTTATTATTTTTTATTAATGACTTTTTTTTCTTTAAATTATGTCCAAAAAATTTATTTTTCTGGTTCATTTTGAGTAGATGAATCTAAAAAATAATTTTTTTGAAAAAATTCTTTAAAAAATTTTCAAAGTAAAAATAAGACAAAAATAGTAAATTTTTTTGTTCATTTTTTCCTTTTCACATTTTTTGGAATTTTTGTTAAATTTTTTAATTTTTTGATTCATCTCTTCAAGCTGAATATAGAAGTTTAAATTTTTTTTTAAAAAAAAATATTTAAAAATGTTAATTAAAAACAGAAATATAAGTATACAAAAAAAATCACAAAATAAGCAAACTCCAAACACGCATTTTCTGTTAGTTTGTGACTAATAATGATTTTGGATATTATTATTATTATTATTATTATTATTTTGGTGTTTATGTAATTTTTAATTATGATTAATTATTATTTTTAGTTATGACATTTGTGAAATTGCCTAATACAAACATATTTTTTAGGGTGCATAAATTAGAATGATTGTTTGGTTTCAATTTTCTACGTCCACTTTTCAAAAAATTAAATTTTTTATTTTTTGTATTTTTTTTTTGTTTTCACTGAATTTTTTTAATATTTTAAGCAATTTTTAAAAATATTTTTTAGATACACCTAACATAAATACACTTAAAAAGTATAATATTTGTTGATTTTTTTTAAAAAAAAATTACTAAATACCAAAAATATAAAAATTCAGTACCTTTTTGTATTCTTGTACATTTATTGATTTTTTAAAATATTATTTTTATAAATATTTTACTTTTTAGGTACATTTAGGTAAGGTGTGTCTAAAAAATAAAATATATATATATATTTAAAATTTTAAAAATATTTACTAAAAACAAAAATAAAAATTTTAATTTTAAAAAAATTACATTTAGAAAACTGAAACAAACAAGGTGTTGCTTCCTTTCCAATTATTACAATTAAAATATAATATTACTCGTACTAGAGAAATATTATTTGTCATTGAAGTAACGGAGCAGTTGACGGTGAGATGGACAAGTTATTTTTTATATTAAAATAATAGTTTATAAAATTTAATTAAATTATTTATATATAAATTATTTTTAAAAATATATTATGAAGTTTATGTTACAAAACAATTTTATTAATTTTATGATGATATATTGAAACATAACATAACTAAATATATAATAATTTTAGTTGAAAATTTTACGTATTATTTAAAAAATATATTACGAAATATGTAGTGTAATTTTTGCTCTATCAAATTATAAATGCGTATTTTAAATATATATATATATATATATATATGAGATTGTTTGAATAAATTTAAATATAATTTGATAGATTATTTATATATAAAAAAAAAAGAAAAAGAAAAAAAAAAGACATGAGTTGTAGATCTTATTATTCTAACCAATCAAAGTCAACCTCAGGCGCCACCTAACTTCTCTCAGATGCATGGTAGTTTTGGAAATTTTAGATGTACAAAAGATATAGAACACAGAATGGGCACCGTCTTCTAGTTATACCTTACAGTGGGCCGAAAGGAATGTCAGGAGTTTAAGTTGATAAAATAGCAGTAAGTCGGTGATCCTTTTAATATAATCCAATTTTATTAATAAATTAACATCTTACAATTTTAGAAAGAAAAAAAAAAAAAAACTATAGATGTAAACATTTATTTCATATTGTGGGATTGTTTGGAATGTACTAGGTTGGTATATTTTTTTTTTTTATTTTTGATAAATAAACGTAAAATATGAGTTGAGTTTGAAGTGGTGTGGTAGAGATGTGATGTAATTTAAATAAAATAATTACGATCCAAATAATATAATATGTTAAAATAACATATTTTATTTTAACACATGCCAAACAAACACGGTATATTTAGCTCATTTTGTGCAGATAGTTTAGAATTAGTAATCCTTCCAAATAAACAAAGGATTAGGAAGAATTAACTAAGGGACAAACTCTAAACATTGGCCCCGACATATTTCTTTAGTCCAGTCTCATTACTAATCAACCAAAAAGTCAAGTCCTTTAATGCTTGGTCCTATATAAAGTGTTTTAAACAATCTACTGTGTTTGTGGGGGATTTGAAAAAAAAAATTAGAAAGAGAAAAAAAAAATGTGAAATTAGATAAAATGTAAATATATTTTATTTATTTATTTTCTTTCTTTTTTTAAATCTTTTTTTAAATTTCTCAACCAAACACAATATCAAAAAATTAAAAGAAGTTGTATGAAATTAATAAATAAAAAAAATTGACTTCTACATGTTTTGGATACTCTATCAATGTAAAAATTCTTACAAAAACCAATACAAAAATGATGTAACAATATCATTTTAATAAATAAGTATCATCTTTATGAATATTATGTTTTAAAATGAATTTGCATTAAGCCACGTCATTATGTACAGAAATTCTGTACAATTTTTTTTTTTCCTGTATCATTACTCATATTTTTATAATTTTTTTTTATGTCCCTGGAACACTTACTAACTGAACCTTTTATTTTATTATTTTATTATTTTATTATGTTCAGAAATCTGTGTACAAGCCTAATTCCTCTCTCCATTATGAGTTTTGGGTATTGTCTATGCAGTTTCCATGGGTTTTATATTGTGGGTAGCACATAAACACACGGTACCTTTTTGATCAAATTTAATAATACAACTTTGATTTGTGCACACAATTTTTGTGGCACTAATAGCACTAATTTTCATATAAGGCAAGAAAAGAAGAAAAAAAAAAAACAGTTACCAGAATAGAAAATTAGTGCCATTAGTGCCACAAAAATTGTGTGCACAAATCATTTTTCTTAATAATATATGTCATAAGGATAAGGCTTTTGTTTATTGTATATGTCATAAGGATAAGGCTTTTTGATTATTGTATAGGATAGGATTGGGTTTTGATCAAATTCTATGTGCATGGGCTGTGCCTCTTTTTAATTTCCTTTAGTATGGGCTATGCCTTTTTCTTAATTTTTACATAGTGTGAACACACAATACTTTATGATCAGAAATTGGGTTCACACCCTTTTCCCTCTTTCTTAATTCCCTAACTGAGGTTTTAGTATGGGTTATGCATTTTTTTCTTGGGTTTTACAGTGTGAACACTGGAACCCACAGACTTTCTACGACCATAGAATTGGTTGTCATATTGTCATGGGAATATTTATGTATATGTCAGGGAGCCCTAGTCATGTATGTAAAGTGTAAAGAAACCATCTTAAAAATTGAGTAATTAAGATAATATTTGGTTTAAAGATTTGATAATAGAAATAAAAAGAAAGAATGAAATGTAATCTTACTTTTTATTTGGTTATATGGAAAACATATGAAAAAAAAAAAAAGAGAAGTAATTACAATCACACTTTTTGTGTTGTCGGTTTATTTAGGCTCTTTTTTTCTCTATTTTCCAACTTAACCAAATACGGTTTGGAACTCAAATCTTATCAATTATTTATCATTTTCTTCCTATCTCCTTTTTCTTTTTTAGTTTTCTCATCAAATCCTTTTGTTGTGTTTGGTTGAGTATTTGAGCAGGGATTTGAAAAAAGAAATTAAAAAGGTAGGTTAAATGTGAATAAAACATATATATATTTCGCCTAGTTTCACACACATTTTTTCTTTCTCTTCCTAAATCCTAGGGGTGGGCGCAGGTCGGTTGCGGCTACAAAACCTCCAATCCGCCATCCGTCCGCTAGATTAACGGATTGGAGAAAATCAATCCATATCCATTCGCCAATCCGGCGAATGTGGATTGAGCGGATTGGCGGATGGATACGAATCGGTTTGGCGGTTTAAAATTTTATAAATTTTCAATATAATTCAACTTATACACTTCCTCAAAAAAAGAAGAAGAAGAAAGTATTACAGTCAATGACTGAAAAAAATATTACAATCATTGCATGCCTCACCCAAAACAAAAAAAATTGAAACTTTAGAATATCAGAATCACTGCATGTCTCATCCACATATTACAATCACAGCATGCCTCATCCACATAAAGTATTACAATCTGTGGTTCTTAAAATATAAAAATAATTCAAACCATTAAAACCATGAACAGAACAGTAGTAGAGATTGTATGTCTCTGTATTGTTACATCGATATCTGTTTTTGAAAACAAAAATCAACCAACATATATCATATTTTCTATTTATTATTTTTAGAGATAGATTTAAAAAATAAAAAATATAGATAAATAATACGTTTATTTTTTTTAATTCAAAAAATATATTCAAGTTGAAAATTTTTTTTTAACAGAATATTTAAACTCTTTTTTAATTGAAAATACAAACAGAATATTTAAACAAACTGAAAACAAAAAGTCTTATAAATTACTAGGAGTGCTCGCGGTTTGGCGGTTTAGTTGCGGCCAAAGGAATCTCAAATCCGCCATCCGTCCGTTAGATTAGCGGATTGGAAAAAATCAATCTGCAACCGTCCGCTCGTCTTCACGCATCCGTTCAAAATATGGCGGATCGGTTCGGTTCAGTCGGTTTTGACAAATCAATATATCTACTGTTTACCCCTACTAAATCTCCCTCTAAATTCTCCAACCAAATAGAGTGTAAACAAACACAATTTAAGAGCCTCGCGTGGGAATAATTTGGAAATTTAAACATTAATCTGACATAAAGGTAGTTGGATTGCAACAGCAGCATGTTTGCACTGTTTTTGGAGTAGTTATAATTTTACATTTCTTATTGATGGTGTGCAAAATACCCACCATATTGTCCCAAACCCACCCCTCCCAAAACCGTGGTATTAGATTGGACGATTTGGGTGTTTGAATTCACAGCGGTTTAAAAATTTTGCAACTTGCTACCCAACTGAACCAACCCACTGCTTCCATTATTTAACATATGGATGGTACGGCGTATAACTCCACATCACATCCGCTCCACCCTAACGGGAGAAATTATTTAATATATGTTGCTCTAAATGAATATTATTAATTTAAATTATGGGATTCATCAATTTTATGTTAGATTTTTAATCTATAAATAGAATATAATATTACTCCTGAATAATTTCTCACCTGTACCCTTACTTTAATGTGGAAGATTCCCACCACTTTTCAATTCTCATCCTTTTCAAACTTTTCCCATTCCTTTTTTTTGAGATTTGTCACCACAACCCTAACCCTACTCCACCCCCACACCGGCCACCAATCCACATAGATACCGACCATCAATCCACATAGATTCCTTTCTCTAAAGTTGGAAAACTCCACACTTTAAGGTGCTATTTGGTAACACTTACGTTTTTAATTTTTTATTTTTATTTATAAAAATTTTAAAAATTCAAATAAAAACTTATTTGATAAAATTTTTGATTTATAAATCAGTAGTCTCAGTTTATAAATTTGGCCAAAAAATGAAAACACAAAAAATATGTTTCCATTTTGAGTTTTCAATTTTTTTTTTTTTTTACCACCCAACACTAGCCACCACCCGCCACCATTTTTCACCACCATCTTCACCCGCCACCATCCACCCGCCACCACCACCTGCCACCACCACTCGCCACCACCCACTAGCCACCACCCACTCGCTACCACTACCACCCACCACCCACCACTCACCACCCGTCACTACTATCCACCGCTCGCCGCTACCACCACCCCCTACTTACTTGTCACCACCACCACCCACCGCCACCACCATCCACCACTTGCCACCACCATCACCCACCACCCACCTGCCACCACCACCCATTCGCTCCCACCTACCTCCCGCCACCGTCATCCATCCACCCACCCACCCACCCACCACCACCCCCTGCTACCTACCCGCCACCACCAACCACCACCCGCCATCCATAACCCACCTGCCACCACCACCACCACCCACTCACTACCACCCACCATCCGCCACTTCACCCACCACCACCCACTATTCGCCACCCACCGCCACCACCACCCATCACCCGCCATACTCCACCCACCCCCACCCACCACACGCCATCCGCCACCCACTTGCCGCCACCACCACCACCCACCCGCCGCCGCCACCACCACCACCACTACCATCACCTACTCGCTACAATCCACCACCCGCTACCGTTACCTACCTACCACCACCACTCGCTACCTACCAACCACCACCACCCACCCGCCATCCGCCACCCACCTGCCACCACCACCTACTACCTGTCACCACTACCACTACCACCCACTCGCTACCACCCGCTACCGTCACCCACCCACTCACCACCACCACACACCCACCCACCACCAGCTATCCACCACCCACCGTCATCACTTTCCACCACCGTCTTTCGCCGCCACTTGCCACCACTTATCATTTCTCACTCTTTTTTATATTTTTAAATTTTTTAAAACATTTTGTCAATTACCAAACGCGTTTGTAGTTTATGTTTTTCTAAAAATAAACAAAAAATAAACAAAAACCAGTTTACAAAATTTTTATAAATATAAACTGAAAACGTAAACGTTACCAAACACACCCTAATTATTCAGTTTAGACATGCAAGAAAAATTAAAACAAATTAACCAAATCGATTAAATTAGATCGAATCAGCCGTATTTAGTCTGTTTTTTCATACAAATTGGTTTGCATATTTTTTTAATTTTCGATTCAGTATTAATTTAAATAAATTATGTATCAAACCAAACCGAAACAGATCGCTTTAACATATGTAATATTTATCATACATATATACTATTTAATAATATAATAGTATTAATAAATATAAGAAAAAATTATGTAAATAGTCATTGTACTTTACACTATGTGTTAATTTGGTTCCTGTAGTTTTAATTTGCTCAATTTTGTCTATTAATTTAACAGATTATGTCATTTTAGTCCAATAAATAACGATTGTTAATTTAATTTAATGGAAAGTCAAACAATATGTCAATTTAGTCCATGTATTTTTCACAATGTGTCAATTTAGTCCCTGTCAAAATCGAGAAAATTGAAACTATATAGACCAAATTGACACATCGTGTAAAGTATAGGAACCAAATTGACACATTGTTTGACCTTCTGTTAAATTAACTTAACAAACATTATTTATTAGACTAAAATGAGACAATCCGTTAAATTAAGGGATAAAATCGAGTAAATTGAAACTATAGGGACTAAATTGACACATTGTGTAAACTATGAAGACTATTTACATAATTTACCCTAAATATAATAAATTATTAATGTCAATTAATTAACATTATTATCCCTATAATTTAAGTTAGAATATCCTAATTATATATAATCTTAACTCTAACTCATTATTCTTAAATCCTTAGTATTTATTATTATTTTTTTGTTTGTATTTCGTTAATCTAGAAATCATAAAGTATTTATTAAATAGATAAATTGGATATGTTTGAAGTGGTTGACAAATGACTAATTCAATACTTTTACATAAATGAGTGGCTATACTAAAAAATTGCTTATATTTGAAAGATTATAAACTAATTAAACAGCACCAAACCAAACTGTTTCAATTGGTGTGGTTCGATGCAGTTTGATAGGAAAA